>OY728159.1:2013358660-2015758660 GCA_963277665.1 Viscum album
ATGTACAAATCATATTAGACCTAAGTTTAGGGAAAATATCACAATCTCATTTTTATCCGAGATTGTTTATACATCATAATTTACTGGAGAATATTTATCATCCACATCCATGTTTCATCAAAAATTAAAATTATTTCTATCCTCCTAAAATTTTATATATTCAATTTTACCGATTGGGGAGTTTTTTTAGTTTAATATATGAAAGGAATATTTTTTCATTTTCAGTAAAATATACATTTAGACTTTTTCGTCCAAAGTACGAGAAGAATGTTTTTTTAATTATATGGCATGAATATATTTTATGATTTCATAGAACATTATTTCCATGAATATTCTTTTACAGTTTTTCAAGTTTATTTTTAATTAAATTCTTTTAGTTTAAAATTTTGTAACATGTTAAGAAATTAAAAATGTTCTTGAAGTAGAAAGGATATTTTCCTCAAGAATGGAGTTCAAGCGTTTTATCAAAATTATTTTCCATCAATGACAATATAGGGTTACGTTTCTCTCCCTATTTTTACATTGAATTGATAATTTTATGACGTAATTATGATTATGATGTCCTTCTTTGGATTATGTTATGATGGCATGATGTTTAAGAATCCCCTTTTTATTACTTTAGCTATGCAATGATTAATGATTTATGATATTGTGGCACACATAAAAATTGCATCATTATGAGATAGGTGGGACCTATATCTCCTTCCATTTAATTGGGTAAAGATTTATATCTCCTGAGATAGACATGGCTGGAACGGAAGGTTAATAAGGATAAGTGATACATGACTGAAAGCAGGAGTGAACTCAGTTCAGAAATGGACTTTTTCTACCAGGATAGTCTTGGCAATGAGTCCTAAATATTAAGAAATGATTCTCTATGATTATGTGTGTTTGACAAAAAGTGTTATGTTATGATTATTGGGATTACATTTTACTACCATGATTTATCTCATGTTATGATATTATGATCTCTTTTTCAGGTTATGATTTTCAAAATTTTATGTTCTTATGAATATGATATGATTGATATTTGTTTTGTTTACCCTTACTGAGCATTTGAGCTCACCCAATTCTATGTTTTATTTTACCCAGGACAGGAAGAAGGGTATTAAGTAATATATGCTAAAAAGGAATCTAAATATGATGAAATAAATGGGAGAGAATATAGCTTCTTTATGAACTAGTTGTTTATGTTTCCCATTTTATAAAGACATTATACCAATAATGTCCTTTCATTGTTTTGTTATATGTTGTAACAAGTGTGCTTCAATTTTTAAGTAATAAAAATTTATTTAAATTATGGGTCTTTATATTTAGAAACCGAATATCATTATATAATAAAATAATATTTTCACCCTTTCCCAAAGAGCCCCTCCTCTTCCTTATAAAAGGAGACAATTTCAATACAATTCCTCATACCTCTCAAGCCATTTGGCTCCTCCAAAATCTGCCTAATTAAGCTCCCTACATCCCTCTAACCCCCCTAGATGACACACCTTATGAATAATGCACTTCAAGAAGCCCTTTGGTTCAAACAAAAGGGAGTTACCCAAATTAAAGGTAATAGTTTCCCTTAAATTGGTTTCTTTTATTATACATCTCCAACCCTTAAAAATCATTTTATTCATTTCTTTTGTATCAAAACCAGTATCCTCAATAAACCAAGATGTTGTTATGAGATGGATTCAAACTTCACTTACACACACCTCCATCTAATGGATGAAGAACATAATGTTTTTGTGGATGGAAAACTAACACCTCAAGAAACGATGATTGTTCAAATATCTCCAACCACCTCTCATGGTGGCCATTATGATGGAACTGTATTTAGATATGATATATATTGTGTTTATGATTTCCTTTTTCTCTTTTACTTCCCAATTATATCAAGCATTTATGGGTTCCATGGTGGGTAATGATGATTATCACATTATAGGAAGTGCGGACTACCACCCCTTAAAAGTGACGTGACTTGTTAATGCATTATGTCGGATGTATAATGGACATATTTAATGATATTATATATGATATTATACTGTAAATATATTTTACCTATGTTTCATTATGTTTTAATTTCATTAAAATCAGAAATAGAAAAGAATGTAGTGTTCATGTGTACGTACGACTTACCGTCGCCATGAACGGTGCATTTCATTTCATACCTACAAATGCTATGAACTATTATAATTACATGAATATACCAGATATATATGATATATATGATATATAAATCATGAATAGAATTCTGGATATAATTTACTATTTACCACATGGACAACATGTAAATATAAGGTGTTCATTTTTTAATCAAGTACAAAATATCGAAAAAATGGACGTAATTAACTAAAATGATAAAATAATATTTATAACATGGTAATAAGTGATATAAAAGGAATAATAAACTTGAAAAAGGTTCTTAAGAAAGTATAAATTGACTTTCTTTTATTATTCATTAGATTGAAGAACGATCGAGTCAAGTCATACACAAGTTAAGGGACTTCGTCTCAATCTCCTTTCATTGAGCCGCATTTTGTTTTAATAGATGATTTTATTTTACAATCTTTATAAACACCATTTAATTTTCATTTCATTCAATGGGAAACTTTTTATATGAATCATTTTACTAAATGAAAAAATGGAATATTTTTTACATAATCGGTGACAACGACCTTTTCGCCGTTGCGAGTATTATTTGATCTTTGGATTCCATAAAAATCCGGAATGTTTTCAAAAGGAAAAATAAATACCATATACACTTTTAACATATTTTGGTATTAAAAATGATTTTGAGAATGGGTTTATTATTTCAATACCTATAAATGATATGTTATTATTGCAATGTGGAAATTTTATCTTTCCTTTATGCTTATGTTATGTGATATGATCATGTTACGGTTTATGGGACTTATTTATGAATACAGGTGGTTACATGATAAACCTAGGGTGGGTGAGCCTGAGATAGATCTCCATTGAATTTGGTAATGTGACAGAGGTATATGTGAATGTTTCTCCTAATTGATTTAGGGAATATACTGTGATGGGTATTTCAAAGTAACTCCCAATGTAGCTTTGATAACTACAATGTAAGTATGATATGGATTCCACATGTTACTTTTATGATTTATGATTTCTATTTGTCTTTCAAAAATATTATGATTTCATGAGGTAAGTAAAATATTTCACGTTCTATATGTATTTATGAACAAATTCATTCATTCCTTGTTTTATAACCCTTACTGAGATTTTTATGCTCATACTATGTTTTGAAATGTTTTCAAAGGACTTAAAGATGAATAGGGTCAAGCATGGGATAAAATAAAAAATTTTCTGTCTAAAACATGGTACTAGACATGAATATTTTTTTTCATGAGTTTTTATCTTATGAAAAAAATGGAAACTATGTAGAAGTGTCTACCTTGTAAAATCTTGAGATATAATAGTTATGTCATAATTCTCTAAAACTATAAACCTGAAAAGATCCTCAATGTGAATTATATGTTCAATTCAATATTATGCATTGTTTTAAGGTCGAGTCCTTATAGTTGGTATTAGAGGTCGGTTTAGATAACTTTTGGATTTAGGGTATTGTGAAATTAATATCCATAATGTAATTTATGTTAATATTGATATCATATAGCATTTACAGATTACCATGTTGCTTCTCCTAAGATATTTATTGGTTTATAATGGGTTTCAATAGAGGAAACATGGTAGCTATGTTGGGACATCATCAGGAGGAAGACAACCTTTCAAATCATCAAACTGAGATGGTCATAATCAGAACTGAATAGTTTGTTGCAGTGATGGAACAGTTGAATCAGGCTATAAATGGTGGTGGTATCCATGCACGAGATCAGCCAGATCAACCACAGAGGAACATGTCAGTTGTAGAAAATTTCATGAGGAAACATCCCCATAATTCAGAGGATCATCTGACTCTATGCTAGATGAAGGGTGTATTAAAGCAATGTAGAAGATTTTTTTGGTCATGGGTTGTTCAGAACATCAAAATGTTAGTATCATTGTTTACCATTTTGAAGGTGAAGCTGATCAGTGGTGGTCGATGTTGAAAATATCAGTGATAGTGAGGAGATTGATTCTCTTGTTTGGGATGAATTCAAGGGTATGTTTCTTGAAAAATATTTTCCCAAGGTGGTTCATCTTAGGATGGAATATAAATTCCTAGAATTAAGGAAGGAGGATGACTCAGTGGCTTCTAATGAAGAAAAATTCACTCGACCGGCATGGTATGATCTAAATTTCATACGTGATCTTGATAGTAAAAGAAAAAGTTTTTAGTCAGGATTAAAGCCAAATTTTAGAATTGATATATCTTCTTCTGAGTTAAAATGTTATGTAAAAATTGTTTGTTGTGCAGATAAGGTAAAAATAGAGTTTGCTGATGATTATGTATTCTTTGACAAACAATAGAATACGAGGTCGAGGTGGCAGAAAAAAGGGAAGAACTCTTCAAAAAAGTCTGATGGTAAGAAACATATGTTGACAATTTTTTAAAATTGTGGTCAAAATCATGCTGGGGAATGTCTTTTGAATTCTGGTATGTGATATTGATGTGGTAAAATGGGGCAGAAGGCTCGTAATTGCATTGAAAAATATTAGGGTAATGGTAGGACAAAATCTGATTTACAATCAGTAAAATGATTTAATTGCAATCAAATGAGCCAATATACAAATGAGTGTCCACAAAATAACTTAACCGAAGGAACGCAGCTGGACTACAAAGAAGAAAGGTGTGGTGAAATCATTTGAAAATACTTCAGCAGGTGTTGGTCCATCAAATGATGTAGTATCTGGTACACTATTTGTTTGTTCATATTATTCCAATGTGTAGTTTGATTCAGGGTTTACACACTCTTTCATTTCTGAAAATATTTCTAATCAATTGGGAATTCTATCTCAAGATATGAATACAAAACATATGGTAAAAGCACCTGGATTAAATTTTGGGACAAAAGGAAATCATATGAACCTTCCTGTCCTTGTGTGCAGAAAGAATCTACCTTCCAACCTTATTGTTTTGACTCTAGTACAATTTGATGTTATATTGGACATGGATTGGATTTCTACTTATCATGGTAAAATTGAATATAGATCTAAAGAGTTTTCTTTTTAGAATGATTTTCTTTTTGGATACAAAAATGAACCCTTGATGTTGATAACATATCAGGAAGCTGAGAAACTAGTAAAAGATGGAAATTAATGTTACATTGCAAATATTGTTGAAAACAATGGAACTGTTCAGATTAATGATGTTCCAGCGCTAAATGAGTACCTTGATTTTTCTTCGGATGAGTTTCCTAGTATTATACCTGATCGAGAGGTTGAATTTTCGGTAGACTTAGTTCCAGGTGCTAAGCCAATTTCAAAACCCCCTTATCAAATGGCTCAAATAGAACTTTTAGAGTTAAAGAAGCAATTGTAGGAGTTATTAGATAAAGGTTTCATTCGACCTAGAACATCACCATTGGGTTCTCATGTCATATTTGTTAAAAAAAAGATGGTTCAATGAGACTTTTCATTGATTATAGAGAATTTAATAACATCACTATTAATAATAAGTATTCATTGCCTCATATCGATGATTTGTTTGATCATCTCTAGGAAGATCCGTATTTTCTGAAGATTGACTTGATATCGAGGTACAATAAATTGAAAATAATGGAAGCAGATATTCTATAGACTGTGTTTTATAATATATGTCCGTTATGAATTTTTAGTTATTCCTTTTGGGTTAACCAATGCACCTGCAGTATTAATGGATCTTATGAATAGAATTTTCTGTGATTTATTGGATATGTTTTTGGTTGTGTTCATTGTAGATATTTTGGTTTATTATAAAATTAAATAATAGTATGAAATTAAGTTAGGGGTTTTCTAGAAAACATTAAAAGAAAATAAATTATTTTGGAAATTAATCAAGTGTGAGTTTTGGTTACAAAAAATTTCTTTCCTTGGTCACATTGTTTCAAAAAATGGTATAACGATTGATCCTGCAAAAAAAGTTGTTGAAGAATGGAAACGGCCAACAAATATAACTGATATCCGTAGTTTTCTTGGTTTGGTAGGTTATTACTAGAGGTTTGTTGAACATTGTGCATGGTTATCTATTCAAATGACCAATTTAACTGGTAAAGGTGTTAAGTTCATCTAGAAAAAAGAATTTGATGATTGTTTTTAGGAATTTAAAAGAAGATTTGTGAATGCTCCAGTTTTGGCACTACCTTCCAGAAATGGTGAGTTTGTTATCTAGAGTGATTCTTCATTGAACGGACTGGGTTGTGTCCTAATGAAAAATGATCAGGTAATTTTTATGCATCACGGCAGTTGAAACCTCATGAGTTAAATTACCCTACACATGATTTGGAATTATCTGCTGTTGTTTTTGCTTTAAAAATTTGGAGGCATCATTTGTATGGATTAAAATGTAAAATATATACTGATCACAAAATTTTAATGTATATATTCACTCCAAAGTAATTGAACATGAGACAGAGGAGATGGCTAGAATTAATGAAGGATTATGATTTCACAAACCTTTTTCATCCAAAAAAAGAATATAAAGTGGCTGATGATATGAGTCAAAAATGTAATGCGTTATTTACCATACTACATTTGGAACAAGATCCTATGTTTTTTGATTAAATGAATTATTGCATAGAAGTTGTTGGTGCATGAAATTCTTCTGTTTTGTATCAGGTGTCAGTGAGAACATCTCTATCAGACAAAATGAACCAATCTCATAAAGAAGACAGTGAGTTGCCGAATAAGGTAGAGTTAATTTAGAAGGGAAAGTTTCATGATTTTAATATTGATAGTGATTGTGTATTGATGATTGGGAAGAGATTATGTGTGCCTTGTGATTCATAGAAGAAGAATGAGTTCTTATGTGAATCTCATAGTTCCCTATTTTCAGTTAATCCTTGCAGTACTAAGATGTATAGAGATATTTGGGAGTATTACTGGTGGGATGGAATGAAAAGAGATATTGTTGATTTTACTATGAAGTGTTTGACTTGTCAGCAGGTTAATGCAGATTGGATGTTTCCAAAAGGGACACTTCAACCTTTATCGGTGCCAGAGTGGAAATGGGAAAATATATCCATGGACATTGTTGAGGGATAAATGAAGACATCTCGAGGTAATAATTCAATATGGGTTATTGTTTATTGATTGACTAAATCTTCTCATTTACTTCCTATTCAAGATACATTTTGTCTAGATCAACTTTCTCGGTTGTATGTTAAAGAGATAGTCAGGTTGCATGTGGTTCTCATCTTCATTGTAACTAATCGCGATCCCAGGTTTACTTATAACTGTTGGAAAGGCCTTCAGAAGTCGTTGGGTTCTGAATTAAATTTTAGTATAGATTTTCATCCATAATCAGACGAGGAATCATAACAAACTATTTAGACATTGGAAGACATGTTATGCGCTTTCTCGATGGATTAACAGGGAATTTGGGACCAACACCTTTCTTTGGTTGAATTTTCATATAATAACATTTTTTATTCTAGGATACAGATGAATCCATTTGAGGCATTATATGGAATGCGTTGTCTAACTCTAGCTTTTTGGGATAAATTAGGTGAAATGAATTTTATGGGAGAAGAATTGGTAGAAGAGATGACATCGAAATTTTGGTTGATTCATAAGCACATAAGAATAAATCAGAAAAGATATTAAAGTTATGAAGATAACTAGAGGAATGATATTTCCAATGAGGTAGGTGATCATTTCTTTCTCAATGTTTCTCCATGGAAAAAGTGTGATGCATTTTGGTAAGAAGGGAATGTTATGTCTGAGGTTCATTGGACATTATGAAATTCTGAAGAACATTGGATTAGTTGCGTATAGAGTGGATTTACCTCTATTTTTATCCCTGGTACACAATGTTTTTCATGTTTCTATGTTGAGGAAGTATATAGACAATCCATCTCATGTTTTGAGGCCAGAGGTAGTTTAGTTAGAAAAGAATATCTCTTATGAAGAACAACCAGTCCAAATTAATGACCGTAGAGAGCAAGTGTTGCGAAATAAGGTGATGAACCAGGTCATGTTTTTGTGGAAAACCCATATTGTTGAATAGGCAATGTGGGAATCTGAAAAATCTATGAGGAATAAATACCCCCAATTATTTTGATATGTTAATAAAAATTGTGAGGACACAATTTCCAAAAGGGGGGAAGGATGTAACATCCTAAGTAAATGAAGAATAAGATATTTTCATATTTATTAATATTTTTAAATTAAATATTATTTTACTTTAAAAGGGTTTCTATGTTTGATAGCGTACCCGATACTCAACAACGGGTTTCATTGGAATCTTACATTGCACACTAATAATAAAATATTATTATTTTAAATGGATGTTAACTCCTAGCTGTTGTATTGGAGGGAATGAATAAAACTAACTACAATATGATTATACATGTTTTTTAAATTTATATACATTATCCAATAAAATGTTAGAGGCTTAAAATGTGATTTAATCTAATTTTAAGCATAATTTACATTAAAAGGTCGATTCATCACCTTTTAATTGAGAACCCAAATTAAATATAGTTTTAGTTACTTTAATATATTCAATATGACCAAATAAAATCCTTCCTTAAAATGGGGACATCAAAATTTACTTTGTGTAAATTTATGAAATTTTTCCGATAATGTTCATTTTTAAAGAATAGTGAAAAATATTGTATTTTAATTAAAAAGTTCCTTTTAATATAATATATTTATATGGATATATTATCTTTTTAATTGGTTTTATAGTTAAATTAAAATAAATTCTTACCATTTAATCCAATTTTTTTCATTGTAATTAATTTCACTTTGAAATTGGACAAAAAAGTATCAATTTTTTGATAATTATTATTTCCTATAAACATGCTATTTGTTTTAATAGTGTGAATTAATTTTAAATTAATTAATTCCACTTATATGTTTTGAATATGGAAATAATAGACATCATTTTTGAATTCATAATATCAAATAAATCTTAGAATGAACATTTGTTATTTTTCTGAAAAACATCAATTTTTTATGAATAGTGAAACCACATAGTAGTAGTTAAAAAAACTGATGTTTTGATTTAAATACAATTTTACAACTTATGTGAATTGAATTTACAAAATACAACATACATTATTGTTTTCATGAAGTATAATGTGGTTTAATAAGACGAGAATATTTTTGGTGAATATTAACTTTTGACTTTTATTTACCGCGGTTAAAGGTAAATAGCGTAATTCATGGATAAAAGAATATTATAATAATTCCAAATTATCTTAAGACTTATAAAAACATTATTGGTTGAGTTATTTACGACCATGGTCATATGTGGGACCCCATTGAGCCACATGGGTGTGATAATGACAATATAGATTAATTAATTTAATGTAAAGGCAAAAATGACATAAACCAAAAAAACTTTTAGTAACTAATTTTTATATGGTGTTATATAAGTCCTATTTTCGACTATAAATATTGATTGGAAAAACTAAAAATCTTTAATACATGATAGTATTTTTATATTATTTTTAGACATCGAATAAATTAAATTATTCATGAAATAATAATAAAGCAGTATTTATCATATTAATAAATGATTTAAATAAATAAGATTATAATGATTGAAATATTATCCTAAACCTTTAAAATTTCTATTGGATGATTATATTTCCACCATGAGTCATCTTATTGTTTGTAAATTTTTTTGGACATTTAGAAACTGAATATCCTTATATAATAAAATAATAGTTTCACACTTTCCTAAAGATCCCCTCCTCTCCCTTATAAAAAAAGACCATTTCTATCCAATTCCACACACCTCTCAAACCATTTGTCTCTTCCAAAGTCTTCCAAATTAAGCTCCCTAAATCCCTCTCTTCCCTCTAGAAGACTTACCTTATGAATAATGCACTTCAATAAGTCCTTTGGTTCAAACCAAAGGGAGTTAGCCAAATTAAAGGTAACATTTTCTCTTAAATTGATTTCTTTTATTTTACTTCTCCAGCCCCTAAACTATTTTATTACTTTTTTTTAACGAAACCAGTATCCTAAATATAATTGGATGTTTTAATGAGAATTATTTGAACTACACTTACACAAACCTCCATCTAATGGATGATGAACATAATGTTTCTTTTGAGGGAAATCTAACGCCGCACGAAATGATGATTGTTCAAATATATACAACCGCCTCTCATGGAGGAAATTATGACGGAACTATATTTATATATGATATATATTATGTTTATAATTTTATTATACTTCTTTAATTACCAATTTTATCATCCCTTTATGGTTTCCATAGAGGGTAAATAATATAATCTCATTAGATGAAGTGTGGACTACCGCCGTCTCAAAGTGACGTGACTCGTTAATGCCTTTTGTGGGATGTATAAAGTATAAATTTAATGATATTATATATGATATTATACTGTAATTATAATATACCTATTTATGAATATGTTTTAATTCCATTAAAATAATAAATTTAAATGAATGTAGTGTTCATGCATACGTACGACTTACCATCTTCATGAACGTTGCATTTCATTTCTTACCTCAAATGTTATGTACTATTATAAATTAATTTATATACTAGATATATATGATATATATTATATCTAAATAATGAATATCATTCTGGATATAATTTACTATTGACCTCATAGACAACTTTTAAATATAATGTCTTCATTTTTTACTCAAGTACCAAATATCGAAAAATGGACGTTATTGTATTAAATGATTACATAATATTTATAATAATGAAATATGTGATATAAAATGAATAATAAACATGAAAATTTTTCTTAAGAAAGTATAAATTGAATTTAGTTTATTATTCAGGAGATTAAATAATGATCGAGTCAAGTCGGACACGATGTAAGGGACTTCGTCTCAATCTCCTTTCATTGTGACACATTTTGTTTGAATACATGATTTTCTTTTATATGCTGTATAAACACTGTTGACATTTAATTTCATTCTAAGTGAAACATTTTATATGAAGTATTTTACAAAAAAATGAATGTTTTTTATGTAAGCGGTGACAACGACCATTCTTCTACTGCAAGTATTATTTGATCTTTGGCTTCCTTAACAAGCAAAAATGATTTGAAAACGAAAAATAAATTCCATATACTCTTTTTACATATTTTGGTATTGAAAATGATTTTTATAATGGATTTATTAATTCAATAGCGTGAAATGTTATTTATTTATTGCAATATAGAAATGTTATCTTTCCTTTATGCGTATGTCATGTGTTAGGATCATGTTATGGTTCATGGGAATTATTTATGTAAATAGGTGGTTCAATGATAAACCTAGGGTGGGTGAGCCCGAGATAGATCTCCAATGCATTGTGTAACGTGAAAGAGGTAAACATGAATGATTCTCCTAAGAGATTTAGGAAATATACTATGTTGTTTATTCCAAAGTAACTCCTTATGTAGTTGTGATAGCTGCAATGTAAGTATGATATGGATGCCAAAAGTTATATTTATTATTTATGATTTCTATTTTTCTTTCATAAATATTTTGATTTCTCCATGTAAGTAAACGATTTCATGTTTTGTATGTATTTATGAACAAATGTTTTCATACATTGTTTTATAACACTTACAGATCTTTTTATTCACATCCCATGTTTTGAAATTTATTCGTAGGACATAAAGATGACTAGTGTCAAGGATGGGATCAAGGAAAAGTCATTCTCTCTAAAACATGGAACTAGACATGACTCTTTTTTTCACTTGTTTTTATCTTATGAAAAAATGGAAACTATGTAGAAGTGTCTACCTTGTAAACTTTTGAGATGTAATCGTTATTTGTTAATTCTCAAAAAATCTAAACCTAAAATGATCCTTATTGTGAATTATTCATTTAATTCAATATTATGTAATGTTTTAAGGCTGATTCCTTATAGTTGGTATCAGAGGTCAGTTGAGATAACATTACGAGTTAGGGTATTATTAAATTGTCATCCATAAAGTAATTTATCTTAATATTGATATCATATTGAATTTACAGATTACCTATCTTGCTTTGCCTAAGATATTTCTCTGTTCAGAATGGTTTCCATAGAGGAAACATGGAGGCCATGATGGGTTGACATCAGGAGGTAGACAACCTTCTATATAATCATATTGAGATGGTCTAAATCGGAACTAAACAGTTTGTTGCAGGGATGGAATAGTTGATTGATGCTATAAATGGTGGTGGTATCCATGCACGATGTCAACCAGATCAATCGTATAGGAACATGTCAGTTGTGAAACATTTCATGAGGCAACATCCCCCATCATTCAGAGGATCATCTGACACTGTTCTAGCTGAAGGGTGGATTAAATCACTCTAGAATATTTTTGATGCCATGGGTTGTTCATAACATCAAAAGGTCAGTCTCTTTGTTTACAGTTTTGAATGTGAAGCTGATTAGTGGTGGTCGATGGTGAAAAATATCAGGGATACTCATGAGATTGATGCTCTTGTTTGGGATGAATTAAAAGGTATGTTTCTTGAGAAAATATTTTCCTAAGGTGGTTTTTTAGGATGGAAGAACAATTCCTGGAATTAAATTAGGAGGAAGACTTAGTGGATGCTTTTGAAGAAAAATTCACTCGAATGGCAAGGTATGCTCCAAGTTTCATACGAGATATTGATAGTAAAATCAACCATTTTTACTCAGGATTGATGCCAAAGTATCAAAGAGATTTAGCTTCTCATGAGTTAAAATGTTATGAAAAACTTGTTCATTGTGTGGAGAATGTGGAAATTGAGTTTGCTGATGATCAAGTATTCTTTTTCAAACAACAAAATAAGAGGTTTAGATGGATAGAGAAAGGGAAAAACACTTCAAAAAAGTATGATTTTAAGAGACATAAGTTTACAATTTGTGAAAATTGTGGCAAAAAAGCATGTTGGGGACTGATTTTTGAATTCTGGTAAGTGCCACTGATGTGTTAAAATGGGGCATAAGTCTCGTAATTGCACTAACATGTTTAGGGTAATTATAGGAAAATATTTAATTAACAGTTATTAAAATGTTTTAAGTGAAATGGAATGGGTCATTATGCAAATGAGTGTCCAAAAAAGAACTCAACCGAAGGAAAGCATCCAGACTACATGCAGAAAGGGGTGGTGAAATCCTTTGAAACTACTTCAATAGATGTTGGTCCATCAAATTAATTAATATCAGGTACACTGTGTGTTTGTTCATATTATACCAATGTGTTTTTTGATTCAGGGTCTTCACACTATTTCATTTCTGTGAAATTTTCTAATAAATTGGTAATTCCATCTCAATAAACGAATACAGAGATTAGGGTAAAAACACCTGGAGGAAATGTTGAGACAAAAAGAAAACATAATAACCTTCACGTCCTTGTGTGTGGAACGAATCTACCTACAAACCTTATTGTTTTGCCTCTATTAGATTTTGATGTTATATTGGGCATGGATTGAATTTCTGTTTATCATGCTATGATTTACTGTAAATATATAGAGGTTTCTTTTTAGAATTATTTTTAGTTTTTATACAAAAATGAACTATTGATGTTGATAACATATCAGGAAGCTGAGAAACTACTAAAAGATTGAAATCAATGTTACCTTGCACATATTCTTGAAAACAAAGGAACTGTTCAGATTTATGATGTGCCAATGGTAAATGAATACCTTGATGAGTTTCCTGATGAGTTTCATGTTATTATACCTAATTAGGAAGTTGAATTTATTGTTGAATTAGTTCATGATTCTAATCCAATTTCAAAACCCCCATATCGAATTTCTCAAATTGAACTTTTAGAGTTAATGAAGATGTTTCATGATTTATTAGATAAATGTTTCATTCGACCTAGAACATCACCATGGGGTCCTCTTGTCTTGTTTGTAAAAATGAAATATGGTTCAATGAGACATTGCATTGATTATAGATCATTGAATGAAATCACTATTAAGAATATGTATCATTTTCCTCATATCGATGATTTGTTTGATCAACTACAGGGAGCTCAGTAGTTTTCGAAGATTGAATTGAGATTGAGGTACCATTAGTTAAAAGTAAAAGAAGAATATATTTCGAATAATGTGTTTCATACTAGATATGGTAATTATGGATTTGTAGTTATTCCATTTGGGTTAACCAATGCACCTGTTGTATTCATGGATCTTATGCATAGAATTTTCAGTGAGTTATGGGATACGTTTGTGGTTGTGTTCATTGATGATATTTTGGTTTATTTTAAACGTAAAGAGGATCATGAAATTCATTTAAGGGTTGTCCTTCCAAACTTAAAAGAAAAGGAATTCATTGGAAAATTCATCAACTGTGAGTTTTGGTTACATCTAATTTCTTTCCTTGGTCACATTGTTTAAAAAAATGTCCTAACGGTTGATCCTGATAAAACAGAAGTTGTTAAAAATGGCCAAGACCCAAAAATATAACTGAGATCCATAGTTTTCGTGGTTTGGTAGGTTATTACCAGAGGTTTGTTGAAACTTATACATGGTTATCTAGTCTAATGACTATGTTAAATATAAATGATGTTAAGTTCTTATAGACAAAATAATGTGATGATTGTTTTCAGGAATTGAAAAGAAGATTGGTGAATTCTCCCGTTTTGGCACTGCCTTCCAGAAATAGTGATTTTGTTATCTATAATGATGCTACATTGAAAGGACTGGGTTGTGTCTTAATAAAAAATTATCATGTAATTTTTATGCCTCACATTAGTTGAAACCTCATGAGTTAAATTACACTACACAATATTTTGAATTAGCGGCTGTTGTTTTTTCGTTAAAAATTGGGAGGCATCATTTGAATGGAGTAAAATGTGAAATATACACTGATCACAAAAGTTTAATTTATATATTCACTCAAAAAGATTTGAACATGAGAAAGGGGATATGACTAAATTAATCATGGATTATGATTTCAAGATCCCCTATCATTCAGGAAAAGAAAATAAAGTGGCTGATTCTTTGAGTCTAAAGAGCAATGCTTCATTAACCATACTACATTTGGAACGAGATACTTTGGTTCTTGATTTTCTGAATTATGGCATAGATGTTTTTGGTGCAGGAAATTCTTCTATTTTGTATTAGGTGTTAGTGAGATCATCTCTATCAGACAAAATAAATCATGCACATAAAGAAGACAATGAGTTACAGAAAAAGGTCGAGTTGGTTCAGAAGGGTATGTTGCATGATTTAAATCTTGAAAATGATTGCGTATTGTGGTTTGGGAAGATATTCTGTGTGCCTTGGGATTCACATTTGAATAATGAGTTTTTATGTGAAGCTCATAGTTCCCAGTTTTCAGTTCATCCTGGAAGTACTAAGATGTACATAGTTCTTCGGGAGTATTACTGGTGGGATGGAATGACAAGAGATATTGTTGAATTTACTATGAAGTGTTTGAATTGACAGTTGGTAAAAGCAGAGTGTCAGTTACCAAAAGGGATGCTTTAGCCTTTATCGGTTCTAGAGTCGAAATTTGGAAATATATCCATGGACTTTGTTGTATGATTACCGAAGACATCTTGAGGTAATAATATAATCTAGGTTATTGTTGATCTATTGACTAAATTTGCTCATTTCCTTCCTATTTGAGAAACATTGTCTCTAGATCAACTTGCTCGGTTGTATGTTAAAGCGATTTGTAGGTTGCATGGTTTTCCCTTTCTATTGTATCTGATCGTGATCCCAGCTTTACTTATAACTATTTGGAAGGCCTTCAGAAGTCGTTGGGCACGGAATTAAATTTTAGTACAACTTATCATCCACAATCAAATGAGCAATCAGAACGAACAATTCAGTCTTTGGAGGATATGTTACGTGCTTACTCGATGGATTATTAGGGACGATGGGACCAACACCATTATTTGGTTGAATTTTCTTATAATAATAGTTCTCATTCCAGTATACAGATGAATCCATTTGAGGAATTATATGGAAAGCATTGTCTAACTCCAGATTTTTGGGATAATGTAGTTGAAAGGAAGTTTATTGGACCAGAATTGGTAGAAGAGATGGTAGATAAAGTTCAGTTGATTAAAAATTACATGAGAACAGCTCAGATTAGATAGAAAAGTTATGCAGATAACCAGAGAAAGGAACTTTTCCTTTAAGGTAGGTGATAATGTCTTTCTCAATGTTTCTCCATGGAAAAATGTGATGTGTTTTGGTAAGAGGGTAAAGTTAAGTCCAAGGTCCATTGGACCTTATGAAAATATAATGAAAGTTGGATCAGTTGCATATAGAGTGGCATTACCTCTAGGTTTATCCCAGGTACATAATGTTTATCAAGTTTCAATGGTGAGAAAGTATATAACATATCTATCTCATTTTTTGATCCCAGAGGTAGTTCAGTTGGATGAGAGTCTCTCTTATGTAGAAAAACCATTCCAAATTCTTGACCGTAGAGAGCAAGTGTTGCAGAATAAGATGATTCACTAGGTAAAGGATTTGTCGAAAAACCATGTGGTTGAAGAGGCAACATGGGAATATGAAAATTCTATAAGGGATAAATACCCTCCACTTATTTTGATAAGTTAATAAAAATTTCAAGGACGCAATTTCCAAAATGGGGGAAGGATGTAACATCCCAAGTAAATGAAGAATAATATATTTTCATATTTATTAATATTTTTAAACTAAATATTATTTTACTTTAAAAGGGTTTTTATGTTCGATAGCTTACGTGATACACATCAATGGGTTTCATCCGAATCTTACATTGCACACTAATAATTAAATATTATTATTTTAAATGGTAGTTAACTTCTAGCCGTTTTATTGGATTGAATGAATAAAACAAACTAAAATATGATTATAAGTGTTTGTTAAATGTATTTACATTATCCAATAAAAATTTAGAGGGTTAAAATGTGAATTAATATAATTTGGAGCTTAATTTATATTAAAATGCTGATTTACCACATTTTAATGGAGAACCCACATTAAATATAATGTGGTTAATTTAATACATTCTATATGAAGAAATTAAATCCTACTATAGAATGGGGATATCAAAATTTACTTTATGTAAATTTATGATATTATTCTGATAATGTTCATTTTTTAATGAATAGTGAAAAATATTGTCTTTCAATTCAAAAGTTCCTTTTAATATAATATATTTATATGGAAAGATTAAATTTTTAATTGGTTTTAACGAGAAAATAAAATATATTATTACCAGTTCATTCAATTTTGGTCATTGGAATTAATTTATCTTTGAAGTTGGACATAAATAAGAATCAATCTTTTTATAGTTATTTTTTCCTAAAAACACTTTATTTGTTTTAACAGCGGGAATTAATTTTAAATTAATCAATTACACTTATATGTTTTGAATTTGGAAAAATTAGACATCATTTTTTAATTCGGAATATCAAATAATGCTTAGAATGACCTTTTATTATTATTCTGAAAAACATTAATTTTTGATGAACAGTGAAACCACATAGTAGTACTTAAAAAAACTGACGTTTTGATTTAAAAGAAATTTTACTGCTTCTGTGAATTGAATTTTGAAAATCCGACATACATGGTTGTTATCAAGAACTAAAATTTTGTTCATTAAGCTGAAAATAATTTTTGGTGAATAGTAACGTTTGATATTTATTTACCGCGGTTAAAGGTAAATAGGGTAATTCAAGGTTAAAATAATATTATAATAATTCAAAATTACTTAAAAGATGTTAAAACCTTACTGGTTGAGTAATTAATTACCATGAGCATATTTTGGTTGATTTTTAGACCCCATTGAGCCACTTGAGAGTGATAATGACAATTTAGATTAATTAATTTAATGTAAAGGCAAAAATGACATAAACAAAAAGCTTTTAGAAAATAATTTTTATATGGTGATATATAAGTTTTTTAGACTATAAATATTCATTTTGATTCTAAAAAGTCTTACTAAATAATTTTATTTTTTCATATTTTTTAGACTACGAATAAATTAAATTATTAATGACACAATAATGATGTAGTATTTACCTCATTAATAAATATTTAAATATATAAGATTATAATGATTAACAAATTATCCAAAACCAGTCCAATACCTGTTGGATGATTATATTTCTTCCATGAGTCATCTTATATTCGAATCTAATTATTTTTGGATCTTTAGAAACTTAATATCATTATATAATAAAATAAGATTTTCACACTTTCATAAAGAGCCCCTCCTCTTCTTTATAAAAGGAGACCATTTCAATCCAATTCCTCACACCTCTCAATCCATTTGTCCCATCCAAACTCTTCCTTATTATGCTCCCTACATCCCTATCCACCCACTATAAGCCTTACCTTAGGCATAAGGCACTTCAAGAACTCCTTTGGTTCAATCCAAAGGGAGTTACCCAAATTAAAAGTAACGATTTCTCTTAAACTTTTTTCTTTTATTTTACATATCTACCCCTAAACTCTTTTTATTCCTTTTTTTGTAACATCACAAGTTTCCTCAATATACTAGGATGTATTTATTAGAAGGATTAAAACTACACTTACACACATCTCCATCTAATGGATGAAGAACATAATGTTTCTCTGGATGGCGAACTAACGCCTCACAAAACTATGGTTGTTCAAATATCTCAAATAGCCACTCATGGTGGACATTATGATGGAACTGTATTTATATATGATATATCTTATCTTTATTATTTCCTTATTATTCTGTACTTCCCAATTATATCATTCCATTATGGTTTCCATAGTGGGTAAATACGATAATCTCATTAGAGGAAGTACGGACTACCACCCCCTCAATGTGACGTGACACGTTAATGAATTATGTGGGATCTATAAAGGATATAATTAATTATATTATATATGATATTATTATGTAATTATATTATACCTTTTTATCATTATGTTTTAATTCCATTAAAATAATAAATAGAAATGAAAGTTGCGTTCATGCGTACGTACGACTTAACGTCTCCATGAACGGTGCATATCATTTCTTACCTTCAAATGTTATGTACTATTATAAATACATGCATATACTAGACATATATATGATATATATGATATCTAAATTGTGAATATCATCATGGATATAATGGACTATTGACCACATGGATAACTTGTAAATATAAGGTGTTCATTTTTTACTCAAATACCAAATATCAACAAAATGGTCGTTATTAACTTAAATGATTACATAATATTCATAACATAGTAATAAGCAATCTAAAAGGAATAATAAACATGAAAAAGGTTCTTAAGAATGTATAAATTGAATTTATTTTATTATTCAGGAGATTAAATAATGATCGAGTCAAGTTGGACATGAGGTAAGGGACTTCATCCCAATCTCCTTTCATTAATGAACATTTTGTTTTAGTACAAGATTTTGTTTTATACGATGTATAAACACCTATGAATTTCCATTTCATTCAAAGGGAATATTTTTATATGAAGTGTTTTAATAAACGATAAAAAGGAATGTTTTTTTCGTAAGCGGTGACAACGCCCTTTTTGCCGCCACTAGTATTACTTGATCTTATTCTTCTTTAACAATCCAGAATGTTTTTAAAAGGAAAAATAAATACCATATACTCCTTTTACATATTTTGGTATTGAAAATTATTTTGAGAATGGATTTATTATTTAAATATATTGAAATGATATATTTTTATTATAATGTGGAAATGTTATCTTTCTTTTATGCTTATGTTATGTGTTATGAACATGTTATGGTTCTTGGGCATTATTTATGTATACAGGTGGTTCTATGATAAACCTTGGGAGGGTGAGCCCGAGATAACTCTCCAATGCATTGGGTGACGTGACATAGGTAAATGTGAATGTTTCCCTGAATATATTTAGGGAATATACCATGATGGGTAATCCAATGTAACTCCCTATGTAGCTGTGATAGTTACAATGTAAGTATGATATTGATTCTACAAGTTATATTTTTGATTTATGATTTCTATGTTTCTTTCATGAATCTTATGATTTCATGAGGTAAGTAAAAGATTTCATGTTTTGTATGTATTTATGAAAAAATGTTTTTATTCCTTTTTTTATAACCCTTACTGAGCTTTTAATGCTCATCCCATGTTTTGAAATGTTTTCATAGGACATAAAGATGAATTGGGTCAAGGATGGGATCATGGAAAAGTCATGATGTCTAATACATGGAACTAGACATGACTCTTTTTTTTCATGAGTTTTTATCTTATGAAAAAATGGAAGTTGTGTTGAAGTGTCTACCTTGTAATCTTTTTATATGTAATAGTTATGTCCTAATTCTCTAAAACCCTAAACCTGAAAAGTTCCTTAATGTGAATTATTAGTTTAATTCAATATTACGTAATGTTTTAAGTCCGAGTCCTAATACCTAATATATCTCATTATTATATTTCAACATTCCACATGTTATAATGGATGGTTTTGATAGGATATATCAAATATTGGTACTATTAGAGAATATATTTTCATAGATATGTTGAATAATATACCTAAAATAACATTATTAAATACATTGTTTACAAATAAAGTTGACTATTATGGTTTTGGTCATGTATTATACGTGAATGTATTAAATAACCCCATAATATGATTCAATGTTTACGAATATAATGCTCATACTTCTTTAATGACAATATGTTTGATGTGAATTGATTAGAAAACAACACCTTTTCTCTAATGATTAAGTAAGAATTATTATTTTAGAATTGGATATTTGTACATATTATTAAAAAACATGGAAAATATTTTGAATATATCCCTTCAACTAAATTTCCCAAAAATATAAATAGTTGGGAGATGAAATGTGATTCCATAATGCTAAAGAACTTTTTGAGAAACACCTATCATCAAATCAATAAGAGGGTGTACAATTTTTACATCTCTTACACACTGATGTCTACAGACGTGTATAGTCTCGAACCTCTCATAAATAAATATTAATTTCTAATAGTTTAATATTAATTAAATAACATATATATCAATGCTATAGTATTTTTTGTCATTTTCCTTTTAAAATAATGAATCCTAAAAAAACTGCTACTTAGGTCACCTAAATAATCTCTTACAAAGTTATTCATAACTAAAATAATTCTTGAAAATATCATACATTATACATTTCAAAACAAACTATGAAAGTATATGTAATAAAGGGTGATCGCAGATCCTCAATAATGATTTTGAATGGATATATCTACTAATCATGAGTATATGTCAATAAGAGCATGAGACAATAAATTTAAAACCATACCTGGTATATCATTAAACATAAAATTGATTCATAGAAGAAATATTGGAAGATAATAATACATGAAAAATTAAGTAATCATGGAACACATTATATGAGAGTATAACATTAGTGTAATATATTGAGTTTTGGGAAACACATAAGAATATAAAAGCTACATTATGGCTACCCACCATGTGATTCATAACATGTTATGAATGTGTAACAACACATGTATATATTCAATGATTTGATAAATTAATTTGTACTTTCTAATCTGTTTTCAGATAACATCCCATGCAACATATGATATCATAGAACATTAATCATTATCCAATACATTGAATGAAGATATTGGTCCCATTCATCATATAAAAACCCTCCTATTTATTTTTTACTAATACATGATTTATTAAATTTGATTACACATAATAAAACCTAAGATATTGAGATGTATAATTTCTTTGGGAATATGGTTATTTATCTAAAAATTTATAATTTTAGAAACAACATATTTGTTTAAAACATCCATTACATGAGCACACTTAAAATTGCATCGGATAACCTGGGGACATGAATAATAAGCGGATGAGATATAAATCCATGTAATGGAATTAACAAGGAAGAACATGAAAAAGATAATACATGATATACAATAGTCATATTAATGGGGAAAAAGTAACATAAACAATAATTCATGATATAACATGACAACAATAAAAAACATGGGAAATGTGGAAACAACACAAAAATGTGTCATAAATATATGTCAAGGATAACTACCAATAAATAATGATGGAATAATTTCAATAATATAACTTGGTTCACTATCTATTCCAACAAGAGGATTCATGATACTAAATATTAAAAATGCATTGGAGGGCTATAAAATTCACGGTGAAACTCTCGCATTCATTTAATTCTCTTGCTTATGTGTGCTATATAGAACATAAAACATGGATTAATTCTTCATCATAATTTATTCAATGATTATGGAGTGTGAATTAATAAATATAGGTCCCAACAATTGTAAATATTCACAAAGGTGAAAATGTTTGATATGAAATTGGTATGTTATTGACTACATAATCTTTTATGTCATGGATAGTCATGGTAAAATATTAGAATCACAACCAAATAAAATAAAGATTAATAAAAATGGTTCGATGATATAGAATGGTGTCTATATTCTTCCTGAAATCAATTGGTAATAAATATGGACTTGGGAAAACATATCCCAGTAGTATAAATTTGGATATATAATCCATATAATAATTATGAAAATTGAATAAATAATAGAATCCAAGATATATTTTAGTACAATAATTGGCCAAAAAATGGATAATGTGAGGATAATTGAGAGTTAAATATCAATGTAATCATTAATAAATTAAATAGAAGATATGGGAAATATGTATTTACATATTCTAATGTATCAAAATTGAATTTAAGATACGTAACATAAACTCAATCCTTGAAATTAAATGAGAAGATCAAACTCTATTTCCTGGGTGTGTGACACCATGTATTTTCGAGGTTATTCATGATAGATTGTGTGAACCTTAATAGAACTCTAGATAGTGGAGGGAATATTATTGAAATTTTAAAAACTGTTTTATTGAATAGAAATAGAATCTTGGATGAGTTTATATAGGAAATGAAGGGTATTTATTTATTACTTTGGTTTTATACTATACATAATAAAATAACCACAACAAAAAACCATCCCACGGTTTTTTCCTATGGACTCTACAATTTTTTTTGGATATAATTGTTTTATAAGTACATAGTTAAATATTATTAAAATAATTACCTTACTTATGTTGAGGTGTGTCCCATTCTTCCTGAATTGAATTTTATACCATAAAATATAAAAATGGATTATTAGGATTCATTATGGATTGATAAAATAAATAAAATAAACATTAAATAATATTATATTAAAGATAAAACATATACTTAATTGTGTATAACATTAATAGTTATTATTAGACAACTTATCAGTCTATATAATGTCATAAAACTCAAGGTATAATAAATCCTTATTTAATTTTTACCTAAAATTTCCAGTTTCCCCAAAAATAGGAAATCTTAACCATTCAATAATTTCAACATTATGATACAAAAATTAATATAAATTTATTATAAATAATTTTCTAGATATGTGAATTTCACTTTTAAAATAAAATGGACTTTTTTATGAAATATTGAGTTTAGTAATATTTTTCCAACCCTTATAAAAATTACATTTGTCATTATAAAAATTATATGATAATTTGTGTTTATTAAATATATTAATTCATCACAAATGTTTCATTATTTGAATTTCAATATTACCCAAAAACATATTTGTGATTTTTGAATTGAAATAAACATCACATATAGTGTAACAATAATATTATTAAAATGAATACATTATTCTATAAAAATTGATGTACTTACCCTTATTTATAGTTTCTTCATACATATCGATTTAATACACCCCCAAAATTAATAATTGTAACATGTCAAAAGGTGATTATTTCATGGGGTTACTTGGTGTACATAGTTTGGGTCATGATATCGAGGAACTTTAACTTATAACGTTGAGGGCATCAATCAATGTTATGTTCTTTGATATCTGAATGGGATAGGTCATGGAAAAATACAAGTGATTCTATCTCAAATGTAGGCTCCGATAAATGGTCATCATAGGATATGATTTTATTGGATGAGGCCATCAGTTCCTTGGTCTTTTCCAATAATATTGGTTAAGACCATATAGTTATACTAAACATTGTAATGATACTTAACAATGATTCAAATACAATTGGATATAATAATCCAAATAATTTTATGTGTTTTCTTTGACAATATAAATTAAAAATAGATGTTATATATATCAAAAAATAAATTTTATTTATAACAAATAAGGTCATTAAAATATCCCCACATTAAGAATAATTTCATTTGAAATTATCAATCCCAAACTAGAATAGATGAGGGTTACTATGTTTCACCACTTACTATACTTCCCACATTTATTATTCAAACATATGGTTTCTCTATATCACATTAACCAAGTTCATTTTCTTATTCCTTAAAATGTAGTCTCTATGATCTATGATGTTAATGGACTTCTCCTCATTAGAAAAATAATTCTCTATTGTTTCCACCTCTAGATTGAAATCATGAGAGTGTTTTGGAATGCACAATATCAATTGGGATTCATGATATACATCATATACTTGAGAATGATTTGGTGGAGGGAAAGTTGGTAGGCCATCTATCTAATGTGATATAGGATATCAAAAGGGTCGATATACCCTTAAAAAATATTATTCTTTTTGAAAATCATATCAAATTATTATATGAGGATATTTAGAGGAATAACACACCTCAATCATCAATATCTAGTTCACATCAATTATTTTAAGCATAACTCCTCTATCAACATTGAGAATCCTTGATTGGATACAAAATGGCCTTAACCATATCCAATATTTCTGTGACCATTTCAGGACCTAGTAGTTCTCATTCCCCAACACCATCCTAGCATACAGGTGTTCGAAACATCTTCCCATAAAGGGTTTAATGGGGATTCGTTTGGATTATCATGTGGAAGAAATTCTTATCAGAGAACATGATGAGATTAATACGTTGATCCCATTATCCTTTTAAGTAAACTGAGGTTTCTATTAACATTTTCTTGAATATTCAGATAGTAAACTATGAATGGATATTATTTTGAGTATATAAAGTCATGGTGAATTTTAAATCAGTGTTTACATCCTGTTGAAGACTTTTCTAGAATTGGAGGTGAATCATAGATCTCAATTAGATACAATCTATTGTTGTACTACATGCCGCTTCCCCAATTGTCTAATTTACATCCATGAAAGGAAATATAGTGGGACATCATCTTGAATTATAATAATGTGAGCAGTCTTTTTATGATGATAAGCCACAACCCATATATGATTTTTTCTCCTAGATTTCTTCGGATGTTCAATGATATAATAGATGGTGATGTTTACCCACTTCAATGTTGTTATGGGTAATAGATTCATCATCCCCTTATAAATCATCCTTATAGACTTCACATGGTAACATGCAATGAAAATTGAAGAATATATCGTTATATTCTTCTTTATATTGACCCACCATTAAGGCTCTATAATATCTCTGTAAATAATTGTGCTTCATGGGACAATAAAGAATGATTAACTATGTGTGTAATCCAATATTTCCTTCTTTAACTGAAAAAATAATGGTACACATATTTGTGAACTAAATATCACAAATCTATCATCATTAACATTGATCTCACATGATTACACTTTCTTTATAGTTTACTATTTCATCTAGATTTCTATTATTTATTATTCCCTTTTCCATAATTCTTAACTCTAAAAAGATCATATCCTTATCAATTATCATCAATGATATAATTACATGACCTTTTATACATAGAGCATTATCCACTTTATTTTCATTCCTAGGATGGTACTGCATTGAGAAGGAATAGTCGTTGATCATCTCTAAACAAATTTGTTGGTTCATATTTTGTTTATTCTACGTTTATATATACTTTAGGATTTTTATTCATTTATATTACATATTTCTCACCAAATTTCTAATTCCTTAATATTTAAAAAATATATATAAGTACATCCAACTATAGATCAGGTATATGATAGTTCTGTTCGTGAACAA
Source organism: Viscum album (assembly GCA_963277665.1). Classification (NCBI taxonomy): domain Eukaryota; kingdom Viridiplantae; phylum Streptophyta; class Magnoliopsida; order Santalales; family Viscaceae; genus Viscum; species Viscum album. The sequence goes on from OY728159.1 coordinate 2,013,384,606, forward strand.
TCAACATCCTTGAAGAATATTTTTTGACTTTTTTTGTTTTTTACTTACCCACCACCCAATTCATTCATTGATTCATTGATGAATACTAAGAAAAGTTATCGAACTGTCAGTAGTTTAGGAATTGGTGTAGTCATGAGACTCCATTTCATCCCCATGAATCCCACTTTAAATTCGTCATTACAAGCAACCATTACTCCCTAATGTGTTTTCTTGGTAAGAGGGTTTGAAAATCAAGATATATTTCTAAAAGAAATTGTGATATTTCCCACCTAACCCATTAAAACCCAATATATCTATCACGGATGTTAGTTTCAACTATCCTTCAATTGTGTTGGTCTTTAAAGGGTCCATAGATATCCCACTACCTATGATGGTATGTCTCAATATTGATACTTACTTCAACTAGAACTCAAATTTTCGTTATTTTTATAAATCCAATCCTTTTCCATAGTCTTTAGCCCAATTCTCAGATTCTCCTAACGACCCTCTTTATTTTTGGAGTATATTAGAAAAACATCTATAAATTCTACCAAATATTTGATGAAGTCACCAGTAAAGTCTATATTCATCAGGTATATGAATATTTATAGAGCATTAGTGATTTTGAATGGAATTCCTATAAACTCATAGTGCTTATACATTGTATGAAATGTAGTATGGGGGATATAATCCATATTCACACAAACATGTTAAAATCCCTAATGGAGATCCACCATAGATAAGTATTGTTCCTCACGTATATGATCTAATAATTCATCAATATTTTGTATAAGACACTTTTAATTTAACATGATCTTATTGAACTCATGATAATAAATGAAAAGACTCATTGATAGATCATCATTCTTAATAAAGAGAACTATTACACCCCTCTATGAAGCCCTTGATAATATGAAGCCATTATATAGATTCTATTGTAGTTTCATCTTTAACTCCCCAAGTTCCCAAAAAACCATTATATATGGGGTATTGGATAATGGAAACACCCATTTATAAATAATAGATATAATATTTTTATATAATTCAAACACATTTATAAAAAAGTACTTAATTTTTTGTAATGTATTTTTATGTTTATAAAATAATGTTTTCGAAATAAAAATGTTTTATTTATTATTGAGAAAATTTAATGAAAGAAATATTTTATAATTATATAAAATTAATTCGAAAAAAATATTAGTCATTAATTATCAAATTCCAAATTATCTGTGGGTGAATTTTTTGATTTTTTATGGAAATGATAAATATTTCAGTGAATAGTGAAACAAAAATGTTTTTATTGAAAAACATTTAGTAAAAGAATTTATTTGTTTACTTTTTTGTTAATATGTTTGTAAAAATAAAATCATATCAATTATCAATTTATTAATCCAATTTATGTAAGTTGATGAATCTTATATTTAAAATTTATATAGAGTCATCTTAAACATTGGGATATTTTTTTTAAAACATTTGTTCTCTTCCCATCAATGGGTTTAGTTTTATATTATATCTTTCATCTAATGCGAATAAAATTTGTTAAAATGGTTTCCATATTTAGTATCAAAACAAATATTTTATGTAACATGGTAAAAATAATTATTTAAAAATTTAGTTAAAAAAAATTAATAAATGTCATGATGATTAAAATGGTTTTATCGATGGTTAAACTAAAAAATATTGGTTAAAATTACATAGAAATATGTCCAAAACACATTTTGTGGATGAATATAGACAATATAACATATAGGATTCTTTAATGGTTCAAAATATGTGTTTTAACATGTTTAAAATGATGGTACACTTTATTCTTTAAAAAAAATTCAATGTCTGTCCTCTACCACAGATAGAGACTACAACCACGTCTTCTCCCCACTTCACATTTTCATTACATTTTAGATAGTCTAGTACCAACTACACACCTTACCTAAATATCCTACATTTACTAGAGTAATTATTTTTATTATGAAATACTCTTAATAAGAATTTATATGTAAATGTAAATTTGTTCTCGAAAAAAGTTGTTAGATTCCTATACACATGTATTTGTTTAATATCATCACCCACCTCTATAAAATCTTCTTCAAATATATTTTTATAAGAAGAAAAATATATACCATTTAATAAAATATTATATTTTTAATTAAATAAACTATATCAATATACACTTCAAAAAAGAGAGAAAAGAAATTTTCAGTCATATGCTTGGGGGACAACTAGCTCACCAACTGTAGTGATGTGTTGCTCCTTTATGTTTATCAAGTATTTTAAAAATGTATAGATTAAATACATATATATTATAATTGTAACATTATTACACTTATTTTATATTTATATCACTTATACCATCATAGTTTCTATTCATTTGTGATATGATATGTTCGTTCTTGTGTACTATTGTTTATTACATTGCAAAGCAATGTGATTCTTTTTTCACAAACATTTTGCATAAAAAAAAATTAGACTACCTTTAATAAATATATATAATATATATTAAAATTAATATTTTCAAGGATTTAATTTATTATTTACCTTTGTTATTTCATCATTCTAAAAATTGGAATCACGATTCATGCATACATATGACCGACCATATCCATAAACATTGTATTTCATTATCTATCTCTATCATTTAATGGAAACTAAAAATGAGTATATAGTTAATAAATATGGTAAATATATCATGGATAACTTCATGGAGATAATGGAACCATGATCAATGTAATATAAAATAATATAATAAATCAAAACAAACATGAAATTCTATGTAGCTATTTAATGAAAGGTTATTTTAACATGGAATTGTTAATAATTGGTAAATAAAAGGTCTTAATAAATTAATATATTCTATGATTTATATATAAGAATGGTAATTTAAAATAATTATAATTAACTATTATTAATTACATATAATTTTTTAATGAGATCTAATTATGTTGAGACTTATGGTATGAGGTTTGTAACAATTTTCCTCCATTGGGACATATGATATGTTATGCACCTATCTTATTTTATGAGGTGTTTATACAACAAATTTGACATGTTATACAATAATTATCCTTATTAAAATGATATTTAATGTTTATTTTCATGTTATTATTTAATTCTGGTATCACTAAAAATTTTCCATTGTGGTAGGGGTTTGATGTTATGATCTCATTGTTCATTATGATCATTTATGATTATGCTTTCGATGATAAAATTGTAGGATATGTCTCTAAAGATAATCATGAATTTTGTTCTACACTAATTAGGTTGGTGGAATTCATTTTTCCCATTTATATTCATCCAATTTCTGCTCTCGATTCCAAAATATTGTTTTTAATTAAAAAAATAATATTTATTTCTAGATTCCCAAACCATTATTCATTACATATCAATTTTTACAAAAAAAATTATTTTAAAAAATATTTAGTGTTCTTCCTTGTGGATTAGGTAGTGACTGTCTAACACTTGTTTTCCAATGTTTTAAAGAACCACTATGTAATATTCAAAAATTTTCCCATTTAATATTATTTAAAATTTTAAATGGAATAATTATTTTAAAATGTACCTCATTTGTCATTTTAATGAGAAATTAATGTTTTAAGGACTTCATTATATGTTCCAATGTTTATATTCAATGTAACAGATTTGAAAATTTTTTATTATCTAAAACACATTTTTATGTGAAAATGATATGTTCAATAATGAATGCTTTAAATAATTTTAAATAATCCGTTAAAAATTTCAAAATTATTTTCAGGGAAAAGGATTTTTAATTTTTTTTAATTTTTTAAAAAATCAATAGTGAAAAAATATTATTCTATTATAGTTTTTAGATATTTTTTAAATTTTCTATTATAATTTTAATTCTTATTTTCAAAAAATAATATTAATGAATTTTTTATGTTTTAAAAAATTATTTTTGAATGTGGGAAGGATGTTTTATTCCAGAAATTTTTAAAATGAATTTAAATAATGATATATAAATTTAAATGGTTATATTAAATAAATATTATTTTGATAATTATTTTATAATATATTTTTGAAAGTAGAAATGTTATTATCTTCATGAAAATTTATTAATGATTTTAAGGATTCCATTATGTTTTTTATAATTAAATTCAATGAAAATTATTTCTGTAATATTTTATTTAATTTTATTTTTTAAAATATAATATTACTATAAACATTATTTTCCCATGAAATATATCAAAACGTTTTATTTAAAAATAATTCCCCATCTTTGATGATATATATTGATGTAACTAAAACTATAAAGGGGATATTACCCAATGAAACAATCCTTATTAGTTTTCCATATTGTTTTTTTATGAAGACAATATGATTATGAAAACCATTCTATTTTTACAATTTCTTATATGATGAAATATTTTCTACAACCCATTTATTTTCATGGATCTAAATGTGATGAATATTTAATGGAAAAGTGGACACATATGTATTATTTTAATTATGTGATTTGTAATGACGTGAACTTTTTAAATAAAATTTACCCTTTAAATCAATTTAAATGTATGATTTTGAAACATTGTTATATAAAACACATGCACGTATATGGTTTGTGATATCCTATAAAATTTAAATGGTTGTTAAGATTAAATAGTATTTATATTGCAGTAATTGAATAGTGATCACAAGATTAGTATAAATATTGGGTTTTAACAAATGAAAATGAAAAGGACAAAGGAAAGGATGACCTTAACGAATAATATTATACCCTATGAAGCCCATTTATTTGGTCTACAAAGGGATTGGGATTTTTTCATTACCAAGCGTTATACTAGATGCAATAATGGAATCCTATGGAAAACCATTTATAAGAGAAGTTCAAGCACATCGAGATCATAGAGAAAACTATCTACACAGAATAAGCCCATGAAATTATCTCAATCAAACACCTTACTATTATGGAATATTTCGATGTATTTAAGGAAAATTTATCATAAACCCTAAAATATGATTTATAAATTTTTTTTATAGAATAATATATATATTATAACCCTAATATTTTTACACTATATGTGTTTTTAATTTTCATAAAAAACCCAAAATAGAATTTCCGAGCAATATTAAAAAAATTATAGAATTTATTTCGATGAATAACTGAATTTTTTAAAAATTAATTTCTTTTAATTTTTTTGAATTACTTTTTTAATTTATTTGATCATATAATCATTATGATGTCAAAAACTATTTTTATAAGGGTTTGGGAACTGTTATAATACCCAATACTCATTAATAAAAATTAATTTCATTCTAAATGTAAAAATTCACATATTTATAAAATTAAATAGATAGAATGTATATTATATACCAAATCATAATTTTAAAATTATCAAATAGTGAATTTTTTATAATTTTCCCAAATAGTAGAATTTTCAGGTTAAAAATAATTAAACAAATAATATGTGTTTTGTATTATATCATCATAATTTTCAAAAATAGATGTAATGAATTTTAGAAATGGTAACCAAAACCAAATACATGTTTTAATCTTATAATAATGGTATTTTATGTTTATTTGATTTATTTTATTAATTTATTTTGAATCCTCCAAAACTATTAATATATTAGATAGTTTTAAAATCATTTAATTAAGATTGTGACTCACATCCACATAAGAAAGGGATTTATGTTACTATGTTATAATATTTTCCTTATAAAATAATGTGAATTAATCAAATTTGGATGAAACTATATGAAAAATCATTGGATGGTTTGTGATTTTGATTATATTGTTATGTAGTCTGCATAACTAAATAGTAACCAAATACCACTTATTTTCAATATAAACACTCTCATTCTCCCATTTATCATCACTAAAACTACAAATATCATGTTTAGACTCTACCCTCCAATATCAATAGTTCTACCATGGCTCTCGCAAGCTATGAAGAAGCCTTTCCCAGGCATTTAGACTGTCACACTACTGTAATGGGTTTTTCTATTATCATTTCCATTCATGAAATTATTTTATTTAATGACTAATAAATTCCATTTTAATATATTGAGATATGTTTGTCAATATTCCTTATCTTTTTCGTTTTTTGTATAAATGATTTTATCCCCTTTTAGTCTCATTAAGCCTCCAATTATCCTTTATGTTCACACATTACCAGGTAAAAATATAGACTGATTTGATTCTTTATCATGTTTTTTAATTACCTCAGGCATTCTATTTAAAATTTTATATTGTGGGATATATTTTTACATGTCTGTATTACTACCAATTTTATCTCTACTTGTTGAGATACCCCTATATCTTTGATCAATCCATTTTTATGAATCAGTAAGTCACGCTATTATCCTACCCACATTTCAAGTAAATATTCTTATTTATAAATTTTTTTTAGTGAATATCATACCAATTTCTTATTAGGGGTGTTCAACTCAATGAACATATATTTTTTACATTGGGTACATACATGTATAATTCCTCACCATTTGATCTTTTAATATTTTATCGTGATAAATGAATAAATGTTGTATGATATATGTGTCACACATAAGCATGATAATGAATTTATTGTGGTGAATGCTCCTAGAATTATATATCCCCCTAATGCATTGGGTAATGTTTCATATCATGATCCCACGTGTTGGGAAAGTGAGTGAACCTAATTAATTTATGGGACTTTTTCCATCATTTTTTTTAGCACCTATCCTTGGAATGGGATTATAATTAAGTGCATAATGTTGTTTTAACATTTCCCATTATATAGTGCTTAATGTACTTTCTACATTTCACATGTTTACATTATTATTATCATGTGATATCATGACTTATTATTCATAATCCATTTATGTCCCATTGATATGTATATTTTGTAATATTAATTATCTTATTCATTTCATAACAAAGTTTATTCCCTTAATGGTCTTTATATCTCAACCATTTCTAATGTAGGACCTCATGTTTTCCCATGTAGTTTAATGTGAAATCAACTTGAAGACATTTTCAATGAATATGTAATTTTTTCTTGTTTTAAATTACTATGTGATTTACCTAATTACCAAAGAAACTAGAGTAATATATCTTCTGGTTTGTATTAGATGTTATCTTTTGTAATAAATAAATTATTAAAGTGAAAAAAAAGATTTGGTTTGTTATAATTGGTATCAAAAAAAATATTTATTTATATATAGAATTAGTATTCGAACACTATAGAGAAATCCATCGGGATAATACTAAGTATAAGAAAACCTCAAAAAAATTTCATAAGTATAAAAAACATTTATCAGTAAAATACATCCCAATCTCAATATAGCATGTAAATTTGGTTCTCGAACATATCTATATTGGGTTCGCAACCCCGATAATGTGTGTCAGACCTAACTTGGTGTAAAATACTACACAAAAATGTGACTTACTAGTCAACTGTTTTGATAGTCCTAGTGGATTGGCTTTGGAAAATTCATAATATCATTAAAAACATTATTATGGGAACAAAATTTCCCCTTATACTATTTGGTAGGAAAAAATATATGTAAAACATATATTGAATCTGAGAAATTATTAAGTTAATAAAATTATTATAATTTATATGTTATAATTATAATGTAATTAGATTCATTATTATTTGTTTACTAGTTTAACAATTCATGTCCATAATATTCCCTTTATTGTATATATTGTCTAATAATATAAGGAATCAGCTAGATAGTTAATGAGATGGGAATTATGATGAATGCCCCAAAGAGATGGACAACCCAATAGGATATTCAATCAAAAAAATCATTATGATACTATCTCAACTAACCCTGGTTATGAATAGAGACCAATATCAGGAATAGAATCCAAATTCCATTAGGAGATAACAATGTGTGATTGAGATATTTATGTGACAAAGGCATCTGATATAAAAGGATCTTTAGATCTCATAATTGCAAAAAAATGAATCAAATCCATTGAGAGTATATACTTCATAGTCCAAAAATTTCTACAAGAGAATGTTTTATTGTAATTTTTTCATATGGAGGGATTAGTGGATCAGTGGTGGTAATTGATCGATAATATGATTCATGAGGATGAGATCAAAGAGACGACGTTGATTAAATTCTGGAATATTAATTTGATAAATATATTTCATCATAGTCTCCATATTACAATTGAACATTATTTCATTTTTCTACAGATAAACGATGATTAATCTATAGTGGTTAATGAGGAAAACACAACAATACATTAATGATACACCTTTATCACTATCATTACCCCGGAATGAAAGGTTGACCACTACATTGGTTGGAAAAAAAATTATTTACAAAATGTATCGGTGATACAATACATTGATATCTATGTGGAATTTCCTTGATTTGACCACAAACATGAAATGTAGATCAACGATTCTCAAGGGCATCACAAGGATAAGAAGCATAATATTGAATTTAATTTTTGAATCCTGACGTAGAAATATAATTGTGCTAATAAATTCCATCATCCCACTTGTCAATGTCGTGAAAAGAATCACCCTAAATTTTACCTTAGAGAAGTGAATAAATTATATAGTTGAGGGAAGGAAGGACACATATATAATTATTTCCTTTATAAAAACCCCAATATTGTGATAGTTTATATAAATTATATTATCAATCAATAATTATTTAATCATTAATTTGACAACAAGGACCCATGGATCTTTTCATATCATTTCCCTATGTAATGGGTTTCTTGATACAACCAACAACCTCCAATGTATAAAGGGTATACTTTTTCAATCACTACCACTATGGTGGATCTCGAAAATAATGTTTTGATAGGAAATCAAGCTATCAATTAAAAAAGAAGTGAAAATATTTTTTTATTATGTTTATATGTATTACTTAATATCATGAAATATTATTATAATAATTCAAACACCACCACAATGCAATTTAGTAGAATTATTAATGAAAATTAATAACATGACAATAGTTTCATCCCAAGTATATATCTCATCCCATATCACAATTTAATAGATGAACATCCTATATAACAATGACATACATACAATTAGTTAGTTCTATGAAATTATAGTTTGATATGGATTTACCAATATTGACCCATCAAAATTTTTCTTTAGGATGTATTCACTCTATATATTTCGAATCGACCCATGATTCTATACAAGTGAATGTTAGAGAATGAATATTCTTTTTCAACCACATATAAATAAAGGATATTATTTCCTTAGGTGAAAGTATATCTATATCAAATTACTGTGTCTATATAAAATCCCTTTCTATGATGACTTACCTATTGTGGGGGAAGATGTTTATGTGTTTCCAATGAAATTTCCTTGTCTTCCTCATATCTGAGTGGTTTATTTTTCAATAAAACTTATACATTGGTGTTTACATTATCCAATACCCCATATATAATAGTTTTTTTGGGAACTTGATGAGTCAAAGAGGAAACTAAAAGAGAATCTATATAACAGCTTTATACTATCAAGGGATTCACTTATGGGTGTAATAGATCTCTTTGTTAAGAATGATGATCGATCAATGAGACTTTTCATTTATTATCATGAGTTTTATAAGATCATGTTAAATAAAAATTATCCACTGCCACATGTTTATGACTTATTTGATCATATATGTGAGAAAAAATACTTATCAATAGTCGATCTCCATTATGGATTTTACTATGTTAGTGTGAATATGGATGATATCACCAAGACTACATTTCATACAAGGTACAAGCACTATGAGTTCATAGTAATTCCATTCAGACTCACTAATGCTCCAGAAATATTTATATACGTGATGAATAGAGTCTTAAGTCGTTACTTAATCAAATATTTTGTTCTATTTATAGATGATATTCTAATATACTCCAAAAAAGGAGGTTCATGAGGAGAATATGAGGATTGTACTAATGATAATGGAAAAGGAATGGATTTATATAAATAGAAAAAATGTGAGTTCTAGATGAAGGATATATGAATATTGAGACATATCATCATAGGTAGTGGGATATTTGTGGTCCCTTTAAAGACTTACGCAAGTGAAGGATGGTTTAGACCAACATCAGTGATAGATATATAGGGATTCAATGGGATAGCTAGAAAATATACTAATTTATTTAGAAATATATAATGATTATGAAACCCTCTTACGAAGATAACACATTAGGGATTAATGGTTTCTTGTAATGATGAATGTAAATAGGGATTCATGGAGATGAAATGGAGTCTCATGACTACAACAATTCCAAAACTACTTACAATTAGATAACTTTTCATAGTATTCATCGATGATTCGAATAAGGGAATGGGTGATTGCTTAGTGAAAAATGAAAAAGACAAAGCCTATATTTCAAGGATGTTTAATGTTCAAAAATAGAACTAACAAATACTTGATCTATAGTTGGATGTAGTGATATTCCTTTTTAAAATATGATGGAATTAAAAATTTTGTGAGAACTATGAAATATATATGAATAAAAATACTTAAGTATATATTAACATAGAATGACCAAAATATGAACCAAATTTTTTTTAGAGATGATAAAGGACAATGCCTTCATAATCAAGTACCATCTTTGGAATAAAATTAATGTGGAAGATTATATATATATATAAAAGATCATGTAATTATATCATTGATGGTTATTGATATGGATATGATATTTTTAAATTTAAAAAGTATGGAAAAGAGAATCATAAATAATAAAAATTGAGATGAAATATGAAAATATAAAGAATGTGAAATCCTACGAGATCAATGTTAATGAAGATGGATTTGTGAGATTTAGGTCACAATTATGTGTTCCGTCAATTTGTGTGTTCAAGAAAGAACTATTGGATTATACACATAGTTAATCATTCTTTATTGTCCCATGATGCATAATGATTCATAGAGATATTATAGAGCATTAATTGTTGGTCAAAATAAAAAAGGATATAACTGAATATTCATCAATTTTCATTGTATGTCACCACGTGATGGCTAGAAGAATGATTTATAAGGGGTGATGGAAACTATTACCCATACAAACATTGAAATGGTAATATATCACCATTTATTTGATCAACAAAGATCTGAAGTCATCCAGGGGAAATAATTCTATATTGGTTGTGGTGGATCATCATAAAAAGACTCCTCACATCATTATGATTAAAGAGACATCCCATTTTATAACATTTCATAGATAAACATTATAAAAGTGGAGAAGCTGCATAGAGTACCAAAATCTATTTTATCTAATCGAGATTCGAGATTCAACTCCATTTTAGGAAAAGTCTTCAACGATATCTAAACACAAATTTAAAATTTACTATTCCTTTATATCATCAAACTGATAGACATTATTATTTTACTATCTGACTATTAAAGGAAATGTTAATATAATCCTTAGTTTAATTAAATGTATAATGGGATCAATATCTTACTCTCGTCAAGTTCAACTACAATAATAATTTCCACATGAGAATCCAAACTAGTCCCCATTATACCCCTTATGGGAAGATGTGTCAAACGCTTGCATGCTAGGATGTTTTTGGGTAATAAAAACTGTCAGGTCCTGAAATGGTCAAGGAAATATTGGAAATGGATAAGGCCGTTTAGTATCACATCAAGGCTTCTCAAAGTCAACAGAAGAGTTATGCTAAAAATCATCGATGTGAAATAGAGATTTTTGTTAGAGGTTTGTTATTCATCTAAATTTCTCCATATAATAATTTGACATAATTTTTAGAAAGGGAAATATAATTCAATAGTACATTGACCCTCTGGATGTCCATGATATCATTGGAGATATGGCTTACAGACTTTCCCTTCACCAAACCTTTCTCAAGTTCATGATTTATATCATGAATCCCAATTGAGAATGTACATACCCAAACCCTCTCATGATCACAATATAGACATGGTTACAATAGATAATGATATCTCCTTCGAGGAGTAGTCGATTAACATCCTAGATCGCAGAGATGATGTGTTAAGGAATAAAAAAATGAACATGGTCAATGTGATGTGGAGAAACTACATGAATTAATAAGAAATGTGGGAAGTATTGGAAGTGGTGAAACCGAGTTCCCCTCTTCTATTATAGTTTGAAATTAATAATTCCAACGTAAATTATTCTTAATGGGGGGATATTTCAATGACCTAATTTGTAATAAATAATTTTTTGATATAAATTAAATATATTAATATATAATAAGGTTAAATAAAACACATGAAATTATATGGATTATTATATCTAATTTGATTTTAATGATAGTAAAGCATCAATAATATAGATAATATAGTCATTAAAAATTTATCACATGATTAGTATAACTATAATGTTTTAAAAAATCTAATTCCAAAGGACAAAGGAACTGATGGCCTCATCCTATAGAATCATATCCTATGATGAACATTTATTGGAGCCTATATGGGAGATAGAATCACTAGGATTGTTCCATGACCAATCCCATGCTGAGATCAAACGACATAGGATTGACTGAAACCCTCTGCAGAAGATGTTAATGTTCATCTATATCATGACCCTAAATATTTACATAGAACAACCCTCATGAAATACTTACCTTTTCAAATGTTACAGTAATAGATATTGTGTGTGTATTAAATTTATAAGTATGAAGAACCTATAAATAAGGGTATCCACATCATTTTTCATATAGGATAATGGATACATATTAATCACTTTATTATTATAATATATGTGATGCTTATTTGGATTCAATTAAACACAAAATATGTTTTGGGTAATATTGAAATTAAATTAAGGAATCATTTTCGATGAAATAAAGTTTTTAATAAACAGAAATTATCATACAGTTTTTATGGAGTCAAATATCGTTTTTATAAGGGATAGAAAACTATAATTAAACACCAAATTTCATAAAAAATGTCCATTTTATTTTAAAATGTAAATTCACATATGTAGAAAATTATTTATAATGAATGAATATTATTTTTGGAATCATAATTATGAAATTATTGAATGGTTATGTTTTATTATTTTTGGGGGAAAGTGGAATTATCAGGTAAAAATTAAATATTTAATAAATATACCATGAGTTTTATGACATCATTTAGACAGAAAATTCACCTAATAATTAGTCATAAAGTTATACACAACTAAATATATTTTTTTAATTTAAAATAATATTATTTGAAGCTTATTTTATTTATTTTTTCTTTCCATAATTAATCCTCAAATGCCATTATGATATTTTATGGTTTTAAAATCAAATCAAGAAGAGTGGGTCTCATCTCAACATACGTAAGTGAATTATTTTATTTATTTTTTACCATGGACTTCTAAATTAATTATATCCACAAAATTTTGGTATACACAATAAGAAAAAACCATGGTATAGTTTTTGGTTGTGTTTATTTTATTTGGTATCGTATAAAACCAAAATAATAAATAAATCCACTTAATTTCTAATATAAACTCATCCAAGATTCAATTTCACTTCACTAAATATTTTTCGAAAAAATCCATAATATTCATTCCACTCTCTAGAGTTCTAATAAGGTTCCCTGAATCTCTCATTAATATCCAAAAAATACATGGTTTCACACACCCATGAAATAGATTTCGATCTTCCAATTACATTTCAATGATTTCTTTTATGATATGTATCTTAAATTTCATATTCATAAATTAAAATATATTATTACATATACCCCATATTGTACATTTAATTTATTAATGTTTGGATTGAAATTTAACTCTCAATTACCTCTAATTATTCATTTTTAGGCCAATTACCGTACAAAAATATATCTTAGATTCTATTATTTATTCAATTTTCTTAGTTACCTTATATATTATATTTCCAAATTTATAATATTGGGATACGTTTTAACAAGTCCATATTAATTTCCAATTTATTTCATGAGTATTATAAACAACATTCTTTACCATCAATCCATTTTTATTAATCATTATGTGATCTGGTTATGCTGCCGATATTTTACCAAGACTCTGCATGGCAAAAATAGTGTGTATTCAATATCATACCCATTTCATATAAAAAATGTTAAGATTTATGAATATTTACATTTTTTGGGACCTATATTTATCTGTTCCAGACTCTTTAGTCATTGAATAACTTGTGATGAAGAATTAATCCATGTTTTATGTTCTATATTGCACACATAATCATGAGAATGAAATGAATGCGAGAGTTGCACCCAGAATTTTACAGCCCATCAATGCCTTGGAAATATTTAGTATCATGAATCATAATGTGGGAATAGATAGCAAACCAAGATACATAATTGAATTTATTCCATCATTATATAGTGGTAGTTATCCTTGACATATATTTTTGATGCATATTTTAATGTTGTTTCCATATTTCCCATGTTTTCTTTTATGACTGGCATGTTATATCATTCATTATTGTTTATGTTACTTTTTTGCATTAATATGACTACTGTAAAACACGTATTATCTTATTAAAGTTATTCCTTATTAATTAAATTACGTGGATTTATATCTCATCCTTTTTGTATTCATGTCCCCAGGTTATCCTGTGCAGTTTTAAGTGTGCTCGGGTAATGAATGTTTTAAACAAGGATGTTATTTTTAATGTTTAAATATTTTAGATAATTTACCTTATTCCAAATAACATTATATATCTCAATAACCTAAGATTTATTAAGTGTAATGATATTTAATAAATAATGAATTAATATGAAATAAATATGAGGGTTGTTATATGATGGGTGGGATGAATATCTGTATCTAATGTATTGGATAATGATTAATGTTCTATGATATAATATGGTATATGGGATGTTATCCGAAACCAGATTATATTTTACACATGAAGTTATCCTATGACTGAATATGTACACTTATGGTTACCCATTCATAACATGTTATGAATCACATGGTGGGTATCCATAATGTAGGTTTTCAATGCCAATATGTTTCCCAAAAACTTTATATCTTACACTAATTTTATACTCTCATAAATTGTGTTCCTTGATTCCTCTTACTATGATAACACATCAGGGGTAATGGTTTCATAAAATGATGAATGTAAATAAGGATTCATGGAGATTAATTGGTGTCTCAGGACTACACCAATTCCTAAACTACTAACAATTCGACAACTTTTCTTAGTATTAATCGATGATTCTAGGAAAATATTCGGTGATAGGTTAGTGAAAAATTCAAATGAAAAAGCCTATTCTTCATGGATGTTGAGTTTTCCTGAATAGAACTACCAAATACATCATCTACTATTGTGTTTAGTGATATTACATTTTAATATGTGATAGAATTAATAATTTGGTGAGAACTATGAAATATATTTGTAGAAAAAACCTTAATATATATTAACATAGAAAGAAAAAAAATGAACCAAAAAATTTGTATAGAGATGATAAAGGAACATACTTCATTAATCCAGTACCATCTTGGGAATGAAAATAAAGTGGATGATGCTCTATGTATAAATGATCATGTAATTATATCATTGATGATAATTTATAAGGATATAATCTTTTTAGATTTAAAAATGATGGAAAAGGGAATCATAAATAATGAAAATTTAGATGAAATAGGAAAATATTAAGAAAGTGAAATCCTACGAGGTCAAGGTTAACGAAGTTGGATTTGTGAGATTTAGGTCACAATTACTCATACCATCAATTTTTGAGTTAAAGAAGGATCTATTGGATTATACACATAATTCATAATTCTTTGTTTTCCCATGAAGCATAATGATTTATAGAGATATTATAATGCTATAATGGTGGGTCAATATAAATCAGGATATAACTGAATATCCATCAATTTTAATTTTTTGTCACTATGTTAATGATAGAAGGAAGATTTCTGAGTGGATGATGCAACCATTACCCATACCAACATTGAAATGGGAAAACATCACCATTGATTCTATCACCTAACATCTGAAGGAATCTAGGGGAAAAAATTCTATATGGGTTGTGGTGGATCATCATTCGAAGAGTGCTCACTTCATTATGATTCAAGAGGATGTACCACTATATTACCTTCATAGCTATACATTAGAGAATTGGGGAAGATGCATGAAGTACCACAATCGATTATATTTAATCGAGATCCGAGATTCACCAGAATTTAGGAAAAGTCATCAACACGATCTAAACACTAATTTAAAATTCACCATTCCTTTATATCCTCAAACCTATCTCCATTCATAGACTATTATATGAATTTTCATGGAAACGTTAATAGAAGCCTTAGTATACTTATATGGATAATGGGGACAAAATCTTACTCTCGTCAGGTTCCCTTACTAAAATAGTTTCCAGATGAGCATCCAAACTGATCCCCATTAAACCCTTTATTGGATGATGTGTCTAACACCTTAATTATATGATGATAATAGGGAATGAAAATTTGTAGGTCTTAAAAAGGTCAAAGAAATATTGGAACTGGTTATGGCCATTTAGTATCAAATCAAGGCTTCTCAAGGATGATAGAAGAGTTATGCTGGAAACATCGCTCTGAACTAGAGATTGATGTTGGAGGTGTGTTATTCCTCTAAATATCTCCATATAATAATTTGATATGAATTTAGAAATAGGAAATATTATTCAAGGTTATATCAACCCTTTTGATATCATTGATCACTTTAGAGAGATGTACTACTGATGTTCCCTCCACCAAACCTTTCTCAAGTACAAGATGTATATCATGAATCCCAATTGAGAATGTACATTCCAAAACCCTCTCATGATCTCAATCTAGAGGTTGTAAAAATACATAATGATATTTCATATGAGGATAAGTCCATTAACATTTTAGATCATAGATACTATGTTTTATGGAATAAGAAAATGAACTTGGTCAATGTGACGTGGGGAAACCACATGTATCAATAAAAAATGTGGGAAGTATAAGAAGTGGTGAAACAAAGCTACCCTCATATATTATAGTATGGGATTGATAATTTTAAGGGAAATTATTGTTAATGAGGGGATATTGTAATGACTTGATTTGTTATAAATAAAATTTCTTTTTTGATATAAATTAAATCTATTATTAAGTAATATGGTTTAAGAAAACACGTAAAATTATTATGATTATTATATAAAATTGCATTTGAATGTCATTTTAGCATCATTACTATAGAAAATAAAGTCATTTAAAATTGATCCCATTATTATTATACCTATAAGTTTTTCAAAAATCAAAATTACAAGGTAAAAGGAACTGATGGCCTCATCCTATACAATCATATCCTGTGATGACCATTTATCGGTGCCTCCATGGGAGGTGGAATCACTAGGATCTTTCCAGGACCAATCCCATGCTGAGATCAGACAACATATGATTGATTCAATCACTCTGTGGTAGAAGTTAAAGCCCATTGATATCATGACCCAAACAATGTACACCAAACAACCCCATGAAATACTCACCTTTTCACATGGTACAGTTATGGATTTTTTTGGTTTATTAAATCGATATGTATGAAGAACCTATATATAAGGGTATGCACATCAGTTTTTTTAAAATAATAGATAAATTTTAATCGTAGTATGGTTACACTATATGTTATTGTTATTTCGATTCAATAAAACAGAAATATGTTTTTGGGTAATATTGAAATTCAATTAATGAATCATTTTAGATGAATTAATTTATTTAATAAAAATAAATTATCATATAATTTTAATGAAGTCAAATGTAATTTTTATAAGGGTTGGAAAATTTTATTAAAAACAATATTTTTTAAGAAAATGTCCATTTTATTTTAAAATTGAAATTCTCATATGTAGAAAATTATTTATAACAAATGATTATTATTTTTTGAATCTTAATTTTGATATTATAAATTGTCTATGCTTTATTATTTTTTGGGGAATGTGGAATTTTCATGTAAAAATTAAAATTTGAATAAATATACCTTGAGTTTTATGACATCATATAGACTACAAAGTCATCTAATAATTACTATTAATGATATAAACAATTAAATATATGTTTTAACTTTAAAATAATATTATTTTATGTTTATATTATTTATTTTATTAGTCCATAAGAAATCCTAAAAAACCATTAATATATTTTATGGTTTTAAAATCAATTCCGGAAGAGTGGGACTCACCTAAAAATAAGTATGGGAATTATTTTATTAATTTTTAAACATAGCCTTATAAAATAATTATATCCACAAAATTTTTGTAGATACCATAGGAAAAACCCATGGGATGGTTATTGGTTGTGGTTATTTTATTATGTATAGTACCACACAAAAATAATAAATAAATCCCCTTCATTTACGATATAAACTCATCCATGATTCTATTTCTCTTCAAAAATCAATTTTTAAAACATCCATAAAATTCACTTCAATACCTATTTTTCTATTAAGGTTCCCTCAATCCCTCATGATTAACCTTGAAAATACATGGTGTCTCATACCCATGAAATAGATTTATATCTTCCAATTTAATTTCAAGGATTTATTTTAGGTTATGTACCTTAAGTTCCATTTTCATACATTGTAATATGTTATTACATATTCCCCATATCTAATATTTAATTTATAAATGATTACAATTAAATTTCACTCTCAATTATCCGCTCAATATTCATTTTTTGGCCAATTTCCATACTAAAATATATCTTGGATTATATTATTTATTCAATTTTGTTAATCACCTTATAGATTATATTTAAAAATTTATACTCTTTCGATATGTTTTCCCCCTTAAATATTAAATACCATTTGATTTCATTTGGATTATAGACACCATTATTTATCATCAACCCATTTTTATTAATCTTTATATTATTTGGTTATGCTACTGATATTTTACCATGACTCTCTCTAAAAAAATTGTGTAGTCAATATCATACACATTTCATATCAAACATGTTCACCGTTATCAATAATTAAATTTTTTGTAACCTATATTTATTTATTATGCACCCCTTCTTCATTGAAAAAATTGTGATGAAGAATTAATCCTTGTTGTATGTTCTATATAGCACACTTAATCAGGAGAATGAAATGAATTCGAGAGTTTCTCCCAGAATATTATAGCCCTCCAATGCATTGGTAATATTTAGTATCATGAATCATCATGTTGGAATAGATAGTGAACCTAGTTAAATTATGGAAATTATTCCATCATTATTTATTGGTAGTTACCCTTGACATGTATTTATCATGCATTTTTTATGTTGATTCCACATTTCCCAAGTTTCCTTTATGATTTTCATTTTATATCACGAATAATTGTTTATGTTACTTTTTTTTCAATTAATATGAATATTGTAAAATATGTTTTATCTTATTAATGTTATTCATTGTTAATTCCATTACATGGATTTATATCTCATCCTATTTTTATTCAAGTCCTAAGGTTATCGTATGCAGTTTTAAGTATTCTCAAGTAATGGTTGTTTTAAACAATGATGTTGTTTATAATATTTTAACTTTTTAAATAAAATACATAATTCCTAAAGACATTATACATCTCAATATACTAGGTTTTATTGTGTTTAATCACATGTAATAAATCATGTATTAAAATGAAATAAATAAGAGGGTTGATATATGATGAGTGAGACTAATATCTACATCTAATGTACAGGATAATGATTAATATTCTATGATATCATATGGTACATGGGATGTTATTCGAAACCAGATTAGATGGTGTACATAATGTTATCCTATGATTGAATATTTACATGTGTGGTAAAACATTTATAACATGTTATGAATCACATGGTGGGTAGCCATAATGTTGGTTTTATTTGCTTATGTGTTTTTCAAAACTCTATATCTTATACTAATTTTATACTCTCATAAACTGTGTTCCATGATTCCTTAATTATTCAATTATTATCAAAATCCAATATTTCTTCTATGAATCAATTTTATAGTAATTAATATGCAGGGTCTGGTATTAAATTTTTTGTCTAATACACTTATATACAAATACACATGATATGTATTGTGCCCCACACTAACATGGTAAAAACTCTAATGAAGATCCACCTTGGATATGTATTGTTCTCCACATATATGATCAAATAAGTCATCAATATGTTACATAGGATACATTTTATTTAATATGATCTTATTGAAATCATGATAATCAATGAAATGTCTCATTGACCGATAATTATTCACAACAAAGAAAACTATTAACCCCTTGGTGAAGCCCTTGATAGTATTAATATGTTATACAGATTCTCTTGTAGTTTCCTCTTTGACAGCCCAAGTTCCAAAAAAAAACATTATATTTGATGTATTGGATAATGGAAACACTCATGTAAAAGATCGATTGAAAGTGAAACCTCTCATTAATAAGGAAGACTAAAAAATTCCATGGCAAACACATCAACATCTCCCCTCACATTAGGTATGTCATCAAAGAAGGGTATTTTATATAGACACAATCATTTTATCTAGACATGCTTGCTCCTATGGAAATAATATCCTTTCTTTATAAGTTGTTGAAAAATAATATTCATCCTCTAACATTCACTTGTATAGAATCATAGGTCGATTCGAAATATATAGAGTGAATTCATCCTAATTGAAATTTTTGATGGATCTATATAGGGAAAGCCATATCATAACCATAATTTCATCAAATTACCCCAATGTATGTATGTCATCATTTTATAGGATGTTCATCCTATATATTTTGATAGAGGATGTGATATATACATGGGATGAAACAACTGTCAAATAATTCATTTTTATTAATAACTCTACCTACATGCTTTGTGTAGGTGTTATAATAGTTATAATAATATTTCATGCTATTAAGTAATACATATAAACATAATAAAAAATTATTTTCACTATTTTTTACTTGATAACATGATTTCCTATCCCAAATTCAGTGTCGAGATCCTCCACAGTGGTAGTGATGGAAAAAGTATACCCTTTCTACCTTGGAGGTTGTTGATTGTATCAAAAAACCCATATATTAGGGAAATGATTTGAAAAGTTTCATGTGTCCTTGTTGTTAAATTATTGAACAATTCTTTGATTTTTGAAAAAATAATTTCTATAACTATCACAATAGTGGGGTTTTTCTAAAGGAAATCGTTATCTTTGTGTCATTCCTTCCCTCAAATATATAATTTCTTCACACCCCCAAGGTAATTTTTTTTTGGATTATATTCAAACCATTGAAAAGTGGGATGATGGAATTTATTAGCACTAATATATTTCTCTATTAGGATTTCAAAATTAAATTCAACATTATAGTTCTTATCCTTGTGATACCCTTAAGAATTGTTGATTTCTATTTCATCATTGAGGGCACATCAGAAAAAAAATTTATAGATATAAAAGTTTTATATCACCAAAAGATATCGCAAACAATTTTTTATCCCACAAATGAAGTGCTCAACCTTTCATTCAGGGGTCATGATAATTGTACTGGTGTATCATGCATGCATTGTGGTGTTTTACACATACACCTAAATAGATTAATTATCTTTTTTCTATAAGGAAAGGAAATAACATTCCATTTTAATATGGAGACTATGAGGAAATATATTTATTGAATAAAATATTCCAAAATTCCATCAACTCCTTCTCTTTGATCTCGTCCTCATGAATCATATTCTTGATCAATGAACACCACTAATCCAATTCTCCCTCCATATGTAAAACTAACAATAGATCGTTCTCTTGGACATAAGAATGAACTATGATGTATATACTGCCAATGGAGTTGATTCATTGTTATGCGATTATGGGATTTAATGATACTTTTATTGTTGGAGGCCTTTTTAACCTAATGCTCTCAATAACACATTGTTCTCTCCTACTAGGATATGGATTCTATTCCTGATTTAGGTCCCTATTCATAACCTGAGTTAGTAGAGATGGTATCATAATGATGTTTTTGATTCTATATCATGTTGTTTTGGGGATCTCTTTAGGGAATTCTTGATAATTCCCATCGCATTGACTATATAACTAATTCCTTATATAATCAGTCAATATATAGAATAAAGGGTAAATTAGGGACAATAATTTTTAAACTATTAAACCCATAATATGGAGTCCAATTACATTACAGCTATAAAAAAGAAATTATAATCATTTTATCAACTAATTAATTCCTTGTATTCAAACTATGTTTTACATTATTTATTTCCTATAAAATAATATAAGGGGAACTTTTTTTACCATAATAATTTTTTGTAATGAGCTTATGAATTTTCCCAAGCATATCCCTCTAGACTGTCAAACCAGTTGAGTAGTAAGTCACATTTTTGTGTACCAGTTTACACCAAGTCAGGTCTAACACACATTATCGAGGCTGTGAACCCAATATAGATTTGTTTGAGAACCACATTTACTTATAGTATCAATATTGGGATGTATTTTACTGATAAAATTTTTCTTTATACTTACAAAAAATTTCGGATGTTTTCTTACAGTTAGTTTTATCCCTAAAGATTTCGCTATAGTTTTCGAATTCTAATTCTATAAATAACTAAATATTATTTTTTTATACTAATTATAACAACCCTACTATTTATTTCAATTTAATAATTTATTTATTACAAAATATTACACCTAATACGAACCAGAAGATATATTACTCTAGTTTTTTGGTAATTAGGTACACAACAACGTAATTTAAAACAAGAAACAATTACATATTTATTGAAAATTTCCTTAACATGATTTCACATTAAACTTCATGGGAAAAAATAAGTTTATACATTATAAATTTTTGATATATAAAGTTAATTATGGGATAAACATGTTATGACATGAAGAAGATAATTAAAATTATAAAATATAAATATAAATGGGATATAAAATGATTATGAATAATAAGCCATGATATCACATGATAAATCATAAAGTAAACATGTGAAATATTGAAACAACATTTAGTACTATATAAGGGGAAATGTGAAAACAATATAAAGAACTGTATAATAACCACATGAAATAGATAAATACCATGAAATCATGATGGAAAAAGTCCAATAAATTAATTAGGTTCACTCACTGTCCCAATATGTGGTATCATGATACTAAACAATACCTATTGCATTAAGGGGATATATAATTATAGGAACATGCACCCCCATAATTTCATAATCATGCTTATGTGTGAAAAATAGATCATACACCATTTATTTATTTATTACCATAATTTATTAAAAGATCAATGGGTGAATAATTTTACATATATGTATCTAATGTAAAAATATGTGTGAATTTAGGTGAACATCGTTGATATTAAATGGGTATGATATTCACTACAAATTTTTTAAAAAAAAGAATATTTCCTTCATATTTGGGTAGGATAATATCATCACATAAGGATTAATAAAAATGGATTAATGGATGATAAAGGGGTATCTTAACAAGTATAGATAAAATGGGTAGTCATACAGACATGTAAAAGCATACCCCAACATTATAAAATTTTAAATAGAATGCCTGAGGCAATTAAGAAACTTGATAAAGAAATAAATCCAAACTATATTTCGACCTAGTAATGGGTGAACATGAAGGATAATTGGATGAATAATGAGAGTCAAAGAGGGATCTAATGATATATATATAAAATTGAAAAGATAAGTAATATGGATGAAAATATCCCAATATATGAAAATGGTATTTATTAGACATTAAATAAAAGAAGTGTTTGCATGGAAATGAGACGGGAAAAATCCCTTACAATAGTGTGTTACTCCAGATGCTAGGGAAATTCTTCTTCATAGCACGAGGGATCCTTTGTTGATACTTAGATATTGGAGGGTAGAGTCTAAACATGATCCTTATAGTTATAATGATGATAAAGTGGAGAATGGGACGATTTAAATTTAAAATAATAGGGATTTCGTTTTTATTTAGTTTTGGGAACTACATAACAATATAATCAAAATCACAAGCCATCAAATGATTTTTCAAATAATTCCATCCAAAATTGATTTATTCTCATTAAATTATAAGGTCATGAAATTAACATAGAAATATAAATACCATTATTATGTGGATGTGAGTCACACTCTTAATTAAATGATTTTAAAACCTTCCAATATATTAATTTTTTTAGAGGATTCATAATAAAATAATAAAATAAATCAAATAAAAATAAAATAATTTATTTAAATATAAAACAAATATTTTGGTTTTGGATACCATTTATAAAATTCATTACATCAATTATGGGTAATTATGATTCCATAATACACAAAACATATTTATTGTTTATAAATTTTTATCTTGAAAATTCCACTGTCTTGGAAAATTGTGAAAAATTAATTATTCTATAATTTTAAAATTATGATCCAATATATAATATTCCTTCGATCTAAATAATTTTTATAAATATGTGAATTTTTACATTTAAAATTTAATTGATATTTTTTAATGAGTACTTGGGTTTATAACAGTTCTTGAACCCTTATAAAAATATTTTTCGACTTTATAAAAATTATGTGATAATTTATATTAAAAAAATATTTGAAAATAATTTTTTTAAATAAATAAATTTATTAAAAAATAAATTTAATCATGAATATAAATTCCATATTTTTTTTACAATATTACACAAAAATACTATTTTGGTTTGATTTTATGAAAATAAAAAACACTTATAGTGTAAAAATAATAGGATGATAATATATCCATTATTCAATAAAAAATAATATAAATAATCATATTTCTTGGTTTCTGATAAAGTTCCCCTTAATACAACGAAATATTCCCTAATAATATGGTGTTTGATAGTGATAATTTCATGGGGTGATTCAGTGTATATTTTTGGGTCTCTGATCTCGATGTGCTTGAACATATACTATAGATGGTTCCCTCGTGATTGATTTGTTGCATCTGTTCCTAGGCATGGTGAAGGGAAAATCCCAATCCCTTCATAGACCAAATAAATGGGATTTTGAGGGTATAATATTATTGGTCGAGGTCACCCCTTCCTTTGTCTTTGTCATTTTGATTTGTTAAAACCCTATATTTATACTAATCTTTGGATCATTGTTCAATGACTAAATTATAAATACAATTGACTCTTAATAGTCATTTAATTCTGATAGGATATAATAAACTATATAAGTGTTAGTGTTTTATATAACCATGTTTCAAAATAATACATTTAATTTGAATTAATGGGTAAATTTTATTTATAACAGTTCATGTCATTACAATTGACATTATTAAAATCATACATACGTGTCCACAATGCCATAAAATATTATTTTCATTTGGACCCATGAAAATAAATGGGTTGTAGAAAACATTTCATCCTATTATAACATGTAAAAATTAAATGGTTTTCAAAATCATCTTGTCATCAAAAAAGAACAATCCATAAAACTAATAATGATGGCTTCATTGGATTATATCCCCATTAAGAGTTATGTTACATCAATATATGTCATCAAAGATATAAAATAATATTTAAATAAAAAAGTTATGATATATATCATGGGGAAATAATTTATATAGGAATATAACCTTTTTATAACTATAATTAAATAAAATATTATAGAAATAATTTTCATTGAATGTAAAAATATAAAACATAATGGATCCAAAAAATAATTTATAAATTTTCTTGATGATAATAAAATTTCTACTTTTAATAATATACTATCAAAACATTTTTTTATCGAAATAATATTCTTTTAATATCACCATTTATATTTATATAGGAATATTTAAATTCATTTTAAAAATTTCATTAATAAAACATCCATCGAAGATTGAAAAATACATTTTTTTGAAAATAAAAAATTCGTAAAATATATTTTTGGTAAATAACCATTGAAAATAATAATAGACAATTTAAAAAATCATCTAAAAACTATAATAGAAAATATTTTCTCAACATTGTTTTTTTTAAAAATAAACCATTTTGAATATCCTTTTCCCTGAAAATATTTTTGAGACTTATAAAAGATGCTTTAAAAAGTATTTAAAACATTTATTATAGAACATATCATTTACACATAAAAATGTATTTTAAATAATAAATTTTTTTAAAATCTATTACATTGAAAATAAAAATTGGAACATACAATGATGTCCTTTAAACATTAATTGGTCTTGAAAATTATAAATGAGGTACAATTTAAAATAACGATTCCATTTAAAATTTTAGTTAATGTGAAAAGGGATCAGTTTTGAATATTACGTTGAGGTTATTTAAAAAAATATTAAAAAAATAAAACAACTGTTAGACATTCACTAACTAATCCATGAGGAACAACTAAAATATTTTTTAAAACAATTATTTTTTGTGAAAATGGATATGTAATGACAAATGGTTTGGGAATCAGAATATAAATATTATTTGTTAAAATTAAAACATTATTTTGCAATCAAGAGCATAAAAATTGATGAATATTACGAGAAAAAATGAATTATACTAACATAAATAGTGTAGAAAAATTCGTGATTTTCTTGAGAGACTGATCATACAATTTTATAATCAAAAGCACATTCACAAACAATCATGATGAACAATGAGATCATAACATCATACCCCTATCACATGGGTAATATTTTAATCATAAAAGAATTAAATAATAATATGAAAATAAACATTTAATATCATTATAATAAGGATTATTATTATATAATGTGTGAAGGGGGTTGTGTAAATACCTCATAAAATAAGATCGGTGCACACCAAATTATATGTCCCAATGGAGGAAAATTTATACAAAACTCATACCTTAAGTCTCAAAATAATTGGATGTCATTAAAAAATTATATATAATAAATATAAGTTAATTATAATTATATTAAATAACCATCCTTATTTATAAATCATACCATATATAATTTTCTTAGGACATTTTATATACCTTCTATTAACAATTCCATTCTAAAATCACCTTTCATGAAATAAATACTTGGATTTTCATGTTTGTTTTGATTTATTATATTTGGGAATATTACATTGATCATGGTTCCATTATATTCATGCGGTTATCCATGATATATATACCATATATATTAACTATATATTCATTTACAGTATCCCATAAATGAAAGTGACAGAAAATGAAATAAAATGTTTATGAATATGGTCGGTCGTATGTATGCATGAATGATGATTCCAATTTCTAGAATAACATAATAAAAAAGTTAATAATAAAATAAATCATTGAAAAATTAAATTTTAATATATATTTCAAATATTTATTGAAGGTACTCTTATTACCTTCTCTGAAAAATGTTTGTGAAAATGAATCACATCAGTTTGTGATGCAATAACCAATTGTACACAAGAACGACATTATCATATAACCAATGAATAGAAATTATGAATGTATAAGAGTTATAAAAATAAAATAAGTATAATAATGTCACAATTATAATATATATTAATTTAATCTATACTTTTGAAAAATACATGAAAAACATAAATGAGAAACACATCACAACAGTTGGTGATCCGGTTGTCCCTCGAACATATGACTGAAATTTTCATTTCCCACATCATTGAAGTGTATATTGATATAGTTTATTTGATTAAAATTATATCATTTTAGTATATGGTATATATTTTTCTTTTTATAAAAATATATTTGAAGAATATTTCATAGAGGTGGGTGATGATATTAAATAAATACATGTGTTAAGGAATATAACAACATTTTCATATAATATATTTACGTTTAAATATAACTACTTATTAAGAGTTTTTTCTAATAAAAATAATTAATCTAGTCAATCTAGGGGATACAGGTAAGGTATTGGGTATGTACTAGACTATCCAAAGTGTTATGAAAAAGTGAAGTGGGGAGATGACGTGGTTGTAGTCTATATGTATGGGGGATGACACACATTGAAATTATTAAAAGAATAATGTGTGCAATCATTTTAAAAATTATAAATATTATGATCCATTAATGAATTTTATATGTAATATTGTCTAATTTCATCAATAAAATGTGTTTTAGACATGTTTCACTGTAATTTTATCCATTATCTTTTTAGTTTAACCGTCGATAAAACCATTTTAATCTTGATGATTGTTATTAATTTTATCTTTTTTCCTATATTTTTAAAAAAATATTTTTACCATGTTACATAAAATAGTTGGTTTGATACTAAATATGGAATCCATTATAACAAATTTTATTCACATAATTTGAAATATATATTTTGAAACTAAACCCATATATGTGAAGAGAATGGATATTTCGAAAAAAATATCCCAATGTTTACAATGACTCTATATAAAAATTAAATTTAAGATTCATCATATAACATAAATTGGATTAATAAATTGATAATTGAAATGATTTTATTTTCAAAAATATATTAACAAAAATGTAAACTAATAAATTCTGTCATTGAATTTTTTTTCAATAAATACATTTTTGTTTCAATATTCATTGAAATATTTATCAATTTCAAAAAATTCTGAATATTAATGCTCAGTTAATTTTAATTTGTATAATTGATGAATAATATATTTTTTGAAATAATTTTAAATAATTATAATATATTTTTTTCTTTAAATTTTCTCAAAAATAAGTAAAACATTTTTGTTGGGAAAAAAATATTTTATAAAAAAAGACATTTAAAAAATTTAAGTACTTTTATATCAATTCGTTTTAATTATATTTAAATATTATACCTATAATTTATAAAATTATTAATGAAGTTTATTTAATCTTTTTTAATATATTATTTATAATAGTTTCGTTTAATTAAAAATATTAATATTTGGTAACTGCTCTTTGAAACTTAATGTTTCTTGTAATAGATGATTTAAATGAAATAAAATTTATTTTAATAAAATATTTAATAAAATATCAAGGATTTATAAGATCCTTCATTGTAATTGTAAAATATGAATTGAAATGGTTCTTTGTATTTTTTTTAAAATAATTTTTTAATATGATATATACTTTTTATGAAGTATAAGATTGAATTAATTCAATGTATTATGTAGTTCAAAAGAAGATATAAGAAAAATTAATGAGGAACGGTCATGATTATTTAATCAAAAAATTTTATAAATCACACCACATTTGGGGTGGAAATTAAAAATTTAAACATTTTATTTTTAATAATGATTCAGCATTGAGAAAAATTTAACAAGGATGATAATCATACATCCTGTACAGAAAAAACCTCATCAATCATTGAATGCTTCTAAAATTATACTATTAGGTTATATTCCCTCTATATTCCACTTCTTTTATGTCTTAAGTTACATTTATGCTAGGTGATTTGAGTAAAAATAATCTTCCATCCTATCAGGGTATTGATAGGAATCCTTCAATCTCCATGGTTCTTGAGGTTTGTAGATAATCATTCTCAATGTCTCCCCCTAACGAGAATTTGGAATCTCTTACATCTGTGAAGGATAAGATTGGACATGTATCGCCTATTATGTATTTGCCACATGATTATCCTCACAAAATAATTTTATTCAAATTGGTCATAATCATTGGATATTCCTATTCTTATAATATTCAATTTCTATATTTTTTATTATAGTTTGTATTTTGTTCAAAAAATGATGTATGTGCTTCTTTTTATTGATAAAAAATTTGTGGTTGTGGATGAAAACCATCACGGGGAATTTTTAGTGAATTTTAATATAGTTTGACCATATATTCAATCTATTAGTTTATATATATCATCTCTAATTTGTATATTCTTATGTCTATTTCCCTCATTAATCATGAAATATTTAGCAAGAATAGAACCAATTGGATCTATGAGATAAGTTAAAGGAGGAGTAGTGAATTAGCGATAATTTATTATTATAATATGTTTCTTATGAAACATCCTTACGCTAATCATAGTTATATATAACAGTTAAAAAAACACACACACATTATATAAGAACACAAAAATTTACGAGGTTCAGAATTCATTAGTAGTTTCTAGTCCTCATATTGGTTTTCAAAAAATCAAATTACACACATTCTTTTAGAAGAAAATCATTTTCTATCATGAAATAAATAAGGTATTATCCTTAAAATGTGTTTTAATATTATTCAAAATACATTTCATATTCAATAAAAACAGATAATATCTGATTTTTATTCATATACACTATTTATAACATTCAAAAAATAAATCAATATGTTTCACTAATATTATTTTACATATTTTCTCTTTCACCCAATTCAAATACAACTTACTTAATTTATCATCATATTATTTCTATAAACATCCTATATGGATTATAAACTATAACTCATTTAGTTCCTCTTCACATCTGACTATTATGATTTTCCTTCTGGAGAAGTATGTATAGGGCCTTACATTGTTCATCAGATTCCACATGGTATAAAATATTTTCTAGTGAATAATTGTTTATTCAATTCATATTCTTAAAAATATTATGATCAACAAAAATAATTTCATCCTACTATATCAACAAATGATTCCTTTTTTTTAAATTTCCAAATTCAGAAGTTTTTCTTCAACATGGTCATTTGGTATATCTTGCTGAAACCACATATGTTTCATTAAATATATTTCATGAGTGATCAGTTCTCTTACTCTATACTATAAATTCACTAAATTTATATATGTGATAGATGGAAAAAATTTTGGATTTAAAATTTTCATTATAGAATTTTGAAATAAAATTATTTCACATCTCAGTATAATTCTACTAGATTCTTCATCATTATTTTAGATAATTAATAACACTTCTGGAAAATTAAAATACCAGAAGAATTAAATCGACTACCCTTAAACTTAATTATGAACATTGATATATTTTTTTGATATTTGAGAGATTGATTTATAAAAACAAAAAGTTTTAAAAATAAATTAAAAATCATGAAAACAGATTCTCTAATTAATGAATATTTTAAGGAGAGAGTTATAAACTAGCTGTTAAAATAAAATTCTACTTATATGATTAGTATTTTGAAATATATACATCTACAGTTTTGTTCAGTAAGTTATTTAGAGTCTGATAGAACCAACCTATTTTTTTGTGAATAGTAACATAACATAATGAATAGTAATTTGAATAGTATTATGACCCATCTGACTAGTTAGTAATATTATTATTTAATTTTCATAAGGTTATAATCTAATGATATCTTTATTAATTTTTTATGGTGATATAATATGAGTTATAGTTTTAAAACAATTATTTTTTGAATAAATTATGATTTTATTTTAAAATTATTTTAATCATATTAATTTTTTTGAAAAAATAATGGTAATTTATACATTTTACTAGTCAAAAATGATTATGTTGATTTATGGGGTTTTTTCTGAGATAGTTGAATTTTCTGTTAACAGTAAAAATTCAGTTTTATTTTTTTGTTGTGTTCGATGAAATCATAATGATGTAATATTGACCTAATCATTCTGGTGGACAGTAGAGGACTAAAATTTAATATTAGGTTTTCCATGTGGCTAATACAATGTCCAAAAACCATGGTAAATCCAATTGTTTTTCAAATACCACTAATAAGGTGTCCTTTGAAATTAATTAAATCCTCCCTCACATTCACTATAAATATCACCATCACCGCCTCTTTCTCTAACACAAATCATGCTTTTATAACCATCTAATTTTTTTTCCAAAACACTTCAAATGTATCTTCCACATGTCCAATAACTACTTCTCTCACAAAAATCCAAAATATAAAGTCCATAAAGAGGATGACAAGGAGAAAACATCAAGAGGAAATGATCCTATTTCATTTTCATGTGTTTTTTTTGAATTATTTTCTTTTATTATAATATATTCTCCTACACTTATCCAATATTCATGAAAAATATATTAATATATATATTCTTTGTTTTGATCTTCTCTATGGAAAAATTATTCATCATTATATATGTCATAATCTTCATATTCTAAAAATATTAACTTATTCGTAATGTTTCGATTTACCGACAGTAGAGATGATGTGTCCTAAATTTCCTTCGCATCCTTTAAATATGGTTGAAAAACATTTTTATGGGTTGGAAAGTATTATAACGTTTATTATATTAATTATTTTTATTTTTTGTTATTAAATAGTATGCATAATATAATTTTTCTATAATTAAACATGATTATGATTATCGAAGAACTGAAAAAATGATCTCGATGAATATCCGTAATGATTTATATAATGTTCCATCTATATACCATATAACTAAAATGACATATGGAATCATTTAATGATCTTGAAATATATTATCACCATTTTCTTCCACTTCTGGAGTTTCAATTCCATTGGACATAAAAATATTTTTTGAACTGACCATCAAAATCATGAGAAGCCTACACAGAAAACAACAGAAATAAAAAAAATTATAAATGGGGCTAATGATGTTATAAAATAATTATATGATGTGCTATAAACATGAATATCTTTCTGTAAAATGTTAATAATGATCTTTTATCCTATATAATGTAGGTTTAATCAATTTTTATGTAAGACGATCCTAAGGTAAGGGAATTCGTAACAAAATTTCCATTCTTTATTATATACTTATACTTCATTAATTAATTACTGATGAAAATATTTGTGGAAATAATATAGTATATATTATTTTTTATTATGTTTATTTACAGTTCATACACATTATCCTTAAATTATATTAATTTTTACATAAATTAAATTATATTACAAAGGGAATTCCTTTAGAAATCCTCCTTTTAAATTGTGTTTTTATGAAATTAAAATAAATGTTTTTATAAAATTATCCATGATTTATGATTATGTTATAGTTCATGAGAATTTTTTTTGATAAATTGTTGGACATATATCTACCTCCAATAAATTGGGTATGTGTATGTTTGAGGTCCACTGTATGGTTATTTCAAGTGTAACTACGATGGTTACACCATAAGGAAGTCGTGAGGGTTACATTGTAAGGTAATATTGAGGGTTGTGAATCATAAAGGATTCATGAGGGTTATAATTTAGGTAATAAATTCCCCAATTAACCCTTCTTATTTTTTATATTTTCTTTAATGTTATGTAAAAATATCATGTTTCATTGAGTAAGATTTTTTTTGTGAGAATTATATCTTTTTGAAAATGATTTCTTATATTTATTAATATTAATGGAATAATGGTTTGGATAATTATTTAAATATTTCATACTAATCACTATATGATCATTCCATGTTTTATATTTTATTCATAGGTAATGAGGATGTGTATGATAATGAAGGAAGTCATGTGAAATGTTATGATGATTTGGAATGAAATCATGATGTTTTTGTATAAAAATTTTATGTTTTGGATTAAATGGATAATCTATTTATATTACCCAATTTGTATGAATGTGGGTTGATATGTATGAGTATTATCCTAACAGTTTAGAAAAAAACCTGAATTATCTTTATTAATGTAAGGATGTAGAATCTAGTTAAAATAGATAGATTATTTAATTTTTGAGGATGGGTCCTTATAGTTTGTATCTGAGAATGATTTAGGTAACATTATATGTTAGTAAGATGTTAAAAAAATACCATAAATGATTTTACCGCATTTTTATGTTGAAATTATATATAATTTAATTATTTCTAGATTTATTCTTATAAAATATTTATTTTCATAATGTTTTTCTACAGATGTAATAGGGAATCAAATGTTGGAAAAAACCCATAGGCTATTATCTTTCTGAATTTGCAGTCGTGAATGGTTTTAATGGGAAACGAGCCGTTTGGGTTAGGAATGGATCATCTAACACATGATATAAATGGAAATGTTATCTATTAAATATAACAACTTGACATACTATAATATAACATGATGACAGTGGAACATTTTATGATGATACACCCCCAACATTTAGTGGAACTTCTAACTTAATAGTAGCTGAATGATGGATTAATTCAATTAAAAATATATTTGATGTAATGGAATGTTCTGATAATCCAATGTTTAGTTTATACATTTATCATTTTTTGGTGAATTTGGTTAGTGGTGGTGAATGTTTATGAATATCAAGGATAGAAAATATTTCGATTCCCTATTTTGAGATGAATATAAATGATTTTACCTTGGAAACTATTTTTATAAGGGGGTTTGACTTAGTATGGTGAATAAATTTTTTGAATTGACGGAAAAAGTGTAAGATTAAATGGCTTTGTATGAATAAATCTTTACCCAACTAGAAATGTTTACTAAAAATATTATTCTAGACCTTGGTAGAAAAGTTAACCATTTTTAATTTGGATTGAATCTAAGATTTCAAAGGGATTTGGCCTACCAAAAATTTAAAATTATTGAGAATATTTAATGATGTGTTTAGAGGGTATGAATATAGATTTCCAGTGCCCATATGTATTTTTGATAATAGAGATAAGAAGATTTTTAGATAGAATTATATGGGTAAGAATCAATAATATAATTATGAAGAAAAAAATATTCAGTTTCCAGTTTTTGAAATGTATAGTAAAAATAAACAAAAGGAATGCCACACTAAAATTGGGAAGTGTTTTCAATGTGGTATGTTTATAAAAGTGGCTCGATATTTTAATGGTAATTATATTAAGATCAATTCTTATAAGAAAACTATAATGTGTTTTAAATGTGGTGATACAGGTTATTATGAACATGGCTACCCAAATAATGATCAAAGTGATGGATAGAAGGTATTATATAAGAAAAAAGGTTTCTTTGATAACATATGTGACTATGTTAGTTGATGTGAGGCCATCCAATGAAGTTGTTTCAGTTAATTTTTTTATTTACAGTGATTTTTATAATGTATTGTTTTATATAGGGTTTACACATTCTTGAATTTCTAAAAAAGTTTCATGTAAGTTCGGAATATCACCTAAATAAATGATATCAGAACTAATTGTTATAAACTGCAAGAAAATTTTACTGCAAAATGTAATTTTATATATTTTATACTATTATACATGGAAATAAATTACATAAAATCCTTTTTGTTTTCCACTCAATAGAGTTTAATTTTATTCAGGGCATGTATTGACTTTCTGTTTATCTTGTTAATATTGATTATAGAGCTAAATAAGTTATATTCAGAAATAATTCATCTCTATTTACAATAACGAACCCATACAATTGATAACAAATTTGGATGCTATGAAACTATTTAAATATACAAATTAATTTCATATTGATAATATATTTTTTAAAACAATGGAACTATTCGGATTAATTATGTGCATGTGGTAAATTAATACCTTGATGTTTTTTTCTGATGAGCTACCTAATGTTTTACCTAAATTGAAAGATGAGTTCACAATTGACATAGTTTCTAATGTTCATCCAATTTTTAATCCCTATTATTGAATTAATTAAATGGAACAACATTAATTTAAATTTTTTTTGGAGATGATTAATGATAAAGGATTCATTGTCCTATCACTTCACTATGGGGTGCTTCTGTTTTGTTCATTAGAACAAAATATAGTTCCATGAGACTTTTCATTGATTTTAGATATTTGAGTAACATTACTATTAAGAATTATTATACTGTACCTCACATTGATGACTTGTTTTATCATCTCCATGGAGGCCAATATTTTTCCATGATTGAAATGAGATATGTGTATCATCAGCTGAAGTTAAAGGAGGATAACATTCCAAAAATAGCTGTCTGAAAAAGATGTCCTCATTATGGATTTTTTTTATTAAAATTACGTTATCTAATACACCTATTAATTTCATGGATATTATGGATAGGATATTTCGTGTTCTATGGGATAAATTTTTGGATGTTTTTATTAATGACTTTTAGGTACATTACAAAAGCAAACAGAATCGTGAAAAACATTTAAGGTTTTTTTAAAATCTTAAATGAAAATAAACTATATGGAAAATTCAGATAGTTTAAATTTTGGTTGAAATAAATTTCATTCCATAATCAAATTGTTTCTAAATATGTCATATCTATTGATACATCAAAAATATATGTTTTTTATGACTGGAAAAGACCCAAAAATATAAAAGAGTTTAATATTTTTATTGTTTTAGAAGGATATTATCGGATGGTTGTTGAAACAATTATACAGTTATCTAGTCCACTGAAAAAATTTTAATTGAAAATGTCTTAAATTAATCTAAAAAAAATGAGATGATAGTTTTTATTAATTAAGAAACTTATTGGTGAGTACTCCAATTGTTACCCTATATTTTGTAAAAAGAGTGTTATTTATCTATAGTGATGCCTCGTTAAAGGGACATAGTAGTTTTCTGATGCAGAATGATTGGGAAATTATTCATGATTTAACACAAAAAACTCAATAGTTAAATTATCCCACAAAAATATGTCTATTTATCACATGTGGATATCATTAAAAAATTGCAGGAATTATATATACAGAGCCAAATGTGAAATATATACATACCATAAATGATTAAAGTATATATTTCATCATGAGGACATAAACATGAGGTAGATAAGATGGTTTGAAATGATAAATGATTATGATTTCATAATCAAATAATATCCTAGAAAAGAAAACAATTTGGAAGTATCCTTGAGTTTAAAACATTAGAAATAATTAACTTTGATAAAAATAGAACAAGACCTATTGATAAAAGATTTCATGACTTTTGTCTTGGAAGATATTGGTGTTTGTAATTATTATTTTTTGTGTTAGGTTTTAATGAAGTAATCATTTTATGATAAAATTAAGCAAGAATATAAGGTATATGGGGAGATATCGAATGTTGTAGAATTTTTTAAAATCAATATGTTTTTTGAATTTATAAATGAAAATGATTGTGTTTTTATATTCGAAAAGTTATTTTGTACGACTTATATTTACCATATAAAGAAATAATTATTGTGAAAAGTTTATAGTTTCCCATTTTCAGTCATCTTGTTAGTAAAATGTTTTTCCGATCTCTTCAAGTGTATTACATGGGGTGGAATTAAAAGAGATATTACATGATTTTACCCTGAAATGATTGATATGCCAACTTTTTAAATCAGATCTATAGTTACCGTATGGGATTCTTCAACATTGAAATAACCTAGAGTAGAAATTGGAAAATATATCCATGGACATCATTGTGGGAATACCTAATAGATCTTGTGGTGATAATCAAATATGGGTAACTGTTGATCGACTGACAAAATGTTACCATTTACTTCATATTCAAGACGTTATTCCCCTGTATCATAATTCATAATTTCACCTCAAATATATCTTTTTGTTACATGGAGTTCCTTTTTCTATTATATATAATCAAGAACCCAGTTTCAATTATACTTTTTGGAAAGGCCTTCTGAATTCATTGAGAATATAATTAAATTATAGTATAGCATTTCATCGTTAATGAGATGGGCTGGAAGAATAAATGATTCAAACACTAAAGGATATTCTTTGAGCTTGTTCACTGGAACACAAGGGATTTTGGGATCAACATCATTCATTGGATGCGTTTTCATATAATAACAATTTTCATTACACTATACAGATGGAAACTTTTGAAGCATTATATGAGAAGTAGTTTCAAAATAAGATTTTTTGGATGATGTCTGGGAAAGGATGTTCATGATACTAGAATTAGTAAAGGAATTGACTTAGAAAGTGAATATTAACCAACAACACACAAGGACATCTCAAATAAGGAAGAGACAATATGATGGTAATATGAGGAAATATTTTCTTCTAAGTTTAAGGATCAAATTTATTTAGAATATCACAATGGAAAAGTGTTATTAGTTATGGAAATAAAGGAAATCAATATCCATAGTTCATTGGACCATATGTTTTTTTAGAGAATTTTGGTGTTTTTTTCTACTTATAATATTTTCCTTGATAATTAACATAGGCACAAAATGTTTTTCATGATTCTATGTTGAGAAATTATATATCAGATTCATCTCATGTTTTGATCCTAGAAGAATATCAAATACTAAAGAATATTTTTATGAGGTGAATCCTTTTCAGATTATTGATAGAAGAGAACATATTTTGATTAATAAGGAAATCCCCAAAAAATTGTTTTTTGGAGAAACTACATTATTTAAGAAGGAACATTGGAATCTAAAAATGGTATGAGGGAAAGGTAACCTTATTTGTGT
Source organism: Viscum album (assembly GCA_963277665.1). NCBI lineage: Eukaryota > Viridiplantae > Streptophyta > Magnoliopsida > Santalales > Viscaceae > Viscum > Viscum album. The sequence goes on from OY728159.1 coordinate 2,013,422,528, forward strand.
AATAAGTAAATAAAATTAAAATGAATCAATTTCTAGTAGTTGGGGAGAATGTAAAACCCAATGGTTAAAAATTAAATTGATATGCATAAAAAATGATTCAATATTTAATGACACATTTTATAAGGATATATTTATTAGAAAATAATTGAACATAACTTTTCTTCTACAATGAAATGAATTTTAAAAAACAGATATCCATGGATTGGATAATTATTTTATTTGGTGCCTGATAGAACCAAAATGGTTTTTTGGTAAATAGTATCATATCATTATGAATTGTAATATGACCCTTATAAATAGTAAACAAAATCATTATGATATTTTCTTACGGAAAAATGATAATGAGAACTTGATTAATTTTACAAGGTGATATAATATGAGTTATAGTTTATAAATTGTTATTTTTTGAATAATTTATCAGTTTCTATAAAAATTAAATTAATCATATTTAGAGAATAATTTCAAAAAATGGATTTAATTTTTGAATTATAAAATGGGAAAACATGTTACGGTAAATTTTTTGGATTTTTATGAGATATATTAAATTTCAATGAATTGAAAAAATAACATTTTCGGTTTTTGGTGTGTTTTATGACATCATAATGTTGTATTAGTTATGTAATCATTCAGTTCTACACTTGAGGATTAAAATGTGATATTAAGAATCCCATGTGGCCAATACTATGGAAAATAATTATGGGAAACCCCATGATTTTTTATATAAGATTAATGAGTTGTCCATTGAACTTAATTAAAACACATTCACATTCATTATATATACAACCCTCATCTGCTACTTCCAATAACACCTCTCAAGATTTAATAATTGACTAAATTTATTCCAAAACCCTTTAAAAATCTCTTCCACATGTCCTATATAAACGCGTCTCACCTAATGGCCAAATAATATGTCAATAATGTGGCTCATATAGAGAATAGATCAAGAGGTAAATAACCCATTTCATTTTTTTGTGTTTTCTTTTATATTATTTTCTTTTCTTATAGACTCTTATCATCCCCTTATCCAAGATGAATGAAGGATCTAGTGTTATATATATATTCTGGATTGTTACCATGTTTATTGAATAAATTATCATCATTATTCCTCTCCACTTATTATTCTAAAACAATAACACCGTTCAATATGTTTTTTTACAGACATCGTGGATTATGTGTCTTCAATATCATTTATATACTTTAAATTTAGTTGTAAAACTATTTTAATGGATTAAAAAGAGTGTAAATTGTATGATGTTATCTCTCTTAAAATATGTAATTATCATATATTCATAATATTAATGGAACATGATGGAACAAGTTCACCATTATCGATGAATCTCTAATGTGATCAAAATTAATATCACTAATACATTATCTATTGTTTCATTCCCTTTACATATTACCAAAATTTTTTATGGAAAAATTTAATATTTTGGAAGAAAAATTACAGTATTTCGTTCTACTTCTGTAGGTTTTCTTCCACTCAACAAGAAAATCCATTACATCCAACCATGGAAATCAAGTGAAGCACACACACAAAAACAATGGAAATAACACAATAATATTTATAAATGGGTTGAATTATGTTATAAAACGAAAATATAAAGTGTTATAAGAATGAATATATTTATTTATAATATTAATAGAACTCTTTTTACTAATATAAAGAATGTTTATGAATATATGTAGTAATAAGAACCTGAGGTTAGGGAATTCTAAACCCAATTTCAACTATTTGGGATAACGTTATACTTCATTAATTATATGATAATGTGATTATTTGTGTCATTAATTTCACTTATTTTAGGATTTAATATTTTTATTTATAGTTTATACACATTATTATTTCATTATATTTTGTCTCACTTCAACTATATGATATTAGTAATGTCCATTCCTTAAAAAATTCTCATTTAAAATTGTATTTTTATAAAATTAAAAAATATATGTTTTTAGGAAATTTTCCAAGATTTATGATTCTGTTCTTGTTGTTAACAATTGGTTATAATGAAGGTTAGTAACTATATATCCCTATAATTCATGGGGAATGTGTATGTAGGAGGTTGTCTGTTTGGTTACTTCAAGTGTAACTACGATGTTTGCACTATAAGGTAGTCGTGAGAGTTAGAATGCAAGGTAGTCGTGAGGGTTAAAATTAATAATGTATCCAAATGGGATAAAATAAAATTAACTAATTACCAAGATACCCATTTTTTATATATGATCTTTAATGTTTTAAGTAAATATCATGTTCCAAAAGGTATGTATTTGTGGGTGATAAGTATTCCTTTGTGAAAATCATTTCATATGTCTATAAGTATTCATGGACTAATGGATTACATCCTTCTTGTTTTATCCCTTACTAATATTTTTATACTCAACCCATGTTTTTAAATGTTTTTTAATAGGTTATAATTATTTTTAAGAAAAATAATGAATTCATGTTAAATGTCATGAATTTTTCCAATGGAATCATATTGTTATTTTGTGTTAAATTTTTATTTGAATGAAATTGTTATTTTATTAATATTACTCACATTATATGATTATGGGTGGATATGTATGAGTTAAGTCCTAACTATCTAAAACTCTAAACCAAATAGATATTTTGGAATGTAAGGAAGTAAAATCTACTAGGCCTAGCTGGGTTATTTAACATTTAAGGCTGGGTCATTATATAATTGATCAACACTACATCATAACCTTTGATATCATTATAAAATCATCATAATGGTCTATTATCAAGAATGAATAAAAAAACAATAATATTTTTTTAATATAAAAAAATTCAACAAATCGTATATCCATTATTCATGTGAAAACTATATATAAAATTCATACAAAGAATTCGCCAATATTTTCCTTAGTATAGTAAAATACATAAAAACTCTATTTTCATTAACTTTATAAAAATTTTTCCTTTAGTCATTATAATAATAATTTGTCCACTCATCTAAAAGCAAAATTACCATTAATATATAAAACATTATCATATAATATTAATTAAATCAAAAAATATTTAAATGGAATTTATCAAATGAATAATTATTAATATTTTTTTCTAAATTATACATTTAGTGATGATATTACTAAGAGAAATAAATTTTATTTTTACATTCATTATTTTTTTTTTGAAATCATAAATAATATTTTCACAAATTAAAAAATTAGTCTATGAAATATTACAAACATTGTAAAATTTAAGTAATAAATTATGTACAAATATCAATTATTTTTTTACTTTATGAAATATATAAAAATACATATCATGTTCTATATAAAAAATCAAACACAATCGCATCTAAAAAAAACACTGTCTGTTTAACTTCCACAGATAATTATTAAAATAAAATTATATAATAAATTTTGTCTATCACCTATTAAATTTATAACTTAATAATTATATTTTAATAAATCATGATATTAGAAACATGAGGACAAAAAAAATCATGATTTCATTTTTTGTAAAAATATTTTCAAGTAATTTTGTGAGAAAAGGATAAAAACAATTTACATTTATCAATATTTTTTTTTGGAAAACTGTAACTATAAAAATCTATTTGGATATTGAATAAATTTTTTAAATATTGAAAATTTAATAAATCATTGATTATTTATCTTAGAAGAAAAAATAAAATTAAAAATACATGAAATCATTCATAGAATTATGAACCATCTTCAAAACACCTCCAAACTTATTATTACAAACAATCTCTCCATTCAGTTTTATTATCTAAAAATATATATAATCACTACAAACCAAAAATTCAAGAAATATAGAATTTTTTCAATTTCATTTGGTCAATTTTAGGGGATCATTGTTTAGAAACAAAGAACCATCAATCCAAAAATATCATGTTATCCATAAATAAGAAATATATCAAATTATTTCTTAATCCCCTTCTTCAACATCAATCAATAATCACCAAGACACATTTTTATTCCAATAAAATCATAATACATAAAAAATCTATTAAAATTGATCAAACTCATGAAATATTATCTTACTTCACCTACAAACTCCCCATTAATATATACTCTTCCGTAAATGATTGTGCTCATATCAATAGGCCGATTTATGTTATAGGCATTTCTCTCCACATTGAAAAGAATATCCCAAGAAATGATAGAGAGGGAATGAAATTAATATACCTTATAAATGGTGATATGAATTTTAAAAACATTTTTTATCATTTCCTTTGGAAATTATTCCATTATAAATGTTTTGAAAAAATTATAATAACATTCCCATTTATACGAATATAGTCCAAAATTAGTTCATTACTATCCACATGGTCTTCGAAGAATTGATATATTATATCAATATCCCAAGAGAAATTATATTTCACTAAATTTCTTTTGATATTGATACAACTATAATTATAACAACTCATGATGAAGGGAAACATAATATGATAATAAATTTCTTCTAATTTTTCTATCATCAATATTTATTGTGTCATATATTGAGTGGAAGCATCATATTTATCTTCTTTATCACATATAATAACTAATTTTTTCCCATTATATATTAAATAAAAAATATTTCTCATAGGAAATATAATAAACCCAATGTTTATTATCTATCATCAAAACTTCATTAAAAATTACAATTTTCATAAATAAAGAAATTAATATTTATTTTGATTTAAAATTTCAATCTAAATTCACATGTTACTTTGATATATATTTGATAATTGTTTTCCTACCCATGATAGGATATTATTTATTGGAATATTTGTATCTAAAAAAATGTGTAACAAACTAGACAATATTTTTCAATAATAAAATAAAATATAATAATCATCCAACCAACATTATATACTCTTTAGGATTTACATCCTTTTGATAACCATATATTAAAAATATTTATCACTAAAGATTATGATAAACCATTTTTTGAATATTACATGCCAAACATCAAATATTATAATTTTCATACTTAACATGATATAGGAAATTTAATTTATTATTTTATGATATTTGTAAACCGTGAAGGAATTTTAAATTTTCCAATCATCAATATAGAGATAAGAATATTCATCTCCTTATTAAAAGTTTCTAATTGATTCTCCATCAGACTTAGAGAAAATGATATCATCAACACATATAATCAAAATTTTAGGTACCTATTTATTTTTTTATAAATAAATCATTTTGTGAATTTCAACTTTTGTAAGAATGTATACAATTTACAATATCATGATATGAGAGCTTAATTCAACCCATACAAATCCTTCCTTAATAATGAGGACACACATTTTTTCAATATAATATTCCTCATATGGTAATTCATTAATAAAATATATCTATATATCCCAATAGAATATTTTATATTTTCATTGTGAATAAATAGAAAGAAATTGGTTGGTACATTCTAAAATTTACATTGGATAATTGGTCTCATTTCTATGTATGATTACTCACTATCTGACCAGAATCTACATTAATAAAAAATATTCACTCTTAATGATCCATTTCTTTATCAACATCTTTTTTCTCAATATAAGTGGATAAGGATTTATATGAAAATAACTTTTAATTTTTTTCAATTAAATTATTTTTTAATATCCAATTGTGTTATGAACTTCTAACTTTTTCACCAATTGAATATGATGTGAATGAAATTATTTATCATCACATGAGTTAAATGACTCATAATAATAATATTTATAATATTTTACTTTTTTGTAATCATTATAAACATCTTTATGATTTGGGAATATTTCCACCTCATGTTACATTTCATCTATAGATGTAGATTTTTGAGTAATATTATTATCATGTAGTTTAAGATCATTCCCAAATTACATATCATCTGTCATTAATTTTTTATTTATTATATCACATGATTTTGGTTCCAATTAGTGGGTATTCAATAATGTGTATTTCTAAAACCCTCTAATGAATCATATAATAATTTTCTTCCTTGAATTTTATAATTTATGGACTTATATAAACCATTAAATGTTTCAATAATTTTTTATACATAATAATAAAATATTAATTTTATTTTTTAATCTATATAAAAATATACTATGAAGAAATACTATTTCCCTGATATCTTGTCTCCAAAATAAATTGGTAAAATATTATTTAATAGCATTTTCCTATCCATATCGGCTGGACTTATATATCACAATTCAGAAAAAACATGTACCTATATTGTTTACATTCCACAAAACGTTTTATGAATTTAATACTTTTAATGATAGTATTTTAACATACCATAGGTATATTTACCACCATTATCTATTTGAATATTCTTCAAATAATATCCACATTATTTTCATACAGTCAAATTAAAAATCATAACCAAATTTAGATCCTATTATTTATATTTACAAAAAAATTAACCTAATTTGAGTAATGTTTTCAATGATATAAAAAAATTAATTATATACTTGTTTTATTTGTTTAATCATGGGACAATAAACAGTAGAATGTATTAACTTCATGAGATGAGATGAATTCATATCAATTTTTATATGAATAATTTTTAAAATATTTTATTCATAATAAATTAAAAAAACCAATATATTCTTATATTCACATCAGGATCGAAAAAAGACATTCTCTCATAAATATACTACCCATACTCATCTGATAAATATGACCCATACATCTATAGAAAAGATAATTCAATTACATCATTGTCAAAGAACATTAACAATATGGATCAAGATATTGATATACTTATACCTTTCTTATTTAGTCCATTATAAATATTTTACAATCATACATACTAAAACCAAACCATATATTCATAAAACCACATTATGACCTTCATCAAAATTCTGTGAAACACATAAAAAATAACGTTCAAGTCCTTAAATAATCATGGAACTTTTTTAGTTTAACTTATATTTTCTAATGTTAGATGATCCAACACATTCATTTTTGAGTGAATCATCATTTAAAAAACTAACATTACCCTATATAAACATTTTCATATTCCTCATCAAAATAAAATATTATGTCATATTTGATGAGAAAACACTTTCTAATATCCCCAGATATTAGTTTCATCAATGAAGTATTTTTCAGTTACATTTTGAATCATCTAAAATGAATTTATAATATTTTTTTATAAAATTTTATTTGTTGGTATCATAATGAGATATTCATTCAAAGGATGTCCATGTTTATCCAATAATTTAATTTTTTTTACAAAGAATGAATATATTTTTAATATTTCAAAAAATATTATCATGACGAATCTTTTCAGTGGGTTCACTCCCCCTCAAAAATGGGATCCAAATTCCACTAGATTCTCTATAATGTTGATGGTGCAACAAAAAAAATTATTATTAAAAAATCCACTACAGTTCTACCAGTAAATATATAAAGTATATCTCCCTATGTGACATTCATAATGTTAACTTTTTGGTTTCTGTTTTTCATCAAATTTGTTATTTTTAAAAACTATTTTTCACTTAACGTATGGAATTTTGCAATATCATGAGAATTTATTATTTATAATAGATTTATTCATTTCCATAATAGAATAAACTATAATTGATACTTTTTCTTGAGAAATGATATCATTAGAAACATTGTTTTTTAGATATTTTTTTAGATACAAACATAGTTTTTCTAATACTTTTTTATTTGAGAATCTTAAATTTTATTATAAACAACAGAAGATAAATATTTTTTATACTTAATAGCCTTAATCTTCATAAAACATTAACCATCTTCTATAACTGACTTTTGGATGTTTTTAACTAATTTATCACTATTAAAAATATTTAACATGTTCAAACTCTTCTTCATTCACTACCAGTTTTTTTGCAATAATTGATGTTGAGGTTGTTTAATTAATCGACCAAATTCATTATGAAATAATTCTATTGTAGAAAAATACAAATTTATGAAATAAATTATTGTTAATTGTATTGTAAATGATTGATATTTTTTAACTTCATGATCACTATTCATGTCATATACATTTTTCAAGATATTAATTAAATTATATCTATAGCATAAATTATCTCTCAGTTTATTATTTAAAAAAAACTAATTCCATCACTCGTGAATTTTTAATCATAAATATGTGAAAGAATTTTTTTTTAAAGGCCACATCATTTTATTTTTCAAAATAATCTTCAAAATCATCTTATTCATCACCAGTGGACAATTATATTAAATTTTTTTAATATAAAAACTTCTCATACATTCCCCTAAGAAATTACATATTGTTTTCTTTATTTATCATAAAATAGATTTTTGATTTTCATCCATCTTAATTGATCTCTTCTTCTCACTTTTAATGTGGAATACTTTTGTCAACATCCCAATAGTTGTGTAAAAAAAATCATTATTAACATCCCTTTTGAACTTTCTTGTTTCTATTTTCATCCATTAATTAAACGATTCTATAATTTTGTCTATATTTTTACGAACTTCATCTTAGTATTTCATGTACCAAACCTATTTAATATCGAGAAAATTTATAATATTTCATTACAAAGAATAATTGAAGTAAATTTCAAGATCAAACATATCATAATTATTTATATATTTTCCTCTTCTCATTCCATATGTTATTAGAGTGGTTCATTGGTAATCCAGTGATACTATTTTAGGACTAATATCCTCCGACAATGAATCTTTTTTATCAAAATATCAGGGAAAATTATTAAATAGGTTGATTTGTTTCTTAATATTAAAACACCTCACCAAAAAATCATAGGGTGATTAGAATATCATTCACTATTGTAAGAAAGTTTCTTCAAGATTCAAATATTACCATGGTATGATTTCATCTACCATCTTAGAAAATTGGTATTCTTAATGTAGCTATTCAAATTTTCATAATAGATAAACTTTATTGTTTCATATATACATTTGTAACTCAATTAACTCTAGGAAATAATGTTTCATATAGTTATAAAAGTATTGGTTTTATTTCATCACCATCATTCTATGAATTTCCCAATCAGAACCATTTTGGAGAACATTATAATTATTATAAGATAATAGATATGTAGAATATTTATAAACCTCGTAACCATGGGACCTAAGATATAATATCATCCATTGTTTCCATATATGATAGTTTTCTCTAAAAAAATGTAATCCACATACTATTACATGAAATCATTACATTTTTAACAACTTCTATTTAATTAAAATTTAGTAAAGTTACAACAATGAAATCCCTCCCTCTAAAACAACATGACGAGAACCCGTATAATATTTGTTATCAATGAGGGGGGGTACGGTTGAAACAAGAATCATTTATGTATATGATGATATTGTTAAGAATAATCCTTAAAATTCTATTAAATAAATATATGTTTTTAATAAAAAATTATCAATTAAGTACCCAATTTATTGATGATTTTATAATGGTGACTAATTAGTAAGAGTTGTTACTTCATTGGATAGATTAAAAATAATCTAACACCCCGTAATCCACTATATATTTTTTATGAAATTAAAATATGAAAGGATTTACATAAAATTACGAAAAAATATTATAAAAACAATAATGCATGTCATGTTTTCTTTAATAATATTTGATAACGATTTCATAAAAAATATATAGAAACATTCACCAATAAGGTCAGAAATTTTCCACTAAACTATTTCATAATTTCTGAAAATATAAAATTTTTTAAATGATTCTTTAATTAATTATCACAAATAATTTTGTTAAAACTTTTTAATCAACATCCAAACACAACTACATTTATTTTATTATTCTCGATATTTTTTCAGTCATTTATGCATTAATTTTCATCTATTACATATCTTCATTCATAAGATTCGACCTAATATAAAAATTCTATAATGAATAATTATTCCATTTTTTAGAATAATTATAAAATATATAATATATAAAAGCTTATTTTTCATTATCTACCTCATTTTCAAAGAGAATTATTCATTGGCAAAATCCCTTTCATATTTTATTCTTCTAGATGATCATCTTGTATTTGTATCTAAAACTAATTTCTCGGCAATTTAGATTTGTAAATTATGATAAATACAACTAAATATTACAATAAATTTATTATAATTATAAATTAAATAAATAAGTAAAAATATATATTTCAATTTTAAATTCCTGCATAAAAAATTAATCTTCAAATCCCATGATCTTAACAATTTTCATAGACACTTATTCATGATTCTGAAAAACAATTATGGATTCTTGAAAATTTAAAAATCTTTAAGAAAACATAATAATGAAAAATAATCCATTATGAATATAATAAAACTAAAACATTTGTCAAAATAAATCATTAAACCAAGTATTCCATTAATTATTCATTTAAATCAAACATAAGAACATATTAGAAAACATCCTCTAAATTTTTTCAATGTATGATTGCTTGTATCAAAACACTATGATCATTAGAGTCAGGTTTCAACATCAATTTGAGGATTTATATTAAAAAACTATTTTTATAATCCTGAATAACATGATTATAATAACCTTGTACATGGTTGTGGTACTAAAATTGTATAAAAAATTCCAAATTACATTGTTAGAGGAAAATTTGTATTTGGAATTGTCGTAAATTGTACATTTTATGTTGACATTCCTCAATAGCTAACCATTGGCCTTTAAGAACATTCTATTATTTTTTGAAACATAAAAAAATCAATAAACACATTATACTAACACATGCTCCCAAATTCCTAAAATAAGATATAAAAAATCATTTTAAGGAAATATATTATTTTCCTTTTTATAATATATAGAAACCCTTTAAAAAAGTTTAATTATATTTTAAAAAAACCAATACATTCATAACAGAATTTGGGGAATATGTATAGGTATTAATTAATGGAACATTTACACCAAAAAATATCTTCTCATTTTAAACTAGACACATGGACCATCTGATATCTGTAATCCATGATATAGGAATCATTCAGAATAACAAATCATTGGCTAATTTTATTTTCAAAAAATTAATTGTCAAATTAGTTTCTACAAAAAAGATGAAGATTAAGAGAATTTTATAATCTATGAAATTTTCAATTAGAATATCCCTATAAAAAATCTTTTACAATTACCCTCTTATGAAAAATTTATTAAATGAATAAGAGACATTTATGATATATATTGAACAATAAAGAGAAAAATTTTATTAGCATCAAACGTAGATACTTTGGTCATCATTAAAACACCTCTTAACATTCTAGCCTCAACATATCATTTATCACTATTCATGAAAGGATTACATTATGTTATAAGAGATGTAATTTAGTTCATTCGTGTAAAAGAAATTCCTTCTATATAAATTCTCTACTAATGTTCATGAATGTATAAATTCTCCAAATGGTATAAGAACAATGAGGTTTCTAGGATGAAGATTTACTTTCTTCAATTCACAATTTCAATCATTATAAATTACATATAAGGAATTTATTTTTCATATATATCTCTACCATTAACAAGAAATGAATTATGGTGGCAATATTTTTTTGGATTTAGATCTATAAACCATATTACGTAAGATTATTTAATTTTAAAAGGGTCCCTTTTGATCTCATTTATATAATCTTATTTTAATTATATAAAAATTACTTTTCACCAAATATCATCATAATATATGATCACATGATGTTTTTATAATTTTTCATTATTCTTTTTTGTAAATTGTTTTCATAAAAATAATTTAAATAAATGAAATATTATTATTTTTTGTTTTTTTCTTCTTGGGAAGAATGTGTGTTAACCCTATTTAATAGAAAAACATATTGTGGTATTCTCTATCTTTATTTTCAAGGGTGTGGTATCATTTTGAATCAAATAGGTAATTTTATGAAGTATATTTTTTCATTTAGAGGCTCTAACTTCTAAATTGGATGATGATATTAGTGGGTCTTAATAAACATTTAGGTTTTATCCACTGACCATATTCCTCCTCGAGTGAATGATGTGGGGATTTTGAGTCTACTGTCTTTATTCCCCTTTGTCAACCCTCTTCTCTCAGAGGGATCCTTAATTTATGATATATCGAATCCTTCAATGTTTTTTCATTAGGATGTTATAAATTTTATTTTTAAACTAAAAATTAAATGCACCTGTATAAAAGTACCACTAACATTCCAATGGAAAAATAATTTACTAATGGTGTCTTTTTTTCATAGTCTCTTTCTTCACCTAGAATTGGGTCAAATGGAACTTCTATTTTTTTATAAAAATATTCTTATGATTCTTGAGAATTCATTTAAGTTATATACTCTTTTGACCGTCCAGTCCATCTATTCATTTTTAGGTTACTTGTCTAATTATTTAATAGATTTATATCCTGAATGTTGGGACTTCAAAATTTAATCCATATATAAGGATGAGTAATCCTAATATGGTAACAATGATTATAGTGAAGTGAGTGGTGTGACCATAAGAAAAAATTACAAGTCTATTTATTGATATGATACTACATATATATTATGGTCATGGATTAGACTAGTTTAGACTACTATTTTCTCACATCCATACAAATTATTTTTTTCATAATTCCTTAGAAATGATTTTCTGATTATGTGTGAATAATTTATCTCTAATATAATGGTTTTTTATGTTTTTTGTAATTTATATTGAGGAAACCATGGGAAAGTACTGTGGCGTCAAATTATTTTCTTATATTATTCACGAATTGATATTTTATCATGAGATACCAAATAATGAGAACATTTATTTTATCAAGGAATAGAAAATTCTTGTGTGAATTTTTAATACATCATATATTTATATAACTGTAAATACTATATATCAATGTTATTTATCATATTTTACATTGATCTATACAAATTGAAAGGAATGAGAATATATAGAGTTATGAAATTTCTCTATAATAAATTAATCCATTATTCCTTTACTATTTTCAAAGAGGCGACTTTAAAAATATTTTAAGAAAATTATAGGAATTTAGTGAGTTTTGTTAACCAGGAATGATAGTGAAATGATTTAGTAACATTATAAATTTTAAAAATTTATTGGATGTGGAATTAATCAATAAAAACTTTATGTTGAGTAATAACAACCACTGAATGTATAAATTATTGATATTCTATAATATGATTATTTCTAGATATCAAGGAATCTCATGATTTAAAAATTCTATAATATTTTTCCTGACCTAGTCTTTAATGGATAACTCTTATCCCATACACTCTCAAGATAGTTCTAGTAGTTCAATCCCAAATTTCCCTTCTTTAAATCATGGGCATAAGAGGGAGACATATTCGATGTGTGATTTCAATAATGAATAAAAAAATTTAATGGTAAACACTATAATATTGTTTCCATTAATAATATATATCTCAAGAATTATAACTATGATATTTCAAATCTGAAATACTCCCCCTTAAACAATATTAATAATCAGTATTGTGGAATTTTTAGATATTAAAGGAGCATCAATTATTATTGGGAATAATATATTCATAATAAATTCATCATTAAATGGAAGGTGTTTATTAATTTATCTATGTATAAAAAAATGCACATGGAAGGGTAATAATAATGTTCCTGATTGAAGGAGATATAAACAAAAAATTATTTTTGTTAATGTATCCTGGTAAATAGTTTCATCAAGTAACAGATATTTTTAAATGAATGGTGGAACTTATACTAGTGAAATTAGTACAATGGGACAAATAAATTTAATAAATTTTACAAACATTGAAATCAAATTGGTTTGTAGAATCTAAATAAGTATACTCAAGAATATTTTAATGATTATTTATGCATCTATTTACTTTGAGTAATAATTGATGAGATGAACATATTTCAAAAATAATTAATCCATAATAATGAAATACAATGAAAAATATTGTCACTTATTCATGATATCTCTCCATTATTGGTTAGATTTATAGGTTACTTAATTATGGTGGGATGAAATATTATAATGGAGGATTTGATCCATGTAATCCGTGATTATTTTAGTGAAGGTAATATTTATAAATGAGTTTCTTCTAGAGAAATTATTATTATCCGAAAAGATAAACAACCTATCTATTTTGATCAATTTTCACCCAACCTCCTATGAAATTTCACTTATCAAATGTATCCACTTATCTATAATGATAGAATATCTCATCTACTTTCTAAATTTTTTCATTTGATAAAAAAAAGATTATCTAAAAAATAATAATTCATTGTGTTATTTCCCTTGCTCAAGAGATAGTACATGGAATCAACATCTACGTTCTTGGAACAAATAAGTTTCCATTATGGATATGTTAATAAAAATGATTCTCTGGAATATATTTATGTTATAAAGATCATGTGTAAACAAGAATTTTATACAGTGTTTTATGATTTTTTACTTCATAGATTTAATAGAAAATAGTTCTTAGGCTTATTATTATGGATGATGTTTGTCTTATTCATATATTATTTAGGTATTAAGAATAATGACAACATTTAATATTGCATATTTATGATGACACGTGATTATCTAAGTATGAATCAGATTAGTGATTTACAAATAGATATGTTTATCATTATTTAATGATTCTATATAACATCATCTATCTCAAATAGACTCATAGATAATGATATGATGCTATTTATTAATGGGATATGATGGTATATCTAGGTAGACAAATATATCCAACGTTATTATGGAAAATGGAATAGAGAATATAATGATATAACTTAATGAGTGTTTATATTTCTATGACTTTTGGTTCTTATATTAACACTTGTAAAAAAATTGGTTTTATTTGTAATTATTTTAATATGGTGCCTCATAGAGATCCAATCAAAACTGGATGGAATAAAATTTTACAAATTATTAACCATGCTATTTTTTATGTGGAAGATTCTATGACACCCCATGGAATTTACCATCATAATTAAATTCTATTTTTAAAATATTAAATTATTTAAATTCAAATAAACAATTGAGTTTATTGATTTAGATAATTATTAAATTTTATTAATTATCAAAACTCAATCATTTTCAATCATAATAGAAAAAATTTATGAAATGTATTATAAACGACTTAGTCCATTACAAGTCTTGATACATCAAAATAATTATCTCTACAAATTAATTTCGGGAGATATTGGACCCCCAAAACCATTCATCAATATTTATGAGTTATACTTTAAATGTAATTATTTATCCCATGAATAAATAACCATGGAAATAAAAAGGGTTTCATAAAATTTTTGTGGGAATATCATTCTTGGAAATAATTTATAATTACATAAATAATCTTGAAAAATCACTAGGATAATTTTTTTTCTAACAACAAATATAATCATTCTTCAAAGATACCATTAAAATTTTTATTTAAATTGTATATGTAATGCTTATTGGGATTAGTAAACAAATTCCCCAAATAATTTTTATAAGGCATCATATTGTTTAACATAAAAAATTGTAGAATAAAATAAATTATTATAATTTTAATTTCATTTATATAATAGTTACAACATAAAATCAAGGACTAATATGCAATAAAATGTTAGTGATGTATTATTTATCTTATAAATATTTAAATCAAAATTAATCTTTATCATAAAAAATTAAGTGTTATGGGACAAAATTAAATGAAATATATTTAAATGGTTATTTGAAAACATTTGAAATAATTTAGATACATAAATAATCAACAATAATGGAGTCTAGAAATAAGAAATATGATATAGTATAAAAATATTGACTTAAAGATAAAAATTATGACCATAAAAGGTGAAAAACATTTCTTTATTTTAAAAACCACTAATTAAATCCTTAATGATAAAAATGGGTAATATAATTTTACATTGAAAATTGATTAGAAGATAATAAATAATTTAAATAGGTAATAAAATTTAACATTTAAATATAAATGATTAGAGAAAGATAAAAAATCTAAAATGAAACTATATTTTAAAATAAAACATTTTATTAAATCATGAAATTGTTTTCATTTTATGATGTAATCATTTCTATAATTAATAACATCTAAAACTGTTATAAAATTAATTATTTTGGAAGATGAAATTAAATTTTGATAAAATTAATTTTTAAAAGGATTTAATCAACAATAAGGAAAAAATGATCATGTTGATAATGTTTTAGATTGATCCCTTGATTTTTTATTAAATTATTTAATATGAAAATCAATAATGTATAATTTCAAAAAAATTAATGAAATTTAAAACAATATATATGTTATTAATTAATAATTGTGTCCTATATAAGGTCATCCAAAATGAAATCCATTTAACAAAAAAGAGAAAGACTCTCAATTAAGGAAAATTATGGTGTTGGTTTCTATGACAATAATAACAAACTTTATTTTAAGATCCAATGGGAAAATAAACTAATAAGAGGTTTTTGAATCCTCATAAATAATAGAGGATATTAAAATAAGGGTATTTACTAGATAAAACCATTGAAATTCAACTGATGAATTATCAATCAAATCCATTCTCGAATTGAAAGAGATATTTGACATGATAACCACACATCATTAAAATGTTTTTATTCAAAACCCCATGAAAGTGAGATAATGAATTTGAGAATAAAATTATTTAAATAATATTAATTTTTTGGTATAATATATAAAATATGTAGTATAAATATAACGAAAATAAAATTTTTACCATAAAATAATACTTGTATCAAAGAAACTTATTGAAGAAAAAAACTTTTACATGTAACATAATCAATGTGTGTATTAATAATTAGATATTGAGTTTAAATGGAATAATTTTAAATCACCCAAAATGATAGATTGTGTGAAATTAAAATTATTCATTAGGTGGAATATGTAAAACATTGAACAATGTATCCCAATGATATAATTTTTAACCTGGTAGAATAAAATTGTGTTATCACAATCCCTTGAAACATTTTTATCTTTCAAATAAAAAACAACTGAATGGTAAACATTATACAGACATTAAAATACCATATATATCAAGAAAATTATTTTTTACATAATGTTTTTCCAATATAATCTAAAAAAACTAACGGGGAATAGAAAATATATCTCAATGAAATAAAATTTAGATCTAAATCTCTTAATAATGTACCTATTCACACAATTAATGCACCTAAATTATTTTATAATGAAATTAAAATAATTAGATACATTCGAAACAATATTTATCATCATTTATTTTACTATTTACAATTTATTAATATATTAATATTTTATTATATAATTTTTTCTTAAATTGATTATTGAAAGGGGTTTGTCAATTTCTCTGTGATTGTTTTTCTATCATGACCATTATTATAGAAATTGGATACAAAAGATATAATTTACCCAATTCTAAAAGTGTATTTACATTATTTTTATATTTTCATAAAATATAAATATTATTAAATATTTTTTTTAAATGAAATCATGTAAGGAACAAAATTATAATATGTTAATTTTATGTGGTTAAATATTGTTATGATCTTTTAATGATTATATTTCATATAAAATATCTTTATTAATAATATATAATATTAAATGTCTTATAAAATTAATTATCTTACCATAAATAAATTTCTTAAGGAAATCCATGCTTTCTAGGGATGTAAAACAATGCATAACACTTAGTAGAGGACATTGATATTATAAATGGACATGTTGTGTTTTTTTATATTTAGATGAGAATATAGTTATAATGGTTGTTCCACTAATATAATCAAAATTAAGTACATATGTTATACAATGGTTTTAATTTTATTACGGTTCAGGTATTTTTTAAGAAAAATATTAAAAATAAATTTTAATGGACTACGTAATACTCAGTATGGGACTGTGAACAATTTCACGAAAGAATCATCTAAAAAAAGAGATTATGATGAATTTTATTGAATTATTAAATATATTATTAAAACTATTTAGGGAGGATTTAAATTTTTAATGGGTTGAGTTAATTTTGACATGGATATTATATATTTGTGTGGATGAAAATGATCCCATTTTCTACGTGAATAAAAAGTTGTTATTTTGAACAAAAATTATTTTTCCATTATTTGAATGAAACAATTAAATGTGAAATGGTTAAAAAAGTTGTAAATAATGGTTTTTGGGGTGATATATGGTTGAAAATTCAATTTTAATCATTTGGACGCATTTTTTAAACATGATTCATGATTTTTGCTATTTGACTCTTATATTATACCATTATTGATCATACATTGGATACTGGGTTTTAAATATGTAATTTATGATTTATTAAAAAAATAAGACATTCATATTTAAAATAGTAATTTTTATGAGTTTAAATTTAACCAAAATTTAATGCAATTAAATTTATATATTTGATATAATTTAATATCATAATAAAATATATAAATTATCAAAACAATATTTCTTAAAGAAAAATGTTTTTTATTCATTCTGTGTTCCTAGAATTATTTATTATTATCCAATAACTTAATGGGAGTTAATGTTATTATAAATTTTTTTAAAATAATTTTAATTTGATTAATTATATGAAATTCTTGTATTTGATTAGATAAAAGTAAAATTATGATAACAAATATATAAATAGTTTCATAATTATGGTATAAAATTATTTTATTTCTACTAATATATTTAATATAATTATTTATTAAATTTAAACAGTTCAATATATGTAAAATTTGATTGGAATTATTTAACAAATATTTTATATATTAATTTAAAAATTTGTAAAATCTTATTATTACTGAAAAGGAATAACAACAATTTAAATAATAAAATAATACTTGTTTTTTAAAATTGATAATCAGGTTTTTCATAAATTATTAATTGTTTGATAAAACATCTTTTATATCATGATATATAAATTTTTTTGTAATTTTTTTTAAATATAAATTATGTAATTAATTTTCTTGTGGTTAGGAAAATTTTTATTTATAAGTATTCACTTAAGGACCATTTATTTAAGAAAATTCCCAAACCTCCAAGAATTAAATTTTTAACATGATGAATAAAATATTACCATCATATTAAAAAATTAAAATTATAAAAATATACTTCTTAATTATAAACAAAAATAAAATATATAACAGAAAACTTTTTTTATTATGAGATTTTTCTTTTAATCAATGGGATTTTTAATAAAATTAATAACACATTTTTGAAAAATGAAAATTATTTTTAATGATTTATTATTATTATTATTAAAATAATATTCATCTAATATTTCACATATCATTTTATTTTATTATTGTGTATAAAAAAATATATTAAATTAAATATATTATTATTATAGAAAATTATATACTATGGAATCAAAGGTAGATACATTATCCTTATTAAATAATTTCTTAAAATTTATATTTTAATTTTATCTTAATAAGAATAATAAATTATTATATTTAAAATATTACCAAGAATAAAGATATTTAATTTTTATGTATAAAATTTTTATGTACTATGGAAGACTAGGTAACATTCTATTTCCATCGTTATAAGAATATATAATGATTTCAACCATCTGTTAGAACTATAACTCTACAACTATACCGTTTGAGTAATTAGATACTCACCATCTATTTAATCTATTTGAGGATCATATTTTCGAGGAAAAATATTTTATCTATAAAAATTATTGTAATATTTAATAATATTATCATAAATGATTATATGAAAATTAGAGCTCAATGCAAAGATATATTCTCCACTGACAATATAATTTCATCCAATATAACAATTTGATACATGGTTCATCATGAAACTCTCTTAGATTATCCAAATTTACTTTTTGTTGTGTTCTCACTTACATCATATACTAATCACTTGATAAAATTAGTAAATAATACCATAATAAAGGATTGTGAAGAGAATTTAATCAACCAAATCAACCCCCTTGAGTGTTTCTATATAGTTATACAGTTCTAGTCCAACTCATCATGCACCCGAGAGATGATTGAGTTGATACTCAACCATTATGTTTCATGACGATTACCCCTAGATTCATTTATTTCATTTCTACATTTACATATCAGAATCCAAAAAGAGATAAACATTTTTAGAACAAAAAGAAATTTTCATTATACAAATACTATTGATTACTATCCTATACATATACATTAAAATTATACTTATCCATAAGGATTAAATAATAATATCTAATTTAAATCATTAAAAAATATAATATATTCAATATTACCCTAGCCAACCTAATGGGTTCTCTGTAACTTCTAAATAATGATCACCCTTAACATATCCACACATAAATTATACATAAGAGACATCATGACAACTACTCATATCTAGAAACATACTTGATACCAATTATAATTTCTTGTAGATATTTATACATCGATTAATATTAATACGGAATTTATTTCATTATATTATTTAATAAACACTTTTATGTGTAAATATTTAGGTAATTATGATTAAAATTTCATAATAAAAATAAAGTATTTTTCATCTAATTAATGTTGTCTAATATATAAGAATATATTCAATTCGTAAAAGCTGTTAAATATATCCCTATAATTGTTTACATAATTAACTTTTTAAGATACATCATTATATTATAATCATAATATAATGTAAAAATGTATATATAAGAATAGGTGAGTTCAAATGTTCAATAAGGGTAAACATAAATGATAAAAAGATTATAAGTATAAAAACATTATTTATCATGGATATTTTATAATGTTATATACAAAAAATAATTTTTTGGAACTAATGTAATAATTTATTATATAACATAATAGTAGAAAAGGAAAAATCAATGTATCAATAAAATAAAGAGAAAAAATAAAATTTCAGCCCAACCATAACCATAGAAAATATCACCTGCATGATTCACAAACATTCACCCATGATTGAGAGACATATTAGTTGTACAAATGTATGCATATTAATTGGTCGCCTCATGAGTTACCCATTAATTCTATAAATTGAATTTTTATCGCCTAAACGTATGTAGTTAGATTTTACTGATTCATTGGAAGGAGATATAACAACCCAACTATAATAAATCCATAATTACATGTTGAAGGTAAAAATAAATAACATAAAAAATTATATAAAACCCACGGAAACAAAATCGGTTTCAAAAAAAAGGGAAACACATTCCATGAAAACATTGATAAGGCCCTCATTAATCATGCTAAACCATATTGATATAATTTATTTTTCAATTATACAAAATAAATTTCATGTTGATACCAATAAAATAAGTATATTTTTTTACCGGAAATAGATAAAGGTTATATGATTTATTCCATAATATCCACAAACAATAGATATAGGGAATATATATTATCACCCCTTAAATAATTATAGTAAATATAGGTTAATCTAAGAGAAAATTAATGAAATGGAATGTCGGGATTATATATAGTGAATATCATAGGAAATAAAATTAAAACATGGACCATTTCCTATATAGTGTTTACAAATAATTTTCAACATTTTTTAAAAAATTGAGAGTTAAAGGACCAATAGAAAAGGTTTTTTTAATGTGATTTGAATAAATTTTTAAATATAATTTAATTTTCAAAATAATCTTAAATAATAATATATTGAAATATGATATATGTTAAATTTATAAATCATGAATTATGATTTTAAATATTTGACCAATATTGTTGAAAACACTTTCAACATTTTGAAATTCCTTTTATTGAAACTGACATCACAAAAAATGAATTTTTTTTAGAATATATGAAGATTGATTTAAAAAAATAGGAAATAATTATTTTGAATCTAAAATAATTGTATAATAGATGATAACAATAATTTCATATAATTGAAATTAATCTTGAAATAACACTTTTTAAAAAATAATAAAATGAATTAATACTAATTAAATTCCCATTTACATAATTAATAACACTTAAAAATTTATTAATATATAATACATTTCAAAATGTAATAATAATATGAATAAAATCATTTTGAATATGGATTCTTGTATATGAAGAAAAATTAGATTATTATAGAAATGGTTTAGAATGTACTGTTTCAAATATTCTCAAACATGATCCAAAAAAAAAATTTTAATTAAATTGTTAAAAATATTATAAGGAAAATTATAATTAAATAAAAATTTCTTGATAACTTGTTGAAATCTATGTAAAGGAATCTTTCATGTAATTTATTGAATATAGAAGAGAAACACATCAGAGAGAAAACAATATATGAAGTCGGTTATAATAAAAAGATTCATTAAAAACATTAATAAAAAAGGGGAAAATATATAATGGTGGGAAATGTAAAACCAACAAACATACAATATATAAGAAAAAAATAGGGTTTTTCAGAGTGAAATATCTGTCAAATTCCACCAAATTATTATCAAACAGTGGAAATCCCATTTTGTAAATTATAATGGAATTGAAAATTGTATAGATTAATAATTGGTTTAACTAAAACTGAATTATTGAATTATCATTAATTGGAAGATAAAATCAATAAATTAATGATAAATAGTGATATAATATTTCATTTATGTATTATATAAACCATTTCAACGATATTGGGTGCATAAAATGACATATGTCTAAAATAAAGTCATTGAGATAAATAAACTTTTACATATTTCATAATACAGAATATATTAATCATTGGATGATGATTTGTTGAGGAATAATTTTAAACCCCTAGGGATGTTGGAAGATATACAAAAAATCTATTAATTAGGTAGATAAATTTAATTATTTAATTTTTTAGTTTAATAAGAAAATTTTCAACTGAATGGGAATAAAGTTAGTTACGAAAATCCCTTATAGAATCATTATATTAAAAAAAATAACCCCATGAAATGTAGAATATTATCTTATTCTTAAATCTAATTGTTTTTAGGGAAATTTTGATAATAATATATACATGGACAATATACATATTGTGATAAAATATGGTGATTTGGAGTTTTATTCCAATGAATCAAACAAGATATTAAAAACCCATACAATTTCCATGATTCACTTTGAACATGATTATAAAATATTGGAACATAATGTTAATTTTATTAAAAACTTTATTTGTAATGTTATTATTTAGTATTTAATTTACTAATTACAATTTAATATCATATACAATTTATTTATTATACTTTTATTTCTAATATTGGTTATTCGAGGTGGTTCAGTCATGTTATTTATAAATCTTTTAGAATACTGACCATTGTTAATGAAGTTATAGAATAAAATCGGAATAAACAAAAAAAAATTGGTGTGTGTCCTTTATAAATATATTTCCACAGAATTAATCTAATTACATATTTTTTAAAATTAATGAAGATTCGTAATGGTACTATAATATGTGTATTTTTTGTGGTCACCTATCTTTGATTATTTATTATTAATATCACTTATTAAATACCCAATATTATCATAAAATAATATTAATTTATTCATATAAATGTATTCAGTGCACTATATAAATTCATAATTTTAATTATGTGAGGTGGTTATTAGAAAAAATATATCGACTTAATAGAGGTGGTAGTCCGCACAAACAAACTATAAAAATTCATATTTTTTACATTGTGGATGGGAAAAAATATTTTTAGTTATAAGAACAGAGCTTCACATAACTATTATTTACGTTATTGTATAAAAATAACCTACACATAATAAATACATTAAGGAATTAATAATTCAGTTATCTTAGTAAACATGGTACATACACTGAATTCACATTATATTGTAAGAGTTAAAATAGAAAAACATTTTTCATTGATAATTCAATTATTTTCCTCATTTTATACTTCATTGTCCATCACAAAATGCTTCATTTTATCTTGTTAAGAATAATAAATTATAAATTTATGAGCTTACATACATAATAAGTGTAAGAATACAATATATGATATAAATAAATAGGGGGTAAAAATAAGTAATGGTAAATAAATGAATCAAAATCAATGTCATTAATGTCATGATAATAATATGAAAGGAATTAATAAAGATTAAATAATGCTTATAAATAGTCACATGAGCATGAAACCTAACCATGGATATTCCACCAAATCACATAATCACAAGGATTATTAATAAGTGAAATCACAATGATCTAATTCATAATTAGGGACATCTAAAAAATATCTCTACGTCCTTGATGAATGAAATATTATAACCACAAGGCCATATGCCAAACCATCTTTATAAATGGATAAGTACTCAACCAAATAACCTTATAGATTAAAAAATGTTACCTACTGCCTAATTGAGTGGATATTGTGACTCGAACCCATCACATAAATATTGTAAAATATTCCCCATATTAAAGGTATCAATAAAATTACACATAAACATTCATATTGATAAATAAAAAACAGAATTTAAAAAATTATATAATCAGTAAACATAATCATTAACCATACAGATTAATATGTTGAATGGATATAAAATTTTTCATCAATGGTCAAACTAAGAATAAACCATATAATCATATAATAATTATGACATCAATACATCATATCCCAAAAAGATCATATGTTTAATAAAGGTTTGACGTCTTCGATGAGAACAAATACAATAAAAATATCCTTAAAAACATTATTGAGGAAAATGATCTTTTCACTTCGAAAATATTTTTTAAACTATGATTTAACAAATATTTTCAAAACTATTTTTTTAAATAACCATTTATATTTTTTTAAATGATATAAATTATTTTTTGGCCATGAATGTTGAAAATTCTGTTATAATCATATATGTTAAAAAAATATTTCATTGGAAGTTTTGATATAAATACTAACGATTATTAATTTAAAATGATATAATAGTTCCATTAAAAAAAATTGAAATAAAAAAATGGACAAATGTATTGATAATAAACCATTTTCATCAAGATAAACATAAATTTAACCACATTTTTTGTTAAATATTTGTTTTAATGATAATGGATTTATTACTGAAGAGTGAAAAAATTAATTATTTAAAAAAATATTTATTAATAATTTTATGTACAAAAAGCTGAAATAATGATAATATTACTTGAAGGAATTCAAAAATAACAATTTGATAATAAAAAAATAATTAATGTAAGATATATGTATCATATAATTCCCCCAAGGGAAACATTATGAAATACAATTGTGAATAATTATGTGATTTTGAAATAATCCCTTACCACTTTGGAATCTTTTGTACCATAATCCACATGAAATAATTCTCTTTAAATAAAATTTTAAATTCAATGAAAATAAATTAAATCATGATATATAATACTAAAATGTGATTATATTCACCAAAAAAAAATTGGTGACTGTGGTATTTGTCTTATAGAAGTAAAAATGAGATGGTAATCCCATAACATGAGTCTTAGTTGTCACATATATTTTTTATATTCTAAAATAATAAATTATGTTAATTATATAAAATCATAATAATATTTTTAATGTAAATTTTCCTGTAATTTAAATTATTACAAATTAATATATGATCAAATGATCCATTTAGTGTACATCTAATTTATCGATGACATTTGGATTACAAATCAAAAATGAATATGACAGTTTTAATGTTATCAAATAGTTTATTATTTAATGTTATTTATAATAATTATCAATAAATAATTTTCTTATTTATACATAAATTATAATTATAAAACCAATCATGAAATATGGTTTGAAAAAATAAGTTATATCACAATATTTGATATGATAGGATGCATGTATGCATAGGTAACATTTTCATTTTTTAAAATATCATTATAGAAAATAGGTGACTAAATTTTTATACATAAAAAATGAGAATAATATCTTAAATAACATATTATTTTTTTAAATTATCTTATTTATATAAATATCATCCATGTGGTGAGGAAAATAGAGTCACATCAGCTTCATGAATGTGGTTGTCCACAAATGCACAAATGATGTTATCATCTTATAGTGAGTGAAAATGATAAAAAAATGAGGATTTATATTTTCAAAATGATAAATATTACATGAAAATGATAATTATTACATTTATTTAACATATATTCATTAAATATCACATTATCACCTTCTTTGTAAAAAATTATTATACGAAAAGTAACATCACATCGTGAGGAGGTTGTTTGCATTACAAACTACGGATGTTATCATATCTCCTACATAATAGAAATTAAAAAAATATTGTATGATAAAATGAATATTAATATAATAAATATCATATATATACTTAATATTAAACATCAATCCCAGTGTAAAATGTGGTAGTGGAAAATTAATGTCATAAGTTCATGTGGTGGTATTTTATTGTAAACATGAATACTGATTTTATAACACAATTGATGGATGTGGGGATGTTTGTATGTCATGAAATTGACATAAAAAATTATAATTATAATGAATATATATAGTAGATCTTTTCATCATGATTTCATAATACTTTATTGATGCAACGTAAGAAATACAATAAAAACAGTTTTTGATGAATGTTACATGTTCTTCAGGTTTCCACTTTGTGTTTTCACCAAAATCCATCATAAGTTCGATTTATTCCAAAAAAATTGATTCATATATGATAAGAGGGAATTTTAGATGTTATTTATATATTTATTTTATAATCCAATATTTTTTTAACATGTGAATAAAAATAAATGGGGATGGCCTTTGATAGGTGATGTAAGTGGAATAATTGTAAATTTTTAAATAAAAATGTGTACCAACAATTTTCAAGTGAAACAGTGTCCAAAACTGACTATTATCAATCGTAATAAATTTTACTGACAAAATATTTCAATAAAATATATTCTATACATGTTTTAATTACATTTTAACACATTTATTTTCAGTTTAATCTCTTTTAAAAACACTTTTTACCTTTACCGTGATAAATAATCTAAACAGTTTTTATTATTCATTATGATAAAAATTTACCTAAAATTATTACATAAAATAACTTATTCTGAATCATAATATTTAATCTATATTTTAAAATACTATTTTCATAAGATTAAAATATTAATATAATATTATTCCCATCGTGCCTAGGAGAAACAAGGTTTTTTGAAGAGAAAATGTTCAAATGAATATAATGTTTTTTTCAAAATTCAGTATGAAAATTTATCTATTAAATAATATTATATTAATAGACTTATACTTGAAATAATTTTACATTAATAATGATAAAAATATAACTTTTCATTGCAAATACATTCAAGAAAACAACAAATTTTAAATTAAAATTTAGTATTTTCACTATCCATCATAAAAATAATCCTTATAAAAACATTACTAAAATTTTACCAAACCTAATTTTTATATTATTATTTCAAAAATGATGATTATTTTTAAAAATATATATTATTTAAATGTTAAAAATTATTTTTAAATAATGTTCACATATCATGAAAAATCCTTCCTTTATAAAAATACAATTTTTAGAATATAATTTTCATTTGAATGGATCATGTTTTCTCTCTCTACATAGTTTTAATCCATTTTATTTATTTTATATATTTTAAACTAATATAATTTTCTAAATTAGTTTATTAAAATTCATACATGAAAATTTAATGAATATATTATAATGGTAATTTTAAAATATTAATATTTTAAAAGAGTTTCATGTTTCAATAAATCATGGTGTTGTGTGAATATCAAGCTATCAAAGAGATTGAATTTATTAAAAAATAAATATACCCAAAATTAATATGATTTTATATTCCCCTGTGACCTTGGTATTTTATTTTATACATCATGTTTAATATTATGTTCATATTTGAAACTTTTATGGTGTTATAATCTACCCATTTATATAAATTGTGACATTGAAATTTAATAATGATCGTGGAAATCAAGGGTTTTCTATTTTCTAATATTCATTCAAAAATCTGACATTCTTGGAAGTTTTAATCCAACATCCAATTGAAATTTAGTAAATAAAAGTACAGAATTCATATGGATTATCAAATAAAATAATATCTATTTTGTTGAAAATTTCAATAAAATGATGATACAGAAAAAGGATAATAAAAAAATTAATTATATATAATGTTAGTATCTATTGATTGATAATTAAATTATAAATGAAAAGATATGAACCAAAAACCCGTAAATATTTGTTTATATAAATAAACTTGTGACTCATCAGATATAATTGTAAAAGAATAACATTTTTATTCTCAAAATATTTTTTGAGGTGGAGGATTTTTTTTAATATGTATGAATACAAGTAATTATAGTTAATTAATATGTTTCTATGACATGAGAACAATTTAAATATTTTTTAGTTCTATGAACAATATCCAATTCATATTTTACTCTATGAAATGAATATCCAAAACAATATTTCTTTATTATTGAAGGACAACAAATCAATTTAAATATATCATATGATCTTTAATATAATGGTAATTCATTAAGACAATATATAGTTTTTATGGTAAACAATGGTTAGTACAAGTTATCCAATGTTAATAAATATTTATATAGTAATGTTATAAATTTATATATAAAACCACACCCAAAACGTTTCAAAAAACGTTTACCTTTAAAACATTTCAAAATATTATGATCCAAACCACTAAAAATGGTCATTGAATTTCGAAAATCAACAAATAATTAATCCCCAAAACCATATGTTGTAACTCTAAATCAACATATACCAAACATATGAATAACATCATCATTTATTAACCTGAAGGATGGTAATAATATAAATTTCATGAAAACCGAACTTAAAATGTGGATGAATTCATATTCCTTAAATAAAATATAGATGTTTGGATATATTCTTTAAATACTAAAAAATGTTCACTATATCATTGATATCATAAACCACACTATCAAAAAATCAATAATTAGATTTAGGGTATTATATATTATCCAATTTACATTATCCATAACAATCATCGCTTTATCCCCAGGTCATTATCTGTACATAGGGAACCCATTAAGGGTTATATTTCCCTTAATCATTTGTTTTACAATAAGTTCAACTATTTACAAAATTATTTCACTAGGACTTTTTATCGTTCAATAAACACTACCATATACATAATGAAAAACTGCAACTATACAATCCATATAGATTTCATAATTTGTATAATTATGATATCATTGATAAAATAATAAAATAAATTAATTCATGTTTCCAAACACATTAAAATTAATCATACCACATCATTTATGGTAATATGCTATTATTTACAATGATCTTTTCTCTACATTTGAGGTATATTTCATTGAATCATGAGGTATTAATTTTTGTAGGGACACATCTCTTTATAGTAAGAGAATTTAATATTCGAAAAAAATTCATTCCCTTGTGTTCATGTTCATGGTGGACTTACACCCTATAATTTAAAAAAATTATCAATCCATTTAAGAATGTATTTAGTGTTATATTTACATAATTATAAGATGTTGAAAAATCTATCTTCTCTTCTTCCCGTTCAATATTATTTTATCTATTATAAATATATTCTCTTAATTCTATTATAATCCATAATATATATATTATGACTTCCTTTTCATGTTATTACAATATACTATGCACTCAAGAGATGATAATATTTGAGATAGACGTTCCCTTAGAATGAATGGTTTAAGCGCATCATATAAATGTCTATTATTTCACATTGGATGATGTGCATTGAGGCTGTTCCTATTGCTTCTACTAGGATCCGTGAATAAATTATGTTATGAAATAAATTAGAAAATATAATTATAATATATAAGCTATAATCCCAAATCTAGTGAAAAATTAACAATAATTGAAAAATATATATATAGGATGTGAATAAATCATAAACAAGAATTCATTGGGGATATAGTTTTTTAACACCATTATAAGTTTTCGTAAAGAAAATGTGACCAATCATAAGAATATCCAAAAAGTGTGTAAAAACAGGTTCACATAAATACCCATTTCCACAAATCATGTAATGTTTGGGACAAACCCATTGAATACTTTTCATAGTTATAACCCCTAGTTATATCTATTCCAGAAAAATATCCAATTATAGTAGCAATATATAGATATATTTCTATTAAAAACCACCTAATATCATCATTAGAATAACCTTAAAATTTTATGATATACATATCATCAAAGTCAATTGGATGGCTATATTCCTTAATTAGTGATTTTAATAATCAAATACCTAAATATTCTACTAAAATTTCTCTGATACCAAATATGGTGACCCAACTTCAGTATCATAGTGCCATTTTATAATGTGTTACAAAAACAAATTGTATAAGGAATTAAATATTGAATGACCGAATTGATTAGTAGTATCGATAAATAACATTCATAAATAATTTTTTCAATACATATTAAATCATGAAATAAAAAAAATTATTTTTCTTTTATAATTCATTTTCATCTTTATTGAATCTATGCATATCCATCACAAAAAATTTCCTTGTATCATAGAAAAACTAAAACATAATATAGCGGTGAGAATAGATTCACGTTAAGGGAATGCATATAGATATAGGTTATAATATATAATGAATAATTATTATGGAAAGTTAAATAAAAAACATTCTATATAAACAATAATGTGATTATAATATGGTTGGAACAAATTATTATCAAATAATTCCATATAAATAATTACATTGGAAAGAAAGATAACCATGGATATTTTAACCAATTAAATAATCATAAGAAATATGAAGAAATAAATTTATAATGATGTTATTATTAATTATAGATATCTAAAACATGTCATTTATTTATTATTAAAAGACATATTTTACCTTTCAGGACATGTTCTAAGAAATTTATAAAAATTTGAATCGTCATGGAAAAACACAATATAATTTGTCTTATGAGGCATATAGATGCATGGTGGGGACATATTATACCACAACTATTAAATAAAAACATCTTTGATTTATTTATATCAAAGGGTTGAAATAGAGTAAAAAAATATTTATACTGAATAACCAGCATACAAAATGTTAATAATTTTCCCAATACAAAATGATAACACTAACAGTGTTAAGGTATGTAATAAATGGTAATAAATATTTGAATATTTAGTGGAAATGATCATAAACAATAAAAATATACAATATATATTATTTAAATACAACAAATCCCTCATAGATTCTTATTTCAATAAATCTTGGATGTCGTTGATGAGTATTATTACCATAAAAAGATCAGTAAATACATTTTTTAGGGAAAAACCTTATCTACAAGAAATTAATTTTAAAAATAAATGATCAAAATATATTTTGAAAACAATTTTATTTGAAAATATCATTCCAAAAACTAATAAATTGGGCTTTGATACATCATTTATTCTTAACGGTGGGAAATTCCTTTCATTCTTTTCATGTTAAAACAAATATTCATTTCAGATGTTTGGTAAACTAAAAAAGTGGAATTGTTTTCAAATAAAAATGAATAATACTTCCATAAAACATTATAAAATTAAATAAGTAGATAAAATAAAATCAAAAAATTTTAATTATAGTATTAAAAAAATCTTTTTTAAAAACGAGGTTATTTGATTAAATATGATTTCTGAATGAAGATAAAAACAATTTCATTAATTTTTTAAAATATATTCTTAATAATTTTTAGTATGAATGAGAGGAAAAATTGTATTATTAGTTGAAAATTCTATTTAATAATTTTATGAGAAGAAAATAAATATATTTTATGTTATAAATAACAAATAATTATCCAATAGGAGACAAAAAATAACAATCCTGAAAATTAATTAGATTGTGAAAAAAACACTAACCAGTTTTGTAACTGTTTTTTATCATGACTATGAAAGGAATTTCGTGAAATTAATCAATTTATATGTAATACCCCAGCCCTATTTACCCATATTCGGTGCATTATTACATAACATGGGCAAGATGCAAGGAATCATGTCCTAAAGACAATTCAATTTAGTAGCCTTGGAAATAGTAGATACATGCATAGGTTTTAAATTACATTATGAATTAAAAAACATTGTGTTTCCAAAGAACACATTCATATCAAATAGTCTATACTTCCAGTCGAGTCATAATATACTTTTCCCAATCCTAGAAAAAATAATCTATAAGAAAGGGGTGAGATTAGATGCTCATTACATATAAAAATGTAGCAGAAACAAACATAAATAAGCATAGACATTTAAGGCAATGCATAAAAATAAAAAACAAGCTTTTTAAACATAAACTTCAGAATAATGTGGAAAATATAAATAAAATAAAGTTTTTTACTTATTTACATTGTTATTATACTACTTGAATAGTCACATGTAATATGAACAACTAATTTTATGATGGCGGAATGGATAATTTTGGACATCATAATCACACATTCAAGGCCTCGTGTCGGGACTATAAATAGGATGCTATCAAGGCCTTGTCCTAAGACACTAGCTTGTCTCATGAGACCTAATGATGCATCAAGGATAAATAACGGGCTCCACTCATCACTTACTATGTCTAATGAAATCCTCATATTAAATGATTATAACATAATCTAAACATTCATATTAATACATGCATATAAAATGTCAATATTTAACGCAGAAACCATGATTGGTTTAAAAATAGAACACCCATAGTCAAACATAACTAATACAATAAAAAACAAGTTTGTATCATAATATATCATCCATAATCAACAATAATTATGAATATTGACATAAATGAAAATAATTTGTAAATCTATTTGAGAGAAATATCCCCTTATTCATGAATACATTAAAAATTATCACTATTTATAATGAAGATGCTAAATAATTGATTTTTGAATCAAATTGTCCCATACAACATAGATACTTGTAAACCGAAATTTAATTTTAAATCATTCATTTCCATATAAATAAATCCTAAACACTATTGTTAAAATAGGGTCATTAATCTAAAATATTTTGAAGAATGAATATTTATAGCATTTAAAATGAATTTTTAGTAATAGTTCAAAACCAAATGAGATAAATTTGAATAAAAATTACTTAGGTAATAAAAATTTTATAATATCATTAGAATAAAGGGATTAATGATATACTATGTCTATGTACATTATATACAACATGTAAAAGTCAATTTTTTTATTACAACAAAAAAGTCTCAATAGAATTTAAATTGAGATGAAATCCCATATTTTTACTGTATACTTATGTTAAGGATAAATAAATTACATATTTATGTGTGACAAATGTTAATACAATCAATATTATTGGATATTAAATGTAAACCAATCAGAGTAAATTCACAAATATTTTAGTAACATCAATACCAAGGACTTGGATGTTTTACTCAATGAATGGAAATTGTGTTAAGATTACACTTATCAAGTTCATATTGATGAATTGAGAATTTATCAATTGTGTGATTATGTGCATGAAAAGTATATCCACACAATGGGAGTGTAAATTAATAAATAAATAAATTAACAGTTATTTCACACATAATCTTCGAGTAAAATAATCAATGAATACTGTGTAAACCATAATTAGTGGAAATCGAAGATAGAAATTCCATTAACGATTCGGTAAGATAGGAAACATAAACTCAATGAAATAAGGATAATAAAATTTAGTTATATATAATCATAAATTAAAGTATATTACACAAGTAATACAATCATGGGTGGTACATACACCACACAAAAAGAAATAATTGATGTATAGCACGAATCTCGCAGGAAGATGAAGTGAGATGAAAACCTCGTACCATGTACTTTTCCTTAGTTGAGGGTAAATTAAATTCCTATAAAAGGGATAAATCACTGTTATTAAATTATAAATGAACCACATACATAAATATGATATCATATATGATCTTCTAATATTCCACTGTTAATGATATTTCAGTAGTATCGGTTTTTTGGGGGTTGACTGATTTGTTTTCATTTATATGTCTTATAACGTAATTCATGTTTTTTATGGATAGAATGTATTTTATTCAAATATAGAATGATATAATGTTCTTAAAATTTTTCATAATCCTAAAATGAAAAATATTCTTGAATTTCTATGATGGTGAATGAATATCATCACGTTCGTGGACACAGTAATCTGAACATACGCACGAGCGACAATAACATTCGATTAATGGTGAAATAGAATGTAATTAGATGGTTATATTATATATAACGACTAATTAACATGATATATATATTATTTACATCATTTATACTCATTTATACTCATTATTATATCCACAAAAATAATGATGTGTTGAATATGAAACTACACCATGATGTGGGGACTGTAAGCTGTACGTTCACACGTATGGTGAATTTTTACTTCATATGATGGATAAAACATTAATATGGTTGTACCATATTTATAATAACATCAATATTTGTGTATGTTAATGGAGTTATTATTTTGGTATGGAAACAACAATGAATGATGAAGTGGAATAATAAATGAACAATGAATGAGGTGATGACATTATTACATCTTCTTTGGGTTCATTTATTTGATTTGGTCAAAATGGATCTGTATGATGGATTTATGATCAAATTAATGCCTGTAGGATTAAGTGAGGGTATTTGGGAGTATATTTGAGTAGGGTTTGGCCAAGACAAATGGCAATGGATATGTGATTTTTAATGATGGAGAAGAACCCTTTTATAAGTGAGGTTAGAGTCACTTTAGGAAAAGATTAAAATATTAATTTATTATATAATCAAATTAGGTATATAATGGTTCCAAAATGATTTATTTCAAGGATAAGGTGGGTTTCTGTTGAAAAAGTTTCAACCAATGGGTTTTATGTAATTGTATGTCACCATATTAACCTTACATTTTAGAAATTACTTTTAGTTAAATAGTTTAACATTTTCTATGTATTCTTGTATTATTATAATAAATGGTTAATAAACATACTATAAATCACAATGTGAATACAAAGTGGTTAATTAATGACATATCTATCATTATATGAGTTATTTTTCCATTATATATATTTTTAGGAAAATTATATAATTTAATAATATAATATTTTTTAAAAACTCATTTATGTCAATATTAACACCATTTATAATTTGGTTATTGTGAAAGTCATAAAAACGTGATTAATTAAAAAAAATAAATTAAATCAATCATAATATGTCAAATTAACTATAAAATTTGTGTAATGTATCAAAATTATAAATTTACATTTATTTGGAAATTTTTAATATAAATTATTTTAATCTTTCATTAATAATGTAATTACTACATCATCATTGTGTTATAAATAAATTTATTTATTTAGGGTCTAAAAAATATAAATAAACTACCGTTATGTAGGAAATATTGTTATTTTTTTAATTAATAATTATAGTATAATTTATCATCGGTGTAACCATTTGTTAAGAATGAATTAGTTTTTAAACATTGAATTTAAGAATTTTAACTCTTCTTTAAATAAAATAATAATAAATTTCTTAATTTAATAAAAGTTGGTCAAAAGGATCTTATTTTATTCAAAAGGATGATTGTGGTAAAAAAACGTATCCAACAAAATTAGGACATGTGTTAGGGTAATTATAATATCATTTTTACCTTTAAATACTCTATTTACTTTTAACCGTGATAAATAAAATTCAAAACATACTATTCACAATAAATTAGTTTCATCCTATTGAAACATATTTTATTTATTGATTTAAACTATGTGTTTTGGATTTTTGAAATTCACTTCACCGAAGTGGTTAAATTACATTTTATACAAATTTTCAAATGTTCATAGAAGGTGGGTAAAAGTTGATAAAATGTTCAATAAAATTTTATTCATCTAATTATATTATAAAATGACATCTATGAATTAAATTGAAATTATATAGTTATAATGTATCTATTTGGACAAAAATAATATTCAAATAAAATAAATAATTATTTAAATAAAATTTGGTTTTAAACAATAATGTAGTGTTTTCAATATTCATCTAAAATTGAATATTTTCAGAAAAATACCAAAACTTAACCCTAAGCTAATTATGATATTCCAAGCTCACAAATGTTGTATATTTTTCCAAATTAATAATATATAAGTTTTATTAATTAATTTAAAATTATATTCCCATTATTGAAACCAAAAAAGCATGTTTTTTTAGAACTAAAAACTATCCAAATATTTTTATGTTTTTATGTCAAATTTATATGTTAAATTACATCCAATAACCAGAATTAGACTAAATGATTAAAATATAATTTAATTATACTTCAAATCTATTAAAATTTATAATTTAACACTATAAATTATTCTGATTTAAAATTCTTTTTCAATTAGAATTTAATATTTCTCACTATTCATCAAATAAAAAATTTATCAGAAAAGCACAAAAAATTTATCCAAACTAAATGTTTATGTCTCACTTAAAAATAAGAATCATATTTTGTATAATTTAATATTGGCACAAAACCGAATTCACCATGATGGGGGAACGGACAACAGATTTATCGACCCTTCCTTCTTCAAGTTGAAGGAGAGATAACGACCCCCGAGACCCGCCTTCAATATGTCACAGAGTGGCGCCTACACCAAGGGTATATAGTCCCATAAAAAATTGCAGTCATTAAGAATATTACATAGCAGGACCAGGAGATAAGATAGTAAATACCCAAAAACACTAAAACTATATGTAAAAGTACATCCAAAAAAATACATTCCAATACCCATGTTCCAATAATAAGTACTACAAAAAATACAAGAAAAATACAAAGGAATGTACTTAAATAAAAGAATAGCAGTAACATCAATAGTCCCAAAGTCTGAACTATTAGGATTCAGAACAGTCTTAGAAGTCTTCTTGGAAACATGAAAGCAATTTTATAGATGTAGGGAGAGTATACAGGTATACTCATTAGGGAAAACCAAAAGCTCTCGTTCACAAGTGGAGAGGCATTCTAGTACCCCAGGAAAAAGGTGATTACGAAAGCACCTAGAGAAGAATCTGTCCACACAAACCACACCCAGGCACACTATACAATTATTTCATGTCAACAAGAGTAATAGTAAGAACACATCATTGTTTGGGTACCCCAAACCAGTTTCCCATTGGTTATTGAAGACACCATACACGTTAGACCTTCGTCGCCATTTACACTGTAGTTTTACAACTATTCCCTGACCACACACACCTAGGATACCACAACCACACATCCAGCCTGAAAAAACATGGGCCACAACCACAGGTAACTATGCCCACGTACAGCTGGGCCAGAACAACTACCGCCATGCCCGATGACACCTGGGCTCGAACAACTAATGCCACGTCCGAAGACAAATGGACATCATCCCAAAGACACTTGGGAAACAATCTACCCTCACACCCATAGTCCAACCACAACAACATTCCATGACCGAATAATATTGTCCTATAATGGACCTCAGGATATCACAACCTACCTGAAGAGTATGTGGTTACTTGGGAAAAGAAACTATAAAATTATAAAATAAACATCCACTCGTAGGAGTGTTGGGAAAACACACACTCCCCCATTGAATTGGGGGTGTTTAGAACAAGGATCTCAACTTGGGTGGGTACAAATAAGAATATTAATAAATAAATTATATATATAGGTAAAAAAGAACAAATCCCAACCTGGGTTTATCAAACCTTCCCATACAAAAAAACCCTTATTACTATTCATTCATAATAATTACAACAGCCACAACCAAGTCACA
The DNA here is from genome assembly GCA_963277665.1 of Viscum album. NCBI lineage: Eukaryota > Viridiplantae > Streptophyta > Magnoliopsida > Santalales > Viscaceae > Viscum > Viscum album. The sequence goes on from OY728159.1 coordinate 2,013,459,987, forward strand.
ACTTATCCCAGGAAAAACAACACCCATTTAACCTATTATTGTTTTCATTTTCAAGTGATTCCATTTAAATAACATTTCATTTCCAGGAAATGAATAGTAATAACCACAAACTAAGGAAAAAACCAAGAAGAAATTTCGGCATTCACACCAGGTTTACTTGTTAGTTACAACAACAAAAGGGATTCGTGAGATCCCTCAATGTACTTAAAATAATACAAGGCCTACCATATGGCCCCAAATGACCTTTGATCCATAAAACAAAAACTTCACCTAAAAAGGGAATCCAATTCCCATCCATTTCACACAACAATAATCAAGTAAAACTACTGCAGATATTAACAATATAGAGCAAGGTAGTTTCCAAATTATTTCACACCACATATTGAGTTCCACTTTTTCGTTTGGTTAACTGGGGTGGTCATAGATGGATTCCTTTTCATTTGAAATCCATTTAATCAACCAAAGTTATGTGATTAAACAATTTCCATGTTACAGTCATTTATTAATCATAGAAGATAGGGGTTCATTACTTCCCAAGGAAATACCACCAAAGGCCATAATTTTCAGTGGGCATAAGCCCATACAATTCAAAACATATTATAAAAGATAAAAGTGTATAAAAAATCATCAAACACACCACTTCATTAATTAAAATTATGTTTTTATATTCATTATGGTTTGGATTCATCCTTCCCTGTAGAAACATTGTCATACCTGCCCCACATGATACACTAATAAAGAGAAATAAAGGAAGAACCGTACTTGTATTATCAACAGTCCATGTTTTTTATCCATGAACTCAGAACATGGGATGTGTGACATTCAGGGGGAACTTCGAGGTCTCCAAGGGTCGGTTTGAAAGGCTCCAGTATAAGCGCCCCACTAGGAAAGAAGCAGGGAACTCCCAACACACCAAGGAAATGAAAAGTGTCAAGCCAAGTAGAAGAAGGAATTCATGTGTAAAAAAATAGAGAGATCTTGGAGTTACGAGATATAAATCATGAATATTTTTAAAGGAGGATTGTGGTTTCACCACACTGAAGGATGGTTACACATGAATGAATAACATTTTTTTATAATTCTCATCATAGAGGTAGCTATAATATATGTGAGTTAAAAGTGTTTGTTTTAAATAGAAGGAAAACACAAAATAGGGTATAATCAGAATGTATTGGAAAAAGGGTATGGTATAGAGGGAAAAGCCACACGTTGTGGTAAGTCAATGGTTGGCCGGATCTTGGGGGATTTTGGATATCATTTATGGTCTTTTAATGGATTTTAGAGGTGTATTAAAACAGTCTTATGTCAAAAGATACATTGTGGGATTGGGACTAAAAAAATAATGGTGGGACAACGTAAGTGGTGCCACGGTCATGGTGCCACTGTCACAATAGCACCCTCTCGGTTGCACCATTAGTGGTGACACCATTTCGGTGTATGACCATGATGGTGTGACCATTACGTTTCCACCCCCATGGTGCCACCATTTTGGGGTGCGACCATGATTGTGTGACCTCTACAGTGAAAAAGTTTCTATGTGTGACTTTGATTGGTGAAAGTGTTTTGGTGTGACCATTTGATGGAACCTAGTTTTTGGAAAACACATTTATGATTCATTGTCTCAGCCTTTACATCAGATACCTATGAAAATATTATTGACCATAAGAATTAAAACTATACCAGATGAAAAGTGAGGGGTCTGAAACACCTCCTAGAAATATATCTATCAAGAGAAAACCACCTCAACATCTATGAACACATCTCCCTCTTGTAACCACACAACATATAATAGTGTCACACTCCATAAATTTGTATTACGGATTCCATTCCCCCATGTCAATATACTATCAACTTGGGATCACATACTCATCCGCACGGGTTTAATAACATCCACTCTAATGAATCTTGATTTGGGATCAGGTCATCCATTCCCCACATTCAGTACTCTTTACACACATTCTGAAAAAAGGAAAACAACACATCTCATAGTTATCATGGTTAACCACTACACCACAAAAAAATACGAAACAAAATATAATAGAACTCAAAATAGCTCTGGGTACTAGGCGAACATCTATGCCTCCCGTTCTTAGGTAATATCATCCTTGACACCATGTATCCATAACACAAAAAAGGGAATGGTTTGTCCACAATGCACCTTCTCCAGACGACCATCGATCATCACGGGTCGCTCTACAAGCATCACGTCATCTACAATATCCAGAATTCTCTAGCTGAGGATGTCTGAATCGTTATGTAGATACAGACGCAGGTGATACACAGAAAATCTTTTTTTACTCTCAGTAGAGGTGGTGGTAGCGCTATATGATAATTCAATTCACCAACTCGCCACAACACCTCGAAGGGTCCGACGACCATGGGAGAATGCCTACTCCTCCTTTCGAACCTCTATTGTCTACACTGAGGGGAGACCATCAAGAACACGTGGTATCCATCCTCAAAATTCAATGGTATCCTCCTATTATCAGAATAAGACTTTTTCCAGTCCTGGTATGACTTAATCCTCTCTCATATAAGCTAAAAATTCTATTTTGTACATTGAACCACTTCTCGGCCAAGATAACCTGCTTCTATGACCTCTGTCCAGCACATGGGTGCGTGACACAACCTCTTGTACAATGCTTCAAAAAAATCAATGCTAATATCAATGTGATAGTTATTGTTGTAGGAAAACTATACTAGAGAGAAGTTCCATACCCCAGATCCCCTAATGCCCAAAACATAGGCCCATAGCATATCTTCCAATGTCTTGATTGGGAGCTCTATATTCCCATATGTCTAAGGGTGTAATAGAGAACTAGGGCCTAGTTGGGGGCCAAAATAATGTTGAAAATCTTTCTACAGGCTTTAGGTAAAGTTGGTATCCCAATAATAGATTTTGGGCCTTAGAAATCTATACAACTACCCCACATTGTCCATGTACCATTGTGTTAGGGCATCCACTACACTCTAATCCTTGATTTCTAGGAAGTGATCTGATTTTGAAAACAGGACCACCACTACCTAGATGGCACTACGACCCCCTTGATCTTTGGGTAGTCTCGTGATTAAATCCATCGATATGTCATCCCATTTATACTCGGGGAAATATAAATGGTGTCACAAACCCCAAGGACATAGTGTCCAACCATCACCTACTAAAACATGGGGAACTTCTCCACAAACTCTGCCACTGCATGATTCACCTCATGCAACCAAAATTGGTCCATCAAGCCTCAGTTCATCTTGGAATCTCTTGGGTGCTCCGCCAGGGGTGATTTGTTGAACTCAACAATAAATCCATGGAACATTTCCTTTGGGTCATACAACTACTGTAAGTACCCGATCCCAGTTGCCCGGAGGCGGTGCCTTATTTGATTACGTTGGCATACATACAAGGAATACGAATCCCTAAGGACTGAGTAGTTTACTATTATTGGAAACAAGATACATACATATGTTTATCATTACAACCTGAAGGGAAACAAAAACACTATTTTAAACCACTAGAAAAATCTCGTCTCCTTGATTATAGTTGTAAGTCATTCACAAATTACTTCTTCATATCCTGAGAAAATGAAACATAAGAAAGGGGTGAGTTCAAACGCTCAGTAAGAGTAAGAAATACAGCGGAAGATAATATAAACATTAGACATGGTGAATAATTGAAAACACATGCCTTTAATAATAAACTTGAAACATATTATGGTAGAAATATGAGCTAAACAAATAATGACATAGTAAAACATAATTATGGATATTTTATTAGTTGAATAACCACATGAAACATGAGAAAAAAAATATAATCATAGAGGTATCTTGGGGCATTACTTACATAATCTCGTAATAATCTTGGCTACCTTAAAATCTGTAACCCTCTCGGCTTCCTTACATTGTGTAACCATCACAGTTACACTTGGAGTAACCATACAGCCGACCTACAACCTACTCATACCCAATGAATTAGAGGGAAATATAGGTCCCACCCTTCATCATAAACAATTCCCAATAACCAAAACATAATCATACAACATAATTAATAGCATAAAAACATTTCTTTTGAATCTTGTAAAAAAAAATTTAAAAGAGTATTTTAGAAGAAAAGTCCCTTATAAAAATCATATACTTGAAGTGAGACATAACAGAGTTGATGGAATATGTATATACTCTGTAAATACACATAATGAAACATAATATAAACATAACCCATCACACAAATAATTTAAATATCACATTAATATTAAATTAGAAGGTTAACCCAAAGAATGGAAATCGGGTTAAGAATTCCCTTACAACAATGTGATCGGTCAAATCATATGACCAGAACATAATAAATATCAAGTGAGTAATTGAATAACATGAATATAAATAGAATCATGTTATTATATATATATCAAATGACAGTACACATATACCACATACAAGAAATAAGCGGCGAACGATGAAAATCTCACAAAAATGAAAGTGAGACGAGGAACCCCTTATAACATTGTAACCAATTGATTCGTATGACCCAAAATTAATGATTGTAAAATGATAAATTTAATATCATAAAAATAAATATATTCATGATATGAGACAATAATGGGCTGTATACATACACCATACAAAGTAATAATAGTGATTACGGAATATCTCACAAAAATAGAAGTGAGATGAAGAAACCCTTACCTTAGGCTTGTCCTACTTCAAACTTGTTGAAACCTACTATATAATGGTTAAAAGAGTGTTATTAGTATTCTATAGAAACATTTTCATGTTTATAACATCTTATATGGTCATTTTATAACCTCATTTCACCCCGTATTTGTTATTATATTGTTCCTTGCATTATTTCGGGTGAGTTCTTTTGTGATTTTCACGATCGGTTCATGATGAATCATTCTTGTTGATTGGAAGTGAAACTCCATAATTGGAATGGAGTAGTATTTACATATTTCCAGTACCATAATTTATACCATTTATCACTTTGATTCTTTCTATGATAATGACATATAAGTTAAAAAATTAATTATATTCGTTTAGATCATTTAAGTGAGTCTTTGATAATAACAACCTCACTTAGTCTTATAAATTAGAACCATGAGTACAAAAGAATTAAAGAACCATATGTGAGTCATAAAACATATATTAACACCCGGTTCAACCATATAAATGGTTTCATTACCATACATGGAATAATTAATGGAAAGTGAAATTATATCGTCCACGATGTAGGTAATTCGACACATCACGGACAATGTTTTTATTCCTTAATTAAGTGGGAGAGGAGAGGAATAATGATTTTTAATTTTCCATAAACATGAAAAAATCCATAATATACTTGATTCTGTAGATTTTATACCTCTTGGATAAGAGGGGGTGAATAAAGAAGAGAAATTAATCATTAAATAAAGAAAACATGAGAAATTTCTTATGAAAATTCGGCAGCCTAATGGCGTCTCTTAAAATTTCATAAAAACAAGATTGATGAGAGGAGTGGAATATCACATCATCATACAAACATTGGAATTTAAGGGGAAATATTTAATAAAATATCCCAACAAATGACAAAGGGAAAGGAAGAGAATAACATAAAATGGAATAAAAGAATGAAAATTAAAGAAGATGTTTACCTCTTGATCTCTTCTCCTTGAGATCCTCCTTAAGGGCTTTGGTCTTGGTATTTTGGTGGGACCAGAAGCTCTAGGACGTGAGGAAGAAGATTTGGGAGGGAATTTGGCAGAATTTAGACAATGATCAAGGCTTGAGAGGTGTGGGAGGAAGAGGGGAGTTAGGGTTGTATTTATAGTGGAGGAGGCGAGGTTTTTTAGATTATTTCAATCATTATTATAATATTTTTATCAAGAATATGAATAATCTAAAAAAAAGTGGCCCTATATAGTGATAATATCTTGTGATTTCAAAGCAAGTGGCCTTGCATCACTTATGATGTCATAAATAGTGCATATTTACTGATAAATTGATTATACGGTATTTTATCGTATTTCACTATTCACTGAAAATTCAAGAGTTTCAGAAAAATACCAAAAATTTACCTAACCATTTTTCGATGTGTAGAATTCAAAAATGAACTCTATTATTCAAATATGATTTTATAAATATTATTAATTTAATTTTTAAATAAGGTCAATGTTAATTCTAAAAATAACAATATTGAAGTGCAATTAGTTTTATGTGTCATTGAAAAATTAATTAAGATCTCATTATCCTATTTCCATGGGAAAATAGAATAATATTATTATTTACTATTCATGAGGTCATATTACTATTCATATTACTATTCATATTACTATTCATAATGGTATGTTTCTATTCCCCAAAAAAACAAGTTTGTTCTATTAGACTCCAAATGACTTACTGAGCACAACTCTATATGAACATTTCTTGAAATTAAAAACATAGAAGAGGATAAATTATAAAATTGAATTCTATATTTATTTCCAAAACCTTGGGGTGTTATATTATTACCTCCTTCAACGAATTGCATTTTCAAAATTCATTTCATGACCACAAAAGAAAGCTCTCGGACATTCTTACCACATCTCCCGTTGTAGAGGATCCTCAGGTGCGTTCAGCAGAAAACACAAATTGTTCATAAACTGCTCTAGTTCTCTGACCCAGACACACCTCATACAGAAGGGGTTGAACTCTTGCATCGAACACTCAGACATCCAAAGGGAGGCTCGAACAGTGCAATGTTTAGAAATGTCCGAATGGACCAACATACGAAGAACTCGCCAAACTATGTCTCGACTGAGAAAATCTAAGTCATATATAGTGTTGTACAAGCTAAAACTATGGAGTTGGTACATGTAAGCTGCACAAAGGTTTCCCCCTAATGCAGCCTTTTTAAAACATAACCTGGCCGTATAGTTTTTTCCTAGGTTGAAACATTGAAAAATCCCTTCGTGGTATTTCCCTCTTTGCCTGTACTCAACCAATTGTGCCATGGATAAGCGGTAGTAAATGGAATCATTCCCTTGGTAGGTACGGAGAATGTCCAGACTATTTGTCACTTCATATAGTTGTTTACACGTTTTTAGAACTTTTTCGAGAGGTAGGTACCCTTCATCACAGGTTTTGATTGCAATGATTTCCAGGATCTCCACAGGAAGAGATAACATATGGGTTTGTCCTTCTATCTGAAAATTTATTATAAAAGTTTACTTAGTGATAATCATTTAAAAGTATAACCGATGAAAGGATAACAAAAATAAATGACAACATGCTATATTTTTATATAACCACTAGTTTAAAATGTAAAGCTATGCATGGTTTCCCAAGTCCCCCAATACATGAATCCCCAAACTAGTTCAAAGATTTAAATCCCCCAAAACCAAACGCAACACCAAACACACGTTACTCCAGAAGTCCTTTTACCAGAGACACCACCGATGCTAGGGTTCTAAAGACCCCAAGTGAATTCCTAAGGTAGTATTCAGCTGCTCGATTTTCTTAACCCAGACACACTCCAGACAGCTAGGGTCGAAACTATGCTTAAAGCACTCAGGCTTCCATAGAGAGGCACGAGAAGTGTGGAGGTTAGGAATTTCAATGTGGACTAAATCCCTATAATTCCCACGCACCACATAATTTTTGAAGATATTGATGTCGTAAAGTTCTCCATACACACTAAAACTCCGGATCTAAAATAGGTAGGTCGCTCGATGGTCACCATCCAAGTCAGCTTCAAGAAATTTACCCACAGCTTGGTAGTTATCAACCAGAGTGAAACATAGAAAAAGAGCATCATGATACTTCCCTCTTTTCCTATATGCAGAAAATTGTGCATATTCAATACGGTATTAGACCAGATTTATTCCTTGGAAAAGATGGAGACTATTTGGATGATTTGAAATCCTATGGAGTAGTTTACAAGTCAGACGTATGTTGGCATAGGGCTGGTCCTCTTCAGAGCATGTCTTGACAATTATAGTCTCTAACAATTCGGTAGGTAGTGATAAATTATTGGTTGGTTGACTCATCTTCTATCTGAAATGTTTTAGTAAATCAACATTCAGTATGGAAAATCCATTTTAAACCAACTTATTGTTTTATATAAAAACATAACAAAAAAGAGATTACAACAACATTCATTTGAACATGATTTATAAAACTCAAGAAATAACACAATCTCTTGATACCTTTCAAAAAAACATTAGTATGGACTTCCTGGCATCATTGGTGATGTACCTCTACCTCCACCGACTAAGGAGGAAGGTTTTATTCAACTCTACTCCAAGTGAAGAACAAAGCTCACGGGTCTCCTCTTCCCAAATACACTCTCGGCAAAATAGATCGTGGTTAAACCCAAGCTCTTGTTTGATACAGGTTGTTTTCCACAGATAGGCACGAGTAACATCATGTTCTGTGACATCTTCTAGGATTTGGTTCCTAAAGATCTTTCGAACCACATCATATTTGAAGTATTCGATGAATGATTCAAAATCGCTGAGGTCCAGAAGCATGCTGAAACTCAGGATTTGGTACATAAAGACTGTGCGGAAGTCCAGCTCCTTTGCAGCTTCTCCGAAAGCCGTGATGGCCAACCATTACTTATCCAGAGTAAAACATAGGAAGAGTCCCTCATAGTACATCCCTTTCTTTTTATAATTCTCAAATAGTGAATTGGCCATTTGGTTATACACAACATCCAATCCCCGAAAGATTCGAAGGACATTTGAGTTGTTCGAAACATTGTAAATAAACTTGTAGGATAGTCAGAGGTTTCCAAAGGGTTCAAATTCTTCTATACATGACTTCACAATTATACTTTCGAGGATTTACTTGGGAAGGGAAACAAGACTTGTACCTTCATTTTCCATCTGAAAATAAAAAAAACATCGCTCTTAGTATTGTTTAAGAAAGTTAATAATTGTTCAGTTCTGTTTTCCAGATTTATTCAAACCCAATACTATGAGGAAAATTTTCATTAACTCCCTTATAATGTCTTAAATGAAATATGAATTATCCTAAGCATATCCCCTGGTAGTGTCGTAACCAAGAGTGCAGTACGGCCCGTTGTCAGGTACTAGTTCCCATTCGAGTCTAGCTCAAAGCGGTGTTTTTGGGTTTTACCCCTACATACATCTGTTCCAAATCCGTCTCTACCTGCTCGTATCCAGACAGGGATGTATTTTCTAGAAGGATTAACATATTCTATTCCTTACCAAAATACCAGGATGCTTTTGTACGTTTATCCTCAAATACTATCTTAGGGATTTGTTCCCTAATCTACGTTTTCTAAATCTAGTTTCGAAGTTGTCTACTAAACTTTGCTCTGATACCAACTGTAAGGACCTGACCCCAGTTGCCCAGAGTCGGTGCCTTATTTGATTACGTTGGCATACATACAAGGAATATGAATCCCGAAGGTCTGAGTAGTTTAGTATTATTGGAAACAAGATACATACATAAGTTTATCATTACAACATGAAGGGAAACAAAAACACTATTTTAATCCACTAGAAACATCTCGTCTCCTAGATTATACTTGTAAGTAATTCACAAATTACTTCTTCATATGCTGAGAAAATGAAACATAAAAAAGGGGTGAGCTCAAACGCTCAGTAAGAGTAAGAAATATAGCGGAAGATAATATAAACATTAGAAATGGTGAATAATTGAAAACACATGCCTTTAATAATAAATTTGAAACATATTATGGCAGAAATATGAGCTAAACAAATAATGCCATAATTAAACATAATTATGGGTATTCTATTATTTGAATAACCACATGAAACATGAGAACATAAATATAATCATAGAGGTATCTTGGGGCATTACTTACATAATCTTGTAACCATCATGGCTACCTTAAAATTTGTAACCCTCATGGCTACCTTACTTTGTGTAACCATCACAGTTAAACTTGGAGTAACCATACGGCCGACCTCCAACTTACTCATAAACAATGCATTGGAGGGAAATATAGGTCCCACCCTTCATCATAAACAATTCCCAATAACCAAAACATAATCATACAACATAAGTAATAGCATAAAAACATTGCATTTGAATCTTGTAAAACAAAATTTTAAATGAGGATTTTAGAAGAAAAGTCCCTTATAAACATCATATACTTGAAGTGAGACTTAATAGAGTTGATGGAAGATGTATATAATATGTAAATACACATAATGAAACATAATATAAACATAACCCATCACACAAACAAAGTAAATATCCCGTAAATATTAAATTAGAAGGTTAACCCAAAGAATGGAAATCGAGTTAAGTATTCCATTACAACAATGTGATCGGTCGAATTATCTGACCAGAACATAATAAATATCAAGTGAATCATTGAATAACATGAATATAATGAGAATACTGTTATTATATTTATATATCAAATTACAGTACACATATACCACATACAAGAAATAAGCGGTGAACAATGAAAATCTCACAAAAATGAAAGTGAGATGAGGAACTCCTTAAAACTTTGTAACCAAATGATTCGTATGACCCAAAATTAATGATTGTAAAATGATAAATTGAATATTATAAAAATAAAGATATTCATTATATGGGACAATATGGGGCTGTATACATACACCATACAAAGTAATAATAGTGATTACGGAATATCTCACAAAAATGGAAGTGAGATGAAGAAACACTTACCATAGGCTTGTCTTACTTAAAACTTGTTAAAACTTCCTGTATAATGGTTAAAAGAGTTTTATTATTATTTTATAGAAACATGTTCATGCTTATAAAATCATATATGGTCATTTAATAACCTCATTTCACCCCTTATTTGTTAGTATTTTGTTCCTTGCATTATTTCGGGTGAGTTCTATTGTGATTTTCACAATCGGTTCATGATGAATCGTTCTTGTTGATTGGAAGTGAATGTAACGCCCCGACCCCAGTTACTCAGAGTCGGTGCATTATTACATAACATTGGCATGATCACAAGAAAGATCAAATCTCGAATGACCGATTGGTTTAGTAGCCTTGGAAACACTAGATATATTCATAAGTTTTACATTACATCATAAAATGAAAAACTACTACAAAAACATAATGTCTCCATAATCCACACCCATATCCCCACATAATATTCCTGCAGGTCATTCATAATTTACTTCTTCAGTTCCTTGGAAAAATAGAACATAGAAAAGGGGTGAGTTCAAATGCCCAGTAAGGATAACAATATAGCGGAAACTTTCATAAATAAGAATAAACATTTAAGGCAATGTATAACTAAAACAAAAGCCTTTCAAACTTGAACTTTCAACATTGTATGGCATAAATAAAATTAAATAATGCCATTTAATCATTCACATGTATATTCTACTAATCGAATAATCACATACAAAATCAATAACCACTTTCATAATGTTGGAATGCATAATGCCATACTATCATAACCACATAGCCATGGCCTTGTGCCAAGACTATAAATAAGATTTTGCCAAGGCCTTGTGCCAAGACACTAGTTTGTCTCATGAGACCTACCGATGCATCGAGGAGCTATAGCGGGCTCCACCCGTCACATATTAAGTCCAATGCATTTCCATATTAAAAGGATTAATCATAACATAAACATTCGTATTAAAACTAGCATACGAAATGTCAATAATTTCTCCATAAACTATGAATGGTATAAAAATAGCACATCCACAGTCAAACATATCAGAAAACCTTCAATACAATATAGAAGTTTTTTATCATAATAAATCAACTTCAAATAAGCGTAAAATCCATCAAAGGATGTTGACATAGATGAAATCAAAACACTTTTTAGAGAAATATCTCTTCCTATTTTTGAAATCATTTAAGAGCTATATAAAATAAAACCTTTTCCTGAAAATATTCTTATAAGCTTGTAAGGAAATCTTTGAATATTTTATAACGGCAGAAAATAACCGCACCCGCCGTATAAGTTAAAAAAACATTCTTACCTTAATTCTTTCAAAAAGGTTAAAAAGGACCTTGTTTTGAAAACGACAGAAATATTCCTCTTATAAAAAGTCAAACAAGGGTATAAATGACTTTAACCCATATTCTTGTAAAAAATGTTTTGAAAAACATTTTGAAGAAACATAGATGTGGATGATAACGAGATCCCAGTAGATTATTACGTATAAACAACCTCAGATAATGAAGAGATTGTGAAATAACCCATTACCGTGTACTTTTCCTTGGTTGGGGTAGGCTAACCTCCTGTATAATGGTGAAATAATTGTTATTAAATTATACAAGAATCATATACATTAATATTATATCATATATGATCTTTTAATATTGATTTGATAATAATATCTTAGTATTATCGTTGTTTAGGGTGTTAACTTACTTGTTTTCTTTTATATGTTTTGTTACGTAAGACATGTTTGTAAAGGATGGGTTGTAAATTATTCATATCCAGAATGATATCAAGTCCTTAAACATCATTTTTTAAATCATCAAATGATAATTATATTTGAATGGATACGATGGAGAATGAATCTCATCGCGTTCGTGGAGACGGTAGTCCGTACGTACGCACGAGCAACTACATCATTATTTTGATATTAAAAAAATATATAAAATGATGGTATATCATATATACAGAATTATTAACATGTTATATTTATTATTTACATGAGTTACACATCATTATTATACCCATCCAAATAATAATATATTGAATAACAATTACACCACGACGTAGAGACGGTAAGCCGTACGTACGCACGTATGGTGACATGTTATTCAAAGGGTGGATAGAATACTGAATATGGTTGTACCATATTTATAATAACATCACAGTATATATATGATACTGGAGTTATTATTTTAGTATGGTAACAACAAAGGAAGAAGAAGTGGGAGAAGAAATGAACATGGAAAAGGGTGGTGAAATCATTACCTCTTCTTCGGGTTCTTCCTTTTGATTTGATCAAAAGGGCTCCTTAGGTTGGCTTCCTGATCCAACTATGGCCTCTAGGATGTATTGAGGGACGTTGGGAGAGTATGTGGGCAGAGTTTTTCCAAACCAAAAGGCTTTTAACGTGTGAAGAAATGAGAAGGAGGTGTGCCCTTTTATATGAGGGGTGAGGGGCACCTTTGGAAAAGCTAGAGATATTAGTTTATAATAAATTCATATTCAGTTTTCAATGGCTCCAAAGTTGATTATTCAAAGGTTATGGTGGATATGGGTCGAAAAAAACACAACCAATAGTATTTATACAGGTTTGGGTACTTATATTAAACTTATCTTTAAGTATTAACTCTAAGTTAATTAGTTTCACTTTTACAATGTCTCTTTGTATGTTTATATAATATAGTTAATAAAAATACTATATACATACAAGAGACCCCCAAGTGGTACATTAATGATTATCCTATCATGATATAAGTCTCTTGGTAGAGCATTAGATTTTTAGGAATTTAATATCAATTTATAATATACTATTTGTTTTAAGAACTCTTTTATGTCAATTTTGACACTATTCAATAGTTGACTTTTTTGCAACTCATAACAGATTGATTACTTCAAAAAAGGTCAATTAAATCAATCCTAATATATCATATTATCCTAGAAATTAGTTTAATTCATTAAAAGTTTCATATTATATTTATTTGGGTATTTATAATATCAATTATTTTAATTTTTCTCTACTATAGTAATTACTACATCGTCATTGTGTCATAAATAAATTAAATTATTTAATGTATAAAAATTATAAATAAAATATAATTATGTAGGAAATATATTTATCTTTCTAATGAATATTTTTAATCTAAAATCCAACATATATAACCCTATGTAAAAATTGTTTTTCTAAAAGATATATACTTGTGTCATTTTTGTATTCATTTTAACTTAATTAAAAAAAGTATCCCTATCACCTACAAGTGGCACCATGGGGTCCCAAAATCTACCCAAAAATGCCTATGGTCGAACATTTATCAACCAATAAGTCTAGGACTCGTTTTAGGGTAATTTAGTATTATTATAATATTATTTTTGAACCCTTATTTACCAGATTTACCCTTAACCATGGTAAATAAAATATTTACCGCAGTAATTATTCAAAATGTCTAAAAATAAAAGTTAACTATTTGCAGAATTTGGACATCCTGATTCCAAATATGGAATCCATTTTTATAAATTCAAAACACGTAAGTGGCTGAAATTAATTTAAAATTAATTCTCATTGTCAAAACAAAAAGCGTGTTTTTAAGAGATAATAACTATCAAAAGATTGACACTTGTTTATGTTCGGTTTAATTGTAAAATTATGTGCAATGACCAAAATTATATTAAATGGTAAAAATATATTCTAAATATACTTCAAAACCACTCAAATTCATAATTTATCACTATTAATTAATTTGATTAAAAAAAGTTGTTTTTAATTAAAATTTATTAATTTTCACTATTCATCAAAATATGAAAGTTATCCAAAAAGTACCAAAATTTCACCTTAGGCTAAATTCGATATTACGAATCCAAAAATGAAGTCCATTTTGAAATATAAACTATATATAATTTCAAAAAGTAGGTATTACTATTCATAACGGCTAGTTTGATTGGTTACGGTGTGTTAGAACTCGGTGTTGCGTACAACACACGCTATCACATTACTCAAAGAGAAGCGTACCGTAGAAGCATGGGGTGTTACATTCTCCCCCCTTCAAATAAATTCGTCTTCGAAATTTCTAGAATACTACCGTATGAAAGGACTCGGGTGGTTCTTCATCATAAGTTCCTCGGGTTCCCACATTGCCTCTTCCATCTTATGGTTTCTCCACAAAACTTTTACCAGACGCGTCCTTCGATTTCTCAGCACTTGTTCCCTCGTATCATGAATCTTGACGGGCTCTTCTCAATAGGAAAGATTGGTTTCCAGTTCTAATTCCTCATTGGTGAGTACATGCATTGGGTCAGGCAAGTATTTCCTCAACAGAGATACGTGGAACACATCATGAACTATGGAGAGACTTGGCGGTATTGCCAATCTGTAAGCCACAGCCCCAATTCGTTCTAGAATTTCGAAAGGTCCGATGTACCTGGAACTCAATTTACCTTTCTTACCAAAACGTATGACACGCTTCCATGGTGATACCTTTAGGAAAACATGATCACCGACTTGAAATTCCAAATCCTTCCTTCGATTATCGGCATAGCTTTTCTTCCTACTTTGAGCTGCTTTGATGTGATTTTGGATTACTTTCACCTTTTACACCGTTTCCTCCAACAGTTCTGGGCCTACAAGTTTTCTTTCACCAAAGTCTTCCCGAAAAGTTGGTGTACGACATCTCTTTCCGTATAACGCTTCATATGGTTCCATCTGAATACTCGAATGGAAGCTATTGTTATAGGAAAATTCTACCAGTGGTAAATATTGATCCCACATACCCTGAAAGTCAAGTGATCAAGATCTCAACATGTCTTCTAAGGTCTGAATAGTCTGTTCTGATTGTCCGTCTATCTGAGGATGGTAAGCAGTGCTCAGATGAAGTTCAGTATCCAGGGATTTCTGAAGAATTTTCCAAAATCTTGAAGTAAAATGGGGATCACGATCAGAAACACTCGATAGGGGTACTCCATGAAGTCTCACAACTTCATTAATATATAGTCTTGCTAGACGATCCAGGGGTAGATCTTCTCTTATAACAAGAAAATGTGCTGACTTGGTAAGACGATCAACAATAACCCATATTGCATCGTTCCTTATAGGAGTCTTTGGTAGCCCAATGACAAAGTCCATCGTAATATTGTCCCATTTCCACTCTAGTATGGGAAGAGGTTGCATGACTCCTCCAGGCTGTTGGCTTCCAGCTTTCACTTGTTGACAAACCATACATCTTGACACAAAATCAGCAATCTCCCTCTTCATGTTGTCCCACCATAAATGTTCCTTCAAATCTCTATACATTTTGGTCCTCCCATGGTGTATAGAGAAATTGGAACTATGAGCATCATCCAACAATTCCCTTTTTAGATCAGGTATATCGGGAACACAAAGTCTTTTCCCGAATCTCAAAATACCATCTTCATACACAAAGTCTCTCAATCTCCCATCATTCACAGCTTTAATTTTCTTTTGAAATTCTTCATCAACGGTCTGAGAACTCTTAATACTTTCTAGTAAAGATGGTTTGGCAACCATTTGAAAAAGCATTGATGTTTCACCTTCCCTGGTTATTCCCATGTCCATCTTCACTAGATCCATGAAAATTGGATCCCTTTCAATTCTCATATTGTTCAAAACTCCATGGTCTTTTCTGCTCAAAGCATCTTCCACCTTGTTTTCTTTCCCTGGGTGGTAGTGTATCGTACAATCATAATCCTTGAGTAATTCAAGCCATCTCCTTTGCCTCATGTTGAGTTCTTTTTGTGAGAAAATATACTGCAAACTCTTGTGATAAGTATAAATCTCACATTTTTCACAATAGAGGTAGTGCCTCCATATCTTCAAAGCAAAGATCACAGCTGCTAACTCAAGATCATGAGTAGGATAGTTTTGTTCATGAATTTTCAACTGTCGTGATGCATAGGCAATAACTCTCTCATTCTGCATAAGCACACAACCAAGTCCTTTCTTTAATGCTTCACTATAAATAACGAACCCATCATTCCCAGATGGTAGAGTCAATATAGGAGCATTGACTAATCTTCTCTTCAGTTCTTCGAAACATTATTCACACTCCTTTTTCCAAACAAATTTAACCCCTTTACGTGTGATCTTTGTTAATGGGTTAGCCAATCGGGAAAAATTCTAGACAAAACATCGATAATAACCTTCCAAACCAATAAAACTGCGTACATCAGTTATACTCATAGGTGCTGGCCATTCTTGGATTTCATTTGTCTTAGAAGGATCAATAGAGATTCCATCTTTAGAGACAATATGGCCAAGAAAAGAAATCTCCTAAAGCCAGAATTCACACTTGCTAAACTTCCCATATAATTCATGCCTCCTCAGAGTCTTCAAGATAATGCACAAGTGATTTTAATGATCTTCGTAGGTTTTGGAGTATACCAAGATATCATCAACAAATACCACCACAAATTCATCGAGATACTCCTTGAAAACTCTATTCATCAGATCCATGAATACAGAGGGTTCATTAGTCTATCCAATGGGAATTACATTAAACTCGTAATGCCCGTACCTGGTTCGAAATGCTTTCTTCGGAATGACTTCCTTCTTCACACACAACTGATGGTATCCAGATCGAAGGTCAATATTTGAAAAGTATTGATCTCCATGCAGTTGGTCAAATAAATCATCAATGCGTGGTAGGGGATACTTGTTCTTTATTGTTATAGCATTGATCTCCTTGTAGTCGATACATAACCTCATAGATCCATCTTTCTTTTTAACAAAAAGAATAGGGGCTCCCCATGGAGAAACACTAGGGAGAATAAATCCCTTATTACTCAATTACTCTAGTTGTTTCTTTAGTTCAACTAATTCTACAGTGGCCATTCTATAAGGGGTCTTCGATATAGGCCTTGATCCAGGAATCAAATCAATGGAAAACTCAACTTCTCGTTCTGGAGGATGTCCATGTAAATCTTCCGAAAATACATCTACAAATTCTTTCACAACAGGTACATCCTCTAATTGAACATTCCTTTCCTCACCGAAAGTTATTTCATTCTCTTCCTCCCCAATAATTGAATTATGTTGAGCTATTAGGGGTGGATCTAAATAAGAATTAGGTGGTGACGATTCTTCTCTAAAGATAAGGTGTTCCTTATCATTATCATCAAGAATCGTAACCTCTTTCTTCTTACAATAAATCTTTGTATAATAGTCCGAAAGCCAGACCATACTGAGGATTATATCAAACTCAATCATAGGTATGATGATGAGATCAGCTGATAAAGAACATTTATGTGCTCTAATGGGGACTGATTCACAAAACATTGTTGCAATGATACTTCCCTTAGGAGATTTAACTGACAACTCCCTTATTAAATCAAATTGGAAATATATAATTTTCTTAGCAAACTAGGAAGATATGAAACAATGCAATGATCCAGAATCAAATAATGAATTTGTTAAACTTGAGGAAACTATAAAATTAACTTCCACCACGTCTTTCGGAGCTTCTACCCCAGCAGTAGTGATAGCATAAGCCTGGCCTTGATCCCTTGGCCTTTTCTAAGGTAAGTTCTCCTGACGCTTAGGGCATGCATTTTCATAATTCCCCATCTCCCTGCAATTGTAGCACTGCACGTTGGTAGCTTCCTTCTTCCCCTTGCAATCACGAGCATGGTGGCCTTTTTCACCACACTTGTAACAGACTCCCATTCCCTTCAAGAATTTACCAGGATGTTTCTTCCCACATTTACCACAAGATGGATATTCAACCTTTCCCTTCTTCCCCATATTTCCATTCCTAGATTGGTCAGCAGGTCTCTTCTTCTCTTGATTTGCTTTAAAGTCATAAGACTTAGAGAATTCCTTTTCGGTCTCGATAGCACATGAGGCAATGTCTTCGTACGACGAAAAGGATTGCGAGACTAATGCTCGACGAAGAAATGGTTTTAACCCATCAAAGAAACGATCAATCTTACTTCTTGGGTTACGTATATAATCTCCAGCATACCTTGCTAACCATGTAAAGTTATCCTCATACTTTGTGACATTCTTATCCTCCTTTTGTCTCAGACTCAGGAATTGCCTTTCCATATCTGCTCGATGGTCGCAAGGAAAGTATTTTTCTAAAAATAAGATCTTTGAACACCCTCGATTCCATATTTGATACTTCATCATCTTCCTTCATGTTTGGAATCAATAACCACCATTGATCAGCATCTCCAGTGAGGCGGTAAACTGCCGTGATAACTTTTTCCCTTTCACTGCTCCCCAAAGCCTGAAATATTTTCTCTAGGAAATTTATCCATTGCTCAGCTACTAAGGTATTTGTTCTCCCATTGAACGTTGGTGGTTGTTGCCTCATGAATCGATCTAACATTGATCCTCCATGCTGTGGATCAGGATGCTCTATACAGGTAAGGTTATTATTCATAACCTGAGTAAGTTGTCCCAGTATGGTGATTAGCTGATCGGCAACAATTGCATCACTAGCTCCACTATAATTATCTTGAGCAGGAGGGCAATCCCTACATGGAGTGCGTGCATTGATACAGTTTCCATTTCTTCCACTAGGCACCATTTCTAAACAATGGCATAAACTAGATCAGTTTATGAATCAAAATACATAATCTCATACTTATAAAACACTTAACATAAATTGAACTATTTATGGATACAATCCATAATCATAAAAATGTTTTCTTTGAGGAGGTATATACTCATAAACCCTTCATAATGATTTGTAATGAAAATGAGAGTTATCCTAAGCATATCCCTCGGGAGTGTCTTAACCAGGAGTGCAGCAAGACCCGTTGTCGTGCACCAGTTCTCGTTCGAGTCTAGCTCAAAGCGGGGTTTTCGGGTTTTACCCCTAGGTACATCTGTGCCAGAGCCGCCTCTACCTGCTCGTATCCAGACAGGGATGTATTGCTCGAAAACTCACAAAATCTCTACAATACAAAAATTCTAGGAATTTCTTCTATACTAATCCTCAAAGTTCATCTTAGGTCTACGTGCTCTAATCAGAGTTTATCTAAATCTAGCATCCAAGGTTTGTAACGCCCCGACCCTAGTTACCCAGAGTCGGTGCATTATTACATGACATTTTCATGATCACAAGAAAGATCAAATCTCGAAAGACCGATTGCTTTAAAAGCCTTAAAAACACTAGATATATTCATAAGTTTTACATTACATCATAAAATGAAAAACTACTACAACAACATAATGTCTCTATAATCCACACTCATATCCCCACATAATATCCCTTCAGGTCAGTCATAATTTACTTTTCACTTCCTGGGTAAAATAGAACATAGAAAAGGGGTGAGCTCAAATGTCCAGTAAGGATAACAATATAGTGGAAACATTCATAAATAAGAATAAACCTTTAAGGCAATGTATAACTAAAACAAAAGCCTTTCAAACTTGAACATTCAACATTGTATGTCATAAATAAAATGAAATAATGCCATTTACTCATTCACATGTATATTCTACTAATCGAATAATCACATGCAAAATCAATAACCACTATCATAATGTTGGGACGCATAATGCCAGACTATCATAACCACATAGCCAAGGCCTCGTGCCAAGACTATAAATAAGATTTTGCCAATGCCTTGTTCCAGGACACTAGTTTGTCTCATGAGACCTACCGATGCATCGAGGAGCTATAACGGGCTCCACCCGTCACATATTAAGTCCAATGCATTCCCATATGAAAAGGTTTAAACATAACATAAACATTCGTATTAAAACTAGCATACGAAATTTCAATAATTTCACCATAAACTATGAATGGTATAAATATAGCACATCCACAGTCAAACATATCACAAAACATTCAATACAATATAGAATTTTGGTATCATAATAAATCAACTTCAAATAAGCGTAAAATCTATCAAAGGATGTTGACATAGATGAAATCCAAACACTTTTTAGAGAAATATCTCTTTCTATTTTTGAAATCATTTAAGAGCCATATAAAATAAAAAAATTTCATGAAAATATTCTTATAAGCTTTTAAGGAAAGCTTTGAATATTTTATAATGGCGGAAAATAACTGCACCCGCCGTATAAGTTAAAAAAACATTCTTACCTTAATTCGGTCAAAAACGTTAAAAAGGACCTTGTTTTGAAAATGACGGAATGATTCTTCTTATAAAAATTCAAAAAAGGGTATAAATGACTTTAACCCATATTCTTGTAAAAAAATGTTTTGAAATACATTTTGAAGAAACATGGATGTGGATGATAACGAGATTCTAGTAGATTATTACGTATAAACAACCTCGGATAATGAAGAGATTGTGAAATAACACTTACCTTGTACTTTTCCTTGGTTGGGGTAGGTTAACCTACTTTATAGTGGTGAAATAATTTTTATTAAATTATACAAGAATCATATACATTAATATGATATCATATATGATCTTTTAATATTGATTTGATAATAATATCTTAGTATTATCATTGTTTTGGGTGTTAACTTAGTTGTTTTCTTTTATATGTTTTGTTACATAAGACATGTTTATAAAGGATAGGTTGTATATTATTCATATCCAGAATGATATCAAGTCCTTAAACATCATTTTTTAATCATCTAATGATAATTATATTTGAATGGATACGATGGAGAATGAATCTCATCGCGTTCGTTGAGACGGTAGTCCGTACGTACGCACGAGAGACAATATCATTATTTTGATATTAAAATAATATATTAATGGATGTTATATCATATATACATAATCATTAACATGGTATATTTATTATTTACAAGAGTTACAACTCATTATTATACCCATCCAAATAATAATATATTGAATAACAATTACACCACGGCGTGGAGACGGTAAGCTGTACGTACGCACGTATGGTGACATGTTATTCAAAGGGTGGATAGAATACTGAATATGGTTGTATAATATTTATAATAACATCACAGTATATATATAATACTGGAGTTATTATTTTAGAATGGTTACAACAAAGGAAGAAGAAGTGGAAGAAGAAATGAACTTGGAAAAGGGTGGTGAAATCATTACCTCTTCTTCGGGTTCTTCCTTTTGATTTGATCAAAAGGGCTCCTTAAGTTGGATTACTGATCAAACTAAGGCCTCTAGGTTGTAGTTAGGGAAGTTGGGAGAGTATTGGGGCAGAGTTTGGCCAAACCATAGACTTTTAATGTGTGAATAAATTAGAAAGAGGTGTGCCCTTTTATAAGAGGGGTGAGGGGAACCTTTGGAAAAGCTAGAGATATTAGTTTATAATAAATTCATATTAGGTTTCCAATGAGTCCAAAGTTGATTATTCAAAGGTTAAGGTGGTTAGGGGTATAAAAAAACTCAACAAATAGAATTTAGACAGGTTTGGGTACTTATATTAACCTTATCTTTAAGTATTAACTCTAAGTTAATTAGTTTCACTTTTACAATGTCTCTTTGTATTTTTATATAACATGGTTAATAAACATACTATATACATCCAAGAGACCCCCACGTGGTCCATTAATTATGAATATATCATGATATAAGTCTCTTGGTCGAACCTTAGATTTTTAGGAATTTAATATCAATTTATAATATAATATTTGTTTTAAGAACTCTTTTATGTCAATTTTGACACTATTCAATAGTTGATTTTTTTTGAAACTCATAACAGATTTATTACTTCAAACAAAGTAAATTAAATCAATCCTAAGATATCATATTATCCTATAAAATTAGTTTAATTCATTAAAAGATTCATATTATATTTATTTGGGTATTTATAATATAATTTATTTTAATTTTTCACTATTATAGTAATTTCTACATCATCATTGTGTCATAAATAAATTAAATTATTTAATGTCTAAAAATTATAAATGAAATATAATTATGTAGGAAATTTTTGAATATTTATAATGAATATTTATAATAAAAAATCCAACATATATAACCCTATGTAAAAATTGTTTTTCTAAAAGATATATACTTGTGTCATTTTTGTATTCATTTTAACTTAATTAAAAAAAAGTGTCCCTATCACCTACAAGTGGCACCATGGGGTCCCAAAATCGACCCAAATATGCCTATGGTCGAACATGTATCAACCAATAAGGATAGGACACGTTTTAGGGTAATTTAGTATTATTATAATATTATTTTTTAACCCTTATTTACCGGATTTACCCTTAACCATGGTAAATAAAATATTTACCGCAGTAATTATTCAAAATGTCTAAAAATAAAAGTTACCTATGTACACAATTTGGACATCCTGATTCCAAATATGGAATCCATTTTTCTAAATTCAAAACACAGAAGTGGCAGAAATTAATTTAAAATTAATTCCCGCTGTCAAAACAAAAAGCGTGTTTTTAAGAGATAATAACTATCAAAAGATTGACACTTGTTTATGTTCGGTTTAATTGTAAAATTATGTCCAATGACCGAAATTATATTAAATGGTAAAAATATATTCTAAATATACTTTAAAACCACTCAAATTCATAATTTATCACTATTAATTATTTTGATTAAAAAAAGTTCTTTTTAATTAAAATTTAGTGATTTTCACTATTCATCAAAATATGAAAGTTATCCGAAAAGTACCAAAATTTCACCATAGGCTAAATTCGATATTACAAATCCACAAATGAAGTCCATTTTTAAATATAAAATATATGTAATTTCAAAAGGTAGGTATTACTATTCATAACGGCTAGTTTGATTGGTTACGGTGTGTTAGAACTCGGTGTTGCGTACAACACACACTATCACATTATTCAAAGAGAAGCGTACCGTAGAAGCATGGGGTGTTACATTCTCCCCTGCTTCAAATAATTTCTTCCTCGAAATTTCTAGAATACTACCGTATGAAAAGATTTGGGTGGTTCTTCATCATAAGTTCCTCGGGTTCCCACGTTGCCTCTTCCATCTTATGGTTTCTCCACAAAACTTTTACCAGACGCATCGTCCGATTTCTCAGCACTTTTTCTCTCGTATCAAGAATCTTGACAGGATCTTCGCAATAAGAAAGATCAGGTTCCAGTTCTAATTCCTCATAGGTGAGTACATGCGTTGGGTCATGCATGTATTTCCTCAACAGAGATACGTGGAACACATCATGAACTTTGGATAGACTTGGCGGCATTGCCAATCGGTAAGCCAGAACCCCAATTCGTTCTAGAATTTCGAAAGGTCCGATGTACCTGGGACTCAATTTACCTTTCTTACCAAAACGTATGACTCCCTTACAAGGAGATACCTTCAGGAAAACATGATCACCGACTTGAAATTCCAAATCCTTACATCGATTATCGGCATAGCTCTTCTGCCTACTTTGAGCTGTTTTGATGTGATTTTGGATTACTTTCACCTTTTCCACCGTTTCCTCCACCAGTTCTGGGCCTACAAGTTTTCATTCACCAACGTCATCCCAACAGGTTGGTGTACGACATCTCTTTCTGTATAATGCTTCATATGGTGCCATCTGAATACTCGAATGGAAGCTATTGTTATAGGAAAATTCTACCCGTGGTAAATATTGATCCCACATACCCTAAAAGTCAAGTGAGCAAGATCTAAACATTTCTTCTAAGGTCTGAATAGTCCGTTCTGATTGTCCGTCTGTCTGAGGATGGTAAGCAGTGCTCAAATGAAGTTCAGTATCCAGGGATTTCTGAAGACTTTTCCAAAATCTTGAATTAAAATGGGGATCACGATCAGAAACAATCGATAGGGGTACTCCATGCAGTCTCACAACTTCATTAATATATAGTCTTGCTAGACGTTCCAGGGGTAGATCTTCTCTTATAGAAAGAAAATGTGCTGACTTGGTAAGACGATCAACAATAACCCATATTGAATCGTTCCTTCTAGGAGTCTTTGGTAGCCACATGACAAAGTCCATCATAATATTGTCCCATTTCCACTCCAGTATGGGAAGAGGTTGCATGACTCCTCCAGACTGTTGCCTTCCAGCATTCACTTATTGACAAACCATACATCATGACACAAAATCAGCAATCTCCCTCTTCATGTTGTCCCACCAAAAATGTTCCTTCACATTCTATACATTTTGGTGCTCCCAGGGTGTATAGAGAAATTGTAACTATGAGCATCATCCAACAATTCCGTTTTTAGATCAGTTATATCGGGAACACAAAGTCTTTTCCCGAATCTCAAAATTCCATCTTCATACACAAAGTCTCTCAATCTCCCATCATTCACAGCTTTAATTTTATTTTGAAATTCTTCATCATCGGTCTGAGAACTCTTAATCCTTTCTAGTAAAGATGGTTTGGCAACCATATGAAAAAGCATTGATTTTTCACCTTCCCTGGTTATTCCCATGTCCATCTTCACTAGATCCATGAAAATTGGATCCCTTTCAATTCTCATATTGTTCAAAACTCCATGGTCTTTTATGCTCAAAGAATCTGCCACCTTGTTTGCTTTCCCCGGGTGGTAGTGTATCGTACAATCATAATACTTGAGTAATTCAAGACATCTACTTTGCATGATGATGAGTTCTTTTTGTGAGAAAATATACTTTAAACTCTTGTGATCAGTATAAATCTCACATTTTTTACCATAGAGGTAGTGCCTCCATATCTTCAATGCAAAGATCACAACTGCTAACTCGAGATCATGAGTAGGATAGTTTTGTTCATGAATTTTCAACTGTCGTGATGCATAAAAAATAACTCTATCATTATGCATAAGGATACAACCAAGTCCTTTCTTTGATGCATCACTATAAATAACGAACCCATCATTCCCCAATCGTAGAGTCAATATAGGAGCATTGAATAATAATCTCTTCAGATCTTCGAAACATTCTTCACACTCTTTTGTCCAATCAAATTTAAACCCTTTACGTGTGAGCTTCGTTAATGGGTTAGCCAATCGGGAAAAATTCTGGACAAAACGTCGATAATAACATGCCAAACCAATAAAACTATGTACCTCAGCTATACTCGTAGGTGCAGTCCATTCTTGGATTTCCTTGGTCTTAGAAGGATCAATAGAGATTCCATATTTAGAGACAATATGGCCAAGAAAAGGAATCTCCTGAAGCCAGAATTCACACTTTCTAAACTTCCCATATAATTCATGCCTCCTCAGAGTCTTCAAGATAATGCGCAAGTGATTTTCATGATCTTCGTAGGTTTTGGAGTATACCAATATATCATCAATAAATACCACCAAAAATTCATCGAGATACTCCTTGAAAACTCTATTCATCAGATCCATGAATATAGAGGGTGCATTAGTCAATCCAAACGGCATTACAGTAAACTCATAATGCCCGTACCTGGTTCGAAATGTTGTCTTCGGAATGTCTTCCTTCTTCACACACAACTGATGGTATCCAGATCTAAGGTCAATATTTAAAAAGTATTGAGCTCCATGGAGTTGGTCAAATAAATCATCAATGCATGGTAGGGGATACTTGTTCGTTCTCGTTATATCATTGATCTCCTTGTAGTCGATACATAACCTCATAGATCCATCTTTCTTTTTAACAAAAAGAACAGGGGCTCCCCATGGAGAAACACTAGGGAGAATAAATCCCTTATTACTCAATTTATCTAGTTGTTTAATTAGTTCAACTAATTCTACAGTGGCCATTCTATAAGGGGTCTTCGATATAGGCCTTGATCCAGGAATCAAATCAATGGAAAACTCAAATTCTCGTTCTGGAGGATGTCCAGGTAAATCATCCGGAAATACATCTACAAATTCTTTCACAACAGGTACATCCTCTATTTGAAGATTCCTTTCCTCACCGACAGTTATTTCATTCTCTTCCTCCCCAATAATTGAATTAAGTTGAGCTACTGGGGGTGGATCTAAATAAGAATTAGGTGGTGATGATTCTGCTCTTAAGATAAGGTGTTCCTTATCATTATCATCAAGAATCGTAACCTCTTTCTTCTTACAATAAATCTTCGCATCATAGTCCGAAAGCCAGTCCATACCGAGGATTATATCAAACTCAATCATAGGTATGACAATGAGATCAGCTGATAAAGAACATTTATGTGTTCTAATGGGGACTGATTCTCAAAACTTTGTTGCAATGATACTTCCCTTAGGAGTTTTAACTGAAAACTCCCTTATTAAATCAAATTGGAAATATCTAATTTCCCTAGAAAACTGGGACGATATGAAACAATGCGATGATCCAGAATCAAATAATGCATTTTCTAAACTTGAGGAAACCATTAAATTACCTGCCACCATGTCTTTCGGAGCTTCTACCTCAGCTGTAGTGATAGCATAAGCCTGGCCTTGATCCCTTGGCCTTTTCTGAGGTAAGTTCTCCTAACCCTTAGGGCATGCATTTGCATAATTCCCCATCTCCATGCAATTGTAGCACTGAACTTTGGTAGCTTCCTTCTTCCCCTTGCAATAACGAGCTTGGTGTCCTTTTTCACCACACTTGTAACAGACTCCCATTCCCTTCAAGCAAGTACCAGGATGTTTCTTCCCGCATTTACCACAAGATGGATATTGAACCTTTCCCTTCTTCCCCTTATTTCCATTCCCAGATTGATAAGCAGGACTCTTCTTCTCTTGCTTTGCTTTAATGTCATAAGACTTAGAGAATTCCTTTTCGGTCTTGATAGCACATGAGACAATGTCTTCGTATGACGAAAAGGATTGTGAGGCTAATGCTCGACAAATAAATGGTTTTAACCCATCAAAGAAACGATCAATACTACTTCTTGGGTTACGTTTATAATCCCCAGCATACCTCGCTAACCTTGTAAAGTTAGCCTCATACTTTGTGACATTATCATCCTCCTTTTGTCTCAGACTCAGAAATTGCCTTTCCATATCTGCTCGATGGTCGCGAGGAAAGTATTTTTCTATAAACAGATCTTTCAACTCCCTCCATTCCATATTTGATACTTCATCATCTTCCTTCATGTTTTGAATCAATGACCACCATTGATCAACATCTCCAATGAGGCGGTAAACTGCCATGATAACTTTTTCCCTTTCACTGCTCCCCAATGCCTGAAATACTTTCTCTAGGAAATTTATCCATTGCTCAGTTACTAAGGGATTTGTACTCCCATTGAACGTTGGTGGTTTTTTCCTCATGAATCGATCTAACATTGATCATCCATGATGTGGATCAGGATGCTCCATACGGGTAAGGTTGTTATTCATAACCTGAGTAAGTTGTCCCAGTATGGTGATTAGCTGATCGGCACCAGTTGCATCACCAGCTCCACTATAATTATCTTGAGGAGGAGGGAAATCCCTACATGGAGTGCGTGCATTGATACGGTTTCCATTTCTTCCACTAGGCACCATTTCTAAACAATGGCATAAACTGGATCAGTTTATGAATCAAAATACATTATCCCATACTTATAAAACACTTAACATAAATTGAACTATTTATGGATATAATCCATAATCATAAAAATGTTTTCTTTGAGGATGTATATATTCATAAACCCTTCATAATGATCTGTAAATAAAATGAGAGTTATCCTAATCATATCCCCCTGGAGTGTCGTAACCAAGAGTGCAGCAAGGCCCATTGTCGTGCACCAGTTCTCGGGCGAGTCTAGCTCAAAGCGATGTTTTTGGGTTTTACCCCTAGGTACATCTGTGTCAGAGCCACCTCTACCTGCTCGTATCCAGACAGGGATGTATTTCTTGGAAAACTCATAAAATCTCTACAATACCAAAATTCTAGAAAGTTCTTCTATACTAATCCTCAAAGTTCATCTTAGGTCTACGTGCTCTAATCAGAGTTTATCTAAATCTAGCCTCCAAGGTTTGTACTAAACATCCTCTAATACCAACTATAACGTCCCAACCCTAGTTACCCAGAGTCGGTGCATTATTACATAACATTGGAATGACCACAGGAAAGATCAAATCTCGAAAGACCGATTGGTTTAGAAGCCTTGGAAACACTAGATATATTCATAAGTTTTACATTACATCATAAAATGTAAAACTACTACAACAACATAATGTCTCCATAATCCACACTCATATCCCCACATAATATCCCTTCAAGTCATTCATAATTTACTTCTTCACATCCTGGGAAAAATAGAACATAGAAAAGGGGTGAGCTCAAATGCCCAGTAAGGATAACAATATAGCAGAAACTTTCATAAATAAGAATAAACATTTAAGGTAATGTATAACTAAAACAAAAGCCTTTCAAACTTGAACTTTCAACATTGTGTGGAATAAATAAAATTAAATAATTCCATTTACTCATTCACATGGATATTCTACTAATAGAATAATCACATGCAAAATCAATAACCACTTTCATAATGTTGGAATGCATAATGCCAGACTATCATAATAACATAGCCAAGGCCTCCTGCCAAGACTATAAATAATATTTTGCCAAAGCCTTGTGCCAAGACACTAGTTTGTCTCATGAGACCTACCGATGCATCAAGAAGCTATAGCAGGATCCACCCGTCACATATTAAGTCCAATGCATTCCCATATGAAAAGGTTTAAACATAACATAAACATTCGTATTAAAACTAGCATAAGAAATGTCAATAATTTCACCATAAACTATGAATGGTATAAAAATATCACATCCACAGTCAAACATATCATAAAACCTTCAATACAATATAGAAGTTTTGTATCATAATAAATCAACTTCAAATAAGCGTAAAATCCATCAATGGATGTTGACATAGATGAAATCAAAACACTTTTTTGAGAAATATCTCTTTCAATTTTTGAAATCATTTAAGAGCCATATAAAATAAAACATTTTCTTTAAAATATTCTTATAAGCTTGTAAGGAAGTCTTTGAATATTTTATAACGGTGGAAAATTACCGCACCCGCCGTATAAGTTAAAAAAACATTCTTACCTTAATTCTGTGGAAAAGGTTAAAAAGGACCTTGTTTTGAAAACGACGGAAAGATTCCTCTTATAAAAATTCAAAAAAGGTTATAAATGACTTTATCCCATATTCTTGTAAAAAAATGTTTTGAAATACATTTTGAAGAAACATGGATGTGGATGATAACGAGATCCCAGTAGATTATTACGTATAAACAACCTCAGATAATGAAGAGATTGTGAAATAACCCTTACCTTGTACTTTTCCTTGGTTGAGGTAGGCTAACCTCCTGTATAATGGTGAAATAATTGTTATTAAATTATACAAGAATCATATACATTAATATGATATCATATATGATCTTTTAATATTGATTTGATAATAATATCTTAGTATTATCGTTGTTTCGGGTGTTAACTTACTTGTTTTCATTTATATGTTTTGTTACATTAGACATGTTTGTAAAGGATGGGTTGTAAATTATTCCTATCCAGAATGATATCAAGTCCTTAAACATCATTTTTTAAATCATCAAATGATAATTATATTTGAATGGATACGATGGAGAATGAATCTCATCGCGTTTGTAGAGATGATAGTCCGTAAGTACGCACGAGCGACAATATCATTCTTTTGATATTAAAATAATATATAAATGGATGGTATATCATATATACAGAATCATTAACATGTTATATTTATTATTTACATGAGTTACACATCATTGTTATACCCATCCAAAAAATAATATATTGAATAACAATTACACCACGACGTGGAGACGGTAAGCCGTACGTATGCACGTATGGTGACATGTTATTCAAAGGGTGGATAGAATACTGAATATGGTTGTACCATATTTATAATAACATCACAGTATATATATGATACTGGAGTTATTATTTTAGAATGGTAACAAGAAAGCAATAAGAAGTGGAAGAAGAAATGAACTTGGAAAAGTGTGGTGAAATCATTACCTCTTCTTCGGGTTCTTCCTTTTGATTTGATCAAAATGGATCCATCGGTTGGCTTCCTGATCAAACTAAGGCCTCTAGGTTGTAGTTAGAGAAGTTGGGAGAGTATTTGGGCAGAGTTTGGCCGAATCAAAAGGCTTTTAAGGTGTGAATAAATGAGAAGGAGGTGTGCCCTTTTATAAGAGGGGTGAGGGGCACCTTTGGAAAAGCTAGAGATATTAGTTTATAATAAATTCATATTCAGTTTCCAATGGCTCCAAAGTTGATTATTCAAAGGATAAGGTGGGGATGGGTCGAAAAAAAACTCAACCAATAGATTTTAGACAGGTTTAGGTACTTATATAAACCTTATCTTTAAGTATTAAGTCTAAGTTAATTAGTTTCACTTTTACAATGTCTCTTTGTATTTTTATATAATATGGTTAATAAACATATTATATACATCCAAGAGACCCCCAAGTGGTCCATTAATGATGAACCTATCATTATATAAGTCTCTTGTCCGAACCTTAGATTTTTAGGAATTTAATATCAATTTATGATATAATATTTGTTTTAAGAACTCTTTTATGTCAATTCTGACACTATTCAATAGTTGATTTTTTTGAAACTCATAACCGATTGATTACTTCAAAAAAAGTCAATTAAATCAATCCTAATATATCATATTATCCTAGAAAATTAGTTTAATTCATTAAAAGTTTCATATTATATTTATTTGTGTATTTATAATATCAATTATTTTAATTTTTCACTATTATAGTAATTACTACATCATCATTGTGTCATAAATAAATTAAATTATATAATGTCTAAAAATTATAAATAAAATATAATTATGTGGTAAATATTTTTATCTTTCTAATTAATATTTATAATCTAATATCCAACATATATAACCCTATGTAAAAATTGTTTTTCTAAAAGATATATACTTGTTTCATTTTTGTATTCATTTTAACTTAATTAAAAAAAATGTCCCTATCACCTACAAGTGGCTCTATGGGGTCCCAAAATCGAGCCAAAGATGCCTATGGTCGAACATGTATCAACCAATAAGGCTAGGACACGTTTTAGGGTAATTTATTATTATTATAATATTAATTTGTAACCATTATTTACCGGATTTACCCTTAACCATGGTAAATAAAATATTTACCGCAGTAATTATTCAAAATGTATAAAAATAAAAGTTACCTATTTACACAATTTGGTCATCCTGATTCCAAATATGGAATCCATTTTTCTATATTCAAAACACATAAGTGGCAGAAATTAATTTAAAATTAATTCCCGCTGTCAAAACAAAAAGCGTGTTTTTAAGAGATAATAACTCTCAAAAGATTGACACTTGTTTATGTTCAGTTTAATTTTAAAATTATGTCCAATGACCAACATTATATTAAATGGTAAAAATATATTATAAATATAATTTAAAACCACTCAAATTCATAATTTAACACAATTAATTATTTTGATTAAAAAAATTGTTTTTAATTAAAATTTAGTAATTTTCACTATTCATCAAAATATGAAAGTTATCCGAAAAGTACCAAAATTTCACCTTAGGCTAAATTCGATATTACGAATCCAAAAATTAAGTCCATTTTGAAATATAAAATATATATAATTTCAAAAAGTAGGTATTACTATTCATAACGGCTAGTTTGATTGGTTACGGTGTGTTAGAACTCGGTGTTGCGTACAACACACTCTATAACATTATTCAAAGAGAAGCATACCGTAGAAGCTTGGGGTGTTACCGTGAAACTCCATAATTGGAATGGAGTAATATTTAAATATTTCCAGTACCATAATTTATACCATTTATCACTTTGATGCTTCATATTATAATGACTTATAAGTTAAAATATTAATTATATTCGTTTAGATCATTTAAGTGATTCTTTGATAATAACAACCTCACTTAGTCTTATAAATTAGAACCATGAGTAAAAAAGAATTACAGAACCATATGTGAGTCATAAAACATATATTAAAACCTTGTTCAACCTTATAAATGGTTTCATGACCATACTTGGAAGAATTAATGGAAAGTGAAATTACATCGTCCACGATGTCGGTAATTCGGCACATCACGGACAATGTTTTTATTCCTTAAATAAGTGAGAGAGGAGAGGAATAATGATTTTTAATTTTCCATAAACATTAAAACATCCAGAATATACATGATTCTGGTGATTTCATGCCTCTTGGATAAGATGGGTTGAAGAATGAAGAGAAAGAAATCATGAAATAAAGAAAACATGAGAAATTTCTTACGAAACTTCGGCAGCCTAACATCGTCTCTTAAAATTTCATAAAAACAATATTGATGAAAGGAATGGAATATCTCATCATCATACAAACCTTGGATAGTAAGGGGAAATATTGAATGAAATATCCCAACAAAAGACAAAGGCAAAGGAAGAGAATAACATAAAATGGAAGAAAAGAATGAAAATGAAAGAGGATGTTTACCTCTTGATCTCTTCTCCTTGAGATCCTCCTTAAGGGCTTTGGTCTTGGTATTTTGGTGAGACCAGAAGCTCTAGGACGTGGGGAAGAATATTGGGGAGGAAATTTGGCAGAATTTAGACAATTATCAAGGCTTTTGAGGTGTGGGAGGAACAGGGGATTGAGGGTGGTATTTATAGTGGAGGAGGGGAGGTTTTTTAGATTATTTTAATCATTATTATAATATTTTTATCAAGACTTTGAATAATCTCAAAACAAGTGTCCCTAAATAGTGATAATGTCATGTTATTTCGAAGCAAGCGGCCTTTCATCACTTATGATGTCCTAAATAGTGCATATTTACTGATAAATTGATTATACAGTATTTTATCATATTTCACTATTCACTGAAAATTCAAGAGTTTCAGAAAAATACAATAAATTTACCCCAACCATTTTTTGATGTGTAGAATTCAACAATGAACACCATTTTTCAAAAATAATTTTCTATATATTTTTAATTTAATTTTTAAGTAAGGTCACAATTCATTCGAAAAATAACAATATTGAAGTGCAATTAGTTTTATTTGACATTGGAAAATTAATTAAGATCCCATTATCCTATTTCCATGGGAAAATAAAATAATATTATTATTTACTATTCATGAGGTCATATTACTATTCATATTACTATTCATATTACTATTCATAAGGGTATGTTACTATTCACCAAAAAAACAAGTTTGTTCTATCAGACTCCAAATGACTTACTGAGCACAACTCTAGATGAACATTTCTTGAAATTCAAAACATAGAAGAGGATAGATTATAAAATTTAATTCTATATTTATTTCCAAAACCATGGGGTGTTACAACTTCCCATGAAACATCATCTAATACTTCCCATCTTTCGACCATCTTCTTAGATTATCATCCTAGATAACATGATCGCACATCACTTCAGCCCTTATATCCCCCCACTAAGAGTCCTCCACCTTCTAAAATATATAGGACTACACTGTCATTTAGAATAGGCATCCTATGCCATTCTCCACCCAAGAATCTAGGGTTAGGGCAGCCAACTCCTCTATATCCTTCCAATCATCAGCTGACTCATGAACCACATCCTTGTGACTTCCTACTCAAGGAATCAGCCACCACATTCTCCTTACTTTCAGCGTAAGTGATTTTGAAGTCATAGACCAGAAGAAACTCCATCCACCTCTACTTCCACAAGTTCAGATCCTGCTGGGAGAAGATATACCTCAAGATACTGTGATCTGTGAAGACCATGAAGTTCTCCCCATGTAGTTAAGGCCACAAAAAATTTAGTGAAAACATGGCCATTTCATGCCCCAAATCATGGGTGTAATTGTAACACTCATTGGGACGTATCTTCCAATACCCGTATAATATCTCCCCTAATATTGCATCACTATGCACCCGAAGCCTTGGCCAGAAGCATCACAAAATAACTCAAATGTCACTCCTTATTCTGGAATCCTCAACACTAGGGCAGTAACCAACTTCCACTTCAGATATCTGAAGGCTACCTCGCACTACCCATTACACATGAATGCTTGGTCTTTCTTGTTCAAAGTTATCAACATTACTACAACTCATGAGAAGTTGGGAACGAATATCTGGTAGTAATATGCTAGTTCTAGGAAACTACAATCCTTCATAAAATCCCTACATAACTCCCACGAAACAGTCACCTCGACCTTTGATGGGCCCACCACTAATCCCTACTTTAACACCATGTGTCCAAGGATTTGTACTTATCATGTCTAGAAAATTCAATTGATCAATTTCCCATAGAGATGGTGTTGTCGGAGGACCTCCAAAAACTTCTTTAGATGCCCATCATGATCATCCACTAATATTGTGTAGACGAGGATGTCGTCAATAAACACAACAACAAACCGGTCTAGATTTTCCTAAAAGACGGAGTTCCTGAGTCCCATGAACATGGAAGGTGCATTCATAACACCGAACAACATGACCATGAACTCAAAGTGCCCATATATGCACATAAATTCAGTATTAAATATTTCACCATCCTTCACCATCAACTGGTGATATCCTGATGGAAGGTCAATCATGGAGAACCATCCTACCCTGTCAATTGATCAAAAAGGATGTCTATCGTTGGGAGTGGGTAACATGTCTTGAACATTACCTGATTCAATATCTGACCGTCTATGCACAGACTGAGACCACCATATTCCATCATTGTAATCCTGAAATGAGCACCCCATGGGGACACACTTGGTTGGAAAAACCCATCTTCATCACATAGTTAATTCTAATTGATAACTCCAACAACTCAAAAGGTTCAATCCAATTTAGAAGCATCTAAATTGGATTAGAACTGGGTTGCAATTCTATCCCGATCTAAACATCACGTCGAGGGGGTAGAGTCACCACCTCTTCAAGGAATATGTCCATGAACTCACTAAAAATTACTGAATACTCCACTATCTATGATTGTTCTGACTCTAATAGATCATCTACCAAGGAAAGAAAGGGTTCCACCCACTAGCTTCCCTCCTAGAAACCCCACCCATTAACGAAAGTCACACACCGACCACCCATATCGAAAAACACAACTCTTCTCTAGAATTAGTCCATAACATCACACATAGAGAACATCAAATTGATTCCTAGTATGATATCATATGTCTACATCTATAGAAAAATAAGGTCTTCACTAGGCTGATGTGGTCACAACATCAGTCTACATCTCCATCAAACATGAGACGTGATGGTCTGTCCTCTGACTAGAATACTCAAAACTATGGGTACAGAAAGTGTCTCCTAGAATAGAACCAAATCATGGGATAGAATGGCTTCAAAAAAGGAGTTTCATTCTTGTAAATCAAACAAGGGGTGTCTAATAGTATTAAACAAGCTGATCCTACAACGAATGACATATGGCCATGCTGGAACTATTGTCTCTGTGGCGTGTAACTTCTCATGCCCATATCCTCCACCCCTTGACTATCAGCTGACTCCCCAGATATGCCCTATTCATGGTCCCTATGGAGTCCCATCAGGTCAACCTACTCCTGTAATGTCTGCTCTCAGAAGATCGTGAGCTTGTTGTCCCTGCTACTGCTATAGAAAGGGCCTAGATGGAAACTGATGCTACTGAGTTAGGCTCTGAACATGCCCACCCCCAAGATACTACACATAGTCTGGGCACTGATTTAGGAGATGCCCACGACTACCACAGATGAAGTATCTTGGACTTGGTCTCGAAAAGAAATGGTGGTGACTGGGAGATCGAACTCGAAATACTAGGTTATGCTCCCCACTGCCCGACACGTGGAAGGCCCTGATGCTGGAGGCC
Organism: Viscum album; assembly: GCA_963277665.1. Lineage (NCBI taxonomy): Eukaryota > Viridiplantae > Streptophyta > Magnoliopsida > Santalales > Viscaceae > Viscum > Viscum album. The sequence goes on from OY728159.1 coordinate 2,013,496,193, forward strand.
TGCTACTGATGTTCTTCCCCTTTGACGATCCCAAATAACTCTGTTCTCAGGGAACACCTCCCCATATGGGTTTCCTCTCTACTTCTTCAGCCTTTTTCTAGACCACCAAGTACGTCTCTAGAGTGAAGGGAGTAACTACACACTGGTGAGTGGGTTGGAGTGCCTCCTCTAAACGTCTCACCGGAGAATTCTCATCTGGTAAGAGGAACAGAGAAAATATTAGGAGATCCTTAAACTTTATCCCCAAATTTCTCACTAACATACTCCCATGACAAGGGAGAGTGGCTCCTACCTCTTCACATCCTTCATTTTGGAATGATGAATTCCGCCCCGAACTCCCTCTCGAAGTAAATCCATTAAACCTAAACCTCCCTCTTCTCACCAAGATAGAGAGTCCACCACTGACATGATGATCTGTCATTTGTCTTACAGCCAGAGGTACCAAGTACTTTTTCGGATTATAGATCAAGCGGAAATCAATCACTAGCTCATTGTGACAACTCTTTGTCTCCATGTCTGAGATGCTTCTCTCATACCTTCCAAGGGTCATCCATAGAAAGGCCTGAATCATCCTCTTCCTCTCTTAAACATCCTCATCCTGATCGGCCCTCTACTAATCAGCCAAATCATCCTTCTAGGATTCGATCACCCACATTACTCATGACATCATCCAAGAGCCATAGCTTCATGGTAAATAAGGAATTCCAAATCTGGAGTACTATAGAAGATTGATTTATAAATTTCAGAAAATGATTCATTTATTTTAGATCAAAAAAGTACAAAAAAAACACAAAAGAACACAACTCATTATGATTTAAGAACCATTCCTAGGGTATCTACCCTTCAATCAGTGTATCCGCATTTGGTCATTCAGTAGGTCCATATTCCATGCATCAGATCACTGGGGGCCCTAAAATCATATGTCCATGCTGTCTTCCCTATCCAATTTCATGTTCCATGATTTCCTAACATTTTTTACCAATCATCCAATTAAATCTTCATTGTGCCTAACCAAGACCTCCATCCTATCTCTCGTCCCCCTATTGATACCACTCTATCACGACTCGCCTTCATCATGATGAGGGAGGGGACAAAATATTTCCAGAACCTTCCTTCATGATGTTTAAGGATAGAAAATGACCATTGAGACCCACCTTCAATAAAAACGATGTGGAAACTAGAACCAAGGATATAAAATCACATGAAAAATGGAAGGCATTACCCTTTTAATTTAGTAGGATCGGGATATAACATAGTAAATCCAAAACAACAAAAAAATTTGATGTAAAAGTAATGTAAAAACAATCCATTCCCATATTTATGTTCCAATAATAAGTGCTACAAAAATACAAGAAAACACCAATGTAATGTACCAAATGAAAATAAAAGTAGCACCGTCAATGGTCCTAACGTCCAAAATATTAGGGTCTAGCACAATAGTCGAATTTGTCAGGGATCCTAAAATCATTTTTATATGTGTAGTGTGAGTATACAGGTATACGTGGTTGGAAAAACCAAAATATCTCATACATAAGTGGGGATGCATTCTAATGCCCCCTGCAAAAGAGATAACAGAAGCACCTACCAAGGAAAATATCCACCCAAACCTCACCAAGACACACCCCAAAAATAACGTAAGTCAGGTACTATAATAGTAATGACACATCATTGTTTGGGTATCCCGCACAACTTTACCACTAGTTATTGAAGACATCCTATGCGACAAACCTTCCCCACCATTTTCACTACAACCCACATCCATTCACCACAAGCACACACCTGGGTTACTACAACCACATATCCTACCCACAAACAACTAAGCCACAACCTCACATTACCACAACCATAGACACCTAGTCCAGAACAACAACCTCCACACCTGAATACACATGGGTCCAAAGAACTTCTTCTATGACTGAAGACACATGGAACTCATCGCAAAGACATGTGGGAAACAACATGTATGAACACACCTAATAAAACAAACACAACGTTACTTTCCTAATGAATAATGGGATATAATAGACCATAGGCCATCACAGACATCCCGAAGAGTATTGGGATTCTAGGGAAATGGAGAAGAAAAATATATAAAAACCAGCCACACATAGAAGTTTTGGTAAATAACACCATCCCTTATGAAATGGGGGTGTTCAGCATTAAGATCTCATCTTGGATGTTGATAGAATAAGAATCGTAAGAACTAAATTACACATATTTGTAAAAAAACACTTATCCCAGCCTAGGGGTTTCAAACCAACTCATATAAAAACACCCTCATTACTATTCATTTATAAGAATTACAACAGTGACAACCAAGTCACAACTCATTCCCAGAAATACAATTCCACATGAAACCCATTATTGTTATCATATTCAAGTGATTTTATTTAAAAAATTCTTCACTACTGAGGAACAAACATGCTTAACCACAAACCAAAGAAAGAAAATAATCAAGCAACAATTTACGCATTCACACATGGTTGTCTGGTAAGTCACGACAATAAAAGGGATCCTTAAGATCCCTAAAAGTTCTAAAACAAAACCAAGTCCCACAATAATCCCCCACACTGCCTCAGATCCACAAACCAACAACTAGACTTCAATAGGGGAACACATCACCAACCATGTCACCCGACATGATTTAAGCAGAACAGCCACACATATTACCATGACAAATAAAGGGATCATTATGATTTTGTCACACCATTCATTGAATTCCTTTTTTTATTTGGTTTACTGGGGTGATCACATAAGGATTCTTTTTCAGTTGACATCCATGTAATCTACTAAGTTTATATAGTTAACGAATTTCCATTTTATAGTTATTCAATCATCCCTAAATATAGAGGATCATTAGTGTGTAAGGAAAATCTACAAATTTCCAGGATTTTAAGTGGATAGAAGCCCATATAATTCACAACATATATGCAAAGGTATAAGATTATAGAACAATCATCAAACACAACTCTTCATTCATTAAAATTCAATTTATTATCTTAGTTAATTTTTGTTTTCATCCATTCATGTAGAATCATTAGCATATCTTCCCCGCATAATATACAATAAAAAGAGATGAAGGAAGATCCCTACTTGTATGATTAGAGAATGATGTGTTTCTCCTGACACCGCGAACTAGGGATGCACTTCATGAAGGGGAGGAACTTCAGGGAGTCCAAGGGTGGGTAGGATAGGCTCTAGTACATGCAGACCACTAATCGGGAAGGTGGTACTCCAAACATACCAAGGAAAGGAAAAGAGACCATCCACAAAGAAAAAGGAATTCATGTGCGATAAAAAGGAAAGATACTAGAGTTATTGGATATGAATCATGAATTGAATTAATGGTTGATCGTGGTTTCACCATGCGGTAGGACGGTTACACATGATGGAGTTAATTGTTATTAAAATATTCTCATCAGAGAGGTGTCCATAATGACTGTGAGTTAAAGGGATTTTTTTAAATAGATAAAAAAGTGCAACATGGAGGAACTATAAAGTATTAGAAAAATGGTGTTTCACTGATAGAAAATCCATTTATTTTGTAAATTCAATAGTCGGCCAAATTTTGGGGGATTTTTGATATAATTTTATTTTATTTTAATGTATTCGAAAGGTGTGACCACTCTCTTATGTCAAATGATCTGTTTTAGGAGTGGGACTGAAAATAGTAACAAATGTGGGACATCGTAAATAGTGCATCAGTCATAGTGCCACCATCATGGGGCCACCGTAAGCATTTACACTGTATCGGTGTGAGACCATGACTGTGCGACCATCACGGTGCCACCGTTTTGGTGTGTGAATATGATGGTTCGACCGTTACGTTTCTACTATCAGGGTTCCACCTATACAGTGCCACCGTAAGGCTGCCATCACATGTGGTTCCACTGTTAGGGTGTGTGAACTTGAAAAGTGCCACCATTTTCATTGGACAGTTTGATGGTAAAGAGTTTTTATCAAACTCCATAATGATCCATTGTTCTGGCCATTACATATATATATTAGTCTAAAATATTGGATAAAAAAGGATTTTCTATTAAAATGCGGTAAAATTTAAATTTTTAAAAAACTTATTTTATCTGATAAATTGAATTTGTTATTATATTATGCCTAAAAAACACATTATATGGTTGTTAAAATTTTAAGGAGTATATAAATTTCAAAATTTAGTTAATACTATCCATAACCGTGTTTGAACGACTAGTTTGGTAAGTCGTGGTGCACTCGAACTCAGTGTTGAACGTAGAGCAAGCTATTGAATTAATTTAATGAAAATAACATTCTATGAAATCTTGGGGTGTTACATTAGAAAATTAGTGTAATTTTATTAAAAATATAACATAATAAAATGTAAATATTTATAGAACCCTATAGAAATAATATGTAAATATGACGTATGTGGAAAAAAATAAAAGGGAGTTAATATACACTTATTTGAGTCTGAATGGTCACATACATTATTTATTTTCATGAATATTAAAATTATGTTTATTATTTACATGATTATAGACCAGTTTCAAGAATATTATTCCTTTTATACCATTAATTAATATGTAATATATGATTACTTATTCAATAATGTTTATGTTGTATGTTTTTTTGAAATCTAGATTATTTGTCAAAAATGACATTTGTGGTTTGTTTATGGTCAAAGTGGTCATTATATAAACATATCATGAATCATAATAATGAAAAAGTTATATAAGTTATAAATAAATTATACTTTCAAAATCAACCATGTGTAATGGTTATGAAAAATTAACTATGTTATAACCATTGAGATTGTAGGGCATACACATGAATGAGTAATTATTCCATTAATAAATGATAATTTTGGAAAGGAGTTAAGTAATATGTTATCTATATGTAATTTTTAAATATTAATAAATACTATAATATTTATCTATATATAGTTATAAATACCCCCCCACATGGTGATGAAAAGTGTGTTACATTGCTTGGCGAAGTCGTTAGTCCACATACACAAATAAGTTTGTCATCTTTTTGTGATCGTAATGATAAGAGAATAAAATGATTTATTATATTTATAGAAAGGTAAAATTTTCAAAAAAATCATAATTATTTAATTTATGTCCCAAATATTAATTAACAATATCGTTACCACCATACACATAAAGCGTTTGGGAATGGAGAATCATATCGATTTGTAAGGTGATAGATTGTTATTGAAATGATCGACATTTTCATATCCCCAACAGAATATAATGTAAAAGAATATATAAAAAATATTGACTATATAGGTACATATATTTTTTAAATTTTAATATATATAATTTTTATCGATCAGTATACCCATCCTTAAAATATTGTAATGGATAGATGAATGAAATCGATTCATGATGTGATATTCCACTGTACACATAAACAGTAAATTCGTAGACAATTTGAGGGATGTTGCGATGATTATTGAAAGTACCCATATAATAAAAAGATATATTAATATGGAATATGATGGTTAAATATTTTAATCAATAATTAATATTAATTTAAATATTTGGGTAATGATATATATTTTTAAAATTACTGAAGAGTGTTAACTATTCTTCTGGTATTCTAGTTAGAATTGCAGTAAAATCATTCCATGGTTTGATTTATCCAAACTATATTTCTTTTATTATGATATAAGTGATTTTTTAATGGAATAATATATATTTTTTTAATATAATGTGTCTCAAATTTCTAACAATATAGAAAAAGTGATGGTATTTTATAGGTGTGTTTAGTCACACACTAGTAATTTTTGAAAAAAAGTTGTACCCATATTTGTGACATTCCAATTGGGCCACATTATTAATATTATAAATATTTAATTATTTTATTTAATATATTATTCCTGAATATATATTTAATATGTGATTTTATTTCAATTTATACAATATCTGTTTAGTTTAACAACCCGATAAATTAGTTTTTACCATAACCATTGAAAGTATGTTTTACTATTTTAAAAATATTTATTGGTGAGAAATTAAGAAAAGGATATATTATAATATAAATTATTATATTTCTAAATATGAATGATATTTTTTGAATTTCCATTAAAACAATATAAAATTTAAATTTAAATTTTATCTTGTATATATGATGGGAAATTATCTTTTCAAAGGCAAAGTGTTTGAATGTTTACAATGTTTCTATATCAAAAATCAATACCGTAATGAATAAAATGAGAGAATTGTACTAATAGTAACATAATTGAAATAATTATACTTTAAATTTTATAGTTTTAATTCAACATTTTATGTAATATAAATTAAATGTAATATTTCAATTAAAAATTCAATATATTTTCCTATTCATTAAAAATTGATTATTTTTGGAAAAATCAAAAAATTAGCACTAATTTTATTATTATGATTGAAAATATATTATTTTTAAAAATAAGTTACATTGAAGCTTAAACTAATATTTTCAAATTATAAGCACTATTTATTACTAATCCATCTCATTTAAGAAATAAAAGTTTTCATAAAGCATTATTTTTTCAATCAAATGATTAAAATTTTATCTATAATAAATGGATATCCAATTTATTTATTTTATAAATATTTATCTATTATAATTATATTATTGTAGTTAGTAATATTAATACAACTAATTTTAATAGATTGGTCATAATTTTAATTTTTAAATAATAATATTTTAAATGACAATCATATTTCATTTATACTCGTTGTATTGTGCTTTGTAAACTTTGATAAGGATTTATTTCTTTTTTAAAATAAATATACAATAATGAATTAATATTTTATATTCCATTATACACATTTTTATTTATTCCATAAATGCTATCAAGTACAATGATTAAATTTCTAAATCTCACAATGTTAAAACAAATACGTGTTTTCCTTTTAAATTAATTTTTTTTACTATAATAACATCTCTATGTTCATTATATTAAAATTATAACTATATGAGTAGATGATATTAGTGATTAATAAAATAATAAGGATTATATAATACTAATATTTTGACTGTGAGAAATCTCTTGAATGTATCCATATAATAAATTGTATTATGACAATTTATTTTTATTAAGTTCTTTAGCACATAGAATGATCATGTAGAAAATGAATATAAAGAAATTTATTAGGTAATGTGATTCAGGGATGAATCAAGTTGAGATGGTTTAGGTGATCCACTTTTATAAGCCACTAAATGAGATCATTTTTGAATTCCAATTATAATTAAACAATAAAATCACTCAATTCTTGTTTTAGTGGATAATAATGTGAAAAATAATGAGTTATATGTGATATAGGTTAATGTAACCCTATACCACTAAATTAACACATTTTTTTACTTTTATTCTCACCTTTAACACTATATCTTAAAATTATATAATTTTTATTTTTCAACTTTGGTAACTTGTTTTAATATAAGTAAAATAACTTTTAAAAAAAAAATATGATAATGAATTGTAAAAGAATAAATTTATTTTTTTATTTAGTCAAATTTAATTTCATTGTTTCTAAAAATTTACTTATACATTATATTAGATAATGTATAAAGAAATATGTTTGTTTAGAAATATAATTTTTTTCCATTAGGTTTTTTTATCATTATTTTGAGATTGAAAAATTATATGTGTGTTAATAAATATATAACTGAGAGTAACAAACATATCATAGCACTTATTTGAATTATCCTAATTTAATTTATTTGATTAAAATTACACCAGGTTAAAAATAAAGCAAGAGTTCCAATATTTGTATTGTAATTAACATGAATATTAGTAATCCAATTTTCATGAAAAAAAGAAAATTAATTTATCAAACATTATGCGCATATTGATCTCTAATATGAAATAAATTTTTATAGATTTAATTAATAAATGTGATAAAATATAAAATTTAATGTATGTGTAAAAAAATGTTGTACTGTTAAATATTATTCGGGTTTAAAAAATTTTAAAGATGTTTTTTATTAATTTAATATAATATTTTTAATATAATTTATTTTTCATTATAAAGATATATTTTTATAGAATTTTGATCAAAAAATTTTAATTCAAAGAAATAAATTTATAAACCCAATATTTTCATAAATGTTTATTAAAACATTTAGAATGAATATTCATTACATTTCAAAAACAAATCCCCGAGGACTATAATAGTTTACTTACTCTGAAACATGGAAATTAGTTTTCTAATATAGTGGAATATATTCAATGATACCCACAAAGATGAAACCATTTGGTAATTTTAATATAAATACCGTAATAAAATTATTATTCATTATATGGGGAAAGAATATATTGGAATAATAGGTCATATTAAGAGTAACCATGTGTGATATGGAATAATAAAATGATCATAAGATTTTGATACCTTAAACATTAAATATGAAAACCAAAACCCACATTTAAATTATCATAATCATGAGTCACATCAAAAATATTGGTAGTGTTTATGTCATTAATCATAATGAAATAAAAAACATGTGACATTAAATCATAAAATTGTAATAATCCATTAAATTTGGGGGATAAACATAATCATAAAAAAAGATTTTCCATATTTTTCTAGGAAAAATTATAATACCATCATAGTGGGAATTAACATTTATAGAACTGAGTTAACTGATCATTACATCCCAATATTAGTCATCCTAGTTCACTTCATGTTCTAATATTTAAATACTAATCATTGTTTACTTTTTATTCCAGCCATGTATTACAAAATTGAATTTACTTCCCATATCATATATATATTACTTAATTAGTTTCACATCCCTTTACATCCCAGTATTATTTAACTAAGTTCACATCCCATTCCATGTATATCAATATCATGAAATATAAATAATTACCCAATTCATTGGATGTAGATATTTATTCCACTTATCACATAAGAAATTCCACATCTAGTAGTCTAACAAGATCAAAAATTTCCCATATATCATTAAATTTGAAATGTAATGGGTATCATAAACATTTAATAATATCACAATTTGTGGTAATGAGACTAGTTTCAAAATCTTGTCAAAACCCATGAAAATGAGTGTTTTTCATATGCATTTTTTCCTTATATAACTAGTTCGAGAGAATCATGATCCATAAAAACCATTTCGTCAAAATAGAAACCATTGTGTGAAAACATTTTGGTGGTATCCTAAGATCATATCCCAATTAAGGCATATGTAATAGCTACAAATTTCATAGTAATGGAAAATAATTTTTGAAGACCATTTAAAATATTTCATGAATAAAATTCCCATTCCACATAAAACATTTTAAGAACATTTTTCATTAATATAACATTATAATTTTATAATGGAAATTTAAAAATCATTTTAAAAACTTCTCAAAAAAATTTATAACATTTTCATTGAGATTGAAATTAGAATCTTAAAAAATATAAATTTTAAAATTAGTTAAAACATGTTTTAATAATAAATCATTTTTTAAAAATGTTTCCATGAAAATAACCATTTATAATTATAATGGAATCTTTGAAATAAATTTAAATATAATTTTATAACATACAAATTTTTATAAAACAATTTCCTTGAAATTGATCATAAACATAGTTAAAAAAATTATTTAAAACATTTATAAAAAAAATTGTTTGGGTTGATAACAAATATTTTTCTAAAGGGATGGAATGAAATTTATTTCCTTGGGCCATTCCGTTGTTAAAATCTAGTGGTTTAGGTGTTCTGGGAGGAAAGGATAGATAATATCATGAGTACGTCAAATTTCTAGTTTTTTTCATCAGTGACTCAGGATGTCGGTGTTGGTGACTGAGGGTGTCAATGTTAATGATATAGATAATTGGAATAGGTAAGTCATGGGTTTCCACATTGGTGAGTTAGGTGCATCGTCATCAGTGAGCTAGGGGAATTATTATTGGTGAGTCAGGGGAATCAGCATCGGAAACAGTGCCAATGATTTAGTGTTAGGGCATGGGTACCAGGTTGTTGATGCCATGGTGTGTCTGTCATGGTTTCTCTGTCTAGTCATCTGTATGAGGGTATTAGTGAGCCATTTCCATGTTTTCCATGTTTTTCTTGTTTCTCCCCTCTTACGTCTTATTTAACACAAAATGATTTTAAATTTATATTTGAATGTTTTTAAGGGAATTTAAATGTCACTAAACATATCATTAATATCCTAATGTTTCTATGGATTTTAGATACTCAACCTGCATGATCTTGACAACGCTCCCACATTAATGACTTTTGAAACTGTCCATCCTTTAATATAGCATTTGGCTCATTAAAGCTATGGCATTCACTCCTCAATGTGTTTTTCCCTCTTGGTGATCCTAAATAATTCCTCTTGAGGCTAGTCTTCCATATGTGCTAAAGCCCCTCCTACTAAGCTATCATGGAGTTTTCAGTTTCTCACATAATCTTCTATTCTAAGTGCAAAGTGGATCTTTGGCCTCATGTTGTTTTAGGTAGGGATTTGTTTTTCCTCTAATTAATTTAGTACCATGAAGCATTTGTGTACTAATGATTCCTTCCGAGGAATGAGTGAATAATTTTCATTAAACTAATAATAAATAAAAAAGGAATAATATGATAAAAAGATAACATGTTCAATAAAATAACAAACTAGGTGTGTTTGGATATTGATTGTCAATTTTATTTTCCAACTATGTTGACGATGTGATCAATTGTGGCTATAAGGCCTTCTGAAAATCATGGTTTTTGGTGGTATTTTTTCTGCATGGGTGTTACTTTTAAACTACTGTTGGTTCCATATAAACAATTGGTGTAAATACTAATCTGACTATTCACTTATACACGGTTAATTGAAATGGATTCTCCAGAATGAAAACCCTTGTGTGATCACCCCACATGATCGGTTTTTATTAAGGAATAATGTTTTAGACATTTTAATCCATTATCATTGATAGGTGTGGTTGTGTGCTATATTCTATTAGGATTTTTGACATTTGGTGTCTGTGTGGTTGTGCATATAAGGGTAGTAGCAAAAGTGTTTCTGGTGTGCGGGTTGTTTGTTTCATTATCCATAGGTTGGACTATGTTTTCTCTTACCTATATATATATATATATATATTAGTTCCTTGGGATTTTTATACTCACCCACCCTTGTTGAAAACCAAGTTCCGTACACCTCTATTCTTGAGGAGGGATCATTACCAACATCCTGGTGGGAGGAAGGATGAATGGTTACTGACATTATTTCTCACACCTTTTTCTGAGTTCTTACCAATCCACCATATCTAGGAAGGTTATAATTTTATGATGCATAATATAGACCATGTGCACTTAGCTAGGTTGTTGTGTAAGATTTTCCTAGTTGATTGTTTTCCAGGATTGTTTTTGTGAGTGACGCCGGGATGAGGCCCATGTGTCTTCGTGTTAGAGGCATAGTTGTTGTGGCCCATGTGTATACAAGTGGAGATTCTAGGTTTTTGAGGCATAGGTATCTGCTTGTAATTTGTGGTAGTGGGACTGTGTTTGGAATAGTGGTTACGTTAAGACATTATCCATTTATAATGAGAATTTAACTAGTGGGAAAGTGGTGTGGGATACCGAAATGTCGATGTACTGGTACTATTACATAACATAACAAGTATTATATAGAATGTGTGCCTTGGTGAGGCTGGGATGGTTAGTACTCCTTGGTATGTTCATTTACGTTCTACATTTTTCTAGATGGGCCACTAGAATATATTCCCCACATGTACAAGGGTGGCTATATTTTTTAAACTATGTGTACAAGTATAATCACAATATGTTTGTAAATATATTTAAATGTTTCAGGAGGAAATTGAGGATAGTATTGGTCTTTAGTATCTCGAGAGACCAAGTATTTTTTGTGTTGCATCTTCATCTCCTTCTTTTGGTTCTTTCATTAGTATTATGGTTATACATTCATTGTACTCATTGTTTAAATCTTGCATTGGTTTGATATTGGTTTTCTTTATATAAATGTTCGACATTTTTTGGATTATTACCATATTATATCCTGATCTATTTTTTATTACAAGGAGGTAATTCCATCCATTTTATGTGAGATTTTTTTACCCTTGGTGCTCTTATTCACTCTAGGGCCTATTGAAGGTGAGACTTGGGGGGAATTATATATCCTTCTTCGTGAAGAAGGAATTGTGTCGAACATTGGTGTCACCTGTATCATCATGTGTATAGTGGGTCATGGAATAATGGAATTAGATGTTATGGATGGTGGATTGGTTGGAGTTTGTAGTTAGGCACAAGGAGGATTTCCTGGGGTTGTACAGAAACAATTTTAGGCTATCTTTGGGTGTCAAATTTTCTAGTTAATACCTATTTGGAAATGGGATTTTGGGGCCCCTATTGATCTGATGCAAGGGCTCTGGACCTAGTGAATGACCAAGTAAGGCTGCACTGATTATAGAGTATAGACCCTATGAAAGGTACATGCATTATACAGACATGTGCTCTTTTGTTTCATGTTTTTTATCATTGAATTTAAATAATGAGTTCAAATTAATATTTTATTGAAATTTCCACACTACCTAGGATTAAGAGTTCTTTATATACATTTTTATCAATTTCACCTGATCATAACTCATGTGTGGTGTATGTAGTTGTGTCCTATAATGAAGATGAGTTTGATCATTAGATGATCGACCGAGAGGAGGAATATTACTTATGGTAGAAGATACTTTGTGATTTCTTTTTCTAGACCCTATGGAAGTACTAATGTAGCGTTTCATATATTGAGATGTAGGGTTGACTTGAAGAGATGAAAATCACATTTATATAGATCAATACTCTGAGGGAGTACTAGGTTCCTCTATTATGTGACCCAGATGTGATTAGAGGTGAATTAGTGATGGGTGATTTACCTTTGGTAGGGGAGGTAGGTCTATGTCTCATGGGATGAATTTGATAATGTGTTTCAGAAAATGTTCTCTTCATCAATGATGATGGAAGAGAAGAGATTATAGTTTCTCTCCCTCCAGTAAGGGAGTATCTTAGTGAGGTAACTGGGGATTATGTTCAAGGATCTCATATGGTTCTCTCTGCATCTCCTTCTATATTAGAATTTTTGGGTGAGGCTCTTGGGGGAGGCAATATAACCTTCTCTTTAGTGTCACACCACTCCTTTTACCATAATGGCATACATAGATGTTCAGAATTTGTATGAAGTGGAGGAGAGGATTCACTCTAAGGGATGTGTACCATGAGAGCGGATCAAAACACCTTCCTTGAAGGGGAATGTAGTCAGTAACAGGTCTTAGGCATCACGACCATCTAGATAATAACCTATGGGGAGTAGTCCTTTGTAGTTATTGTTATGATCTATTGGCCCTTTCCATTTCCCCATTAGTCTCAAAACGAGGTGAATTGAATGTGGGGACATTGAAATCATCTGAACCAGCAATTAGATCATGTTTAGTATGGTGGGCGTGGGTTGGTCCATCACCGACACAAACAACAATAGTTCCAGTTCAGGCCTTTCTTATAGTAGGGGAAGTATTCACCCACTCCACAAAGGGTAAATGGTGCAAGAGGAGTCTGACCACAAGGTGTTCATAAGGTACCACCACTGTGGAATGGTCAGATATTTATTTCACATTATAAAGGAATAGGTTCTATGCATGGACAGTTACACACCACCGAGGTGGCAGTTACAGTGGGTCCAGAGGTTGTTTAAGGTACAATCAGTATATTTATCACCCATTATTGAACTTTTTTTTATTCATGAGACTCTAAATAATTTGTTGATCATAGTCATTCCAATGATCTGAGACTAGTCCTTGCGAGGCTTCTCATTCCTCTGGTGATGAGTACTCAAATTAGAGGCCAGACTAGTTTGTTTAGTGTTTTCTGTGGATGTAGACTAATGTTGGGGCTGCAATAGACCAGTGGGGATATTTTCCTATAATAGATGAAGTGATACAATGTCATCCTAGGCATCAACTGATTATGATGTAGTCTCAGGTTTTTAGGTGTGGGATAATGACAAGTAGTTTTCGTTGGTGATCATTGACACCAGTTGTGCAATTGTTATATAAAGAGTATTCTCTACTTGACAAATGAGCATTAATCTGGATCCTTAAACACAAAGGCGGTTGATATTGCAGGGGTTGACAGAGAGTTCCTAGATGTATTCTTAGAAGAGGTAGTGACCCTAACCCCTCAACGTGATTTTGTGCTCGAAATAAACAAGAAACATGGTGCACGTCTAATTTCAATGGATCCCTATCAGATGTATCCTTCGGAGTTTAATTATTTTTTTATTCAATTTGATGACCTAATTAAAAGGGTTTTAACCAGCTATGTGTGTCACCTTGGGTGTTCATAAGTATTATTGAGAAGAAGGTAGATGGTCGTCTCAATATGTGTATAGTCTACTTGATTATGTACAATGTATCATTCAAGAATCATTACCCCCTCTTGAGAATTGATGATCTTTTCGACCTGTTGAGGATAGAAGGAAGTTTATCTATGATCGAACTGTGGTATAAATGTCTCTAGTTGAGTGTGAATGAGGGTGATATCCTGAAGAATACTTTCATATTCATGTATGGGGCATTGTGTTCCTGGTCATTCAATTCAGTATTACGAATGCACCAGCCGTGTTCATGTGGATCATGAACACTTTTTTCCATGATTTCTCAGACTGGTTTGATGGTTTGTTCATCCAAGACTTCATGTCCATCTCATGGTCTGAGGAGGATCATTCTGAACATCTGAGGACAGAATTAGAGGTCCTTCAACACCATGGTATCTTTAAGAAGTTGTCCGAGTTTATGTTCTGGATGCTAGAGATTCACATCCATGGACATGTGGTGTCATAAAAAGGGATGGGAGTGGAAAAATAAGAGGTCGATGAGTTTTTTTCTTTGGTATCATGAAATAATATGGTGGACGTTTGCAACTTCTTGGGTCTATGAGGCTATTTCCAGAGGTTTGTACCCAATGTCACTCTGGTATCATCTTTGTTGGCATCTTTGACCAGAAATGACTAGGATTTCATGTGTTCTATGTAGTTTCATGATGATTTCATTTAACCAATAGGTAAGCTAGGTTGTTCCCCCTTACATAGGTTTCCAATGGAATTGGTGATGTTCAAGGAGTTTTGTGACACATCTGGTCTATGAATGGGATGTGTTCTGATGCAGTAGTGGGGCGTGATCACTTATGAGTCTAAAAAATTACATCCAAATAAATGTAAATATTCCACCAATGATTTGGATCATTCATTGTTTATTATTTCACTGAAGAGGTGGTGGAATTACCTCATCAGGGAGAACATTGTGGCCTTCATGGATTACAAGATCTTGAGGTGTAATTTCTCACATCGAGTCCTTAACATACTGGAAGGAAGGTGGGTAGAGTTTGTCCAAGACTATGAATTTGAGATCTCTTAAACCATTAGAAAGGGGAATGTGGATGATGATTTTTTGTGTATAATGATGCAATGGTGGTAGCTCAATAATCCAAATAAGATCAGTAGTCATTGGAATAGTTGGATTCTTTACAACTGGATGTGATAGTGGATGATGACAAAGTTTGTATTTCTCAGAATAAAGTGTAGTATTCCTTAATTTAGAAGGTGGAAGAGTCTATGTCAGGAGACTCATAGATGTAATACATGATCATGTTGTCTAGGGTGATGCTATAGAGGGATGGTGGGAGGACAGTCAGAATCAGATGATGTTCTATGCTAATCTATTTTTTGGGTGGCAATGTGCGAGGGCATTCTCCTTGAGTTCTATATCTCACCCTAGATTATACATACATGAGTATATAATATGTAATGAGGCAAGAAGGAATTGTTTTGGTGTCCTGGGGTGAATCAGAAAATGTCAGAGTTTTTGGAATGGTGAAAATTGTGTCAGCAAGTGAACTATATTCAATATATTCCTGGTGGTCCGTTGCATCCGATAGAGATTCCCAAGTAGTATGGGTGGACAACATGACCGATTTGGTAAAAGAATTAACAAAAAATCGGGGATGATGTGGTGCTATTAATTTTTTAGTGGACCAATTGAAGAATTCGACACACTTCGTGTTGACGTAGGAGTCGATCATAGTGGTTGTCTTAGTATAGAGGAATGTGGATAAGGTGGTGCGACTGCATGGAATTCCATGTTCTATTGTTCCTGATAGGGATTCATGATTTATGTCACTACTATTGTGGGTATTTTATCATTTTCTTGGATCATGGTTATGCCTCAACACTACTATCAACCATAAGATAGATCTGCCGATAGATATGATCATCCATACGTTGGAAGACATGTTACAGGAATGTGTTCTTGAATTTAGTGGGTTATGGGTGCCACATTTTCCCTTGGTGGAATTGTATTTCAACAATAGGTATCACTCTCCCACTGGTCTGGCTCTGTCTAATGATCTAAAATAGGGGTCAAATCGTTCACCCTTAGCCTAGATGGATGTCAGGGAAACAACCATTCATGGTCCGAACGTGATGAAGAGTATGACAGAGAATGTACATATTGTCTGTAAGAGGATAAACATAGCACATGACTGACATAAATCATATTACAATCACAAAAGGATTACATTATCATTTTATTTTTCGTACCTTGTCATATGGATGGTTTCCCCTCAATGCGGTAAATGATGGTTTAGAAGAGGGAGAAAGCAGTATCCAATGTTTATCAAATTTTTGAGTTGTTGGAATGAGCAGCAATGCATCATATCAGCTAGCGTTGCAACAACAGTTGGGGAAAATCCACATCATCTTCCATGTCTCTCAGATCTGTCTGTATCTACATGATTCCTCACATGTAAATAACTGAGGAGTTTTGAATATTGAGGACAACACGATCTCAATGGTGTGACCAATAAGAATTGAGGATAATGAATATAAGGTTCTTCGTGGAAGGACCATTCCTTTATATTGTGTGTTATTGAGGCATGCTGGCATCGAGGAGAGTTCACTAGACAGGGAGGAACAAATTCTTGCCCTATACCCAAAGCGTTTCTAAGTGTTAATTCTATGTTTTAATTGTTTTCAATTCTCATGATGATTTGTCTGAAATCATTTGAAGTATGATGATTTGTTTCCTTGTTCCCTGAGTGTGTGTGAAAAATCCCAATATATGTAGAGGGAAGGACATAATCCCTAATCAATAATCATTAATGTGGACATGATTAAACTAGTGCGGGTGAGTCAGTTCCTCCAAAAAAATAGTATGTAGGCATGGGGGAAAATTTTCCATGTTCCATGTGTATCGACAGTGTTAACTTTTTGGTATTTGTAGTTCTTTTTGGGAAGTGGGGCCTTGATGTTTTTAAAATTTCTCGAAGATATATTTAAAGGAGTTGTACCTGTTTCATAGGGTTTTCAAACTAGCATTCAAATAAAATAAGGGTGGTTTGTTCCTAAGAGGCATATTAAGGGGTGGTTGTTTAGACATCTCTTTTCTTTGGGTTGGTTTTAAATTCTATGGGATAAAAATAGTTTGAGATGTATATGTAATAATTACATTGATTTCCACGATCCATTCCACTCTGAAAATCCAGTGTTATAGTGTTTTGGGAGACAATAGTGGCTTGTTTCAAGAGCTAGAAAAATTTTCATTCTATCCATATGTGTCTCTAGGCATCGGTGTCGATGACATAGGGTGTTAGGGATAGTGACTCATGGTTTTCGCATTAGTGAATCAGGGGTATCGACATTAGTGAGTTGAGGGTGTCAATATTGGTGAGTTAGGGGTGTCATCATCGGTGAGTTAGGGGTGTCGATGTCGGATCCAGGTTGTTAGTGCCATGAAATCAGATGCTGGGTGTCGATGCAAAGGTGTCGGTGCTCGGGTGTCATTGACAGGGATTAAAAGATTCATTTCAATTTTTGCAAAGTTTTTTAGTTTCATCATCTCTTACATATTATTTGACAGAAATTGTGTTTAATGCTTTGTTTGGGTGATTTTAAAGTACTTTCAAATGATATTATATATTTCTTTAATATCCTAATTCTTTGTGGGATTTGAGATACTCAGACCTTGTGATCTTGTCCACAATCTTAGGATAATGACCTTTGAAACAATTCTTCCATTAATATATGATATGGATATTGTAATACAATATATTACATTCCCAATTTTATTTTAATTCCCTCTTGGTTTGAATAAATCATTCAAATATTGATGAGTTGTGTAACTGTGCTAGAGCCCATCCATTTTAGATGTCTTGGAATTATGTGCTCCTCACATGATCCCGTGTTCACGGCGCAAATAGGAGCATTAGATTCTTATTATTTCAGGTAGGGATATCTTCTGCCTTTCATTAATTGTGCATCAGTTAGGGTGGGTGTAATATTGATTCCCATTGAAGAATATGTGAATAATTTCCATAGTATGAGTAATAAATAAGAAGGGAATAATAGGATCAAATGATAATTGGGTAAATGATATAACGAGATGTGATAGGATTGATGTTCGTATCTAAATTTATTTTATATCATTATTGATGATGTTATCTTTTGATGCTTTATATCCTTCTAAAAATCATTACTATTGGTGGTGGTTTTCTATGACTGGGTGATGTAGTATAACTATTGTTGGTTTCTTATAAACAATTGGTGAAAATACAATTCTGATTAATCATGTAAACCTAGTTTAATAAAATGGATACACCAGGAAGAAAATACTTCTGTGATCAACCATGTTTATCAATGTGGAATAAAGGATGGTGTTTTACAAATTTTAATCCATCTTATTTGATAGGTGTCGATATATGATGTATTTTGTTGGTTTTGTGACATTTTGTGTTTGTGTGGTTGTGCATATATGGGTAGCATCAAAAGTGGTTCTAGGGGGCCAATTGTTTGTTTAGTTCCCTGAAGGTTGCGGTGTGTTTTTTCTGTCCTATATATATATATATATTGCAGTTTCCTGTAATTTCAATAAAAAGCCCTCCCATGTTGAAAACCATGTGACTAACACCCCCATTCATGGGAGATGGTGTTTTTCTTGTCTTCCTAGTGGATGGATGGATGGATGGTTACTGGAATTTTTTGTCTCACTCTCATTCGAGTTTTTACAACTTGATCATATCCAAACAGGATGTAATGGAATAAGGTTTAGCATAGTCAAGGATCCTTTGGTATAGTTTTTTGTGGATTAGGGTACTAGGTGTTTCTGATCAAGGATTTTATTCCCATGAATCTTCAGGATGATGCACATTTTTCATCGAGTGTGAGGCATAGTTATTGTGGCCCAGATGTTTGCAGGGGGGTTTGTTTGTGGTTTGTGGCCCAAGGGTATGCATGAATGCTACGGTAGAGGGACTACATTTTGAAGACTAGTAGATTCCAGTGCATAGATGATATTAATGAGCAGTTAATTAGTTGAAAGTAGTTCAGGTACCGATGTGTCAATGGGTTTATACTACTACTTTACTTGACCTGCTTTATTTGGTGATTGTGCCTTGGTGAGGCTGGGTGGGTTAGTACTCCATGGTAGGTTCATTGAGGTTCAAATATTTTATCAATTGAGAATTTGTTAATTCCCCCACTTGTGAACAGGTTAATTTAGTTTTCCTACCTAGTATACATTTATACTCACCAAAAATCTGTAAATATATTTTATGGTTTCATAGAGGACTTTGAGGACTACATGGTACTTTACTAGCCCGGATGTCTATATAGTTGTGGTGTTATTTCATAGTCTATTAAGTTTTGTGTTAGATTCATTACATTGGGTGTACATTTGATTCTGTTTATGTATAAATAATGTATGGTTTGGATCCTGTATTCATTTATATAAATGTTTGGTGTTGTTGGGATATTTATCATTTTATCTCCCAATCCTGTTTACATTAAAAAGAGTAATTCATTCCATTTTGTGAGAGATTCTATGACCTAGGTTCTAGTATTTACTCTAGGTCATATTGATGGTGGGAATCGATGGGTCATTATATCTCCTTCATCTTGAAGAAGGAATGGAGTGGCACTTTGTTGTACCTTTCCTCATATTGACGAAGGTGGGTTGTGAGAAGGAAAAAATAAAGTAAACTTTTTTAAAAACACAAAATTAATTGTAAAAAAAAAATTGTGAACAAAATAGTGTGATTTTGTTATGATATAATTAATGACTACAGTAAAATAATATTCATGTGATTTTTTGGGATTTATATCATGAGATTTCAATATTTGAGACTTTATCATAAAATTCTCAATAAATTATGCCATTGTAATATAAAATAATTTTAGCATTTGTAACATTGGATTATAATTCCTATTGAATAATAAAAAAAATTAAACATATAATATTATTATTATAATTATATTCATGATATATCAATTCAATTGATTATTTGATTTACGACATTGAAGAAAGAGGTGGTGAATATAGAATGTGTCTCATAAAAGTAAAAAGTTAGATGAAAATCCTATACCTTGAGTCTTGACTTCATTCATACTAGTTCAAAATTCATTTATAATAAATATAAGTATATTATAAATCAATTTCCAAACCATATTAATATTTAACAATCCATAAATGATTTTATTAGAACATCTTCTTAGTTTCTTTTTAATGATTCCATGTAAATGTTACGTTTTGGTTAGTAGCCTCTTTATTTAACAGAAATGTTTTTATTTGTTATATTTTTGGTCATATTACATTATTCGTGATTTAAATATCTATAAAATTATTACCAATATATTAATAACATATAAAATGAAAATATATATGTATTTATATATAAAATATAAATAGAAAATTAAATAAACCATTAGTGGAGATGTCATTCCATACAAACGAATGAACCCTCTTTCCATTTTCAATTTGGATTTACAGAAAATAAAATATATCATATATTATCAATGAAAATTAATTTTATTTCATATACGTCACATTTTTTTAATACCAGGATTAATACATTTCATGGATGGTGTGAATGAATCACATCACTTCACGAGGTGGTAGTTCGTCATACAAATGAATGACATTTTCATATTCCCAAAACCTGAATGTCATGACGATATGTGTTATATAAAAAATACAAAATCATAATAACATAATTAATTACATATATATTATATAAAAACTACAAATATATCATTATTCATTTACATGAATGGTGTTAATATAAAAACAAATGGCATTGGCTCGTGAGGTGGCATTCATTTTCACATACAAACAATGATATTGTAACCCATTTGATGTAAGTGAGTGCAGTTAATGGTTCTATCAACAACATAAATACTTTACAATATATATAATATAAATATTTTATTATATTATCATGGTATAAAAATTATTTAATGGTGTTTAGTATGAAATAAAATGAACATGTGCATTGATGAATGATAACTCATCTTTTGGAATCCTCATTAGCCTTGCAGGAAAAATATTTCATTGATTGATTTTTTTTAAAAAATAATTCATATTGGATGATTTTAAAAAATTTGGGAAGTGCTTTTATATGATTTTTTTGATACATATAGTTTTATAGGTATGAATGAGTGGGGAGTGTGAGTGTCCTTTTATAGATGAGGAGGAGTGTCAATCTCGTAATTACTCACAAGTTTTCACTAATTTGAGGTTAATAATTCCAAATTTTGTTCAATAAATTATAATTATTGGTTTATATGGATTATATTTTGGTGAAAGTATTCCAAAAAACATTTAAATACATGTTTTAAAATATTATTTCCATTACTTCATTGTTTTTTATTTTTTTATAATTTTTTAACAATGGTAACTAGAATTACAACCATTCTAATTTTTCTATTAACAATAAATATAAATAATAATTATAATATAATTCAATCCCAATTCTTCTAAATATTTTATTAATTTTTAAAATATAAATCCTATTTTTTTATTAAATAACGATAAAAAAATTGAAGGTACAATTCAAAAATAAATCCTCAACATTATATATGCTAACTTATTTTTTACAATTCAATTAACAATATAATGATGATAAAAAAAATCACCCAACAATGAAACATCATGGATATTCAATAACATTTGTCCATCACATGTATTATTATATGTTTTCCATTAATTTTAAATAATTTACTAATTTTTCATTCATTATAAAAAACATTAATGTTAATTTTGAAATTATGATTTAAAATTTTAATACAAATTTTTTATAAATACAATGGTTTAATTAGAATCATTTATTATAAAACAATAGTAACATGCTATATTAATATGAAAATCACATTAATAAAATTATTATTAAAATTTAACTAACTTTTAATATTCTTTCTATTATTATTTTAGTTAATTTATAATTAAATAATTACTATGTTATTAGTTTTAGTCATTCAATATAAATAAATTCTCACTAAAAAATTAAAATAAATCATCATGATGGAAAAAATAATTTTATTTTAAATTAATATTTACAACTGAACCTATTTTGTTATTTTTTATATCCCCAATCATTATTGAAATTAAACGTGAGAAACATTTTGTTCATATCAATTTCATTAAAAAAATTATTATATTGGTTATATTAAAAGGATAGTTGAAAGTATATTCATTATTTCAGGTAAATTTATGTTCAGGGTCGAGATAAAGTCATTAAATAAAATATAGATAATCCTTTTTGTTATTTTTACACATGTTATTCTAGTTTAACCCATGGTAAATCCATTTATACCATATCTACAATAATTAATTTTTACTATATTAACTATTAATTGTTGTAAAATATTAAATTTACAATATTAAAAAATAAAAATTATATTAATTAAAAAAATTGATTCTATTTTTTCAAATTCCATTAATAGAAGTTGAAAATTTTAATTTAAAATTAATCCTGTAAACTAATTAACAAATTAGGGTTTCAAAGTGAAAATGATCACAAGTTTACAAATTTTTATATATGTAATATTTATGTGATATTTTTTAAAATGAAAAAAATATAATTTTTAGTATTATAAATTAAACAATTTAAATTAAAATAAAATATTTATTAAATTTTAAAAAAATTAAGTAAAAAGGATATTTTCAATTAAAGTTCATTATTTTTCACCATTCATAAAAAGGATGAACATTTTAGAAAAAACCAAATATTCAACCTAAGATAATTTTTATATTAAAATTCATAAACATATTTTTGTTTTTTCAAATTTGATTTCTAATATTGGAAACATTATATTTTATAATAATTTCTCTAAAAAAGTTGAAAACTCAATTTTATATAAAAAAATAATTTTTAGACATAATCAGATTCAGTTTTATATATTGTCTTGAAAAAAAAATGTAATGGGCCAGACCTCTCCAGTCTATTACATTGTGAAAATGCGGTTTTAGCGGTGTTCTAGGAGGTTAAGGTGACTTGGGGTGCATTTGGGTGGACTTTTATGGGAAAATAAAGTGTTATAGCTTTTGCACGGGAGGCGCACAGGTTGTCTAAACAGTGCATCCAAACCGTGTGACGTTGGTGTTGGAGGCAGTGGCTAATGCCGGGTTAGCACACAATTTTTCTTACCGTGTGGCCTAGCCATACTAGGAGTGTTTGATGAGGCAGTAGCGACAACACAGTTAGCGCACTGTTTGTCTAACCGTGCGAGAAAACCATTCAGGCACTAAAATATAGATTCTAAAATTGTGGATCTCAACCATTTTGCCTCTAACATTCTCTTTTAAGCCCCTAAAAACCCACAACTCGGTATTACCCTTCCTCAAAGGTAGATGAACCTCTCCCAAGCATTTTTTTGGGGATATGAAGGATTCTCTTAACCAATTGAACCCGGTTTCATGACGCATGTGATCGTTCTTCTTCGTTCTTGGTTGGTTTCTTAGATCTACATAGATCTACTCCTACTTTTATCATGGTTTCATAGAACTACGCCCGTTATGGGAAGATAATTGGGTATGTATATCAAGTATAATGAGCTTTGGTCTTGATCTTTCTAGGTGGAGAGATCTAAGGCGGGGTTTTAGAGAATCATCCCATGTTTCATGATCATTCTTCAACCGTTGTGGTTTTTGTCAAAAACCTTTGAGGTAGGGGATTTGTTGTATCTATTTCTTTTACGTGAAACAGTATTGTTAGAATGTTTAATCCCACTGGATGATAATGGAATTGACATGATAAATATTTTGAACCAGATAAAGAAATTGTATCGACCGTATGATATTGCCTCTTTTTTTTGCTAGATAGTGTGATATCAATGATTTCTTTGCTTAGCTATTGTTCTTGATGGAAATCAGTAAAGAACGTAAACTAGGACTAATTGATATTTGTTGGGCTAAAGATAAAGAGGAATGTGAATGAATCTTGTTCTTGTTTTAATATGATGTTAATCAAACAGGCATAGTAAGCATGTATAACCATTTGGGATAGCTTACTGATTAAGTTCCCAATTTTGGAACTAATGGATTATAAATCTGTTAATTCAATATGGTTTAAAGATTTGATATTTTGATAATTACATGAAGGTTTCTGAGTTACCCCCTTGATTATTAATGGGCCAAGATCCCAATTTATGTGTTGTTTTCATTCCTACTTTTTCTACTATGATGTGATCCTGGACTGTTGTTGTGATATGTGGGGGAATAAATGACCCTTTGTTGTCGCAGCGGATGACGCCTAGGGTGGAAATATGCATCGGTTTATACATGTTGGTGTTAGGGAGGACACCGGGGGTGATGGAAGGGGATGGATGTAATAGTGGTATGTTTACCGTTTCTTTTGGTTGATTGTGTGTTTTACATTTCCCCACAACTCAACGCAGCTGGTCATGCTTACCCTTCTTCCGAAGGAGGCGAAGATGTGCAGGGTATGACACATGTATTCTGTGTCTAGATTCTCAAGGGAAGATGGGTCTATACTCTTTATTTAGATGGAAAAAAATCCATGGGTAGTGCATCTACTCACTCTGTTGATCCCCCTTGTGTTTAGTAGCATATAATGCTTTTATAGAATTCCTGGGAATATGGGAAGGTTATTATGTAATGAATGTTTGATTAAATGGTGTTAACCCACAGGGTTGGTGTTCGCTGAATCATACTGATGAGGCTATAATTTTAAATGGACAATGGACATTGGTTGTGATGATAATGAAAATAAATGTGGATTTTTTCATCATTAATTAATTTTTAATGAATTAATTAACATACATTAGAATTGTTAAAAATGGAATGAAATCATCTAATAAATATATTTAAATTGTTGTGTGCTTATAGGATTCCTAGTCTTAGAAGTAGAAGCCCAGAGTCTGAGAGACATTAGTTGTAGTTGTGTCAAAGACTAGGTTATGCCCATAGTGTGGTTGTGAGTAATAATATATTCTGTACTTTTTTGTGTTTCTATATGCTACACCTCCCAGTCAGTAAAGGAAACTGACACCCTTGGAATTCTGAGCCTGGGGGGGTGTGTTTTCCAAAACATTCTGGTGGGAGGATGAATGGATGACTACCCCATTTGGCCCTGCTCTATTCTCTTGGTAGATAATTGTTCCATTAGGCACATCGGTTATTTATCCACATATATGTGTGTAGAGGGATGAAATGGATTGTGGTTATTCACACAAATATATTCTGGATTTAGTATCTTATGAACTTCTATAGGTGTAAGGTGCATATGTTGTGATGGATTGAGGATCCTTACTCAGTTTATGTGTTGTAATGGCTTGAGTTATAATACCTGGTGTATGATACACGTTATGCGAGATGTGGTGGCACCCGAAAACTAACTAGTAACTTTTGGTTGTGAAGATGGTGTGGTTATTTGCCTAGGTGTCTGTAGGAAAGAATTTATGGTTCACGTGGTGCAGATTGTGGTGCTTCCCCCAGAAATCTGCGGGCATGCATTTTTGGAAAGAGATTCTTAGGACATGCGCTGTTTGGGGAATGTGGAAAACACGTGGGGAAGTAGTAATGGGGTACACTTGATATTTTTTATTTTATTCTATATTCTTGTATGCTTTGCTTGGTGAGAGTATCCCTAGCGAGGTTGGGAAATTAGTATACCTGTTTAGGTGAAAAGTTAGTTTCACTTGTTGTTCACTGTGCTTTAGCATGCTCTCTTTAATTTTGCATGAGAGGTTTCGGGGAGGATCCTACTGAGTATACTATTATACTCACCCTACCTATATATAAACTGTTTTTTAGGTCACTTGGAGTAGGTTGGAGATTAAGTCGGTTTCTACTAGCTTGGGGTTGCAGGAGCTTTTCAGGCTTGTGGTTGCAGTTGTTTTACTTTGTGTTGGGTACATGAAGTGTTTTCCCTTTTTTGTTGTAGTACTTTTGCATGACATTCCATTTGTGCACGTGGGATTATTTTATATTTCCAGTTCTGAGATGGAGTTGATTGGAACCTATCTTATATCTCTCTTTGACACGAGTTCTCTTAGAGGGTAATTCCTCCCATTTGATTGTTATTATACCCTTGGTGCTAATCGCCAACCCAGGTCCAACTATAGGTGGGACTCGGGGGGTCATTATATCCCTTCACATATTTCTGGCACATGAGGGGTATATTTTGTGTGGAGGGGGTCGTGACAGAGTGGTATCAATGGTCTGGTTGAGGGATATGATGGAGTTTGGAGTAAGGCATATGTGATGCTGCATAGGTTGGTAGGGAAATAGTGTCATTCTTATTTAGCAAGTGAGGTAAACACTGTAGACTAGCTAAGACATAGGCGTTTAGGGACCCTTATGATCTGATGTATGGACCTTTATGTTTACAATGGCTACTAAAGAAGGTTATACAAGTTACATGGTAGAGAACTTGGAATGGATCATGCATCATTCTCCTAGGTGCATGTGTTTGAATGGGTATACCTTGGGATAGGTTTACCAAAAATGAATAAAAGAAAAAGATAATTTAATTAATGTTTCACCTTCCATATTCCAGGGTTAGAAGCTCTAATGGTTTTGTTATTTTATAGGTATGGCTGTAGGTCGACGTACTCGACAGGTTTGCGCAGAAAATGTCCAGCAGGCTTTTCTACCAGATCGCCATAGGGTAGAGGTTGACGATGACGACACTTGGAAGATGGCACTCAGAGAGTTTCAGTGCCAGAGTCTGCAAAATTATGAGGACTCCGTTTCATATGCACTCATAGAAGAATTGTAGGAGGAGGTAGAGATAGGGTTCAGTTCGATCTGTTCTCAGAAAGAGTGTTGGGTGTCTTTATTTGTGACGATGTTGTATGGAGCAGCGAGGTAGTGGGGGTTCTTGTTTCTCGGGGATCGTGAGGATTCAGCGATCTCATGGGATGAGTTCTGAGACATGTTTTGAGTCAAATTCCATTCTTCGACTGCAAAGGCATCCTATCGCTTGGATCTTCTTACCCTTCGATAGGGGAGATCTATAGTTTGATTGTTTGGAATCCCTTTCAGGAACCTTTAACGATATGCTTCAGACCTGTTACAAGATGAGGAGGCCAGTGTGAGGCATTTTGAGGGGGATTTGCATCCAGAGATCTAGCACCATGTCACCCCATTTATTCTGAAGACATATCTTGAGATTTTGGAAAGGGTAGAGGTTTTTGAGAGGACCTTTTCTAGGACTGAATCATCACAAGTTGGGGATCATCATTATCCCTCATGAATCAAGGTTGTGGTATGGGGTTCTAGGTTTTCATGGCAGAAGAGTTTCAGTTCAGCCAGGGCGAGGTCCCAGCCCTTCACATCTATTTTCTCCGGAGTCAGCAACTCACAGGCCTATACAAAGGGATCAGACGCTACTTTTCCTTATGGTGGTCGTGGCCATCAGTAGTGGGAGTTCCTAACCTTTTAGAGTGGTCATCGTGTAACAGGAACTGCGCTCCATGTTCCTCCGTTGAGGCATTTCCAATCGAGGCAGCATCAACCAGTTCCACCAGCTTTAGAACAGTAGTGGGTAGACAGGGTTGGCAGAGGATAGCCCCATGATGCTCCTCATCCTCAGAGATCGGAGCGCGGTCATGGTGGTGGTCATTATCAGGGTCAAAGAGGCCATGGTGGAGGTCGTGGTCAGCTTCATGCTCTAGCGTTGCCAGCCCTAGATGAGCCAGATGTCGTTTGAGGTACCCATTACTTGTTCTCATCCTTGGTGTATGAATTATTTGATTCAGGAGAAACACACTCCTTCATATAACCTATCCTTGTCCTTTCTTTGGGACATGAAATAGATACGCTTCCAGGGCCCTTAATGTTGACTACACTAGTTGGAGGTCGAGCTGACTTGATTGAAATATGTAGGGACTGTGAGCTAGTGTTGGGTCAACACCGCTCTTGGGGATATTTCCTATGTTTACGAATACAACCATATGATTTCATCCTTGGCATGGATTTGTTGTATTCGGTGCATGATATCGTGGATTTCTTATGGAATAAAGTCATTTTTTGTGCGGATGGAGAACAAGTGGTGTTTTTTGTTGAGCGAGATCCTCAGAAGGGTCATAGTCACCTTCCGGCCTTATCATCAATGATGTTTGAGATGATGCTATGTTCATCAGAGGTTCAGGAGTTGGTGTTTCCTCAGGTCGTAGAGGAGTACCCTGATGTCTTTCCAGAAGAGGTTGTAGTCTTACCCCTTCGATGAGATATCGAGTTCAGGATTGAGATACATCTTGGAGAGTCTCATATTTATATGTCTTCATATTGGATGGCCCCTTATAAGTAACGATAGCTATGTATACATCATGATGGTCTATTATAGTGTGGTTTTGTTCGGCCACGTGTGTCACACTGGGGAGCACAGGTTTTGTTCTTGAATAAGTCTGGTAGAAGTTTGTGGTTGTGTGTCAATTATCGTAGCTTAAACAAAGTGAAAATAAAAAATTGCTATCCTCTTCAGCGTATTATTGAATTATTATATCAACTAAAGGGTGCAAGTTGGTTCTCAAAGATTGACATGTGGTCAGGATATCATCAGATGCATGTGAAGGTTGAGTATATTCCGAAGACTGGTTTCCGTTGTCGTCATGGGCATTATGAGTTCGTTGTAATGTCGTTTGGAGTGACAAATGCTCTAGATGTGTTCATGGGATTGATGAATGTTGTGTTCCGTGAGATCCTGGAGAAGTTTGTGGTAGTTTTTATCGATGACATCCTTGTGTAAACCAAATCTGAAGTGGAGCATGCAGAGCTTCTACAAGCCATTTTGGGAGTTCTACGTCGACATTAGTTGTTTGGGAAGTTTTCTACGTGTGAGTTTTGGAATTGAGAAGTCCATTTATTGGGGCATGATGTGTCCCAACAGGGAGTTTTTGAGTATCCATCGAAGATTGAAGAAGTTGTGTCTTGGGAATCCCCCATGATAGTTTTAGAGGTGAGAAGATTCCTTGGTCTCAGTGGATACTTCAAGAGGTTCGTAGCCAATTTCTCACAAGTTGAAACTCCTATGACATCTTTTACCATGAATGATATGTCATTCATATGGAATGATCAGTGTCAGGATGTATTTGATTATCTAAAAGAGAAGTTAGTATGTGCTGCGGTCCTTTGTATTCCAGCTGAGGGAGTCCAGTTTGATGTTTTCTGTGATGCTTCACATCTGGGGTTAGGTGGTGTTCTCATGAAACATAGGTCAGATGGTTCTTATGGTTCCCTGCAGGTACATCCCCATGAACGCAACTATGCCACCCATGATATTTAGATGAAATCTGTGGTGTTTTCTCTGGGGTTTTAGAGACATTACCTATTCAGTTAGCGTTTTGTGGTTTTCACCGATAATAAGAGTTTGAGGTATGTTTTCTGCCAGTGTGACTTGAACTTATGACAACATTGGTGGATGGAGTTCTTACATGAATAAGACTTCTAAATATCGTATACTCCTGGAAAAGGGAATGTTGTAGCTGATGCGCTAAGCCAAAAGTCACGTAGTGATGTTGTGCGTGAATCCGGTGATTCATGGAGAGTAATGGAAGAACTATCAGTATTACATCTTGATATGAGAGAAGTTGGGGGTAAAGGACGTCTTTTTTAGATGATGGTATAGTCATCTCTGATGTAGAAGGTAGAAGAGTCCCAGTTGGGGGATCTATAGGTGGAAGTCTGGAGAGACTGAGTTATTTGTAGTGAGGCCCCTAATGGTTGGTCGGAAGATGAACAACACCGAGTGTTATATCATGGAAGGATTCTTGGTCCCTTGGCGATGCACGAGATGGTTCTCCATGAGTTCCATATTTCTCCCTTACCAGTACATACTGCCGTGAAAAATATGTACTGATCCTTGAGGAGTCAGTTTTGGTGGCCTCAGATGAAGAGTGTCATTGCAGAGTTTGTGTCTCAATGTTTAGTCTTCCAGAAGGTGAAGACCGAACACCGTATTCCTCTTGGTCTTCATCATGCATAAGAGATTCCTCTGTGGAATTGGGAGGACATATCAATGGACTTAGTTACTGGTTTACCTCGATCTTTGGGAGGATATGATTCTATTTGGGTGGTATTGGATCATTTAAAAAATTTGGCCCACTTCATAGAGATCAAGGAGTCAATTTCAGTGGATGTTTTGTCAAGGTTCTATCTATAGGAGGTGGTGAGACTTCATGGAGTCCCTAGGAAGATCATTTCTGATTGAGATACTCGTTTTATCACCAGGGTGTGGATAGGTCTCCAATAGGCTATCGATTCTCAGTGATGCCTTAGCACTACTTTTCATCCTCAAACGGATGGTCAGACAGAGAAAACCATCCAAACTCTTGAAGACATATTACGATCATGTGTTATCGATTTTGGAGGCTCATGGATAAGGAACATACCCTTGGTGTAGTTCGCATAAAATAATTGTTTTCACTCTATAATCGGTATGGCGTCGTTTTAAGCCTTGTATTGTTATCCTTGTCAGTCTTCGTTGTGCTGGACTGGGGTCGGAGAGTTAGAAATTCTCAGACCGGATGTAGTGCAGAATACAATAGATATGGTTCAAGAGATTCGTGAGAGGTTGAAGGTAGTGCGGGATCGTTAGAAAGCATATGCCAATCAAAGAAGGAGACCCTTAGAGTTTAATGTAGGGGATCATGAGTTTCTGAAGGTGACTCACCACAATGGGAAGCGATGGTTTGGTCATTGAAGTAAGCTTTCTCCCCAGTTTTTTGGGCCTTTCAAGGTGTTATCTCATGTTGTAGCTATGGCATATTGAGTATCACTTCCCCCTCAGAGGAGTCAGATACATGTTGTTTTCCATGTATCACAGCTCCATCGTTATCTTCATGACTACTCTCACATCATCAATTGGGGAGAGATCAATGTTGATGATGATGCATCCTTTGATGAGAAACCTGTAGAGTTCCAAGGCCACAAGGTGATGGTGTTTCATGGGCATTTTATTCATTTAGTTCATGTCTTGTGGCGACACTATGGCTTTGAGGTTAGCACCTGGGATCATGATTCCCATATACGTGTTCAATACCCAGATTTGTTTAATGTTTAACTCTATTCATGTATTTTTGTAGCTGATGTGGTCATGAAACTTTCTTGATTATGATATGGCTACCATTGTTGTTATTGTGGCTTTCTCTCTTTTGACAGGTATCTCGAGGGGTGGTTGGTTAAACCCTGTTTCGTTTTCACTTTAGGTGGGTTTTGGATTCTCAAGGATGAGAATGTTTTGAGAGGTATTTGATGTAATGGCCCGGACCACTCAAGTACATTACATTGTAAAAATGCAGTGTTAGAGGTGTTCTAGAAGGTTAAGGTGACTGGGGGTGCATTTGTGTGAACTTTTAAATTGAAACTAAAAGGCTATAGCTTTCACACGGGAGGCGCACGAGTTGCCTAAACGGTGCGGCCAAACCGTGCGAGGTTGGTGTCGGATGTAGTGGCTAACACATGGTTAGCACACGATTTTTCTAACCACGTAGCCTAGCAGTGCATGGAGTGTTTGATTAGGTAGTATCGACCACACCTTTAGCACACGATTTTCCTAAACATGTGAGCAAACCGAAAAGATAGTAAAATCTAGAGCCTAAAATTGTGGATCTCAACCATTTTCCTCTAACTTTCTAGTTTAAGCCGCTAAGAGGCCATAATTCGTCATTAACCTTCCTCTAAGGTAGGAGAACCTCTCCCAAGAATTTTAGACGAAATCTGAAGGCTTCTCTTGTCGAATCAAATCCGGTTTCTTGAGGTATGTGATAGTTCTTCTTCGTTCTTGGTTTGTTTCATAGATCTACTTATATCTACTCCTCCTCTTATCTTGGTTTCTTAAATCTAAGCCTGTTATGGGTAGGTCTAAGGGTATGGATGCCAAATATTATGAGCTTTGTTCTTGATCTTGCTAGGAGGATAGATCTAAGGTGGGGTTTTGGAGAATAGACCCTTGTTTCATGAGCGTTCTTCGACCATTGTGGTTTTTTTTTCAAAAACCACTGAGGTGGGGGATTCGTTGCTTCTCTTTCTTTTACGTGAAGATCTATTATTGGCATGTTTAATCTCGCTGGATGACAATTGAATTGACATAATAAATAATTTGAACAGGATAAAGAAATTGTTTCAATCATAAGATATTTCCTCTTGTTTTTCTAGATTTTGTGATATCTATGCTTGTTTTTCTTGTTCGTTGTTCTTGATGGAAATCAGAAATGAACATAAACTAAGACTAATTGATATTTTTTGGGCTGAAGATAAAGAGGAATGTGAATGAATTTGGTTCTTATTGAAATCTGATGTTAATTAAATTGTCTTTTTAAGAATGTATAATCATTTGTGATCGCTTAGGGGTTAGGTTTTTGATTTTGTAACCAAGGTATTTTATATCTATTAATTCAAGATGGTTTAAATATTGGATTGCTTGATAATTCCTTGAAGGGTTCTGAGTTTCCCTCTTGGTTGTTAAAGGGCCAAGAGCCCTATTCATGTGATGATTTAAATCATGCTTCTTGTTCTGTGATGTGATCCCGGATGGTTGTTGTGATAAGTGGGGGTATAGAGGCATTTTGGTTGTGGAAGTGTATGAATCATAGGGTGGAGAGATGCATCAGTTTGTGCATGTGGTTGCTGGGTATGACACATGGAAGATGGAAGGGGATGGATGTGATTACAGGATGCTTTCCATTTCGTTTGGTTGATTGTATGTTTTACTTTTTCCACTTCTCAAGGCAGCTGGTCTTGCTTACCCTTCATCCAAAGGAGGCGAAGATGCTCGGTTTATTCCATGTGCATTCTGTGTCTAGCTTCTCAAGGGAGGATGGGTCTAATCTCTTTCTTTAGGAAGAAAAGACTCAATGGTTAGTTCATCTACTCACCGTGTTGAGCCCCCTTGTGTTTAGTAGCATAGAATTCTTTTCTAGAATGCATGGGAATATGGGAAAGTAATTCTGTAATCAATGTTGGATTAAATGGTGTTAACACCTGTGGTTTTTTTCATTCAAACATAAACATGAGGCTATAATTTTAATGGGACAATGGAATTTGGTTGTGATGCTAACAAAACATAATGTATATTTGTTCATGGTAAATTATTTTTTAATGAATTAATTAATGTAAAGTGGAATTGATAAAAATGGAATGAAGAAATCTAATAAGTCTCTTTAAATGGTTGTCTACTTAGAGGACACCCATTCATAGAAGTGGCAGCCCAGAGTCTGAGAGACATTAGCTGGAGTTGTGTCTAACACTAGGTTATTCCCATAGTGTGGTTGCGAATTATAATATATTCTGTACATTTTGTGTTTCTATTCTATACTCCACCCTGTCAGTAAGGGAAACTGACAGCTCAGAGATTCTAAGCCCTGGGGGGTGTTTTCCCCAACATTCTGGGGGGAGGATGAATGGTTGACTAACCCCTTTGTCCCTGCTCCCTTCTCTTGGTAGATACTTGTGCCATTTTTCACATCAGTTAGTTATCCCCATATATGTGTGTAGAGGTCTCTAATGGGCTATGGTTATTCACAAACATATATTCTGGATATAGTATCCTATGGAATACTATAGGTGTAACATGCATAGGTTGTGATGGCTTGAGGATCCTTACTCTCTGTGTGGGCTGTAATGGCTTGAGGTATAATACACAACGTATGATACACGTTATGTGAGATGTGGTGGCTTCCGGAAACTACTTGGTTACTTTTGGTCGTGAGGATGGTGTGGTGATTCGCCTATGTGTTTTCGGGAAAGCCTTTATAGTGCACGAGGTTCCATTTGTGGTGCATCGCACAGGTGTCTATGTGAAGAACTTTTTGGAGATTGATTCTTAGGACCTGTGGAATTGGGGAAAAGTGGAAAACCAGTGGGGAAGTAGTGGTGGGGTACTGTTGATATTCATAATTATATTCTATATTCTGGTATGCGATACATGTTGAGAGTAGCCTGGGTGAGGTTGGGAACTTACTATAATTCTTTAGGTGATGAGTTACTTTCACTAGTTGTTCAATGTGCTTTAGTATGCTCTCTTTACTTTTGCGTGGGAGGATTCAGGGAGGAGTCTACTAAGTATACTATTATAATCACCATACGTATATATAAACTATTTTTCAGGTCACTTGGATTAGGTTGTAGATTAGGCTCGTTTGTACTAGCTTGGGGTTGCAAGAGCTGTTCGGGCTTTTCTTTGCAGCTATTTTACTTT
Source organism: Viscum album (assembly GCA_963277665.1). Classification (NCBI taxonomy): domain Eukaryota; kingdom Viridiplantae; phylum Streptophyta; class Magnoliopsida; order Santalales; family Viscaceae; genus Viscum; species Viscum album. The sequence continues at coordinate 2,013,530,630 of OY728159.1, forward strand.
CTGTTGGGTACTTGTAGTTTTTTCTCTTTTTTGATGTAGTACTTTTGTATGACATTCCATTTGAGCACATGGGATTCTTTTATATATCCCGTTCTGTGGTGGAATTTATTGGTTTCTATCGTATCTCTCTCTTACACATGTTCTCTATTATAGGGTAATGCCTCCCATTTCTGTGATTCTATACCCTTAGTGTTAATCGCTATCCCTGGTCGTACTGGAGGCAGGACTCAGTGGTCATTATCTCCCTTCTCACATTGCTGACCAAGGAGGGATACACTTTGTGTATAGTAGGTCGTGACAAAAAAGATGAATTATAAATATATAATTGAATACATAACATATAAATTTCAATAAAATTATTAAATAATAGTTATTTGGTAAAATTTTCTAATTACAATACCTCTGTGTACAAAAAATTACTTCTTTTAGAAAAATATTTCATTTTATTTTTCAAAGAGTTTTATTTCAAATTAATTTTCCTCCAAAGAATTATATTAATATATATAAACACAATTTTCATAATATATTTAATCTTATTCATACACACTATTAAAATATCTTGATGGTAACTATCATATTAAATATTAACATTTAAATAGTATTTCATATTTGGTATGAACTAGTTGTTGTATCTAACACCAGCTAAACATAGTGTTTCATGCAATATAGAATACAAAAATACTAATTAAATTTTAATAAACTATTTTTCATAAATTTATATGGTGTTACATTCTACCCCTCTTAAAATGAATTTCTCCCCCACAAATCATCTAAGTCATCAGAAGTTTATTATTTTAAAATTAATTAATAGAAACCCACATCATTGGAATGAATAATATAAAATAATGTTTACCCAATGTAACTCATAAAAAGTATTCCATATATGATATATAATGTTGGATGTAAATATTTGGATATGTAATTAAACAAAAAATTATTATATATAATAATAAAGATCAATGATCATAATAAAGTGAGTGATATATAGAATTTTGATGACCACGAAACCATTAACAAAATAGGCATGAATATTTTAGTGATATTAAAAAAAGTATGACAACATTGAACATTTTTATTTGAGGATTGTATTCCTAAAATTATATAATTTTCACAAGAATATATAATTTCTTTATTTCATTCCATTTCATATGCACCATCCCACCCTTGGGTTCATCCTTGATCAATTTAAACAATATATATTACTTGAAGAAATAAATGTGATTTTTAGGTTATTTATGATCGAATGGATAATAATAAACATAATTAGATTGATAATTCACTCCATCTATCATTATTTATCATTTAAAAAGCAATTTTTCACATGTTATCCAAGGGAGATAAATCCTCATATGGTTGTGTAACACGTTAATCTCTAAAAACACATCCAAAATATTACATAAACCATTCAATAGTAATATTACTTGTAAGCATTTAGACATTCAAAATTAATAAAAAAGATTACTAAATATCTCAATAATTAACATTACAAAAATCCTCTAATTATCCAAAAGTAAATCATTGTTGTCACATACCAAACATTTGAATACATTTATTATATATTTAATCATGACATGTTCATAAAATTAATTATATTAAAACTCTATTAGAAAAATTCATATTATGTCCATAAATTAATAGAACCATAAATTACTGATCATATTCCATAGGGACTATAGTGTTGTAATCTCCATCAATGATAACATAAAATACTTTTTACAGAAACCAGTATTTTGTTCCAAGGTAATCAGTACTTTTTAATTAAATTATTCACATCACACATAAATTCATCTAATCTAAAAATAATTTTCTCAATAACAAGAACATTTCAATGGATACGTACCTTAATAATTTGTTTCCCATAATATATCTCTTTTCAATTATATATATATTTTTATTCCAATCATATATTTTAACAAATTCTTGATAATAAACAATGAAAACATTGATAAATAATTCTTATACATTTCATGACTCATATTAAATAATATATAATTAAATAACATTAATACATCGATAATGAAACCTCATATTTAACCCATCAACGATTCTTTTTCATCTTTTTCCTTAATACCTTTTTTTCATTAAAAAATTCTATCATTGTCTCTTCATCCTCATCATTATATTCATTGCTATTTAGACCCTCACAATATTAATAATTATTTTTTCCTTTAGGAAAAGTATTTTCCTAATTCTAGTTTTTTAATCATTTAGTAGTTGATATTAAAATTTGGAGACAAATATATACCGCTTAAATTAACCTAAATCTTTTGTTTTCACTTTTTTACAATATTTTTGTTCTCTTTTTCCACATTCAAAACATATTTATATTCCTCTAAGAGTGCCACATGGTTTTTTCTTACCATATTCTCAATACCTATGAATGTGAATCTTCTTTCACCAATGGTACCTACAACTAAACTACATACCAATCTATTTTCTTTCTTTTCTTTGGTGATTCTAAGAGTTAGTTAATGTCAAAATCGTATATATTATTATGTGAAAATTTATTATGAATTTTATCAATGACCATTACTCTAGTCCTCATCACATTATTCTGGTCATCAACAAATCATCTATCACATTCAATGTTATATATGTACTTTATTGTTTCAATCATTTAATAAAAAAACAATGTGAGAAATATTAATCATTGTGTGAAAACTACATCATAAGAAACAGACACTTATGGGATGTCAAAATAACTACATTTTCATTAATCTAAATTTACATATCATTATCATTATCCCTTCATACTTATTATATTTTAAAATCCTTCATGTTGGAAGATAAAGGGACATTGAATTTCAAAATAATTTCCTCACAGAGTTTCAAACAAGGTGGGCAATAAGGATCATTGCCATGCGCTAATTCTTTATCCATTCTAGCATATTTTTTTTGTTTTATTAGTTGTTAGCCCTAGGTATATATCTGATAGATATACAACAACTTGTAGTTTCTTTAAATGATGAATTTTCTTAAAAAGGACTTGATCAATCTTTTGATAAAATTATAATATATTTAATTATACAAGAACTCATCCTTAGACATATCCTTTAATACATCACTAGAAAAATCCTTATTAATTTCCAACTTGATATTTATAATTTTATATAAACATAGATTTCAAGGGTTCAATTATTGTTTATTTTAATAAAAAATATAGAGATTCATTATTTTGTATATATGGATATTACATATTTTTAGGAATATTCTGTACATTACAAAAAATAGTGGCCCAAAGGTCATAATACATTTTATTCATTGGAAACATGGAACTAAATAGTCTAATATTATGACTCATATTCAATATTTCCCATAAATATATTCCCATTTAGTTCACTTAAAATACATACCCAAAATAATCCATTTGATTTAACTTGAGGAAAAGTTGCATAAGAATAAGATACCGTAGATTCTTAGTATTGGTAAACAAATGAAATAGTTATGCATAACATTCACATAAGGGCATGAGAACAAGATCATAATATATGAAAACCAAAAATTGCACATCAAAGTTCACTAAAAAGAGTAATAGCACAATGATTAGTTGTTTGGAAGACATGAATCAAATGTTAATCAATGAGAATGATCTAAGATAGAATAAAAATTAAATAAGACATGGAAATTTTTTAACACAAATAATCATAGAGAATCATTTAAATAATAGTTAATGATCACAACCAAGACCATCATAGTGTAAAAAGAACATGATGAACATGGATAACACCCAGAACCATCCCTATAATACTGAACTATGTTAGTTTCTCATTGAAAACGTGTATTTCTAAATTGGGTAAAATTTCCATACATACAATGTATTACTAAAAATGGTTATGCTCTTGTTCCAACCCAGTATTAATGAATAGAGTTGACATCCCATTCATGACATGTCTTACTAAACTAGGATAAATTATAATTCTATAAATATATTACTAAACTAGGTTCAATTCATATTGAAGCTATTTTTTACTAAACATGGGTCCCTTCTCATTCCATTATTTCCTTATCTCATGAGAGAAAAAAATTTACCCAATGAATTAGATGGAGGTATATTTCCTTTAAGAACATAATATAAAGAACATATATGTTTTAAAAAAATATTAATACATTCAACATATCATAATAATGAAAATAATTATATCATAATGATTAAACAAATCATAACCTATAAAATATAGACATCTTACATAATTATATATTTACCAATGGAAATAAGAGGGGTTCCAAAAAAATTAATAGTGTATGTCCCATATAAGACAATAGTTCTCATAAATAACTTTTCATCAAAAAAACCATTCAGAGAAACAATGTGAATGGAATCATTTGGCAATATCCTTAGAAAGGCATTGGTAACAAAAATAATATGTCATCTTAAATTAATTTTTTTAATGTTCCCTTACAACATTTCATAATGAAAATATCCCTTCTATATAATACATTTTGAAAACATTTTTCATTGACAATTTCATTGAAAAAATATAATGGTAGTTTTCAAAATAATTTGTAATTTTTTTATATATAAATCATTTATTAAATTTTTTTAATTAAAAATAACATTTGAAAATAAAAAAATCATGTTTTAAAATCACATAAAACGTTTTTAACAAAAAATTGTTGAAACCCTTTTCTTTGAAAATAACCTTTAAAAGATATAAAACATTATTTGAAAACAAATTGGAACATTTTTTAAAAAATTACACTTTTAAAAATAAATTTTCATTTAAAATATATAAATATGTAAATTAAAAAAGTCATTGAAACATTTATATTGAATGTGGTTTTTTAAGAAAAAACATCATACCAAAGAATTAATTAATATATGATTTAGTAATTTCTTTATTAAATAAATGAAATAATAAATAATGAAAACATTTAATTATTACAAGAGGATATCATGGATAACTGTATGATAAAAATATTTATGAAATTTATTTATATTTATATCGTGATATTTCATTAATGGATGCTTGTTCATGAATAATATCGATGAATGGTGACATTTTAATATTTAATCATTACCAATTTTGTAACATGGAATCAAAATCCTTTTGATGGAATAACATAAAATTCACAAAAAATATATTTAAAATAAATATATTCGTGACATCAAATTTTAAATGGTAATTATATACATGTCATAGAGGGAAGGAGAGGTGAATATAGCCTATGTCTCATCAAATTAAAAAAGGGAGATAAAAATAACATACCATAAGTATGAACATAAAATTTACTTGTTCAAACCTCATTTATAATAAATAAAAGTATTAATTAAAATGTAGTTAAGAATAAAATTAATATATATCATACCACATATGATTTTATTATATTATTTTTACAAACATATCAACGATCCCATGTTAATGATATGTTTTTGGTAACAAAATCATTAATTTTATATTAAAAGTTATGATTTGTTATCTTTAAGGTACTATTACATTGAAGATGATTTATTAATCAAAAGATTTATAAAAAATATAAAAAGACCATATACAATTATTATATCTATTTTTTATAATTCATATAAATTTTAATTAAAATACACCATTCATATAGACAATAGGTTGTACATACGATGAAATGTTACTTGATTTTATTGTTGGATTTAATGAAATAAAATCATATGATATTTTATCATTAGAATAGATTTTTTATTTCAAATATATATCTATAACAATTTTTTTAATCACATCCATGATAAATACAATGAATAGAATGAATGAATATGTCTGCTTTTCAGAGTGGTAGTCAACTGTACACACAAATGATGTTATTGTAATCCCATGTATTAGAAATCTTGAAGGTATGTGTTATATTACAATTATAGAGTCAAATTATAATTTTAAATATCAAAAATATTACTTATAAAATTTAAATCCCTTATTTTTTAAATAATGAATGGTTGTAATAAAAAACATGTGATATCGATTCATGAGATGACAATCTGATGTATACACGAACAATGATTTATTATCCAATTTGATGGAATGAAATGTTTTTAGATACTAACATTAACATTAAAACATATAATTATATGGAACATACTTATTTTGTTAAAAAATAATTTTATTATTATAATTTAATGTGGTGGGGTAAGAAATAAAAAAATGTTTGCTGATTAACATTTCCTTTTATTCGGGTATCATTTTTAGGTTTGTAGTAATACCATAATAGTTTGAATTTTCATTGAAATGAAGGATTATTGTGTGAGGGGAAGTATGTGGGGATGTTATATGTGTAGATATTTATTGAACCAAATGTATTTATATGTGTGAAGTAGTACAGATTGTGAGATTCCTTTTATAGTTTATAATGACAGACATTATTGTATATAGTTAATAGAATTTACTATATGGGAGGTCGATCAAAACTGATGTAGCTTAGTTTTTAATAATTTGTTGATTTAATAAATTTTATGGTCAATAAACACATTCCCCACACATTGGAACCTAATTTTTAAATATTTCATTTTTTAATTTCTATGTAGCCCATTTTTTACCATTTTCTATTTTTAGTACGGTAACTAGATATTTAATATTGGTAAATTTTTCATTAAAACTATACTATTGTGGAAAATATTATTTAATTTAAACACAATTATTATATATATAATATAAAATTTAGAAAATATATATCCTCTGTGTTCTATAAAATAATTTTAACACAATTGCAAGTAATATGGAAAACATCTCTTTAATCATTACTGTTCAAATTGTGTTTTTAGAATATAATGGTCAATATAGTAATTATAAAATGAAAACTGTTACATTAATGAAATATAATATATATTTACTAACATTTTAAAATCACTTTTAATAGTACAAGATTTTGACTAATTTTTAATAATTTAACAAATTATCATTTATTATAAAATATCAGAAATGCTTTTTTGACATTATTGATTTAATTTGAACAAAAAAACACCAAGACACTTATGTAATTATAATTTATTATAAAAAACCCCATTTCAACATAATATGTTAATCTAAGTAATTAATATATTATAATAATTCATTCATTTATATCAATTTTAATATTTTTAGTGACATTTATCTCATTTAATTATTAACTAAATAACTAATGTGATAGTGTTTATTATCAATTTAAAGTAAATAATTTATCTAAAAATACCCCATTATATAAAATACTAATTTACATCTCAAAATAAAATTTTAAACTTAAATTTTTTTTTGGTCCTAATCCAATATTATTATAGAAATTAAAAGTATCAATTTTTTTGTCTTTTGTATATGTTTTTGTATGTGTCATATTCTATGGAAAGTCGAAATAAATTTCTATATCATATATAAATTATTTTAAAAATTTAAATACGATAATTAAAAAAAATTATATAATATTATTGTTCATTTAAACTATTTTTATTCAATTTCAACCCCCTAAAAAGTCAATTTTTACTTTAATATTAGTAATTATTTTTCACTGCTTTCTCTATTAATTTCTGTATCAAATTATGTTATCTATATTAGAAATTATAAATTATAGTTATTAAAATTATCTAATCTATAATTTCAAATTCGATTCATATATGTGAAACAATTAATTTAACATTAATCCTACAGACTTATTGAGAAAAAATCTTTTTAAAGTCAAAAATGATGAAAAGTATAAAATATTTTTATATCCCATTATATTATAAATTCACATAAATAATACTTTTTTGATTAATATATATATATATATGAACAAATTTCACATTACAAAAAATTTAAAAAATATTTTTTTCTTTAAAAATAAATTTAAAATCTTGGTAGATTAGAATTAAAATATAATATTTTTCATTACTCATAAAAAATGTACTATTTAGTAAAATACAAAAAACATAGTAAGATAATGTTGTTATTAATATTTCAAAATTTTAATTTTATTTTCTAATGTTTTATTATAATGTTGGAAAATTTTAGTTTTAAAATAAATATGCCAAAAAATGAAGAAACAAATTAATTTTTTTGAAAAATATTTATTTTATGAAAAAAATTGGATAAATTATTATCTATTATATATAAAGGGAAATAGGAAAATGTTAAATTTTTATCCAAAATATTCATGTAATTTTATTTAAATTTATTATTGAAAAGTAATTTACTATGTTTAATGATATAAAATATAATTGTGGGAAAAATTAATTTTCTAAAAAAATATTTCATCATATTCTCAAAAGAGGATTATTTCTAATTAATTGGTCACCAAATAATTATATAAACATGTGTAGAAATTTTTTCATTATTTGGATAATCCTATTAATACCCACCATTCAAAAAGTGTGTTGATAACTATCATGCAAAAAAATAATTTTTAAAAAGCATGTCATGTTCATTTCACCTCAGTGATTAATGTCACACAAGATAAAATCATTATTTCATGTAATAAAAAATATAAAAAATATTGATTATTTTTTAACGAATATATTTAAAAAAATAATGTGTTTTAGTGATGGCATTAGAAAAAAACAATATTTTTTCATCATTCACTCTAAAATAAATAAAATTTTCAAAATATAAAAACATAACCAATAAAACAATAACATGATTAATTGAAATATTAATATCTCTTTAAAAAATAAATATATTTAAATATATTTATTTTCCATTGAATACAGTATAAAATATATAAGTGAAAATTATTTTATTTAAGAATTCCCATTATAAACTATATGTGTTTTTAATAAAATTTCATATGAATTAATAATTAATTAAAATATTTTTTTAATAATGATTATTTTATTCATTTATTTTCATAATTAACTTAATATCACGTTTCATGGGTAATTTGAGTTTTGTGATTCTTGTGAAACAAGTTGTGTAAAAAATTATTTCATCATGGGAAAAAATATATGCACTGAGATATGGGGTCGTTACAAAATAAGTAACGGGAAGAGTTAGAAACTACTGTATGGTGGCCATATCATGCATGTAAAATTTTGTGACATATATTTATAATTATTTAATTTTGGAATCAGGATTTCCAAAAATATATGATTCCAATTATATAAGATTATACAGAAAGATTCTTACGAAACTAGCACCTAAAGGGTATATTCTATTAGGCTAGTTACCTAGATAAATATACCTATTGATGAAGGGATAATTGATTTATGTTTCATGGAATAATACATGAATATCATTCAATCAAATCCTTCAGGGTAAATAATTACTTTTATTTTTCTATGAGAATCGTTTCATGGAACAAATATTATTTATCACTTTATCATGTTAAAATAGATTAGTATTACTCATATCCACTACGTAACACTATCATTGTCAATATATGAACTATTTTTTACTATAATAGATAGATTTTTGGTTCAACAGAAATTATTATCGAAATAAATTAATACTAACAATCTACTATATTGTCATTATTTTTCTAATGATGATGTATTTTTTAATGATGATAAAAATTATCAAAACATTTTTACTATTATTTTCATTAATGACTCTATATTTTTTGTTTATTTATTTTAATATATATATATATATCATCATATTTGGTGAGTTTATTTCCTGTTAAAGGACCTTGAATATTAATATATTTAAAAAAATTATATTTAATTAGCCGAGTATCATGTATTTTAGGAATTTTTTTACCATTGATTAGGACCTGAAATAAGAAATCTAAAAACATGGTTGATCCTAATACACTTGTTTAGACCCTTGGTATGGTAAATTTTTTTTGACATCGTGATTTCCATTAAAGGCTACCAATTAAATGTGAAATAAATTAAGAAATTTTATTATTAATTTAATTAATTTAATACACTAAAACATAATTCTCCCCTTTCAATATGTAATTATGAAGAATAATCATGGCCACAATTATAACCAAAGTAAATAAATAGATGTGTAAGGCTTTATTTATTTTGGTGGATCATGAATGAGGATTGATGAAGAATAATGAAGAAGAAATATGACATGCACAACGAACATTTTCATATCATCATATTCACTTCTAGTGGAAACGTTATTCAACAATGATGCATAAATTCCAATGACGGGGAATGTTATTTCATATATTATTAGAGTTTCTTAATATTTTTTAACAATTTATTTCTCATATCTAATTATTTATGGTGATTCTAGTGTTGGAATGATCCCATTCTATATTTAGTGATGTTAATACCAATTGATTGTTCGATGTTCATATATTTTTACAACTATTTAAGTTGGGAAACAATTGGAGGTATATCATAAAAATATTATAGTTTTACACTTTATTCTTCTAATTTTCACCCAACATTCGTTCCATTCATCATTAATGGCAAATGAGGTTACCCGTTGGCATCACTAGGTCAGATTTCAGTGCGATAATACCACGAATTTCAGGATGGAATAATAATTGAGGGTTATATAAGTGGGTTTTTAATTAATCGTGATTATATGGGGGATATATGTGTTTTATACGTAGATTAGATGATGGATTTGGGGTTCCCATCTACATGTGAGGTGATGTGGTGTTGAGGTGTGGTGATGATCATCTGCATCTCGTTTGAGTGGTTATAATCCAACCATCTATGAAATTTATTATTTTTGTAACTCAAGATGGAAGATCATTTCTAGATATTATTTTGAATATAGTATTAAATAATGCTAGGTAGGTAAACATGAAGAATTTATGGATTTATAGATAATCCAGGCATATATGCAGTGTAGTTATTGAATAGACTCGGTGTGGTCCCCTTTCTTCATCATCTTGGATTTCAAGATAAATTAAACATCACAATATATGTATGACCCATAAAACCATATGATAGAGTGTTGGTGACTCAAATTTTACCCCAATATAAAATGGTAATGGACACAACTATGTACAATGGTAAATCCAATGTACACATGCATCACAATGTTCTTTGACAAGACTAGTTTATCTGGACATAGCAATGATATATGTTAATTACCCTTGTACACTAACATGAGATGATACATAGGCAAGGGATGCAGAACTTTTGTACGGTATGAATGATATAAAATTACATATGTTATCAAAGATATGCATTTTATTCTCTATATACATTGTGTATATTACCCCAAGGACTGAAACCTTAAGTACAACCTTATTGGGACTAGGATTTAGGCCCATAAAATCTTTATTGGGAATTAATTTCAATGAATCACAAGATGGTATCCCTAATTTATTAATAAAATATATATGAAAAAAATGATTTATTATTATGAAATGTGTTTTAGGAATTTTTGGATTATGGAAGTGATTGGGTTTAATCATAAAAAATATTTCAGGGTCAACAGTGTAAATTCAAACAGGGTGTAGGTACTATATATGATTTAGACTAGTAGAGTTGGTAATATAAAATATTAATGAAGGTTAAATGTCCCTTATATATATAGTGGTACTAAACTATATTCATTATCCCTAGGTGAGTGAGTCCTACACTATACTAAGAGATACCTTATCTATTGAGTGCAATAATAATGAGTGGACCCTAAAAAGGGAAATATAATATAAAAATTTAATTTTATAAGATGGTTCATCATTCAAAAATTGATATGGATATCATGACCCTATTTTTATCTTGATAAAAATTATTTAGTATGATATATGTTTGGTTCTTATTTACCTTCTCTCATATCGATTGAAATGATAATTTTTATTTCTATCACTCCCTTTTTGTATTTGTGTTTTTTACAGGGTATGTATACTATCAATGCTTCTTGGGAATCAGTTGTAAATTTTGTGTATTATGAAGCTAAAAAATATTTTCTGTTTAACCTTCTTGTCCTGTTTTGGGAGAAGTAATGTTTTTCATGGTGATGGCCATTCTCAATACTTATCAATGAATATTGTGAGCCGAGCTCCATTCAGTCATTCCCTTTTTCTAGTTATTTTATATTTGGAAAATCATTTCTGGTGGGGAATATAATATTTCTTTTTATAAATTATGTATTATGATTTTTCATCATAAAAATTTCATAGAGGTGGATTCATGCATGGTTTACAATCATGATGTTCTGTAAATTATTATATTGTAGCACTATATAATAGATATAATTCCTTTTATGTGTCATATTTTAAGGTCAAGACCATGCATTTTTTATGTCCACTCGATGCATGTTTCCAACCATATATAATTATATGTGGTCATGGGATGCAAACCTCAACTTACTACCATCCTAGGAAGCGTCCCGAAAGACTGATTATTAACTGGGTAGTATCAAATGTGATCTTTCAGACTATCATTGTTTGAAGATGGAGCTTTTGTGAGGTTTTTTTTGGGAAAATTAGAGTAAAGAGGAAATATTTAACCAAGTATGTATCTCAAGAAATGAGACATATTTTTTTTTTGAGTGGATGATTTATAACCACGTACATTATATATTATTTTGACTTTTGAATTTCATATATGTCCAAAGTTAGCACACCGAATTTTATCATGGAAATGGTGTATTTCTTTTACATTAATGATTCCTCCAGGATGATAGTAATTTATGATTCCATTTTTAGGATCATTAAACAATCAATTGAATAATGAGGTATCGGTTCATAGAACCACTCCTGAAGAATTTCATCTTAGTAGGAAGAGGGTAATTCCACAACATGTTGAGATCAATATAGTTTTGCATGGTAAGGGAAACAATGTGCAAAAGCATAATGTGTTATGTGAGTTATAATGATAAATACATATATGATTTCATAGTGGACCAGAACCATATGTCTTTGAGAATTAGATAAATGTGATGGTATATATTTTCAGGCAAGTTCATACATTCGCCAATCGAATGGGCTTACCTTTATCCAAATTTGTCTTTAGATATTCAAGGTGCCAGTGCACCCTGATTACATAGAATAATGATTATGTGATGGCGACATGTTTATAATTAATGTATTTTTTCAATATGAGTACTACCCTAAGATATTTTTCTCTATATATTTTTAGGATCTTCTCAAACTGCAGCTAGTTGATAAGTCAGTCATATGGTACTCTGTGAGGATTTCTATCCTCGCATGTTATTACCAATATGCGATATGACATGGATACATTTTGAAATGATAGTTTTTAAAGGTCATATATATATATATATATATATATGATAAAAATTTATCGTTATTAATTATCTCATATATTGATATGATTGAACGGTCGTTGGTTATAGAGAGATTCCATGTTAATAGAATCCAACAGGCTGGAGCTGATAATGGAGCACATGGGGATGATTCATCTAAAACATAGAGAAGGATTCATTCCTCATTGTATCAGTGAATGAGACATAAATATACCAATACTCCAACCCCTTGTTATGTAGTAAAGGGTTTATAAAAAGTGTCATGTCATCCCTAAAATTTGTGATTATATATTTATGATGGGACTATTCACATGGCTTTTCTAAAATTGAACAGAACAGTTGTGGTAGGTATATATGAATTTGGAGAGTAGCATCAAAAAAGGAATCATCATTATAACGTATATCCCATTAATAGGTAATTAAACACTATAGGGTAGAATTTAAAATAAATAACTAAGTGATGTTCTTGAGGGAGGGGTTAATGGTGGAGTATTTTGTTACAAAATACTCCCACCACTAACTCATGATGTCACATTCCAAGTATATAGGGATGAATGTTGTGGATGTAAGTGGTTATAGTATATGAAACAATAGGATACAGTTTCTCATGAGATAATTTCACTAATGATCTAGATATTTTTTTACAATTTCTCTAGTACATGGAGACATATGCATTATTTATTAACTTTTCCACATATCAACTATGTTATGGAAATATATTCAATTTGATTATTTAACCCAATAGATATAGATACTATTGACCAACATGGGCTGATTCTTTTACACCTCACATAAGCTGGTAATTCCAGTTTCAAATTCTGGGATGGAGTTTATAGTGGGATTTCATGGTCATTGTGATGAAACCATATGTGTTATTTCTAGTTAGGGAATGGTTTTCTGACATTCCTGAAGAGATAAACATTCATCACTAGAGATATAGATACCATCATTGATATGGTATTACATTATAATTCATCTGTGAGAGATATGTTTTTCATGTGTGATTAGGGATAACAATAATGAATATTCAAAAAAAATTATTAGTTCATTAGTTTATCCTTTTCTTTTGTTGGACCGTTAGGCAAATAGATTCTAGTTGATGATGAGAACTATATTGAATTCATTCTTGAATATGTATAATAATAGCTATAATGTGAGAGAATTAATTATTCATGGAGTATCACAAAAATATTCTACCAATATATTATATGGAAAATTAGATAACCCCTAATGAGATCAATGGGATGATTTTTCAATTAAAAGAACTTTTAGGGAAATGTTTTATCATACCCAGTAGGTCCAATTGTGAAACTGTAGCTGTATTCATGAAAGGGAAAGATGGATTTTGAGGCAATGAGTAGGAAATCATCACTCACATCACATTTCGATCAAGAACATGTACACATTACAAGGAGATAAGGAATTTTTTACATGTTTTAATGATTTAGTTGGTTTTTATAGATACATCATAAGTGTAGTACAATTAGTTAATTTTTAATGAATATGATATTCCAAATATAGAATTCTAATGTCACTATTGATATGATAAGATTATGGTTATCCCTTTAGGTGTAATAAATTCCCACAATTATTAATCTCTCATATGAATCAGATTACCCATAAATGATTTGACCAATTCATAGATTTATCAATTTATGGAATTCTCATATTCTCTACATTAGAGTAGTTGAAAAAAGGGTAGTTGACTTTTGATCATTAAAATACTTTTGAAGAATTAAATTTAAGGTAATATTATTATGTGAAACTAATAGAAATATGTGGTTCAAAATATGGGGGATTTTATATTAGGGAAGTGTTTAGAAATAGATCAGGTAAATATTGATATATTTCTTACATGGGAACCACCTAAGAGTGTGTTACAAATGGGATGTTTTCATTGATTGACTAGGTAATACCAGTGATTTATGGAAATCATTTTCCAGGTAAAATCAAATTTTACTACACATATATATGAAGGGTATATTTTTATGTTGACTATTTAGAGTCAGATAGTATTTTTAGTGTGAAGGATGAGGTTGATTATTTTTTCTATTTTGATACTACATGAGGATGGTTTTGGGGACATACTTTTTTCAAAAAATTTGGGGATAAGATTAGTGGTGTGTTTGTGTAAAGGATAAGAAGTTATCAATTTTATTTTGAATAATTTTATGAACCAATAGAATAATTTCATGAACCATGGAATATATTTGTAAGATTTATTCATTACAATATTAATGTTAAAGAATTATCTTCTTGTTGAGCATTTCATTGATTACTAAGAACACTAGAGTCTCAAATGAAACATCACTCAATGATAACAGAACTTGATATAGAATAATTTGTTTGATTTAAAACTTGATTACAAACAAAGGATTTTATAAACCATATGGGACATAAATAATGTGAAAATTAAATTTTTAGGGAGTCACATTCCCACTTGGTGGAAAAGGATTCTAAGCGGTTGGATTTGATGTCTCTGTACCTAATAAATAATGAGGTGGGTCATATCTGTAGTATATGATAGTGTCTCCACTACATCTTGTTCCTGTGTTAATTGATCATATTTTATATATAAACTATGAGGTTTTGTGTGACAATTCATCATTAGGCGATGCACTAGATGGATTTTCTAAAGTATGGGTGTTATCCACCCTTTTAAAGGGACAAACAATGGGTTTATTAATGTTTTGTAATGATGTGATGAAATAGTTTCATACCTATCCCTTATTTTTACATCCTATTGTAGAAAATATGTAATGGGAAATTTAGTATATGTTTTGGTGGGATTTTATTTGATGAATCATTTCCAATATTCTTTTTAGGTGTCTCAAGTGTCAGTTGGTAGAAGATGAACATTACGCTCTTAAGGGGTCGAATTATGCTCTTGACATACTGAAATGGAGGTGTGATGGATTATAAATTTATTTTTATATTTTTATTTCTTGAATTAAGAGAGTATATGATTCTATCAGCATGATTATTGACCAATTCACATTTCATAACACTTTCATTCTAACTATGATTTGAGATTGGTTGAGATTTTCTGGCTGTTTTATAAGTTGGAGATTTCATATATTCATGAGATACCAATAATTATTTTCTCAGACAATGATTCTAGGATTACATCATGGTTTTTCTGGGGGATTTCATATGGATAATGGGATCATGATACAAAATAGTTCCAAATTACACCCTTAGATAGATACCCAGATCAGAAAGACAATCAAGGTTATAAAAGATATATTTATATCTTGGGTGTTGTAAATTGGTTAGAAAATGGATTATCACTTTCTATTTATAGGGTGTTCTTATAAAAATGATATAACTCCAATATTGACATTAAAATTTCCATGTCCCTTTATGGGATAACTAGCAAGTCACCCTTTATCTAGACTAAGATGGGTGAAAAATATATTAATAGTCCAGATAATATGTAGTAAATGATAGAATAGTTTATGTGATCCATGATCATTTGAGAATGACATGTAAATGGTAGAATTAATTCGAGGATATACATTGTATGGATTTGAAATTTGATATTGGGAACCATATTTTTTCTTATAATCTCCCCATGCTACAAATTATAGTGATTTGGAAGGGGAAAAAAGAAACCACTAATGTTCATCAAGATATTAGAGATATTTAAGTTGTTTATTGATGTTCAATTTCTCATTAAAATTCAAATATAATTACAAATAGTGAATTAAATAATCCATTTTTACATCTGAAAAGATATGAGCATGAACTAATAGACATTATTGATTTTGGTGAGAGTAACATCTAGGATAGTGCCACAATATGGATTACCTGGTGTCGATTAAGGTCCATTGGAAGATGGAGAAAAATAGATCATTCAACTCATAGTTGTGGGTGATTTGGAATTATAGATGTGTGTGAGAGAGCACATGAGAGATATATTGCATGATGTGGGACCTATATCCCAATTATTTTTTTATAGATTACGCTTTCTGGAAGAAAAATCCTTAAATGAGTGGAGGATTAATTGAATATGGTTTTGTTAGACAAGTGATTTGATAAAATCAATATATATATATATATATAATTATATCAATATAATATTCTTATGATTCGGTTCTAGGTATTTTTTCGTAAGACCCCTGAAATTATTATAATAAGAATATTAATATATATTATGCACACTTGGTAATTATTCATCTTGAATGGGTTTTCAATTAAATATTTCCTCATTTGGAAAATCATGTAACATTTATTATTTCATAATATGGTTTTTTCCCATGGAATAACTTACTGTTGATCAACATGAGGAATTTAGTAAAAGACTACCATGGTGGCTCCATTAAATAAAATAAATTAATATTTCATTTAATATATTTAATGAAATAAAAACTAATTAATTTATATATATACATTGGTAGGTTTTACATCCATGATCAGCCAAAAAAAGTGAGAAACTTGAGGAGGAGGAGTGCTTCATTGGAAATAGTGAATCAATAATGGGGATCAATGATGGATAATCGAGGAAGAACATCTTATGGATGGGAATCACAATGCAATCATCATATTTATTTTGAGATGAAGCATTCTTTATAAATGATCAATCTATTATCATGGAATAGCATTCGATTTCTCATATTTATTCCCTTTTAATCAATTGTTTTATACATGTATTTCTAATATATGTTATTTTTATGAAATTGATATTCCATTCTCGAGCTTGGTTCCATATTATTTTTAATTAACCTAATTAATCACTTTGTTTGAAATGATTTAACTCCTTCTAACCCTATGAAATAATTTGATAGGACCACACCAACCATCTCTATTTTATCAGTTCAATCTATTGATTTCCCCAACATTTAACATATTTTTCACTGTTGGTCAAAGCCATTATAGATATAAATTTCCAGGTTGAATTTGATCTTGAATGAAACCACAAATTCTAGGATGATGTTGAAAAAAATAGAGAAAATTTATTTGAAACTAAATTTTGATGTGATGTGTGATGTAACAATTGGATATAAGGATATAAGGTCAACTATTTGTTTCATGTCCACATGTGAGGTGACATAGTGGAATGGTGGGATGTGGAATATCATTACATAATTAGTGTAGTATGAATATTTCCACTAGGGATGTATCTGGATCTAAACTCCACATATGGATCCTCAATGGATTTTATGGCAGATAGAGTGTTGGAGGAGCCATGCTCATGGAAGGTGAAGAGGTTTTTTTATTTCATGATAATCTTAGTGTATAATTTATGTAGTCCATGGACACACAATGTATATTCACCTTACTATAGCAGCTAAAATTTTTGGTGAAATTATATACCACAGGCCATGTATGGATTATAAACATTGTCTGACGATATGATGGAGGATCAGTGTGTATCCTAGTAGTACATGGGAACATTCATGAACTTGAATATAGAAATGACAAGAGTATATGGGCCAGACCATGTACTAAAACAAGAGAAATTTCAATGGGAATGGCTAGTGTTCACAATCTTGACCAACATACAAGATTATAGGCTTAAATACTTCGACACATACCAAATGGAACATGTATACTCATGGAAGATAAGGAACTCTATTTACACTCAATATATTTTGTTTAATTTATGCCTTGGGATTATACCCTAAGTATCTCATTCATTTGGAATCAATTTTGGGTATGTGGGTAGTTTACCCAGGAGAGTTTTCCATATAACAAGCAACATTAGTTATATTTTCATCATAAAAATGAAATGAGGTATATTGATCATGAAACTTCATTCATAAAATTTTATTCAACAAAAGTTATCAGGTTCTATCATAATATTGATGCCACGACAGGTACTCCACTATCTCAGCATAGAACAAAAAACCTATAATTTTTTGAAATTCAATGTCAATACTCCCCCATAATATAGCTACTAACAGTCCCATATCTACGGAAGGGTAATGTTCTGTCTTAGAGATCTGGTTGTGTGTGGGTCCTCCACTAAATCTTTTACTCTCTCATGTATATAGAGATCATCAGTGTGGATTGAGAACCTATACCATGATTCTTGTCTGATTTCAAGTAGTTATTATATTTGAAATTTACCTTTGTTATCTCTAAATAGACTGATCATTCTTACATGGCTATGGATTTGGAAATCATATTTACAATTCTCATTGATCTCTTTATGAAAATATCTATTGAGATTCTCCTTACCATTTTCATATTGGTTGATTTGACTATTTATTTTTCTATTATGTCCTATTTATTTTTTGGTGAATCAATTGGGGTATGTAAATTAGAAATCCTTCAAGGGCCACACCCATATGAGAGTTATCTTATTAATTTATATAATGGTATATGGTTTCCTTTGTGGACATTGTTTTATTGGAGCATAGAGGTTCTTGGTCCTAACCATGTTTGGTGGTTAGCTATAGATATTGTGATATATGAACTCATTAATTTTTTCTTATTCCCTATTGTGGTCATGATTCATCCTTAATTATTGTTGGCAATGTATTTTTTTCGTATTAATCATTTTTACTAGACAGTTATTATATTATGGTTTCCTTGATGTTTTTTTCATACATATTTTACACTCTAGACTTTCAATCATTTATTATATTTATGAAATAATTTATGGATTTAGATTTTTGTATATTTATATATTATTAGTAAAAGGAATCCCATTTAAGTGTCATGCCAACATGTTCTTATTACCATCCCTATGACTATTTGTGGCATTCTCTGGCCATCACCCATGGAATACTATTATCCTTGGTTGGGTGCTGATGGGTTGGGTCATGATATAATTCATGAACAATTACATTTCATAAACATTATTACTTTAAATAATGAAGATGAGTGCTAAAACTTCAATACATAATCATGAGACAGTTTCAAAGGACCTATTATCAAATTGATCTTTCATATCACTCAGGGTGATGATTCATTGGTTGACATGCATTGGGATATGTTAATAATGTAAAAATTAAACATTATTCCTTTGAATTATCATCATCAATCAATCTCAAAAGACCTAAAATTCCAATGTTTGTTTTTCTCATATATTAATGATTCTTTGAACCACTATTCATTTTAGTGAATCATATTTTATTCACTTTATAATGGGAGAATATGTGAAAAAAATTAACCCCTTCAATGGAAACAAGAAGGGTATTAATTCGTATATTTAACCATATGATTTTTTATCTAATTTCCAAGTAATTTAATATTATTCTTGGGGATGACTATATTACTATGGTTATACCATCTGTTGGATTATAGGTACATGGGAATATCAAGAAATGGTGACAATTTTCGTGAATGGAACTAGATTTTTTTTCCAAATTACTCAGTATATAAATATATTGATATAAGATTTTCCAACTATCTCTGATAAAACCTCTTGGTTGAAAAATTTCATTTGATTCAATGTTCTACATGCAATTTAATAGATATCTATATGACAATAGGTCGACTGGACCCCTCCAACTGTCTATATGAAAAATAATTCAGATGGATCATTATATAAAGGAATTTTGTGTCGTTACGATCATATTAAGAGATATTTCTTCTCAACATTTCTATTCAATAATTCTTATTATAGTTATGGTAGTCCTAATTAATAGATATATCAGAGATTTTATATTGGTATTTTCCTTTTTATAGCTATGCATATTTATTTTTTATCAGTGGATAATGAAATTGATTTGATTATTATGATCACTGATGGTATATTTTAAAAAAAATGGTATATAAAATATAAAATTTATATATTAAAGAAACTCAATTCCTGAAACATTTTTATTAGTAATATATATTATGAGGTAAATAATGTTCTAGATATGATTACATCCCATGGTCTTTCACCCAATAATGTAAATTTTTCTCCACTGGATCCTTACACTTGACTATAATTCAGTGGTGGATAAAGATTCAATTTGAATATAATTTATCATACACCTATGACATCATATATATTTGTCACATTTCATTAAGAAAAAAAATTCAAGTTATTCCACATCATATGGTTACTAGGTAGTTGAAATGAAAAATTTCTATATAGAAAAACATGATGAAAATACTTATCATCATAAGTGTCACCAGTCAAATGTAATCCATGCTCATTTAGTTTGTTTATACAATTGTTTTTTCTATTCATCGATGATAAGATAACCCAAATGAGATATAGCATGGAAGAAAGCCAATATCAAATAAAATTTGATTGTTGTGGGGAAGGTGTAACATAAATAAAAGGTGGAAACCATGGAAAATACTTAGATAAAATGGATGATGAGAAGATATTGGGATACATATTCATGATGAATTCCTATAAGTTTCTTTTCAAAAGGCCAAACAGAATTAGAGAGTGTGATAGTGGTAAAATTGATGAAGGTAAATCCAGTAACATATATGTAATTATAACACTTTGTGTTGTCTATGATCATAGATTATAAAAGGATTTGAACTACGGTGGTAAATATACATTTGTAGAATTTATTATTTTAATTAATTTATGTATATGTTATTTATATAATTCACCTAGGGATTCCATAGAGAGATAGATGATATGAAGACTATTAGAAAAATATAATTTGTGAAAAATAATTACTGGAAAAATCTTGGAGTATGAAAACTATATAGGAAAAATCTATATTTTTTCTTTTGGAACTAAAATCTTTTATAAAATCAAAATTGAGGGTTTCATGTGTCAATTCCATTAATTATGATTTATATTTTATTGACAAATGTTTTAAATAAGATATTTTAAAGAGACTAATAGATCAAAAATCAAATGAACAATTTTTTCAATTACAAATACAAATGATTATCTCTACAAAGTTGCCTAAAAATGAATTATTTTGAGATAATGGTAATTAAAAAAGTACTAGTAATTAATTATGAAGAAACTACTATTCCCATGTAAATATATTTTCCATTAATACTGGTTATGGTATTGGTTGTTTAGAGGAAAGTCATAATTTTTCAATTGGGTGTAAAATTTTAATTCATAAAGAGAGTTATAAAAGAATAATTTTATATCAAACAATGGTGAGTTTTCTAAATAAGTATTATAAAAGGTATTAAGATTTAATATATTCCATTATGGATTGAAACTGACCCCAAAATCCTGTGGTTTTATTTGTAAAACCTATATAAAAATCTATAGTTTAAAATAGGATGATAAAAAATTATTTATTTTATATATTAAACCATAGAAGATTATTTCATGAATTATTTCTATATTTATGACATATTATTCATAAGAAAAAAATAGAATTATAAAAAGGGTTTTGTTTAGTTCATTAAATCAATATTTTTAATGTGAATGATCATTGATAACCATTTATATCAGTGGGTGTAAGTGGTCTAAAAAGAAGGAATAATTTTATCCAAAAAAATTTAAAAAAATGGCATACTATGCCTATTTTATAAGAACAAATGATTGATGTTTTCAATAATTTATATGTATTAAATATAAGTAAAAAAACATTTGATAGAAAGATAAATTGACCAGATAATTAACTAGAGGATGATTAGATGATTTTATATTTACATCACGGTGATAGGAAATTATATTTTCATCCAAACATAAATGTTTCTGCAATTTCAATTATTTCCCTATAAGGAAAACTCCATGGTGATGAAGATAATTAAAAGGTAAATTTATGGATAATTTGATTTTTCTTTTGTATGTTGCTTCAAGAATGATATAGAAATATATATCTAGTATAACTTTTATTGTTCCTATGAAAACATGGAGATAAAATCCATTATTTGAGAATCCATTTTCATTGATGGAATGTGAATTGGGTTGATTAATATGATTCATTATATCACCACTATTTGAAAAACTGATGAATAGAATTTTTTATCAAATAATTATTTAACACAACTTAATGGATCAAACAAAAACTAGAGGATATTGTAAAGAAGATGAATTTTTAAATGGTAGTAATTTGTTAAAACCATAATTTTATTATTCTAGTTGTGTTTATAGTATAAAATTAAGGAATAAATCATGTTGAGATAAGGTAAAATTCCATTAATTTTAGGTTTCATTAATACATTTTCAAACAAAATCATGTGAAAGATACCAATATCATGCATCATAAACAAATATTGGCCACAATGGTATATAATGATATTGAATGAATTTGTATGTTTTTCATCTATAACTGATTGTTGGGGAGACAATATCCAATAGGAATTAAAAGGTATAATTTAATTTTTAGCTGGAATTATGGAAAATAATAATTCATTTTCTTGTTCACTTTTTTTAATTGATCATTTATGAATGTGTGAATAGATAATTTATTATTTAAGACATTCTTTGTTGATGAAATTGAATGAATATATTGATTGGATATAGATATGGGGAATCCATTTCCATTTTTTAGTCATATATAGTAAATTGTTTATGTGTTGGATAATTTATAGGGATCATGGAGAATATTTTCAATATAGAACATTGTATGATTTTATGGGGGATCAATAAGTATGATTGAAAAAAAATCCAAAGGGGTGTATTATTATAACCCCATGATAGATTAGTATTATATTTTTCAATTTAATAAACATTTTATCTTTATATATTCTATATGTATGTATTTATAAATATAGTTACTATTTGATGATTATTTTTTTTCAAGCCATGTTTGTATTTCAAGAAACCATTCATGAATAGATTAGATTATCAAAAAATGGAAATATCTTACTAAATTTGTTTCATTTAACATTATTCTTTATAATTATATAAGATTTACTTTGTGTCTTGGTCTTATAATATTCAAAATAAAAAACAAATTTTTTTATATGGATTATATTACCATAGAAAATATAATGGCCACACCACCCTTTATATGTGATAAAATGTGACAATGTGTGGAAGAACACAATGAACTATAAGGGTATGGAAAAAATTATAATTGTATTTTAGGTATTTCATATGTTTTCCATCATTTCTAGTTTAAATGGAATATATTATCTTCTGGATATATGAAAATTCAAAAAAATATTTTCATGTTGATTTCAGTGGTTTTCGGGATCTAGAGATTCTCATGCTATAGAAGAAATGACACACCATAATAGGAACAATAATAATATATTCATTATGATTTTGTCTTATTACAAATCATCATGGAATTTATATCGGTCCAGGATTATAGTGATTTGTGATATTTAACATTTAAAAAGAAATATAACTAAAATTGAATATTTGTGACAGGATTTCCTAGGGTGAGAAAAATTCATAAGAAAACAAAATTTGTATATTGGTGTATTAAATATTAGATATTTCTTGGTAAGAAAGGATAAATTGGTAGACATGGTCCCACAAAGATAAATGTAAATATTTCATGAAATGTAAGTGTTTATGGAGTTTCATGATATAGTAGGGGAGGTAAATACATGAATGATATTTATATATTTATATATAATAGACTTTTATAGATTAAATTAATTTTGGGATTGTCTATATTTTATTGAACTTGGTCGACTAAATAGGAATTCAATGAGTAGTGTTAAAGAACAATTAAATGGATTATAATTTTAATTTAATTAGAACATGTTTTGGGATAAATTATTTCCTAAAATAACGTTCAATTGAATCATGTGAAAAATATAATACATTGGGAATGCGAAAAATCTAGGAAATTATATAGTAAAGAATAACAATGAAAAAGAAATAAAATATTTCAAAAAATAAACTTGAATATGTTCATTGATATTTATATTTAATGAAATAACTAAGATGAAATGAAAACACCTGGGTTTAAATGTTTTTCCGGTTTCATTAAAATTTCATTGTATATGATGACCATGTCTTATGCATACAAGTATTCATATTTAATAATTTAAAAAAAAATTAAATAATAGGGAGTTATCCACGATTTTTAGTTCATATTTCCATAACAATTTTTCATCTTATTTGTTTATATTTTTTACCATTGATTTGTAAAAACATATTTGATGTACTATTAATACACTATACCATTGTAGTGAACCAAGTAAAATCTATTTAGGTTATTTTTAATTTATAAAAATAAATATCATATGTATGATTAATGATTATCGTTTTTGAGATATTATTGATTTCATAAGAAAAAAATATTGTTTGATGAAAATAATGATTGGATATCTTCATTCACCCCCAATGATGTATTTTCCATGTTTGGGTAATAGATATTTATTGATATATAAATAATACTAAGAAAAATTGATATAATAATATTGTATGTTTTGGATGGTTCAAAATAGTTGTTATTATTATTAGGATTACATAATTTACAGGATTAACATATGGACATTAAGAGGATGATAATTAAATGTTTCGACATTGAACTAAAATGATTTTAGACATGCATAGACATTCATGGTCTAAAATTCATGTTTTCTAATTTAGAACAAGTATTGATTATTTTAATTTTTCATAAGATATATTATAGTTGTTATTATTTACAGACACACGCACTAACCAATTTCATAGTATATGGATTAAATGAAGTAGAAATGACTAAATAATAAAATATAATGGATAATTTTGTGATTTCCACAACCAGTAACAAAGATTTATAAGATATTCTATGATAAAATATTGATACTAAAAACTAACTCTTATAGGATATACATGATATAATGAATCTTAATAAACTCAAAATGCACCAAGGAAGGTATTACCTTATATTTAATCCTTTATAAGACTATTCATAACCCCCTATAGGGGGTCTCATACTAAATTAATAGATTATTACTGTCTCAGTAAGAAATTATATTGTTTATCATTTAGTGCTCAAAGCATGATAATTTTGTACTATATATTTATCATTTTTAGGACAATTATTTTCAATGGTGGAATATCATTTTGAATAAAAAGAAGAACAATGTAATTCAATCCTTTTAATATTATGAGTTCGAGAAGATACTTTCAAATATTTATTTTTCATATACTATTTATATGTAGATATTATGATAATTCTTAGAGATGAAATATGATGATAATAAATAAAATAGTATATATGAGGTAAAATTCATGAAGTAATTAATTTATTCTTATAAATTATTAATGAACCAATATAATAAATTTAACATTACATTAGTGTCCTAAGAAAAATTCCTTAAAACATCTTTTCTAAATTGGACATAGGTATCTAAGAAGAAAGTATTCAATGTTCATTGAAGGTGGGAATGGAAATTAGATTCTACCATTATTCTCTTGGTTTCATGGAAATTATGAAAAGAATTAAATATTATGGATTCTAAAATGATAAAAAGGAAAAATGTTTATTTTTATTCTAATATGAAAATGATGTGGGAAAAATAAAGGGGGACAATCCTTAATGGAAAATGTAAATTCATCATGTGAGGAAGGTAATTCTATTTCATGAACGATTAATATATATAAATGATTTGTCCATATAATGAAATGTATGGAATAATTGATCATAATAATTCCCCACATACACTAATCATTAATCTCTAATTATTATGGAAACTATTCCAACCATTTCCTTAAGGAATGGGTGAATAAAAAAATTCCCCACTTATCCCCAAATAGAATGGATAATCAGAAATCCCATGAAATTAAAATAGTTGATGTGGGTCATAAAATTGATATTTTTGAAGGTATACATGTAATCCTCCCAATAAATACAAATGTATCATTTTAATTTGTTTCCATATACTCAATTTATACTGAATGATTCATAATTTAATGAAAAAAATACCCCAAAATAATAGATACTTCAGTATCAGTTCAATGTTTATATGGTGAGATGATTTCAACTCATGTCAATAAAAACAGTCCATTAGAAAATTATTTGTGCTTTATATCTCATAATACCACTATTCCCTATTTACCTTGAATTTATGTGAAAATTTTTCATGGGTAAACTATCCATAAATAGGGACCATATCGAATTCTATGATATGGAAGAAAAATTTAATATCTCAAATAATATCATGGTCATATATACGTGTAATATTGAATCCGAACTCCCAATAAAAATTTTACCCAATATTTGAGTTTTAATTAACAATCATGAGGTATATTTCAGCTAAATAATTGGGAAAAACTAGCTATTAATGATAATTTAAATGTGAATGGATAAATTTATTATTTTCACACATATTATCTTTGTTTTACCTAGATTGAGAGGTTTATATATCAATAAAATTTATAACCATCCCCTTTTTAATTTATAAATATATATTAATAATGACCCAAATTTAATTGAAGTAACTAATTAATGAACTCCATTAGATCCGAGATAAATTTTTTATACACATAAGTTCTTCACCATGGGGTTCACCAGTTCTCATTATTTTTATGATTGATTAATCAATGCATCAGATTTTAAATTCTCATGTACTTAATAAGAGAATATATAAGAAAAAGCATAATCTACTACATATTGATGAATGTTTTGTCAAATATGAGGGAAAATATACAAATAAAATATTTAAATTTGATCTATATATCATCAATTAAGGGTTACAATATAGAATTATCATTATACCACCATTCATATAATACATGGAACAATAATTTATAGTGAATCACTTGGGTCACAAAAATTCACCTATTAAATTCATAAATATGATGAGTAATATCATCAGATCTCCATGATCTATTTTTTATATTCTTTAACAATGATATAATTATATATTACCTTATTTATTAATAGAATTAATATTATTTAACGATGGTGGTGATGATTTTGATAAAAGTTAAACTATTTACCATATTTAGAAATTGTGAATTGTGACTATATAATGTATCATTCATGTTTCAAATAATCAAAAGTCAGTATAAATATATGTTTAAATAAATTATTGAGGCAATTAAATAATGTTTTTTTATATTTAACACTGTAATTGATATACATGGTAATTTTAGATTTATTTTATACTACTGAATATTTGTAAGATATTTATCTATATTTTCATATCAACTATATATATTTACATTTAAGGGATTCGTGTTCCTATAGATAAAAGATTGTGAATAAATTCTTATGAAAACATCATGAATAGTACAACAAAAATACTCAAAATTCCTTATAGTGGGAATGGGTTTTTGATATATAAGGTTTCTTGAATGAAATAACATCGATGTGTCATTATGAAAAACTTTCTTGTGGTAGGTTTTGAATTGATTAATTAGATGTTATAGATAAATATTTCGAAATAAATAAAATGATGGTAGGAATCATATTCATTTTCATAAAAATATGATGATATTACATCAACATAATAATCATAAGGACTTAACTTATATATTCCCACGTAATGAGTTAAAAATTAATTAAATTAGATTGTTGGATTGCTGAAGGACTATGGATACTCCACACATTACCACCCTATGAAGGAAAAAATGTTATTAATTCAATTTTTTGGATTGATAATTATACAATATCTAGGATTAATATTTAAAAATGAATATTACTAAATGATTAGTAAATGGTGGACATGAAAATAACATGGTATGTAATTAGCCCTTTCGTTCCAAGAATGACGGCTAAACTATCTATCCATGTGAAGATAGAGAAGTCATAGGAATAAGATATTGATCAATATAATTAGATAAGGAATATTTTATATTCCTCTATTGACATTGATCAAAATATACTATTTAAAAAAATAAATAGTTTTCCCATAAAACAAGGTTTGAAGGTAACGTTGTCAAATGATCGACATATATAATTAATCTTAATCAATATTTTATGTAAAAAATATGTATAGATGATCAATTGAATATTTTTTATTGGAAAAAATAAAATTTTCATAATTACATATACATATCACCATTCATGGAATTATAAAGTATATATATTTTTCATAATAATGTCTAAGGGGATAATGTATCCCTTACCCCTACATGTATTGAAATGTGAGAATATTTTTTATTGGTCTCATTGACGAATTCCCCAAACTATTTAAATTGAATATTTACAATTTTGTTTTAGTTGATTACTTGATAAAGTCTATTAATTTCACAGAAATTCATTTATATTTTTTATTTTATATAATTCCAACGATATACATATAATAAATTTATTAATTTATAGGAATACAACTATCGATGGTGTAATATTTATACATGACATTATCCTCCATGTCAATTAAAAGACCTCAAAAAGTATTGGTAAGAGTGTTTGGATTCCACATATTATATCAAACTCAATAAAATTATTAAATTTAAATGAAACATTTAAACCATGAATTAAATGTTTGAATGTTTTCAATAAATTAAAGAGAAGGTTGGGATCAATGCATTCCATTTGTAGAGTGATTATATACAAAAAAAATCCACTCTAGAAATAAAATGACACTTTATGAATCTCTATATATGAATAGGTAAGAAACACAGACATGTTTGGTTGAATTTTGAGAGAATATGATTCCAGGACTAGATATTTCATAATAAATGTTATAAATGATTTAATCCATTAACCAAAAAAATTAAAACTACAAAATTTAAATTTAAAATGTATGATGAAAATATTCTATGATATTTGGTATTTAAAATTTGAAATAATTTATTTATTTGAATATCACAATTGAAGAGTGTTATTAATTCAATAAAGAAATGAATGTTGAGAACATGATATGTAATAGGATTTGGATTCCTTGATTTTATGAGGATAATTTCATATTCACTTTCACTTCCCACAACCCTCAGTCATCTGCATGATATATTCATAAAAATAAAATTGTAGGATTTCCAATGAAATAGAACATACATTACTAAACATAGACGTTGAATAATAGGAACCTTATATATCATACATGAGAGATTTTGTAGAAATCTTTAATCATGTAGATAAAATACATTAAAACATAACCACTCACCGTGTTAATTTTTCAAGAGGAATAAAGTGTTAAAATGAGATAAAATGGTAACAAAAAAGATGTAATATGCCTAAAGTTTACTCATTTTGTTTCTTTAGTGTATTAAAATTTCATGGGATAAATTCTAGCATATGGTGTTGATAGTAAACCCAAACGTGTTTTGTATATTATTATGTTTTAATAAACATGGAATTGTCAATATATTTTCATACAAAAAATAATAATTTGAATGATGATTTATTATGGAAGAATATTATAATAAAAACAATTTAAAATATATAAAAATGAATTATAATTTATTAAATAATGAAAGCAATAAATCTATGAGAATATAACTCTAAAACATGTTTAATTTATCATAATAATGATATTTATCTATATCGTACAACAAAATAATGAAAGTTTATTAAAGAAAAAAGAAAACAAAATAGGGAAAAAAAGTTACAATCATGGAACACCCAACAACCATAATGAGGATGTTATGGTGTTGGAGATCAAAATCCCAAACTTCAAAATAAAAGCATCAAGAACCACCCAACGAAGTGTGGTCAGATCTAGATGTCAACAGTAGCATCTTCCTTGATTTCCATTTTCAAAGGCCACTATCTGCACTCCATTCCATAAATAGCATCAAGGAAGGCCACTACAGGTTGAGAGTTCATCTCTCCATGAACTGCTAATTGAATGAGGAGACCATGAAGACTGCCGATAATGAACCCAGCTCCAGCAGCCCAGTCAGGAAAAAAAACCTTCACGCCAAAGGGTACGACAGAATAGTACAATAATATATAACTAAATAAAGAGGAAAACCTAATATAAATATGATAACAATATTATTAACGAAATTATAAAATATGATGAATTATTTTAGTATATACCCAAGGAAATATATTGGAAGGAAATATAAACTATTTTATTTACGACAATTGATTATATAGTTTATTTAATTGTGGTCAATATATATATGTCCAATGTATATATAATCATTAGAAATATTTTTATCTGGTAATGATAATGAATATCTATAATTTTTAGAAATAAAAAAACAAAATATAAATAAATAATTATTATTATTAAAGATTTAAATATAAATAAATTAAATAAATAAACTACAACATAATAAAAATTTCATTTTTTAATCACCATATAATAATAAAATAAATGAAAAATTTTATGAAATAATTAAATTCAAATAATGTTTAATGTTCTAATGGATTTGTAGAAGAAAATAAGAAATGTGGCGCAGTTAACATTAATTATTGTTAAAAATGGATATCATTCAAGGATTTATTTTTTGATTATATTGAATTTTATATCATAATGAATTAAATAAGTTATTTTTTATATGATAATTATAATAAAATATAATATTTCTATTTTAAAAATAATTGATTATCCCTCACTTTATTGTTAATTGTTATAAAATCAATTTATAAAGAATTAATATTTTAAAAATAAAAATTTTCATTAAAATATTAATTTATATATATATTATTTCTTCATTTGTATTATAAATTTAGCATTTTAAAAATATGAGTTTTATTGAATGAAAATAATGTTTTTTATTTACACATAAAAATTTTGTAAGAAGGTAATTTTTAATTTCATGTTTAAAAATACGGTACTAAGGTAAAATTTAATTACCATTAAAATTGTAAAATAATCTAAAAATTTTAAATTAAAGGCTAACGTCATGAAATAATAGATGAAAAATTACCTCCAAATTAGTAGATGGCGGAGTGATCTTCCTCTAGTCATCACTTTCCCTTTACTTTTCAACATTAGATCCAATTTACATGAATAAAAGACATTATATAATCGTTTAGAAAAATGTTTTTCTAGAAATTATATTCAAGATAACATGTAAAATTATCCCAAATATCCCTATTTTTGTCAACAACTTAATTGAGTTTTTTTACAAGACCCTCCCTTGTTTTTTTAAATCTGGTAATAAGAAGGATCCTCAAATCCCATACTTAATTGAAGCTATGTTATAGAATATAAAACTCTTAAACATAACTGTTATTGTCTCTTAAAACCTTATTATTTAACATATTTATAAAATATTATTAAAAATAAGATATCACTCATGTAAAATTTGATTGAAATTATTATGCTTCAATATAAGTTATATTATATCAAAATAATAACATGTTCTTACAATTTTAGTTTTAATAATAGGTTCTTGGTTTG
Organism: Viscum album; assembly: GCA_963277665.1. Taxonomy (NCBI): domain Eukaryota; kingdom Viridiplantae; phylum Streptophyta; class Magnoliopsida; order Santalales; family Viscaceae; genus Viscum; species Viscum album. The sequence goes on from OY728159.1 coordinate 2,013,562,675, forward strand.
GATTATTGTACCACATACAAGAACCATCATTTAAAATTTACACCATGAATGAATAATAAAAAATAAATTCTTGATACATTTTTTAATAATGGAAAATTTAACCTGTATAAAGAATTAAATGAGTGTAATAATATAATGTTAATTCAATTTTTATGATAATTCAAAAATCACTATAATAATTATTTGTACGAATAGAATTCAATTAATCGCTATATTTTCACTATTGGGAGAATGGGACTCCAAAACAAAAAGAAGTATCATAATTATTTTAGTGGTGAAAAACCATGATAATTTTGTATGCATGAATCACAAAACCAAGTAATGTATCAAAAAATATAATAGCTGTACATATAATATTAATTTTCACTATAAAACATTTATATATGATATTTAAGGAATTAAAATTGAGTGGTATAATGTGATAAAAATGTTAATTATGTCCTCTTAAATATTTGTAATAAACATAAATTTTTTATAAGATGATTTATTTCATGTTTGACTGTATAGAAATCTAGGTTTTTTTAAACGAATATCGAAATGTATTTGAGATTTCATATGTCTTAATTAATATTTTATTAAATCGACCAATATTTTCATCTAAAACTAAAATATTTTATTCTCGTAGGGTTATTTATAGTCTTTACTAGTCCTTTTACATTTTTTCATTCGTTGGATTATAAATAATCAAAAAGAAAACGTTTAGGTGAATATGACCATATCTATTCTATTTGATAGAGAGTTCCTCTGATTCATGTTAATTTTTATAGTTTACTTAATTTATATCTCTATCTCAACATTAATATTTCTTAATGTAATTTAATATTTAATATTAATTTTTTTTACAAAATTTTTGAATGTGACATTTTATTATTTAATTAATGTTCACATTATCCAGTAGTTTTTATTATTTTATTGTAAATGCATCTTTTACTACTTTTCATATTAATCCAAATTAATACTTGTAATTAATATTGTTTTCCAATGTTATTTTTTATATATTATTTCATGTAAAAACTAAAATTTCATAATATTTGTATTGTAATTTTTTATGCTAATTTACTAAACATCCTAAAATTTTATTTTTATCATTTTTAATATCTTTTAACATTTTTTATGAAATAATTTTTATATTCCATAATCATTACCACAAATACGATATCAATATAAACTATTATCATTCTTTGTGAATTTTTTAATGAAACATATTTAATTTACACTAGCCATTTAAACTATGATTTAATTATGACTATTATTATGTACATTAAAAGACATATGTTTTATTTTTAATTATGTGATTGATGGAGATTAAATTATATATCCCTCAAAGTCATTGAATAATTATTAAAATACCATGATATAGAATTTATGGGATTTATGATTGAATGTTATGGGTTATGAAACTATTTCCACAATGTCATTATCAAATTTAAGGGAACCCAATATATTATGTAGTGGGAATCTAATAAAAATGAGATGATTTTACTAATTGTGATCTTAGATATTTGTAATGATTAAATTTAATTATATATGTTCAACTTTCTTATAAAAATATCAGCATTAAATATCAATCTGATTTAATGATTCTATGAATAATGATATTTGTTTGAAGACATTTAATTCCAATCCTCATTTAACAATTACTTCAAAAAAATTATTTCATTATTATTGATTTATAATCCATGTTCTAATAGGTATTATTTTCTTATGTTATGATCCATAACCATAATTTTATTCTCATACTCACTTGTTGATCTTATTCTCGATTATGAACTATATTTTAAGTATCTTATATCCTCCACTCACTAGGAATTTACTCTCACAGTAGTGAAGATAAAGTAATGACATGATGGCCTTTGTTCATCCTTGATATAGGTTCTTAAATGGAGTAGTTTTGAGAAACATGTTCTTCCTATAGGATTTTTAAGAGTTTGTATCAATGTGTTGGAGGGTTTCAGTAGATTCTAACTAGAGTTTGCCAGCGGTTTGGTGGTTTGCAGATGGTGATGATGGAAACACCTCTATATTTGTTTGAGGAGGTCAGTTTGGAGGGATGAATCAGGTTTTTTCTAGTGTTTATGTTTCTATGGTTTGTGGTTTCCATGGTTAGAAATGGTTCTTTGGAAATGATAATCACTGATGTTGAATGTGATTTTTAATGGTTGGTGGACACAATATGATGATGACATATGATCTTTAGACTCATCGTTGTGCAGTTGTTCAAGTGGATTCCATTATTTATGAGATCTTGTTGTTTTTATTGAAATTTTAATTTTTAATTTTTAACTTCAAATTTGGAATTACATCCTACTAGATTTTATAATGTTTTTTTTGATTGTTTGATGTTTTCAATAGTGTGTGGTTCCCTCTATAGTCATAGAATTGGTGGTATGAAAATAAAAACAAAATGATTTTGAGTCATACCTTATATGTTCATCTGATAAAGACAATATTTTTTACTTGTGGGTTTATGAATACCTTAATAATTAAGCGACATTTACTATTATTTGTCTAAAAATAATACTTCATGTACGTTTAGGACACATTGATTTTAATAACTTTGTGTTGTTTAATTTTGAGGATGTTGGGATAATCATGATTTTTACATAATTACAGACTGTTCAATGACTTTTTATAGATAAATAAATTTTTATTATTACGTGATATATTACATATGTGATGTTTTATATTTCACTACACATATTTAGAGGCCCGTATGGTCTCATTGTATTTGGAAAACTCAAGTAATGGAATAAATGGATTTTTTATATAATGGTATCCCATCTATATATCATGAAATACCCTATAATAAATAAGAAGGAGGATGTGACTTATTACAAATAATGTGGGACCTAGGGAGAGGAATGTTGAGTTTACACATGGTTTATTTACAAGGATAATTTATTAAAAACACATTATATTTAAAAGAACATTGTATTATAAAAAAATAATGTCATGTTCAATAATGATGCTTTATAAAATAAAAAGATGAAAATATATTATACTAAATCATAAACCCTTCCATTACTATATTATCCTCCATAACCATATTACAGAACATGATGAAAAAATGTATACTGGAACATAAATAAACTACATCATTATCATAGGGGTGATAAAATGACTGTATAATGAAACTTTTAAGAGAAATATGAATTCAATAGGGGTTTTGTTTTATAAAAATTTTATTCCCTATAAGTTAATCACACCATAATCATATTTACCATCCAATACAAAATAATAAACTTATTGAAAATAAGGGATATTCTTAGGGAATTTAATATATATAGTCTCAATAATATATATTTTCAACCAATATAATAAAATAATGAAAAAATTTGTTTAGAATTTGTGATCATGGATATATTCTTATAAGTATGCACACTCTTGAATGTTTCCAATTATGGATACACAATCACACTTGCTACATTTTTTTAGAAACAATCAATCAGTTTATTTCTTTGGGGAATAATGTCATGCATGGGACCACTCATGGGATTGAGATTTTGAGTTGTATTGGTGATGGTAGATTGGTAACTCGTGCGATTATTAATTGGATATTGTTCAAGAATATGATCACTACATGTTGCATAGTTTCTCATGAAACCTTGTTGAATAATTTAATTCACATTTATTTGATAGTGTTTGGTCCCCATAATGAAATATGTTTTCTATAATAAACAGAGTAGGGGGATTCACTGTTCGCACACATTGGTTCCCTATTAGATATTCCAATTAATGTTTAATTAATAAGGAATACTAAATATGATCAAATTTTTGTTGAATTTATAGAATTATTGAATCAATATGCAGATATTTAATTTTTCCCAGGCAATATAATATCGAAACAATATATTAATAGTTAATTACATTTAGAAAGAGAATCATAATTTATAGAGATATTATTCCCCAATATCATTTCCAATTTTTTTGAAATCTCATGTAAAATGGGGAATTAAATTTAGAAAAGTGCTGCATGGTGGTCAGGAATGTCAGGTTAATTCTTAATGGTTTTCTCATCCATAGCAAGTGGGTTCATTAAAACAAGACTATCATGGAACCTTATGTATGAAAAATACTACAATAAATATACATTCTATGTTATTTTAAATTACAATATTCTTTTTCAATATTTCAATTTTCATTGGAAATTTTCAAATAATCTATATATGATACTTATGGAAAAGGGGTCCACCATTTTATTAAAAAAAATTCCAATCTTATAATTTTATATTTACCAAATGAATAGGTTGTAATTCTACTTAATATTTGGAGTTTTTTTTATGTGGTGTATAGAATTGTAAATTCAAACACCTAGTCGTGACTATATATAGAATGAGTTAATCTACCTTTTTTCAATATTTAACCATTTTAACTACATTAGTATGGTATTTTTATAACATATTATGAATAATTATTTAGATAAATATATATTCTATGTTTTTATTCAAAATTATAAATTTTGATAAGGATTAAAAGATTATATTCTTAATGATTTAACTACTCGAAGCAGTATAGACTACTATATGGAATGATCCTCCAGAATATGTTAAAATTTTGATTAGTAAAAGGAAAAAGATTATTCTAAATTTCAAGGTGTTCCACACATATTTTTCAATAAAAATGGCTCTTCAAACCATCAATAACAGTGTTTTAGTGTTATATACTAGGAAAAATATGAAAATAAGGGTGTAATACCAAAGGATAAATATAAAAATGTACATTAAAAAAGTGTTGTGATGAAATGATATTCATTCTAATTAGAAGATAAAGTATTTTATTTCGGATTTTTTTACCATGTGATGTAATCTTCCACATTTATCATGAAATTTGATATTTTTTCAGGAAACATTAATACATAGTTAGACCGATATTGGTTAATGAATACCACATGACATAGACTATTTAGAAATAAAGAGGTGTTGCTGAAAATATGAGGCTATTAAAAATAATTTGAAGGTGAATTATGTCACACCTTAATAAATAAGAATTATATAATCCAATAATTACCCCAGAAATATCCATTTAGGGATTTTATGTATGATATAGTGGGTTTTATACTACTACTATTTGTGGGAATAATTACAATGCATCTACTTAATGATTACTCTTGATACACTAATAAATTCATACCATGAGGCACAAAACACGAATATCATGGACATGCATGAAGGAATTAATTTTAAAATTCCAAAACTAAATTCCATGAATTATGAAAAATTATTGGAACAAATATATAATTATATAATCCTTTATTCTTAATAAGTATAAATTTTCTAATGAAAATTATGTTTTCATAAATAAATGATCTCAATAACACCTTGTAGCAACAAAGATAAGAAGAATCCAATTATTATAGATAAACAATGATTCATTATGATGTTAGGGGATACATATAATATTATTTACATATACTAAATGGATTCCATAATTGGGTTTGAGAAAATATAATCATGAATATGGACTAACTCTATCCTTGATGTCATGATAAAGTATCTGGTATTTTAGAAGGAAAGGATAGGAAATTTGTGGAAGAAATGAAGAATGAATATATGTGAAATACATTTCAGTTTCCGTGAATATATCATAATTAAAAAATATAAATTAATTAAATAGTGATTCCTAAAATCATAGATTTTTTCTGAACAAAAACCATGAAGCATGGCTTGATCATTGGGGTACGATATACAATCCATAGTGAATTTTTTTGGGTTTGTTGTTTATATATCGTAGTTATTATAAAAATGGTATGTATCTATTAAGAACCATTTCATTATATTTTATAATATTATTTTATTGGTGTAGGTAATATTTTTTACTCTCTAATGGATTCATGAGTGTATTTCTCAATCTATAGAAACATAAATAGTGCTCAATGTACCTACCAACAAAAATATAATGACGCATAGGCCATGTGGAGTGTATGTGATGATAATACTTCCTTTTACAATATCATGGCTTATTTATAGTTAGTTTAATGTATATCTTTGTTATTGATAAATAATATTATTTGAAAATGTAACTTAATTTAATATATCCATGATTAATAAATATATTCGTAAGAAAAAAAATGGGATTTCTGTAATAAAATAAAGAATAAGAACATATCTTGAGGGTCCAGAAATTATTATAATTTAAAACAACCTCAATCCATGAATGGCCACTATACATTATATAGTTTGGTTCATTTTCATTAGATTCATCACCTTTTGAAAATATGACTTTTTGTTCCATGGTTGATGACTTTCCATATTAGTGTTAAGATTATAAATGTCATTAAATATAGAAACAATAATTCTCATAAAATGAGTGTCCATGATAATGATAAAGGATAGTATTGATAATTTGTTACCTAATTAATCAACCTATTATTTAATAATATATATAATAAAATGTAATTCGATTTAAGTATCATTAAATATAGGGTGAAGGAATGGAATCTCTAGTGTAATATCTTGATGAAGACTTGATAGGAAATTGATAGGTGTTGGTTTTGATTTTAAATGAAAATAAGAGATCAATGGAACAACAAGCCAATCATGTGGACTGATGAATAACATCATTTACACATAAGGAAATATCTATTTCCATATATGGTAGACCCTAATACTTCACATGATTGAACAATGGATTTCTAATATCTATGAATAGCTCTCATCTTTATTTAATTTATTATATAATTGAATTTCTATATGGATTAGTGATCATAACTCAATCAAACACTATATCATCTTGGTATTAAATGTATCTTGTTTTGCAGAACACTTTTACAATATATATATTTTATTCATTTTTGAAATAGTGTCCTATCTCTATCCATAGAATTATATGGTAACATATATATAATATGTTCACATAATTACCCACCTTGATTATACATTATCATGAGGTATCATATTTATTTGAATCATGTGTATATTAATAAAATAAATAAATTCATATTTATGTTTTTATTATTCTAATTTTATGATTGATGAGAATATGAAAGGGTATAGTAAAAAAATATGAACCACATACCTTCCTCAATGGTACATGAAATACTATAAGTGTTACAAATACTAAAAAACCTAGTTAATAAGTGGATACCTCAATACAATGAACATAAAAATTAATGATGATTTAAAAAATCATGTACAAGGTGTTATTTTTATCCTCGTTATGAACATTACATGATATAGAGTGTTCTTAAATTATTTTTTTAAAAAATTATCATTTATTGACTAATGGGGTCAACAATGTTTCCATCATCATGTATGGTACATTTTGTATAATAAATCAATTTATTATTAAAATATATAAGTGACGGACTCACAATAAAAGAGATTATTGGGGATTAAAAAATACAATAAAAAATGATACCGTATTTAGATTCTATATCTTGAAATGTTAATTATTTTGGTATAGATAAAATGATTTGGTGTTAGAAGATATGTTTGAAGGTGTGGCTCAAAATCAATTAATTGTTCACTTTGATCCTACTATAAGACATTAATAGATTAAAATAGTGTCTTCATTTTAAATTTAGGTTATTAAGAATTTTTAGTATAAATTTTCATCTATTTTATGATTATGTTATGGGGTATTTTGATATACATGAACATACTATGTTTATTAAACTTAATTTTCTATATAAGGTAATGAAAATAAATTTTTATATTCTCATGAGGTTTACTCTATTAATTTTTTCAAATAAGGTATGTATTTTTCCAACAATACCATTTTTTATAAAGGTGAATTGACAACTTAAGAGTATGTTAATTATTTAATAGTTTCAAATTATTCACTAATAGAGTCATCAATTATTGTGGAAAATGATTAGAGCAATGATACTTCCATGAGGGAATATTCCTATTATTTACTTTAGTACGCCAACACTGAGCTTATAAATAAGGAAAATGATCAATAAGTTATCATTATTGTATATAAATGGATAATAGAGACAAAACGATTCATGGTGAATAACCATTCATGACCCTTTCTAGAATACATATTTTTTCTACCTGTGTGTGGGGAATAGGTTTTAAAAAATGTATACCCTCTATTTTTTAGAATCGATAAATTATTTGACTATTTTGCAGATCATTGTTCTTCCCGAACCTCAACTCAGATTCATTTCACAATGATTTGGTCTATGAGATGTTATTTATTTCATAGATGAATAATGCATTAGTCCCTCTCAAATTTTCACTTAACCATTTTTTATTTTTTTCTAATTATGTCTCAAAGTTCATCACACATTATTCAACAATAATTGATTGAAATGGATTCCAGGGAAGAATAATCATTACTGTCTAAAACATAATTTTCCACAAGGATGTTTGTTTTTTGAATAATTTTTTGACATGAATTATTGAATGATATAATTTTTGAGTCCGATATCCTATATATATATATGAACCTGAAAATGTATATGTAGAATTTATATTGGGAGCATGTTTTTTATCATTAATCAAAGATGGATTTTATAATAAATTAAAAAAGGAAAATTTTATTTTTTCTTTTATATTAATATATAAATTTAGGTGTGGAGTATATTGTGTGGATATAAAATCCCCATTAGATATTTTTTACAATTATGGGAATGTGATGATATAATTTTTCTCCTTGAAATATAATTTTTGATGAGCATTTATGGGTTGTATATAAAGTGAATTTGAGAAAGTAAAAAAAATATTGAAACAATTCATCCAGCAGTTCTTATAATCATCATTATTATGGGAACTACGTGGGGGATATGAAAATGATGGATTACTCTTGATGGGTCCTGATACCCCCAATTGGAACAATTGGTTCCATTATTAGACCACTAAAAATTTTATATATGAAATAAATGTGAGTGATTTTGATTTTTCCCATATTTTTTGGCCAAGGAAAAAAGATAAAAATTTAATTACGGTGAATTAAAACCCCATGAGATTTAAAAAACAATCTTGATAGAAATTTTTTACTGAACAACATTATTTTTCTAGTTTATAAATTTATTTATTTTTTTCGAAAACATTGATTATTGTTTTTTAAACCGTATAATATTTTTGTATCCTTATCTCATAGTTTATAATCATAAATTTTATGATCAATGTCACTTATTTTATTAATGTATAAACGTATAAACATGAATATGTGTGCATTTTAATATCAAGGATCACTAATCACATTATATTAATTGAATGTGGTTATATATTTTATAAAAATGAATGGTTAATGATTACGATCATATATTTCAATGAATATATTATAGTGTAAATTTATATATCTTAATGTTGGGTGGAAAATCCTAATTTGAATTATTTAGTGTTCTATTTGTATGATAATATGAGATAAATGTTCTATGTAATGGTTTGAAGTAGTGCCTTATGTATGAAATCAATGAATTTGAGTATATCTGATGTAAACCATAAACATTCCATCTATATCACTTGAATAAATAGCTATATATTTTATTATTAATTTACAATAAAATTTAAATGAACACAATCTAATTTCAGGATAATTTGGAATACATGATGTAAATGGGAAGGGATAACACCCTATTATGGAATGATGTATTTAATTGAATGATATTTTGGGCTAGACACATGATAAATCAAAATGAAGTCACTAAAGATTTTTTTCAATAACATGAATCTGGCCCCATGTATTTATAATAAAAAAATATCGTAGATCAGTCTAACTAACATGTGAAGACTAAATTAACCTATCTTAGTATCATAATACCATTGAAATGAATCATAATTGTGGAGGTCCTATGAACCAATATGAATTTAGTAATGAGAATGAAATTTTTTGATGGAACTGAGAAGAAACTAGGAATAAATATTTTTCCAATCATAAGAGTAATAAGTCCACACATATTCTGTGGAAAAGATGAAATATTTTTCATTCAGATTACTGATGTGAAATCCATACACATTAAACTCTTATATATCTCATGCCCTCATGTACAAAAAATGAATCATATATAATTGAAACCTAAATGTAAATTAATGGATATATATATATAAGTTTTACTATCATTTTTTTAGTTTAACATCATGTTATTGGTAAACTATCATATAAAATTTGATTTTATGTATGGATGAAATTAGAAAAATTTACATTGCATCGATTTAGATCATGAAGCAGGGAGATATGAAATGGATTACAAATACATCATGAGTAATTCATAGAAATATAAAATGAAAAGTTTATGTTTAAAATGGAATATGAAATTAAAATTTTATAATGATTTTATTTTTCATAGAGTACTTGATTAGTTATTTAGAAATAAAATTATATCACGGTTATGTAAGAATAAATTACCACATAATTATTTAATATTGTTGTAATTTTTGCCCAAGTGTAAGATTATGGATGGGTAAACAACATATCATGAGTTATAACGTGGATGAATAACTCCTTTTTGATAATCATGTTTTATAGATTATTTATCCCCATGAATTTTAATGTTCATTCTAGGTGGAAATTAATGACCTGTAATTTAATTTAACATAGATCGGATGATATTGTAACAAATTAAAAGGTGTTAGGATTATGAACTATAGGATTTTAGTTTATGTTAATAAGAAAAAATAAAACTTTGACTATTTTAAATTCATACATAATGGATTTTATTTCATGAAATATAAATACATATAATAGTAATTTTAATAACTCTATTAACCAATATGATGTTGTTCATAAAAACTCATTGGTGGGGTGACACATTCTAATTAACCTTATAATCAGGAATATGACCTATTTGAAAGACCCAATAAATAATTTAACGACCATTCCATTAAATTCTATCATTGGATTCATATAAAATAGTATCATTAGAATACAATGAATATTTAATATATTCTTTTAAAAAAATGGTCAATGCTAGAACTTATTGTCATTTCATAGGGTTCTTGACTATTGTGAACCTCTTGGATATATGATTGTTGTAGGCACTTATTATCAAGGATCACCAATTTATCCATAGGGAATAATTATTTCTCATAATTGGATTACTTGATATAAATATCCTTTGAAGATAGTTATGTAGTATTATTAAAGGAAACAAAAATTAATCCCATAAAATAGGGAATATGGGGTCACATGATTGAGGGTTTGTGTGGGGGAACGATAATCCCATGACAGTATAATAATATTTTTTCCAATATAATTTTATTCTCATCTAAAATATTCAATATATTTTTTGACATGGTCTTATTACAATCATTGAGCTACACATTTAAAAATATGAGAAAATATAAATATTGGTTTGATAAAATATCATTCTTAGTGTAGATATTTCCCTACTCTTATGTGAACCAACACATGCCATAGTCGTTCATGCTATTATAGGGGAATCTAAATTTTCTAATAATATTGTATTTATTGATTGAAATCAAAAAATTCTTGCAGAATTAATTTAATAGTTCTAATTCGACTGATAGGGAATTTAATTTAGTAGTAATAAAGATATACATGAACTATTTTGATATCAGCCAAGGTTATATCCAAAACTACATCTATTTCACAAATATATATTTTTATGTATTTCATTTAGGAATGATTAATCATTAAAATTTTGTAATGAAAATTTTCATGAATGTAATTGAAAACTAATTTGTTGATGAATTCCACACAATCATGCATCATAAAGGGGAATCAGTACAAAATTACCTTAATTTTATAAATATAATGGTAGCAATTTGATTATAAAAATAATATTTCAAATAACCATCAATGATGAATTCATGTGTATGCACTCCTTTATTTCACTAGAGAAGCTCCATATAAAACATAAACATAAAGAGTGTTCAAAAATTATCTCAACCTTCATATAGTAAAAATACTATATAATCTATATGATAGATGGGATATATATAACTCGATGATCCATTTCTTGTAATGGTGTTTACAAAAATACATATTGGAAAAATATTCTTTTAATTTAACTATCTCATTAAAATTAATGGTGAAAATAATTTTATATACTCAAAATGTATGAAAATTTAAATATAACACTACATGGAAAGGGTCATATCAATATTACCCATCATAGACATAGGGTATATATGCTATAACGGGATATAAAAAAAATATTAGCTTTGTGAAACATTATTCCATAAACTCTGATGTGTAATCAATTAGTGGAATTGTATCCTCTTTAATGATGGAATATTTCATATTATTTTTCATAAAATATTAAACATAATCACCATAATTGATTATTAGGTAATCTAAGATATGGAGACGAAAATTTTAGACCAATGATCTTGAAAAAGTATTTGAAAGCATTATTGGTATACCCATAAAAAAGATGGAATTTTTCTAATGGAATAAACTTATTTGGGGAAATAATGAAAATACATTGGAAATCCATATTTATCTTAAGGTCTTCCATTTATATTTTGTTAGAATTTTTTGAAATATACAAATAGATCTATCATGTCTAGGATGTACCATTGTCATTTAAAACCTCTTCATCATAATGTTTTTCATAAATATGAACTTCAATTGTAGTTATATTGTTTATTAGAAACTAAAATGTGTTTCTCACATTAAAATCCTTTTGATATAAAAAATAGACAATAAATTATTATATAAGGACATCCCATATAGCTAACCAACACTTTTTTATTTTGTGATTGTGTACTTATTTATAATCATCTACGTATGAATTCATATAGAACACGTGGTGTAACATGTATTTATATGGGATTCATAATAAAAATAGTATGTTTAGAAATTATTATTAGAGATTATATAATATATATCATACTAAAACACTATAGAATTGATGTAGAATATGATGTAATATTTTCCCCTATGACCTATATGAAAAAGAAGTACACAAATTATCCTCTAAGGTTTTGTGATTTAATAAAATATGTATACTTCATTTATGGGTTCTATCAATATTTTTGGGAATAATGTATTGTTTTAGAATATTGAAAATATTTTCTATATTTTTATCCATTTGGTTGAGGGTTCCAATAATCCTTATATTTGTAAAGGGGAAAAATACCAAAGAAATTTATAAAAATATGACAGATATATCCCTAGATATATTTTATATCTTCATTATTTGAATTAGGTTTGTTTTTAGGGATAACCTATTATCGTTATCCATCAAACATAATGAATAAATATAAATCCACAAATTCATTAACAATACGGTTAACTAGTACAAATATGATTGAAGATAATTTCATTTTCAATTATTATTTTCATTGTTTGGTGAAAATTCATTATGGTAAAATAAATTAACCAAATACTTGATATAATTTAATACAATTTAATCCATATAACATTAAATCATATTACCAATGAGAAAAATATAAATATTTATCATATAATGATAATGGGACTCCAATAGATCAATTGTACTAAAGAAAATCTCTTTTTGGGGGAACACTACATGTTGTGCTTAAAAACATATTTTCCCTCTTTCTAAGGGGGTCAATGGAATTTGATTATACGTAATGTATCCAAAAAATATAATTTAGAAATTAAAATCACATTATTATGCCATTAAAAATATATTTTATCAAGGATATAAATTCATACATTATCCAATATCTATAGAGGTTTATAAACTCAATAAATAGTCTAATATTTCAATCCATAACAATGATAGGGATACCATTAGATATGAATTTATGATATTAATATGTATAATTAAGGAGACCTTGATAGATGTGTCAATCATAGAATCTATCCCATCATTATGATATTCTAATTTTATAATCATTTCATGTTTATAACCATGATGAATGTCCTTAAGGCTGATGTTTTGAATCTTGAATTTAGGGAATTAGTCATGAAACATTTGTGTACATCCATTAAAAAATCTAAATTTTTCATATGGAATTTCTTGTATTTATGATACTATTAAGGTTAATTTCCAACCAAATAAATGTTGGTCATATATCCTATTTTCAATCTACATTCTCACGGATAACAGTATAAAGAATTATTAAAATTACATCCCCAATGGTTGGTAGAGAATCAGTACGATCATCCTTACCAGGACCATGGGATATTAAGGATGGATCATCCTTTAAAACAAAAATTGAATCAATATTATATATACATTCATTGTTAGGGTTACTGTATTTGGCCGAATTATTATCATCTCTTAGTGATGAACCCTCTATATCTATAGAAACCATGTGGATAAAATAAGTTGTTTTTATTCCATATTCGATGACCTTGTCCATGGAATAAAATAATTATTCTATAAATCAACCCTAAGGATAATTTTCACAACACCAAAATCATTGGGAATGGATTCATATGGAAGGGCCTTGTTATGAAACTATTAAACCATTTGGATAAATTGATAATCACGATGATAAAAATGTGAAATTTCACCTTAAATAACTCATAAATTCCCATTGAAAGGGTATTTCATACATTAATGTTATTAGGTATGAGAACCTCTATGTTAGTTAATCAAGTATTGAATAAGGAATGAATTGATCTTTTTATCATTATAGAAAAATCATAATTCAATATTTTCCATGTGGCCAGAAAATTGTGTGCTCAACATCATATTCCCTGAGGGGTAATATTCAATTTTTACTTATAATAAAATAGTCATTTATGATGTTATTAAATTAGTTTCGTCAAATTCAAGTTGTTGGAAGTTATATGGCTTGTTGACATTAATACAAGATCAATTATCAATAATGAATCTTGATAGGTATGTATTATTTAGATCATTGTTCACATATATGAGACAATATATCCATTGGGATGTTCCCTATGAACATAGTATATGAAAAAGATCATATAATGATATTTCAAGAGAACGTGATCTATATGATAGTTCTAGATGACAATAAAATATATCTCAAATCATTATGGATTTTTTTGTTCCTTAATACATTAATCCTAAAAATCTATATATAATTATATATTTTCATTGATTGAGATGTATGAATTACTAATAGAAATATGGTTCAACAAAAAATATTTTTTCTGGGGTACTAGTATTTGATCTATTAGTATACTCATAATTAAGCAGTGCGTATTTTTGAAGTGGTTTTAAAAGAATTAATGATATATAATTATGTACGGGGTTATTATAGGTTTGAAAATTGAAATATCATTATCTAATAGAGAAACAAGATTATGGATACAATGATCATCTAGACAAATGATCTTGTATCTATGTTGTAGTTGGGATAATAGTAGTGGAAATTTTATTAGGAAACTACTCAAAAAGATTTGTTTTCATTTGTATCCTCCTTGTTTTATTAGTACATGTATCACATTATATGAAGACTAATTAATTTCTTATCAAACCATAATGTCTCTTTCATCCATGGTGGCCACTTCCATTATCCTTGGTGGTATTTGTAATTTCAATTTATATGAAATTGGTCAATCATTCCTATTGTAATTTATTTCACCATGTCACAATGTAGACTACATCACATTCTGGTCAAATCTATTCATCTATACTAATTAAAATCATTGTTCTATATTTGAAAGGCATTAAATTACTAATTAATACAAAATTATATCTCATGAAACTGAAAACTATAAAAGGTCATCCTATCTAAAATTCATATTCATTCATTCTAGGAACTATACAGTAATATCATAAGAATAATCGAGTTTTTAAAAATTAAGAAGTCATAAAACATTGTATGATAAAACCCCCTAAATATTTCTTGAAAAAAAAATCAATATTCTTTATTACTGATCCTCCCTCTCATTAATCAAGATAAATCTAGTGTAGTGAGATAATTATATAACTATATTATAGACCGCCAATAAATAAAATGATTATATATTTTTGGTAGTTATAGTGGAAAATAATGAAATTGGATGATATCTATTTTATTCATGACATGTCCAGGGATACAAAGTCAATTAATAAAATGAAATTACACAAAATAATCCATCCTATGGAACCATTAATTTCATATAATGGAGAATCATGTATATACTATCCATTTGGATAAAAACTCAAAACCATGAAACTCCATTATCGACACAATGAACTCTATCTAGGGCTAAATAGGAGATATAGATATCTCTACACCAACATTTGAGTTATATATACATATGAATCATTTTTTTAATGCCTTCTATTAGTGAACATATTCTAAAAAATATCCATCATTATTACTGAATGTAATCTACATAGGGTTCCCTTTTATGGAACTACATGTGGATTGATTCATACCCTCTAATGATAGGTAATGACATAATCATCATTTTCTTCAGTATATCCATAAATAAAATTTCAATTATATCTTTTCCATCACAAAATAATTTGGATCATTATTAATTACACTTATTAGTGTTTCTTGTCCAAATACATACCTTGGTGACATCAACTTACATTTATCAAGACATTTCTAATAGAACCCACCCACATGATATTAAACCATAGAGGACTAGGGGATATAATGGAATATGTAAATGTTCTATATGAATAATGTAATATTTTTTAATATTTTATTTTATTAAATTTAATTAATGGGGTAATTTTCATTATAAAAATTCATTCAAAATAATTTTTTATAGGTTTCATAATATGATTCTCACATAGTAAAATAAAAGATGATATTTGTTTGAAAATTATTCAATGACATGAATTATAATATAATTTTATTTCTATATAACTAATGTCATGTCTAATACATATGGATATATATTCATCGATAATGGTTCCCTATATTTTAATGCGATGGTGAAAAAACAATCATGAATTAGGTTAGGGATATAACAAATCTATAATGAAATGGATTCCAATGTTGTGAATCCTACTTTTAATTCTTTTCTGAACACATTTCAGACCAATAAATCATTCTTTTAGGTTTTGAAAACATACCTAAGGGCTTAGTATTCCTCACATTCTTATATTCGTTTCGTAAATAATTAAAAATAATTTTATGGAAAATAAACACTACCATAATATATTCGGAAGATATTATGTCAGATTCACCTATGTCTATTTACCCAACTGTTTATCATGGGTCACATGCCTATGTTAGTAGATCACATACCCTTACCCACTAAAGGCTTGTTTATGACATTTCCTTGTTTTATATATATGAACCCCAATAGAAATACTTAATTTGTCAGACATATTTCCAATAGTGGTTCAAACACTAGATTGCTCCATATATTTTATTATCCAACATAGGTGTCCCAATTAGGTGACCGGAATGGGTTAACCACCTAAGTGACACACTTGGGTGGCCCATAAGTGAAATCTAATAGGTCAACCTACTATGTGGGAATATGCATTAGTTACCCATATAGAGAGAATCAATATGTGTGGACCACCTACCCGAGAGAACAACGTTGGAAACCAATATTAGTAATACAAAAAATAATATTTGGAGTCCAACCTCAATGAATCTAAGTAATATAGCGTATGACTCTATGAAAAGATAATAATATATGTCTATAGATCATCACATATAACCTTTTATATTTCTAGTGAAGCAACGTGGGATGTCCTTCCTAATATTTAGGATTCATTGGATCAGCATTGAGGTGACAAAAACAACCTATATATATATATTCATCATAATGTTAAGTGTATTCCTTAATAGGGTCTCCTTTTATCTAGTTACCAATAGATAGGAAAATCCACTAGGATCACAATAATGTATTTTTTCCAGTCAATTTAGGGTAGTCATCCATCTCCGATAATTGAACATATCAATGAAAGATTATACATAATCCCCACTCTATCTTCAATTTCCAAACCATTCCAATATAGTAATATGTCAAGGGACTCTCATATATAATCCCTACACTCTCTAATGTTTTTAATCCATCGTCGCATAGGAATTCCTTAAGGGAAGAACATTAATAATAATTTTTATTATCTTGTTTTCAGATCTATAATGTAAAACACTTTACCAATATAATACCATAAATAATCACTATATTTTATCATTTTTATCACATTCCCATCACGTGAACATCCCAAGGGTATCTTGTGAGTAAACTTCATTTTATCTCCTTTTGTCAAACAATTTAATTATTAAAACACCTCAATGAAAGTTCATCAAGAATCCATTATCGATATATTTTTATGCGACCTTTATATTATATATATCAAACATGGTTATATAACATTGTGGTACACCCAACCATAACTATACACACCTTATGTTACAGTCATAAAAAATTAAAGTTACATTCATAGACCCAATAATTAATTAGGTGGAGAGCCTGACGTGATAGCATCAGACATTCCATTGGAGATAAACATAGAACCCCTCATGACATGTCATAAGAATATGATATTATTATGTTTATAATAATAATATTAATTACAATTTTTTTCTGAAAATATAGGTATCCCTCAGGTTTGGATCAAAAAATTACTTTATGGATTATACCGATATTTACTATATCTACTGTGATGAGTATGATATCCCCTCATTTCGTGACATATTGATGATATAAAGAGCTTCCTTTAAATTATATTAACCATTCATACCATTCTAAGTTGAGTTACCAATATATTGGGCGACCTAGATATTATTACCCAATATATTTCCCTCACTATATATTTCTACGAATTATTTTCATTGTCATCAAATTTTATATATTGTAAAAATTTATTGTAAGTGGACATTGTGCATAGAAATTAAATAAAATAAAAAATAAAATATGGAGTCCAAATCTATATGGATTTTGATTAACATCATAGGTATTTGTAGGAGTGCCTCTCAAATTCCAATCACAAACTCCATATTTACTTTTGTATTGTCTGATGGAATTAAGCCTTGGAATTTCCATCTATATGGAATTCAAATATCACATCAAGAATTAATATAGAATAATAGGGAATCTATAACAAACAAATTTATTATTTGAAAAAAAATGATTTGAATAAATATTTTTTTATGGGAAAAATTTTCTCACACTTGGAATGGGGAAGGACTCAAAAACATATCTTAATTCTATAAGAGAGTCATGGTTAATGAAAAATACCCCTCAAATGGGTATGGGGTGAAAAACCACCCATTCTTTTTAACATTATTTTTTTCTGAATCATCAATAATAATATATTATAGTGGTCACCATACATCATAAAGAAGGTAATCAATGATATTTACTATAATCCTTAACAGTTGTAGGATTCCTAAGAGTTTACATCGATTTTTTTATTGTAAACATAACATTTATAAATTTATAAATGCCTTTTGTTTTGGGTGTTTTATCCAAAATCTAATTTGGTGATGAAACCAATGGTGGACTAATATCTCTTTGGAACTCGCATATAATGTATCAAATAATATTATTTCCAATGGTAGGAGCCTATATAAAGTTTATTATGGAATAAAATTAAATAATCTAATGTACATGACCACTTGATGAAAGGAATTTTATTATAATACCTATTTAGGGTAATCCATGGTAAAAGGACGGAATGAGGATGATGTACATCATGATCATGATATATTTTCTTGAAGCAATTATGATATGTGTCTAAAATTGTAATATTGAACATGGATACAATTTTATGTATTTAAATCACTTGGTTCGTGACATTTGGTGGAGAAAATGAATCACTTATTTGAAAGTGGTTGTGCGGTTCTTATATATATATAATTTAAAATTCATATTATTATATAAGGATATAATATTATGTGAATGAGAAATAGTTAGGTTGGGTTATGGAAAACCTTGTATAGGTGTGTGAGGGTGGATTTATTAATTCAATAGGTAATTAATATTCATTATAAACATCATATAAGAAGAATTTATGAGGATCATATAATTTGTAACTGTGTACTCTCCCTTGTTTATAGAAACATTAAATCTATATTCCAAAGATGACTTATGGGACTACACTATATGTTACCATATCTATGGTTTTAGTTTTCATCATAGTTATAGATATATGAGATTATTTTTGTTATTTCATCTTTGTAGAACTTCTTCTATATGAAATTTACATTCATTATGGAATATTTATTTTCACACAGTATAATGTATTTCATTTCTAGTATTATTTATATGGTCTTGTATTTTTGAGTCCAATTCCATTTTTTGTGTATTGTCGACTGAATATATAATAATTGAACATGTACACATTTCTAGTATTATTTATATGGTCTGATTTTCCATTTTGTCGATGGATGAATGAGTTACACTTTCATGTATCACATTCCATATTATTTTATATTATTTCATGATGTGATAGTTTTAATCCATATATATGGAAATTCCAACGATTAATTCCATCCAACAATATAGAAGTAATTTTGAAGTTTGTGATGGGAATGTGAGAGGCACTCCTACAAATACCTATGATGGTAATCAAAATCCAAATTGATTGGGGCTCCATAATTTATTATTTCTTTTATTTAATTTCTATGAAGAAGGTCCACTTATAATTAATTTTTACAATATAAAATATTGATGACTACAAAAATGATTCATAGAAATATATAGCGAGGAAAATATATTGGCTAACAATTTCTAGGTCACCGTATATATTGTTAACTCAACTTGGAATGGTATGAATGGTTTATATAATTTATATTAGGCTCTTTATATCATCAACATGTCAAAAAATGAGGGAATATCATTATCATCACAGGAGATATGGTAAATATATGTGTAATCCATAGAGTAATTTTGGGATCCAACCTAGAGGGATACCTATATTTTCACAAAAAAAATGATAATTCATCTTATTCTCATTAACATATGAATATCATATTCTTATCACATGTCATAGAGGGTTCTATGTTTATCTCCAATGGAATGTCTGATGTTATCACCTCAGGCTCTCCAACTAATGAATTATTGGGTCTATAAATGTAATGTTAATTTTTTATGATTGTAACATAAGGTGAGTATAATTATGGTTGGATGTACCACAATTTTATATAACCATGTTTGATATATATAATATACAGGTCACAAAAAAATATATAGATAAGGGATTCATGATGAAATTTTATTACGGTGTTTTAATAATTAAATTTTATAACAAAAGGAGATAAAATGATGTTTACTCACAAGATACCCTTGGTACGTTCATGTGATGTGAAGGTGATAAAAATCATAAAATATGGTAATTATTTATGGTATTATATTGGTAAAATAATTTTCATTATAGATATGAAAACAAGAGAAAAATAATTATTATTAATGTTCTTCCCTTAAGGAATTCCTATGTTACGATTGATTAAAAACATGAGAGAGTGTGGGGATTATAGATGATAATCCCTTGAGATGTTACTATATTGGAATGGTTTGGAAATTGGAGATAGAATGGGGATTATGTAAATGATTTCCTTGATATGTTCAATTGTCAGAGAGGTATGACTACAGTAAATTGACTTGGGAAAATACATTATTGTAAGCCTAGTGGATTGTCCTATATATTGGTAACTAGATGAAAGGAGACCCTATTAAGGAATACATTTAACTATATGATGAATATATATAGGTTGTTTTTGTCACCTCCATGCCAAATCCAATGAATCCTAAATATTAGGAAGGACATCCCACGTTGCACGACTATCAATATAAAAGGTTATATTTGACGATCCATCCACATAAATTATCATATTTTGGTATAGTCATACACTATATTCCTTGGAGTCGTTGAGTTTGGCCTATAAATATTATTCTTTTGTATTACCAATATGGGTTTCCAAGGTCATTATATTAGGTGGGTGGGCTACCCATATTGATTCTCACCATGTGGGTAACTAATTCATGTTTCCACATAGTAGGTAGACCTGTTGGATTTCACTTATGGGCCACCCAAGTGTGTCACTTAGGTGGGTCACCCATGAAGGTCACCAAATTGGGACACCTATGTTGGATAATAAAATATATGGAGTGAACTAGTGTTTAAACCACTATTGGAAATATGTCTGACAGATTGAGTTTTTGTATTGGGGTTCATGTATATAAAAACAAGGGAAGGTCATAAACAAGCCTTTAGTGGGTAATGGTATGAGATCTACAGATATAGGAATGTTACCCATGATAAATAACTGGGTGAATAGTCATAGGTGAATCTGACATAATATCTTCCCAACATATTATGGTAGTGTTTATTATCCATAAAACTATTTTGGATTTTTATGACACAAATATAAGAATTTGAGGAATAATAATCCATTAGGTTTGGTGTCAAAACCTAAAATAATTACTATGGCTCTGAAATGTGTTCAGAAGAGAATGAAAAATGGAATTCACAATATTTGAATCCATTTCATTTGAAATTTGTTACATCCCTAACCTAATTAATGATTTTTTTTGTTCACCACCGCATTAAAATATATTTAACCATTGTCGAATAATATATATCCCTATGTATTAGACTTGACATTAGGTATATGAAAATAAAATTATATTGTAATTCACATCGTTGAATAATTTTCAAACAAATATCATCTTGTGTTTTTCTATGTGAGAATCTGATTATGACACCTATAAAAAAGTATTTTGAATGAATTTATATAATGAAAATTCTCCCATTAATTAAATTTAGTTAAATTTACATTAAAATATAGAATACCAATCATAGGGAACATTAATATATTACATTACATCCCCTAGGCATCAATGGTTTAATATTGTGTGGGGGGTCTATTAGGAATGTCTTGATAAATGTATGTTGATGTCACCAAGCTATGTATATGGACAAACAACAATGATTAGTGTAATTATTAATGATCCAAATTATTTTTTAATGGAGAAAATATAATTTAAATGTCATATATGGCTTGACTGAAGAAAATTATGTTGATGTCATTACCTATCATGAGAGGGTATGAATCAATCCACATGTAGTTCCAAAAAAGGGAACCTTATATAGATTAGATTCAATAATAATGATGGATATTTTTTAGAATATGTTCACTATTATAAGAAATTATAAAAAATGGTTCATATGTATATATAACTCAAAAGTTGGAGTAGAGATATTTATATCTTATATTTAACCCTAGATAGAGATCATTGTGTCGATAATTGAGTTTCATGGTTTTGAGTTTTCATCCAAATGGATCGGATATACATATTTTCCCATTAAATGAAATTAATGGTCCCATATGATGGATTTTTTGTGTAATTTTATTTTATTCATGGATTTGGTTTCCTTGGACATGTCATGATTAAAATAGATATGCACTAATTTTCTTCCTTTCCACTAGAACAACAAAAAATATATTTTCATTTTATTTATTGCTGGTCCATAATATAGTTATAAAATTTTCTAACCACACTAGATTTTTCATGATTAATGAGAGGTAGGATCAGTAATAAAGATCATTGATTTTTTAATATATATTTATGGGGTTTTATCATTCAATGTTTTATTAATTATTAATTCTTAAACACACAATTATTCTTTTGATATTAGTGGATAATTATTAGAATGAAAGAATGTGAATTTTAGATAGGATTACCTTTTATAGTTTTCAATTTCATGAGTTATATTTTTGTATTAATTAGTACTTTAATGACATGCAAATATAGACCTATGATGATTATTATTATGGATGATGAAATTTGACCATAATTTGATGTAGTCTACATAGTGACATGGTGAAATAAATTACAATAGGAATGAGTGACCAAATTCATATAAATTGAAAATACTTGGGAAATATTCCTGAAATTTATGGCCTTAGTGAAAATATGAATAATTTGCCTTTTTTTTCTCGTGAACATATTTAATCCCCATGATAAATTGATATCTTTATATATTTGAGTAAATAATTCATTATGTTAAAGGTTCCATATATTTAAACATATTTTTATAATATTTGTTGTATTATATATTTAATCATATGCCATCGTAGTTTAAGGCCATGTATATCAAACTATAATGAACTCATAAATATAGTGATATGGGAAGGGGATACAAGGATGTGAATAGAGATCCCATTATTACATATATAAAAAACATTACGGGATAGTTCATGTAAATTATTTTTATAATACCAACACATATATGTTTATGGTACATAATGATATATTGAATTGATTGAATACGTACGGTCTCCATATGATAGGAACACTGAATATGATAGGGAAAAATAGTAGAATGTCATATTCTTTCATGAAAAATGGGTATGATTCCCAAGTGTGAAATATTAGTAGCATTTTAATAAACATGAACAATTATTTTATCAAAGGAATAAGTCTTCGAATAATAATAATATTGAAAATTTTTATTGGTGATTTGTGTGGATTGGTTATCCATTACTATTTTAACAAATTATATTCAAAAAAACCAAGAAGAATATCAAGGGGTTTTGGGGGATATTTCTTCTTGAACCTAAACATTCTTTAGGGGTAAATTCATAGGATATATAGAATCCATGTTTTTGTCCTCTAACTACATGTGGAATTCCTTCAGATCAATTATTCCCAATTATCCAAATTTCGAGCATTGAGAAAATGAAGAGGATCAGATTAAAGATATAATACTCTAAAAAGAGAATTATAGGTTGGTAAAGATTCATATATTAATTATTTGTAGTAAATTCATGGAGAACATGATATTCATGAATAGATAAATCACCATATTTGTTATTTTCCATGTATATGTCATACTAATTAAAAGAATATATATAATATAAAATTCATATGTATGTAATCTCTTAAAAGGAGGGATACATAGTTTACTGTTCTTATTTCATTAAATAATGACATAACAAAAAATATGTTGAATATTTTGATCCATAATTATACTCATCAGAGTTCATCCCCATAGACACATTGCTCACTTATGTCATGATTTCATTGATAAATAATCATCAAATGGTGAGGTTTCCCATGTTTTGTGAGTGTGTATGAGACATGATTTATGGAAATTAATTCTGAATTTTTATTCTTTATATTTCATTGAAAGTCCTATAAGTTGGATAAATGGTAGTCTTGGTTTGGGAAGATAAAATTTAGATACCATAAAAAATATTTCATAAATAGATACAGATCTAATGTAAGGGATTCAGCCCATAGAAAATATTCATCTCAACAGTGTTTAATGACATGCTAGAAAAACAAAGTTCTATATAGTTTTACATCATGCTATAGGGATGATGTCATATATTATAACGACATGTGACTAGGATGACAAGACACCATGTACTCATAGAAAACCTACAGATTGGTCAATGATGTGTTACTTCATATTTCATATTGTATCTTTTTTGATTAATAATCAAGAAACAAATTTTTTAAATTACTTTTTCATAGTTTAAGAACATATACTAGTGATGATTATTGGTATACGCAGTAATGAAGAGTTTTTGGAGAGATATAATACTAATGAAGAGGCTCACATTCCATGTTGGAATAAGGAATTAATTTTTTAATGACTTTTAGTTAGAAAAATTAAATAACATCTATGGGTAACTATGTATCCTACAAAAAATGCTAAACATCCCGGATATAGTTTCATTATATATTCCTTTCATAGATGTAGTTGATATATTAAGATGGGAAAATTTTCCATTTTGTAATAGTTTACTATTGGAAATATATTATGCATAGAGAAGGGGTGTTTTTTGTCATAGATTATGAATACAAACACATGATGGGTGGGAATCATAGATAGAAACATTAAGAACATGAGAAAAGATATTAGAGCCCTACAAATATTCATATCGACCATATAAGGTTCCCATTTTTTATATAATCCCAGTATGGTATTAGTATTAGGATAAAATATTTATCTTGTACCCATGATATATTATCCTAGTTTTCTTCAGAATAGAGAATTTCAACATATCTAAATTTAAATATTTGGGTAATATTGTAAGAAACTATACTTGGATCATTATCTCATATAGTTTAGTGATCATATCACCCATCCCACTATGGTAATAATGATTTATTTAAACATAATACTTATTGTATTGTTTTTTAACATAATACAACTATGACAAAATTATAAAACAGTTTAGGGTCATGAAACATAGCTCTATGATACATATTTTTACATCATACAACTAGGATGATTGTGATATCAGCTTAAAATCATGTTTATAGGACATTATGATTCAATATGTGTATCAAGAACAATATCTATAGGGAATAATTTTTTTAGTTTGAGGTGTATGAATACAAAATATCATACATAGATCATAACCATAAGTATGAAATACTAGTTTCATGGAATGGAATGATCTAATCATTGTATTATCACACAAGGTCGAATATATAATTTAATTATTCAACTAATTTAGCATTATAAGATCTATAATTTTATCTATAGTGCATGATGACATGGAAAATTAAAGTTAGTTTTACTCTTTTGAACATGTGAATATGGATACTGAAAATCATGCCTTCATAGTTTGAAATCATTGATGATATATTGATGAATTATTGGAGGTTTTTTACAATTTGTAATGAATGAAACTAGTTATTCAAAATCATTTAATAGTATATTGTGATTAACATTAAAAAAAATTTAGGACCAAAACAGACCCATTGGGTTACTTCATAGTCCCAATGTACACTATATTATTAAATATTAAATTATATTGGGTCCCTTCAGCTAAGTAATTCTTTGTTTCTATTATTTATATGAATGGTTGAACCAAGAGAATTCACTCATAGTTCTTGCATCCCGATATGTGTTTCATTTATCAATATTTATTGTTTTCCAAATGTTAAAATATATAAATTTCATCGGTTTAAATTAAAATTTTCCAAATGATTTGAAAAATTCCCTCACTACATTATAATGTGAAATTTTGGTTATTTTAGTGAGGAATGAACCTTCAATGAGATGTATGTTCATTTAAACCTCAAAATGAATGGATATAGACTCATTATGTATTCATGGATTCCATGAAATTTTAAATGTAATTTATAGTATTATGAGATAGTTAGTTTGTAAAAAAATTATGGAATTGTGGTAATGAACAAATATTATACACTTTCATTTCATGCCAGTAGGACCATGGGGGTGGAGATTGAGTCCATAGAACATTAATAAGGGGGTCTGGATGATTAATGATAAAAAAATAAATTATTTGGGATATAAATGATGAATAAGAAAGTCAATGTAATTGGATCTTTATAAGAGATTCATACATCAAAATGAAAATATAAAAAATAATAGTAACAACTTTCTTTGAAATTGGGATTGATTATAAAACATGTTAAATAAAGTGTATTTTAATATATATTTATATTTGTATTATAGAATTGTTAAAACTTATATTAGAATGTTTGATTTAATGGAAATTGGAAATTGGTTGGACTATGTAGACGATTATAAATTGTAGATACTAGTTTTGAACGGTCTAAAAAACACATGGAGTTAAAAGGGAACATTCCTATGATATAAAAACAACCCC
The DNA here is from genome assembly GCA_963277665.1 of Viscum album. Classification (NCBI taxonomy): domain Eukaryota; kingdom Viridiplantae; phylum Streptophyta; class Magnoliopsida; order Santalales; family Viscaceae; genus Viscum; species Viscum album. The sequence continues at coordinate 2,013,589,980 of OY728159.1, forward strand.
TAGGGTAGTTTTCACCAAGAAAAAGAAATTTTATTATCTCCATCATGTATAAGTGGTGTACCATCATATTATTCATTGCTATTATATACATTTTTATAATGTCGAATCATGAGGAATGATATATAGAACAAGATTAAAAGAGGAATATAATATGATGAAATAGAAATTAATTATATGATTTAAGATCCAAGTGAATATGTTACTCAAGAATAAATAAAGAACCCTCATCATTATTCCATTGTGTATGGAATACATTTTCAGATTAAATATATATAATATGGAGTTGATTAGTGAACATTATCCAACTGTGATGATTAAATGGCTGTAATTTCCAAATTTTGTGTCCTTCAATATCATGTGACAAGGTCATTGGTGTTATATAATTTATTTTATTAATTTGAGAAAATAATATCATGATTCTTTATATTATTAAAAATTATCTAAAAACTAATAGTATCCATATGAATGTAAATCCATAAATCTGTATATTTAATAGGATAATATGATTCATGAAAAACATGATTCTTAAAATGAAATATTATGGATTAATCAAACTCATGTGTTTGGAAAAAAAGGGATATATCTATAGTACATGATCATTTAAAAATAATTTTCTTCCAAATCCCCACTTTTAAGGTGGAATCAACTACATTTTTTAGATGATAATGTATAAAAATTCCATATGATATAAAATTAAGGAATTAGTTTGTATCCAATGAAAGTATGATTCAATCTATACTTAATTATTAAATGTTATTCCCTACGTATATTTTTAGACATTATAGAGCTGAAAGAGGGTTTATTTTAATTTTTAATTTTCAAGTAGATATGTATAATTGATTTTTCATTGAGGGTTATCACATGGGACTTACCCCTTTGTAATGGGTTGGTTAGGAGTATTATAGTGGTCACGTCAAAGAAGAATTAATTTCATGAAGGGTTGACTAGATTTCCTCTTTGTTCAAGGTTATATCACTAGGATATGAGCCATGTTATTTTATATAATTCCTCAATGATTCATTTTATTCATTGTAATGTTATACATTTGGGATATATTTTCATGTTGTTTAATGTAGTTTAATAAGAATGTATGGATGGTAAAATAAAATTTCATCTGAAAAATTTCTTTATTGTTTCGAATTTATATTCTTTTAGGAAGTTAATTTGGACTCCCAAAAATCTCATCTTAATCACATTAATCAAAGTTACTATCAAAATTATCTAATATCACATGTCTGATATTTAGTTTCTAAAACATTGGAAATTGGACTACGTTTTAATCCATATTTGAGTGGATAAATAGGATCTACATTAAATATAATTATTTTTTCCCATAATGATGATGTAAATGTTGTGAATTATATAATTATTCAACAGTGACTTGTGGTTTCTTTTCCATGGATATCATTCAATGATGATGTGGATGAATCAAGGGTTACAAATTTGAATGAATAATACTCTATGTGAATTATTTAAGGTATGTTATATAATAGACGGTGGGGTATTTTTATAATTTATTGAGGGACATAAATAATGAATTTTGGGTATCACTACACATCACACAGTATGAGAATCAAGATACATCCTTCTATTATATGGTCTATTCATAGATATATTTCATTCATTGGAAAAATGATTTTTATTGGATGGAGGATCAGAACTAGTAGTGGAGTAAATGGTAATATACTAGACTTGAGAGTTTAGATAAACAATATATCTATGTCTAACTCAATCCTAACAATACTATACATTATAAGGATACTTTAACAATGACATAAGATCTATCTTCAAAAACTAAAAATCATATATTTATTTTAAATTTTGTATAATCCCTTTATTGATATTGAATGATCATAGAAGATGTTGATATTTCATTTTTATTTATATTCTATATACCCATTAAAACAATCTATTTTCACATAATATGAAATATTTATAAAATTTCATTTAGAATTTTATATTAAGTACATTGATTCTCCACAATTTATTACGTTGAATCATAATTGTGTTGATTAAGACAATAAACAATAACCCTTATGATCATGTGAGTCACTCTCATTGTGTGAAATAAGTTATAATTGGAGAATATATCATATTTCATATGATTAAATAGTTATTATGGATATACCATTAAAATAATTACATACCTACCTATACAAGAGAAAAAATAATGGTGATATAATTTTTTGGATGTGACCAAGGTAGGAGAACTATAATTCACAACATTTCATGTGAAAAATGGGTATGGTAACACATTGTTTATAATAATTGAAACTGTGTATATCAAACTCTACGATATAGATATTGTAATTTTATTTACTAGAGTGATATAGATAATATTTTTTTATTTAGAAATAAAATTTTTATTCTTTATCTGATGAGAAGGGATGAAAAATGATGCTCAAAATGATTACATTTTAGTTAATGGGGAGATAGAAATTTCATATGAAAATGTGATTTAAGAAAAATCAACATGAGATAGTAAAACATCATTTGGAAAAATTTAATATGAATTCAAATAATAAATAAAATAATAGGAGTTTCCAAAAATACTACCTATTTCATTAAGATTAGAATAATAAAATAGTGATAAAATCTATGTACTGTTTATTCATACATAATTGAATTGGGATATGCAGTTTAATGACTTGATTAGATGATGAATGTGTATTAATTTCAATGTTAGGAGTTTATAACTATGATTTAATATAATTTAACATAATTTTACTAGTATGTGTACCATATATTTTAAAATTTTTCAATAAAAATGGTTACCTAGTATAACTCATCAATAGGGAAATTTTACACAATAATGGGAATAACTTATATGATCGGTGAAGGAGGATCAAGTTTATCTTACTATATTTTACATTTTATAATCTTCGAGAGAGAAAATCAATGACAATAAAATATCCTTAAATCATATATGAAATTAATTTTTAGAAAATAAAATATATGATATGGTCCCATATGTCTATCTCCTCCGATCACTTGACAATATTGAGTTTATAGAGGTCTTTATCTATTCAACAAGTGATGTATTAATCCAAATTAACCAAACATAAATTAATATGCCTTATTTCATTTTTCCTGGGGATTTTGTTGAAAATAATGCTTTAGAACTTTTTATATGTTCTTATAAGGGATTCCACATGATGAAATCATAGATTTAGGATTCGATGGATCAATTATTTCTGAATATAGATACCTCTAAAGATAATATTAATAGTGAAATAATAACAATATTTTCTTTCCAATCCTTTTATAGTAAGGGTATTAATTAGTTTCTCCTATTAAATATCCATCCTCAGAAAGTGTGATCCTTACAAGATAAATTTAATAACTCTTCAAAGAATAGTCGGTATACACTAAGGTATATTCTAAATAGTTTAAATATATCATTCCTCACCTATAATCAATAGAATAATTATTTCACTACATTATGTTTGTTCTATATATACCTGTATTGAATGGGGGACATGTTAGAATTTTGTTGCATTTATGTGGTTCCTCAAACTTGATAGATTTTGGGGTTGCGGTTGAATCTATTTATGACTCCCATATCATAAATTCATCATCAACAAATGTGGAGTTTGTTTGTATTAGTTAAAAATTTAGTTATTTCTATGGTATAATATTTAATAAGATACCCCTAATAAGAGGGTGGAAAATGTAAATGGTTCCTCAGATTGGATCAACGGGGCATTGTGGAAAAATATCTAGAATTCCCCCAGTATGAGAGTGGAAAATATTAAAATTCAACTTGTCTTGTGGGTTAGTGTACATCAATAAATAAATGAATTTTTTAAGAGGATGTTGTTATATCAATGTAAGAAATATATATGCAAAGAACCTCTATATTTATCTCTAAAGACCCACATTTTATCACTATATTTGAGATATATGGTACATCATGGTGATTATCTTATCATATATAATGTTTAAATCAATAGAGCACCAGATGAATCCATTTCAATAATCAATGGTATTATGGGTGGATAAATATAGTAATATTAACATAGATCGAAGAGAAATAAACATATTTTACCATCAGACATATTCTCTTCCATCATTACACTATTAGTAATTAATATAGAGGAAAATTTATTATTTAGTGATAGGTTGTGTATCAAGAATATATTAATAACTAATAGTCGGAGTAGATTCGTCTAGAAACATCTCAAAAAATAACAATTGTAATGGTGTCTAATCATCCTCACCAAGAGGTAGATCACCAGAACCTAGAAGAAAATCCTAAAAATGATTAATACTAATTCTATTTTGGGTTGTATGTTAATTGTTCCCCGAATTAGTGGAGTATCTAGATTAGTGGGATGGTCCATGTTTCCACATTTAATGGTATTTATCAAATTAAACAATTTAGTTGGATGGTCCTTGATAAGCCATTCTTAGTAACCCCCACCCATGTATCCAAGATCTTTTTTCATCAACTATTAGATTTATATAATATAATAACAAATTGAATCTCATATGTCCAAATTTTTTTAGTCATTAATAAAATGTATTCATAGATTAATCACATAATATATATGAATACTCAAACTAAAATATAAATATTTTCTTATTTTGAGAAAAAAATAATTACATCTATCATATCATGGAATATCATTCATTGTAAACATTAAGGAATCTTAGGAAAATGGAACAAAATAATTTTGAGCTCAAATGATTAGAAAGAGTTATATAAAAATAAAACTACAATGAAAAAATCGTATAATCAAGAAATAAAGGTAAATAACTGAGCACACATGACAATTAAGAAATTATGTATGATTGAAATAAAAATTCAATTGAAAATAACTAAAAATACAATGACTATTTTTTAAAACAAACTGAGATCCTACTAAGAAAATTAAGACACATATATTAGTATAAAGGAAAAATTAAAAAATTCTGAAAGTATAGGATTTACAAAGATCCTTCCAATAAAGTGGAAAGAGATCATCTGGCACATGATCCATCCAAAGATATTCATTACCATTCATGCCCTTATTAGCAAGCCCATATGCCAATGCATTTTCCTCTCTGTAAACATGAGTAACAACGTGATCCTTTGATTAAAGAGAATCCAGACATCTAATCCAACAATTTGTGATCTTCTATGAATGATGTTTTGACCTAGTTCGTAAAGAAAATAAAATATCCAAAGAATCACACTCAATCCAAATATTGTCCCAACCCTATTCATCCTATTTCTCTACAGCCACAATAACACCAAAAATCATCGCTTAAAGAGAGGAGGCTATACCACATGATCCATGAATACATCCAAGAGCATCACCATGATAATCCCTATTGACATCACGAAAACCATAGGGGCCTAGATTTCCCCTTGAAGCTCCATCAGAGTTAACTTTAATCAACCCACAAAAAGGTGTCTTCCATATGACTTCCATTGTCCTAAGTGGAGGCCAAAAATTAACTTTAATCATGATCCGATTTAGCATAGATATATTGCGGGTATGAATATAAATATTCTTCTACTGTTGTCAAACTAGTCCAATGAAATTCTAATATATCGAATAATCTGCGTAAGTAAAAAAAATGTTCATTATCATATATCTTTATTGATTGATGAATACATATTCATTATTATTTTCCAATTTAATCAAATAAAATTAATTATAAACATTATATGAAAAATGGTATATATGATAGGATATAAACTTATATGTGATAAAAATATCTCTATTAAGAGTAATTTAAATTTCCAATGGAAATTGTATAATTCAATTGAATTATAATGACTATAATATTTATTCAAGGAATTTAATGACAGTAATAATATTTTTCAAAAAGATATTTAACTATCTATAGGATGAATAATAATTGTATCAATAAAAAAAATACCCATTTGTGTTTGAAAAATGGGGTTTTTTGCCGATTTATATAAATAAATTTAAAATATGTTTACAAACCTTCTTTAGGAAAATATCATTTTCATTTTAAAAATATTTTTGGAAAATAATCATCAATTTAAATTAATTTTGAATTTTTTTAAAGGTCATTGTGAAATTTCAATTTAATAATTAATGAAATAGTTGGGGTAATTTTGGAAAAGGAATTAATTGGTATCCTTATTTCATTGTAGAAATAATAGAAAGGTTCTTTATTCAGAATGTTATATGAAGTCTCCAATGAAAACAATTTATAAAAATAAAAAATGGGTAAAAATAAAATTTAATAAATCAATTTTAAATGAATAAAGATAATTTTTTTTTAATTTTTTAGAAATATTTTTTGTTACAATTCTAATTACATACCAATAGAATAATGAGTTAATACATTTTTAAAACATTTCCACATCAATTGTTGTTATAAAAGAGTGAGTAAATTATACTATCACTAGAAAATTATCATGAATATTTTTATTATATTAAAATGATATATTTTATTAATAAATGATAATATAATCTCCTTTCATTTAGATACATGAATAAACAATCATTATTATAAAGAAATTTTGAAATTTACTGTAAAATTAATTGTGTCTTTTTTGTAAAAACTAATATAAAAATATACTATGTGTGTTGACATTAAATACACATCAAATATGGGTAATTAAAAAAATTTATTTTTAAAACTCATTATAAACATAATCATTGGATATTTCTGAGAATTAATATGTAATATAATCAAATGAAAAGAAATTGTGTGATGAAATTTATTTACTACCTGGTAACATTGACCTCAAACACCCATTGTTGAAATAATTCAAATTGAAACAATAAATACCATAATGAATGTTGTATTTATGATATTACATTTTAATGTTTTATTATTCACAATATATAAATTTAATTTGGTTAATTACATTAGTATTTTATAAAATGAAATGAAATTGAGATTGAATCTCGTACCTCACACCTTTCTTTTTGTTGTACATGCTGAAGAAATAATTATAGTGTTTTCAAAAAAATTATAAAAATATAACTGATCTATAATAATATATATTATATTATATATTACTCTTTAAAAGATATTTTCACCCACTCGATAAAAATAATTCATTATTTTCATTATTTCGGGTATAAATTTCCCTGTTTTCGACTATGTTTTGACTTGTAATTTATTATATGATAAATTCAATCAATATTTTTTAACATACGGAATGTAAAAAATAATTTAAATATCACATATATATATTATGGTTTTTAGGTTTGTCCTATATTTTGGTAACAGGATATTAAATACACAATTAATGGAGACTGTAGGATGTATGTACACATGATCATAGTTTCCATTTTCTCATTATTTGAAATGAAAAAAATTTAATTTATATATATGTATGTAACATCATTATAGAAGAATTTTTCTATAATATTTATCAGATATTTTTATTAAAACTATTATTAATATATTCCATTTATACTATGAAATTGTGGCATTGCTTCACATGGGGTTTGTCCTCCATACACTCGAGCGACATTATCACATTCACAAAAAATGAAAATTTTGAATGTATATGCGATATAATAAATATAGAATTATAATATAATCATAAATACCACATTTTTAAAATATTAAATATTAATATTTTATAATTATTATCCTTTAAATCTCGTAATGGGAAAAATAATGACATCGGTTCTCCCATCGGTTTTCCTCCACAATAACAAAAAATGATTTTGTAACCCATTCGATTGAAATGTGTGATATTTTACTTCATAATATTAATATAAAAACTTTTCAATTTATGTATGATACTTATTTTATTATATATTCCTATTATAAAAGGTATTTAATTACTTATAAAAAAATGAAAACCATTTTAGAAGTACATTACCTCTTCTTTAGGTATCCTTCTTAGGTTTACAGTAATGCCTAAACTCTTTTCCTTATTAACAGTATAAGGATTGTAGGAAAAGATATGGGATGATGGGGTGTAATTTTTATAGATCTTCATTGATCAAAATTACTTTATATGTGTGAATAATGGGATTAGTGGGTACCCATTTATAGTTGAGAATGAGTGATATTCATATAAATAATCCAATATATTGTTTATTGGGAGGTCTCCCAAAACTAATGTGGGGAAAAATTTGATTAATAATTGTGGTGATGGTTGATAATGTCAAGACAGACAACCTCTATAAAAATAAATTCATTTTTATAATTTTTTCCCATAACATCAATATTTCCCAACTTTAACCAATTTTTTTGGTATCTCATTTTATAACTAAGGAAATTTATTCATTAAGAAGAATTTTAAGTGAGACTTATTAGATAATTTAGACCCATTACTTATAAATATGATATCTAATTTATAAAAATAAATCCCACATGAGTTTGAATCTTATTTTTAGCAATGAACATGTAATGTTAAAAAAATCCACGTTAACCCAAATTGCGCTAACAATGTTTTTATTATTTAGGGGTTATAGTGTGCCTTGTAAAAAAACAATTGATTCATAAATGGAATATATTTGATATTTAATTAAATTTTAAATTTACTTGGATGACAATTTTTTTTTAAAATTTTAATCATTTTGTAAAATATCATATATCATAAAATATCATTAATGTAAATTTTGACATCATTTATTTTATTTGAATATAAAAATATAATAAAAATTAAGAATTCTAATAAACTATATTATCAACTTTTTAACATAATATATTTATATATATAATTTTATTAAGATAATAATTAATCCAATTTACATAACTATTATTATTTTTAGTATCATTTATTTTAGTTAATTATTAACTAAATATATATTGTGTGTGAGTTTCATTAACATTTTATATAACTATTTCCTCTCTAATATTTTTAATTTTTTTATAAATAATTCATTTTTATTTTAAAATTAATATTTTTAAATGAACCAATGTGAGTTTTGAATTTATCCCTAATCTTTATTAATATTAAAGGTATGAATGTTTCATTTTTTTAAGAAAAAAATTATTATATAGGTTATATTCCTCGAATAGAATTACAATAAACAGAAAAAAATATATCATATGATTTTAAAAGTAAATATATTTCAATCCGTTGTTGTTTCATAGGATTGTAGGTTAGTTTACAACTTATATTCTATGTTTAACCACTATATATCCATGCTTTTTCCTTAATACCTGTAATTAATTTTAATAGCTTTTAAAATTTAAATTTGAAAAAAATAAGTTCATTTTTATAATTACAAAAAATACTTATTAAAAATATAGAATACTTATTTATTACATCTATCTAAGTAAAATGGAATAATTTTAATTTATGATTAATCCCCTAGACATGATGAGTAAATAGGATTATAATATTGAAAATGTTTCAAATGATTATCCCTATAATATCAATATAAAAGTTATTAAAATTATATGAATTTTATTAATTTATATTAAATTTATTTTATTTAACATTAAAAACTATTAAAATATGTTTTTACATTTTAAATTTTTTATATATAAAGTCATTTTCAATAAAAACTCAGTATTATCCCATATTCATCAAAAAATAATACATTTTAGAAAAATAACAAAAAAGTAACCCTAATTTATTTTTAGAATTATAAAGTCATAAATGATGTTTATTATTTCATTTTTATGTTATAGAATTGGGAAAGACTAATTTTGAAATTTTTCCACTATACATTATTTTACCACCATTATAGAAAATTACTATTTTACATAATTTTTTTAAACGATTCATATTTTATTTATATGCAATTGATAATCAATAAAAAATTATGAGAATTATATTTTCAAAATTTAGTTCAAATAATTCATACCCATCATTCCAAATAATAATTAAGAACTACTATATTAAATGATAATATTAATAAAATATAACAGTATGCTAGAATCAAGTATTTCATAAAACTCAAGTTATAAAATAGATTATTTTTGGTGTTTAACACATGATAACTCAATATTCCTTGAATTGAAAGATATATAATAGATTAGATTTATTTAAAATAGTAAATATATATAAAATTATCATAATGATATATTTCATTCTACGATTCATGGGGTGTGTCATCCATGCTGTCAAATATGATTTTAATATTTTAAAATTTTGTGATGTTACATTCTCCCCATTATAAATATGTTTCACCTTGACTATTTGATCATCATCATGGTAATCTAGGGGTTAGAATTTTAATTTTATTGAAAAACCCAAATTGTAAAATGATTTATAAAATATAACCATTATAATGGTTATTGTGAAGTACAATGGTTGTAACATCCCATTTAAGTAATTAATAATAAATATTTTTATCTATGTCTATTAATAAATTAGATTGTGTTTTAGAGGCTTAAAATGAAAATAAATCAAATATTAAGCATCAAATACACTAATATTTTTAAAAGATTATTTTACTGCCTTTTAAGGGAAAACAATTTTGAAATATATATTTGGACAATTTTATAATCTATGTTTGTCAAAATAAACTTATTCTTTATGATTGAGACATCAAAATTTACTTTGTGTGAATTTTTGGTATTTTTCCGATAACGATCATTTTTTAATGAATAGTGAAAAAAGAATTATTTTAATTCAAAACCACTTTTTAATCTAATTTATTTATATGATTATATTATCTATTGAATTGTTTTTAAAGTTATATTAGAATATATTTTTACCATTTAATCCAATGGTGATCATTGGAATCAATTTCACTTTGAAATTTGACTTAAACTAGTGTCAATCTTTTGATACTTACTGTTTCATAAAAACAAGCTATTTTTCATGACCACAAGAATAAATTATTAAATTAATTAATATAACTTATATGATTTGAATTTTATAAATTAGACATCATTTTTGAATTCAGAATATCAAATAGAGCTTAGGGTGAAGTTTTTGTATTTTCCTGAAAAACATCAATTTTTGATGAATAGTGAAATCACTAATTGGTAGTTAAAGAGACTGATTTTTCATTTAAATGAAACATTGCCACTTCTGTGAGTTTATTTTAAAAAATCATATATACATGGTTGTCATTAAGAAGTAAAATGTTGTACAATGTGATTAAAATATTTTTTTGGTGAATAGAAACTTTTAAGTTTTTAATCGCGATTAGAGGTAATTAGTGTAATTTAAGGTATAAATAATGTTATAATAAAATAAAAATACCTAGAAACATGTCCTAACCTTATTGGACCTGTCATGGCCGACCAAGAAAATCCATGGGTCAACTTAAGGACCCCATAGATCCACTTTGGTAGGAAAATGACATTAATATCTTTTTATTTAATGATATGTGGGATGTATAAAGGATGGAGTTATGATATTATATATAATATTATACTTGAATTATAATATACTTTAATATCATTATGATTCCATTCCCTAAAATATGAAATAGAAATGAAAGCAGTGTTCATGCGTACGTACGGCTTACCGTCTCCAGGAACGGTGCATTTCATTTCATACCTCTAAATGTTATGTAATATTATAAATGCATGCATTTACTGGATATATATGATATATATGATATCTACATCATTAATAATAAATGGATACATGAACAACTTGTTATTATAAAGGGTTTATTTTTTACTCAAGTACCAATGATCGTTAAAACGACTGTTATTAACTTAAATAATTACATAGTGTTCATGACATGGAAATAAGTGATATAAAAAGAATAATGAACTTGAAAAAGTTTTATAAACATGTATAAATTAACTCAAGTTTATTATTCTGTAGATTAATGAACGATCAAGTCAAGTCGGATACGAGGTATGGGACATCGTCTCAATCCCCTTTCATTGAGGTATATTTTTGTTTTATACACAACCTTATTTTATACGGTGTATAAACCCCTTGACTTTTACGTTTATTCAAAAGTAATAATTTTTATACGATACATTTAATAAATGAAAAAATGGAATGTTTTTGTCATATGTATGCGGCGACAACGAATTCTCTGCCACCGTGACCATTATTTGAGTTTCGGCTTCCTCTACAGGCCATACATTTTTAAAAAAAAGTAAAATAAATACCATGTTTTAATTTTCTTTTATTATGGTATTTAAAATTGTTTTCATAATGTTTTTATATCAATGTGTTGTATTGATATCTTGTGATTGAAAGGTGGAAATGTTATCTTTCCTTTATGCATGTTTTATGTGATACGATTATGTTTTGGTTCTTCGACATTATTACGAAGACGGGTGGTTCCATGAAAAACTATGGGCGGTTGAGCCCGATATAGCTCTCCAATACATTGGGTAATGCGAAAGAGTGAAACGTTACGGTTTCCCCGAAGAGATTTAGGGAATATACTATGATGGGTATTCCAAACGTAACCAAGAGGGTTACTCCCTACGTAAGAATGTTATGAATGCCTCAAGTTACCTTTATGTCTTATGATTTCTATGATTTATTCATGATTTGATGAGGTATGTTAATGTGTATATGTTTTATGGGTAAATTATGATTTCATTCTTATGTATATTTGAACTCATGTTTCCTTTCGGTTTTTTTATAAACCTTACTTAGATTTTTATGATCATCCCATGTTTTTGAAATGTTTTTCACAGGTCAAGGGAAAGGTATATGATAAGATGACAGTGTCAAGGAAGTGTCAAGAAAGAATCCATGTTTTATTTTCAATATGTTTCCATTGATGGGACAAATGAATAATATCTTTTAATGTATCCACTTTGATTAAATGTGGGATGTAATGCATGATTTATGGTATAATTCTCTAAAACTCAAAACCAGAAAAGATCCTCAATGTGTAATCTTGTAATAAATCAAGATTAAGTATGGTTTATGGTTGGGACCTAATAGTCGGAATCAGAGGTCGGTTTAGATAACTTTAAGACTTATAATTCTATTAAATGATTATCCAAAAATATTTTTTTGGTCAAATTGAAATGATATAGATTTTGAAGATTACCATGTTGCTTCATCTAAGACATGTTTGTTCAGAATGCTTTTCTGCAGAGGAAACATATAAGCAGTGCTAGGAAGGCACATGGAAGGAAATAACCTTTCGAATCAGCATCCTGAGATGGTCGAAATTGGAACTGAACAGTTTGTTGCAGTAATCGAACAATTGACTCAAGCAATAAATGGTGGCAGTATCCATGCACGAGATCAACCAGATCAATCGCCGAGGAACAGGTCAGTGGTGGAACATTTCATGAGACGACATCCCCCATCATTCATAGGATCATCTGACCATGTGGTAGCTGAAGGGTGGATTAAATAACTGTAGAATATTTTTGATGTCATGGGGTGTTCAGACAATCAAAAGGTTAGTCTTTCTATTTAACGTTAGGAGGGTGAAGCAGATCAGTTGTGGTCGATGTTTAAAAATATCAGGGACACTGATGAGATTGATGCTCTTGACTGGGATGAATTCAAGGGTATTTTTCTTGAGAAGTATTTTCCTATGGATTTTCGACTTAGTATGGAAAAACAATTTTTGGAATTGAGGCAAGAGGAAGACTCAGTGGATACCTATGAAGAAAGGTTTACTCGATTGGCATGATATGCTCCAAATTTTATCTGATACCTTGATAGTAAAATCAATAATTTTTACTCAGGATTAAAGCCAAAATATCGAAGGGCATTAGCTTCTCGTGCGTTAAAAAGTTATGAAAAGCTTGTTCAATGTGCTGAGAAGGTGGAAATAGAGTTTTCTGATGATCAAGTGTTCTATAACAACAAACAGAAGAAGAGACCGAGGTGGCACGAGAAAGGAAAGAATTATTCAAAAAAGTATGATGGTAAGAAATCTATGTTTCCAGTTTGTGATAAATGTTGTAAAAGGAATGCTGGAAAATGTCTTCTAATTTCCGGAAAGGGCTACCGATGTGGTAAGATGGGACATAAGGCTCGTGATTGCACTGAAAAAGATCAAGGTGATGGTAAGACGAAATTTGATTTACAGTTACTGAAATATTTTAAGTGCAATTAGATGGGTCACTATGAAAATGAGTGTCTGACAAAGAGCTTGAGTGATGGGAAGCAGTTAGACTACAAGCAGGAAGGGGTGGTGAAATCCTTTGCAACTACTTCAGCAGATGTTGGGCAATCAAATGATTTTTCATTAGGTACTTTGTTTGTTTTTTCAGATTATGCCAGTGTGTTGTTTTATTCGGGGTCTACACATTCTTTCATCTCTGAAAACTTTTCTAGTAAAATGGGAATACCATCTCCTGAAATGACTCCTGATATTTTCGTAAAAACACCTAAGGGAAATGTTGAAGCAAAAATAATTTATAAGAATCTTCCTATCCTTATCTGTGGAATGAACCTACTTGCAAACCTTATTGTTCTACCTATAGTAGAGTTTGATGTTATCTTGGGTATCAATTGGATCTCTATTTACCATGCTAAGATTGTCTGTAGAGCTAAAGAAGTTTCTTTTCAGAATGAATTTCAATTTGTGATCAAGAATGAACCCTTACTGTTGATAACATATCAAGAGGATGAGAAACTTGTAAAAGATGGAAATGAATGTTACATTTCACATATTGTTGAAAACAAAGGAACTGTTCAGATTAATGATGTGCCAGTGGTAAATGAATATCCTAATGTTTTATTGATTAGTTTCCTGGAATAATACCAGATTAGGATGTTGAATTTACTGTTGACTTAGTTCCTGATGCTAAGACAATTGCAATACCCCCTTATCGAATGGCTCAAATTTAACATTTAGAGTTGACGGAGCAATTGAAAACATTATTAGAGAAAGGTTTCATTCGACCAAGCACATCAACATGGGGTGCTCCTGTTTTATTTGTTAAAAATAAAGATGGTTCTATGAGACTTTTCATTGATTATAGAGCCTTGAATAACATCACTGTTAAGAACAAATATCCTTTGCCTCATATTGATGATTTGTTTGATCAGTTCAAAGAAGATCAGTATTTTTCAAAGATTGACTTGAGATCGGTGTACCATCAGCTGAAGGTAAAGGAAGAAGACGTTCCTAATACTGTGTTTCATAAAACATATGGCCATTATGAATATGTAGTAATGTCTTTTGGGATAACCAATGCAACTGTTGTATTCATGGACTTAATGAATAGAATTTTCCATGAGTTCTTGGATAGGTTTGTGGTGGTTTTCTTTGATGATATTTTGGTGTTTTCTAAAAATTAAATAGGAGAACGAAAGACATTTAAGGGTTATTTTGAAAACCTTAAAAGAATAGAAATTATATGGGAAATTCAGAAAGTGTGAGTTTTGGTTTGCAACAAATTCCTTTCCTTGGTCACATTGTTTCTACTGATAGAATAACTGTTGATCCTACAAAAACAAAGGTTGTTTAAGAATGGACAAGACCCAAAAATGTAACAGTGATTCGTAGTTTCCTTGGTTTGGAAGGCTATTAACAAATGTTTGTTAGAAATTTTTCATGGTTATCTAGTCCAAAGACTAAGCTAACTCGGAAGGGTGTTAAGTTTATATTGACAAAAGAATGTGATAATTGTTTTCAGAAGTTGAAAAAAAGATTGGTGAATGCTCCAGTTTTGGACCTACCTTCCAAGAATGGGGAGTTTGTTATCTAGAGTGATGCTTAATTGAAAGGACATGGTTGTGTCCTAATGAAGAATGATCCAGTAATTTCTTATGCTTCACGACCGTTGAAAACTTCTGAGGTAAATTACCCTACACATGATTTGGAATTAGATTCTATTGTTTTCGCTTTAATAATTTGGAGGCTTCATTTGTATGGTGTAAAGTGTGAAATATATACTGATCAGAAAATTTAAAGTATATATTCACTCAGAAAGAATTGAACATGAGATAGAGGATATGGCTAAAATTAATCAAGGATTATGATTGTATAATTCATTACCATCCGGGAAAATAAAATAAAGTGCCTGATGCTTTGAGTTGAAAAAGTAATGCTTCATTAACGATGTTGCGTTTGGAACGAGATCTTTTGGTTAAGGATTCGATGAAAATTGGAATAGAAGTTGTTGGTGCAGGATATTCTTCTATTTTATTTCAGGTATAAGTGAAATCTTCTCTATTAGACATAATCAAGAAAACACAAAAGCAAGATTGTGAATTGCAGGAAATGGTAGAGCTTGTTCAGAAAGGTAAGTTTATTTAATTCAATATTGATAATGATTTCGTTTTGAGATTTGGGAAGATATTTTGTGTGCCTTGTGATTCACAGTTGAAGAGATAGTTGTTATATAAAGCTCATAGTTCTCCGTTTTCATTTCATCCTAGTAGTACTAAGATGTACAGAGATCTGCGGGAGTATTACGGGTGGGATAGAATGAAAAGTGATGTTGCTGACGTTACTGTGAAGTGTTTGACATGTCAACAGGTTAAAGAAGAGTGACAGTTACCGAAAGGGATGCTTCAGTCTTTATCATTGCCAGAGTGTAAATGGGAGAATATATCCATGGGCTTCGTTGTGGGATTGCCAAAGACGCCTCGAGGTAATAATGCAATCTGGGTTATTGTTGATCGCTTGAATAAATCTGCTCATTTTGTTTCTATACGAGATACTTTTTCCCCAGATCAACTTTCCCTTTTGTACCTTAAAGAGATAGTAAGGTTGAATGGAGTTCCTCTCTCCATTGTATATGATTGTGATCCCAGGTTTACTTCTATCTTTTGGAAAGGCCTTTAGAAGTCGTTGGGTACTGAATTAAATTTTAGTACATTTTTTCTTCCTCAATCAGATGGGCAGTCAGAATGAACAATTCAGAATTTGGAAGATATGATATGTTCTTGTTTGAGGGATTATCAGGGAAATGGGGACCAACATCATTCTTTGGTTGAGTTTTCATATAATAACAGTTTTCATTCCATTATATAGATGGAATAATTTGAGTCGTTATATGGAAATCGGTGTCGAACTCCAGCTTTTGGGGATGAAGTGGGTGAAATAAAGCTTATGGGACCAGAATTGGTAGAAGAGTTGGTATAAAAAGTTCAGCAGATACATAAACACATGAGAACAGCTAAGAACAGGCAGAAGAGTTATGTGGACAACATGAGGAAGGATCTATCTTTTGAGGTAAGTGATCATGTTTTTTCTCAACGTCTCACCATGGAAAAGTGTGATGTGATTTGGTAAGAAAGGAAATATGAGTCCAAGGTTCATTGGACCATATGAAATTCTGGAGAGAGATGGATCAGTTGCATACCGGGTGGCTTTACCTCTGAGTTTATCTTAGGTACACAATGTTTGTCATGTTTTGATTTTGAGAAAGTATATGCTAGACCCATCTCGTGTTTTGAGTCCAGAGGTAGTTAAGCTAGAAGAGAACCTATCATATGAGGATCAACCGGTCCAGATTGTTGACCATAGGGAGAAAGTGTTACAGAATAATGTGATTCATCAGGTAATGGTTTTCTGGAAAAACCACATGATTGAAGAGGCAACATTGGAATCTGAAAATGCAATGACCGATAAATACCCCCACTTATTCGATAAGTAAATAAATTGCGGGGATGCAATTTTCTAAAGGGGGGAAGGATGTAACATACCAAGTATGTAATGAATAATAGATGTTTTTATCTATATCTATTAATGAATTAGATATTGTTTTAGAGGCTTAAAATGAAAATAAATCCAATCTTAATTATGTACTACACTAATATTTTTAAAACATTGTTTTACTGCCTTTTAATGGCAATCAATTTTTAAATCTATATTTTGAAAATTTTATAAGCTATTTTTTCCAAACTAAACTTATTCTTTATGATTGGGACATCAAAATTTACTTTGTGTGAATTTTAGGTATTTTTCCGATAAAGTTCAATTTTTAATGAATAGTGAAAATTTTGTATTTTATTTCAAAAACTCTTTTTAATATAATTTATTTATATGATTAGATTATATTTTTAATTGGTTTTAAAGTGAAATTTGAATATATTTTTACCATTTAATCCAATTTTGGTCATTGGAATCAATTTTACATTGAAATTGAACTTAAACTAGTTTCAATCTTTTGATACTTATTGTTTCATAAAAACACGCTATTTGACATGACAACGGGAATTAATTATTAAATTAATTAATGTAACTTATATGATTTTGATTTTGTAAAATAGAAATCATTTTTGAATTCATAATATCAAATATATCTTTGGGTGATGTTTTGGTATTTTTCTGAAAAACTTCAATTTTTTATGAATAGTGAAACCACTAAGTGGTAGTTAAAGAAACTGATTTTTCGTTTAAATGAAACTTTGCAACTTTTATGAGTTGATTTTAAAAATCCGACATATATGGTTATCATTAAGATGTAAAATTTTGTTCAATGTGATTAAAATAATTTTTTTGTGAATAGTAACATTTATGTTTTTAATCACGATTAGAGGTAATGAGTGTAATTTAAGGAAAGGATAATATTTTAATAAAATGAAAATACCTAGACACATGTCCTACTCTTGTTGGATGTGTCATGGAAGACCAAGAGAAGCCATGGGTCAACTTGGGGACCCCATGGAGCCAATTTGGTAGGAAAATGACATTAATATCTTTTTATTTAATGATAAAATTAAAATGACACAAACATGAGTTATTTAACTAAAACAATTTGTAAATTGGGTTATACAAGTCATCTTTTTGACTATAAATAGTCATTGGAAAGCTAAAAAGATTTCCCACATCATAGTATTTTTTTTAAAATAAATTAGACCTTAAATAAATTAAATTATTTATGACACCATGATGATGTAGTGATTACCTCATTAATAATGTATTTAAATAAAATAAAATATAGTGTTAAATATATATCATACACTTGTAAAAAACCTATTGGATGGGTGTATTTCGAACCCTTATTACCTTATACTTGAATTATTTCAATGTGGGACCTTTTAAATCCGAAACTCATTTTAAAATAAAGTAACATTTTTTTACTTTCCAAGAGTGCCTCTCCTCTCCTTTTATAAAAGGCCCCCACCTCTACCTCTTTACCCACACTTCCAAAGCCATTGGCTCGGCTAAACCCAGCCCATTTTGTCTCCCCACATCCCTTTCATACTTCATGAATCATCAATTTGGGAAGAAGTCTTCCCAAGGAAGCCTCTGATCTCAAACCAAAGGGAGTTACCCGATTTTAAGGTAATGTCTTCACTTGTGTTCTTTTGTTTTATTTTGATTCTCCAACCCCCTAAACTATTTTTATTAATTTCTTTTGTAACAACACCAGTATCTTCCATATACTAGGATGTTGGTATAAGAATTATTCGAGCTACACTTACACACACCTACACTTAATTGTTAAAAAACATTCTATTTCTGTGGATGGTGAATTTCTGCCTCCCGAAACGATGATTGTTCAACATTATTTTAACACCTTAAAAGGTGTCCATTAAGATGACACTATATTTATATACGATATATGATATGTTTATGTTTTCCTTAAGCTTCTGTATTTTTCATTTTGGTCATACCTTTATGGTTTCCATTATGGGTAAATGCAATATCATCAATTAAGGAAGTGCGGACTACTGCCCCCTCAAAGTGATTTGATTCGTTAATACCATAGGTGAGACGTATAAAGGATGGAGTTATGGTATTATATATAATATTATACTGGAATTATAATATACCTTTATATAATTATTATTCCATTCCATAAAATACGAAATAGAAAAGAAAGCAGTGTTCATGCGTACGTACGGCTTACCGTCTCCATGTACGGTGCATTTAGTTTTTTACCTCTAAATGTTATGAAATATTATAAATTCATGCATGTAATGGATATATATGATATATATGATATATACATCACGAATAAAATTATGGATATAATGGATACATTAAGAACTTGTAATTATAAAGGGTATATTTTTTACTCAAGTACCAATGATCGTTAAAACGACCGTTATTAACATAAATAATTACATAGGTTTCATGACATGAAAATAAGTGATATAAACAGAATAATGACCTTGAAAAAGGTTCTTAAACAAGTAGAAATTAACTCAAGTTAATTATTCAGGAGATTAAAGAATGATCATGTCATGTCAGATACGAGGTATGGGACTTCGTCTCGATCCATTTTCATTGAGGCATATTTTTGTTTTATACAGAACCTTATTTTATATGGTGTATAAACCCCTTGACTTTTACGTTTATTAAAAAGGAATATTTTTTATACGATGCATTTACTAAATGAAAAAAGGGAATGTTTTTTTGGTACATATGCAGCGATAATGACTTCTCCGCCGCCGTGACCATTATTTGAGTTTCAGCTTCCTCTACAAGCCATACCTTTTTTTAAAAAAGAAAAATAAATACCATGTTTTAATTTTCTTTTATTTTGGTATTGAAAATGGTTTTCATAATGTTTTTATATCAATGTGTTGTATTGATATCCTGTGATTGAAAGGTGTAAATGTTATGTTTCCTTTATGCATGTTTTATGTGATACGATTATTTTGTGGTTCTTGGGCATTATTACGAATACGGGTGGTTCCGTGATAAACTAAGGGAGGGTGAGCACGATATAGCTCTCCAATGCATTGGGTAATGCGATGGAGTGAAACTTTAAGGTTTCTCCAAAGAGATTTAGGGAATATACTTGTATGGGTATTCCAAACGTAACCAAGAGGGTTACTCCCTACGTAGGAATGTTATGAATGCCTCAGGTTACCTTTATGTCTTATGATTTCTATGATTTATTCATTATTTGATGAGGTATGTTAAAGTGCCTATGTTTTATGGGTAAAGTATGATTTCATTCTTATATATATATGAACTCATGTTTCCTTTCCATTTTTTTTATAACCCTTACTGAGCTTTTTATGCTCATCCCATGTTTTTAAAATGTTTTTCACAGGTCAAGGGAACGGTACATGATATGATAATAGTGTCAAAAAGAGCCCATGTTTTATTTTCAATATGTTTCCGTTGATGGGAAAAATGAATACTATCTTTTATTGTATCCACATTGTTTAAATATGGGATGTAATGCATGATTTAGGGTATAATTCTATAAAAATCTAAACCTGAAAAGATCTTCAATGTGTAATATTGTAATAACTCAATATTAATTATGTTTTAAGGCTAGGGCCTTATAATGTTCGTATAGAATTACATAAAATTTAGTTTCTATGTATATGATAATTAGTGGAATGTGAAGATATATTTCTAATGGAAAATTATAAATAATTATAAATTGTGACTGATGTCGTTGATCACAGGTAAGTGGATGATAAATGATAGATTGAGGGCCTCAAATCCTTTAATATATAATAATTTAATAGAGAATAAGATTAAATAAATACTAAGGTAATAGGAATGATATTTTGTTCCATGATAAATTTTCATATATTTGATGATTTAATACTTTGATCTATGTTTATAATAATATATAATTACTTTAAAAAATTATATTTTTTAAAAATAATGTCACCTTTATCATAGATTGCAATCTTAAATTAATTTATATCCATAAATGATTTTTCCTGAAGCTCTAAAATTTAATTTTAATGGATCATAAATCATTAATTAATGATAGGTCATTCTAGCTATCTCCAAATATTTTACAAAACTAATATCATTAATACATTAATCTCTAAACCCCCAATATTTTACATCTGTTTCACTATTAATATTTACTATAAAAATTTCTCGACTAATAAACAATGACATATTTATAAGTAATTCACAGAGGCCAAGGGTTTGCACAATCCCTTATCATCCATCTGTCATGGGTTCATTCCATGGGAGCCTTCCCAAAGAAACTGTTTTTCACCCTGTATGAATGTTATCTATTATTAGGGATATAAAATTCAAATAATGTTATAAAAAATAAATTTTACCTCTTTGAAATAAATACAATTATTAAAATAAATTTATTAAGGTATTCTATTTAATCTATTTTTTTATAAAAATATAATAATATTGTTTGACTATTATTAAAATTTCAATAAATTTCAAATAAATCTCAATGGTTATCAATACTTTTAAAATTATGTCCCTAAAATGTAAAATAATTATTCCTCAAATAAATTTATCAATAGAAAATTTTATTCAATAAATTTAACAAAGATAAATATAGTATTATTAGATTTATACAAAATGTTTTTTTAATACATTGAACATATGGCCAATCTAGTACTTATAAATCATGTTGGTTTCTATAACTATTATGTTGATTAATACCCCTTATCATTTAAAATTTAACACAATCATTAGCTGTTTAATTATTACTATAGAGAAATTTATATTGGTAAAATGTACTTATAAAATTATAATTTTAAAATCACAATACATAAATGAATATATTAATCTATTTCTACACTAATACTTTTGATTTCTAGGGTTTTTTCGAATGTCGTTCATTTTAATGATTAATTCTAGTCATTTGTAATAGTTTTTAAAGAAAATGTAAATTACCATAAAAAATCCCCTTAAAGAGTCATGTTATTTTCATATAGAATTTCATTTTCATATAACACTTTACATATCAGTCAATCTCAAAATGGAGTTTTTATATTATTTATCATATGTACATCTGTGCCGCAACTACATCCACTTGTAGTATCCCGATATAAATTTATTAAAATTAATACCCATATTATCACTACCATATAAAATATTTTGTATTTTCAACAATTATTATCCTGAATGTATTCATATGTGTTATATTCCCAAATAGATGATTCCCTAAATATTGTTTTAGAACATTCTAAAATACCATCTCCCAAACCAACTATATTTACCCCAATCCCACAAATTTAGAGCTAATGCCTAATACCATTGCATTGGAATATTATACATGGATTTCAAATTCCAAAGGACCAAATAGTTTATTATTCATTGTAAAATATATTCATACATGATTCACATGATTCAAATGAATAGAAAAATAATGACATAATTATTTTCACCCTTTCGGAATAACATTACTTCATACAAAATATCCATACTTATAAATCATAATAAATTTCATTAAATCCTTGGAAAATGAAAAAAATAAGTGTGACCAGAAATGCTCAATTAGGGTTATGTAAAAAATATATAATAATTAATTAATGATAGTAATTAGTATGAAAGGATAAATAAATGATCATAAATGATATTTTCATAAATAGATAAGTAAAAATAAATATAGAATGTAAATTAACTAAGAAAATATTCCCTTTATTATATAAAATAAAATTGAAATACATCCCCCGATATTATTATAGTGAAAATCTCAACGATGTAAATATGAAAATTCTAAAAAAAATTATATAATATTTGATTCATAATTTCTCAGGTAAATAGAACATTTAATTTCAACATCATTTAAAATATGGTTTAAAAATACTCCATAAAAACAAATTTAGTTGAGGTTAGAAAATGGATTCATCCAAAAAGACTATCTATGCATCGAGAGGCACTCATCATATGGTCCCCAACCCATGACATACAAGTATAAAATATTTCTCATATGAGAAATTTCCACATTAATTCAATTAAATCAGCAAAATCATATATCTATATAGATTAATGTAGATGGATTCATCAAAATTTCCTATATTAATGAAGTAATATTTTATGTAAACATTATATGTAAAAGTCATAAAAATTTTATAATATAAACATAACTATGATAAAAAAATATTGATATTTATGGTAAATTTAATGTCAAACAGAATTTGAATAATTAAAATGGAATTTTAATTACGAAAAAAAATGAATAAATGAAGTCAATATAAAATGTATCCAAGTTCAACATGTCCTTGAACTACACTAATGATGAATAAAGATGGTATCAATTAAAAATTTACCAATTGAAGTAAAAATAGTGGGTTGTTTTCAATTATGAATATAAATAAAATAAATATTATGTAAAAAAATTGTTGGGAAAATTATAATTTTAATTTATAATTATTTTTTTGATAAATACATTTATTTAAATAAAAAAATATCTGTAAAAAGATACTTGTAATGATTTAAAGGAATATTGAATGAGATTTAGAGAGAAATTTTTTAATAGGTAGAAAAAAAATTCATTGTAAAAAATATATAAAAGTTCCCTTTTTATAAATAGATAAGAATATACCATTGATATATTTTTTTCAAAAATTCCCAATTCATGAAAAATAAATTTAATAAATAAATATGAAAACATTAAATAAAAAATATATGAATACATTTATAGATAACATGGTTTTTTAGGATAATAAATTTTCTATTGATGATAAAAATGATATATGATATTATTAATATAATTTATTTATTTTGTACTACGAAAGAATGAAAAAATCGTAATTTTTCTTGAAATATTTCAAGAATAAATTCAGGAGAAGAAAAAATAAATGGTTTATTAAATAATGATAAAAAAATTTCTATAGTGAAAATTCATTATTAAATAATCTAATATATAATGACAGTGTGAAACAAACCCATATAATTATTATAATGTATATTTGAGAATTAATTATTTAATAAATTTTGTGTAAGAAATATAAATACCCAAAAAACATGTTGGGATTCAAAAATTGATACTAAAAATTAGTTAAACCCATAATTATAGAATATCTATGACAACAGTGATGTAATATAAACCATTAGAATGAAACTGAGTTATGAAATGACATTACTACAAAATAACGTTAAGATGAAGTCCCCTAATATGACACAATTCAAATTAAAACTTAAAACTCAATCAATAATGATGTATTAATGATATTACATTGTAAATGACAATAATAAATGCCATATTAATGTAATTAAGTCCCCATAATTACAATATTCCTCAATGAAATGAATTTGAGATGAAGTCTCTTACCTCTCACATTTATTTTGATAGTAATTTTAATCGGGTACCCTATAGTGGTTTTAAACATATTATTAACTTATAAACTAACAATATTATTATATTTGATTTAATTTCGTATTCTTTTACGATGTTTTATTTCATGTTTGTTGATAATCATTCATTATTTTCACTGTTGTAGGTGTTAGTTGGCTGGTTTTTTGAGAATGTTTGGACATTTTATTTTTTTATATTACATCAATAATGGTCTAAAAAAAATTAGTGTTTAAACCATTAAATAAATATCTTATAATACATATTAATATATATATATATAGATTAATCCATAGATTTTGGTAATAGGATCTAAAATACACTATTTGTGGAGATGGTAGGTCGTGCATACAAATGAACCTTGTATCAATTTTCCTATAATATTGATATAATTAAAAGTAAATGATATATATATTAATTAAATAATCTTTCCAAGATCATATGAATTTCACATATTTGTTAAAACCATATTTAATACACTCAATCTAATGCGTTCATGAATCACATCGGTTCACCAGGCGGTAGTCCCCTATACACTTGATTGACATTATAATATTACAAAAAACATAGAAAGAATAACGGTATGCATAAAATAACAATAAATGATGAATGGTACCAAAATAAATACCATATAAATCATATATATATATATATTCTATAAATTCATCATTAATACCAACCCTCATTGGTGGTAATGGAAAAATAAATTATATTTATTCACGATGTGGTAGTCCTTTGTACAAATGATTGATGATTTCAACACCTATTTGATTAATTTTTTTTAATGTTGTTGTTTTTAAGGATAAAAGAAAAAAATAAATGTTTGTATAAGATACCAAGGATATTATATAATCATGGTTTGATATGAAATTGAACGATTTCAGGAAAGAAATAAAATAAATCCACTATTTGGAGAATATTAACTATTTTTCTAGTATTAACATTATTTTTTTACTAATACAGTCATAAGATGGATTTATGAAAAAACATCCATTTATGATTATGGTATAGAAGTTTTGGAGTTATTTTGGAAGGTATTGGTAAATCTAAATGGCTTGATATGTGTGAATATGGGGGAACTGTGTTGCCATTTATACATGAGGATGAGTGGCATTATTGTATATACTCAAAATTATTAACTATTAAGATATGTACCATACATAATTTGTATAAAAATGTAATAATAACAAATTTGAGGGTTTATGTGATTTATATACAGATCCACAGAAAAATAATTTTTTTTTTATAATTTAAATCCATAGATTTTATGTTAACGTATTGGGACCATTTTTTTATTAATTCCAATAATATTCTTACAAAAGTAATATATTTATAAAAAAAATATTTTTTATAATTATTATATAATTAGGAACCAATAATTATAAATATTATTTTATATTTATAAACTAATAATCCCAAGTGTGAAGTAAATTTATTTAAATAGAATCGCATAAATCATGCAAAAACACTATATTAACCATAACCACACTAATAATGTTTTTAGTATTTAGGGTGTAATATTTTCATTATAATAGATAAATTGGACCATTAATGGGACATATATTTGATTTAAAATATTTATTTAAATTATATCCTATGTGATCTGTTACCTATCCCAAAGCACTATAAATATTAATGCCTTCAAATCTTCTCTTTTTCATTTTCCATACAGAGTGAATTATATAAACCACTTTTAGATAAATGAATTGTATTAAATCATATAAATAGTGACTAATTTTTTATGGGTATAAATATTTATATATAATTGGTGTTGGATATTGTTTTCTGTCTTCAAACACGATGTATTAAATGTATTACTACTACGTTAGCTTGTTTTCTTTTACATTTACTATAAATAATTTTATCTATTTTTATTAATAAATTTTGTCACAAATAAGTTGAATTATTATTAATTATAAATTATTTTTAATAAAAATATATAATCCATCATTCCATATTCAAAAGAAATAAATTTTATAATATAATGTGATCATAATCTCACGGACGTAACGAGAAAAAGGCTTTTTAGTTTTAAAATGTGAATATGTCTAAAATGTTTTTATACCTCAAATCATTAAAGAAGTTATGATAATGAAATAAATTTTATTAATTGATATAATATTTATCAAAAATATTATATGAAAGAGTAGAAAATATTATTTTAAAATATTATTTATTTAAATAAAAGGGCATTATCATTGAAAGCATATTATATTTCACTATTTAAATTAATGTGAAATTTATCAAAAAGGTAATAAAATTGACAATAAAATAATTTTGGTATTCAGCCTTAAAAATGATGTTTATATTTACAAATTATTCTTTAAAAAGTTTCAAAATTTAGTTTCAACATGTCTTCACCATGCATGATAAAGCAATATTTTATGAATAAAATTAATTTTTTTTAAAACATTTATATTTCATTAAAATGATTCCAATATAATTAATAATCCATTGATAATAAATAAAACTTGAATAAATATATAATCATACCTTCAAATGAAATTTTTTGGTATTAAATTTTTTATTAAATAATAATACTAATAGTATATTGTTCTTTAGTAAAGCCCATTCTTGAATGTAACGTAAGCTTTTGATGAAACTTGTTGTGGCATAAAACACAATGTAACTCAGTATTGCGTGCATTTAATGTTATTTCATAAAATTAATTTTATTTTAATTGTAAATATATAATAATATCTCAAGATTAAATTTTTCTGGTTATGGTTGGTGTTGTGTGTCATACACGCCCTAGTATATGAAGATCATATTTTAAAATTTTACTGTGTTACATCATTAATTGACTTAATTCACTCTGTAACATCTTGTGGGAATACATTCATTCATTAATGGTATCATTTTTTGTAAAATAATTTTGGAAAATAATGATAATATTTTCTTATAATAATATAGTGTAATTATAAGAGATTTACAATGGGGAGAAATATCCACAGTCAGGGGGGATTCTTACAAACTTCATGATTTTATAGATGTCCCCAGGGTTACAAATGTGAAAAATAGCCCAGATCCAATGGGATAGGGGTATCCATGGATTTAGGTTTTAATCAGGGAATGTTTAGAAAAATCATGAAGATTTTAGATAATTGTTATACAGGACTAGTTTTGGGGTAGTTTTTGGGTATAGTGATGTCCCATAACTAATTGTCATGTATCTGGGATATGGGCTTGATATTGATTGGTAGAGGTTTATGACCATGTAGGATATTCAATCGGGATCTACGGTCTAGAGTACCTATAAATGAACGATTTATTATGTATATTTAAGCATAATTTTGGACACATGTTTTATGTGAATAACATGGTTTATCAGAGCCCTCCTTGGTTAATTATTGGTTGTTTTCATGATATAATAGTTGTCTTCATTTATAACCATAAGAAAATGGATGCATAGAATTCTACATGCTTGGATTAATCTCTCGATTTTTTAAGATGGGTTAATAGGGGAACCAATACATGGACCTATGATAAATATTTGTTTATTTTATATTATTTTAATAAATTATACATTATATCTAAAACTAATCTCAAAATCACATGAAGAAGTCATTTACTAACATTGGATAATATCTACATAAGAATTTATTATATAATTATTATGAATATATATCATTATTTGATCCAAACTAGACTCCATATAAACATTAAAAAAGGTATAATCCTTTTCATAACTTGAGTAAATGGATTATTATGAAATGGGTGAGATAATATAGTCCATGAAGATAAATAAAGGTGATAATTATTTTATATAATATGTGGCCTTATTATGAATATATGGGAATTACCAAGATATATAAGAAACAAATAACATATATATAATGCATCATAAATAATGTAATAATTCATTTTATAAGAATATTAATTAATCAAATGTTTTAAAAACATTATTCACTAAACCAGAGATATAATAGCATAACATAATAATGATAATAGTCATAGAATGTTTTCATCATTCATATATGGAGAAAACATTACTTTTAGGAGAAATTTCATTACTCAGAGATTATATGAGTTACCATGATTTCTAGAAACAAATATTTAGTCATAGTTTTTTGTCATAGAAGATCCAAATACTTATTGAATGCATTAGTGGGAGTTATATGGAACCACCCATCATTCATCCATTTTTATGCATTCTAGTTTAATTTTATCATTCATCGTCACATAAAAACCCCATGGAAATAATATCTGTATCATTTACTTTTTGAAATGTAATAAAATAAATAAATAAGTTTAAATACAATTGATAATCATAACCTGGTAAACCCAAAGAAAATAAATTCATATCCAAATAACATCATTTAATTTGTGTTTTTATATACTTTAATAAAGGAAATAAATAAAAAAATAAACTTTATTGAAAAATAAAATATGGTATAGTTAAAATAATTCCCATATCGATATATTAATTACGTAGAAGATAAACCTTTACAAAATATAGTGTATTTTGGATATATTTCTAATTTTGTAAAATTTTAAGATGATAAACCCTTCCATTTTGACTAAATTTTGGGTCAAAAGAACATGAGATAAATAGAATAGAAATGGTAATTTAATATCATAATTCAAATAGAGTCATGGTATTTAACATTAAAAAGTTTGTAGATACACAAGTTTGTAAACCAAGGTTCATAATAAAGAATACATCTTCATGGGTAAAAATAATGATATGAAACCATTACCTTAATTCATGACCCAACTAATGGTCTTTAATATCATGTAGACAAAAATATTTTTTTGTTTAATATAGTAGATTAATAATAATATATCTATATTTTTGATAAATTCGTTAATAAATTTTGATTAAATGTATAGTAGTTAGTCTTTATCTATTTTTAATTTGTAGAGTGAGTAATTTTGATTGTTTTAAATTGTTTTATTATAGCGATGTAATTTATAACTATTCTGAAAATTTTTATTATCACAAAAAAATAAAAATAATTTTAAATTATGTTTGATAAATTGTTATAATTTTATAAATAAATTATTTTGAAATTTATTATTTTTATACTTATAAGAAGAATTGGTTCAAGCATGTTTCAGGGATTTTTTTACAAATGAGTATTGTTATATTAATTAACGAGTTTAATATTTTTGATACAAGTCTATAAAAAATAAATTATTAACTTGTTAATATCATATATTTTCAATAATTATTTATTTATAGACATTTTGTTGTTATTTTATATCATTGTAATTGTTTTTGGTTAAAAAAATGAAAACAATCATATGATATAATTAACGGATAATTATCACACACAAAAATGGTTTATTTTGAATTTATTTCATTATTTACAAATAATAATTTTACAACTTATATATGTTTAATGTGGTTAGTATTATTAATTTTTTATGTAAAATAATAATGAATGTCGATGGAAAATGAGATATATGACTTATTGGATGTTATTGGTCGTACAATAAAAGATTAACATTTTATATTCATGAAATTTTATATGGAATTACAATGTATTATTATTTTCTCTACATAATAATAATTATATTATATATGTGATGTTTACATTTAAATTAAACTATTATAATTAGCTAAGTGTGTCTTTCGTGAAAAATATAGGTTGTTTCTCCATAGAGGCAATAGTTTCAACAACACATTAAAAATGGTTTTGGTTTTACTAATTGAAATATGA
Organism: Viscum album; assembly: GCA_963277665.1. Taxonomy (NCBI): domain Eukaryota; kingdom Viridiplantae; phylum Streptophyta; class Magnoliopsida; order Santalales; family Viscaceae; genus Viscum; species Viscum album. The sequence goes on from OY728159.1 coordinate 2,013,620,363, forward strand.
AAATGTAGACAATAGTTATTCCTATGAAATCAAATATTAGCAAGAAAAGAACATTTATGTAAACATGTTTTAATTTTATGATTATAATTGGGAAGGTTATAGTGATGAAAAACTACTGAGAAAATATTCACATTAATGATCCAATAATTACATTATGATACTCCACAGTAATTGAGTTATTAAGAAAATATATATTCATAATAATATCAAAGAAAAGGGATAGGATTTTTGGGAAAATACATAATAGATGATTTTTTGTAGGAAATAATATTTTTATAATTCTCTTGAAGGGGTGGTGAGAGGCCCCTTTTTTATGTGGTGATAATGAGGTTTTTATAAATATTTCAATCTTATATAAATAAAGTAGAAGATATAAATTTCACGAAGACTCAATATTTGATAATAATAGAGTGAAGTGTTATATAAGGATTATATTCCCTAAAAAAATGTTACACAAATTTTTAAGAATTTTACTATTTGTATTTTAACATTTACCATTTTGGTTTACAATGTTAAATTCTTTTGACCTATGTAACCTAAGTTTAATACATTAATATAATATGGATCATAATAAATAATTTTTATCCATTAATTCTATATTTGATAGTTATTTTATTAGATAAAAATTCATTGTGTAATTAAAATTAATTCTAATAATACAACATGTAACATGAAAAAACATGTCCGTTCAAATATTAAATTTGTTGTATTATATGAAATTATAATTGGATATGGATTATATGAAAAGAATTTTTTAATTAATAAAATTTTTCTTTCAAAAAAATCCAATACCAAATTCTAAGAAAATAATATTTCATTTTCACCAACTTTCATGGATACCATGGTACCTTGACACCATAACATGCACTGAGATGACTCCAAGGGAATTTTTGATCCCCATATGTTGGTGACTATCACCTAACATCATGCAAGATAAAATAGGTTAATATTTTCTCATGAAAACATTTTAAGAAAACTAAAAAGGTTTGTATGCTCATTGAAAAGTCCCTTGGGAGACTATACTATCCAAAATAAGACTCTACTAGAATTTATATATATTTAAAATAAACCCAAATAGTACTGAATCGAGATATTTAAAACATTCAAGATATAAAAACCATGTCACCACATACACAACACTCCATTACTAGAAGATTAATAATATTTGGAACCATTATTTTGTATATTCCCCATTCTAGGACTTGGAAGTAAGCAATCATCAAATGCACAAATGTAGAGATAGGATGTGATCTAAAATCCTAGTAGGGTATCACATAGTTTTCAATAATATGGTGCCAATTTAAATTAGAAAAATATTTTTTTTCCTATCCTAGGAACCACTAAACGATGCACTGAGATAGTTTGCCACATTCCCTCAATTGCGCCTCCCTGTATGCTAGAGGGTGCCAACTAATAGTGAGGGTATCATAAGTCAGTCTTGGGGAGACTATATGCTCTTTTATATGAATAAGACACAAGAATAAGAAATAAATAGTACCTAGTGTGGAAGCATAATAAAAACCAAAACTAATCCATGTCATATGATAATAAAGCCCTAGAAAAAAATACTCAACTGAATGGTAAAACTTTTTATGTAAATGGAAATGTAAAGTATCTACAATTAAACACTAAGTAAAGACAGAAAGTCTCAAAAGTAGGTTCTGAACCACATCTGGTTCCCTCTCCCATTCTCCAGTCCCAAATATAAATTTATCCTCGGTCCCTTCCCTTATAATAACCTGCATCAAAAAATTATGTTTGGGTGTCAATCAATTGTCCATAAGTGGGAGTGAGTACAACTTAGTAGCCAACCACCAATGATGTTTAAAATGATTCATGACAAAAGATAGTGAATACAGATTACTAATGCAATAATTATTAATCATAATCTAAACTGTTTTTACATTTTCATTTAATCACTAATCATGACATTATAAAAAGTTTCAATTATTATTTACCAATTGAATCATCACTCAAAATCATTAATTATTTGGTGTGGTTCATTATGCCTATCACAAAAAATCTCAGTTAAATCATTAATCATTATTATCAATAATTTTGTGCAGGTCATCTTGCCTAATACAACATTCTCAATGAGTATAAGTGATCATTTATAGAACATCATTTCTCATTAGGTGTAGTTCATCATTCTTATCATCGCATAATACCATTATTGGATAAATATAGCGGAGGAACACCTTATCCATGTCCCAACTTCTAATCGGTCTTGAACGCCATCTCTAGAACAATAGAAATATCATTTATTTAATCATTCGTTAATTCCAAATAATTTTCATCCTTATTCTATTACTAAATCATCGATTTGTTAAACATTTTAAATGCAATTATTTAACTAAAAAATTAACTAATTACATAATGAATTAATTAATTCATAAATTAATTAATCAATCAACACAATTCTCATTCAATAATTAATTCTCTACAATTAATTATCCCAATCTAATATAAAAATTTCAAAAATTATTCACATAATTAATTATCATTCATCAACATCATGAAAAATAATTAACTCTATATTAAATTGTCTATCATATACAAAATCAATTCACATAATTAATTTTCACAATTAATTATCATTGTTAAACAGCATTTCCCATATTAAATTATCAAAATTAATTATCTATCATAGACAAACATCATTTCATAATTAATTCCCCCCAATTAATTATATTAACACAATCAATTAAATATCTCAATTACAATATCTGAAACCATATCAAATCTCAAAAATATCTATTTGGGAAACCCCTGATCATATGTTCCATGAACCAATTATGAATTAATAAAAAATGTATCCACACTTCAATTCCACATTCGTGATTCTTCCAATTTAAGAAATAAATAATCAAGAGAATCTAAAATGACATAAAATCATAAACAAATTAAAATCATGACTATTGGAGTTCTATTTAGATTACCTACCATAGTTTATTTCCATATGTTAGCACTATAGAAATCCCAAAAATCTGTGTGGCACGATGTTGTCGATCAAGCTACAGATCTGAATCCCTAAATCCAAAATTCAGATCAATGTAACCATGATTTATAAAATCTAGAGCTAAATCCAAAATCCTAGATCTATATGACAACTCTAATGACTAGATCCAAGAAAAAGTGGGTGATCTTCTGTGAAACAATCAAGAAAAGATTAGATAATGAACTAGAGAAGAATCAGGATGGAATCCACTTATTGGGATGAGTGAAGATCTTTACTACAAGATTTCAAACTCAAATAAAGAGGTCAGGATATCATTGGAATCCCTCTCTATGGATTTGGTAACACCTTTATATTTTCAAGCCCAATCCTAGGCCGAATAAAATAGGATTTGGCAGGTTTGGGTGGTTTGGAAACGAATTTGGGAATAAACAGGGCCGCGCATACAGTTTAACCTAGGGGCAGCATGTTTAGGACAAACTATGTGCCAACTGTGCGCTCTTCTACTTACCACATTACTGATCGAAGCATATTTAAGAAAATTGTTCTTCGACGGTGCCGACTTCCACTCTCTGTAAGGTAAGGTTGAACACGGTTTGTCCAAAGTGTGTGCAAACCATGCAGATCCACTATTCATCCCAATTCCATAGAAACATCACCAAAACAAAATCCATGACATAATAATTTCCAATGGTACTTAATAAACAAAAAATTACCAAAAAAACCCTGATATTTCTCTAGAAAAGGTCGAGATCTAATAATATTCTCAGATTATAATTTCCCATTCTCGATTTACACCCCAAACATCACTAAGATTATGAGACAAAATGTTTGGGATATTGGTCCCTCATGTCTACTTCCCATTCAGTATATTCTTCTTTAACACTTCCATGTTTCCATAACATATGAACTAAATTCATGTCCATTCCCCATAACACGTTCTCACCACAAACATACACATATAGAGGATTCTCCTCAAAGGATGAATCTATCTCGATGTCATCATCTTCCACATAAATCACAAGAGAAGGGTCGGGGTGTTACTTCCATAGTTGTGACAAATGTCAAACCAAATTCATAGTGTTGAATTTTTCTAGAATTGGTAATCAGTATACACCATCTCGATTCTCTCAAGAACCTCAATCGGTCCCACAAACGTGGGCGTTAACATGCCCTGCCTCTATATCATATGGTGACCCAATCTAGGTGAAACCATAAGGAATACTCTATCACACCCTATAAACTCTATGGGATGATTCCATATAACATCATAGGGCTTCTATAAACTCCAATCCATAATAAATTGTTTTGGAATCGAATGTACCTGCTCTAATGTCTCCTGAATGAGTATCCAACCCAGCATCTCTAACTCACCCTTCTATAACCAAAATAGTGGTGATCTACAAGGTCTAACATAAAGTAACTCATATGGTAACATCTATATTGTTTTTTGATATCTATTTTTATAGGAGAAATCCACTAAAGTCTAGTTCTCATCCCAGGAAAAACCAACATCAACAACACATGCGAGTAGCATATCCTCTAACACTAGTATAGTACGCTCTGAATACTCATATGTCTGTAGGTGGAAGTCTGTAACTAATAAAACATGTGTAACAATAGCCTCTTATTATCAATACGATAATAGTGAATTAAAGTGAGAATCATGATATGAAACTATAGTATGTGACATCCCATGCAAACAAAATACCTCTCTCACATACAGTTCTCCTACCTGCTTTTCTATAATGGTTTCCCTAATATGAAAGAAGTGTGATACCTTCATTATCCAATAAAAAATGACCCTAAAATATTCATTATTCTTACGTGTCTTTGGAATTCCTTCCACAAAATCCATAGTATCAACATCCCACATCGATTCTGGAATAGGTAATGACTACGATAGGCTTCAAGGTCATTGATGCCCAGCCTTCACCTAATGACATTTGAATCATCTTGATATGAACTCTGCTATCAACTTTTTCATGAATTGAAAAAAAAAACTATTGTCTTATGTCACTATTCATTTTTTTCACCCCGATGTACTAGCCATATTAAAACATGAATTTCTCGCATGAGTTCCTCTATCAAACTCGTTGTCACAACAACTCGATTTTTCGCATATATTATCTAATACTCATCTCTTATCCATTTTGAATGTGTGTCCCAACCTTCAAGTTTATCCGTTGTAGATAATAACTCGAGATCCCCATATTTCAAGTCCTTGATCCATTTAAAGAATGTAGAAACCACTACTTCAGCAACCCGATCCAACCTCTCTTAACTCGTCATAACAACTATGTGAATTTCTACCAACGAGGTAATTTTCTTCATCCATTTACATGAATTATGTACCAACTGAGTCTAAGTTTTCATAATCAAGGAATTAGCCACACTCTTCCCCTTCCCGGGTATATAAACCAGTTCAATATCAATGGACTACCTATACATTACCCATAATTGCCTCTGATGATTCATGTTTCACGGTAACAATATATACATCAAGATTTTATGATCCACAAAAACTATAATCTCTTCACCCAAAAAATATTGTCTCTAACACATAATATCATAAAACAGTACTTCTAACATGAGGACATTCATAGGGTAATTCTGTTCATGTGGCCTTATCTTTTGATACCAATAAGCAATGACTTTACCCCCATGCATCAACACAACTCTGAGTCAGACTGTAGAGGCATCACAGTACTCTATATACTCCTCACCTGACTCAGTTAAGTGCAACATTGGTGGTGATATAAAGATATTATTTAACTCCATAAAATATTTCTTACTTGATTCTGTACAAACAAATCATTAAACATTTCTTTTTCAATTTATTATGTGGTGCTACCAAACATGAAAAGTCATGGATTAACCTCTTGTAATAACCATATAATGAAAAAAGGCTTCAGATATCAAAATATTTCTTGGGATTCTCCAAATAGAACACTTCGTGGACATTTTATATGTGCACTACCACATCTTCTACTGATATGATGTCACGATGTTAGACATGATCATCCTATGTCTTAGAGTACACCAAGAGGTCATCCACAAACCCCACAACCAACTGATCTAAATATAGGTGAAAGATCATGTTCATCAATGCGATAAACACTTCTGGAAAAATTTTCAACCAAAACTGCATTATGATAAACTCCAAAATTCTATACCTGCTCCAAAATTCAGTTCTTGGTATATCAGAAGTCTTAACTCTCACAAGATAATACTATGATCTCAAATCGATCATTGAGAACACACATGCCCCCTGTAGTTGATCAAACTTATCATTGATACACTGAAGAGGGTATCATTTCTTCACTGTCATTTTTTTAACTTCTATTAATGGACACACAATCATAATCTCCCTCATCAATGTTTAAAAACAAAATAGTTTATCCCAAGGTGATGTATTATAAGGGTAAACCCTTTATACTCCGACTCCTCCAATAGATATTTGTGCAATTAATGCTTACTCAGTGACATTATGTACGGTTGAATAGATACCAGATGATCCCCCATAATGACTTCAACATTGAATTCCACATCTACCTCTGGTGGAAACATAGAAAATTATTTTTTAAATACATCATAAAATAGTTCTACAATTGGTGGAGGGACATCTTGCCTACTACTCCCATCATCCAACAGATGACGAGAAACAAAGGTTGTGAGATCTCCTAGTTGCTGAGTAATTGGGCCATTTCCCCATTAAAGGATATCTCATTCACCATGGATAACATATTTGTCACCCATAGGAAATAAAAAGGTCACTCTTTTATGGTGACAATATATATGGTCTCGGTACTGAACTATCCAGTCCATTAAAATAATTATGATGAATCCTTTTACGTGAAATGCATATATATCACAAAGAAAACGATAATCTCTGATATCTAGAGAATATCTCTAGAATAAATAGAAAATACTAGTTTGTGTTCTAAATGGCGTATGTATATTCATCATCCCACTTACAGACTCCACCTCCAAGAGTAATCCACTATCAATGTTTGAAAATATAAGGGAATGATAGGGACCGATATCAAACAATGAAATAGCTAGAGAAGATGCAACAAAATTATTACCTCTCATTGTCGATAGGTCATCCACATTCTCCACTAGTGTACAATTAACTTCATGTAACTTTTATACCCCTCATCCTAGTGGTGTCATCTGACTCCTATGAGTAGCACCACACTTCTCATACAGACACTCATTCCCTAAAGCACCGCGTCCACTACAACTACTACCTAAAATAGTAGAACTCAATATACTTGAACAATATGGTGGTGAAGACCCTCTTCCCACACGCTGACTCTATGCAGCTCCTAAATCTACCAAATCATGTCAGTACATCCTAAAGAACGTCTGTAGGTATCCCCTCATGCCACGAAACTGGTACTCTACTTGTGGTTGGAGAAAATTTGTCCAAAAATGTCCCTATAGACTGTACTATTAAAAAATACATGAGAAATATCTGGTGGAACGGTTCCTCCAAACTTTCCACCATTCTTTCCACTGTCCTAAATATGTTTCTCATAGTGGCACTTCTGGATCTCGGAAGGCAGACTCCCAGATCATACAACTGCCTTTCTAGTTCATGAATACTCCTTTAGGTTCTCCTCTAAAATGAGATCTTGATTATCAACTTTTTATAATTTCTTTATCGTAATGATATTCACCTAGTATATAATTTCACATTTATGTCAATCTAGAAATTTTCATTGTAGAAACATAATCTACTTCCAAAGAAGAAGAAAAACATCATAAAACTATGAAACATCTAGATTGTTCTATTATGGAGATGATTACTTTTTTTAGAAGCATAAATTCTGAAGCCTTCTCTTATATCAGCATTTCTAAATAAAAGTGCTCCAATAAAATCTACAGAACGTATATCCATAACATATCATAATTCTATCCAGATCATGCCGGAATATACCATTGGCACATCACTGAAACCCATAGCATATAAGTAGATAACATGACCCACCTCTCATCTGGAGTATCAAAATGGTCAACTATCATATCTATGGATACAATACAGAATTTATCTCCCTCATTTCCACCCTCTATAGTAAAAGTAGAATGGTGTTGTTGCTGAAACTCTTGTTTCAACTCCGACAAGCTTTTCTGAACCTGATTTCAGTTTCTATCAATAAATTTCATTAAATGGCCAATGTTCTTTTTGAACATTTCCCCTTCTTCTTCGTCTTTCACCAATGGTGCCACAAGTTCCAAGTCTAGAATTTCATTCTGGGCCATTCAAATCATTTTCTACCTCAACATGTATCATGGAAGAGTATCTCTAAAAAAGAAAACACATTTCTTAGGTTTCATAATTCAACCTTAAAACTTTTCTATATGATGAGAAACTAACACAACAAGTATTTACATGTCCTTTAACCTTTTTCATCCCACATGGTCAACATAAATGCCAATTCACAACTGTAAACCATCATACACCTAGGTATTGGTTAAAAAGGGTCCAATAATTCTAATTAATCAACCACATGGTTAATTAATAAAATTATATCAAATTTATTAATTCAACAATTAATTTATTTATCATACCCATTTCATCAATCAAATATTTTATTATACACAAATTTATTCTCATTTTTCATCATTATTTCCACCTCCCAACATTAAAAAGAGTTGAAGTTCAGCAACAACCCTATAAAACGTCTTCCAATGAGTTCCTAGAATGATACATTATACAAAAATCCTGAGTGCATATAATTATTCATGTATAATAAAGTATCGTAACACTTTAGGCCAAAATCAAAAATTCAATAATTTTCAAAACAAATATCACTTCACACCATAAGTGTGTCACCCAAGGTGAAATAATATTAAACATTTACAACAAACAGTAATATCAATAATTCCACCCTGAGTATTCAGATTTTCTACCATACATGGGTTTGCAACTACAATGCATGAGCACATTACCATTCCTCAACATATCCTAGTATCCTGACTACCTTACCCAAAATAGTATGAAATATGATTTAGAAAGAAATGATAACTCATCTAATTCCACTTTGTGACATCCCGACCTCGGTGCCACTGAATTGTGACAAGAACCAGTTGGCCACATGCCCTTATGCATGCCTCCCCGTATGCTAGAGGGTGCTGACTAGTAGTGTGTTGATGGAAAGTCAGTCTTGGGGAGACTATATCATCTTTTATCAGAATAAGACTCCAATGGATGAAAATAACAATAAAAAAGTGCAAAAGTTTATAAATAACTAAAACATATCCAGTTCATATGATAATAAAACATTGAAAAAATAATCCTCCAATGAAAGGTAAAACATTCTATGACAATGAAAATGTCTTGTGTATATAATGAAACTCAATATAAAGACACAACGACTCCACAGCGGGTCCCAGACCACATCTTCTTCTCTATCACATTATCTAATTCCAAACAACAGCCTTTATAAAGGATTGTCCCATATTATGAGCTATAGAAACAATGTTTTCTTGGGGGCTGATTAGGAGTCCAGAATAGGGTGTGAGTACAACTTTGTAGGCCCCCAACAATGGTTTCTAAAACACACCAATTCAAAATACAGTGCATGGAGATTTATGAAATAGTAAATACAATGCATAATATATGAAATTAAAACATTTTCATTTAATATTTAATTATCCCATTTGATCCAGTTTCAATTAATGTTTCCCAGTTGAATCATTTTTCAATATCATTAATTATTTCGTGCAAGTGATCATGCCTAGCACCCCAAATCTCAATTGAATCATCATTCAATATTGTCATTCATTTTTTTAGGTTTTCATTCCTATAAATTCTTCTCTCATTTGTTGTAGATCATCATTCTTAACACCCCATAATCTCATGCTTGGAATACTATTGGGGATGAACACCATGTCCTCCTTCCAACATCAAATCGGTCCAGAACATTATGTCTAGCACCAAAAAAATTTTATTCATTTAATCATTCTTTAAATCACAAGAATATTCCACATTATTATATTATAAGTCCATTAATTACATAAAAATTTAAATTTACATTAGTTAACTCAACAATTAACTAAGCACATAATCAACTAATTAATTCATCAACTAATTAACCAATCAACATAATTCCCATTCTATAATTAATTATTCACAATTAATTACCCAAAAAAATTCTCAACAAGTCATAATTAATTCTCAAAATTAATTATTCTTGTTCATCATCATGAAAAATAATTAATTATCAAAATTAGTTGGAATTTGTAGAAAAAATCGTTTCACATTAGTAATTATGACAATTAAATTTCAATTGTAAACATCGTGGCCCATAATTAATTCTCACAATAAATTATCATTCTGAGCCAAAAATCATTTCATAATTAATTCCTGCAAGTAAATTATAATTACAAAATCAATTCAATATCTCAATTATAATATTCCATCCCCTGAAAAACCTCATAATTTTCTATTTGGGAAACCCCCATCATATGTTCTTTGAACCAATTATTAATTAACCTCCATTGAAACCTCAATGAAATTCCATAGTCTTAATTACTCCAATTTATAAAATCAATCATCAGGGGAATCTACCAAGTCATAAAATCATTAACATTTAAAAATAACTATAATGGGGTTTATATTAAGTCCATAAACCTCAATTTGATTCTGGAAGTTATCACAACAAAAATACACATAATTTTAGCTTCACAATGTCATCAATCAAGCTCTGAATGTAAATCCCTAAATCCATAAATAATATCAACAGAATCAAGATCATGAAAATATATATCTGAATCCAAAAATATTGGATGAATATCTCATCTCAAAGGTTTAAATTGAATAATATTGGGGATATATTTAATAAAAATACATATAAAAGATAATATAAATAATGGGAGAAGGATTGGGATGAAGTCCACTTAACAAGATGAGAGAAGATATTCAATCCAAGATTGAGATCTCAAAGAACGGTGTTCTAATTGCCTTAGAATATCACTAGACGGATTTGGGAAGACCTAGAAATTCTTAATTTTGATCATAGGTCAAAATAAAGAGGTTTCGGTAGTGTGGGTATTTTTAAAACCAATTCTTGGAATATATTGGGAAACATGAATATTTTCACATAGGAGGCCACACAGTTAGGCCAAACAGTGCACCAGATGTGCGATCTACCACTACATTCAGGGCTTGTTGGGGCCCTGTTCTGAAAAACAGGTGCCAACCAAGCTAACAAACATTTTACGCATAATTAGCTTTCTCACAGTTTGGCCAAAATATGCACAAACTGTGAAAAGCCCCATGTCATCCCAATTCCATAGAAACATCACCCAAACACACCCCAGGTAATTCCCCATCACTAATATACTTTAGAAACAATAATAGTACAAACAATACACCAAAAATTACTCTAAAAAGGGATGTAATTTTATAATTATTCTTTCACATTACCATAAAATAGGCATAATTGTGAAGAACCATATTAAACAAATATGTTTTCTATTTATGAGGATGGAAACTTATGAATTAATAGAACAAGTATAAATTTTATATAAAACCTTTCTCATATATCTATAAACATGGACAAAGCATTCCACAAAAAATGGAACACATATATCAATAGAATCACTGTAAGATGCATAACCATCTTCCAAGAGGTATGAAGGTTTTCTAGTTATGATATCCTCTCACATTCAATATATCATCAGTATAATATGACCAAAATCTACAATGAAGACCCTAAATTGGACCCGTCAATATCCCACTAGAGATAAGATCTTTTGAACGAGGATTATGTTAGAGATGTAAATATCCAATTCATTACTAGATAATTACAAGTATAGTGTGTTCGTCCAAAATAATATAATAACATTATTAGCTCACATGTTCTCAATAAAATAATTAATAGTGAACAATGAATTTTAAAAAAATTAAAATACAATATCATCCTTTCATGTTTCAATATTCCAATTTCCATTTAAAAGAAAAATATGTTTTTTAAATAAATTCATTCCCTTTTTAGGATAAAACCAAAGATAACTTCTTAGAAAAAAATTTAATTCATTATTTAAAATAAAAAAATTCTTAAATAAATATCATATGTTCCATCACTTTAAAATTTTACCCCATTCTCCAAATCCTTTGGAATTTCGGGTTTACCCCAAAAAATAATGCTTTGAAAAATCCAAATCAAATTTGAATCACATGTATTTTCTGAATTTAATTGAAATCAATTTTAACAATCATTAAATACAAGGTTTATGTAATTGTAAAATAATATATATAACCACATGCCCTTCTCATGGAATTACAACACCCACAATGGGACACCGTAACGAAAAAAATGCACAAAAGGTCTTGAAACCCAACCTATTGTGAAAATCAGTATAAGATTTATATTGGATATATGTAATCAAAATTAACATAGAAATAACTAAATAGTTTTTTGTTGTTTCTTCGAAAAATCTCAGTCCAACCAAGGAAAAATACCTGACCTATGTCCAACAGAATAGATATTAACAAGGCCTCAAAGTATACATTTTCGTAAAAAAACATTTAACTATTGTTATTAGAAACCGATCAAACCCCAAATGTTCATCCCAAGCTTCATCAATTTAAATAACACATGTATGAATCATATCCTCTAGAATCTGTATAATTCTATATGTCTAGACATCTTTCGGCAGATGGTTTATCATAATCAAATATGCCTAAGATCCTATTTCCCCTAAAAGCCTCTTCACAATTGATAATTAAAAAATGATCTCAATCAAATACTTCAACATATTGACTTCCATGAAATAAAACAATGTCTCTCACATTTGGACATCCAAAATCATCAAATTTACCTATATCAAAAAAAGTTATAATGTTATCCAATTTCGTAAGACTGTCTATCAAAACCCAGATCAAATTAGTATTTAGCTATGTATTCTCTAAATAGACCAAAAAATCCATAGGGATATCATCCCACTTTTGAGTCCTCATTGGTTGTGACTGAAGAAATCTCCAGGGTCGCTAGTACTTTATCATTACCCATTAGAACATATAACATTGTGATAACAAATAAATAGTTAACCTACTCATAAATGGCTGCTAGAGTCATCTCAAAATTTCATAGACCATCTTTTCGGTTCCTGTGTATCTCATCCAACTACGAATTTTATAAATCCACAGTTAAAACATTCCTCTTAGCTAACAACACTACAAACCATTTTTTAAAACATCGAATGTCTTCCATGGAGAATTCCCAATCAATAAAGTTCAACCCACCATTAATAGAGTCTAAAATTATATGGAATTCATAATCAATATATTATTCCTTAAAAATTATCTGAAGAATAATTGTGGTTAAAAGAAAAATAGAAATGAAAATCTTATCCATAATTCCCAAACATCAATATGTTATTGTTAAAAAGGATCCACAACATTACACTCTTCAAGTGAATCATTTATAGCATTGGTAAGATTTTTCATTCTCAAATGATCTTCCACTACATTCCAAATCCATGGGTAATATGATGTATCAAAATGAAATTAATTCATGTATTTCACCCAATTCCTCTAGTAGAGATTCAATTATTTTTGATAGCTAATATAACTCAAGATCTTGTGGTTTCAAAATAATGCACAATTTTTTCTAAAAACATAATGATTCAATATTTTATGTTCATGAATAAATGATTCAAGATAACTTTTATGGTTTGGTTAATTCCTCTTATATGGAATAACCTTCCGAGATCCATATGAAATAATGGAATCACCCTACATAATAACATCTCAAAAACCTGATTCTCCTACATCAAATAAGACCAAATAACCCAAACTAGACTATAGAAGAGTCAAAACTGACATTGAGGTGAAAAGAGAATTCAGATCAGCTATATTTTTCTAACATAACTAATCCCAGGTAAAATACAGTCCCTCCCTAGTTATGCCCTTCATTAGAGATTCCAAATCAAGAAAAAATTTCTGATAAAAATGTAATATCCTACTAAACCCAATATGTTATGAATCTCTAAAACACTTTATATATGGTCCCTTTTCATAATAGCTTTCACCATTTGATGATTAATACAAAAACCATGTTATTATAACATGTTTAATAAAAAAATCACTTTTGGATTTAGAAATTACATCATGATAGATTGGATTATGTTAAGTGACTTCTCAACATTTCTCGAACATCTCTCAATTAACACACATGATCCTCTACAAAAATTTGGGAAAATAGGATGTCTCCGAAAAAACCACCATGAATTTGTGAAAATATACATGAAGGACCCATTTCATTATATCCATAATTAAAACATGACAATTGGTTAGAAAAAATTCATAACAACATACTCATACCAGACATTCCTAATCTGAAAAGTGGTTTTTGAATGTCATATTTTTTTTTCTGAACTACCGATAACTATACTGAAGATCCGTTTCTTAGAACTTCATTTATAGTTTTAACTAGTCAAAAATGTCATCAATTGATGGAATGAGATACTTATCTTTTACTAGATATCATTATTTTTATGATAATAAACACAAAATAAATGTGCTTCAACAACTTTCTTAGAAAAGAGAACTTCCACTACCCAAGATGACACACTCGGAAGTATAAATCCTTTTTATAATTGTTAATACATATAATTATTAAACACTGCCATTTAATCTAGTTACAATAAGTATGAAGGAAAACATAATGGCTGATTACCAATAAGTAAATAAATATAAAAACTACCTCCCATATTAGTGGACAACCATGGAATTCAGAAGAAAAAAACATAAATAAACTCAATGATAACATGATAGATATCATCATTCCATGATTCTAGTTACCAATGAAAAGAAAAAATTAATACTAGATTTTCCCACTCCAGATATGATTGTATGGAATTTCATGACCTTTTGTCACATTCTCTCTGAAAGATAAGGTACAACCCATTCGGGGTAGTAAAGGACAACTATTAATGAGGGAAGTCATTTCAGGATATATTATCAGTCATCTAATTCATCCCATATATCAAATAAAGAGTTTTCATGTTGTGAAACAAACAATCATAGTATAAATTAATATTTGGTAAGGATAAAACATATGCATGATAATTAAAACCCTTAATTATCTTCCTTAACATAGATTTAATAATACATATCACATAAGATAAATGAAATGTATGATGATTTAGTAGATTCCTAATATGATTCTAAATTATTGGATGAGTTGAACTATTATTATATAAATCTATCACAAGGGATGAATGAATAGTTATCATACCTCTAACTATTTTTTACCCATATCTAGATCCTCTAGAGACTCTTCCACTTCCTGAATGAGCATTTTTTAGAGTCATCTTGCATGAACCCCTTAATTTAGGATTCATCTAATCACAACGAATTTATTTTAGTTACTGATGATCGTGTGCCACTATATGGAGACAAATAATCTAGAAATTAAGTGATATGAGAATCAGTAAGTGCCAAATATCTCGGGTTCCTTAGTGAAAACCAATTTCAACTGCCCAGAAATGCCATCTTTGTTGAAAATCAAACAGCTTATTCTAGTCACAACATGAAGTCTATAATAACCATGATATCATGAAACACAACGACAATCCCAGAACTTTATATTCCCATTGTGGGAACTCACATAACTACCAATGGGATAAAATGGAACTCCTATTAACATTGATATCCCAGGAATATCAACATCAACCATCATATATCTATCAAGAACATCATCATAAGACAATAAATTCTGCTAAAAATCCAGATAATGTATAGCAGATCTAATTTTGATATTTAACCATCAAGTTTTAAAAATTAAATTTTCTACAATATTAGGAGAAAACTATATAATTTCATCAAATTAGTTCATATACTCTATTGTGGTCCTATCAGCATGATTATGTTTGGAAAAATCCACAACCTTGACCAACACCATGGACTATCGTTAAAAAAACATAGCGAAAATGTAATTAATTTCATTCGATTTTAATTCATTTTTCTACTTTTCTAACATAAGTGTGTCCCAAAATCTCATGATAAGATCCTCAAGATTAATGGTGGAGCAATTCATCTATATGGATTGAGGAATCTCTATGAACATAAATAAAATGTTAATATTGATTAAAAAATCTTCATCTTCATGAGGATAATTAGTGACATGGAACACTTATGGATTTTCATAAAGAAACTCTTATTCATGAGAGAGAATCCTCACTATATGTTTCCAAATATGGAACATGAATGGGAATTGGATTTTATTCATGTAATTTTTCTTGGACAACATACACAATTAACTCAACCAGATTGTAGTCTATAAGAGGATTTTCTTTCTATGGATCATCACAAACTTCCTTGTTAATTCCTGGAATATTTAACCAATAAATTAGATTGTAGACCAATATATAGATTTCCTGAAGCACCCCTCCCCATATACCGGAGGATTTTATCTAATATAGATGTTCAAATGGTGTCATGGTAGGGTGACTATATCCTCATGATCAGATTCACACATCAGTATATTTGTAACACCCTGATATTTTTATGAGATATTTTTTTATTTCAATGATTTCTTATGTTGTACTCTTCACCAAGATAATATTTCGCTACATGAATCACCAGATTATCTTGTACTGTACTCAACACTATGTTTGGCTTGTGTCACACACAAATTAAATATCTTTTTATAGATTTCATTAACCAGAAGACAACATTTAATTGGATATAAAAATATCATTATTTCATAATACAAAGTGATTTATGAAATTAATCATTAAACCTATATATTCAATTAGTTGTTCAGTATTTAAATATATAAAAATAAAAATAAAACAATTTTTAAATAAAAGGAAATTATTTTCTGTTATAACTATTTAATTGAAAAAAGTGAGTTTAAAAAAATTATATCAATCCTAAAAGATCTTATTAATGATATGTATATGTAATATATTAAATCTAATGTTTAAAATTTATCTTATATGTTTTATAAACAATATATAATAAGAAATTCAATTTTTCAGATAAAATAAGTGTTTTTTAAAAAGTCTACTTTTGTCAACATTTGATAGAAAACAAATTTTATTTCTAGATTTTACACATTTATATTTTCGATTAAAAAATAAACTTATTTTTAAGATTGATAAAAAAATTTAAATTCCATGATTTTTTGGTATGTTTGTATGTGTTTCATATTTGCATTAATAGTAAAAGTATTCTAATTTTTAATTGCAAAAAACGTTAATCAAAAAAATTATTTTCAAATAAAATAAAATTAATGATATTTTTTAATGTATAAATAGACTATATGATTATAATTTAATATAAATGTAGTTATTCGGATTAATTTTACCATGAATTTAGTAGTAAAAAGTTTTCAATAATTTCAAATGATTAAACTTTTAATACCCGTTCATCATTCTGATAATGGTATTAATTATATTATAATTAAGGAAAATTATGCTTGTAAATTTTTTAAAAATGAATTCTATATTTTGATTCATTGGGTCCAATTTGTATATATATATTTATTTTATTTTTCATATTTGTGAATAGTAACATTAATTGTTTTTATTTATACAGTAAAAAGGTAAATCTAGTAATGAACGGAAAATATATTAGTTTAAACTACCCTAACCAATGTCTTCATATAATTATATTAGTGATTTTATACCTAAATCATCTATTGTTAAAAATATCATCCTTTAGAAGATACTTGGACTATATTAGGTCATTTTAAATATTTTATTTAAACAATAGTCAAATATGTTCGAGTCACATTTTAATAATAATACCATTCTTAATATAATGTTTTTCAAAAGATAAATTCAAATACAAATACTAAATTATAGGTTAATTTTTTCTCTTCATAATTGTATTATATTTTTATATTTTATAAAAGAAATGAATATCTTAATGTACTATATATTGATTTTGTATAAATTATTTAACTAATGAAAAATAAAGAAAACAATTTTTACTAAAATGACAATAACCATTAAAATACCAAATCAAATAAAAATCATTGTTGTTCATGTATATATAAATCATAATCATCAAGTGATATATTTTTTGGGAAATTGTATCCATATAGAAATGATTATGATAATTATAATATTTTATTTAATGTAATGTTAATGTTGTCACAATATCATTTTAATAAATATAACCTTTTTAGTAAAGGAGTTTTAAGAGGGTATATTTTACAATGTTAACAATTATAAAATCCAAAGGATTTATGTCCTTTATATTTTTTTTATATTTTTATTAAAAAAATGTGTATATTAAATAAATACACAAAATTGATGTTGTAATTATTTTATTAATGTAGGAAATCAATAAATTTTATTAAAAATGATAAATATAAATATTATATGGGATAGGTAATATATAAAATGAATTTATATATTACCCTGTTGTAATTGGGATCTAATAAAATATTTTTTCATTAGGAAAACATCTTATCATCTTGTTCTTAAAAATCCATTAAATCAATTGTGTCAAAATTGACACTATTTATATTTTGTCAAAATTATAATATATGAAATTGTTTAAAAATAAAAGAATATTTGTAAAAATATATATTAATTATTAAATGCTCAAAAATGTTATAATATATTCGATAATGGAATTATTTAGATAATATAAGTAAATATGGTACCCTTTTTATATTTAAATATTTGTTACCTTTGTTAAAAATTAAACAAAATAACTATGTGTAAATTAAAATGATATGGTTTAAATTGATATGAATGAATCCATAAAATTTATTTTTCTATGATATTACAACATTATATAATATTATCATAAAAATGACAATTTGGATTTTTTATGTATTTTCAATTTATAATAAACTAATATTTATGGATATTCAAAATGTTCCCCTCACCTCAATTATAAAAGGTCACATACACCCTCACAAATTCACTTCATTGTGTGCCTTTAATCGTATATATACTAATACCATTTACCTTTTAATATCTTTATGCAAATTCTAGTAGTGCTTTTATTCTCCTAAAACCAACTCC
The DNA here is from genome assembly GCA_963277665.1 of Viscum album. NCBI lineage: Eukaryota > Viridiplantae > Streptophyta > Magnoliopsida > Santalales > Viscaceae > Viscum > Viscum album. Next base: position 2,013,639,324 of record OY728159.1, read on the forward strand.
AGTTCTTTTAATATGAGATATAGAGGGAGCTCCTCAAAGAAGAGTTAATATCCTCTTCCGATTCTCTGAAAATTAAATATCAGTAAACATAATTTTCATGATTTCATTAATCAAAAAGTAAAAAATACACTATAAATCATATAATAATATTTTATTATGGATATGTTACAATAAATTTAATCTTCTATCCATCCAATTAAAAATGAAATCACAACTCGTCCGTAAGTGTGGCTTAGCATATCTACGCTGTGGTGTAGTCTATTTTTCATCACCACATTACATGGATTAGAGTTATTATGAATATAATAAATGTAACACCCCGAGCTTCCACGATACGCTTCTCATTCAATAATGCAATAGCTTGCATTGTACGCAAGTTCGAGTTCTAACACACCGCAACTAATCAAAGTAGCCGTTATGAATAGTAATAACCACCTTTTAAATTTATAGAAATTTTATATTTCAAAATGGACGTCATTTTTGTATTCCTAATATTGAAATTAGCCTATGTTGAATTTTTTGTAATTTTCAGAGAACTTCAAAATTTTTATGAATAGTGAAAAATACTTAAAACAACTTTTTTAATCAAAATAATTCATAGTGATAAATTATACTATTGAGTGGTTTTAGAGTATAATTAGAATATATTTTTACCATTTTATCCAATGGTGGTCATTAGAATTAATTTAACATTGAAATTGGACATAAACAATTGCCAATCTTTTGATATAAATTGTTTCTTAAAAACACGCTATTTGTTGTGACAGCGGGAATTAATTATAAAATTAATTAATGCAACTAATATGTTTGGAATTTTGTAAAATATACATCATTTTTGAATTCGTAATATCAATTATAGCTTAGGGTGAAATGTTGGCCTTATTCTGAAAAACTTCAATTTTTGATGAATAGTGAAACCACTAAGTGGTTGTTAAATAACTGATTTTTCGTTTAAATGAAATATTACCACTTCTGTGATTTGATTTTCAAAAATCCGACATACATGGTTGTCATTAAGAAGTAAAATGTGGTTCAATGAGATCAAAATAATTTTTTGGTGAATAGTAACTTTTAAGTTCTTAATCCCGATTAGAGGTAATTAGTGTAGTTTAAGGTACAAATAATGTTTTAATAATATGAGATGAGCATGACACTTGTCCTACTACTATTGGATGAGTCATGGACGACCAAGACAACCCATGGGTCAACTTGGGGACCCCATGGAGCCACTTTAGTTAGAAAATGACATAAACACCTTTTATTTAATGTTAAAGTAAAAAATGACACAAACATAAAATGTTTTACAAAAACAATTTTTACGTGGGGTTACACAAGTCCAAATTTTGATTATAAATATTCATTAGAAAGCTAAAAATATTTCCTACATCATAGTATTTTTTTTATAATTTTTAGACATTAAATATATTAAATTATTTATGAAATCATGATGATGCAGTGATGACCTCATTATTTAACGATTTAAATAAAATGAGAAGATAATGAAAAATCCAAGGCTTACACTTGTCCAAAGCCTATTGTATGAATATATTTCGAAACCTTATCACCTTATCCTCTACTTATATAAGTGTGGGACCTTTATAATCCGAAAAGCATTGTGAAATAATGTAACATTTCAATCTTTCCAAAAGAGCCCCTCCTCTCCACTTATAAAAGGCCCCCACCTCTCCCACCTTATTCACACTTTCAAGACATTTGGCTCGGCCAAAATCTGCCCAAATACTCTCCCAACTTCCCCCTCTTACTCCTAGAAGCCTCACTTTGGGCAGAACTCTTCCCAAGGAAGCCTTTGGCTCAAATCAAAAAGAGTTACCCGATTTTGAGGTAATGTCTTTTCTAATGTTGTTTTGTTTTATTTTTCTTCTCCAACCCCCTAAACTCTTTTTATTCATTTCTTCTGTAACAAAACCAGTATCCTAAATATACTAGGATGTTGTTATAAGAAGGATTCGAGCTACACTTACACACACCTACATCTAATGGTTAAAGAACATACGGTTTCTGTGGATGGCGAATTTCTGCCTCACGAAACGATGATTGTTCAACACTCATATAACACCTTCAAAGGTGGCCATTAAGATGTCACTATATTTATATATGATATATAATGTGTTTATGTTTTAATTATGCTTCTGTATTTCTCATTTATGGCTTACTTTATGATTTCCATTATGGGTAAAACGCGATAATTTCATTTTAGGAAGTGCGGACTACCGCCCCCTCAAAGTGATTTGAATCGTTAATGCCATATGTGGGATGTATAAAGGATGGAGTAAATGGTATTATACACTATATTATACTGGAATTATATTATACATTTATATCATTAGGATTTATTTCCATTAAATATGAAATTGAAATGAAAGTAGCGTTCATGCGTACGTACGGCTTACCGTCTCCATGAACGGTGCATTTCATTTCTTACCTCTAAATGTTACGTAATATTATAAATGAATGTATATACTGGATATATAAGATATATATGACATCTAAATCATGAATATAATTCTGGATATAATGGATATTTCACCACATAAACAACTTGTAATTATAAGAAGCTTATTGTTGACTCAAGTACCAAAGATCGACAAAACAACCGTTATTAACTTAAATAATTACATAATGTTCATATCATTGTAATAAGTGATATAATAAGGATAATGAAATTGAAAATGGTTCTTAATAAGGTATATATTAACTCTAGTTTATTATTCAGGAGGTTAAAGAACGGTTGAGTCAAGTCAGACACGAGGTAAGGGAACTTCATTACCCAACTTCCATTCTTTGGGTTAATCTCCTACTTTCAAATTATGTCATGATATTATTATGTATTATTCTGTATTTTTACTTTCATTATGTGTACCTATAGTGAATACACATAATATATCTATTTTATTTTAAAAATAATCTTTTTAAGGACTTCATCTCAATCACCTTTCATTGAGGCATATTTGGTTTTATACACAATTTTCTATTATACGGTGTATAAACCCCTTTGACTTTTACGTTTATTCAAAAGGAATCTTTTTTATACGAAGCATTTACTAAATGACAAAAGGGAATGTTTATGTCGTACATATGCGGCGACAACGACTTCTCCGCCGCCGTGACCACTATTTGAGTTTCAGCTTCCTCTACAAGCCATGCCCATTTTTTTAATGAAAAATAAATACAAAGTTTTAACTTTCTTTTAATTTGGTATTGAAAATGGTTTTGAAAGCCTTTTTATTATATCAATGTGTTGTATTGAAATCTTGTCATTGAAATGTGGAAATGTTATGTTTCCTTTATGCATGTTTTATGTGATACGAATATGTTATGGTTTATGATATGTTTAAACCTATTCATATGAGGAATGTATTGGACTTAATATGTGACGGGTGGAGCCCGCTATAGCTCCTCGATGCATCGGTAGGTCTCATGAGACAACTAGACGTGGAATTGGCCGAGGCCCTTTCCCAATTTGATTTATGGTTTTGGCCGAGGCCTTAATCATTTTAGACGTCTTGGCCGAGGCCTTGACAAAGTGTTTCAGAATGTCCGGCATTATACATTCCCTCATTATGAAAGTGGTTATTGATATTGCATGTGATTATTCGACCAGTAGAATATCCATGTGAAGAAGTAAATGGCATTATCTCATTTTACTTTTGCCATATTATGTTGATGTTCAAGTTTAAAAGGCTTTTGTTTTAGTTATACATTGCCTTAAATGTTTATGTTTATTTATGAAAGCTTCCGCAATATTGTTATTCTTACTGAGCATCTGAGCTCACCACTTTCAATGTTTAAATATTTTCCAGGATGTGAAGAAGTGTATTATGACTGACTTGCAAGGATAGTCAGTGAAGATATGAGTGTGGACTATGAAGACCATGTTATTGTAGTTTGTTTAATATTGATGTAATGAAAGACTTATGAATGTATCTAGTGTTTCCAAGGCTACTAAACTAATCGGTCTTTCGAGACTTGATCTTTTGTGATCATGCCAATGTTACGAAGTAATGCACCGACTCTGGGTAGCTGGGGTCGGGGCGTTACAGTTGGTATTAGAGGTAGTTTAGTACTAACCTTGGAAGCTAGATTTAGATAAACTCTGATTAGAGCACATAGCCCGAAGATAGACTTTGAGGATTAGTATAGAAGAACTTCCTAGAATTTTGTTATTGTAGAGATTTTGTGAGTTTTCCGAGCAATACATCCCTGTCTGGATACGAGCAAGTAGAGGCGGCTCTGGCACAAATGTACCTAGGGGTAAAACCCGAAAACACCGCTTTGAGCTAGACTCGAACGGGAACTGGTGCACGACAATGGGCCTTGCTGCACTCTTGGTTACGACACTCCCGGGGGATATGCTTAGGATAATTCTCATTTTATTTACAAACCACTATGAAGGGTTATGAGTATATACTTCCTCAAAGAAAACATTTCTTTTTTATTATTATGGATTATATCCATAAATAGTTCAATTTATGTAAAGTGTTTTATAAGTATGGGATTATGTATTTTGATTCATAAACTAATCTAGTTTATGCCATTGTTTAGAAATGGCGCCTAGTGGAAGGAATGGAAACCGTATCAATGCACGCACTCCATGTAGGGATTGCCCTCCTGCTCAAGATAATTATAGTGGGGCTGGTGATGCAACTGGGGCCGATCAGCTAATCACCATACGGGGACAACTTACTCAGGTTATGAATAATAACCTTACCCGTATGGAGCACCCTGATCCACAGCGTGGAGGATCAATGTTAGATCGATTCATGAGGCAACAACCACCAACGTTCAATGGGAGTACAAATCCCTTAGTAGCCGAGCAATGGATAAATTCCCTAGAGAAAAAATTTCAGGCTTTGGGGAGTAGTGAAAGGGAGAAGGTTGTCATGGCAGTTTACCACCTCACTGGAGATGCCGATCAGTGGTGGTCGCTGATTCGAAACACAAAGGAAGATGATGACGTATCGAATATGGAATGGAGGGAGTTCAAAGAGCTTTTCATAGAAAAATACTTTCCTCGTGACCATCGAGCAGATATGGAAAGGCAATTTCTGAGTCTGAGGCAGAAGGAGGATGAGAATGTCGCAAAGTATGAGGCTAACTTTACAAGGTTAGCAAGGTATGCTGCAGATTACATACGTAACCCAAGGAGTAAGATTGATCGTTTCTTTGATGGGTTAAAACCATTTCTCCGTCGAGCTTTGGTATCACAATCCTTCTCATCATATGAAGATATTGTCTCGTGTGCTATCAAGACAGAAAAGGAATTCTCTAAGTCTTATGACAACAAAGTAAAGCAAGAGAAGAAGAGAACGGTGGAACAAGAGACAGATAAAGGGAAAAAGGGAAAGAAGGATTTTCCATTATGTGATAATTGTGGGAAGAATCACCCTGTTACTTGCCTAAAAGGAATGGGAGTTTGTTATAAATGTGGAGAAAAGGGTCACCAGGCTCGTGATTGCAAGGGAAAGAAAGAGGCTATCAAAGTTGAATGCTACAATTGTAGAGAAATGGGTCATTATGCAAATGAATGTCCTAAGCGTCAGGAAAACTTACCTCAGAAAAGGACAAGGGATCAAGGACAATCTTATGCTGTTACTACAGTTGAAGCAGAATAACTAATGTATTGGTGCTTTTGGACTCAAGGATTATATTCTGGTTATAAGAATAATGTAATATATATATAAGTATTGTACTGCAGTACTTTTTGATTTCAGTAAGGTTTTAATATGATTAAGGTAATCATATTTTTAGTATGTGACAATAAGAGAAACTTTTCTTTGTTTGGGGAATCTGATGTTACAATTGATTTTGGAATTTAGAGACCTTTTAGAGAAAGTCTGGATGAAGGTATTTTGGATAACTATAAAGGTTGGAGTGGATTAAGTTGAACTTTGGATAGTATTGTTTAAGGTTAAAACATTTATGAAGATTATTTTTGGAATAGTATAGTACTATATTTTTAGGAAAAGGACAACCTGCAGGGTGGGGAATAACCCGTCGCGTCGGACACAGCTGCAGGAATCGAACCCACAACCATAGTGCGACAAGCCTTTATTTCCTACCACTAGCCTACAGGAAGTCCCTGGTTATTACAAAATCGTTTTACTAATCTAAAGTGTATGTGTTAACATTTGGAACCTTATACAATTAGGATAAATAGAATATTTTTGAGTTCTGTTACCATTTGGAGTAAAAGATGGGTTTGTGGTAAAAATTTATTAACGAATGAAAGTATACATAACAAGTATGTATATTCCCTTACGTTCTTAGTAAATATCATAAATAAATTCCTCAACATTATAAAAGGTAACTTAAAACAAAAAAATTTTCGGTTAACTTTTCCAACTGGGGATTCAATGACCGTTTAACCAATCACAAGTTTGTGATTTTCTTATGGTTAAACTTTCTCCTAATCCTGTTTTCTAAAACTCTCCATCAGACCTTGATGGTTTGTTTTTCTTCCATATCCATATTTTCATAGAATCCTAGAATGGGCTATATCGGGTGACCATTGTACTTATCCTGCTTTCTTTTAATGTTATATATTTATTAACCTTATTTCCGATGTGGGTTTTCCACAAAGGTATTTTCTATTTTCAACCTTTTATTATCAAAGAAAAATTTCAAATTGCGAGGACGCAATTTATTGAAGGAGGGGAGAATTTAACACCCCGAGCTTCCACGATACGCTTCTCATTCAATAATGCAATAGCTTGCATTGTACGCAAGTTCGAGTTCTAACACACCGCAACTAATCAAAGTAGCCGTTATGAATAGTAATAACCACCTTTTAAATTTATAGAAATTTTATATTTCAAAATGGACTTCATTTTTGTATTACTAATATTGAAATTAGCCTATGTTGAATTTTTTGTAATTTTCTGAGAACTTCAAAATTTTTATGAATAGTGAAAAATACTTAAAACAACTTTTTTAATCAAAATAATTCATAGTGATAAATTATACTATTTAGTGGTTTTAGAGTATAATTAGAATATATTTTTACCATTTTATCCAATGGTGGTCATTAGAATTAATTTAACATTGAAATTGGACATAAACAATTGCCAATCTTTTGATATAAATTGTTTCTTAAAAACACGCTATTTGTTGTGACAGCGGGAATTAATTATAAAATTAATTAATGCAACTAATATGTTTGGAATTTTGTAAAATAGATATCATTTTTGAATTCGTAATATCAATTATAGCTTAGGGTGAAATTTTGGCCTTATTCTGAAAAACTTCAATTTTTGATGAATAGTGAAACCACTAAGTGGTTGTTAAATAACTGATTTTTCGTTTAAATGAAATATTACCACTTCTGTGATTTGATTTTCAAAAATCCGACATACATGGTTGTCATTAAGAAGTAAAATGTGGTTCAATGAGATCAAAATAATTTTTTGGTGAATAGTAACTTTTAAGTTCTTAATCGCGTTTAGAGGTAATTAGTGTAGTTTAAGGTACAAATAATGTTTTAATAATATGAGATGAGCATGACACTTGTCCTACTCCTATTGGATGAGTCATGGACGACCAAGACAACCCATGGGTCAACTTGGGGACCCCATGGAGCCACTTTAGTTAGAAAATGACATAAACACCTTTTATTTAATGTTAAAGTAAAAACTGACACAAACATAAAATGTTTTACTAAAACAATTTTTACGTGGGGTTACACAAGTCCAAATTTTGATTATAAATATTAATTAGAAAGCTAAAAAGATTTCCTACATCATAGTATTTTTTTTTTAATTTTTAGACATTAAATAAATTAAATTATTTATGACATCATGATGATGCAGTGATGACCTCATTATTTAATGATTTAAATAAAATGAGAAGATAATGCAAAATCCAAGGCTTACACTTGTCCAAAGCCTATTGGATGAAGATATGTCGAAACCTTATCACCTTATCCTCTAATTATATAAGTGTGAGACCTTTAGAATCCGAGAAGCATTGTGAAATAATGTAACATTTCAATCTTTCCAAAAGAGCCCCTCCTCTCCACTTATAAAAGGCCCCCACCTCTCCCACCTTATTCACACTTTCAAGCCATTTGGCTCGGCCAAACTCTGCCCAAATACTCTCCCAACTTCCCCCTCTTACTCCTAGAAGCCTCACTTTGGGCAGAACTCTTCCCAAGGAAGCCTCTGGCTCAAATCAAAAAGATTTACCCGATTTTGAGGTAATGTCTTTTCTAATGTTGTTTTGTTTTATTTTTCTTCTCCAACCCCCTAAACTCTTTTTATTCATTTCTTTTGTAACAAAACCAGTATCCTCAATATACTAGGATGTTGTTATAAGAAGGATTCGATCTACACTTACACACACCTACATCTAATGGTTAAAGAACATACGGTTTCTGTGGATGGCGAATTTCTGTCTCACGAAACGATGATTGTTCAACACTCATATAACACCTTCAAAGGTGGCCATTAAGATGTCACTATATTTATATATGATATATAATGTGTTTATGTTTTACTTATGCTTCTTTATTTCTCATTTATGGCTTACTTTATGATTTCCATTATGGGTAAAACGCGATAATTTCATTTTAGGAAGTGCGGACTACCGCCCCCTCAAAGTGATTTGAATCGTTAATGCCATATGTGGGATGTATAAAGGATGGAGTAAATGGTATTATACACTATATTATACTGGAATTATATTATACATTTATATCATTATGATTTATTTCCATTAAAAATGAAATTGAAATGAAAGTAGCGTTCATGCGTACGTACGGCTTACCGTCTCCATGAACGGTGCATTTCATTTCTTACCTCTAAATGTTACGTAATATTATAAATGAATGTATATACTGGATATATAAGATGTATATGACATATAAATCATGAATATAATTCTGGATATAATGGATATTTCACCACATAAACAACTTGTAATTATAAGAAGCTTATTGTTGACTCAAGTACCAAAGATCGACAAAACAACTGTTATTAACTTAAATAATTACATAATGTTCATATCATTGTAATAAGTGATATAATAAGGATAATGAAATTGAAAATGGTTCTTAATAAGGTATATATTAACTCTAGTTTATTATTCAGGAGGTTAAAGAACGGTTGAGTCAAGTCAGACACGAGGTAAGGGAACTTCTTAACCCAACTTCCATTCATTGGGTTAATCTCCTACTTTCAAATTATGTCATGATATTATTATGTATTATTCTGTATTTTTACTTTCTTTATGTGTACCTATAGTGAATACACATAATAGATCTATTTTATTTTAAAAATAATCTTTTTAAGGACTTCATCTCAATCACCTTTCATTGAGGCATATTTGGTTTTATACACAATTTTCTTTTATACGGTGTATAAACCCCTTTGACTTTTACGTTTATTCAAAAGGAATCTTTTTTATACGAAGAGTTTACTAAACGAAAAAAGGGAATGTTTATTTCATACGTATGCGGCGACAACGACTTCTCCGCCACCGTGACCACTATTTGAGTTTCATCTTCCTCTACAAGCCATGCCCATTTTTTTAATGAAAAATAAATAAAAAGTTTTAACTTTCTTTTAATTTGGTATTGAAAATGGTTTTGAAAGCCTTTTTATTATATCAATGTGTTGTATTGAAATCTTGTGATTGAAATGTGGAAATGTTATGTTTCCTTTATGCATGTTTTATGTGATACGAATATGTTATGGTTTATGATATGTTTAAACCTATTCATATGAGGAATGTATTGGACTTAATAAGTGACGGGTGGAGCCCGCTATAGCTCCTCGATGCATCGGTAGGTCTCATGAGACAACTAGACGTGGAATTGGCCGAGGCCCTTTCCCAATTTGATTTATGGTTTTGGCCGAGGCCTTAATCATTTTAGACGTCTTGGCCGAGGCCTTGACAAAGTGTTTCAGAATGCCCGGCATTATACATTCCCTCATTATGAAAGTGGTTATTGATATTGCATGTGATTATTCGACCAGTAGAATATCCATGTGAAGAAGTAAATGGAATTATCTCATTTTACTTTTGCCATATTATGTTGATGTTTAAGTTTAAAAGGCTTTTGTTTTAGTTATACATTGCCTTAAATGTTTATGTTTATTTATGAAAGCTTCCGCAATATTGTTATTCTTACTGAGCATTTGAGCTCACCCCTTTCAATGTTTAAATATTTTCCAGGATGTGAAGAAGTGTATTATGACTGACTTTCAAGGATAGTCAGTGAAGATATGAGTGTGTACTATGAAGACCATGTTATTGTAGTTTGTTTAATATTGATGTAATGAAAGACTTATGAATGTATCTAGTGTTTCCAAGGCTACTAAACTAATCGGTCTTTCGAGACTTGATCTTTTGTGATCATGCCAATGTTACGAAGTAATGCACCGACTCTGGGTAGCTGGGGTCGGGGCGTTACAATAAATATATATGATTTTTATAACAAAATACTGATTCTTCAATATTATATGCACCATACACTTCTATACCCTTCCACTATTATTGGAATGATAACTTGACTCATGTGTACGTACGACCTGTAATCTTAATAATGCGATGTGATTCATTCATCATGGTCATCATTAAAGAACGATTATATAAATTAATAAAATGAATAAAAATGATATATATTATATTAATATCAATCTTAAAATGATATAACTATATCCCAATAGGAGGAAGAATAACATTTTTGACAAAACATGTGTACGGAAATAATGTAGTGATTACATGATGGATGGGTAATAATGTTATTAAAAAATACGTATTTATATGATCAATTATGATATTATAAAAATGAATATGATTCTTTAATAAGTTAATTAAATAATTTAATCCCTTATAAACGTGTTTCATACATGTTTGAAGGACCCTGACCAAAGGAAATGGATAATATTCCAATATTATCATTATCTAAGAATGATAATACGTAATTATCTATTGGGGTATAAGTATCATCAGTGCCCATGTTTTCTAAAAACTTTATTTCATTAAATGTATTACGATTCCCCTATGTATTTATAATGAAATTTTTTCCAATTGGTGAATAGTTATTAAAATTTATAGAAGGATTCATTAGTTATTTTCCAAACGCTGTATTTTTTTTATTTTTGGAAAAAGTAAGAGAAAATTATTATTTTAACATATACAACATGAACATAACATTAAACTATCATGAAGCATTATATCTATTACAATTACATTATGTGATTACAAAGTTTTTCTCAAAGAGAATGTTCTCTTTTACAATTGCGCTACATTTGAAGAAAATAAACCAATTTAAATGAAGAATATATATTTTTATATGGAAATGTTTTATATGATATTTTCATGATTCATTTCTATGTCATCAAAGTGATTTCATTGAAATGGTTTTTGAAAAGAAAAATTTGTTTCAAAAATTGATTTTCATGTTCGAAGCGATATTTCAAAATCCCTCTCTATATAAGACGACATACATTATATTGGTTCAATAATAGAATTCATATTCTTTCTCAGAATGGATTATGATTTAATAAAATAATATTTAAAAATGTCAATTTTTTCACAAGTTAAGAATTTGATGAAATTATTTTTATACTCATATCTTTACCACATGTTTTGATATGATTACATGTTTATGGTTATGATTTAATATCATGTTATATGATTTGATTGATTAAGATATTATGGCGCATGAATGTATGATTAATTTATGATATGATTGGAATCTATATCTCCCTCCTGTTCATTGGGAAAATAATGGTTACTCCTGAGGTATATATTTTATGAGTGAACCCAATTTCATGTTTACAAGGTTATTCATGGATGTGGCTTTAATTTCCCTAATTTTATGAGAGGGAATGGTTTAAATGTCCATATATTTATGAAAGGGACTAATTTCATGTCTTTAATTTTATGACTAAACGTATTACTATTTAATCATGTCCACAAAGTTATGTTTTTATGTGTATGACATTATTTTATGTCTTATGATAGTGTTTTAATCCCATTGATTATGTTGTTTTTTCCCATATGATTCATGTATTATTAACAATCAAAATTTATTCCATGAATTTTGAATAAAGGCTATGATCATTTATTTTCAAAATCATGTTCTTATACACCTATTCACACAGTATGCCTTTATATTACTTTTTATACCCTTTTTGTGAATTTTAGCTCACCCCTCAATATGTTTCCTTTTCCTCGGGTAATGAAAATAGTTTTTAGGTAGGGTTACTAATGTGGATGATATTTTTTGGAGATGTTGAAGATATTTCATCAAATTAGAATAATCTGTTCCATGTTTTCAAATGAAATAATGTAATATAATATTTGGGAACGTGTTTATCAAAATTATTATGTATTACATATAAGTAATTTCATTTCCATGTATTTTATGATTGGGTCATTATAGTTTGTATCAAATAAAAGGTTTAGATAAACTATGGAAACTAGATTTGAAAAAACATTTCTGAGATCCATTAATATATTTCAATGCATATTTATAGGAATATCTTATGGATAATTTTACAATAGGATACAATCCTCGAATTTTGTTATCTATCTTGAATATCCGTAGATTAAACCTAAAATATCATCGAGTGAAATCTTATATGGTATTTCACATGGTTATGTTATTGTCATATATGTTAATTATCTCTGAAACATTGCCTTTTGGTCATAGTTAATATCCATAACTAGATATATCAATGTCAATCTTGATCTTTTTTGATGTGGAATGTATGAGGATTTTAGATATTTAATTATATCTAGAAATATCATAAATATAATCATGCATGTGGTACTAGTGATAGTTATAATTATAAGGATAAATATATTTCAAATGACATGGGAATGGTCTGGGATATTCTAGAATTAGTTTTTCCATTTTAACTAAGAGGATTGGTTAGATTGTGGTTGGATAATCTTATAGAATGATTCATAATTTAAGAGAGTCAATGATTATGGATCATGATTATTGTTTTATGAATAATGTTGAATGATATTGGTTTATACATTTTAAAATTCAAATATTATATGAATAATGATACATATAAGTGTTTTTAATATAATGTTATATTAATAATTCGAAAGGATATGATTAATAGTTCTAAATACCATGAAAAGTCATATATGGTTAAGGTGATATATTTATAAAAAACATTATTAATTTAATGACAACCCTTAATATGTCTCTTATGCTAATATAAATATGTATGGATAAATATTTGTTCGACATGATCAAGTAGATTGAATAACACTAGTTTCTTGGGAACTAAGTAAGCAATTTTTTCAAGAGGGATATTCTATCATGGATGAAGTATATAACTTTTTGGAAATTATGGAATATATCAAATAAGGTTTTGAATAAAAAACATGCATGTTTTCATTAAAGAAATATAGTAATTTGGGTTATTACAATGAATGAAGAGAATTCATGATGAATTTGTTCATATGTTTGGAATGTGATCCATAATATATACCTCATGATATATAAGAGATAAATATTAATAGTGTTTAATTCACCCCTTTCAAATGTTTTGGATTTTCATAATACATCATCAATTTAATGTAATCAAATTATTTAATGTACAAGTTAATCATCTGATGAATTCATTTAGATTAATGTATTATATTATTATTGGTGGACTTATATGTATTTTATAACATGTTTTATGAAATTAATTATGGTTGATATAGATGGGATGACCATTAATTAAATTTATTGGTCACATGATCTTATTATATTTATGGAATGAAAAATTCAACATCATTTCTTGGAATAAGATATGGTGTTTAAACTGCACAAGGCACAAGGAAAGGATGAGATTATACTTAATCAACTACGTATTTATCCTTATTCTTCAATTATACATAAAGAATATTAAAAAATATGTAACCCTTGTACCTTCAATTTTTTTGAATCTAATGATCCTATAAATCATCACATATTTTGGTATTTTGATTATTACGTTTTTCCAATCCTTGTTATCTATTATTATATATCATAACAAGATAGTGACAGATATCTTCCAAATCAATGTTTTCACATTCCACCTAGTTTCTCGTATGTGGAATTACAATGATGCGTTACTTTGGGTATCCCATAAGTCTATAATTTTTTTAATGTGACGTTTCAGTCATTATTTTTACGATTGGGGTTTCTATGAAAAAAACATTCAAGTATTATTCCTTTTTATAACCTTGATGTGTTTGGGGGGAAAAATTCATTTGAAGTGTGTTGAATGTAGAACCCTGAGATTTATATGATAGTTTTTTTAAAAAAATAATTGATGTCATGTGTTTTAGAACATACCATTATAAGCTTGCGCTATATGGAACATCATATTAGCTTGCGGTGTACAAAACACTATACATGGCTTCAGTTACTCAAAATTTCATGTTCTTTTTATATATTTAATTCCGCACAAGGACATATTTAAGAGAACAAAAAATATATTATTTTGTTACATTATTAATTTTGTTGAGATAATATTATTTACAGTTGTATATATAATTAATTATTTTTTGAAAAATGTTATTTAAATTAAAATAAAACACCTTCTTCATAAAAATATTTTTTTTTCTAAAAAACTATTCATATTTAAATTATTAGGAACATAAATTAAAATTGTAACACTTTATAGATAATATTAATGAAATATATATTTAATACAGTAAATATAATGTTTAAAATTCATCTAATATATTTTCTAAACATTACATTGGAACAAATTCATTTTTTTGATAACAGAAATATTTTTTAAAAAATGTAATTTTTCGGCCTTTTAATGGCACACCAATTTTAAATCTTTTTTTTGAAACATTTTTTTCTTACATAAATAGATAAAATTTTTCTTTGAAATTATGATATAAAAAAATAATTTGGATTTTGATTCGATATTTTTTTGATATGTTTCATTATTTGATAGATATTAAAAATATACTAAATTTTAATTAAAACCAAATTTCTTCATCGAAACAATTTATATGGTTAAATTTTATTATTTAATGATTTTAAAACATTAATATACTATAATTATATCATTTAAAATAACACTTTTCAAATATGGTGATATTACTAATATTTTATATGTAAAAATAGTTAAATCATTTACAACATTATAACATTTCAAAACCAATTTTAATTCCATATATGGAAATAATTTTAATTTAATTACTAAAAATTTTATTTATTAATTTTTAAAAATTTATTTTATATTTAAAATTAGTAGGTCCAAATTATGTATATTAATTTCATTAATTTTTTGGAATTATGAATAGTAACATCAATAATTTTTATTAATAAATAAAAAAGATAAATCAGGTAATTAAGGGTAAATATAATATTATAAAATTATAATAAAACATTTCTAAATATTTCTAGACGAGTTTTTATTGACGTAAATAATCAATGGGTTGAAATTTTATCCTTTGGAAGACAATTGGATGAAATTAAAAAAATTAATATATTTTAGTTAAAAAAAAGTTAAATATGTATTTGAAAAATTTTAATAACAATATAAATTTTTATTGAAATTTATATAGAATTATTGTTTGACAACAAATACTCATTTTAATGATTAAATGATTCTCCCTATTATGGTTATTTATTGTACTTTTTAATAAATAAATAATTATCTTACATAATTTTACATTGATGATGCATAAAATATTAAATTTCTTACAAATTAAATATATAATTATTATTATAATGGTAAAAAATATTAAAAGACCAAAAGAAATTAATAGATTTTATTTGATAAGAATATGTTGACCATAATCATCAAAGGGAGGAGTTTTTGACCATTTGGATCCATTCAGAAAATATTACGAAACATATAATATTTAATTTAATGTAATGTTAAAGTAATCACATTGATTTTTTTAATAAATGCATCATTTTTAATATAGGATTTTCCAAAAGATATATATGATGTGATTATTCTAATGAAAGCTGGGATTTTATCTTCAAAATAGTTTTTATTTTTTATATTTATTAAATAAATATGTTTATTAAATAATTACACATAACTGATGTTGTAGTTACTCATTGACCAGTGATAATGTTATTTACAAATGGGTAATAATATGAACAATTTTAATATTATGAAAATAAATATGTGAAAAATAAATGTTAATTAAAATATTACAAATAAATATAATCTGGGATATTAATATTCCCAATGAATTTAAATATTAACCTAACCCCTTAGGGATATAACACAACAATTTTTCCAAGGTTAACATCTTATCGTGATATTTTTAAAAATCATTGAAACAAATAGTTTTATAATTGGAACTATTGATATTATTCCAAAACAATGTGTTCATAAATAATTTAAATAACATATAATATTTTTAAAAATATATAACAAATATGAAATGATATTAAAGAATCCAACTTATTTTAATAATTTATTCTTTGATGACATGATAGATAAGAAACCCACTTCTTTTTATGGGTTATTCTTTTAATGCAATTCTTTCGGAACCTATATAATTTTTACTGGTTATGATATGATTACATGATTATAATTACCATTTAATTGAGTGGGCATTGATATGATTGTTTATGAATGTATTTCACATCTATGTATGATTTTAGTATTACATTGATGAGACATATATCACCCTCTAATGCATTTGGTAATGGTGGATAACTGATGATGTATATATGTTATGTGTGAACCTGATTTGTAGTTCCCAATGTGATCAAGGGACCTAGATTTCATGTCCAAAATTTTAGGTGTAGACCAAGTTTCCATGTCCATATGTTTATGTAAGGTACTGATTTGATGTCCTTTATTAATGAGTGAAATATTTTCTATTTGAACATGTTCACATAGTTACAAGTTTATGATTGTGACACAATTTCATTTCATATGATATTGGTATAATCTAAGGGATTATGTTCAATTATTACCTTATAATTAATTTCTTATAAACCATCAAAATTTATTCCTTTATTTATGTTTTTAAGGGTATGATATTTTTTTCACAATCATGTTCTCATATCCATATTCTCATGATATGACTATATATTATATTTTTATACCCTTACTTAGCATCTGATCTCAACCATTTATATGTTTTCTTTTCCTTAGGTTAAATAGATAGATTTTAGGAAGTGTTACTAAAGGGAATAATCTTTATGGGAGAAATTGGAGATCATTAACAAAATTATAATAATGTGTTCCATGATTCAAGAGTCCAAGAACAACAACAATCATTAGGTGTCTGTTTGTTTAATGTTATATGATTTTCAAAAAGCTAATGTAGTGTCCACGTACATCAAAATATGGTCTTTATAATATGAAATGTAAATCAATAATTAATAGAATAATAATTATTTCTAAATGATAATGAAGTGGAAGATAAATACAATGACTACACAAATAAAATGTCCAATGCTAATTCATATAATAAATCAACAATGACTAGATGAAGCTACAAGATACGGCCATAAAGTACAATAGGTAGTAAATATAAATAAAAATAAAATCATCCCAAATGCTAAATCCATGAGAATCCTAATTAAATGATCTATCTTATTCTCTCATGTTCCCATGTACATGACAAAACACAAGAAATTAATCGAGGAACATGAAAACATGATGATCTCCTTAGTTACCCCATCATAGTGGTGGCCTATGAAAGGTGTGAGATATGATTGTATTAGGACACCACCAACTGTGTCTAGATCAATATTATTCATGGAATATAAATTGATCCACATTCCATCATATTTAATTATAATGAAATTAATAAATAAATATATAACACATTAGTTTCAATTCCAAATTGGATACCCGTCCGATTCAGCAAGCATATGTTGAGCTGAATGTATGAACTGAGAGAACTAATATTATTAATTTGGTATCTACATGTGATTATATATGAATAAATAGATTTTAAATGACCCCATGATTCTACTTTGGAATTTCTCATAATCCCTTATGACATCATTCTCATATTCACATAGTAAAATTCTAATAATAATTACATGAGGGCACCACAAGTAATCCATGTAAATATCTTATCAATTACAGTGATGGAATCCTGAGACCATCAAGGGAGATCTGCAATTGAATAATAAGGGTCGATAAAGGATCCCCCTATATAACAAATATGGTAGAGTTTATCAAATGAAACCCCAAATGACATCAATTGTAACCATCTTGGTATATTAAACTCTATGTTCACAGTATGTATTTCACACCGATGACTGATTATCACCCATTATATGGGTTTACCATTATGCTAATGATCCCTTATAGAGTTTCTACACAAGGAAAATGGCCTCCATGAGACTTAAAATAAACTGCTTGGAGAGATTGTATAAGTAAAACCATGTATCTCTCTCAGAAATTCGTGTAGAACCAAGACACGCATGAATAGTCCATCCATGGTGTCCTTACTTAGGACCTGTGTTCTCTCTCATCCCAGAATTATATGAGGAATATATTTTTCAAACACACATAATTATAAAGCAGTTAAATTTTTTAATTGATAAAAAGTATAACCCTCAAAATTTATTCAATGTGTGAAACATAGAATATGATACAAGGAATAATAAATATGAAATGAGACATGGTGCATAATCCCAATTAATTAAGACATAAGAAATTAATAAATTATAGAACACAGTAATTTAACAACTTTTATATGATATATGGAACAAGTCCTAGGGAATAAGAATTATGATAATGAAACATAAGGACAAGTAGTACGGTATATGACACAATCATTTATCATAATGAATTTCATATGTTTATATCTACAAATTTTAAGAAATTAATATCAATCAGAGAGTTCAACTATCACATGATGTATTATAAAAATGGAGAAATTCATGGCCTACTATTCATTTTATTTCAATTCATTAATTGTGGAATTTAGTAATGGTTCCACACACACAAACAAATAGAGATTTATATACCAAACAATCAAAAAAATACAATTCAAAGATGGCACAACACAATGATGGCTCATAACATGGATAACACCCAATGGATGAGTTTCAAAAAAATATATAGACACCATTGATAAAAAAAATTGTATTAAATTATTATTTACCATTGACGCATCTCTGGAATGTTCTTTCTCACAACAGAAATACCCCCTATATAGAACTTAACATAAATTTGGGAAAAAAGGCTTACCACATTCTTTATACCATGGATGAACCACACATCCAATATCAGTGGCTGATTTGGTATTGTTCGAGAGAAAACATATAAAAATTTGAATGCCCTAAAAATAGGGAAAATTTGGTCACACATAAATAGCTCAATGGGAGAGAAGATAAAAAAATTATAGATGTAGAAGGATTGATATACATACTAACAGATCTCCAACTCATATGATGGAAATAAAATTGGAGGTCGGATGAGGAAGAAACAATTGACCTAATGGAGGAGTGGATGATCTCGAGTCGGAGAGGGGTTATGTGTGGTGATGATGAAAGGAATAAGAAAATATATTTTATTCGTTAAATATAATGTGAAAATATCCTCTTCAAAAAAGAGGTTTCATGGTTGGTTAACAAAATATCTCCAAACCATGGGCCAAATGGGTGGCTCCCATTACATAATAATCACACCCCTAATGGTTTTGCCAAATGGTTTGACTAACTGTGTTCCTATTGTGTTCCAAACAATTCAATCAAAATGCCTTATTGGCACTAAGCATGCGGGCTCTGCCGCATATTTTGAAAAACCATGTGTAGCTCATTAACACCCTCTACTAAAAACAATATACCACCAACATGACCGTGCACATCCATATACATGGTTAGATCAAACCAAACATCAACTCAAGCTTCAATGGTCAGGCCACACAATATCATCTAAGGGAAACATGGTTTAAGATTTTTTCCCCTATATGAATCTTTCATTATGATAGATTTCATGCCCCAAACACTCTCTTTGTATGAGGGAACACTAGAGGGACAACACAAGCCTTAATCCATGTCAAAAAACTACAAAGTTAAGTGATCCAACCCTTGGAGTTCTATTATGTTTCTCATATTACAAATTATATGTTGTCAAAAAAAATGAAAATTTTCAAATTATTATTTCAATGAATATAGTCTAATAACATGGTCCACTATAATCATCCCACATTAAAACTTATTTTCTATGATAATAATTAGGTAAATGAGGATAAAACCCCTCAACCTAATCATGTTTGGATGAATTGTCCAATTTCCATATTGCATTTCCAAATTCCTAATGCACCTCCTAGTATCACATTGGAAAATGATACATAAGCCGTAGAAACAATGCTTATTTTATTACATAAATACGAAGATGAAACCTACATGATCTCATCTTACCCATGATATGAATATATCAATGTATCCATGAAATCCTATCCAGGGATCATTATTTTATAAATTCTATAATAAAATATCCAACATGGATTCATGGTTTCTCAACCACCCCGATTTTGATTTTAAACATGCATGTATCTCTATAATGATGCAATTTTTACAATTATTGTCTTAATGATAAGTTTATAACCAAATTATATTAGATACATACTTGAGAATAATTTATTGAAAACTCTCATCTGAATAATAACTCACATGCCTCAACCTGACCACATTCCATTATGCATTTTCTCATCGACTAGATACGACAAGAGAAGGGGAAAACCGGTAAAACCATATCTGGTCAACATCACTCAATAAACTCATATTAGACAGCTACTGAATATAAAAATATATAACCAATTTATATAAAATATGTCACATCATAATTTCCATATGCTTTCAAATCAACGTTCATATTCATCTTCTAAGGATTATTTATGAAAAAGAAGACATTCCAAATGGTATTCCTTGGAACAACCATGAGAATATACCTGATTAAGAAAACATGGATCATTACCATCCATAAAAAACTAATCTGAACCAGAATGAGGTTCTAGGTATCCTATGAATCATGAGTTGGATTCAATGGATATCATATTTGGAAAATCATTGATTCAATTTAGATGGAAAATATCGGTACTAGGACAAATTTCAAATAACCAATAGTGTTGATTGATTCCAATGAAGCATCTTCATAGAGATCCTGTAAAAAAGAAATATCTAATGTCTAGGAGCTTGAAAATGGAATTCCTACTCAACAGTAGAGGTATAACTCTATAATAACCATGCTACAAATTATTTCAATTATTCGAGAGTGAAATATAATCGAGACTATTCAATATACCCAACAACATTTAAATTTATCTCATGTTATAACAGATTCTCTCTCAATGTACCCTTGTAATTTCATGGTAGGGGCATCGATGGTAATTTTTACCAGAGTACACTATGTGGATTTGAATGGTTTCCAAAAAGTTACACAACAAAAACCCTATAAAACAAAAACAATGTTCTCAGTAAGGCTCTGAACCTTTCATAACCAACAATGTAGGGGGAAGGATAATCGAGCCACTATAGTTCATCTTCCTCAAAGTATACAGATTACATTCATCAATTCATCACCAAACAAACCATGACTCGACTACCAAATAAGGAAATATGTTCACTATTAATAATATCTAATGAAGTTCCTCTAGGACTAAATTATTTTTTTGATGTTTTCATACATAGTAAACCCTTCATCATTATACTACATCACAAAAAATGATATATCTGTATACTCTACACCCACATGGTTATTCAAAATTAATGTAGACCTTTTCTATTTCTTTCTTCTTAGGGTCATTCCTTATACTTTTGTAATCAAATAATATATGAATTTACGTGTTTCTCTCCACCTTATGATTTTTTTGGATTTATTAATTTAGAATATGACATTGTCCCACAACATATGCTCAATCAACCTCTAACTTAAGGTCTTAGATGTTAAAAACAGGATGTTACTTTGTAATAAACTGAAGCCATAGAAAACCATTTATTGAACGATCCCATATTAGATTCAAATTTATATCTACAGATGAGTCTTCCGCTGATTTATGTCTATGTTTTCCATAACATTAGTCATAAAATCCAGAACAATTGACTAGCGTGTGAGACACATAGTTCCCTTCAATGAGTTACCCCAAGAATTGAGATGAGTATGATTTACACAATGCCAATGTAAATCTACATGAGATATTTGTTGTGAACATTATGTAAAATCTCATGTCATACACATGTACCACAAAAAATAGTTTTTTTACCCAAATATTTCATCATGATATGTACAACATGTAGAGAACACACTACGTTGAGATTACATTAGAAAATGGTATAACCATTATACTATCCATAGGAATATCCACAAAATAATTTCCAACATATGATGGCCTATATATGGAATCATCTTTTATTTTCAACATTCTATATGACTTGAAAATAGGCTAATAACCACTTGAGTCTTCCAACAATTAATAAGAAAGGTAAATAAGTGTAATATAAATTAATAAGAAGCCAACCATTCCATTGGAATGTATGACCCACTAAAACCAATCATTCAATAAATCCCAAACTTTTAAATAATTTCCAAAAAACACAAGACCACCCATCAAAAAAATTGTATAATTTTTGGCAATAATATTTATACAAATAAAATGACACCTAAATAGTACCACTTATTAGATAGACCATAACATTCATAAAAGATTCTATGGATCAGAGAGTGCTACCTTGAGTGGAAAAACCACCTAACCAATCTCAAAACAATTATCTAAATGTGGTCATGTTTATAAATGGTCACTAAGAATATTGTCCAATATTTTATTTCAAGTGACAAGGAATGATACCCACTAGGGATGATCGTGTTCCCATTTCATGAAAGGTACTAAATAAACAATTTAGGAAGATTTTAAACAACCCAGTCTCGTGGGTCGAAACATATTCAAACTTATGTATCCATTTTAATCATTACATTAATTTTCATTTAATTATTCAATCAATTTAAGTGATTAATTTGACATCCTAAACCATCAATGTATATCATTTATTTAATAAAATTAATTTTATAAAACCACAATGAATCAAATTTATGATTCCCAGAACATCTTTTTATCATTTTATATTATGGATAAATCATGTAATAATTAGGTAACTCGATTTTGAATACACATATTAAACATTATTGATTAATTTAAAAGATTCTATAGTTATCATAGAAAAATAATATATAAATTAAAATTTATATAGAAAATAACCCTTTATGTTGTGATTCGAATTTTAAATAACAAAATCCTAACATTTAAATGCATCAAGAAAGTAGATAGAAGGTCTATTTAAATTCAAATAGGTGCAATAAAAATTATTTTTCCTTTTTTTACAATAATGTCCAGATAGAAACTGATTATAAAATTAAATGTCCCTACACACTTACCATAAACACACCCCCATGGGGTTATTTACTATGGTATACCTAATGAAATGAAAACCAATGTGTGTCATTTTAATAAATCTTCTCTTAAAATAAAACAACACAATGAATTTAAAAAATTAGAATTTAAAAATCCATTATTATGTTATTTTCCTGGGTATAATTCATTATCTATCATACTTGGGTCCAGTTGTGCATTTTGGAATTTATCCCTATAGTTCATTGTGCCCAAGTTATAAGGTTATACGCCTCAATAAATAAATATAAATCATTTACTATCAAAATTGAACAATATTTATATTTACTATTGTTTATAAGTATATAATGAAAATGAAATATAGTTAATTTATATGTTTTACCCCCTTTAAATTCTATAATACAACCATACACTATATAGGTTTCAAGAAGACACCCATTTAACCACAACCAATATAACCAGGATTAGAATAAAATTTTAACTATATAAATATTAATTGAATATTTGTAAAGTATATAAATGAATAAATAATTTTTTGTTTATATGGGTTATCAAATTCCAATTAATAAAGAGACCATACACTATAGAATTTGTAAATTAACTCCAATTTAATCGTAACTATCATGTTTCATCCCATTCCAAATAAGAATAAAATCATATAATATATAGAAAACACATATCAATTAGTGACCTAATATGGTAAGAAATTAGTCATGCTAAATGAATCATTAGAAAATCTTACTAATCCTAAGAATGTAAAATAAAAATAGAAAGCTGCAAAGTATATAAGAATCACTCAGATATGGAATATACGGAAACCATGATAACTAAATCATAGGAGCATGTATTTCTTTAAAATGTGTTAAATTTAACATAGATCATTATATAAAAAAGTAAGCTAATAAAACTAATAATAATGAAAAAAAATAAAAAAAATTTTAATTTTCTTAACATTGAATAAAATGGTTTTCTAAAAAAACATGGAAGGCACATCAAAAAATTTCAATCAACATAGAAATAAAAACTACATGGAATGATATATTCTAGAATGTGAATCCCAATGCGACTATAATAATGATTGTAAAAAATCATCAATTCCACACTAGGACAATGGTAAAATACCATACATATAATAATAAAAGAGCAGTGGAACGTGAAATATTCACCTAAGGTTTAATCACAATCAACAGTAACAATTAACGTCACAAACAATTGTCACATACTAGGCCACTATGACTTTTTCCCATATGTGGCTTTATCACTCAAGAACATGAATAAATTCCAATCATCGACACATTATTAGTCTCTATTATACCATCCCAAAACCTTAATATAATGAAAAAATAGATCTGATAACACATTTTAATGACTCAACATGACACACCACTAAACTGGTAGCCTGACTAATCCCTATAAGCCCTCAATTGTGCATCCCCATACACGAGAGTCTACCAACTATAAGTTAGAGTTTTATGGTATATTGTGGGGGGACTATAACATAATTACAAGAGTCAAATGGTGATATATCATGTGAAAATCAATAAAAATATTGGAATCATTACACATAATTATCAAATAAATGTAATATAAATACAATGACTAAAAAGTTAATAGATAATGACCATATATATAATAATTCATTGATGTCCAAATGTTTCTACAAGATACATGGATGGGGTACAAAAGGAATTACAATAAAAATAATTATTCAATGGTCCCAAATGATTACTTAATATGATTCTTAATAAATATTTATGAATTGTGCTCCTTAACCCCCATGTATATGGAACAACACAAGAAAGTAATCCAAGGCACATAAACATAAATATATTCTTAGTTACCGCACTATAATGGTGACTTAAGCATGGTGTGAGTTATGATCTGAGTAAGAAACCACACAAGTCATCATGATCAATCATGTTTGGGAATAAAAAATGAATAGTGTTCCAAAAATTGTTTATAAAATTGGATAAATAAATAGATAAATAACACTTCATTCAATGATCATAATTGGATACTGGAAAAATTATATCTTTTTTGGAAAAAGATGGATATATATACTAAGTATAACTATATAAGCTATATGCTATTATAATGGAGTCATATATCAAGAATCAAAAGAGGATTGATCCTAATATTGTGCTTTAACTTGGAATCCACACCCATTCCAACATTTACAAAAAGTAATCAATGAAATGAATCCCATGGGTCATTACAAGAACCCATCAATTACAGTAATAAAATCTTATTACCATCCATGTAGATCCATAATAGAATCCCAAGGGTCATTATAAGAAATCATTATATATCCAATACCATATATTAAATCCAGGAAATCATTATATGGAGTCCCATCAAGCTCTCATGGTATTGTAAACTCTGATTCTCTACTAGAAATTTCACATATGAGAATAAGTATCAACTATGGAATGGTATAAAAATATTTTCAATGGTCCCATTAACTGTATATCCCATAAGAATGTAGAATAAAAAAATAATATAAATAAACTACCAATATTTTCTATACATTGAAAACCAAAAATCTCACCCATCACACGAAGTAGTACCAAGAAAAATAAAGGAAATTCATCAACAACATACATTTATAGGGAAACATATTCTCTCTCATACAACAAGATGATGAGAAATTTAATTCTCAAAAAAATATCATTACCAGAATGTTTCATATTCTTTCATATAAGAAGGATATCATAAGAAATTTATTCCATCCATCTAACATGGAATATGATATTATGCATAAATATTGATAAATGAGACATAATGAATAATACAAGGACATTAAGATGAAAGGAACTAATAAAGAACAAGACATAGATATTTAGCAACATGCATAATATATATTTCAAATATCATATTGCATAATCAGTACATGTGATCCAAGAAGGATAATCTTAATGAAAATATTTTAATAAATATGTACAAGTATATGTATTTTCATATGTTTCACTCAAAAAATTTAACCCAATTCACCACTATAATGGATTTCAACTATAGAATTATCCATAAGAAAAAGGTTATGTTCATGTAATATCATTAATATTATGCCAATTCATCAATTATGGAATTTATTTCAAGTAACAAACACACACACACACACACATATATATATATAGAATGATTAACATCTCAAGGATTGGAGAGAAAGCCATTCAATGAGATAAAACCCAAAGGGGTTGCTCCAGAAAAATAAAATAAAGTAACGATAGATCTCTATATAATATAAATACGTCATCCAAAATATTTAAAAATTAAATAAATTGTTAGGTATCATGGAGGCGTCATCATATTGTTCCGGAATATAGAGATATCGAACAACATTTTGAAGAAAATAAACTTTAGGAATGAATCTAGAATGAATTCTATATAGCATGGATGGCCCACATGTCTGATATCAAAAATAGATTTGGTCATATGCGAGAAAAGTTAGATATTTGGATGAACACTTGGGAAATATGGTGAATTCGATCACACGAAAATAGCCTAAATGGGAGAGAAGATAAACTAAAAATATAATATTGATGATTCATAGAAATATTAGGATCTATTTAAAAATATTAAAGGAACATGACTCAGAGCATGGGTGTGGGAGATACAAAATACCCATAGGAGTATAGGAGGAGGATCTTGAGAGGGATAGGGGCAGTGCGTAGAAAATATAAAATAAAAGAAATTTGATTCATTGTGGGAAAGAATAAAATTTCTAATTCAAAATATATCAAAATGGATTTGACAAAAGTTTCCCCAATAATGAGGAATACACTTCTTAAGTACAAAACGTTGCATGGTTGTCCCTCACTGTTTAAAAAACCATCCACCAACAGTGAATAAAACTGCATAGACATAATACATTAATGGGAATAAGATTGCATGTTTAGCCAAATGGTTTGAAAAATCATGTGCAGACAATGAACATCCTCTTCTAAAAACTGGAGACACCCCACCTTTCCATATTTCTTCTACCACATTGTCGTATTAAACCATGATCTACATCCTTTTCTATTTTACCATGCCACATGGTTTATTTTATGGGCCAAATGGTTTTTATCAAACTACAATCCTTCCCGAAATCTTCTTTAGAATTGTCATCCAGTGCCCAGGCACTCCCAAAAATTGGATGAAAACAGATGGGACCCATAAGGCCTGTAAAAATTATAAAAACAACACATTTCTATGTTTCAAAAATCATAATTCAATTACAATGCATGGTTTACAAAATATGTAGTCCATGAAACAAAAAAATTAAATTAAATTGGGATTTCATCATTTCCAAAACCATAAGATTATACACTAACAAGCGATATTATTCCCAATTCTTCTTAGAGTCATCATTCTACATAACATCAAAAAACAACATTTAAGGAATCAAAAATATTACATCGATCGACACTCAAGTAAGAGAAATTGGTAACAATTATCCCATCATAACGTTACATATTATTTGGATTTCAAAATATATAAATTAATAGTTGGGAAAATACAGTAACAAATACTGAATATGACTTTTTCAAACCACCCGGGTGACATAAGGCTCATTATAACGATTTTTGGATACTTGCTCAAATCTAACAACTAGGTTCTAAAATATGTACACTACATACTAACATAAAAAATTGATAATTAAATAGACTGGTCACATACCAATTTATCACAATCATTCCTGGATACCCGGGAACTCTAACATTTGATTATACACTGACATGGTCCAAAAGTAATTAATGATCCCCATTGGTTTTAAAATATCACATGGTAGAAGAAATGATAAAATATATAATTCTTCTTCCAAAAAAAGAATTGGGGACAAAAAAATCGGTATGCTCAAAGAAAACATTCAAATGAACCTTTACTAGAAACCACATTGGGTTAAAAACCCCCAAATAGTACAACATTATGTACAAGAAAACAAACAGTTCATGCAAATCAACTCTCTTGAAAACAATACTCCATGACAATATGATCTACAATAACTACCACAACCATGGGGCAGTTTCCAATTTTTCCAATATGAAAGAAGAAATTATATTAATTCTGAAGGGAAAAGTACAATGTGATTTGAAATACGCTTATGGTCTCACCAATTTTCCATATTAATATGCCAATATTAATGAAAAAAATCATTCGTTCATTTTCGACTAAAACATGATTGGATGAAAAGTTTCATATTAAAAAAATTCATGTTTTTCATTTAAAATGTTATATATATTTAAATAATATATTATTTAATTATTTTATATAAAAAAGATATATAAATAAATAGTAGTGAATAAAATATTTTATATCAATAGAATAGAGTAATATAATTAATCTCATCAAGATATATGGCAATTTTTCTAATAGGTACAATAGTTTTGAGTTTTTATATATTCACACACTCAAACTGAGATCACAAAAATGTGAACAAAGACCCTTAGGATCCGGCTAAAATGAACCCATCAATACTACACTTTGGATAATATCTTTAGAAATAGAAATAGATTATTGATGTAAATATTCAACCCATTTCTAGGCAATTACCATCATAGTGTGTTTTTAAAACATAAAAATCCAAACATTCTAAGCTCACATATTCCAAATAAATCAATCAAAAATGGTAAAATTATTTTAAAACATTTTAATATAAAATTTCACAATTTCCATTTTAATATTTGAAATTTTCACTTAAAATCCAAAATAATGGTTTTTAATAAAATAATTCCTTTTACAGACGGAAACAATCATATATTATTATCAATTCATTTTTTGAAATTTTCTCAAATACAAAATTCTCAACGTAATTTCACATGTTATATCAATTTAAATTTCCACACATATCTCCAATTCTATTAGAATTGGTTGCTTTCCCCAAAATATCATTCCATAAAAAAATTAATTCCAATTTGCGTGAATTTGAAATTTCACAATATAATTGAATGAGATTTCATAATATAGAAATAATAGATTTTTAAACATGGACAATCTTAGATGTAACCACCTACCTTTCTCACAGAATCACAATTCTAACAATGAGAATCCCTAATGATGAACAAAAGAACCAGGGTCTTGCAACTCAAACTAAAAAAATATCTAACATCACAATGTTTAGATCCATAAAAACATATTGATCATTAAAACTATGAGTAAAAATAGATTGATATATAATAGGCAATGAGTCCAGTTACCCATAAAGAATAATTACGACCAACATGATAATCAATCACCAAACATCTGACCGAATGTATTCGAGATCTGTAAAATCACATATGGATGGATCTAAGTCAAGATTGATAGAAACTTAGATGAGTGAAAAAAAACATCTATGACACCGATTTAAAATTGACACTCAATATTTTTCATTGCATGTAAACACATTATAGATTTTGTAGTTGTCAAATCCAAAATACGATGAAAAATCAGTCACCATTTTGTTATGATTTTGTCTTTTGTAGTTACAAGGATTTTAACTTGTAAATTTCATAAAACATTTCAATGTATGTTATTATTTCATAGAATATTCGAAGAAATTATTTTACATCTTGTAACACCATTACACAACGTGTAAATTTCAGGGAGATTGTAGAAATTTTATGTTTTTGGCTGAAAATTTAAAAAATTCATTTGCATCACCATTGAATAAATCCTACTAATTTATTTTGGTAATTTCCCAACCAATAAAAAAATCCAAAATAATATCCAAAAATAAAACTGACAGAATTGTATTGAGGCCATATTGAAATAATTTAAATAACTATATATAGTGTCATTTATTTGAATATTTTTCATTTGAAATTAAATATAGGGTTACTGAATTTATAATAGTATGTAACTGTTCTTATATTTAGTAAAAAATATATCATTTGTTATCAAAAAGGAATTATTTATTTATGATGGACTTACATAATGATCTCTAATAATAAATTTTATTTAAAAAACATATTTTAAGATATTAAAGTAAAAGAAAATATTTCATAATAATTTCAAAAAATGTCTTTAGTATAATATTTATATGTATAATTAATAAATTATTACAATTTTATCACATTAAAACATTGAAATTTTTTAACAAATTGTTTTAAATAAAAATTCATAATATAAATGAGAATTAATTTTATTGAGTAAATGTTATTTTTATAAATTATGTGATCTTAATATTATTTCACATATATTTATAATTTATAAAATTTCAATGTATTTGATCATATATTTTTACAACATGTATTTTAAAAATAATCTTTTAAATGATGTCTATTCAATTTATTAATACAAAAAAAATTTAATTTTATAAATAAAAAACTGTTCTTTAAATTACACAATTTTAATAATTTATCTAAAAAATGAGAAATTTTAATTGTTTACTATATATTTATTTGTATTATCTTTGACTCATCATATAATTTCATAAAAACGTTAATCTAAAATTTAATTAATCACTTTGGTTTCATATATATTTTATATAAATCTATTAAACCTAATATTAATATAAAAATATATTTTCTACAAATTTTATGATAATGTGAAATCAAATCTCCGAATATCATAGTATAAATATTTTACCTTTATCATAAGAAAAATTCATTAATCCAACAAACATTTCGTAGTTTGATAATTAATATTATTCTCATGGATAATTGTACTAAACATTTAATTGATCTATTTAACATAGTTTGTCAATGGTTTCTTTTATATTATTTTCTCTTTGCTCACTCGTTATATAATTCAAATAAATTAAAATCCTTCAAATTTTTGTAGTGTATATAAATAACCAAATAATACCCCTCAGATTGTCTTTTCAGGAGTATACTTTTAGTACTAGTAATTTGTATATATAGTGCTAGTTGAGTGGAAACTCAAACAACTATTTTTAGGGAGGTAACATGTTAGTGAATTTGTAATGTTGACGCAACTGGATTCTTGGATCCTAATATGGATGTAACTACAATGAGAACTACAAAATCATTAATTCAAAAAATCTTCTGTATTTTATTCTATACGTAAATGATAACAACCAAAAAATTGGGATTGTAGATCATTTGTAATATTTATCTATATGAATAAGATATTTACAATTTGTAAGAAAATATAAAATTATTTTAAATAAAAAATGGAAAATTTTAATTAAACGGTTTTCTTATAAGGATTTATTTAATCGAATAAATTCATAATTTTTGAATTTTAATATTAGATATATAAATATCTTTTGAAATGATAATATAAATATATAATTTGGGTGATTTTTTTGGATTTTTCGAACATCATTAATTTTTCAATGTATAGTGACATACAAATGTTTTTAAAAAAGTCATTTATTTTAAAACATAATGTTATTTATGTTTTTTAATATGTTTTTAATATTTATTAATGTTAATAAGTATTATGTATTTGTATATTTACTAAAATTAGTTACTTTTGATTCATCTTAATATTAGATTTTAAAATAAGTTATTTTTTAGATTAATGATGTGTTTTTCTAAAAAATTAATTCAAGATACATTATATTTACAATTTTTTATTAATTAAAAAATCACAATAAAATAATTCTTGAAATTAAATTAATAAAATTTATATGTTTAAATATAATTTTAGTTTCATAACTTTTTTTTTTATTTTTCATAGTGTAAATATAGAATCAATATTTTCCTAGAAAAATACTCTATTTAAAAACTTATTCTCTCTCTGTTACTGCGATATTAATAATAAAATAAAATTTTACACTAAGAATAATTGGATTTGGAAGAAAGTATACCATTTTTTGAATCAGAATAATTTATATTTTATAATAATATAAATTTAATTATTTTAATCTGATTAGTGAAAACAATTAATATTAATCATAATGACTGTGGTAATGAATGAGTTTACGAGGTGGCTAAAACATGAACATAAGTGTCTAAATGACATAAAAACATGTAAATAACCTATTTGGTGGAGATATTTCATCATAATACAATCTATTATTTTGTAATTATAATTTTTTGTTCCTTTTGGAAGGTAAAACATCGGGTCACCAAGCATTATTTTGAAAATTTCCAATCATATCCTCTCCACCACTTACAACATGCCACCCCCTCTCCCACTCTCATCACTCCATAAAACCCAATTTTATCAGCCAATACCCACTAAAATCATATCTCACGATTGATCCTCGAAACTTATAATGCTTAATTTTGTCTTAAATCGAACCAAGTATGTCACTTGGTTAAAACCCAAAAGGGATACCTTAAGATGATGTAACGTTCATCAACTAGAATTTATGTATTATTTCATCCTACACACTTATAAATTATTATTATAAAAAGATTATATGAGAAAATAATTATAAATAATATAATAATAAATATTTATATTAAATTTATTACAAAAACCCCCTCACAGTTCCATCAAATTTGTTACATAATCATTAATTGTATTTGTGGAGGACTACATCCTTACAATATGACGTTAATAATTTTTCCATTACAACCTCTCATGGTTGGCAATAATGAAAGAAATATTGTTTTATATGTTATTTATGATATTTATAATATAATTATACCTCTTTAATAATTATATCATATACAACCTTTTTACATTTCATATTGTGGGGGATATGATAATGTCTCTCTTATGAATGGTGGGCTACCACCTCGGGAAGTGATGTGCATTGTTTTTCACTAATGTGTTGCATAAAAGAAAATAATGGTAACTAAAATAATAATATTTTACAAAAATGAAAAAAATAATGTTTTTAATGAAATTATTATCTTTATAGAAATATTATATATCACATTATTCTTTCTATTTCCCATACACTGAAAAAGTGATAACGTTGTTCATGGATGTGTGGACTACTGCCTCCTCGAAGCATTTTGATTCTAATTTTTTCATAAAAAAGTAACATAATTGATATATATATTTATATAGAACTAAATAAAATTTTATTTATAATATATTTATCATTATTTGAATGAAACTATTAAATACCACCATTCCATTATGATTATTGAATAATTGGAAGTTTACTCATGCAAACATATGACTAACCGTCTATAGGATTATGACGTCGTTTCATTTTTTCATATCACCCACTTATGAATTATTTTAATTGTATAATTTTTGAATAAATGTGATAATAATTTCATTATTACGATTCTTGATATTTTTATATAATGACCCTTTGAGCATAGTCAACCTATCAAATTCATTTTGGACAAAAAAACAGAATAAGGTCAAAACACCCCACACAAACTCAGTTTATTGTGTAATTGTATATAAAATGATAATTGGTGAAATAAAAGTAATTTTAAAATGGAAATTTTTCAAAATATAGAAAATATTTATCATTATTATACTATTAAATATTATTAATACACATGTGATAAGTCGATCTCCATGTAAGAGACTTCATCTTAATTTTCATTCATTTAGGAAATTCTTTATATTATGGACATTTATTCTTTTATGACGTGTATATACAACATGCTTTACCATCTATATCCTGAAAATATATATTCTAATTTTATTCAAATATTTTATAATATCAATCTTTAATGTATTTTATGATTAAAATTTTTCATTATGTTACATGAAGATATTATTTTAAAAATCCATCATTACAGCTTTACATAAAACACTCATTCTGTTCAATGTACTTTTGTAAAAAATTTATAGAAATGTTTTATAAGAAAATAATAGATTCATAATATTCATTTTATGCTGTTTTGATATTATTTAAATGGATTTATAATGGAATATTTTTTACATGTTTTAAATTTAGCAGTTTGAAAATCGATAAATTAAATATCCCATTTATAAAGTATGATGACAATAGACAGTCATGACTGATTTTTTTTAGTTCTAGCTAAAAAATGATCACATGATTTTTTAAATTAAAATAACAATTTTACCATTTTTTTATATTTCATTAATTAAAATGGTTTCTTAAAGGAAAATTCAATTTTAAATGAAAATAGTATTTAATACCAGAAATGAATTTTCATATGATTTCAAATAGATTAATTCAAATGATGAAAGTTTTTAATAAAAATTATGTTTCTATAAATAATATTATATTGGTGAAACTAGCTTGAAATGGTGTTCCCATTATAGAGTAATCAATGGGTGCACCTAGACAGATGTCCAATGCGTTGGGTAATTGTTATATGCTAACGAAACATATATTTGAATCATGTTTTATTGTTATTATAATTTAATAGGGTTCTATAGTTGATCATTAAAGGTTATTTGAGATTATGTTCTAAGGTTCGAATATGAAATTTCTATGTATTCTAATTAATTTTCATGAAAATTTTTGATTTCAATTTTTAAATGAATTATCTATCTAAAGTATGTATATTTGACTTACTAGGTAAATTTTAATTTTTTCATGAAGGGGTTTTTCAAGGGTGTTATTATGGTTGACTAGTCTAAATTTGTATTTGTTTTTGAATACCATACTAAAAGTTTGTCATCATCCAACGTGTTTAATTTTGTTAGGATTTATTTATTTGAAAGGGATTAAATGATGTCAAGATAAATGTTCTAGATTGTTTTCATGAAAAGATATAATGTTTTATTTGATTAGTTTTATATTACTAAAAAATTGTTACAAGTCGAAAGTGTCTACTATTTATTTCATGGGTTTTATGTATAAATATAACTAAATATATAAAAATATAAATCTGAAAATATAAAAAAATTTAATGAATATAAATTATATATCAAGTCCCAATAATATGTAATGTTTATGGATGGTGCATTGTTTTTTGTATCAATGAATGTTTTGTACGACAATTATGGGAAGGGAAATATATATAATGGTCTATTTAAATTTATTACCTTTGGTCAAGTTAAAATGTTATATCATTTAATGATTACCAAGATTATTCCACTAAAATATATGAGTTCAAAAATGTTTTCCAAAGGATAAATAGTGAATTAATTGTAATAAGACACCCAAAGAATGATATCCTTTCAGATCTATTTCATATATTTATTAGAATCATAATATATTAGTTTGTGGAAGTAAAATCTTAGATAACATATGTGATAATTGGTGGTGGTATCCAAGCTAGAGAGGAAAATTATTAACCTTGAAAAAACATGCATATTGTAAAGATTTTCATGAGGTGAAATAACCTATCATTCAGTGAATCATAAAATCATATATTAGTAAAATGATGGATGAAATATCAATAGATGATATATGACTTCATCGGATATTCATTACATCAAAATACAATACATTACATTTAAAATTTTTATGGTGAGGTGGATCAATTATGGAATTTCGTTAACTGTTCCATAAGGAAAAGACAATACCTGTAGCATATAAATACAACCATTTAAGAATCATTATCTTGAGAAATATTTCTAAATGTTTGGTTGAATATGTGGGGGGATTCTTGAAATTGAGGGAAAAAGAAGATTCTATTTCTCTATTTAAATTACATTTGAAAATATTTTGCATTCATATGATGAGTTCTATTCAATGTAGTGATAGAAAAAATTATTTTTCATTGTCATTATTGTAACCAAATTTCAAAATATATTTTCCCACATGTTAATTTAAATCAAATCAAATGGTTTTTGTCGTGCTAAAAAGGTTGAGAAGTAGTTTCATCACTATATGTTCCATGAGGTGATGAATGTAATAAGCAGTTTGTTTAGTAAGTGATGGGAAACAATACATCAATAAATTCAAGAGTTAATAATAATAATATTTAATCATGTTCATTGTGTTGTAAAATAGCACTGTATAATGACATATTTAGTATCAGAAATGTTACTGAGGTAGAAATATTAGACATATTTCCCATAAATACATGGAAAATAATAATGAGAAATCATGAATTGGTTAACCATTATCCACCCAATGATAATATTTTTTAATTGAATTGAGTAGGTTAAGTACAATAGTGTGTGTTTTATGATAGTTTAATAGGATGTAAATATTCATTGTTGCAAATAAAATGTTGTAACATGGTCATTTTATACAACTATAGTTGATTTTTGGGCCATCACATGAAGTAATGATTGTTACGCTACTTGTGTATCATAATTATCTCAATGCCATGTTTGACCTTAGTTTATTTAATTTTTCAAATTATAATAAATATAAAATTAAATACATAATATCACCCCATGATGTTATGATATTTATTTTCTTGAAATCTAAATTTGGAAATACTAATGTAGAAATGATTTATAAAAACATCTGGTTGTAATAAGTGGGAGGTTCATTCTAGAAAATCAGATTGAACTGGCCATAATATTTTTTTATCATTTATAGTATGGATTAGATTTCTATTTTACTAACTAAGAAATATTATGCTGGTAATAATGTCATGTTCAATTATTTCATGCCTTTGATAAAAAACTATGATTCTGATAAATGTATTTCCAATGGAATTTAAGGTTACCTAGGTCATATTTTTTGATACTATAAAACTATTAAAATTGAATATGTTATACAAATAAATCAATACATATATTTTTTCGAAATGATGTTTTGGGTGTTATTCCTGAAAGATATGTTGTGTTTATTATTGAAACACTTCCTAATTTTATATATTTTTCTAAACCCACTCATCAAATGGATATAGTGGAAATATTAGAATTTGATAAAAAATTATAGGAGTTATTAAATAAAGGTTTAATTAATACAATAACATCACCATGGGGTAATCCAGCATTTTTTGACATATACAATGATGGTTGAATGATTCTTTCATTTAATATACTATCTTGATAAAACTA
Organism: Viscum album; assembly: GCA_963277665.1. Taxonomy (NCBI): domain Eukaryota; kingdom Viridiplantae; phylum Streptophyta; class Magnoliopsida; order Santalales; family Viscaceae; genus Viscum; species Viscum album. The sequence goes on from OY728159.1 coordinate 2,013,676,368, forward strand.
TAGTTACAAGCATTTATCCTTTGATTCAAATCAATGATTTGTTTCATCTCCTCTAAGGAGAACACAATTTTTTTATGGTTGAAATGAGACCATGGTAAAATAATTTGAATGTGATGGATGTAGAAATTCTAAACACTACATTTTGGGCAAGCTACATGAAATATGAATTTGTGGTTATACTGATTTGGTTACCTAATAAACCTACAATAATTATTGACCATATGAATACAATTTCAACAAATTCCTAGATATATAGTGGTTGTGTTTATTAAGGAAATATTTTATATTCTAGAATTCAAGATGATAATTATAGACACGAATGTGTTGTTTTCCAAACCCTAAAGGAAATAATTTTTTTAAAATTTACCATGTGATAATATTTTTTGAAATAAATTTATTTTCGTGGACATATTTTTCATTAATATAGAAAATATATGAACCTAATAAAATGAATTTTATTGAAGAATAGAAAATAACCTCAAATATCTCACAGACTAGTACTTTTCATGTATTTTTGGGTTACTGGTAGTGGTTTTTGAAAACTATTCACCTTTATCTATCCGACGGACAAATATAACATGAAAAAAAATTAACTTCATATCAATAAAATAATATGATGATTTTTTTCAAGACGATAGAATAATATTTTTTAACTCATTAGTAATTTGAGTTGATTCTCAAAATGGGGAATTTACCATCTATATTGATGGCAGATTGGAATGAAATTTTTGTGTACTAATAATGAATGATCAGGTGATTTTTTATGACCCATGATTGTTGAAACCCCATAAGTTAAATTACTCCAAACATTATTTTGAAATACCTTTTGTGTATTTTTATGTAAAAAATTTTTTTGCATCATTTTTTCTAAGTAAATTGTAAAATATATATAGATTACAAATATTGGATGTATACGTTCACACAAAAATAGATAAAACTGAGGCATTTATGATTGTTGTAACTAAAAAAGGATTTTGAGTGATTTATTCCTTACCTCCATGGAATGGATCATAATGTGGATGGTGATTCAAGTTAAAAAACTATGCAACATTAACTATCTTATGTTTGGAATGTGACAAAAATTTTAACGATTCGAGGAATTTTGGAATAAATTTTTTGGATTCATGGAAATCCACTTTTTCAATTCATGTTTTTATAGTAAACATTAAAAAAATTATGTTAGCTCCGAATGAGGATCAATACATGATAGAAAAGGTAGATTACTTTAATAAGGTCATTATTACTTATTTCAATATTGATAAAGAAGGTGATTTATTATTTGTAAAATGACAATGTATTCCATATTATTATCTATTTGGAAGTAGTTTGTAATAGAAGATTGTAGTTAATTTTTTTTTATTCGTCTAAGAGTCAATAAGATATAACAAAAAAAAGAATGAGTATTACTTTTCATATGTAATGAAATGATTTATTGATTAGTATACTAATATTTATTTGAATATTCATTTGGATAAACAAGAATTAAAATTAAAGAATGTGATTCTTCAACCATTTCTAGTGATATTGTTTAAATGTGAGACAATTTTAATGGATTTGATGATCAGATTGTAATGGAAATCAGATTTCAATAGTGTGATTTTGTTTATTTTTGATATGTTAACTAAATATTCACATTTAATTTCCATTTGAGATATATGTTCTGATAATTATATCTCTATATTTTTTCTAAATGAGATTTACAAATAATATGGAGTGCCTCCCTCCAATGTATTGGTTTAAGATGAACGGTTCACATAAAATTTTTTAGATGGAATAAATAAGTTATTTTGTATTGATTAAATATTTGTATAGACTTTTATCCTCAATCGGATAGATAATAAGAGGGAACAATCATTACCATTGAATATTAGCTTCATTGTATTTCGTTGGATTATTAGAGAAGATGGGATAAAAATAATACTTTGGATGAGTTTTTATATAACGACAACATTCATTCGAGTATACAGATTGCACCATTTTAGGAATTATATGGAATATGTGGTTAGAGGCTAGAATATTGGAATTATTATTTGGAATTGAAAAATATGGGACCAGATTTGGTATAAAAAATATAAGTGAAAATTACATAGATTTAGTGACAAATTAGGATAGATTATAATAAGTTGAAAATTTATTGATATAACGGAATGAAAGATAATTAAATTGAGATAGGTGATATTGACTTTATAAATGATTCTCAATGATAAAGTGTGATTTGTTTTGTTGAAAAGAAGAATTTTTGTCGAGGTTTCATTAGACCGTATGAATTCCTATAATATTTTGATTTGATTTATAATGAGATGATTTTCCTTACCGATTATCATAGGGACCTACACATTCCCTATTTTTGTGATATAGAAATTTGTGTGAGATTCATATAATGTTTTGAAAATTAAATTAATTCAATTATAATAGAATATTTATTTACTATAAGTTCTGTTTTTTGACTATATAGATATTTTTTTGTGGAATATGGTTATTAACCATGATTAGGATTTATGAAAAAACATTATTTTTTAAGATGGAACATGGGAATCTGAAAATACTATGAGATAAAGATATCCTCAATTATATAATATGTTAATAAAATTGTGAGGATTAAACTTATTAATGTATAGAAGGAAATAAAAACCCATGAAATGATAGATTAAATTAATTTTCATACATATTATGATGAATTTGACAATTATATTAGTTTGAAAAATATTATAAAATTTTTAATCAAAATTCAGTGTATTTTAATTTAACAATATTATTATATGATTTTGTTTTAATGAATAAATACATAAAATTATTATTCAAATTTTATAAAATTAATATATTTTTTTAATCCAAATATAGAAAACTATATTGGCTAAAATTTCATGTTTTTTGGTAAATAATAATCTCATAATGAATTTTAATAAATCCATATTTTTGTAAAAAAGTTGATTCTTTTAAAAAATTGTGTAATATATGATTACTAGTAAGTATTGAATATGTTTTTGAGAACATGTTAAATATGTTTTATTAAATACACATAATAAAATTCTAAAAATCATTATATTTGTTTCCAAAAGATGTTTTTTGTGTTTTAAATACTGCGTTTTCTGAAAACTATTTCCAAAAACATAACTATTCTTTGTTTTTTATAAATTAATATATTTATTAATAGTAAAGTTATTAGATGATATAAAAAACTATATATAATTTAATATTATTTTATTATAATACAATTATGTATTTGTCGTTGAGTTAATATAAAATCATCTATTCTAAATGAAAATATTTTTTTAAAAAACCTAATGTCTCATCCCAAATATGATATTAATATTAAATTAAATATTACACCTCGTGTGAATTGAATTTTTAAAAATTGTTTAATTTTATAGAATCATAATTATTTATAAATTATAATAACCTCACCATTATTTTATTATAAATTTATTTGTTAAAACTATTAATTTATCCCATATTGATTAATAAAAAAACATGTTTACCATGATACCAAATATTAATAGTATGTTTGAAAATTACATAGAATCATGTAAAAACCCCAATTTATAGTAATAATTACACCTTATAAATTTTTTAAAGGATATTATTTTTCATTATAGGTTCTTTGTCAAAGGTAATAATGTTTCACCAGAAATTATGTTATAAAATACCAATTATGTCTTCTCCCACACTTATAAATGGCCACACACTCGTCCCCACTCTTCACACATTTAAACCCATTTGGTTCGTCCATTACCTATATGACTAACTTATATATATACCTAATCTATTACTAAACTTATTAATTTATGAAGAACCAAAATGAATGATTTTATATGGTGAAAACTAAATGGTCATACAAGAAGTGGATGTAACTCCCATAAAAAGGTGAATTTGTTTTAATTCCACCTCCACCATCATAAATTATTATTATACCATGATTATAAAACAACATTTATATACTAAATATTATTATTTTTTTATTATCGAAATATTTACATCCACACACATTTGAATAAAAAGGGTTATACACTCATCCTTATTATTTAAAATAGACAATAGCCTCTCGAAACAGTGTCCTTAATTTTTTCATTAACATATCTAATGGTTGATAATAATGGTGGAAATACTATTTATATCTGATATTTATTATTATTTTTTTAAAATATCTATCGATTCATTATATTATATGAAACCCTTTTACATTTCACATTGTAGGTGATATTATAATGTCGCTCGTCTGTATGAAGTGCTACTGCCTTACCATCTTTTGTGAGGCATTTTTTCACTAATGTGTTATATTGAGGGGGAAAAGGGTAACTAAAATGAATATATATAATATAATTAAAATAATTAATATACCTAAGACATTATTTTAATTCCTTAAATATAGTACATCATTGTATTCTTACCCTTTCACACACACTAAATAAATGATGACATTGTTCGTGGCTGTGTGGACTACGTCCTCCAAAAATCGATGTGATTTTTATTTTTTTCATCAACAAATAAGAAGAAGGATATATATATATCTATCTATGTGCGTGTGAGTAATTAAATTATATAGTATTTATGATATATGGGTCACCAAAAATGATATTTGTTCCTAATCATATTTCCATAACGATAATTGTAAATTGGGAACATTACCCAAGCACACATATGACCTACCATCACCAAGAATGTTGTGTTAGTTCATTATTTTATAACCTTATTTAAAAATTGATTTTAATAGTATAATTTATAAATACATATGATAATAATTTCTAGGTTATTCTTCTTTATGATTTTAAATAAATTCTCTTATAACCATATTCAAGTAACCAATGTCGATTAGGACACACGAACTAACATAATCAAAACACCCCACATAAATATAGTTGATTAATTAATTTAATTTAAATTAGTAATTGGTGAAATAAATGTATTAATAATGTTACTAATTTAAATATTCAATTAAATAATTAAAAATTTTATTATTTATGAAAAAAAGACAGATGTGACTAGTCAGTCAAAAGGTAATGGAATTTCTCTCAATTTCGTTTCGTTTAGACTGTTCATGATATTTTAAATCATTAATCGTTTTTTGTTGTAAATAAATCCAATTTTACATTATAAATATATTATTTAACTATTATATTTTTATTTTTTATTTTTATTAATGATATTATAAACTAGGATTTATGATTTAGGTGTTTCAAATATATAATGGTATTTTATTTGAATAAATAAATCTTCTTAATGGTTTCTTACAAACTGTCATTCTATTATATTTGTAGGTTTGAAAATTATTGTTGAATTTTTTTATATAAACATAAATTATTTATAACATTTGATTTATTTCTCTTTTAAATTACACAAAATATTTTCAAACAGAAAATTTTTAGATATTCTAACTATAACATTTTTTAAAAGAGGAAAAAGTAATCTATAATTTTTACGGTATGAAGAAATTGATATTTAATGTTTTCCTATTTTTTTATTTCATCAATTTCCATCATAAATGATTTCTTAAATTATAAAACCTGAATCCAATTTTGTTTATTTTCATATTTATAATGTTTCTTAGATTAACCAAATTACATTAAAATGTGCATTTAAAAATTAAAAATTATTTTAATATATGAAAATGATTTGAACACTAGTTTAAAAGAGTTTTCAATATTAAGAAATTTTATATTCATGGTGTGTTTCTTATACATTAAATTAAATGGGCACACCAAGTTAGAACTAGGATAGCCCGTTATAACATACATGACAGGTGTACTCAAATAGTACTATAATGCATTATATAAGGATTATATTCTCTAGACACTTATATTAAATTTTGGAAATATGTTTATTACAATTTTTATGTGTTACCTAAGGGTTATATAAGATAGTGTCTTAGGTTTCATACATGAATTTTCTACGACTCATAATGAGATTTATTTTAAATAATTTTTTTAAAGGTTCAAATAAATGATATATTTTATGGATTGATATTTTCATTTATAGGTAATATTTTTTTTAAAGAAACTAATTTAGTGGGTTTGAATTTTTTCAGTGGACATCCAACTTCATTCATTTTTTATCCCTTACTACCCCTTTTTTCTCAACCAATTTTTTTTAAATGTTATTCCCAGAATTTAAGGATGGGTATGTGATTTGTAGAGGTCATGTTAATTTTTGTAAAGAGTTTTAATGAAATGAAATCATTTTTTGTTTTAAATGATTCATATAATAGAGAAATAGATACTAATATGAGGTTTCTACAATGTATTTCATGTATTTTTTATTTATAACTTATGAACTAATTCTTTAATAGTCTAAAATTTTTTATATCCTCAATGTTAATGAAATTAAATTCTAAACAAAAACTCAATAGAATTTAATGTTTAATGATGACACCTTATATAGAGTTATCATTTAGACCATCAACTAGTGGTTTGACTATTTCTAAGAAGTTATATATACAAAATAAAAAAAATATTACAAAAATATATAATATAACATGATACTAACTAGAGTGGAAATAGAATCCAACAATTTTCATAAATAAATATTATAAATTATTTGATGAATTTTCATTACAAAAAACTGAAGATCCATTCTTGAATCATATTTCTATTGTATCATTAGAAAAATGGATAGATAGAAAAATATTTCATTAGTGAACCACATCATCTACCACTGTGTTATTGGTTAATATAAAAACTATTAGAAATATCATTTCTAAAACTTTTATTTACAACATGGGGCAAGGAAACATAAGAAAGGGTGATCTCAGATGTTCAGTAAGAGTAATAATGTAGATAATAATGATAAAATTTCCATAATAATAACATAAGGGAACAAAAACATTAGAAAAAAATTACAAAGAATACCATACATATCATATATATTAATTTGGAGTCATGGAAGATACACTTGAAGTTGATATGAAATTATTTATAAAATAACCAATGAAAATATTCCATGATAGTATAACATTTGCATAAGAAATATATTTATGGAATTCATATAATAATATAATAGAATTTCCATTGTTTTCAAATGTTATATCTATATTTATCATAGTACAGAGGGTTCACTACCCAAACCATCAAATGTAGTCAATGTTCTCTACTAATAAATTCATTTTGATGAGAGTCACTAACACAACAAGGATCAATCCCTGTTCTTATATTGATTATCTCATGAGATATCCATATTTACAAAATCTACTAGATGTATATATATTGTTGGTATGATTCATAACATGATATTAATCATAAATTTGTTTTCCAAAACATTGTAACACATTTATCATATCTTCATGTATGAAAAATAGTTCATCAAAGAATAATATGTAGAAAAGAAATGAAATTTATAAATATATTTCCATCATAATAATAAAAAATTCAAGTAAATAAAGAAGAATGGTATGTGATGTTATATCCCTTGAATAAATTTATGTAACATCAAGGATGTCATCATAGATAAATTTCATTTTAAGGATCACTAAAACATTTATTTAGGAAAATATCCTCTTCAATATAAAATTAATTATATAAAACATAAAATATTTCAAAATTTAATGGTTATTTATTTTTTTGGAAAATGGAATGGAAAATTATAATTTATTCTTCAGCGCATTGAGGGGTTATACTACAAATTATTATAATTTAGAGATACTTTTTAAAAATTTCACAAATTTTTAAATTTTTCGATGTTTCATGGAATAAATCCATAAATTAGAAATGTTACATGGAAAAAGAAGTTAAATTTAAGACGTTTCCTAAAGACGATGCTAATTTAATGTTGTTTAGTGATAAAAATCCCTAATATAGCAATGTTTCATGAAAATATTCTTTATTTACTAACTTTTCCTAAACAAACATTGTTAAATTTTCCATAATTCTTGAAAAACATTGCTAAATTAGTGATACATTCATGAATTATCCCCATGTTAAGGATGATTCTTGAGAAAACATTACTTTTTTTTGGAATTTTTGTCCCGAAATGTCAGAATGTTAGTGTCGTTTATTCAGGAAACATCACTAACAAATATATATTTATATAGATCTTGTCTGCAAATCGATGTAAATATATATATATATATTTATTTATTTATATATTTGTATATATAAACAAAAAAAACAAAATATATATATACATATAAAAATATATAACCATACACAAACATGCACATATATATAAGAATATAAGAATATAAATATATATATATATATTTACATATATTTATATTTAAAAACATTCAAACATTAGAAATTTATTCACGTTTTTATGAAACTATGACTATGTTAGTGACATTTTTAATTATTTTATAATGTGTGCTTTATTATATATATGTATACATAAACATATATATTCACAAACACACACACTTGTATATAAAAACCCACAGACACAGTCACATATATATATATATATATATAAATATAAACATATAATATATATATATATAATGTATATATATTATATATATACATGAACACTCAAATAAATATATATATATAATATAAACACAGACACACACATATACATGTATAATATTAACAAATAAATAGACATAAAATATAAACACACTCACACAGATATATATATATATATAATGTAACACATAACACACACACAAACATATATATATATATATAATGTAATCATATAAAAATATATAAAAACATAAAATATAAACACATATATATATAATATAAAATATATACATAACTATAAATATTATATAATATAAACATAAATATATAAACATGAAATGGAATATATAATATATAATAAAATATATTTTATATAATATATATATATATAATATTAAATTTCAAGCACTCAAATATATATATATATAACATAATATAATTAAATATTTCAAACATTTTCATGTTTTTATTGACATTTGTAGTGGAGTTTTGAATGATAATTAGGCACACACTCACACATTAAAACATATATACTTACATATTAATATAAAAATATGATTTATAATATATATATATATATAAACACATACACACATATATATATAACATAAACATATAGATAAACAAAAAATACAAACACACACACACACATATATATATAAACACAAAGATATATATAATATATATATATATATATATATATTTATAGACACATATATATATACTTCAATTTTTAAAATAATGAAATCTATTCATATATATGTAGAAAAATACATTTGTTTAACAATAATAATGTTGGGTGAGTCGATAACATGTTTAGTTCTAGTGGAGGAAGTCACCTATTCTAATTCTCATTGCATCCATTTTACATGGGGGTGGTGGTATGATGTGAGGGAGTGTGATACAAGAGAGTTAATTAGGGCGACACCCGGAGGTGGCACGAGGAGAGGTAGAGTAAATGAGGGGCATGGTGGGCTTGAGGGATGAGAATTGTAAAATAAAATATTGTTCATAGATATTGAGTGATGGGTTCCCATGGGTGGGAAGGGGGATTTGGGGGAGGGGTATGTTTTATATACAATAAATGGGAATTGAGTGGAGGGAATGGGAATTTCTGCTGGATGGGAAGGAAAATTGGGTGTAGGGGCATGGTAAATGTAAAATATATGTGAATTGAGTCTATTCAGGACAAGGGGTCATTATTGGAGGTGTCATTAACCGAAATTTATTTACAAATGTTTTTAAAAGACATTGGAAAATATTGGTTTTATAACTAGAGATATTTATAAACAACGCTATATTAATAGATATTTTTTACCAGCGTTTCTCAAAAATAGAAGAAAATGAGTTATTGCTAAATAATGACGTTTACATAAATCACTATATTTAAAGAACTTATAAATGTTGCGAAATTAGAGATACCTTATTTAGTGATACGTTTTTAAAATCGTCAGTAGATGAATTAGTGATTTTTTTAAACAATTTCAAATGAATAAAATCACTAATTAGTGTTTATATTTTAGTTCCCTGCTGCAGTGAAATTATATTCATGTTTTCTATGTAAAGACAAAAATTACCTTTACATTATAAATAAAAAATCCTTTGTTTTTCATTTCAAAAGTAACATGAATATTATTTTTGAACAATTTTTTAAAATTAAAACAAGTATAAAATTAATTTAGATAATCATATGAAGATGTTGAAAACAATTACTAATATAAATTTTTATAATACATGGGCATTGAAGAAATGGTATTTTCGACAGATGAATGAGAAGATGATTACTATCAATAAAAAACTCCCTTTAGTATATTTATTACATAATGATATGAAAATGCATGGGAATATTTTTCTATAGAAATAACTTTACAAGAAAAAATATAATGATTTTCATGAGATATGACTCATGAAATTTCATCATCAGAAAACATAATCTTAAATGATATTGTTAAATTATTTTATTTTAATAAAAGACATATACCACATGTTTGAATTCGTTTATTCTAATTATATACTCTTATAACATTTATATTGATTTGTTATAAATTCATTCAAAAAAAATACTATTAGAAAATATTTCATATTTTATTTTTATAAAACATTTTATTTTTTATTTGTTAATTATTTTTATTAGAATCAACATTGTTAATGATAACTATATTAATTTAGATGTATACATTGGTTCTTTACGTTTTATTGTTAGAAATTAATAATGTCAAAATAAAAATAATAATTTTATTTATGATATAATTATAATATATACTCAATATATACATATTTTTAGTCAAATGTACAATTTTGAAATTAAAAAATTAATTACCTCATTCATTGAAATTGTAGGCCATACAAAGACATGAATGTAATTTAAATTTTCGAATGGATTGAGATAAATAATTGGAAATAAAAAATAAAAATTATATAATTATTTATATATCATATAATTATATATATTCTTCAACACCGTCCTTATTCCTATCTATGTAAGAAAAAAATTAAAAATAAATTTCATCCCTTCATGAATGTGGTAGTCCACAAGTATGCACGAGTGATGTTATCATATTTGATTGTATTGTATGGTAAGAATGATGATTCTATATTATAATTATAATAAATTAATAATTTTTTCACAAATATTATATTTACACATTAAATCCATCATTATTACTAGTCATGAGATGATGTGACTTCTTATATGTGGGGGAAATGACGTACATGACATTTTAGAAACGAAACATATATATAACTGCCTTATTTACACAAAATGTATCCTAATTGAAGAATTACTGAATTATATTTGTGGTAAAGTTGAAAAATTTATATATATTAAAATTTAAAAAATATTTAAACTCTTGACACTTCTTCTTTTTCTTGACATCCCGTATTATTGTATTATCCTTAACCATGATAACATATTTTTTAATTTTTCTATTAATAATGAAAAAAATTAATTATTTCTTATTACATAATATTACCAATTCCGATTCCATATTTGGAATCTAATTTATCATAATCAATTCCCAAAATAAGAATAATATAATTTAAATTTAAACTCAAAAATATGATGAAAATTTATTTCCAAAGAAAAAATATTCTAATATATATAATGTTTTACTTTTTATAAAAATTCAACTTAAATTTTTGTCAAATGGAAGAAAATAGTTTAATAATATTATAATTTTTCTAAATTTTATTTTAATACAATGTTAATAAATATTTGATCTTTTTAAATTTATTAATCCAAAGAATAATTTTTCATAATAAAAATTATTGTTCACTATTCATTGAATAATTGGCCTTTTATTAAAATTTTCAATAATTGAAGAAATGATAATTAAAAAAAATTAATTTTTTTTAACTTTTTTAAAATTGTTTTAATTACTATGATGAAAACTAATATTAATATAAATTAACAAAATGGGAATATAATGTTTTTTAAACAATCCCCTTTTTCTAAATATTATTGGATTTATTGGTATATGATGCCTATAAAAACTCGATTTTTGATAAAAAATACACCAAATATTGAATTCATGTCCACATTCAAATCATTCAAAAATTGTTGTTAATTATATTTATTATTAGTAAAAAACATTTTGGGATTAAAAACCTTTTTATAAAAAAATTATTTCATTGGAATTCAATTGATTTTTATTATCATTTCAAATAAATTGATAAAAATGAAATAAATATATACACGTGTGAATCTTATAGTTTTCATTGTTTAGTTTGAAATCTTCATGCCCATAAAATTAATAGTTTAGTTTTAATGGTATACAACATTACCATTCAGTTTTAAATTGTCCTTCATGAATTGAATTCTATCAAAGAGATTAAATTTATTAAAATTGAAATATATAATATATTCTTCAGTTTTTAAATTCCAGCCCCCTTAAAATGATTTAAACCGTAGATAGTATTTTACTCTAATACAAAAATATTTGGATATCTTTGCCTAATATCTTCCTTGGATTCTAAAATAGCTTATTCTAGTTTATCAATTCCCTATAGAACATTAAAGAAAACTAGTTGTCTTGTTCCATACAACATTATCTGTACAATAAAAAATTTACATTTTATGTTATTCGTAACAATGATCATGATATAAATTTATGAAATTTGATTTTGTTTCATGTTTTAGATCAGGTATGTTCTTCCCCTTGATAGATTCATAGAGTACATCATGAACTTGATAGAGGTTCAATAGAAGATCCATGCAATAATATATTATCCCAACACGATTGAGAATAAGAATTGTGAAAATACACCTCAGGATAAAATTTCCTTTAGTACATAATATAATACCCTTATATTGTGGAGATATATATAGAAACACCTTATAATCAATTTCAAACTGTATATATCACTGATGGTTATTAGAATAAATTTTCGGAAAAATCTTATATTCCTTTATGTAATTATTTTTAAATAATACTTTATTTACCATTATCAAAGCAATATCAGGAATCAGTAACATTATTTTGAAATAATCATTAATCAAATTATATTTATACATTTATATCTATAGAGATATTCATAAGAAAACAACTGAATTGTCTCTTGAAATATATTCTTGTGTGAAATATTGAATACTGGAAGGTGTTTATCTCACAATCCGTTGAATTCCATTGAACATTATCTCAACAAATCCACTATACATAGAATGGTTAACTTAAAATGAACATATTTCTAATGATGGTATATTGTTAAGAAACATTCCAATATATCCAGATATTAAGGTTTTCTTCACCAATGAGTTAAGGTAATCCTGATATACTAATTTTATATTGTAGAATGCGGTACTCCAAGAATCCTTACCACAATCTTAATGTATATTATTGTAATATGATACCATTATAAATCATAACTAATGGAAATTAATTCAGATGACATTATATGTAGATCCACTATAACCCAAATCCCATTATGGACATTAAATTTTGGTGGAATGAAATGAAATTGTCTATGGGGATGTTTTCTAATTTCTATTATTGTATGGTTATTAAAGAATAGTTCCCATATACATCTATATATCATTCATCACTTATTAAATATCCCTGAATTTGGATACATACTAAATATGATCTATATTATGATGTCCCAAAATAATACTCTTTTACATATCTATAAATATTTATACATCTATGATGAATAATTAATAATGAACTATGAGTTTCATATAACTACTCCATGAAATATGGAATGTAAAAGAACACATACATGGTTCCTGATCATTATTAGTACATCACAATTAAGATTATACTCACAAAATTTTAATCATTTATCTACAATATCACATCTCTCTTCTTCAACACCTTAATCCTCACATCTATATGTCATTGAACACTGATTAAACAAGATAATATGTTTCCCTTTCCATTATGAGATATATATATCACAAAATATCCTAAAATTTCAGCACTTTTTTATCCTCATAATGGATAAGAACATATGATCCTTTCAAAACACATCTTCTTACACTTTTTATTCTTTCCAATGTTTTTAATGTATTATCATAAACCAAGCTATAGTTCCATCTATCCCAACACCTGACCCAGTCCGTGGCATGTTATGAAGAATATTTCGGATCCCCATGTGCTTTGAATCATTTCCTTAATATAAATAACATGATTTTTTATTGACTTCAACAATTTGTATATGCATAAAAATCAATATAAATGAAGATAGAAATAATAGATAACCAAATAAAATGAGTCCTAACAAAACATAGATTGAAGAAATTTTCACTCTAAACAAAACTCAAATGGACTAAAACAAAATGGGGACAATGACAATATCCCATAATACTCCATGCAACAATAGGATCCTCATACTCAAGCCACCACCACCACAAACTCCTACAAGTGAATACCACTAGAAACTCAAAACACCATCACGATACATCATGCATTTACCTATTTCAAACAATACCAAGTTACATGCACAAAATGTTGAATACAGGGTGTCAAACAAAGCCTAGTGGGATGCCACCCAATAAATAATATTTCTTGAAATAACATTTAAAAAAAATCCACATTAATATAAAATAATTTATTTTTTTATACGAAAACATTTTACAAAAAAGTATTTTTTTTGAAATATATTTTTAATGAAACCAAATTTTATGAATCAAAATTTCCATAAAAATGGTATTTCTTTAAAATGAAGTATAAAAAAGTCTATCATATGCTAATTAATGACACCCTATCACATGCAAACACTATTTAATGGGAAGATCTTGTAATCGCTAGGTAAAGTGGGATACTTGGAACATCATATTTCAATGAAACGTGGTATAGAAACCAAATCATAAAAAATAACAATTTATAAGACACTATAGATGAATATTTCAAAGGTCATGGTGGTATCAAACCATAATAATAACATTTATACTGTTGTATATGTCAACCCAACTTGATGAATCTAGGACACGCCACATTTTATTCAACTAGAGTACCAGTACTACTCTAACAACCCATATACATAGGATTCCATTCGATCCACAATTATTTTCTCCTGCCATGTAGAATTCCACATTCACAAACACACACAATCAATGTGAATCCATTTAAAACCTCAATTTCTCAAAAAAAAAATCCCTTTAAGATCCATACATACACCAAACCCACCTAAAAACACGCTTATCACCAAATTCATTATTTATTAAACTATTTGAACACTTTATAAATCACATTTAGGAAACACAACATGGGTTCACACATGAAAAAGAACATTTCATTTGTAAAACCATTTTAAACACATATGCCTCTTCAATACATTTTAAAATACTTTTTTCGCCACAAAAATACTTCACTGATCATATTTGAACACTCAATAAATCATATTAAAATTATATGATAATGCTAAAACATGTAATAACCTACCTTTTTTGTAGAAACATCTAGAAATTTGTGCTTATCCACACCTACACAACTAATTAACCCTATAAATGAAAATATTTTTCCAAAATCATCAGGATTTATCCTTAAAAATCAGGATCCAATCCTATACATGTCACCCAATATATTGGATAGGCGAATCCCCAAAAAATGAGAAACCCTAGAAAAGGGGAATACAACTATAGATGAGGGACATACTTGAAGAATCATTGGGAAACACAAAAAAATAACCACTAAAATATAGGTCCAAGGGATAATGAAGAAGGGTTGTTGGAGCAATGGGATAGAAATATCAAATGGGGAAGAAAATGAGGTATTATGAGTAAAATCCAATTTGAAAACATATATAATTTTAAGAATATTAATTACCTGGACATGGAACGTGGTTTCTTTACATGGTTTTCCAATCTATGAAAAAAACAGGGGACCTATCAAATTTTATAAGGGAGATTTAGCATGGTTTTCCAACAAGATATCCCATACATGAACTATTTATGTGTTCACCTCTATCCAAAAATGACACGTGGCTTTATGGTTTCCGAGGAAATTAGATTTTTTTTTCAAACATTGTGTCAACTGTATACCACAAACTTTTTACCAAAAATATCTTATATTATCTAACACAAATGATAAAACTGAACGAAAAAAGATACTTTCAATGATAAAATGAATAAAACCTAAAAATAATATCTATATGTGACAATCACCCCCACCATGAAAAATCTCCACCACCAAAAAGTCATCATGAAACATACCCATAGATTAAAAATGGGTTTCAATCTTAAACACACTACTTCTACTCTAATGTCTCATGAACATCCATTATGTGTTTCCAAAGAACTTAAAAATGGTATATACATCATCTTAAACACTTTCTCTTGGGAATATATAATCTTCCCTATTCAATCCATCATTGGTAAATTTGCCTCTAACTCAATCTCTTCCCAAATCAACATATGAGAAAACCCTGAGTAAGAATTTTTCATATTAGAGTCATGTAAAATAACATGAAATGAAATCAGTTGAGAAACAAAATACGACATATATTCCACTTTACTTGTATGTTTGGTTACATTAAATGATTTTACATACATTAGAGTTAGCTTATATTGCGTACCCAAAGAGAAATGACCATAGAAACCTTACACATTCATAAACACTATTGTTTCAATAAAAAACATAAAAGCATATAGAATCTGATTGACATAAGACTTATATTAACTCTTAGCTATCAAAATTTACATATTGATGAGTTTAAATTTATCTCAGGACTCTTGGACTAGACTTGGTCGCAATAATGTGTTTTCACCAACCTTATCCCAACATAAAGGAGAACAACACAATAGACATTAAAGCACCTTAAAATGATTCATTATGATTGAATATTTGTTACCATTTCCATAAGAAAACTCAACCAATCCCTATTGGATATCCTACGAACAATCATATTCTTACACACATTCCATGGGAATGTCATCCATTATCAGATGTTACCCCTCTATTTGACCATCCATTAGATATTTTATGTCGTTCACAAATTGTTCTACAACCCATTTCTTTATAAAGGCATTCCAAAAACCATGAGGTAAAATCGGTATCCCAGTGAGAAACCAGTGATGAAAAAAACAATGAAGCATCACATGTTCATAAACATAAAACCAATAAACTCATCCACATTTCCTATTCATTTTAATGGAGTCAAATGTATTTATTTGGTCAGATGATCGATTTATACCCAATTAATATTTCTCTCCTTATTTGTATATGGCAATCTGATAATAAATTATATGGAGATCTTATCGCAATTCTTAGTAGGAATGGGTAGTGGATAAATAAAATATGGATAAATTTGGTGCTATACATGGACTACATGACATGTATTACACCAAAATACAATTTATTCTTTATCCTTCCATATTATTGAACACCATAATTATTGACACGCATCATAGTACATATTGATTGCACGATGATGAAAAAACCACTATGACTGATGACTATCCTACATCACAAACACTCCCATAGGCAATGGAACCAGAAATAGACCATTGAAGAACATATAATTGTTTCGAAGTAATGAAAATTCACGTGGTGTCCCTACACCATTAATAAATATTCTATAATTCTTGGAAAAATCATCACCATTATTCTCCTTCTGAATCAACTTCTAGAGTGTGGGTGGATGATAAACCATGTACAAGAACGCAGTTCCTCGATGCACCCTAGTCTCCCAGTGCATTTGAGAATTTATCCCCTTCAAGGCGCACTCGTAACTAGAATCTTTCATCACCTTCACAATAAGTTTCCAACATAAATCGTCTTCAACATCATTACCTTTTCATGGTGTATAGACTATAATGATATAAAACCAATGAAGGAAATCAACCCCACTACACATCCTCCAATTAAATTCATTCTGTGAAAAATTTTATTCCAAATAAATATGATTAGAATATTCTAAATAATTGTCCCAAAAAGATAATAGAGACAAGTCATCAAGAAATTTACCACTACTGCTAAATTCAGGTCAATGGTTGGGTAATTTTTTTTCATTTGTTTGGATCTAGAAAAAACTCTAATCCACCACATGGTCCCCTTTCCTAATCACACACTCGAGACCCATACATGGGGAATCACAATAATCAACATAACCCATTCTATATTTCGGTAAAATAATCCCACATGTGGTGGTCAATGAACTCTTAATCTCTTTAAGGGATAGTTATGGTTTCCATTCAAACATCGCCTTTTTAGGTGAGAGTTGACACTGATGAAGAAATTCAAGAGAATTATCAAAAAAACTACATGTAATATCCTTCCCGGGATAGGATTCTTTAGAAATGAAACAATTTATTTGTATGATCCCATTACATTATCACACTAATCTTCCCAAGGTCCATTGAATCACATATTCTGAGATCAGATGACCCATAAAACATAGCATCCCAGGCCCAGATGGTTTATTTAGAGAACATTAGACATAGATGTTGAACTTGAAGTGTTCCTAATATAATTTTGAAATGTTTCCCATGCTCTTCATTAGTCTCAATGTTGACGATGTTATCATAAAAAATCATGGTAGGAGAATCGAGGAACTAATTGGATACACTGTTCATAAGTACCATGAAGACTACATGAGCATTCATCAACTCGAAAGACATGACAAAATACTCACAATGGATGAACCTCCATCAAAAGGATAATTTAAGGACATTCACTAATCTGTAACTGAATTGGTGATAATTAGAACAGAATTAGATTTTGGAAAACCACTCCCCCTTACGATGATAAAAATGTGGATGATATAGTTCCAATGATACTTTTTTTATGGTCATTTTATTCATATTCTAATAATCGATACATAACCAGATAGATCCATCGATCTATTTTACAAATATTTCTGGTGTGTCCAATGTTTAACCCTCATGTATATAAATCCATTGGATTCAAAATCATATAGTTGTACCTTTATTTCCCTGTACTCTTTGGGTTCCAAATGGTGTGGGGGAAGAGTTAACGATTATGTTACTAAATCCAAATGATTAAATAACTACACATCTCACTCTATTGGAAAAACCAAAAAATCCTATTGAAAACCATTATAATCTCTACCACCATAGGCGGTACCCACCATTCATAGCACCCCGATATTCCTATTACATGAGTGGCGAAATATTGAAGATTATATATCTTAATTCCATCAGTGACGGTCTATCACATCCCAAACTCATATCCAATAAACCAGGAAAAACTTGGGTACTTTATTTAAGATAAATAATACTCACTATTCACTTATAATTTCTCATGATATCTAATAAAATATCCATTTAATCCTTACCATGGATTATTTCAATGAGGTTCGTCTCCAAAAAAGATAAAATCCCATTCCAACTCGACCATTGACCTAGTGAGTGTAGACATACATTTGTAACCCTTCTATTGCATCATACAATGCAGTGTTACCAACTCCACTTCATATTACATAATCTCAATGGGTAATTTTAACACATAAAAAAGATACATAGAGAAAAATGAAATATATTCACCATTTTCAATAAAATAATATTTGGATGATGTAATAAAAATGGTACCTCAATCTTCAGCATGTCCTACATCTGATCCTGCTAGTGTCTAGTCCAAATCTAGATGACACATTGTATTGTATTTTTCCTGAGAATGAACATTAGTCTATAGCACTACCTTTAAATAGCTCTTCCCAAAAGATGTTCCAGCCTTGCCGCCAAAAACGTATAATCGAGAACCCGCTGACCTGTATGGTTCTTACTAGGATGACATTACCCTAGTAGCTGCAGATCCTACACCACTTAGATAAAAATTCATGGCACTACAAAATTAATGTTTGTTTAACATATATTCATCTCAGTAAAAGGGTTTGGGAGGACATGTAAAATCAATTTGTATGTTGAGTGGATTTCCAACCATATTTTACCTGATCAACAAAACATCAGAATCCATAGATGGAGAATTATGAGACAGATGGTTTGAACTACCAGCTCAACACATCACATGTGTGTCTTTCCTCCTTATCTTCTCTGTAAAAATGCCACTTCCCATAGATTACAATGATCACTTGAATCATTTTTTGACTCAATTATCAATCCCTAAAAAATTGCATGAACAACCAATTTAATATAGGTCTTATGATTAAATAATAAAACCTCATATTATATTTATAGATGTACAAATTTTTGAACCTTTATTCCATATTTTGTAATTATAAACAGGCTTTATAGTGTATCTCACAAATATTTCAATGATGTTATCATATTCCATCATATACTTATCTCACCAGAAAAGCTCCATAAACACCTTTGATTGGGAGTATTCAAAGACCTCAGGACAACACGCATTGTTGAAATTGACATTGATGTAATTCCTACACATCATATAATTATTACCAACTTTCAAAAATATGTATTACCACTTTTGAATGGGTCCTTCTTGCATGAATGAATCACACATAATCAAGAAATCTATATGAGTATGTCGTAAACCGTCCACCAGGGCCCAAACTGTGACATTCACATTCCCAACTCCCAAAGGCTATGGGTTGGCAGCTAGCGCTGAAGGTGTCAACCTCTAAGGGTGATTCATTTTCATGAGTACATGTACACACACACACACAACCACATCCCAAATATATAAAAGTAAACATGCATTTCAATAAACAATTGCTGAGTAAAAGTAAAAACTATAGGTCCTAACCTCCATAATACATACCCATGAATGATATATTGTATATTCGGAAGTACGAAGAAAAATATGAAAGTCATCCACTAGAAACCCCACTTGATTGATAAATACAGAATTGTAGCTGGAAGCTAGAGATGTTTTCCCCACCTGCCTGGTCTCAATGGCCAACATTGGGTTCTAGGAAATGATATCCTTCATCAAGACGACATTCATCTTCACCAGACACATCACGTGCGGGTGAAGCCTATGCATCCTTGAGTGATAATATGATTTGTAGGTACCTCAAAACACAAAAGGAATACATCAATGAAACCCACTAACAAACAAAAAAACATGATCATGAATCAAGATAGATAACACCAGGTATATTTTATAGTTGGAAAGTTGTAGGATTAGTCACATCGCCAAACACCATGGGCTGCTGGAAAACTCCTCCTCAATGAATATAGTGGTACTACCTGGTCACACAGATGTTTCTTCCCACTAACCATGAGACTGATGTGGTAGTCAATCATGTTGATTACTGTGGGTATTCTTGGTCACATAGAGGCCTGTACCGACCAGGGGAATTATGGAATTCACATAATTTGGTTCCCACATTGGCCATAATGAGGAATTCCTCTTATTGAGTACCATCGATTTGTCGGGTCACCCAGAATCTTATCCCCACCATGGGCATACCGGGTCACACAGAACTCACTTCCCACTAGTCCATAGTATCCAATCCATATAGGGTCACATGCCAATAGTTCGTATGACTCATCTAACCATAGGGTATTTTCATGTAGCATATTTGATCATGGGAGAAAATTTCCCCAAGCTAGTAGTCGTATTTCAACTTTAATGAAATCTTCATTATAGTATAAAAAATAGACCATCCTCATCACGTTGGTTCGAATGACTAACAAGACCTATCAAACGAGCGTCTGTTTTGAATGATATTGACATTTATTCAAAATGGGAATGCCTAGGTTTGGGTCTTGTCTTACCTGATTCGGATCGTGGTATATCGAATCAAACTGGGTCTTCCCTCCAGACAAAAACCCTGCCCAGCCTATGTCTGGCCCCCTGTGGCGGGTCAGTGATGTAGGGGTGGGTGTGGCCCATTCCAGGTATGGGATTTCTTGAAAGAACCCTTCTAGAAGTCACGTACGGCTCCCTATAGCCCTTCGGTTCTTCTACGAGCATTCCTTCTCTTCAATAGTCATGTGATGCGGCCTTTGCTGTATTGGATGCAACAAAGTTCCACGTTCACAGTACACAGACGTGGACTTGTTTCCACCTCCACCACCACCATCCATCGGAATAACTAGAGACCCTTGACGCACCACTGCTATCGGTTGACCATGTTGCACTACCGGTCTGCCATCATAACACATTGGTGAGTTCTTCCCGGGACCAACAAGTCTGGTCTTGTGGACTATTCATCGTTCTTCATGCGCCTATGGCCTATGGGGATCCTTTCATCCTAAAAAGGACTTGTATTCTCCTTGACTCATTTTTTACTGTGCATCAATTTAGAACACACAAGCATAGGTAATAAGGCCTTGTTCGTGTTAGTTCATTACCTCTAATTAGTTTTTAAAAAATTGTAGGAGGCTAGAATTACATTTCTATTAACAATAATTTAATCCAGTTATAGTAAACCCAAGAAGGAAACCCTCCCACATGAAAAAACAATCAATGGATCAACATGTTTGTGGGTTGATCCACGTTCAAAATTTTATAAAAATAATGAGGGAAACCTAAAAACAAAATAAACCCTAACCAAGATCAACATTCTTCATTGAAGTGCTCTTCCATAGAGGATTAATGCAATATTGGTGGTCGTCACTTCCTGGTAGCTTTCATTGTAATGTGTAGACATTGTTGGGGATTCATCTGGAATTTTTGGGTAGTCGTTGGAGGGAATCCTTTCCTTATGTTCGTAAAATAATATTCATTGTTAAATTTTCATTCACCCAATTCATTATACTATTAAGAAATTTTACAGGTCACTATTTTTTTATTACGCTTCAACGTCTCATCATTACATTGTTTCATTTATGAGACATCATATATGTTACGCTGCAAAAAAAGATCCATTACAAAGTTTGATTTAATGTGCCTCATCTCCACACTATCACGTATCATCCACATCTCAACTATGAGAAAAGTAAATGAAATAACTTTTTATATTATTTTATTATTATAAAAAAATTCTTCAAATTATCATTTCTTTATGACCATTGTCAGTTGATGTTAACTCCATTCTGGGATAATCCTTGCATTTTGAGTTCAACGGAGCCCTGATATTTCTTATCCAAGCACTAGTAAATGTGTTAGAAAAAATCACTCACATGTTTACTTAAATGAATATAAAAAAATTTAAAAAATCGCTTATGTGATCACCTGGCCTTTGAATAATGTGCCTTCAAAAAGAGAGGTATTGAAATGACTAAATACAAAAAAAAGTTATTATATAGAAATTCTAGGACATTATGTTCTTCCCATCTTAGGTATTTACATCCTCAAATGCCAGAATTATGAAAAATGAAAACAATGGTGGTACTGAGCATGAATATGAGCCTGCTGCTACCTTGTGCTCTTTTGAAGATTCTTGTTCTCTAATGAAATATGCACTCTATGAATCTACCACCAATGAAAAACATTCACCTATCGATCCACTATCTCCATCGGGAACTCCAAAAACATCACCCTATCACCAATGTCCAACTCTCCCCAGTCAATGACGAGTGATGGGTTTTCCACACACCACCTCAGTTATGAAACATGGAAAATATCATGCACATCGTGCATTTGTGGAGTAAGTGAGATGTGGTATACCTACATTTCAACTATAATATGAATCATAAAAGGTTTTATGAATCTAAAATATAACATGCCACCCATCCAAATTTTTGTAAACCCTATCAGGGTGAGACCAAAAGAAAGGCATGGCCTCCCTCCTTTACCTCCAATGGTCTCTACCATATGTATGATTAAGATTTATTCATAATCTATACATTACTCATCGTCTCATGTACAATATGTTCCTTCATTGTGGTAGCCTATTCCAATTTTGGACCCCTGAGTGTAGACTGTCATGGGTCTATCCAACGTTGAGATGATATGCATGGAATCCCATACAATGCCTCAAACGTTTCCATGTCAATGGGGGAGTGATATATATTTATGTATGTAAAATCCTAAAGTGGTAGGGGTCATCCAAAATGCATCCAAATTCATGAAAACAAGCATGAATCATTTCTTACATGGTTTATATGGCCCCTTCCATAGACCATCTGTCCGAGGGAGAAAATTTTTGATCAACCATAGCTGAGTCTCGATTGACTCCTACAATCCCTTCCACAATTTGGATGTAATGTGAGCATCAAGGAATGCGATGATAATCGAAGAAACCATGTGAAGCTGCAATATCTTCTTGTTGTATAGGCATCTTGAGCCCTATACCGACCCCTTCTCTTGGAAGGGTAGGAAATGATCTGACTTGTTGATTCCGTCAATGATCACCAAGCTAGAATTATGGCTCCTAGACATGCATGGTAATCCCATCACAAATTCCATGTAGATATTATCCCAATTCAAATTGGTTACCTCAGGTGAATGTGACAATAATACTGGTATGTGATTCTAGACCTTCATTTTCGTAGAAGTTAGGTATCATGAAATGGACTCTTCCACCACATTCTTCATCATAAGGCACAAGTACTGATGTCGGAGGTTGTAGTACCTCTATGCCACACCAGGATGTTCTTGTAATGGAGATGTATGAAACGCTCTCAGAACCTCCTCCCACAATGTAACTAGTACTATCATTCATCCTATGAAAATCATTTCATGCTCCTCACCTATCGAAAAAATAGTATGAGCATGTCCTAAAGATATCTGATCGCATTGGGCCTCACTGTCAACATCCACATTCTATGTCTCCATAACTCACTATAAGAGAGGTGGGGTGATAATCATTGAATGAAGTAAAGATACTCGCTCATCATCCATGATGGATATCATCATCGCAGATATATGTTATTTCGCCTCACTCAGAAGTTGTAAACTAGTCCTCCTACTGAGCATGTCTGTCACCACTTTCCCCATTCTACGAGTATACAATATCTAAATGTCATATTCATGGAGGAACAATAAATGTCACTATTTCCTCATGTTATGGTCCATTTGTGAGAATATATTCATGAGAATATTGTTGATAGTATAGATGGTAAACCATTCACCCATCAAGTGGTGACACCACATCTTCAGGGAAAAGAACACAACTACTAACTCCTTGACATGGGCTGCATAGATATACACATGCAGCCTCAACATCCATGAGCTGAATGTGATCACTACGCACTCTTGTAATTGGACACATCCTAGTATATTCGCAGATGCATCACATAAGACTGCATACTAAACTCCCTTTTTAGGTTGTATCATGATACATGCACTCGTCAGTATCCACCTCACCTCCTAAAAACTTAGCCGGCACATCTCTATCCAGGATAAGGATATTCAATTTTGTGTAAATGATGATAGGGGTGATTCTACTCCAGAATATACAAGTACACACCTCAGGTAGCATCTTTCCAATAATAAGATACCCCGACCCTCAGTCACTCTCATGATCGGATCCTAAGAAAGCACTATCTATATCTTTACTAGATCCACATCAACTGTAGCCTCTGAGATTTTTTGTTTTAGAATGTGGACCTCCCGAATCCCAAAATGAAATTTTGATAGATTACTATAAAGATGGTTTTTTCAGAGTATATCCAAAACCATCAATAGGTGTGCAAAATTCTCTACCTCTGATACAATGTACACAAAGATGTCATCAATGAATACTAACCAGAAATCAACTAGTATAAGAATTATTGATCTTATTAATGTGTCCCATGTACATTGATGGGAAATTGGTCATGCTGAACGGAATCATAAAGAACTCATATCAGCCACAATAAAATTTGAATGTTGTATTCAATACGTCATTATCCCATTATTTATGTTGATGGTAGTCAGACATGATGTCTATCTTCAAGAACTACCTCACCCCCTTTAGTTGGTTGAAGAGGTCAGCAATCATCAGTAGTAGATATTTCATCTTCGCGGTCACTCGGTCTAGGAATCATATGTATACACACACCTTAAATCTCATGTCTACCTTCATTTAAAACAACATTGGGGTTGTCCATGGTGAAATGGTGGGACTCACAAGTCCCTTATTCTGCTAGCCCTCCAGTTGTACTCACAATTGAAGAAGCTCTTCTGGGGCCATCTAATATGCTGGTGTGGATATCAATGTTTTCCTTGGGTAGAGTTTGATACTGAAGTATACCTTTCTATGAAGAGTATGTCCTAGAACATCATCATGAAATAGTTCCACATAGTCATCCACCACTAGAGGAAGGATCAGACTCTTCTCTTCCACTACATCGAGGGTGATTCTCACAAATTGGTGAGTGATCAGTGGAATCCTCCTCAGGGAAATTCCATCATGTGTTGAAAATCATCCACCCTAAAAAATGAATGAAAACCTAATCCCATCATCATGGAAACATTGACCTTTGTGCCTAATATAGTCAATCTGTGCATCGACATTAGATAACTAGTCGATACCCATGATGACTTTGTATGGCCTAGACACCACTACACGGGGATCCCAACCAAGAATCTCTCCTCCTAGAGTGAGCTCAAAATTCCAGCACCATTTTTTATTCATCGAATCCCCTCATGTAATAGTATCTAGTAATATGTATAGATCTAATGGCTCCATCAGAATATCCAAACCCCAAATGAGGTCTGTGGCAAGGAAAGAGTTACTATAACCTATGACTATAATAACTGCAGCTATGGTTTATGTGAAACAGATCATATCTCTACTCATATTTGGAGTGTCGTGTTCATAGGCCACCATCACCTGATGTTTTCCTATGCCTTGCCTCCCAGCTCCCCAAAGATCATGGTGGACCACCTAGGGGTAGTGGAGGTAGCACCTTGAAGTGTCGTCCCCCATCTTTTCCTCAGCCTTCGCCCCTGCCATGTCCACTAACCTACAATCCTACTCGCTTGAACCTCTTCCACTACCATGGAAGTCCATCGATTTTCTACTGATCATATATGTCGTGGTTGAGCTTTCACAATCCATTGTCTCTTCCCACCACACATAAAGCATATCATGTTTCCTTGATGATTCCCTCTACTCTGGGAGCCCCTCACTACCAACCCCAAGACATGGGGTCATCACTTGAAAGATATGTTCTACTTGGGAGTCCACATCTACTACTTGCTACTTAACACTAAAAACTCTATCACCTGAGGTCTGTTGGTGGATCTAGTTATCGGTGCCTGCTCTTCTAGGAAGCTCTCCATAAGAAGGGCACCCTCCAAGACTCCAAACTAAGTGGGGATGCTGAGAGACACCATGGAATCTCTAATATCCCATATGAGTCCATGCTTCAAGGTCTGGTCCCTGGAGAAAGTGTAATGCACCTAGTATATGAGTAGAGAGAGATGTATATAAACCTTGGTGAGTACTCAGCCACATACATGTTGCCCCGCTATAGGTGATGTTGCAACTGAATGTGCTCAGAGCGCAATGTCATGGGGAATAACTCCTCCCAAAACACCACTCGATGTCATCCCAAGAGAGGGTCACCTCATAATGATACTGAGTCGTTAGGATCAACCATCTCCTTACCGATCCCTAAAGAAGGCTCACAACTAAGATCTCCATCCGTCCAAGCAGTGTCCTCACTAAGAAGATGACCATCTTTACTTCATATAGCCTATCCCCAGTGACCTAATGATATGTCTCTACCCGGAACCTCAGAGGTCTCTATATTTGAAACTCATTCAAGGCACTGAGTTTGCTTACGTCCTCTACTAGTAACACCAGAAGTAACTTCTGATCAACATGTATTGAAAACACATGTGAACCACCCAATATGGCCTTCTCTAGCACTGGTCCCTGAAACGATTCAATGTCACTAACCGTGCTATCCACACGATCATGTAGTTGAAGAGTGGATTGATATCTGGTTATAAGAATTATAAAATAGATCATGATTCACCATAGTCAAAAAATTATACCTGCTGAGATGCCTCTTATTCATGAAGATCATAATGAGACACTTATGAAACAAGTGTTTTCATGTATTGTGTCGAAAAGTAGAATTATGGGTCCTAGTTTGTGGATATATTGGCCACCACACTAACACTGGACTCCATGAATATGAAAATAATACTCGAAATGTTCAAAAATAATTATGAAAAACATAGTCTCTATATCTTCTATGTAAAACCATCCACCACTAATACCCCTTTGTTAAGTCCCATATCCCAGGGCCCGTGTCATGATATACCCTAAGCCTACATCCTGAATACCATGTTTTTTGAACTAGTGCTGAAGGAAACAATGTTCATGTTTTCGGTAACTTCATATGTACATGTGCACACAAAAACACAAACCCACATCCTAATGCTAGAAAAGTAAACAAACATGACACTAAAATTCCACTAAGAAAAATAAAAAATATAGGTCAAATGGGCTAGAATACAAACCGAACTAAATATAAACAAAAAATTGGTACATACATGTAAAAATATACTTGATGTATGATGAAAACCCCATCCAATGGGTTAGCACCGAGTAACTGGTAGAAGATATAGAAGTATATCCCTCCTGCCAGGTCTCAATGGGAAACACAGAGTCCTATTCCACAATGTACTTTGTCTAGGTGGTGGTATTCTACACAAGACACAAAATGCGTGGTTGAAGCCCGTGCATGGGTGAGTAAAAATATACTCAGTAGAGACCCCAAAACATAAAGTAGTTACCACAAAGAAGCCTATAAACAAACTAGTAATTATGATCAGGAAGAAAGAGAGCTTACAAGAGGTATAATTTAGAGTAGGAATGTAGGACCATTAGTCACATCCATGAACTATAAGGCCCCGGCCTTAAACCATACTTAATATTTAATTAAATGACTAATTTACATTGAGGATCTTTTCAGGTTTAGAGTTTTAGAGAATTAGAATATAACTCTTACATCTCAAAAGATTACAATGTAGTCACTTCTACTAAGTTTCCATAATAAAAAGAAACTCTTAAAAGAAACATGTCTAGTTCCATGTTTTATATAGCATGACATTCCCTTGATCCCATCCTTGACCTTATTCAACATTAAGTCCTGTGAAAAACATTTCAAAAAAAAAATTGGGGTGAGCATAAAAAGCTCAGTAAGGGATAAAAA
This sequence comes from Viscum album, assembly GCA_963277665.1. Classification (NCBI taxonomy): domain Eukaryota; kingdom Viridiplantae; phylum Streptophyta; class Magnoliopsida; order Santalales; family Viscaceae; genus Viscum; species Viscum album. The sequence goes on from OY728159.1 coordinate 2,013,705,126, forward strand.
AACAATGAAAACTGTTAGTTTTTCAAACATCAAGTAATCCATGTATACTCTATCAAAGTAATACATTCACCTTCATGAAGTAGTAAAGACTCTTCACTAAATAAAGTATCATTACATACCTTTTTTTAATCAAAGGATTTCCATAAAAACCATATAAAGAACACATAACATCTATAAAGGTAACGTGGGACATAAACATACTTAAGTGGAATAACCATACGGTCGACTTCCACACATATCACTTAATGGAATAGCTATACAGCCAATTTCCATAAATACTTAATGGAATAGCCATATGGCCGACTTCCATACCCAATGCATTGGAGGTTATAACGTGACCACCCATCCTGGTATTCACGGCACCACCCGTCATATGGTTTATAACGTAACCACCCGTTAAAATGTCTAAGTACCAATATAAAATCATAAAACATAAAACCAATATAAAGGAATGATAACATTTCCACATTTCAATAAAAATATATCATAAATATATTGAAATAATAGAATCCTTTATCAAATCCATTTTCAATACCAAAATACATAAAAGAGTATATGGTATTTATTTTATTTTAAAAACATTACTGCTTGTTGTGGAAGCCTAAGACCAAATAATACTCGTGGCGACAGAAAAGGTTGTTGTCACCACATACGTAAAAAAACATTCCTTTTTGTCGTTTAGTAAAACGCTTCGTAGAAAAAGATTCCTTTTGTATAAAATTAAAATTCAAAGGGGTTTATACACCATATAAAAGAACGTTGTGTATAAAATGAAATATGCCTCAATGAAAGGAGATTGAGACGAAGTCCCTTACCTCGGGTCCGACTTAAATCGATCGTTCTTTAACGTCCTGAATAATAAACTTGAGTTAATTATACTTGATTAAGGACCTTTATAAAGTTCATTATTCCTTTTATATAACTTATTTTTATGTTATAAACATTATGAAACCATTTATGTTAATAATGTTTGTTTTGTCAATATTTGGTTCTTAAGTCGAAAGTGGACTTCTTACAATTACATGTTGTTCGTGTGGTCAAAGGTTCTTTATATCAGAATGACATTCCTGATTTGGATATCATATATATCATATATATCCAGCATATACTTGTATTTATAATATTACATACTCATTTAATGGTATGAAATGAAATGCACCGTTCATGGAGACGGTAAGCCGTACGTACGCATGAACACTACTTTCATTTCTATTTCGTATTTTATAGAATGGAATCATAATGATATAAGAGTATATTATAATTCCCGTATAATAACATATATAATATCATTAACTTTATCCTTTACAAATCCCACAGATGGTATTAACGAATCAAATCACTTTCAGGGGTCGGTAGTCCGCATTTCCTAAAATGAAGATATCGTGTTTACCCAAAATGGAAACAATAATGGTATGCCATAAATGAAAAATACAGAAGCTTAAGGAAAGAATAAACATATTATATATCATATATAAAAATATTGACATCATAATGGCCACCTTTGAAGGTGTTAAATGAGTATTGAACAATCATCGTTTCGGGAGGCAGAATTTCGCCATCCACGTAAACCGTATGTTCTTTAACCATTTAATGTAGTTGTGTGAGAGTGTATCTCGAATAAATCTTATAAAAACATCCTAGTATATTGAAGATACTGGTTTTGTTACAAAATCAGTAAATAAATAGAGTTTAGGGGGTTGGAGAAGCAAAATAAAACAAATGAACAAGAGAGAATAAATTACCTTTAAAAGTGTAACTCCTTTTGATTTGAGCCTAATGGCTTCCTTTGAAAGGATTCTGCACAAAGGTAATCCTCTAGGATGAGGAGAGGGATTTGGAGAGTGTAAATGGGTAGGGGATGGCCGAGCCAACGGCTTGAGGAGTGTGTGAAATGAGGTAGAGGTGGGGGCCTTTTATAAGAGGAGAGGAGGGGCACTTTTGGAAATCATGAAACAATTATTTTATTTTCAAAAGTGTTTCGAATATCTAAGGTCCCACGTTGATATATTTCGAAGATAAGATGATAAGGCTTCGAAATATTTCCATTAAATAGGTTTTGGACATGTTTAAGTTTTAGATATTACATTATCTTTCCATTTTATTTAAATCGTTAAATAATGAAGTCATCGCTGCATCATCATGATGTCATAAATCATTTAATTTATTTAAAGTCTAAAAATTATAAAAAAATACTATGATGTAGGAAATAATTTTAGATTTACAATGACTATTTATAATCAAAAATCTGATATTTACAACCCTATGTAAAAATTGATTTCGTAAAACATATTATGTTTGTGTCATTTTTACTTTTACATTAAATAAAAAGTTATTTATGTCATTTCCCAACCAAAGTGGCTCCATGGGGTCCCCAAGATGACCCATGGCTTGTCTTGGTCGGACATGACACATCCAATGACGGTAGGACATGTGTCAAGCTCATATCATATTAATTAAACATTATTTTTACCTTAAACTACACTAATTACCACTAACCGCGATTAAAAACTTAATAAGTTACTATTCACCAAAAAATTATTTTCATCTCATTGAACCACATTTTACTTCTTAATGACAACCATGTATGTCGGATTTTTGAAAATCAAAACACAATGATGGCAAAATTTCATTTAAACGGAAAATCAGTTTTTATAAGTACTACTTAGTGGTTTCACTATTCATCAAAAATTGAAGTTTTTCAGAAAATTACCAAAAAATCACCCTAAGCTATATTTGATATTACAAATTCAGAAATGAAGTCTATTTTACAAAATTAAAAACATATAAGTCACATTAATTAATTTAATAATTGATTCCCACTGTCAGAGCAAATAGCGCATTTTTATGAAACAATAAGTATCAAAAGATTAACACTAGTTTAAGTCCGATTTCAAAGTGAAATTAATTCCAACGACCACTATTGGATTTAATGGTAAAAATATTTTCTAATTTCGCTTTAAAATCAATTCAAAAGATAATATAATCATATAAATAAATTAGATTAAAAATAGGTTTTGAATTAAAATACAACATTTTACACTATTCATTAAAAATGAACTTTATCGGAAAGGTACCAAAAATTTACAGAAAGTAAATTTTGATGTCCCGATTCTAAAGAAGAGTTATTTTTGGTCCAATAGAATTTATAAGATTGATCAAGACTATATTTATTGACGGTTCACCGTCAAAAGGTGATTAGTGAACCCTTAGTGAAAATTAGGGTATAAATGCCTAAAATTGAACTCTTTCCGTATTTTATGCCTTTATCTTTTATTGGATAAATTTAAAAACATTAAAAAACATATATAATCATATTTTAGTTATTTCTATCCATTCCCGCTAGTACAATGAATACTTGTTAACTAACATTTAAAATAATATTATTTTATTACTTGTGTGCAACGTAAGTTTTCAAAGAAACTCATTGTTGTGTATCGAGTACGCTATCGAACGTAGAAACCCCTTTTAATTAAAATTAATATTTAATTCTAAAATATTAATAAATATGAAAATTATTTATTCCTTAATTACCTGGGATGTTACATCCTCCCCCCTTTTGGGAACTGCGTCCTCGCAATTTTATTCACTTATCAAAATAAGTGGGGGTATTTATCCCTCATAGCATTTTGAGATTCCCACATTGCCTCTTCAGTCACATGGTTTTTTCACAAAACATTTACTTGATTAATCTCTTTATTCCGTAACACCTGCTCCCTGTGGTCAAGAATCTGGACTTGTTGTTCTTCATAAGATAGGTTCTCCTCCAGCTGAACTATCTCTTGACTCAAAACATGAGATGGATCTGGCATATACTTCCTCAACATTGAAACATGAAAAACATTGTGTACCTGAGATAAACTCGGAGGTAAAGCCACTCGGTAAGCAACTGATCCAACTTTCTCCAGAATTTCATATGGTCTAATAAACCTTGGACACTGCTTTCCTTTCTTACAAAATCTCATCACACTTTTCCAAGGAGAAACCTTGAGAAAAACACGATCACCTACCTCGAAAGATAGATCCTTCCTCCGGTTATCCGCATAACTCTTCTGCCTGCTCTGAGCTGTTCTCATGTGCGTCTGAATCAACTGAACTTTTTCTACCATCTCTTCTACCAATTCTGGTCCCATCAGCTTCCTTTCACCCACTTCATCCCAAAATGCTGGAGTTCGACAATGATTCCCATATAATGCCTCAAATGGTGCCATCTGTATACTGGAATGAAAGCTGTTATTATATGAAAACTCAACCAAAGAAAGATGGTGGTCACAACTTCCCTGATAATCCATCGAACAAGCTCGTAGCATATCCTCCATGGTCTGAATTGTTCGTTCTGACTGCCCATCTGATTGAGGATGAAAAGTTGTACTAAAATTTAATTCCGTAACCAACGACTTCTGAAGGCCTTTACAAAATTTAGATGTGAACCTGGGATCACGATCAGATACAATAGAGAGGGGAACTCCATGTAACCTGACTATCTCTTTAAGATACAAACGGGAAAGTTGATCTAGGGAAAAAGTATCTTGTATAGCAAGGAAATGGGCAGATTTAGTCAAGCGATCCACAATAACCCAGATTGTATTATTATCTCGAGATGTCCTCGGTAATCCAACAACAAAGTCCATGGATATGTTTTCCCATTTCCACTGTGGCACTGGTAAAGGCTGAAGCATCCCTTTCGGTAATTGCCGCTCTTCTTTAACCTGTTGACAAGTTAGACACTTCACAGTAAAATCAGCAATATCTCTTTTCATTCCATCCCACCAGTAATACTCCCGTAGATCTCTGTACATCTTAGTACTGCCAGGATTAATTGAAAACATGGAACTATGAGCCTCACATAACAACTCATTCTTCAACTGTGAATCACAAGGCACACATAATCTCTTCCCAAACCTCAAAACACAATCTTTATCAATGTGAATTCAGGCAACTTACCTTTCCGAACCAGCTCTACCTTTTTCTTCAACTCACTGTCTCACTTCTGTGCTTGCTTAATTCTGTCTGATAGAGAAGATTTCACTAATACCTAAAACAAAACAGAAGAACATATTGTACCAACAACTTCTATGCCAACGTTCATCAAATCTTTATCCAAAGGATAACGTTACAAACACAACATTGCTAATGAAGCATTAATTTTTCGACTCATAGCATCAGCCACTTTATTTTCTTTTCCCGGATGGTAATGAATTGTACAATCATAATCCTTGATTAATTCCATCCATCTCATCTGTCTCATGTTCAATTCTTTCTGAGTGAATATATACATTAAACTTTTGTGATCATTATATATTTCACACTTTACTCCATACAAATGATGCCTCCAAATTTTTAAAGCAAAGACAACAACAACTAATTCCTAATCATGTGTAGGGAAATTTACCTCATGAGTATTCAACAATCGTGAAACATAAGCAATTACCAAATCATTCTGCATATGGACACTGCCAAGTCCCTTCAACGAAGCATCACTGTATATAACAAACTCACCATTCCTGGAAGGAAGTGCCAAAACTGGAGCATTCACCAATCATCTCTTCAACTCCTGAAAACAATCATCACATTCTTTTGTCCATATGAACTAAACACCCTTACGAGTTAGCTTAGACATTGGACTAGAAAACCGTGAAAATTTTTCGACAAACCTTCGGTAGTAACCTGCCAAACCAAGAAAACTACGGATCTCGGTTACATTTGTGGGTCTTGGCCATTCTTCAACAACTTTTGTTTTAGTCGGATCAACAGTTATGCTATCTTTTGAATCAATGTGACCTAAGAATGAAATTTGTTGTAACCAAAACTCACACTTGCTGAATATTCCATATAGTTTCTTTTATTTTAAGGTTTGCAAGATAACCCTTAAATGACTTTCATGCTCCTCTTTACTTTTAGAAAACACCAAAATATCATCGATGAAAACAACCACAATCTTATCCAAGAACTCCTGGAAAATTCTATTCATAAGTTCCATGAATACAGAAGGTGCATTGGTTAACCCAAAAGGCATAACTACAAATTCATAATGGCCATATCTAGTACGAAACGCAGTCTTCGGAACATCTGCTTCTTTTACTTTCAACTGATGGTACCCCGACCTCAAGTCAATCATCAAAAAATACTGAGCTCCCTGGAGCTGATCAAACAAATCATCGATATGAGGAAAAGGATAATTGTTCTTAATAGTAATATTATACAAGGCTCTATAATCAATGAAAAGTCTCATTGATCCATCTTTTTTTTTAACAAACAAGATAGGAGCACCCCATGGTGATGTGCTAGGTCAAATGAAACCTTTATCTAATAACTCCTGCAATTGTTTCTTTAACTCTAAAAGTTCAACTTGAGCCATTCGTTAAGGGGGTTTTGAAATTGGTTTAGTATGAGGAACTAAGTCAACAGTAAATTCAACTTCTCGGTCATGAATAATACCAGGCAACTCATCAGAAAAAACATCAAGATACTCATTTACCACTAGCACATCATTAATCTGAACAGTTCCTTTATTTTCAACAATATGTGCAAGGTAACATTCATTTATATCTTTTACTAGTTTCTCAACTTCCTGATATGTTATCAAAATCAAGGGTTCATTCTTGTACACAAACTGAAAATCTTTACGAAAAGAAACCATTTTATCTCTGCAGTCAATCTTAGCCTGATAAACAGAAAGCCAATCCATGCCCAAAATAACATCAAACACTACTAGAGGCAAAACAATAAGGTTTACTGGTAGATTCTTTCCACACACAAGGATAGGAAGGTTCTTATAATTTCTTTTTGTCTCAACATTCCCTCCGGGTGTTTTTACCATAAGTTCAGGATTCCTATCTTGATATGGAATTTCCAATTTACTAGAAAACTTCTCAGAAATGAAAGAGTGTGTAGACCCTGAATCAAACAACACATTGGAATAATCTGAACAAACAAACAGTGTACCTGATACCACTTCATTCGATGGCCCAACATCTACTGAAGTTGTTGCAAAGGATTTCACCACCCCTTTCTGCTTGTAGTCTGGCTGCATTCCCCCAATTGAGTTATTCGTTGGACACTCATTTGCATAATGACCCATTTCATTACACTTAAAACATCTTATCGTTGGCTTTTCATTGCCTTCTTGATCATCTTCCTTACAGTTACGAGCAATATGAACAGACTTACCACACCGAAAGCACTTACAAGACTTGGATAAACATTCTACAGGATACATTTTACCACACTTCTCATAGGATGGATATTTGGTTTTCTTAACTCATTGCCTCTTTGATGAATTCTTCCCCTTTGCCTGCCAACTAGACCTCTTATTCTGTTGTTTGTCAAAGAACACCTGATCATCGGCAAACTCCATTTCCACCTTCTCCACACATCGAACAAGTTTGTCATAACTTTTGAACTCACGAGAAGCTAAATACCTTCGATACTTTGCCTTTAACCCTGAGTAAAAACGCTTTATTTTACTATCACGATCTCGTATGATGTTTGGAGCATACCTTGACAATCGAGTGAACTTTGCTTCATAAGCAGCCACTGAATCATCCTCCTGCCTCAATTCTAGGAACGGTGTTCCATCCTAAGATGAACCACCTTAGGAAAATATTTCTCAAGAAACATACCTTTGAATTCGTCCCAGTGGAGATCCTCAATCTCATCACTATCCCTGATATATTTCACCATCGACCACCACTGATCAGCTTCAACTTCCAAACGGTAAACAACAAGACTAAACTTTTGATGTTCTGAACACCCCATGACATCAAAAATCTTATCCTGTGCTTTAATCCACCCTTTAGCTTGCACAAGGTCAGATGATCCTCTGAATGATGGGGGATGTTGCCTCATGAAATGTTCCACCACTGACATGTTCCTCTGCAGTTGATCTGGCTGATCTCGTGCATGGATACCACCACCATTTATAGCCTGAGTCAATTGTGCCATCACTGAAACAAACTGTTCAGTTCCGATTCCGACCATCTCAGGTTGCTGATTTGAAAGGTTGTCTTCCTCCTGATGTCGTCCCAATATAGTTGCTTTGTTTCCTCTGCAGAAAACCATTCTGAACACAGAAATATCTTAGGTGAAGCAACATGGTAATCCGAAAATGCTATATCATTTCAATCATATTATAATTTAACACTTTTCTAACTCAAAAATTTGTCTAAACTAACCTCTGATACCAACTATAAGGCCCCGACCATAAACCATACTTAATATTGAATTAAATGAATAATTCACGTTGAGGATCTTTTCAGGTTTACAGTTTTAGAGAATTAGAACATAACTATTACATCTCAAAAGATTACAAAGTAGTCACATCTAATAAGTTTCCATAATAAAAAAAATCTCCTAAAAGAAACTTGTCTAGTTCCATGGTTTATATAGCATGACATTCCCTTGATCCCATCCATGACCTTATTCCACATTAAGTCCTGAGAAAAACATTTCAAAAAAACTTGGGGTGAGCATAAAAAGCTCAGTAAGGGATACACAAAGAATGAAAACTTTTAGTTTTTCAAACATCAAGTAAACCATGTATACTCTATCAAAGTAATACCTTCACCTTCATGAAGTAGTAAAAACTCTTCACTGAATAAAGTATCATTACTTACCTTTTTGTAACCAAAGGATTACCATAAAACCCATATAAAGAACACATAACATATATAAAGGTATCTTGGGACATAAACATACTTAAGTGGAATAACCATATGGTCTACTTCCACACATATCACTTAATGGAATAGCCATACGGACAATTTCCATACATACTTAATGGAATAGCCATACGGCCGACTTCCATACCCAATGCATTGGAGGTTATAATGTAACCACCCATCCTGGTATTCACGGCACCACCCGTCATATGGTTTATAACGTAACCACCTGTTAAAATGTCCAAGTACCAATATTAAATCAAAAAAACATAAAACCAATATAAAGGAATGATAACATTTCCACACTTCAATCACAATATATCATAAATATATTGACATAATAGAATCATTTATCAAAAACATTTTCAATACCAAAATACATAAAAGAGTATATGGTATTTATTTTATTTTAAAAACATTAAAGCTTGTTGAGGAAGCCAAAGACCAAATAATACACACGGCGGCGGAAAAGGTCATTGTCACCGCGTACGTAAAAAAGACATTCCTTTTGCCATTTAGTAAAACTCTTTGTATAAAAATATTCCTTTTGTATAAAAGTAAAATTCAAAGGGTTTTATACACTGTATAAAAGAAATTTTTGTATAAAATGAAATATGCCTCAATGAAAGAAGATTAAGACGAAGTCCCTTACCTCGGGTTCGACTTGACTTGATCGTTCTTTAACATCCTGAATAATAAACTTGAGTAAATTTATACTTTATTAAGAACCTTTTTAAAGTTCATTATTTCTTTTATATCACCTATTTCCATGTTATAAACATTATATAACCATTTATGTTAATAATGTTTGTTTTGTCAATATTTGGTCCTTAAGTCGAAAGTGGACTTCTTACAATTACAAGTTGATTGTGTGGTCAAAGGTTCTTTATATAAAGAATGGAATTCCTGATTTGGATATCATATATATCATATATATCCAGCATATACATGTATTTATAATATTGCATAATCATTTAGAGGTAAGAAATGAAATGCACCGTTCATGGAGACGGTATGCCGTACGTACGCATGAATGCTACTTTCATTTCTATTTCGTATTTTATAGAATGGAATCATAATTATATAATAGTATATTATAATTCCAGTATAATAACATATATAATATCATTAACTTTATCCTTTACACATCCCACATATGGTATTAACGAATCAAATCACTTTCAGGGGGCGGTAGTCCGCATTTCCTAAAATTAAGATATCATGTTTACCCATAATGGAAACAATAATGGTATGCCATAAATGAAAAATACATAATCTTAAGGAAAGAATAAACATATTATATATCATATATAAAAATAGTGACATCATAATGTCCACTTTTGAAGGTTTTAAATGAGTATTGAACAATCATCGTTTCGGGAGGCAGAATTTCACCATCCACGGAAATCGTATGTTCTTTAACCATTTAATGTAGTTGTGTGAGAGTTTAGCTCGAATAAATCGTATAACAACATCCTGGTATATTTAAGATACTGTTTTTGTTACATAAGAAGTAAATAAAAAGATTTTAGGGGGTTAGAGAAGCAAAATAAAACAAATGAACAAGAGAGAATGAATTACCTTTAAAAGTTCAACTCCTTTTGATTTGAGCCTAAAGGCTTCCATTGAAAGGATTCTGCCCAAAGATAATCCTCTAGAATGAGTAGAGGGATGTGGATAGAGTAAATGGGCAGGGTATGTCCGAGCCAAAGGCTTGAGGAGTGTGTGAAATGAAGTAGAGGTGGGGGCATTTTATAAGAGGAGAGGAGGGGAACTTTTAGAAATCATGAAACTATTATTTTATTTTCAAAATTGTTTCGAATTTCTAAGGTCCCACATTGATATATTTCGAAGATAAGATGATACGTCTTCGAAATATTCCCATCCAATCAGTTTTGGACATGTGTAGGTTTTACATATTACATTATCTTTCCATTTTATTTAAATCGTTAAATAATGAAGTCATCGCTGCATCATCATGATGTCATAAATAATTTAATTTATTTAAAGTATAAAAATTATAAAAAAATACTATTATATAGGAAATATTTTTGTCTTTCCAATGACTATTTATAATAAAAAATCTGATCTTTACAACCCCATGTAAAAATTGTTTTTGTAAAACATATTATGTTTGTGTCATTTTTACTTTTACATTAAATAAAAAGTTATTTATGTCATTTCCCCACCAAAGTGGCTCCATGGGGTCCCCATGTTGACCCATGGCTTGTCTTGGTCGTCCATGACACATCCAATGAGGGTAGTACATGTTTCAAGCTCATCTCATATTATTAAAACATTATTTTTACCTTAAACTACACTAATTACCACTGATCGCGATTAAAAACATAATAAATTACTATTCACCAAAAAATAATTTTAATCTCATCAAACCACATTTTACTTCTTAATGAAAACCATGTATGTCATTTTATTTAAAATCAAAACACAATGATGGCAAAATTTCATTTAAACAGATAATCAGATTTTATAAGTACCACTTAGTGGTTTCACTATTCATCAAAAATTGAAGTTTTTCAGAAAATTAACAGAAATTCACCCTAAGCTATATTTGATATTACGAATTAAAAAATGAAGTCTATTTTACGAAATTAAAAACATATATGTCACATTAATTAATTTAATAATTAATTCCCGCTGTCAGAGAAAATAGCGCGTTTTTATAAAACAATAAGTATCAAAAGATTGACACTAGTTTAAGTCCGACTTCAAAGTGAAATTAATTCCAACGACCACTATTGGATTTAATGGTAAAAATATTTTCTAATTTCACTTTAAAACCAATTCAAAAGATAATCTATTCATATAAATAAATTATATTAAAAAGTGTTTTTGAATTAAAATACAACATTTTACACTATTCATTAAAAAATGAACTTTATCGGAAAGGTACCAAAAATTTACACAATGTATATTTTGATGTCCCAATTCTAATGAAGAGTTATTTTTGGTCCAATAGAATTTATAAGATTGATCAAAGCTATATTTAATGACGGTTCTCCGTCAAAAGGTGATAAGTGATCCCTTAGTGAAAATTAGGGTATAAATACCTAAAATTGAACTCTTTCCGTATTTTAAGCCTTTACCTTTTATTGGTTAAATGTAAAAACATTTAAAAACATATATAATCATATTTTATTTATTTCTATCCATTCCCGCTTGTACAACGGCTACTTGTTAACTAACATTTAAAATAATATTAGTTTATTACTTGTGTGCAACGTAAGTTTTCAAAGAAACTCATCGTTGGTATCGAGTATGCTATCGAACGTAGAAACCCCTTTTAATTAAAAATAATATTTAATTCGTAAATATTAATAAATATGAAAATTATTTATTCTTTAATTACATGGGATGTTACATGAACACCAGGGTCCATTGTATAACTCCTCCATAATGAGTAAAGTGGGATCTCATGTAACAAAGAAGATGCATCACACTAACCATTGTACTGACGTGGTACTCATCCATGATGAGTATCATGGGTATGTTTTTTCACATAGATGATGCTCCCCAACGTGGTCCTGATGGGTCATACAGAAGCCGCTTCCACCCATGTCCATACTGAGGTACTATGTAATGCCCTGACCCCAGTTACCCGGAGCCAGTGAATTATTTTAACACATTGGAATGATTACAAGGAATGTAGTCTTGATGGACTGATCAGTTTAGTATTTATGGAATCAATATATATACACGAGTTCAACATTAAAAATTGAAAAGAAATACAACACTAATTTATTCCATTAGAAATGACCAATCCTCCTTGATATTCCATTAATTCACTCATAAATAAATTCTTCATATCCTGGGAAATTGAATCATAAAAAGATTGTGAGATCAAATGATCCGTATGATTAAGCAATACAACAGAAGTTAACATAAACATTAGTTATGGTGAATAATTTAAAACACATGCCTCTACAAATAATAAAAGTGAATACTTTATGGCAGAAATATATGCTGAGTAAATTATGAAATAATAAATCATAATCATGGTTATTCTACTAGTCGAACAACCACGTGATCCACCAATAATATTTTCATAATGAGGGAATGTATAATGCTGAACAATGTGGAACATCTTTTCAAGGCCCTAGCCAAGTCATCTATAAATGATTTAGGCCTGTTCCAAAACCACATATCAAATTCAGAAATTCCTAATACAATTCCACATTTAATTGTCTCATTAGACCTACCAATGCAATGAGGAGCTATAGAGGGATCCACCTGTCACTTACTAAGTCCAATACAATCCCCATATGAAAAGGTTGAAACATAACACAAACATTCATATTAAAATTAGTATACAAAATTTCAATACGTTAACCATAAACCATGAATGGAATAAAAATAATTCATCCATAGTCAAACATATCACAATACCATCAATACAATATATAAGATTTGTATCATAATAAATCAACTAAAAACAAGTATAAAATTCATTATAGGATGTTGACATCGATTAAAATCAAAACTATTTTAGAGAAATATAAATTTCGATTTTGAAATCATTTAAAAGTCATGTAATTATAAAAGAAAACATTTATTTTGAAAATAATCTTATAAGTTTGTATGGGAAGCATAAAAGGTGTTATAATGGTTTTAAATGACTGAACCCTCCTAATAAGTTAAAAAACATTCTTACGTTAATTTTTCAAAAAGGACATAATGTAGCTTGTTTGGAAAACATAGAAATGATTACTTTCAAAACATTTTATAAATAGACAAACAAGGGTATAAATGAATTTCAATGATAGACTAGTAAATATTTAAAAAAATGTTCTAGAATACATTTTTAAGAAACAAAAATGTGGATGATAAAGAGGTCATAGTAGATAATTATGTATTGACAACCTCAGATAAGTAAAGAAATTGGAGAATTAACTATAAACTTGTACTTTTCCATAGTCGATGGTATTTTTAACTACTATATAATAGTTAAAACATTGTTATTAAATTATACAGGAACTATATACATAAATATGATATCATGTATGATCCTTTAATATTTATTTTTAAATATTATTTCAGTATTATCATCATTTCGGGTGATAACAGTTTCATTATCCATTATATAATTGGTTATGTAAGCCATTATATTTATGGATCAGATGCATTTGATTTATATATTGAATGATCATCTATTCATAAGAATTATTTTTAATCATAATATAAATATTATTCTTGAATTATTATGATGTGGAATGCATCTCATCGTGTTCGTGGAGATGGTAATCCGTACATACGCATGAGTGAAAATTGTAAGTAATGAGATGGTATATGATATATAAAAATCAGTAACAAGTTATATTTATTATTTAAATAAGTTATAACCTATAGTATACACATCAAATTAATGAAGTGATTGAATAAAAAACTGCACAACGGCGTGGAGACGGTAAGCCTTAAGTACACATGTATAGTGACTTTGTCAATTATCGGATGGATAAAATAATGAATATTGTTGTAACATATTTATAATAACATCATAGTATGTAGAAGTTACTTTATTTATTATTTTGGTATAGAAAAAACCATAAAATAGGATGTGGATGATGAAAAGAACTTGAAAGAGGGTGTTGAAATTATTATTTCTTTTTCGGGTGATTCCTTTTGAGTTGATCAAAATTGCCCGATATGTTGAATTTATAATCCAATTAAGGTCTCTAGGTTGATGTGAGGGAAGTTGGGAGAAAATTTTATCAGGGGTTGGCCGAGAAAATTGGATTTGGAGGTGTGAAATTAAGAGAAGGGGAAGTGCCATTTTATTAGAGAAGTGAGAGTCACTTTTTGGAAAATATTAAAATATTATTTTATAATAAAATAATTTTATATTTCAAATGGATCCGAAATTAATTATTTCTAGGATAAGGTCGGGATGGGTCTAAAACCTCTCCACCAATAGGTTTTATATAGGTTAAGGTAATCATATTAACCTTATATTTTAGATTTAACTATTCGTTAAATAGTTTGACATTTACCTTGTCTCTATGTATTTTTATATTATATGGTTAATAAATATATTATAACTAGCCAAGAGATCCCCATGTGGTTAATTATTAATATATATAACCTTATCTATGTCAATTGCCCAAAACATAGATTTTTAGGACTCATATATCATTTAATAATACAAAATTTTCTAAAAAAACATTTTTGCCAATTTTGAGAGTTTAGTATTCTATTTTTTTTAATGTCATAGCAACATGATTACTTCGAAATAATATATTTATTAAACCCTAACATGTAATAGTATCTTATTAAATTAGTGAAATTCATTAAAGGTATCATATTAGATTTGTTGGGATATTTATAATATAAATTATCTTAATATTTCATTAATAAGGTAATTATTGCATCACCATTGTGTCATAAATAAATTTGATTATTTAATTTCTAAAAATTATAAATAAAATATTATTATGTATTATATCTCTTTAAAATTATAATGAATATTTATAGTCGAATTTATCTAATTTATAACCCTATATTAAAAATGTTTTAGCTATGAAAACATGAGTTTATGGCTTTTAACTCTTCTTTATATTAAATAATAATAAAAGTCAAAATCTAATACAAGGGGACCAAAATAATCATATTTTCATCATATGGATTTTTTGGTCCAATTAAACTTATAAAATAGAATTTATACATGTTTTAGAGTAATAATAATATCATTTTTACCTTCAATTACTGTATTTACTTGTAACCGTGGTAAATAAAATTTAGTAGATTATATTCAACAAAAAATTATTTTAATCTTATTGAACTACATTTTACATACTGATATCAATCTTGTATCTCTAATTTTTTAAATTCAATTCATATAAGAAGTAAAATTAGGTTTTGTAAAAATTTGTAAATTCTCCTAGAAGGTGGGTAAATGACGGTAAAAAGTTCAATATAATTTTTATATATCTAAACATATTATAAAATGACTCCATTTAATTAAATTTAAAATATGTAGGTATTATGTATGTATTTTGAACTAAAATAAATTTAAATAATATAAATATTTATTTAAATATAAGGTCAGTTTTAACCAATAACATTGCGTTTTTCACTATTCATCAAAAATTGAATGTTTTTTAAAAAACACATAAAATTTACCCCAAGATAATTTTGATATTCTGAATTCAAAAATCAATTATATTTTACCAAATTCAATACAGAGAAGTTGAATTAATTAATTTAAAATTTATTACTGTTGTCTAACCTGAAAATCGGATTTTTAAAAAGTAAAATCTATCAAATAATTTACACGTGTTTATATCAAATTTATTTCTGAAATTACATATAATGAACTAAAATTTATTTAATGATAAAAATATAATCTAATTATACTTACAATACATATAAATGTATAATTTAACACTATAAATTATTCCAAAAAATTATTATTTTCAATTAAAATTTAGTATTTTTTAGTATTCATCAAAATATGAAAGTTATAGGAAAAGTACCAAAAATTTATAAAAAAATATTTATGTCCCTAGTCTAAAGAATAATTTAATTTAATTTACTTGAATATATAAATGTTTCAAATATGGGTTATAAAAATGTTTTTTCATTAAAAGGTGGTAAAATTTCATAATTTTAAAAAATACTTCTTTTATCTAAAAAAATTAATTTGTTCTTATATTATGTCTATGAAATACATAATATAGATTCTAAATTTATATGGAGATTATATGAATCTAAATTCAGTTATTATTATTCATAACCGATTTTTGAATGGATTGTTTTGTAAGTTGTGGTGCGCTCGAACTCGGTGTTGCGTGCATTAGAATCTATTGAATTACATTAAAGAAAATAACATACTATGAAATCATGGGGTGTTACATTCTTCTCCACTTTTAGAAATTTCTTCCTCGTAATTATAAAATTCATATTGGAAAATTCATTGAATTTCCCACATCGGAAAAGAGTCAATAAATCTATCACATTGAATGAAAGAATGAGAAGAACAAATGTCACCCGAGATAACCCATACTAGGATTACATGTAGGAAAACATGGATATGGAAGATAAACTATGTGTCATGTTCTAATGGAGAGTGATAGAAAACATTATTAGTATAATTTTAACAACAAGAAAACCAAAAACTTGTAAGGGGATAAGCGGTCATTAGTTTCCCAGTAATAAAAGTAAACGGAATTTTTTTAAGTTACATTACATAATGTTGAGGGATTTTTTTATGAGATTGACAAAGAATATAAAGAGATATACATAATTTTAAATTTTAGTTTCATCATTTAAAAAATTTCTACCATTATATTATCTTTTTTTTTCAAACAACGAGTATTCAATATGACATGGTCACAACTGAAGCGCTAGAATAAAATTCTAGAGAATCAAATAATCCACAAAGGATAAATTGTATATTTACCTTGTCATTATAGATTATCCAAAAAAATGGTTATTAAAAGATTATATGATCACCAAAATAGATAATCATTTAGCGAAATAATTACTAATCTTAATTTTTAAAAATAAACTAACAATACCCAATGTTCAATAAATAAAATTCAATAAAAAATTGTCTATAAAATCCTCCATATAATCCCAACAAAAATTGAAACCCAAAACATTGAATAATATGATTACATAGTATTCCACATTAAATTACATATCCAAAAAACATTGACCACTCTTAAAGTCAGATACTTAAAAATAATTACCCTAATCACATATACTATATCATAGGTTAATCATTTCCATAAATAACCCAAATCTCTATAAATACACTATAATAACAAAGATAAAAATCAACCATGACTCCTAAAATTAAATCCCCGATTATTCTATTTTTTTATTCATATAGTGTTCCCAATAGAGCAGACATTTTATAAAATAACATTTTTCACTTAATCAGCAAATCATATTCCAATAATGTGTTTATAATTTTGATAGGACATAAGATCCCAAATAAACTTTTTATTGAACAATATAATCATTTAACTAAAAATAAATAGTCACACTAACCAGGTACTTCACGTAATCATGTGGTAGGTGATATATCCCAATCATGCTCTGGTTGTGGATTCTATTCACGTAGCTTTGTCTGATGTGATAGGTTGCCACACGATCTTCATATTTTCCTTTTTCAAAAACTATTTTTTATTAAAATCCCAAAATTAGATAAATTCCTCAAAATAACCATAACATAATTTCACCACAAATTTTATCTCATTAATCTCATTTTCATCCCTAAATTATAATAACATGTAATTGCCTCAAATTCGTGGATCATAAAAACCCAAATTGTTATTTATAAATATTCCAATAATAGAAAAGATAATTCTTCCAAAAATATATTTTTTACATAATAAACTATGCGGTTACACATACAAGAGAAAATTCATCCAATATATTCCCATCAACAAAGGGAACATACATTTAATCATTTCAATATACATTTATATCCATGTAGGTTATTCCTTGTCCAAGAGGTTATCCTATAGAATAAGGAATTCACTCAGTTAATACCCTAGTCCCGTTCATTTATAGAAAATGGCTGTAAATAGATTATGGGGATCATTTTTATTTTCTCCCATAATACTCTTCATTGTTCCTCATCAATTATTTAATTTATGTCCTTCTTTACCACAAATAAATCATTTCTTTTTCCATTGATAATTTTTCTTGGGTTTATTCTTCCACATATCTTGTATGATAGAAATTGAGCTTTCTTTTCTCCATGGTCTCCACTACTGGAGCTCTTATCAGTAACTGCCTTTCTCTTCATTGTTGAGTCTGGGACGGGGATAATATATATATGGTTGCTCATTTTTTTTGAAAACTGATTTGGCATGAACCCAATATATTTTACACCTATAAAAATTCCATTTCTATGCTCATTCCCACCATCGTTCCCACCTTGAAAATCATGTTCAATGTCATTATGTCTTCTTTGTAATCTAACCATTTACTAACATCAAAAAGAATAGTGTCAGTAATAAAATCATTTAATGAATATCATAACACCTTAATTTTAATCAAAAACACTTTTTGATTCACCAAGGTTATTTATTCTCATTTTATATAAAAATCCATTAAATAGGTTTGTAAAGAAGATGTGAATTATCCTAAGAATATCACAATGGATCGTCGTAACCAAGAGTGCACCAAACCCATTGTTGTGTACCAGGATATCCAGGGTCAAGCTCAAAACTCCTTGTCAGAGATTTCACTCCTTGGTATATCTGTTCCAGAGCCGCCTCTACCTACTCATATCCATATAGCGATTTATTTTTTGGAGAACCCACATAATATTAACCTTACCATAATTTTTTGATGTTCTTATATACTAATCATTAATGGCAATCTTAGGGTAGTGTTTCATAATCAGTGTTTTTTCTAATTCTTGCTACCAAGGATTTTACTAAACTTCATTTGATACCAATTGTAATAACCCGACCCCACTTAGCCAGAGTTGGTGCATTATATTAATACATCGACATGATTATAAGGAATTAAGTATTGAAGGACCGATTTGTGTAGTATTCTTGGAAACAAGATAAAAACAAGAGTTAAAAATTACAAACTGAATAAATACAACACAAATTTATTCCACTAGAGTCATAAAAGCCTCATAAATATTCCTATAAGTCACTCATGACTAACTTATTCATATCCTAGAAAAATGACTCATATGAAAGTGGTGATCTCAATTGCTCGGTAAGAGTAATCAATATAGGAGAAGATAATATAAACACTAGGCATGGTGAATAATTGAAAACATGTGCCTTTACAAATAATATACATGAATACATTATGGCATGATTTTGAGAAAATAAATAATTCAAAATAAAACATAGTTATGGGTATTATACTAGATTAATATCCACATGAACCATCAATAATAGTTTCATAACGAGGGAATGTATTATGTTGGACCTTCTGAAACATCTTTTCAAGGCCTTGGCCAAGACATCAGAAAATGATTTAGCCCTTGGCCAAAACCATATATCTAATTGGGAAAGGCCTCGACCAATTCCACGTAAAATTGTTTCATGAAACCTACCGATGCATTGAAGATATATAGCGGTCTCCACCCGTAACCTACTATGTCCAATACATGACTTATATGAAAAGGATGAAACATAACATAATAATTTATATTAAAACTATCAAACAAAATGTCAATGAATTTACCATAAACCATGAATGGAATAAAAATAACATATCCATGGTCAAACATATCAAAAAAACATCAATACAATATAGAAGATTTGTATCATAATAAATAAAATTCAAACAAGTATAAGATACATTAAAGGATGTTTACATATATTAAATCAAAACTACTTGATAAAAATATCACATTCTATGTTAAAATCATATAAAATCCATGTAGTTATAAAAGCAAACATTTATTTTGATAATATTCCTATATGCATGTAAATTAAGCGTTAAAGTTGTTATAAAGGTGTAGAATAACTATACATTCCATATAAGTTAAAAAAACATTCATACCTTAATTTTTCGAAAAGGTCAAAAATTACCCTTTTGGAAAATGATGGAAAGATTCCTTTCAAAAAAATTTATAAATATTAAAACAAGGGTATAAATGAATTTAACTAATAGTCTAGTAAATAGTAAAAAAAAGTTTTGAAATACATTTTTATGAAACACGAATGTGGATGATAAAGAGGTCCCAATAGATACTTACGTATTAGCAACCTAGGATAAGTAAAGAGATTGTAGAATTAACACTTACCATGTAATTTTTATTGGTTGATGGAATGTTACCCTCCTATAAAATAGATAAAATATCATTAATAAATTATACAAGAACAATATTCATTATTATGATATCATGTATAATCCTTTAATATTTCTTTTTTAAAAATATTTCAATAATTTCAGCGCTTTGTGTGTTAACTGATTCATTTTCCTTTATATTCTTGGTTACATAAGCCATGTTTGTTAGCTATAGGATGTATTTGATTAATATCCAAAATTATATTATGTTCATAAACACTATTTTTAATCAAATAATGGAAATCAGTCCTGAGTGATTACGATGGGGAATGAATCTCATCGCGTTCGTAGAGATGATAATCTGTATGTACGCATGAGTGACAATTGTATGTAATTGGATTGTATATGATATATAAAAAATAATTAAAATGTAATATATATTATTTAAATCAGTTATACTCATTATTAAACATATCCTAATAATGAAGTGTTTGAATAACAAACTAAAGCACGACGTGGAGATGGTAAGCCGTACGTACCCATGAATGGTGACATTGTCATCTATAGGATGGATAGAATAATGAATATGGTTTACCATATTTTAAAAACATCCGAGTATGTAGAAGGTATGGGATTTATTATTTTGGTATGGAAACTACAAAAAAATATGATGTAGAAGATGATAATAACATGAAAGAGGGTGGTGAAATTATTAGCTCTTCTTCCGGTGTTTCCTATTTAGTTGATCAAAACAGATCCTTAAGTTGGATTTCTAATCCAGGTTAGGCGTCTATTTTGATGTGAGGTATTTTGGAAGGATATTTGGGTCAGGTTTGTTCGAGCAAAGGGGATTTGGAGTTGTGAAATAAAATGAAGTGGAAGTTCCCTTTTATAAGAGAGGAGAGTGTCACTTTAGGAAAATCTTGAAATATTATTTTATAATAAAATCATTTTCAGTTTATAATGGATCTAGAAAGAATTATTTCGAGGCTAAGGTGGTTATGGGTCAAAAAACTCTCATCCAATAGGTTTTATACAAGTTTAGGTCGTCATATCAACCTTATTGTTTAGATTTAACTCTTAGGTAAATAGTTTGACATTTACCATGTCTCTTTGTATTTTTATATTATATGGAAAATAAACATACTTTAAAAATCCAAGAGAACTCCAAGTGGTTCATTAATAATAAACATATCTTTACCAATGTCCTTTGGACAAACATTATAATTTATGTAATATTATATCATTTTATAATATTATATTTCTTTTAAAAAAATCATTTATGTCAATTTTGACACTATTTTGTATTTTGTTTTTAAGTCATAAAAACATGATTACATTGAAAAAAATTTATTTAGTCAACCCAAAAATGTCATAGTAACCTTGAAAATTAGTTTAATTTATTAAATGTATAAATTATATTTATTCCAATATTTATAATATCAACTACTTTAATCATTCATTAATAAGGTAATTACAGCATCATCATTGTGTCATAAATATATTTAATTATTTTATGTCCAAAAATTATAAATAATATATCATAATGTAGGAATTATTTTTATATTTCTAATGAATATTTATATTCTAATTTTAATTATTTATATCCTTCTATTAAAAAAAATTAGTTTTTGAAAACATGAGTTTAACACTTTTAAATCATCTTTAAATTATATAATAATAAATGTCTTAATCTAATCCAAGTGGACCAAAAGGATCATATTTTATTCCTATGGTAGTTTTTGGTTGATTTACACTTATCAAATAGAATTAGAACATGTGTTAGGGTAATAATAATATCATTTTTACCATTAATTACCCTATCCACTTTTAACTGTGGTAAATAAAAGTTAGAAGTAACCATACACCAAAATTTGTTCTCAACTTGTAGAACCACAATATACTTACTGATATATACCATGTCTCTATGATTTTTGAAAATCACTACATAGAAGCGGTAAAATTATGTTTTATTCAAATTTTCAAATGCTCTTAGGTGCTGGGTAGAAGACGGTAAAAAGTTCAAAGAAAATTATATATCTATACATATTTTTAAATGACACCAATGAATTATATTGAAATTATATAGGTATTATGATTTTATTTTTACCTAAAAAAATATATAAAAAAGTAAATAATTATTTAAATAAATAGTCGGTTTTAACTAATAACACAATGTTTTTCATATTGATCAAGAATTGAAATATTTTAGAAAATTAAGAAAATTTACCCTAAGAAAATTTTGATATTCCAAATTAAAAAATTAATTCAATTTTAAAAAATTATAAATAGATAAATTGCATTAATTAATTTGAAATTATTTTCCATTGTCAAAACCGAAAAATGAGTTATGAAAAATTAAAAACTATCAAAATATTGACATGTGTTTTTATTGAATTTATATGTGAAATTGCTTATAATGACCTAAAATTTAGTAAATTATAACAAAATAATCTAATTATACTTCCAAACCATTCAAATGCATAATTTAACAGTATAAATTATTTCAATTAAAATAGTTATTTTAAATTAATATTTAGTATTTTTGTGTATTCATAAAAATATGAAAGTTACTAGAATGGTAACAAAAATTTATCCAAAATAAATTATTATGTCCAGATTCTAAAGATTAATTTTATTTCATTTAATGGAATATATAAAAGTTTAAAATATTGGTTTTAAAAAAAATTAGTCGTTAAAAGGTGGTAAAACTGCATTATTTTAAAATACAACTTATATCGAAAAAATGAATTTTTTCCTATATTATATCTAAGAAACAAAAAATATGGATTCTAAAATTATATGGATTATATAAGATTCCAAATTCTGTTTATACTATTTATAACCTCTTTTTGAACGTCTTGTTTGGTTAGTTGTGTTGCACTCAAACTCAGGGTTTCCTGTATCACTAGATATTTAATTACATTAAAAAAATATCATACTATGAAATCATGTGGTGTTACATAATCTTCGTGTTGAGTACCATGGGTCACCCATGTAAAAACTAATCCACTACACCCCCACCCCATTGGCTTGCTAGGTCACATAGTATATGCTGGCCACTAGGCCATAGTATCTGATCTACAGAGGTTCTCTTGTCAGTAGTCTTTAGGTCTCATCCATCTACGAGGTTACCACATATAACACGATTGATCTCCGGGGAAATGCTCCCCAAACCATTCAGGTCATCTCAATCCCTCTATGTTAGATTTTGAAAAACAATAGAAGGTTGGGATTTCAGTTCTATAAAAAAATTATTCCCGCTTAAAAAACCCATGAGAAACACCTTCCTGCATGAATGAATTATCTGTAGATCAAACTATTCTAGGGTTGATTCACATATTTTAATTTTAGAATATGAATGGGGAAAAATAAAAACATAAAATCCCTACCTTGATCGATGTTCTTCATTGAAGCACTCAACCCTCGAGGAGTTTAGCTTCGTTGATGTTCTTCACTTCTTTGTCCCATTGTTCATAATGCTTCGATGTTGCCGGAGATCTTTCGAGCATTAGTTGTTCATCATTGGAGGGAATCCTTTCTGTAATATTTTAGTGAAATATCATTGTCTAATTCTCAATCCACCAGAATGTTATCCTATTAAAATGATTAAATGTATCATCATTTATGTTAGGTTGTGACATCTCATCATAACGTTGTTCATAAATGAAACAATGTATCTATTACGCTGCTCCAAAAATAGCCATTAAGGATCATTCTTTAATGGTCCATGTCATCATACTATAGATTCATTATTCGCTACTCAACTGTGAGAAAAGTTAACAAAATAACTTTTTATGTTATTTTATAATTTTTCAAACAGTCTAAAAATTAACAATTTCATATTACCCTTATTAGTCGAAGCTAAGTCCATTTAGGAGAATCCCGATGTTTGAGTTCAATAGTGCCATAGAATTTTTTATTTGATCACAAGTTTAATAGTTATGGAAACATGGATTCATGTTTAATTAAACTAATTAAATAAAAATACAAAAATATGATTCAGTTTACCGAGCCTCAAGAATCACGTGTCATCAAAGCGTGTTGTATTAAAATAATTCCATTCTATTTTTTTAAAAAAAATATACAGAAATTATGGTATATTACAAGTAACATTAAACTAAATAATATGATCCAATTGTTAGATAAAATCCACTAATTTTTTGAGGTTTTGTGCTACCTTAAAATGAAGGGAATGTGTTAGTAAGGAACTCATGAGCTTGGTCCTTACCGAGACATGATTCTGTTGTACTAACCTAGGACGAGCCAGAGATGAATCCTTGTCATAAATATTAGACATCATGACAAATATATTCTAGTAAGTTCTGATCAATTGGTGAGGGAGAACTCTTTCTAACCTCATCCCTAGGTTTCAATGGAAATATTTGGGGAGGTATTTTTCAACAAGAATAAACAAATAACAAGGAAATACCATCAATAAAACCATTCTAAAATTTTACCAAAACAAAAATAAAACATGAACACATTCATAACTCAAAACCTAACCAATTCTATAATAATAAAAAGCCAAACCAAATAAAATACACCCCCACACAGTATCCAAATAAATTCTACAGCCAATATGTCTCACCTGGAGATGAAGACAAATAAAATTTCAACACATCATGGTGAATCAATTCCTATAATGAGGAGTGGTTGTTAGAAACACCACTCAAAACTATAACTTCATGCCATGATAACCCTATAAATAGTCCATCAAAATTCTTTTTCATAAAAATATCCACCAAAATATAGTATCATTCCCTAATACACTTTGTTCATGAATTAGGATATAGTTCTATCCATCCCACCACTCAAACCATCCCATAGTATGACCCAGTGGGCATTCCTCATCCCCACTGGCTTCCAACTAGTGTCTCAGTATCAAAAAAATCCCTTGGGAATTACATTGATAATTTCAATAAAAATAAATAATCAAAATAAATCAAAATCAAAATAATAGATAACTAAAGCCAGAGAGACATATCAAATATTAGATTCATGGGTTTACAACTATAAAATATATTCTGAAGGGTTGAAATATAATGTTGACAATGAACAAAATCCTAAAACACTCTATGCATAAGTAGGAGAACCATAATCAAGACCCCAACACCACCAAAACATGAAAGATATGATCAATAGAAACCCGATCCACAATCATGATAGAACGTTCCTCTACCGGATTCAAACATAAAAAGTATACATACACACAATGCTCTATATATGGTGTGAGACAAAGACTAGTAGGCTGAAAAAAATAAATGATATTCCATACAATAAAATTATAAGAAAAAAAACATTCACATTTAACATAAAAATTTTTATGTAATTTTCAGAAAACATATTACAGAATCTATTAAAATGAAAAATATTTTAAAGGAAAACGTCATTAATGAAAATCCAATTTCTCAAGTAAATTTCATTTAAATTAAGTATACACAAGGTCCACCTTATGACGATGGATGTAACCACATCCAAGATATCACTATGTCAAAGTAAAGACATATAGGAATTATGTAAAATGGGACATTAGGAACTTCATATATCAGGAAAACATGGTATAACAAGAACATCCCATAGTGTCCCTATTCACAAGACACCAATGAGGAATCCATCCAGTGTTCATGTTGTATCAAATTATTATCATAATTTTTTTGATATAATCATCAATTCATTGAGATTAATCCATGAAATTCCAAATTGTTGTCAACTAGCATACTTGTATTAGTCTTCCCACTAAGATACTTAGAATTGGCATTGGGCTGAATTTAATTACAAATTTATTATAGATTCCTACATTAAAATACACACACAAGAAAAGAGAATACACATATAAAAACAAAATTCTCACGAGAAACCCTCTTTTATCTTAATGTAAAAACCAAACCCACAAAAAATATGCTTCTAACAACACAAACAATTTATTATACCAGTTACACAAATAGTAAAACAAAATTTGAAAACACGACATTGGTTCACACATAAAACAACACAAATTTCAATTGAAACCCCATTTTCAACACATACGCACCTAAAATAAATTTAAAAACACACTTCATACCACAAAAATATTCTATAGAACATATTAAAATAACAAAGAAAGAATATTAATGCAATCCAATAATTATAATACATGGAATCACCTACCTGATGCGTATAAACTTATGAGAATCATGGATTAACCACAATTACACCACAACAAGACCCTATAAGGCCAATATTTAACCAATAAATATGATTGAATCCTAATAATCAAGATCCATCATTAAATATGTTACCCAATATACTAGAGAATTGGATCTCCATAAGTGAATAAGAGAACCCTTATAATAGAGAAAGATAACAATATATGAGGGACTTATATAATGAATCTTGGAGAAACCACCTCAATATCACCAAAAAAACTTAATTTCCAAGGGATAAAAGAGGATGATTGTAGGGTGATAGGGTTGGAAACATTGAGTTGGGAAGAAAATGGGGGATTTGGGGTTGAATATAAGGATACAACTAGGCCATTTTTAAATTTTTACTGACCAGTGAATAGCGCACATTTTTCCCTCATGGTTTTCTAAACCGGGAAGAAACCATGTGCCCTTAACATAGTACGATTGAAATTATTCATATTTTTCCCAGAAGGTCTCCAAACAATATTACAACTATTTGTTTATACTTTCTCCAAAAATTGAAAATAGTTGTACAGTTTCCTGGGAAAGGGTTTATAGTTTTCCATACAATGCCTCAATTATGCACCATTTTTTAAATAAGAATGTTGACAAAACTCAATGATAAAAATATTATCAATAATAAAAAGTAAAATATTACAAAATTAATGCACAAATGTGACATGAATTGTGTATTCATAATCAATAATCATCTCCAAAAACTATCTTTAAGAAATATTAAACAATTTCTACATTAAAATATACTTTAAAATTATATAATTATTATATATAAAAATCATTTATCTACAAATAAAATGAATCCAATTAATTACTTAATAACATTCAACATCTATCCAAAATTCATGATTTGTTTCTATTTTTATTTAAACTATAAAGACCCTTGTTTTTATGCTTATGTGTCACATGGTTTTTTTTATGAATATTCAATAAATTTCATAAAAAAACACCTAAGAACCATGATAGTTTATTATCATTAGAGATTTAAAATTTAATCATATTATTTCGAAAAGGGTGTTGATCAACTCCCAAAAATATATTATTACATATTACTCCTCATATGAATACTGTAGCAAACCATTATTCATAATTTGTGGGAGGAAATAAAATAAAGTTTTATCTCAGATGATCGGGATGGGTAAATATAATAGATTTTTGTCTATGATCATATTAAATAAATAGATGACCATATGGGTATTAAATAAAAATCTTATCCTAGGATTTCCAAATATAACCAGTATTATATCATTAATATGATTCATGAAATTAAACATTATCATCTTTGAACACATAGATCATAAGCGTGTTAAATGATAATAAATCCTATACTAAATATATAATAATTTTATAAAATTATGGCACCATAATAAATGTAGAAAACCCATTCAATATATCATGTTTAACTTCCATGAACATAAAAATACTATATTAAGACTTATCACATGTTTTTTGTTGTTGATCATGATTCAAATTATCCCCATAGAGAATCAGGACACACCTCTTTCCCATAAGAGACCATGACAAAACTATTTCCCAATGTTGATCAAGACCAATGACATGTTTCCCATTTTTATCTCATGATATAATAAGTCGTACCAAAATCATACGAGAGTGATATATATCGTACCGATCACATAATTAAATCCATACTTATGTGTTACATAATATCATAAAATTTTCATCATATCTCCACATTTGATCCCATTTAATGAAAATAGAATTAGTAAACATTTCACAAATTGACCATAACACAACCCACAATAAAAATGTGATTCATAAACTGTTCATCAATATACATACTACCCTCAAAATTGAAATTATAAAGTTGATATTAATTAAACATATCCCTAATAAAGAATATGTTAAAATATTAAATTCCGTTTTATGTGTAAAACAATATCGAAAGACCACATGGTATATTTCTTGAGGAATATAGATTTTAAAATTTTAAAATATTACTATGTAAAACATAATTTTTTTAAAATAATTAAAATTAAAAATATCATAGGATCCATTAATGTAATATGTAATTTTTGTTTTTACAATTTATGAATGAATTATACATTCAATTACGAAAATAGATTTAAAATCTAAATTATGATACAATTTTTTTTGATACCAATTATTGTAAAGATAAGAATAATAAATTATATTAGGAACATTAATTCAATGAAATGATAAGGAATAAAGAAAATAACATTCATGGTATACTCGTTAAATTGAATATTTCTTTCACTTTTTGGTAAAATAAATATGGTTGCATTTTGGAAAAAAGAAACGCGATTACATTAAACATAAATTTTTTAAAATATAAAAAAAGTTTACCAATTTCATTAATAACTTTTTTCATGATTTAAATTTATTTTTGAAAAAAAAATTTAACAACATGAGATTGAATAAAAATTTATTTTTGGTATTATAGTGTTATACAGTCAGATTAGTGTATATAATCATATTTTTCACTCATTAATACCAAAAATGATTAAAATGATGGGAATCTATGTATTATATAACCATATTAGAGGAAATTTGAATATTTTTTTGATGTATGGATCATAATATTTCATCTTCATAAGAATAAAACAAATAATCTCAATAAACAATTAGATTATATCATAAAACCATTTTATCATTGGTACCATATTGACCAAAATCATAGTGAATGATAGATCATCAGTTGGGTAGGTAAATAGAAAACATTTTTTGTATAATCATAATTAAATAAAATCATATTCTGTATATGCATTGCATGAAAGTAACATTTTGGGAATTTGACATGTTTCTCATGGAATATAATAGCGAGTCATATATCTTGTACAATAATCTCGACATCCTCCATTAACATTAAAACATAATGTATAATATAAAGGTATATTTTAATTTATTATACATTTATTATATAATCGTGATTATATATATCATACTATATATTTTTAACATATGACAATTTTTACCTTCTAATTATCAATTCCATGTTAGAGACACAGTTTAGGAAATAACTACTATGTTTTTAATATATGTGTGATATTTTATTTTTTCCCTATTATATTTATCAAGGTTAAATCCTCATAAAAATTTCAAACATGATATTAATATATTATATATTCATTATTTAGGTATTTTCAGTGATCCACAAAATCAAGGGATAGAAAATGAAATACATTTTTCAGTTTGAAGGGAGTGTTTATGCACAATGAACAATGTTTCAACTTCCCGGACAGAATTATTTAAAGACTAGTAAATAAAATGTTATAATTATTAAATAATTATTAAATTTTATATTTCCTTTATAATCATTGAAATAATCTTTATAGCCCTATATGTAAACCGTGAACAAATTACATTGCTTCGTGAGCTGGTAGTCTGTCGTAGACATGAACGACATTATAGTTCTTCAAGGAATGGAATGTAATATAGAAAATTTGATATAATGATCCCAAGAAATATTAAAATATCATATTTATATTATATATACAAAAAAACCATATTTATATGGGTCATGTAGAGGTGGTGATGGAAAAAAATTACATTGGTTCACGATGCCACAGTTTACCTTACACATGAATGTTAATTTCCTAATCGATTTGATGGATGATGAAAATGTTTTTTGTTATTAAATTAACATAAAATAATATAAGTATATGTATGATAAATTTTCAATATAATAAAATTTTAATTATAATTCAATGATGTTGTAGAGAAAAATAATATTCAATTCTCATTTAGTAGCATTACATTTTAATCAGAAGGAATAATTTGGTTTTCACGTAATAGATTAATAAGATTGATTTTTCTCAAAAAATGGTTTCGAATATTAGAGTATAGAAGTAATAAATTTATTAGTGTAGGTATTAGTAGATCTAATTTTTTTTCTTAGTAAAATGGAGATAAAATGTGGTGGATTTTAATATGTGAGCAAAGTGTCAAAAATGCATATTTTGAAAATGAAAAAGTTGTTCACCAACTTCTCACATTCCCCGATTTCCCAAAATGGTCCATTCTCAATCCAATGAGATATATGGTTTTAATATGTTCTAATAATAAGAGTTAAAAATGTTTTTTTCCATATTTTAAACCTGAATATTATTTTTAACAACTTGGTAAACTAATTTTTAACTCAACTATGGTAGATTATTGTTATTATTTTTTCATTCTATTATAGTAAAAAATTATTATAAAATGATAGATAATATAAATTATTATAATTATAAATATTGAATAAATTTTTCTAAATTTCATTTATTGTACATGAAATATATAATTTAAATTTAATCCCACAAAGGGGAATAGAAAAAAAATTTCAAAAGTTAAAATTTTCAATATATTAAATAGATATTATCTAAAAAACAAAATGTAATTGATTACAATGAAATAAATTGATTAATATATATATATATATATATGAAATAATTTTTATTTTATAATAATTTTAAAATTATTTTGGTGTTTTTATCTATTTTAATAGAAAATAAAATCCTTAATAAAAATCAGGATTTTCTTGTATTAATCAAAAAAATTGACTGCATAAAAATATCTAGAAAATTCTCCACATGAAGATATATTCATAATTATTTCAAATATTATTTTTATTTTATCAGTTAAATTTTTTAAGTGGAATTAAATGATATTAATTTTTTTTGAAAATGTTGATAGAAATGGTATATTAAAAATTCAGTTTTAATTCATAAAAGTTTATTTCTAGATATATATTGCCTAAAAACCCATAAGACAATATTTAATCATTTTAATGAGTATTTAACATATTCATATCATTATAATAATAATAATAATAAACCCCATAAAAAATTCTATTATGAAAAAAAAATTTCTATACATAAAAATATTATTTTAGAAAAACATTCTCTTTAATTTCTTATTTTTTTTATTTTGAATTATAATTAACTGGTTACCAAGGAATAAAATATATATACATTTTTTACCATAATTGTTTTTAATTTGGTGAAGAAGATTTATAATTTTCCTCCAAATGGTTATGTGATAACTATATTGTTAAATAATAATAATTTTAAAAGTATGCAATGTTTTGTTTAACACTGTGTTGTATGGAATGCAAGCTAAAATAAGTATTATAAATAGTGGAAGATAATAGTAGTGTTGTGTGTAATTGAAATTAATAATGGTTTTTAATATAATCAGTAATATAAAAAAGATTAACTTTTTCCAAAAAAAATTCACATATTCTTAGGGTGTTATATGAAACATCAATATATTAACGGTGTAAGCTATCGATATATAATTATAGAAGAAAACATATCCAAATCCAGTAATAAATTCATTATTATTGAATAACTAACCGTATCCTTTGTAGATTGATAAAAACATGTGCACAAAGTGATGTTATATTTTGATACATGAATTTGTTTACATTCAATTATCCAAACAAACATGGCTCCCTTCTTTGATAACATGATGTGTTGATTAGATTATATTGAGAAATTATCCACAATGTCTTAAAAATAATCTATCCAACCAAGAATATATGGATTCCAATTATAGTTATTGGTATATAAATTTATCTAATATATTCCATCTTTGATGGATCATTCTATATACAATTTATTTTTCTCATATACACAAAAGATGAAAAAAATTGTAAAAAATTCACACTTTTTAAATTTTACAAAAAGATTCTCCTACATTAAAGAATTTAGTACAATCATCATATGATATTCAATATCATCCTTAGTCATATAATACATATTATTATTGTAAATAAACACTACCAAAAATGAATCATGGTCATCTCTAAAGACACTATTCATTAAAACCAAGAAAACAAGAAAGGTAATTAGTAATACAAAATGATATAACAAAAAATTTATATTTCTCATACCTTAAATTGAATATTTACTTTGTTATATCCTCCATATTTACCCAAATTTTATTATATATATAATGATGTTAAAAAATGAAAAAATGATGATCTATGTGAAGTACATTAGAAAAGTCATCAATTAGGGGTAAATGATACTTTTTCATTCCAGTAATCTTGTTTTGTTATGGATAAGAAATACCTTGTAGAATTGATCCATATTTATAAATAATAAATTAACTGGTTCACCCAAAGGTGACACACATGTCCCAATTAATATATTTTTACGATTTTGATAGAGTTTTTTATTTCATTCCTATAAGTCAATCGCGGCCATATTATACAGTGTATTTGAAATAAGTGTATTTTGTATGCATCCCTTCTATCATGAACATAACATTAGATTTTTTTTGAAGAATATGAAACAATTTTTGAAATAAAAAAATAATGTACCTTATAATAGGATTGTCATCTATTGGTAGCTTCACACCAAACATAAGAGATAAACAACCCTTTGAATATGAATATTGACCCATAAAAATGGTGTTATTTCTATAAAATGATAATAGTTTTCATGACATTAATATAAAATTATATGTTCTTTTATAATATGATACATTACTTCCCCTTCATAGATAATGATATGCTTTTTTTGAGAAATCTAATACATTCTTAAAGTAACATAAAACTATACAATTTCGGGGAATAATAATATTTTTAGAGAGCTCATTTTAAAAAAATCAAACAATGTTTTATAAAAAACATTGGATTTAATAATCATACCATTTTCTTCTTCACTACTAATTGAACTTCTAATTATTGGAGTGGTATTTTTGTACCATTATAAAATTTATCAAATATAAAATATTTGGTAAATATAGATTTATGTAAAAAAATTCAGTGATATGTTGAAACATAATTATACCTTCCATTTGTCCTTATAGTACGAGTAATAAAAAATTAATTACCATATAATTTTTTCTTTTATCATTCACCTTAAGATGTAATGGTTATAGATCAAAGTCGGTTTCCTTTTTAGGGAAGAACTAGTAAGAAATATTCAAATATTAATTTAAATTGAAACAACAAATAGTGGATGGTGCATAATGTATGAATTTCTATAAATTACCATTTTTAGCTAACTTTTTCAAATCACATTGTTATTACATTTTTAATAGTCATTAATTAAATACATAATTCATTAACTAGATAAATTGATATATTTTCTCTACGTATCCTTCTATGCTATGATCAGTAATGAAATATCATCCTCTTCCCTCCATGATGTTTAGAAAATCATCTAAATTAAATATTTATTTTTATATAAGATCCATGTGATTAATGGTTATCTCCAACATTGACTAAAAAATTTATGACACATCAAATTATTATATAATAAAAACTAATTTCTAATATGTAATAATCCAACTAGTGAAAGTTTTTAATCCACTTAATAATCAATCATCATCACTTCTTATGACGAACAATAATTCCATAAGATTCCATCAAAAGTCTTAAAAAATTTACACCATAGGTACATATATATTAATTAACCTTTTTATTTAGAATATATTTTCCAATTAACTATTTTCATATGATTATAATGAAATTTCATATACAATAAAATGGTCTTTACCTAACCCGACATCATTAAGGGACATTCTTACTATTTCATTATACTCTTGTTATGACTCGACTACTTATATGATTTATATTATATATGATAGAAAAAAACAATTCTTCATGCTTAGAGCACACAATAATAGAAAATATGTGTTCAATAGTTTTAATCAATTTATTCATAAACTAAGAGATCATTAGAACCACTAAAATAATGTGGAAGCTCCCCATAAAACATTCAATAGATTTATTATACATCGTTTTCATATTTATAATTTTATCATGATTTATATCATGACAATGATCAATATGTATAAAAAATATTTTTTATTTCATCTCTCAAAATATTTTGTTTAATAGGTATAAAATCATTGGAATTTATTTCACATTCAGAATTAACATGGTTTCATCATCCTCCAACATTTGACAAAAAAACTAGATTTTGGGAAATAATAATAATATAGGTAAACCATATAATCATAAGAATTCAATTATAAGATTTACAAATCACGAATCCTTCTTTTAAATTTATGACCCTATTGGTTTTACTTAGGTCACTCATTATAATCATCTACACATATCATACATAAGGGGTTATAACAAAGAAATTAATTTACACAACAATATATCATTTTAGTGTGGAAGTAGGATGAACATAAGGGAACACATACCATGAAACATAATGACATATAAGGTATACACAACAAACAAATTTCAGGGTTATTAACCAAGATTCATCTTTTTCATACCCCAATCCACTTGTAGTATCTAGATTGGAATGTTTTCTATTAATGATTCATACAAATCTTTAACATATGTTTCTATGTTGTCCAATATATAGAATTATAGAAATAAGTATCACTAAATATTTCTTATCCAAGATTCCAATGGTAAATAAACATTTGAATAATGCCAACTAATGTGCCCCATATTTTAAATATATTGATATTACATATTATCATAGAATCTTAATTTAGAATTCATAATTATCCATGATATAATGATACAGTTCTTGTATAATTGGAAACATGGATTCATAAAACAATTGGTTCATAGGTAAATGAAATCATCTCCCAGTAATTTCTTTATAATAATAACCCTTTCTAGACATATTATATTTGACAACATTCTTCATACACTAGGCAAGGTAGAGACAATAATGTGTGAGATCAAATGATCAATAAGGAAAATTAAGGGATGTATCATTTATGACATAAACATAACATGATAATAGAGGTGTCAAAACATGAGTAGAACATATGATAATCATTCCAAACATATGATAGATAATAATCCCAAGCCATGATATAGTGATTTCCATTTCATAAGATATTAAAGATTAATTAATCAAATAAAATAAGACATTAGACATTAAAATTTTCAAAAGATATATATTTTCTTTTAAAAAAGATATAAATATAAATTTTTTTCATTATTAATCATGATTTTACATAGACTATCATTGTTGATAGGGTGATCCCCAAAACCTATACCAATATTAATGGCTCACATACAAGGCTATCATAGTTGATAGAGTCCCTTACTAAAATTCATTCACTCCCTTTTATAGTCTACCTTATATCATGATATTTACATGTTTTCCCCATTCTATAGTGAGGTATATATTTATGAGTCCACCCATCACATAATGATGATCACACATATGTTATATTCAATATTGTAATACATTCAACAAATAATAAAATGAGAAAAGTAAGAACATGTAATAAATATTTCATCATATTATATCCTATACAAATTTAATGAGTTAAACAAAAATTGTTTCATCATAAAAATAAATCATTCAGATAAATAATTTATAATAAGACATTGGTTAATATCACTAGTGTAAATATATTTAACCAAAAAAGATATTATCATAGATAAAATAGATATGTTATAAGATCACTCGAAAAATTCATGAGAAAAAT
This sequence comes from Viscum album, assembly GCA_963277665.1. Classification (NCBI taxonomy): domain Eukaryota; kingdom Viridiplantae; phylum Streptophyta; class Magnoliopsida; order Santalales; family Viscaceae; genus Viscum; species Viscum album. The sequence goes on from OY728159.1 coordinate 2,013,741,082, forward strand.
AACACTATCAATTTGGTTTAAAATAAATAAAATCTGAATAATACACAAACCTAAATGAAATGACTATATTTATTAAAAAAAGATAAAAATATAAATTATTCTACAAATAATTTATAATTTATGATTATATATAATTTTATTAATTCCATTCATGTTAAAATAAGGATTCATTTCACATTATAGCAAGAATGTCTAATGAAAATCACTTTTAATATAATAAGAAGATTCAGTTTAGTTTTAAAAAATAAAACATAAATATCTAATAAAATTATTAAAAATAATATGATATTCTAAAAAACAGAAATTAAAACATTTAAAAAAACATGTATGCGGAAAAAAAAACTTCAATAGAAGTATGAAATAAAGCCAATTTTCTCTAAAGAACTATATCGACAATTTTAGTTATTAAATAGATGAAAATTAAATCAGAAGAAATTTATTATCCAAGTAAAATAATATGATAATAAATTTTTTGATTTTCATGAGAGTTGTATCTTGAAATTACATAATTGGGGTAATTAATCATAAACAACCCTGATAAACATTCATATTTTAACATAAAAAACTTACATAAGGCTTGAAATCCTTTATACATGATCGAACCTCCAATAAAATAAATATATATTTAATGTAATACTATTGTTTAGTTAAAATAATAAATTTTATACCTTATTTCTTTCATATATCTATTTATAAAACATTTATTACCTAAATTATTTTAAAAACAATATTATGGGTGATGACATTTTTATTATATATATATATATATTTTGGTTTTCTCATTATTATATTTATACATTAATAATTGTTTGATAATATTATTAATTTATTAAATATATAAATATATTATATTTTTATTATAGATATATTTTGAATCATTTATAAAATTTATGGAAGGAAATGAATAACCCAATCTATGGTTATGGAAGGTCGTATGTATACATAATGTGTATTATAATTTTCTTACATATGAATATAATGAATGAAAATCAATAATTAATATATAATATATATTTTTATATCATACACATAAAATATATTCATCATATTTATCATTATTACTATCCATTTGAAATATATTTGAAAAAACATTCACATTCCACTGTGGTATTGGATGTCTATATGTACACATGATGGGAATTATTTTTTTTATATGATTTACTTTTAAGAAATTATATATGATATGATAATTAAAAAAATAAATTAAAGTCATAAAAATAGTAATGTACCTTAAAAACATCCTTAAATCCATCTATAAGATTGAGCACCAGAATGATAATTAAATTGGTTTGGTAGGGGGTAGGCCAGCATATGAATGATAGATGGTTGTTTTTCACATGTTGTATAAGAGAATATAAATATAGGTTATTAGATTAAAAAAATTACAACACATTACATAGAATATAATTTTTTTATTATTTATTAATTATTTAATACTATTTTATGGGGGTATAAGAAGAAATAAATGGAAGATCCATGGTTAAGATAAATACAACTTATTCAGAAAACCCCATTTGAATTATACCAAAATCCCAACATGTATATTATTATGATAAAGTAAAGTGATCTTTTAATTATTTTGAATTTTTTTAATTTATTAAAAAACCTCATTGATATTAAATTATAAATATTAACATGTGAAAATGTAAATATTTAATAAATATACATTAGTAAATGTATTAATGGAATTTTTAAGGTAAAATTCTAGTTAGCATCTTATAAAATTCCATACAACATTTTTAAATTTAGGAACTGAGTTAGTGCACAATTCTAAGGCCTATAATGTCTCAATGTAGATAAAATATAAATAATAAATAGATATTATTATTATCCCATTTTTTTAAAATGTAATTTAATATATCACAAATGGTTGATTCCAAGAGAAATATTATACCATCATTTCATCTAGGATGCAGTGTTTATTTTAGGAATCGTATAAAAAATGTTATAAAGGTCGATCGGTCGTCTTTTTGTTGTTTTCAATAGAGATCACTTTCAGATACCTCTTATGACCAGATTATGAGACTATGATCATCAAAAAGGAATGGTGGAATATTCTTGTTAAAACATGGCCATGATGATCTTTTGAGAACATAGATATATTTGATATCTATGGGGAATGATTACTATGAGTGATCGAACATACATTACAATAGTAGTTTAGGATGGTCTACGTGACCTATACTAAGGATAACACTAGGATTGATGTCTTATAGATGTCTAACACAATGTTCAGGTTACTATATAGATATAAATAATCACGAGTTTAGATCGAATGGTGAGATATTTTCAAGGTTATATTGATGTTTTCCATCATGGACCTAATGTAGGAACGATCTGGTTTTTTGGTTTGGTTAGCGACCAGTCACTCAGTTATGGTTTGTGTGGTAATAGTTATCACTATAATGAAACACTTATATTCATTGTCTAGTGAATACAATGAATCATTAATATTCCTTTATATAATTCCCCATGATTCCAAAGGATGTCAATAAATGATGAGGTGTTTGAAATGATAGCGGGGATGAGTTCACATTTTCTAACTAAAACCATTAACCCAAAATAATCATAACCAATTAACTCACTATAGGATTCATGAATAAATGTAAGACAACAGAACCATTATAATTATAAATAAAATCCATACATAATGTGCTACGGAAGAATCCAAAAATAATTTAAAGGAAATAAAGTAAGAAAAACTAATTACATCAAAATGACCACAAAAATACATGCTCTACATGCTCTATACTCCAACATCACCAAATAAGGCACTTATCACAAGGTGGTGAAAAAAACACGTGACACATTGCCTCTACCAATTTCCCATAATTATCATTTGAAAACCTAACACAGCAATAATGAATTGTTGTGTGTAAAACAACCTAGGCTTCCACAAATTACATCCATAATTTCACCACTAGAATAAAAAGGATATAATTATTTACATAAAATAGTTTGTATAAATAAATTTCCCAAAATAAATTATATCTATATATAATAAAACTATCAATTCCATTTAAAATAAAATGTAAACAAGTATTATTTAGAAAAAATTTTCCAATAAATCATATCTCCAAGAAAACAACCAAATAAACCATTAAAAATAATTCTGATTAAGGTTTTGGCCTATAAATTCTATTCTACTTATTCACACATTCAACTTTGCATCCTTAGTTATGATAATTCCATACTCATGAGAGGTCTCTCATAGAACCACCATTTCATCACATGATAATTATACTACATGTAAAATTACACCATTGGCACTAAACACGAGTTCATATTTAAACCATTCCATAAAAATGAAAAACACACACGAACACATCCTTATTATTCCAAAACCATATAAAATAACCATTTAAAACTACTGCAATAAACTCGTTATTCTATTACAAACCTTATTAATAATAAAAATTACCATCACCCATACAATTTTAATAAATTCATTCCTTTTATTGAATATATTTTTTATCAAATCCATTCACTATTACTCTAGAGGAATCTTATTTTAAAATCAAAATTTTAAAACAAATAATCAAATTCCTTAACCAAAGTCGCTAATTTTCCAGATCCTCCACAACCATCGTCAATGGGGGTTTATATAAATCATAAAAATGAAAATGAAAAATCAATTCTATATGAAATAACAAATTTTAATCCATGGCATTAAATTCTACAAAGTTGAGTTGAGAGTGAAGCCACCTACCTCGGAGTTTTGGATGAAAACCGAAAGTGGACGAATATCAATTAAGAAGCCCGGTCAATTCTCTACAAAACAGCCTTTCATCTCTTATCCTATCATGATCAAGAAAAAATGCAAACATATTTTATATTCACTATCGTATATCTACCCATAAATGATATATATTTATGAAATAAATAATATTAGAGATGTATATCAATATAGATATAGAAACTTACCAATAATGATGAAAAATAATCATATACCTCAAGAATTCTGCTTTAAATCACCCAGAATAGCCTCTAGATTTCCTACAAATTGTTTGGATTATTTGGCCTTATGAGAAAAAAAATATTTATTTATAGAAATATTGGGGAAAAACTAGTGGATTGAATAGAAGTTCGGCCATGATTTACTTTTTTAGGATCTTGTTTTAACCTGGTGCATATTTAATTTACACAATTAGAAAAATAATGTGCTCATCGTACGTTAGATACTACCTTAAGAATATCCTCACATGGACTCCTCTCATGGTCTACATAACTATGTGAACACCATGCAGAAGATGTCTCTAGTAAACATTCTACTACACACGGTTTCTATTAGGATTTTTTTACGTTTTGGACAAACTATGCACAGATCGTGTGCATCTCCATTATCCCCCAAAACATATTTAAAACTCCCAAAACACTCCCACCCTTCACCCATATCCATTATATACATAAAAACATTGTTATAGGGTTACATACAAGTAACCATATGTACTGCAATCACATATGTATCATTATTATTGAATAATCAACTACAGTTGAGCACATCATGTTAATGAAATATTGGTGGGTTTCTAACGATTACTCTACTCACACCATACTTGAGGATTTTTATATGCTTATAGATTTCATGACTAAATACCAGGGGAATGGAAAAGGGAATATAGTGGATGGTTGAGAGGTGGAGCATAGAGCTGGAGAAGACTAGGAAAGACATTAGAGTTCCCCAATGATGTATAATTGTTTACATGTCTTGTATTTACATACATCTTATATTTTACACATTATTACCAAAATGGGATCCACATTAATATGTATGGAATTATTCATTGTACATATTTTACTCTGAATTTTTTTGTTATTCACTATTTTCAAACAAGATTAAATTATATAGAGGGTATAGTCTCACCAATTCCATATTTTGACCCTCACTGGAGGAAATCAACCTCTTATATATCGGGAGGTACATATGTGGTAATGTAGCATCCAACTCACACTTGGTGGTTTGAGTTGGGATGTTAAGAAATGTAATAAATTCATCAATACTCAATATATATATTTTTTATAATCATAGATTGGAATATTTTAGGAACTATAATTAACAATTTCAATTCATGATGAATAAATATGATAGTTCCTATACAACATTGGAACGTAAACCTATGAATTTCCAAAATATGGGTTACACGTGTGTTCCTATTATTATTTATTGAACACACCTTGGGTGATGAAAATTATTTTGATTTTTTATTAATGAGGTTTTAGGTTTTCTCTTTCATAAGTACTAGGAATATAAGATTACAATCCATATATATACTTATTGTTGTACTTCATTATAGTCCATTTAAAAAGTTTTTTGATTTGAACATTCTATTTGGAATATTTTTTAATTGTGAGATATATACAGGTTTCCATTTTGTGATATATATCTTGATTGTAAAAAAATAATTAATTATGGTATGTTTTGTGGTTAGTATATATATATCATGATGTTTGGAATTAATATGTATGGATATAGGGAATGGTTATTTCTAATAGTTTTAAACATTTTGTTAAAAGTAAACTTCTAGTTAAACCCTATTTTTTCCATTGACTAGTTTTAAGAATCCTCATCTGGTCCCATATACAGATTAGGGTTTTTCCTAACACATATCATTATTTTCTAAAACGAATCATCAGTTGTATGTCCAATGATAATATGTGTTCCATGTATGAAAGATAAGGCTATCGATTGTGCTAATACTAACACTCCCTGAGCCTAGTATTGGTTATGCAGTTTACTATGATGCATCATAAATTAGTTTGGGGGAGGTATTGAGGAAATGAGATAATATATAGAATATAGGTCTTGTAAACTAAAACCTTATGATATGATATACAATACACATGACATGAAGCTTGTAGCCATGGTTCACACTAAAAAGAGTTTGTGAGAGTAAATCATCATTGAGTGGTTTGTTGTTTATATGGACCATATGTGACTCAATTATATATTCACAAAACGGGAACTAAACCTAGGGAAGAGGATCTACATTGATTATTTATAGATGTTCAACATTTATAATATGTATACACTCAAAAAAGGAATCATCGATTTCAACACACTCAGTAGTACGACACATGATGAGTATGAACACTGTGTGAAGCCTTTAGAGGAGCAGTGATGTAAGGAGAGTTTGATAGCCAAAAAAGAGTATGTATACATCTGAGAATCATGGATATATGTGGTGTACCCCCTTTATGATAATATCATTATTTTTGGAATAAGTGAAAATGGGTCAGGAGTTAGAACCAGAGTGTCCCATTATGGTGGACAATTTAGCTTGAAGCGACATAATAACCAAAGGATTGATTGAAGATTCTGATTTGATAATGGAATATAGTAGAGTTATAGACTCAGATTCCATCATAGGAGATTAGAAGAGGGATTAATATAAAACTAGATTGGAAATAAATCTTTATGAAACCACGATGTTTAATAAATTCAGTTTATATTTTTGGTGGTGAGTGGTGAAAAGATACATTTCATGTTTTTTCTCATGATTACAGAACTATTAGATGATTAATTGTGACAATTACCACACTTGTTTGTTTTGACAACCACACCAAATACCTATATTAATTTAGGAGGATATAATGATGGGATTTTCTATAGGGAATACATGAGAACCAAATGATTCATGAGCAGTATTGGTGATTTTCACCATCTCACAAAATTCTCTTACTTATTACTAATTAATAAAATGCTCACTATGTGGAAGTGATTATAAGGATATATGTAAGATATTTTTTTACCATTTCATAACGTTCACATTATAATTATGTTAGATAGATAAACATGTTTGACATCATTCTTATGAATCGTATTTGAGAAGGCCCTATGGACTCATATGAGATTTTGCTGAGCATACAATCCTCAGACTGATTAAAAATTAGTGAATAATATATTAATAAAAGAGGATAGGATTCCATCATGAATTATAGAATAAGTGTAATTCCCCGACCCCAGTTACCCAGAGTCGGTGCATTATTTTAATACATTGACAAGATAACAAGGAATCAATTCCCAAAGGACCGATTAGTTTAGAAGTCATGGAAAATAGATTACATACAAGAATGTTACATTACACTTCATAACATACAAAACATCATAAATAATCCTTTATGAATGCCATTTTTCCCTTGTCTAAACCCTGCATATCTATCATAATATACTTCATGGAATCCTGGGAAAAATAAAACATTGAAAGGGGTGAGTTCAAATGCTCAGTAAGGGTATGTAATACAACATAAAATGACATAAATATTAAGCATGGTAAATAATTGAAACCACATCCCCTTACCAATAATAAACCAGAAAACATTTAAGGAAACAATATGAGATGAGTAAATAATGCCATAATAAAACATAATCATGGGTATTCTACTAGTTGAATGACCACATGAACCATCAATATTATTTCCATAATGAGATAATTTATAATTCTGAAATTTAATTTCTTTTTCAAGGCCTCATTCCAAGACCCAGGGTTTACTATAACCGGAACCCAACCCTGAGTGCCTCTAATAACCGGACACCAACCCGGAATGCCTCTAATATCCGAACACCAACCCGGAGTGCCTCTAAAACCAGAGACAAACCCAGAGTGCCTCTAATAACCAGACAAAAACCCAGAGGGATTACTTTTACCGGTCCCCAACTCAGAACATATGAGTCCAACACATTCATCTTAATAAGAGGATGAAATATAACATAAACAATCATATTAAAACTAGCTTATGAAATGCAAAAACATTAATCATAAGCCATTAATGACATAATAATAACTCATTCATAGTCAAACATATCACAAAACCTTACATACAGTATGAATTATTTTTATCACAATAAATTAACTTCAAATAAGTGTAAAATTTATCAAATGATGTTGACATAGATGCAATCAAAACTATTTGAGAGGAATATCTCTTTTTTGAAATCATTTAAAAGTAAAATAAAAATAAAACATTTATTTTTAAAATAACCTTATTAGCTTTTAAGGGAATCTTTGAAGATTTTATAATGGTAGAAAATAGATTCAACCTCCATATATGTTAAAAACAACATTCTTACCTTAACTCTGTCGAAAATGTTAAAAATGACCTTGTTTGGAAAATGATGGAAAGAATCCATTATAAACTTCTTATAAAAAGTAAAAATGAGTAAAAATGACATTAACCAATTGTATATAATATATTAAGAATGATTTGAAATAATATTTTTAGAAACATGGATGTGGATGATAAGGAGATCCCAGTAGACAATTACGTATAAACAACCTTGGATAATAACGATATTGTGAAATAAACCCTTACAAATTTCGTATCTTGCGAAACATACACCCCATGAAAGAGGTATAAAAAAATGAATATACTGATGCACATAAATTAATGTCTATTACACAAATAATACACTGATGGTCAGTACATACACCACCCAAAACGTAGTACTGGCAATATGGCATGATTCTCACGGAAATAAGGGGTGAGATGAAAAACCCCTTACCTTGTACTTTTTATTGGTTGGGGGTAGTTTAACCTCCTTTATAATGGTGAAACAAATGTTATTAAATTATACATGAATCATATACATTAATATGATATAATATATGATCTTTTAACATTTCTTTGTTAATAATATCTTAGTATTATCGTCGTTTCGGGTGTTAACTTACTCGTTTTCTTTTATATGTTTTGTTACATAATACATGTTTGTTACATATGGGTTGTATATTATTAATATCTATAATGATATTAAGTTGTTAAAAATTATTATTAATCATAAAATGATAATTATATTTGAATGGATTTGATTGGGAATGAATCTCATCAGGTTCGTGGAGACGGTAGTCCGTACATATGAACGAGTGACAATATCATTCTTTTGATATTAAAAAATATATAATTTGATGTTATATCATATATAAATAATCTTTATCATGTTATATTTATTATTTACATGAATTAAAAATCATTATTATACCCATCCAAATAATAATTTGTTGAATAACAATTACACCACGACGGGGAGACGGTAAGCCGTACGTACGCACGTATGGTGACATGTCAGTCAAAGGATGTAGAGAATACTGAATATGGTTGTACCATGTTTATAATAACATATATTTATATATAATATACTTGAGTTATTATTTTTGAATTGTAATAACATTGAAAGAATAAGTTGAATAATAAAGGAACTTGAAATGGTGGTGAAATCATAACCTCTTCTTCAGGTTCTTCCTTTTGATTTGATCAAAAGGGCTCCATAGGATGGCATTATGACTAGAATAAGGACTCTAGGATTAAGTGAGGGATGTTTAGAGAGTATTTGGGAAGGGGTTGGCTGAACCAAAAGGGTTTATAGGTTTGAATTAATGGGAAGGGGGAGTTCCCTTTTATAAGAGGGGTGAGGGGCACCTATGGAAAAGCTAGAAATATTATTTTATAATAAATTCATATTAAGTTTCTAATGGATCCAAAGTGGATTATTTAAATTTTAAGGTGGGGATGGGTTGAAAGAAACTCAAAAAATAGGATTTAGACAGTTTTGTGTTACTATATTAACCTTGTCATTATGTATTAACTCTTAGTTAATTAGTTTCACTTTTTCTATGTCTTTTTTTATTTTTATATTATATGGTTAATAAACATTCTATATACATCCAAGAGATGCCCCAAGTGGTCCATTAATGAAAATAAATATCATGATATATGTATCTTGGCCAAACCATAGATTTTTACGAATTTAATATCAATTAATAATATAATATTTGTTTTAAAAATTCTTTTATGTCAATTTTGACACTATTCATAATTGATTTTTGTAAAAATCATAACAGAATTATTACTTAGAAAAAAGTTAATTAAATCAATTCTAACATTTCATATTAACATATAAAATTATTGGTATTTATAAAAAGTCTAAAATTATATTTATTTGGGTATTTATAATATAAATTATTCTAATTATTCATTAATTAGTTAATTACTACATCACAATTGTTCTTAACTAACTTAAATTATTTAAGGTCTAAAAATTATAAATAAAATATGATTATGTAGGAAATCGTTTTTTCTTTCTAATTAATATTTATAGTCGAAAATCCAACATATATAACCCTATATAAAAATTGTTTTTCTAGAAGATATATGCTTATACAATTTTTGTATTTATTTTAACTTAATTAAAATAAAGTGTCCCTATCACCTTCAAGTGGCTCCATGGTATCCCAAAATCTACCCAAAGATTTCGATGGTCGGAAATTTATCCACCAATATGGTTAAGAAACGTTTTTGTGTAATTTATTATTATTATAATATTATTCTTTAACCCTTATTTACCGGATTTATACTTTAACCATGGTAAATAAAATATTTACCGAAGTAATTATTCAAAATCTCTAAAAATAAAATTTAAATATTTAAAAAATTTGGACATCTTGATTCTAAATATGGAATCCATTTTTCCAAATTCAAAACACATAAGTTAATGAAATAAATTTAAAATTAATTCCCGCCGTCAAAACAAAAAGCGTGTTTTTAAAATATAATAACTATCTAAAGATTGATACTTGTTTATGTCCGGTTTAATTGTGAAATTATGTACAATGACCAACATCATATTAAATGGTAAAAATATAATCTAAATATACTTTAAAACCACTCAAATTAATAATTTTACACTATTAAATATTTTGATTAGAAAAGTTGTTTTTAATTAAAATTTAGTAGTTTTCACTATTCATCAAAATATAAAATTTATCCGAAAAGTACCTAAATATAACATTAAGATAAATTCAATACACCGAATCCAAAAATGATGACCATTTTGAGTGATAATATTTATAAAATTTCAAAAATTAGTTATTACTATTCAAAACGGCTAGTTTGATTGGTTGTGGTGTGTGTTAGAACTCGAAGTTGCGTACAACACACGGTGGTGTATTATTCAATAAGAAGCGTACTAAGGAAGCGTGTGGAGTTAAATTGTAAATTTTTTATGTCCCCATTCTAAATAATAGATTTATTTTTTCAAATTTAATATATAAATGTTTTAAAATGTTGGATTTCAAAAGGGTTCACCACTAAAAGTCGGTAAAAGTGCATTTTTGAAATACACTTCTTTTATCTTAAAAAATGAATTTGTTATTAAATCATGTATATGAAACTCTTAATATGGATTCTAAAATTATAATTATTATACAAAATTCAAAATTCAGTTAATAGTATTCGTAACCTCTTTTGATCGGCTAGTTTGGTAATTCATGGTGCGCTTGAACTCGGTGTGACGTTTAGTGAAAGTATTTGAATTATTTTGAAGAAATAACACACTATAAAATATTGGTGTGTTACAATAAAATAGATCTTGGTATGATCAAATAGATATTATTGAGTTCATATTAAATAATATTTACTAGGATGTCATTCAGAAAGATCATTACATGGTTTTTTGGGAGACTATGTCAATCATTGTTTCTTATGATAGATGAGGAAGGGTTTGTGATTTTTATTGGGATATTGAAGCCTATGATATATTTCATTTAATTGTGATTATTTTTATAAAATATAAAATAATATATAGATATAATATCTGTAATAGGAGGAGATAATGTTACTTCATTGTGGGTGATCATGTTGTTTTGTGAGTGACTCCTCATGTGGGGTAGAGACATTTAAATATGAAGGGAAATCAAGAACCTTGTTTTGTAATATAATTTGAGATAACTGAGTTGATAGAGGCAATTTATAATATTTGAACATACCCTATCACTATCATAGTATATATGATGTGCTCCTTGTGAGACATATTCGAAGGCACATACCAACCCTACTCATTTTATTGATTGAGACTAAATTTATTAGTAGACTGATGTATCATATATGTAATGTATTCTTCAGATAATAGATTGATGTGAGAAGGTTTTTTCAGGAAAAAAGGGAAACCAGTATGGATTTAGTGGCTGAATCGATGTATTGAATGAGAAATATCAGAATAGAAGTCAAATGCCCGAGTTATAGTGCCCTGGGTTATTTTAGCAAGACCATTATAGATACTTCTTGAAGATCGTATGTTAATAATTGGAGAGAATTATAATACCAGTAAATATTTAAATGGTTAAAATAAATCTTTTTTTGTAATATTTATGTCAAAATTAAATTCTTTAATTAAATCAATTAATATATTTTTGAATGATTTTCATAAGTGTAAAAGCACCGTAAACATCATGGAATATTCTACAGAATATTTAGGGAGATATTAACTAATTATGTGTGATATTATGTGACATATATATTATCATCATAGAAAATATAGAAATAATAAATTTATTACAATACTAATGCATGATTTATCCAAATAAATGAATATATCTCAAATGATACATTGTATAACATACCTAAGATCATTATAGTATCTTGTAGGCGGTGTTTACCATAGGTGGTGTATAACATTTCTGAGCATTGGAGGTTTGGTCTAATCCAAAGGGTTGATATGTTATCTAAAATGTTTATTATATTATTATTTCTAGGAATAATTTAATATCTTCAATGTGTTTTCTTGTATTAGAAATATGATATCACTATTGTGTATGAGACATGGTGTTTACCCTAGATGTAGTGTATCATTTTTTATTATCATATGATTGGTTGAATTATACATAATGGTAATAGTAATTATACTATTTTTATTCTTTATGTTGAAGAAATTAAATAGAACCAAATACTTGTGAAATTACATAATTTTTTTCACTAAATTACTGATGAATGTTTATCCACTGTTAAATTATTTTGATTTTAGATAAGAATTGTTATCTTATTACATCTCCAACATATAAAATGGTGTGATAAGTATAAATTTAATCATTAATAAATAATTAATTGAATTTTTATTAACAAAATTAATGGTTGAAATGAAGTGAGGTATTTTAATAAGAAAAATAAATATTTTTCTCATTATTATTATTATTTGTTTTTTGAGAAAATATTATGGTAAGTGGAAAGATTAAATGTGTATAAACATGTATCATGCTAATATATATGTATATATGTAGATGTTTTGATATATACACCTATATATGGATGAATATATATATATATATATCATGTATATAAATTGGATAAATATATATATACACATATGTGATGGTGTATATAAGTATATACAGATTGAGATATATATGTTTGTGTCATGTATATGTATGGGTTATATATATATATATGGGTATGTATAAATATGTATGAGTTAAAAATATATATAAAGATATGTCTATATATATTATGAGTATATATATATATATACATGACTTTCATTATATATAAATTTAAATATATTATTTAATATGTTTAAAAGTTTAATCTAAAAGTAATAAAAATCGATTGGCATTATTTATGATGGAAGATAAGAGAAAATTAATTGAGTAATAAATTGGTTCAGCCATTAATGAAATGAATAAAAGAAATGTCAAAAGGTGGGAAGCTATTTGGGGAGGTGCTTTTGTACATTTTCACCTAATGCACATGCCTACCCAATGTCTCCCACCATGTATTATCTTCTTATTTTATATTATATTTAATTAATTTTATCAATTTACCTAAATCGTGTATCTTCATTAACTTCCTGGATATTGATTGGATTTATGTTTCATCAGTATTGTTGGGTTCACCAGGACAATCAGAATCAAAATATTATTTTTTTAATTATTAAGTTAATTTATAAATATGATTTATCAAATTTTAAATTGATCTTTTAAAAAAATATTTCAAATTATAGTCACATTGATTGATTTTGGAAAAATAAAAAAAATTCTATATGATATTTGAGTTGAATTATCAAAGGAAAATAAAACTTTTAAACAAAAATAATTGTAAAAATTTATTTAAGTATAGTATCAATAAATTGTTAATTGATATTTTGTAAAATAAAGTATCGTAATAAAGTAGTGAAACATTATTTATTAGGTAAAACTATTAGAATATAAATATATAATTTATCTAAGGATACTTATAAGGTAATAATCATGTTCCAATGTTTGAAAAAATTCTTATTGGATAATTACATAAATTATAAAAGGATAAAAATTATAATTATCAGATGATAATTGTGATATTTTCAACCGATTAATTATTATCAATCATAATTATAATGGATAATTTATCAAAAAAAATATAATTAATTTTAAAACGATATTTTTTTATAAATTTCAAAAAAATTAATTATAGTAGATAATTATAGTAATTATAATGTATAATTTAGGATAAAATTGTAGTGATAATTATAAAATGATAATTTAGGATAAATTATGAATAGATTATTATAAAATGGAAATTAATTAGGAATTATGAAAAAATAATTATTCTTATGGAGAATATTTCATGTGCATGAATTAGTCTACAATGATATTTCTAAAAAAATTAGGATATAAAATGTATCCTCACATGAAATATTATATTTATTTTTGAAAATAATAAGTGACTTTTGATTTAGGAACCCTTAAAGAACCCAATACATTTTAGTGTTAATGTTTACGAAAAAGGCCTCAAATGGGTGTCCTTGACCAATGAGGTTTCCAGTCCTTTTATCAAACAACATTGTATGTTTTATTATTATTGTGAAATTAATGAATTTTGGGGTAGAAAGTTACATAACATATTGGTATCTTATTAAACATAATTAACTAAAATGATTGTAAAATTCAAATATTTTATATCCATGAATGACATATAATTTATTATTGGTGTGCGTATCCTGTTAGACCATATAACCATACTCGATGAGAACTATTTAGATAGATACAATAAAAGTTAATGTTTTAATGACATGTTTTATTTATGATGGTTCTATATTTTATCCTGATATTTTCCATGAAATTTGTTCCCTTATATGTGGTCTTGATATGATATCGGTTTTTCATTATTATATGAGAACATTATGTTGTGTTGTCATTGAGTCTTCAAGGTACCTATGAGATTGGTGAAGCCATTTTGGCTTAGTATATCTAGTGATGTGCATGTTCAGATGGTTCCTGTGACATAATGAAGAGACTAAGAAGGATGTTGGGGGACTGATGGCTTGGTGTGTCCTGATTTGGGTTGAATGACAATAATGAGTGATCACACCCATATGTAATGATGGGTGGGCTTGACAATCATGAGGATCAGACCTGAATGACCACAGTTGGGTATGGAGGTCTATATGAAAAAAACTGGGGATATAAAAGGGGAATGATTGCCTACTATGTTCTAACCTGGAGTGATGGGGAATGTATGATGATGGATTAGATTGATTATTTTTATAACTTTTATTCATTTACATGATTGATCCCTTTATTTATTCATGGAGTGGATGTAGGTACTATCACGTGTTTATGGATTCTATGTTAGCTCACATCCACAATGTTTTTTGTATTTTATTAATTATGGTTATGAATTTATCATCATTATGGTTTCAACATTAATATATGGGCACATTAGGTCAAGGATACACTAGTGGTATCATAGTGTTCCTTGTACTAAAATACTACTCAAATATTTCAGTTCAATTTTATATTTAATTACAAGAGATCCTATTTTGTTAATATTATCTTTGGTGGAGGGTTTAGTAGTGATGCCTGAAAATGGAGTTGTCTTGGAACGACAATGAGGTACCACATATATGTTTGTTCATTTTCTTATCTTTTACCTACCTGTAACTAAGAGTCCAAACAAATATACCAATTTGGGAGTTATTTTTATATCTAAGACCTTATTTATTTTCAACATTTTAGTCTATTTATTTACTCATAGTTAGGTTATTGGAAAAAAAGTTACTACTAAAGGACATGGTACAATGGTTATTGTTTCCCCACTGTCATATTTATATACTTACTACTAGTCAGTAGCAACTTGGTTATGAGGATGACTATATAAGTTCACCTACAATATTCCATGAACTCAGTGGTTTCGGTGTTATTTTTAATATCATTTTCATATATAAGAATTTAATTATGGTGTTTTACATGTTTTGGCTGAAATAATATATCTCGATGTGTGGATATGATATGAGAGAATGTGTCCTTTTATATGTGTGTGAGATTACATGATTATAATTTTTTAAAGAATAAAATATATTAATTTCTTATTCACAAAAAATTACTAAAAAATTATAATATTCCAAAAATATTAATGATATAGTGTTTATATATGGGCATATAATATAAATTTGAGAGGTGTTTAGTATATTTAATATCTTATCTCATTATATTAAACATCTTAGAATTCCACATTTAACATTAACTATCGTAACCAATTTTAAAAAAAATCATTCTCCTATGATAAAAAATTACATTAAAATAGATCATAATATTATATATTATGATTAAAAATATGGAAACAATTTTATCCTTTTAGATTCACAGTTTTTTAATATTTCATTTTAAATTAATCCTACATACAAAACAAAATTCAGTTTTCTAATGAAAACCTTTTCCTCGGTGTAAAATGAATAAATAAAAAAATTCAACCTATTTTTTAAATGGATTATATTTTACAAAAATTATATAATTGAGCTAATTTCACTTTTATAAATATTTTTCAAATGGAATGTTATCAATTATTTAAATGAAAAATCTCTATTTATGAAAAAACATGAATTTCACAATTTATAAATAAATTATACATTTGTAAGAGTTATAAAAAATTAACTATAATATAATTATCAAATTTTAATTTGAAAATGATATTTGTTATCATGTATATATTTAATATTTGTTAAAATTTAATTTTCAAATTATTTTTCATAACACGATGAAATTGGATTTTTCAAAAATAGTATTTTTATGCACAAAAATGATTTATTCATTTCCCATGATTGGAAAGAAATAAGAAATATTTCTCAAATTTTTTTGATGTATTATAGAAAAATAAAATTAATAAAATTCCTTAATAGTTATAATGAAAATTTATATAGAAAACAATCGATTGGGTTTATAAAAAATGATTTTTATAAAAACATTTTTATTACATTAAAATGAATCTTATTTTATGTTCTATTCAAATGATAAAAAATAAATTTATTTTAAAATTTTGTTCACCATATAGTTTATATCAATTAGTATTTCATATTTAAACATTATTTTTTAATCACCTAGGTAAAATGGTGTAGTATAGCATAGTTCCTTTAATATTTCAGTTGGGTTTATTGAAAGCTATTAAAGTGATTTGATTTCATTAAAAATAACTATAGCATATGATCTAGGGTTGTTAAATCAAACCAAGATAAATTAATTTTTATTTAAATTATTTTAAAATTACATCTATTATATCTCATAAAATAATCTCACAATCAGAAGAATGAATAGTCTATTATATTTGGGGATAGATATATAATAAATATGTTGTCCAATACATGTGAAATATTGTCCATAATTGGTCAACACTAGAACATTCTAGAAATTCCATAAGATGGTCTCATCATTATAATATTGTTAAATCAAAACATAAAAAATGTGTTTTATCTTATTTTTAGTAAGGATAAACATAAGTAATAACATTGGAATGTCAGAAGTGATAATTAGATGAGAATATGTGTGTAATCAAGATTCATAAAAAATTGTACAACAACGAATGACTAAATTATAAATAATTGAATAAGACATGATATAATATAATACATGAATTAAAGGTGTATGGAAACTTGATTCAATAAATTTGAGCCATGGGAGCGTGACATATGATTGAGAAGAATAATAAAAATATGACATTATTCATATAATTACCAATCATTCATATATGAAATCATTAGACTGATGATACATAACATTAGTGTCCACACTTATGTGAATCTAAAATATACTCATATATATATATATATATCTCATGAGATTTAAACATTAACCAATCCATTGGTTGGTGATATAATAAAAAATCTATCATTCTTATATACAACTGTGTACCACTTGAATTCAACCATTCACCAAAAAACAATGAACCCATTAAATAAGATTTGTTTTTTACTCTTTTAAAATGTAATAACATTATAAAATAATTAATAAACCCATAAATAATTACAAATTGAAAAGACTATTTAAAATAAATTTGTATCTAAATATACTTTTTAACATTCTAGGAAAATACCCTTCAATATAGATAATACAGACTTTATTATTTATACTATATAGAAAAAGTGCACATTGTATATATAGTAATATCATAATTCATTTTACATATATAATATTGGTGAACAAACATAAATAAAAAATACTACATCACAGTGTATTCACGAATTAAATTAATTTGAATAATAGTCATTCATATTCCCTATTGATTGTATAGAAATAAAAAGGCATGTATGGATATTCTCATTGATATAATCGAACGACATTTAATACATTGATAGAATAAATTTTTATGGTTATATTTTAGCAATATTATTAATCATGAATATGAAATTCCAAATAACAATGGCTAAGATGTATTATATTTTTTTAGCAGATTCAGAATAAAAACATTTTATATAATAAATATCCACAATCATTCAAAATAATTTAAAAAAAATCAATAAACCATATAGAAAAATAATTTAATTTAGAAAGCATTAAAATTTTAAGATAATTAATCTTATAAAGTAAAAATTGTAGGAAAAATATATATTTAAATAAAAAAGATCTTCTTTTAGAAATTTGAAAAATGCAATCAACAAAGAAAATTAAAAAATTCCATTAATTCATGTGATAAAAGTTATGTATTAGAAATTGATGGTAAAATATTATTGATGTAGAGATTATAAATTTGAAATAATCATTAAATAAATATTTTCATATGAATAGGATGGTTCCCAAATTAAAAGATGATATGTGTTTTTTCTCTCTTACAAGGTACACATTATGTGAAATAAGAGTTATGTGGAAATGATATTTTAAGGGTAAATTTACAAACCATGTGAATACATGATAGAAATTACTTTGGTTTATAGAATTTTCTAATTTTACATATGTGAATTATATTTAATGGTAATATTAGTCTATATAATATATAAGAAACAAATAAATTACAATTTGAGTATTATTTTAATCAAAACACCATTCAAAAATACTATTCATCAGATATTTTTTTAGAAATATCATGATATGTCCCTTTAATACTCATTAACTAATATTTTTTTATGAATTAAATCATAAGGCTGTAGATACACCGTTAAAATGAAAACACATTTTATGTTAAGATATATATATTAAGGGACGGAAATTTGATAATAGAAACTATTAATGAATTATAAATTCTTGATTCAAAACACCATGAGAGAATGGAAATTGAATAGAAAATTGAATATCCTGAAATAAAAGACAATCATGAAAGAATATAATAAATATTTATTATTAAGGAAACACATAAAACCCCAAAATTCCAAAAAAATAACATTTACTTTAATAATGTATGTGACATGCAACACCACATGTGGGAGGAAATACAAAACCCTAATAAAATATGATATATTTATTTTTTAAATAAACTCAATCTCTTCAGTATATATAATTTCATTTTATAATTATTTTATCAGGTGTTATAAGGAACAATATTTTTATTCATTATCATTCAATATACAGAAGTCATGTATTTACAAAAAAAATAATACATACATTATTAATTGATATATCATATAAAAGTTAGAATTATAGTTATGAATATGAATAAATAAATTAATAAACGTTTTATTTTTCAACTTAATAATATTAATATATTTTATAAAGAAAAATATTAATCAATTAAAATAAAAAAAAATTTAAGAAAATTTGATTTTTCTAAATGACGGAAAAGTCTCACATTGTAAGAATAAATTAAAAATAATTTTTACACATTTAATAAATATGTATGAAAAAATAAAATTACTTTTTTCAAATCGTATGACAATACTAAATTATTGTTAATTTTTTATTATTTTTCTAAAAAATGCTTTTTTGGTAAATAGTGAAAATATTGGATTTAATTACAAAAAATAATTTTTATTTAAATAATTTATAATGTTGTATTATATTTTGAAATTTTTTTGAATTACATGTATATAATATTTATTCAAATTATTAAAAAAATTTAATATGGAAACATTTTCAATATAAATTTATATATATAAATGTTTTAACATTTTATTCATTATCAAATTATGTTATCGATTTCTCATCACATTTCTGGGATAAATTTTAAATAAAAAAATTTCTACTTCAGTGAGTTGAATAGGGAAAAATTATTTCCATATTTGTATTCATAATATTTTATAATTTTTGATAATGTCAACATATTTTTCGATAAAAATTAATAGTTAACATATTTAAAATTATATTATTAATTTAATGTAAAAAAGGTTTTACCAGGGGTATCGAACTAAAACGATGATGCAAATAATTAATAATAAAATTGTATAAAAAACATTCTGGCAATATCTAAACAATTAAACATTTATGGTTAAATATTTGTCCAATTTTTTCCCATGTGGATTGTGAAACATACAGGAGCACTCAATTACTAACAAAAATAGAAATTGGGTCCTATGACTCACCAAAAAAAGACACTACCTTGATCTATTCTTATGACTATAGAAATAAATTTAACATGAAAAGTACTACGAAAAATACAAAGTTGTGGAGTAGGATGGATGAGTGCGGTGGATTTTTGGGTGACAACCCTTACATGGGTGAAATCGACACCTGCTTCAAAATCATTAATACATGGAAGGTATCTGATTTTGTTGTTGTTGCTAATGATCATATTGCGTATAATGATCCTTTCAACCTATAAGTGAAACAATTTTCTACTAAATAGAATACCTAACAGGCGGAAAATGTTTCAAAGAAGAGCATTATAGAGACCATTAAGAATTCTTATATCATCTACTTCCATGATTTTGATTCTTCCTCATCTAGAATGATAATCATAAAGGGTCGCATTGTTAATGTCTCAGCAAACCTGAATGTTATGGAGGAGAGGGTTAAACATTTCATATTTTCTATTATTTCTCAAGTGGTGATTCCAAAATGGGAGTGGCCTTGTAATGTTACTGACCATATGGGTTAGATTACTGAGATTTGGGATTTAAGTTAATAGAGAATGATAAATATGGGTCATGGATTCTATCATATTATCATCCCCTCAGATATTCTCAAAATGTGAGTATTGAGTTTAGGTTTTGTCTCCTTGAAGCCTGGATTTCATCAGATTCATGAAAGGGATAGGAAATTTTACCCTAATACTATCAAAAACACATATTCAAAGGTATGTATTCAGATATGTAATATCAACACTCATTATTGGAATCCAAAAATTCTCTTGGATTTTTCATCGTCTATTGGAAATCTAATTATGATAGACAAGCATTTATAAAATCATACTTATGGAAACTATACGAGGATTCTTATTAATGTTGACATGACATTTAAACCTGTGGAAGAGGTGTTGTTAACTGTAAAGAATGAAAGTCTTAATATTGGTATTATCTATAAGAGGAGTCCATAATTTTTTTTAAATATAAATTTCATTGGTCATGTTATTTCATACTATAATAGGAACATGGTGGGTAGTCACTGTAATATTACGTGTCATGTTTTTGAAATATGTAGGAGGAAGGTGAGTAAGGCCTTGTCTTATGACATTGGACCCTCCACTACTAAGGGGTTGGCTGATCACGTAGACAGTAAATTGGATGTCAATGTTGTCCTTGATAAAGATCAAGAAAATTCTACTATTTAGGGGATTGTGGAGGAACCTATGATTCTAAATGACATTGATTGCTTTGTAATGTATTTTGTAGTTGACACTTGTGTTTTTGTGGTTAGCCCGAGTTGTCTGATGGCCCCTGATCAACCTGTTGAGATCACATGATTATCTCATAATCATCAAGGGAATCTAATGCAGCTTGTTGGTGTTATCTTGGAGGTTTTTTTTCATGTAGTCGTGAAAATGATACTGTATTTTCCATTAAGTCACTTATAGATTAGTCATGGAATCTGGTGTTGCCTACAGGTACTTATATGGAGGTGAATTTCTATAATAGTTCTCCTCCACAAATTATAGTGGAATATCAAGATCAGATTGATTCTTCATCACCCCCTCACACTGATACTGATAATAATGCTCATGTTATCACTTCTATCGATGTTGGATAAAGATTAACATATTTTTCGTAGGTTCTTCCATCAAAGGTGGAAAAAATAAGGCTGCCTACTTCATTGTTGTGTGGTCCAGCTGACTTGGGTAATAGGTTCTCATATCTCACCATTTCTTCTGAGGCCTATTATATCTATCTATAAAATGGTTAATGGTCATGTAATCCTTCCTCTAGTTATGCTATAAATGTTAAAATACTGAATCATAACTATGAAGAGCCTAGTATTAGGCTTCGATACCCTAATAAATGATGATAATGTACAGGAACTTCCTAGGGTGTGGGAACCATCCCACAGACATAGCCCTTAGGCATATTATTATAACAAATAAACCAATGTTAGTTAGAATTGGTGGGCCAAGAGTATAGTTTGATAATGGGTGATCATTCAAATTGGGTTCCTTGGGTTATTTCGTATTTTCTGATAATCAAGTTGATAATAATTCTATTTCATTGTGGGTTTTGAAAATTGAATATGTTATATTCAATTCTTTTGGGAATGAGCAAAAATCTATTACCGTATCCTGCTGCATCAATTGTATATCGCATTCAGTTTCTTTTTTCTATTCCATCAATTTATATACAAGAAGAAGATTACTTTGGAAAAACCTGGAATCTCTTACTACAAATATGCAACATAATTGGATACTGATTGGTGACATCCACACTGTCCCGTGACATGAGGAAACAACTAGTGAATTCTATTTTAGGATCGTATCTTCGAAATATTATTCTTCTATTGATAGATGTATCCTGTTCTAGGATCATATTTCTGGTGCTGATTTATCTGGGTTAGATATAGTATCAATGGGAGGCATGCAATAAAATTGGATAGGTGTTTTATGAAAGTTGATAATATAAATAATACCGTATAGGTTTCGGGAATCACCCTTCCATGATTGAATTAAGATCATAATACTCTCTTGAAGATGTTTTAAAAGATGTTTGAGGTCTTCCCCACTTCGTAGTACATTTAAAAAATCTTGGATAGTCATACCATGTTATAATGAAGTTGTATTAAATTCTCGGAGATATACTTTTTTGTGTATCCCGTTGAATATCCTTTGTAGTAGGCTGAATGTAGTCATGTAAAATATCTAGGAATGGAGTAAGTTAGCTTTAACCTCTCTTGAAAATGATATTAAAGAGGATGAAAAACGTTTTTCATCCTATCAAAATGATTGTATGTCCTTGGACATGCCCTCTGAGGATGAGATAAATGTTGCTTCAAAGATGGATAAACTAATTACTCATAAGGAAAATTTATCTCGACCCATTTTATAACTCAATGGTTGAAATAAGGTGATATCAATTCAATAGTTTTTCATTGCATGCATCGGGAGAGGAAGGTAATGAGTAGTCACAATGCCATTCTGAGTAAAGGGAACATGTTTGGCTCTGATAATGAGATTTAACTAACTATGATAGATTACTTTGATATACATTATTTATGAATGTTGGGTGACCAACACATCGTAAATTTTAATGTGTTTTGACCCATTTGTTGATAATTCCAAGAACAATGGACTTATTATAAAACCTTGGGATATAGAAATTTATGATGATCTATTTTCTCTCAATATTGATAGTGCTGCAGGGCATGAGGTTTTCATAAATATGTTTTTCATGTTCCACTGGGATTATGTACATAGTGATGTTTTATGTTCAGTGAAACAATTTTTCATCTTTTCATATATGCACATTTTGATAAACTCCAAATTTATTTCTATTATTAAAAATAATGATAATTCCATGGACAATAGTGACTTTATGCCAATTGAAATTGTGAATAAAATAAAAAAAGTCATAAGAAAACTATTGACACACAAATTAGGTGAAATTTCCAAAGGGATGATTTCTAACAATAAGTTTTGAATTGATCCTGAATGAAGTATACAAAACTGTCTTTTTATAAATTCTGAATGTGTCAATGTTATGAAGAATAATATGACACTTGGTTACATTGAATTTGAAGATATATATTTTTAATCACTTCAACACCATCAGTTAGAGTGTTATTTTTACCACTCTAAATATGCATGGCCTCTCACAAGGTTTGATTCACCTGACTTGGTCTATTATGAGGTGTTTCAGACTCTCTATTCTATTAAATGTATCTCGAATGGGGTTCTATCAATTCAGAAGAGGTGTCTAGTAGGGGAACAATTTCTCTGGTCTTTTATTTTCTATTGCTGAAGACTATCTTAGCTAGTGTCTTCATAAACATACTACTATTGTTTTGTATTAGAGGTTAACGTTTGGAATGAATTGTTTTTCTCCATCCCATTTTCTTTATGTGGATGGAATTTTTTACTTTATAAAAGCTAATAGTTGTACAATTTATTTTTCTAATATAATTTTATCACATTATGGAGACGTTTATGGGAATGTCATCAATTGGAGTAAGTCATCGGTCATCATTGGGGAATGTGTTATTATTTCCAGGCAAAATCATGTCATCTTTGTGTTAGGAGGGGCTATTTACCACTTACTGAACATGGACTACCTATGTTTTGGGGTAGGGGGGAGAGGTATTATCCATAATTATTTACTCTGAAAATTAATAATCAGTTAGAAAATTGGAAGGGAAAAACTATATCTCAAGGAGGAAGAATATGTTTGGTCATATCTGTTATCAGATTATTGATTGTCTATTAATTTTTATTATATTTATGGCCTAGAGCCCTTGTGATAGTGTTGAGTAGAATATTAAATAATTTTATTTAGACTGGTTCTATTTATGACACGAAATTGATCACTATTTCATGGAATGAGTCTGTTAGACCTATTGATATAGGTGGAATGGGTGTTAAAGATGATAGAATCTTCAATGACTCTTCTTTTTTTCCTGTATTGATGCAGGCCTATTCTGATCGTATGTTATGATCAATGTGGGTTGTCTGTAAGAAGACCCCACTAAACTGTTAGAAACCCAATTGGTTGTCTCATCTGATCTGCCCTGATATGCCTGTTCCAGGCATTCATTGGGATAAAACCATTATTGATCTTAATGTTGACCAATCCTTATAGATGAGTATTCTTACGCACATTTTTATTAAAATTTCTAGGTACACATTTTATGATATGGATATTGTTGTTTGGGTGAATAACCTAAATGGTAAGTTCACCACATAGAAATAATACAGATTCCTTTGTTGTCATTGGTCTCATCCAATATTATGGATTTCGGGAATGTGGAAACCATTTCTCCCCATACAGATTTGTTGTTCCTCTGGAGGATTTTTAGGTGAAGACTCATTTTGCAATATATTATATGATGAACTTGAATGAGTCATTGCACGATCCATCTTTTCTCCAAGACAAAAAAAAGAATTTATGTCATACATATATGATAACTATTACTTTTCTAGTAGTGTTTAGTCCCATGTGGATGCTCTTTTTGGAATTATTTGGATCTCCATTCTATTGAATATATGCTAATTTTTTTTAAGGTACATCGGTAGTGATCAGGTTCAATATTTTCTCATTATTACTATTATTTTTAGTATTTACTATATATGGAGGGAATAAAATTATCTAAAGTTTATCAGAAATAAACATGCATTGCCTGATTTTGTTCTTCATATCCAATTATCCATTCAGTCTGCTTCTCATTTCCAAGTTGGGGATATGAGTAATGATGTCTTAGGACTTGTGATTTTGACATCAATTGGTGTTAATGTAAGGTCAAAGATGCCTCACATGGTGAAATATTTTCGTTGGATTCCACATATACCATGGTGGTTAAAGGTCAATGATGATGGAGCTAACTCTAAAAAACCTGGACCTACTAGCTTCGAAGGTGAATTTTGCACATATTAGGTTCTAGTCAAGGGAAGCATATCACTACATTGGAAATGCAACTTCCATTGAATACAGACTATGGTAAATGATTAAATCATTCATGAACTCTATCCACTATAGATGGAATTATTTATGGTTGGAATCAAATTCTTCAGTCACTATCCTATTATGAAAAATCAATCAAGGAATGTACCATTGATGATGCTTTCACTGGGGGCTAACTGCATTCAGTGTGCTGAAAAAATCTCTCTTAATTCTACACATGTTCCTCAGGATGCCAATCCAATGGAAAATGCCCCCTCGAAAAGAGGAATTTTGGTGGTTAGCTCTAGTAGATAATTTAGATCTCGAGAGTTTGGAAGTTATCATTTTCATGTGGATTACTATGGTAGTGTTTTTATGTGCTTTTGTAAGAAAATTTTTATATGTTATATTATGCACTTTTCATTTTTTATAATTTAATTGGAGCAGGTTCGCCTGCCTCATGACATTTTTGTTGTTACTACTAAAATTATTTCCCAAATCCTATATTATAATTTTCAAATACTTAGTTCCAAAATAAATCTATCCATTTAAGTCTTTAGTGAAAACCTAAGGAAAATAGTAGAAGAAGAGGTAATGTTCTTCATCAAGAGTCAAACATTTATTTTTTTATCTTCATCATACAATTTTAATTAAAACATGATGAAATAATAAACTCAATATATTCCATATATAGGGATTTTTTTTAAAGTGTTCATGACCTAAATTCTTCACCACTTCTATCAAATGAGTTATAATATAAATTTTATTATGCACATCAGACTACTGCATCTCAAATAGTTTCCATTTATGATTCTATTTCACCAAAAAATATTTTTACAATGATGGATATAAAGTATATATATGATATTTATATCATATTTATTCCAATTCAGTCACTATATAAAACTATTTTTTTTACCTTCATTTAATTTTGAAATATGATAATGCTGCTAGTGTGTATAATAAACTACCTCATCGAGAGGAGGTTTGTTTCGTCTTTCACTAATGCATCTCACATAAGGTGATAAAGGAAAATTTATTGATTATATGTCAAACAAATGAAATAATTATGGAATTATTGTATTATTTATCATTTGAGATGGATAATATATATCATTTTATTTCCTTCCTTATCACTAATGTAATGATGACAACATAGTTCGTCTACATTTCAGAAACAATCTTCATGATGTTGCGTGACTCCCTTTTAATCACAAAACCACATGGATGATTCGTATATGTATATAAAATTATAGTATATAAATTAGTATCATTATATGAAGCTACAAAATTACTTAGATCCTTTATCTAATGATATTTTAAAATGGTAACATTACTCATGAATAAATATAACCATCCATTGCTCGTATTGTAATGTTTTTCAATTTTCATTACCAACATCCAAGATTAGTTTTAAAAGAATCATGGATTTTTAAATATTATAATTATTTCTGGACTATTATTCTTGAAATAATATAATAATATTTTATATTACAGAACCTGATCTATCTTGAAGAAACATTCATGATAAAATAAGACAGCTAACACCTGAAACGATTAAAATAATGAATGATTATTAACTAAACAGTGATAAGAAGTTATTAAAGGATCATATATGATATTATGAATATTATTTTAGTTCTATAATAACTTAATAAAATTATTAAAGCTACTATATCGGAGGATAATTCATGTTAAATGAAAAGGGATCTTGATGTAAGGGATTTTATTTCATCTCATTGGGGTGTATCATAATGGCATAGATGTAATTTTTATCTTATGGTGTATATAGTATACCGTTCACTTTTAATATAATGAATAATTTATTCTTCATATTATTATAATTTTTATTCTGAATAAATTAATATTTTTATATTTCTATTAAATGTATTTTATTGTTAATGAATTAATTATCTAAAATTTTTGCACTACGTTTTATTAATTATTTGATTAACTTTGTAATTTAATGTTATATGAAAAATGATTTTTTTTCTTATGTTATATTTCCAAATTTTATATATTTATTTAAATTACATACACATAAAATATTTATTTATTAAATCTCACATTAACATTGTTTTCATTTTATGGGTATACATCATAATCTCAGTATAATCTGGATTGTTTATTAAGAAATGTCATGTGAATGTAATTATCTGATGAATTCCTAAAAAACCGACTATTTTATTATATGTTGTTTATTCATGATATTTTTTATGTAATATTCCCAGTTTTCACTCATTTTAAGTTTAAATGAATTGTTTTTTTTAATTAAAATTCAACATTATGTATTCTTCTCTCAAAAATCAATTTTCCTCCAAATCAATGTTCTCTACAATTGATTTAAATTTTTTTTGAATATAAAATTCATTTATTAAATATATTTCAAACATATTATAATTTTTAAAAATCCATTGTAATATTTTTTTAATTTTTTAAATAATACCCATTTGGATTTTAATGAAAATGTCAAAGGAATCATCTTGTCGTCTTTAAAACTAGGCAGTTGTTTATATTTTTCACAATTAATAAGATATGTAATTTTTACATTGTATGACATGAAAAAAATTGAGAACTATCATTTCATGGTTGATTCCTTTGTAATTTTATGGTGATATATTTAATCAATATTTATAATGTTATTTATAATTAAAATGCTTTTAAAAAATTCCTTTTCTAAAAGTAGTTATAAAAATGAAAAAGGATACTTTATTGAAGAATGATTTTAAATATATTTAATGTTATTTTATTTCATTATTGAAAAATGCCAATCATTCCTAATACAATGGTTATATACTATTTTGATACTATCTATATTTTTCATATGTATTGTTTATTATTATTTTCACAAAGTAAGTTATTTACATTCACATGATTCATTTTATTAGTTATTATATTTTCCGTTAACTATTCACTCTCATTTGGAAATTAAATTTAACCTAAAGGGAATTATTATTTTTCATATATATTATTATAACATAATACATATATAATATTTCTATGTGGTTTTTACTTTTATAGTTATGTTATTCACTGGGAAAATATTCATTTTTATGTATCTTATATCCTATACTAATATTAGATAACACACATTTGTTTGGGAATAAAATTCATTACTTGTTAGATGATGCCTTATTTTGAAGAAGAAGACATGGGGTTGGGGAAATATATAGAAATAACATTGATTCATTTGTATTCTCATGATACAAATCAATTGGAAAGAAATAGTTTAGTGGGTTTTCACCTAGTATGTTCTAAATCGTGTTGTGAATATTTTTCATTGTAAAGGAATCATGTCCATAAGTAACATGATCGATGATTTTTAAAAATTGCATTAATTCAGAATTCAGTTATTAGTATCGATGATAAATTTTAAATTATATTATCTTTATATTCATTTCATTATATTTTATTATCTAATGATATGTGTTTTAAATTATTTTATTTTCTATAATGACTATAAAATATCTAGTTATGATAGAATGTTTATTGTTTAAATAGAATTCTATTTAGTTATATACATTTTATGATATTATTGTACTCAATTATATAAATGAAATGTTTTTAGGTATTTACATTTAAATTTAGTACGTTACTTATTAATGATGCAAAATGATATTTACTATATTTTATATGTAATGGAAAGCTGGAAGAAATACTTTTATAATTCAGAATCAAGTTTTTTATTTTTATTTTTAAATGTATTTAGTTAGTCATATATGTATCTAGTATTCAATTACAATAAGATTTTATATCCATTAAGATTATATCCTTTTATCTTATTCCAATGTTATAAATAAGACATTGTGTGCAAGATTGTAGGGTTTAGATCACTATAATTGGTATCTGAAAAATATTTGTAAAAAATTTAAAAAAGATTTTGGAAAACATATATTGGGGATTTCAAAAATATAACATTATTTGGGGATATAAATTATAAAAAATTCTATTTTTTAAAAAATTGAGATTATATTTCTTTTCCTAGATATAAAAAATTCTTTATATACATTATATGGACATTGGTCGGGTAAAAATTTACCTATGAGTATTAACTCAAAATAAATTGCATTGGTTTTGACAAAATTATCACTTGCTGCATGGAAATACGCCAAACTCGGCACCAGGATCGACAATCAGAGGAGATATGCTTAAGATAATTAAAATTTTATTTACAAACAACTATTAAAGATCTAAAAATATTATTACAATAACTAAAAATGGCTAAATCTATAGTGACATATGTTCAAGATAATGTGTCTCAATGGAATGTAAAAATGTTTTATATTTTGAAAAGGAAGGTTATAAAAAATATTTGATTAGGAAAATTAATGTCTATTATGTAAAGAAATAAATATCTCACAATGAATCAATTTAGACGTTTTCTTTAATATAAAGATCATTATAATTACCCATGATAATTACCTCTCATAAAGGGTAACCCCTATATTATGGAAGGACCTATATGTAAGTATATTGAATGAGTTATTTACAAATTAAGATTTATGAATTAATATGTTGAAGAATTTTACAAATGGTATTTTTGATATAAGAACCATGAAACATCGAAGAATTTTGTTATATTTTGGAATAATATTGTTATTTATTTTTTTAAGATTTTTGGATAATATAATGGGTTTATGAGTTTGAGATTTATCATTTATTCAATGAATCAAAAAATTATATTTTTATTTTATATTAGTGAGTCAACCAGTATTAAGGTTTTTTTTGGAAAAACATTGTTGGAATAAAACCAATTGGTTTAATATATGTTATGAAATTATTTAAGGAATAATTTCTTTACATTTTATATACATAATTTTAATTTTTTTTATTGTTGTTAGGGTTCATATTCTCATTAATTACATTTTAATAATAGTCATATAATGTTTTCATACTTTATGGGGAAAAGTATTTTTTATTTTAAACCAATGTTGAAAGGTTATTTAATGAATAGTTTTATTTTAGGGGTGTCAGTCATATTGTTTTTGGAATGTTTTAAAAATTATATTAATAATTTTTAGAGATATTAAATATCATATTCAGGGTGAAAAAATATCTCATCCTTCAATGTGAAGGTGCTTTATCACATGACTGAAATACGTTAAGGGTTATAACCTACCACTATCTTATGAGGAGTCCTAGTTTATTTTTCAATGTATTGATATAAATGAAATGAAAAAAAATATTAGTAATGAAATATTATTTTTACATTAGTTTATTATTTATTTATTCATTTGATATCTCAATATAACAAAATTAGTTTTTCAATATATTTTGAGACAAGTGTAAAAAATAGTTTTGTGGATCTTAAAATCCCTCATAATTCACATTTTATGAATCGAGAAAAGAAATTTCATTTCAGAATGTTCATTTCTGGATGAATGTTATTAAATGGAAATTGATATAAGTGTAATTAAAACATGTATATATTATTTTGAAATAGGAATTTATAATGTTATTGTATTTAAGTATATTTTTATATAGTTAATTAATTCAATTAATTTATTTAATGTTTTTTTAAACAATAATTTAAACATATATCATTCATTTCCACTAAAAAATTTCCATTTAAAATGAAATAGATTTATGGTGTTTTGACGTTGTACTTACTATTTAACATTCATAATATTTCGATCAATGTACTTAATCACTCTCAGTAATTATTTTCAAATTTCATCCTTGTCCATTATTTCATTTCCACATATTATGTTATATATATATAAGCCTAGATGTTTTTCATTCTATATGAATTTTGTACTACACATTCTTGCAAATTATAAATATTTTTTGTTGAACATTTAATGAGTTTATTTTTTCAACAATATTGTTTTCTAATATCATACCATGGATTATCAATATCATGTTGATATTGTGATGATGCAATTTATTTATGGTAAGGTAAATTTAACACCCCAAAATTGAAAATAAATAACATTTTATTTAATATAATATGTAAAATACAACACCATGAATATGAGAGAGTATAAAAACATGACATATTATGATATATTCCTTTTTAAAATAATTCTATATATTAAATATCATAAATTTAACACAAAACTGAGTTTATATGGAATAAAATGAATCACCATCATTCTTCGATATCTTGTGTTATAAGAATGACTAATTATTTCCTAATTAAAAACAAATATTACCATTATTATTTAATATATCACCTTTAAATTATAATAAATGTATTATAAATATTAACTAAATTAAGAGAAAATTTATTATAAACATATTTAAAATATATCTATTGGATATAAATAAAATATAAATAATTTAATATAAAACTATAAATAATTTATTAAAAAAGATATTATATATATAAGATAGATTAGTCACAGATTGCGCACATAATTTAAAATTCATTTTTAAAACAAATATAAAATTTATATGAAAAAATTATGTTGAATTTTTAATTTTTTTTATTTTTTTGAAAAGATTCAATTTTATGATGACAATTTTAAATCATGATTTTAATTGAATTATTCATTTTCTATTAAATATTTTATAAGGATAATTTATATTTGGAATTTGATTATTTTAAAATTAGATCAATTTAATATATAATAAAATAATTTAGGACATTAAAATAATTTTTATATTTAATTTATACATAAAAACATTATAATGATATTATCATTTTCACTTTAAACACCCATTTTTCTCATAACATATGTGAGATTAATTTTTAATTTATTTTTCCCACATATTTCAATAAAAAAAATTTCAAATAGATTAAATATTATGAATTAAGTTAATATATAATTTTAAATATGTTACATCTATTATAAAGAAAATGATTAATCGATCTAGTAAAACATATTTACCATAGTTATCGTAAAAATGTTTTTTCTTGGGGTTAATCTAAAATGATATGGGTAAAAATGACATATATCCTAGTATAAAAATTAGTTTATGAAAATATTTCTATCCAAAAAATAATTTTAGGTATTGGTCCATTTTTTAACTTTTTGACATATGGAAAATGAGGTAAAACTCAATTTTTCTCCAAAATACGAATAGGAACCTATCAACCTATTATAAAACGCCGTCCATATCCTCTCTTCTTCACCCATGAAAACAAATTCATCATAATAAACAAACCAAAATCAATTACCAATTTTTATATAATCATACTATAATCATTACAGTTGGATTTAATTATTCGTTTTAAGTCTATATCAAAATCCTATTGAGGATACCCATAGAAGATGTAATGTTTATAAATGAGTGTATTTTGTTTATTTACATATCCACATAATGAAAATATTATTATAATATTATAATATAATGTCTTTCTTATCTTAACTATAGTGGGTTATTTTTATAATTAGTTCAATAGATATAACCATATCCACTTACATTAAATGTGGTAAAAAAATCATTATTCATGTGTACAATAGAGTACTGCCTTGCAAACAGATTAATTGCGTTTTTCCATTTCCACCACACTTGGTTTGGTATTATGTGTTATCAAAAGTATATAAATGATTTTTATAAAATATATATTCTTAATTAGTCACTATAACATATAAATATATATATACACATAACTTCTATTCTGTATGAGATATGATACTATGGGTCATGTGTATGGAAGATGACTACCTCACAAAGCGATGTGATTCAAATATCTCCAATGCTTATTATTGAGGGGGAAAATTATTTTATGAATATATTTTATATACATGAAATAAATATGATATTTTTGAAATAATTATAAACATTTAAATAAATTATATATCGTTTTCTATCATTCTATTCCCTTAAAGTAGTGATGATAAAATCATTCGTGTATGTATGCACTACTACCTTCATGAAGTGATGTTACCCAATTTTTATTAAAAAACATCATGGATGATATATATAATTTGTTAACATTGTATAAGATAAATAATGAATTTTACCTAAAGATAAAATATTAATTATTACCATTCTTTATTGAGAATGTTGGTCGGAGTAGATTACTCAAGAGGGTGTGAATTAAATAACTATAAATTTTTTTGTTATAATGTTTTGTTAAAAATATTCCCCAATAAAAATGAATTCATCCGAGTTAATTAGTTTAATATAGTTATAATATTTTGAATGTTCAAATAACTTTTTGGAAGATTGAGTAATTCTCAACAATATCCATATGAGTTATTGATACTACATTTAAAGCTATTTTAATAATAAAAAATAGTTATAACTTTTATCCAAGAATATTTATCAATGTAATATATATTGTTTCTTGAAATATACACTAATGTATAGAAAAAATCAATTATAAAACATTCTAGATATAAAAAGTGGTTCATTCTTAAGCCGAGACATATCCACTCCACTTGGTGATCACCTAACCTCAAAATATTTTATATGAATAAACATGATCCTCAGCCTGGATCAGGGTAAAAAACTGTGCACAAGAATATCTAGGTCACACGAACTCTTCTACTTGTCTTCATTGGTATAAACTACCAAGTCACACAAAGACCTCTTCCACACATATCTATGGGAGTAAATAGATATAAGAAGTGTTGAAAGGGAGGATATATTTTCTCCTTATGTTTAATAGAGGATACAATGTGTGTTTTAAATAAAAACACGCATACAATACTCAAAATTAACAAACATTTAGACAAAAGAGAAAAAATGATGAGAAAGGGATGGAAGTGCTCTGAGTGTTGTTCTATGTAGCTCTAGACTTGTAGGATGAAGCAGATATAGGTATTGAGTATTCTTGAAAAAAATTGAGTATCGCACATTTGGTTCACTAGTATCTAGTTTGATCTACCTCTTGTTATGATCGGAGTTAGTACGAAAAGGTTGATTTATGGCATTGATCTACAGTAGTCCTACCTTTCTTAATCGAGAGTGATTCTTGTATTCTATAGTAGTGTCATGCATAGTTCTCTTTTATCAAAAAAAATTTATCAGTCATCATCTTCTATGTTTGTATTTATTTGTGGCCTTTCTTGACATTCATATTAATTATGGGTGTAGATGTTGGAACTGATAGGATGGATGTATTCTACACATCGTACCTCATACTATTAGGTGACATGTCTAAAAAACATTAATTATGTTAGTTCCTTTAAATGACTTAAATATGACCGTTATAAATTAAATTAAAAAAAATTAAGGGATAATATCAATGTTTTTATTGAAATGGAATCACTTGGAAATGGTGTCACCATGAAATGGTGTCTTATTCTTTTACATTGATCGGTGACATAGTCATGATTCCACAGTTTCATTGAGATCAAGAACCGATAGCACAGATGCAATGTTACGATCATGGTGTTTGGTCCTTTTACAACCATTGAACATTTTCTTTCTGATGGTAGTAAGGAACCGGTTTCACAGACTCCATGAGATCTGAAATTGGTTAGGGTTTCAGGGTCACAGTGTATGGGTCACAATGTCTGGGATACGGTGTCTGGTACACGGTTTATGGGTCACGGTGTCTATGTCCCTATGTCCGGGTCATGGTGTATGGGTCCTGTTATATGGGTTACAGAGTCTAGTTCACAGTTTCTAGTTCACGGTGTCTGGGTCATAGTGTCTGGGTCACATGGTTCGGGCCATGTTGTGTAGATCCTTTTCTAGAAAACCAGAACAGGTGGTAGACTCATGGTTTCTCAAACCTAGACAAATATCTGTAAATAGTCTTATGTAGTAATATCTATAGAATGAAATATACTTAATCATTCATAGAATAAATCATTATAGATCAAAAATTAAATATAGTGTACAATAATCCCACATGATTTATAGGACTTTGGATTTGTGAATGTTTATTTAATTAACAGGAAAACCAACCACCTCTTCAGATGATTTGAGATAAAGTAAACATGGTTAACAATATTTTTGATCCTTAAAATTTGATTAACACATGTGGAGTCCATTAAATCTCTGCCTTTATTATAATCACAAATCATATGAATTAGATTCCTATTATTAGTGAGTGTTTTCTCCCCCTTAGGTTAATATCAATAAAGAGTAAACAGAAAAGTAAAAATCGGGAAATCAAATAAGATAATACACAACAACAATGCTCATTGAATTATATAAAATTATATGAGTCATTACAAGCAGTGGTTAAATGATCAACACATTCCTATCAAGATATAGATTTCACTTTTCTAGAGCACTAGTTTTCTTCTCATTGCCCCATTCAGCAACATCAGAAAGAGCCACATGATCAGAAGTATATGTTGAAGAAGAGAGTGAGCCAACTGTCAAAGAAGGAAGAGGTATCCCTTAAAAATATAATTTTTCAAAGTTGGTTTGGTTGAAGACCGGAGAATATTTTTTCATGGATAATAGGTCTGATCTGGATCAAAGCATGGGATATAAACATCAAGGCCGATGCAAAGGTATGTGAGGAGGATAGAGTTAAACTGGGCCATAAGGGTTTATCTATAGGAGCAACAATAGTAGTTATATGTACATGAAGATAAGGCTACAAAAAAATAATGAAATTAGTAATGATCTCACCATAATAATTCATTTATTTCTCGAAATTATGTTTTTTCTCCACAGACATGTCCAATAGATGAGTTAAATCATTCAACCTTTGAACATGAGTATTTAAATATTGAGTGATAGGAAGAATTTAAAAATTATCTACAAATTTATTTGAAATGATTTTTCATAAAACACATATAGAATATATTATTAATGTATAAATCCACATTCATAGAAATTCCATCATGAGCATCATTTTCAATATTTGAATAAGTCCTCAACAAATAATGTACTCTATCACTATTCTTGATAACCATATCTAATCATTCCTTGAAAAAGCCACCTAACAGTGATTGATGTTCATACATAACAATAGTTCTGAGAAGATCATTGTCAATAGGGTGACATACATTTTACTAATCAGTCTATTTGACAAGGACAACAACAATCTAATGCATCTCATTAACTATTTGGATGTTTCTCTCATCCTATTTGTCAAATATTAACATCATGATTGGTTGAATAAAAGATTAAAATTTTGGGGGAATATGACCACTAATATTCAAAACATAATGAGAAACTAGAGGTTTTCCTGATTGAAACACATTTTTATATCTTCATCCGTAGCTCAGAAAGACTTTACCTCATTACTCACCTACTTGTTTTCAATTCGAACAACTTGTATATCCCGAAGCATTTTTGTTTTATTCTGGAATATTATTTTCTCTAATAGCAAGGAAACATCTCTTTCACAACGATTTTTCACTAGACCAGGCTATGTTTTCAATATCATTCCAAATCTAGCCATTGTAAAAGGATTTCTAATCCCTATTTCTCAAATAATCATATGGTTCATGAGATGGTTTAAGAACATGAGCTGATACATTCTCAAGATCTATAACAGAGATCAATTATAATGAAGAATCTAGTTTCAATTGAAATATAATAGAAAGGTTTATCCCTTTAATCATTGCATCCTAGGAATTATCCACATCAATGTAGATTTAGATCTTATTCCAGGTATCTATTGTGATTTTATCAATAGGATTAGGATCTTCAACAATTTCTAGAAGTTGGTGCTTCTCCACCCTCAACAATTTCATCTTTGACATGACTACGAGATTTGGTCCCTTGATCTAGTTCTAAATGTTCTACTCCAATATCCCCACCCATTAATTTTCTAGACAACTAGAAGGATATCTCAATTATTTCCACAGCAGATAGGATAATTCATAATTATATTGTTACAATAAATGTTCTTCAACAACAACCTCTTCCTCAATAATCATTTCATCTTACAGATGCTCCTCGGGTATAACATTTTCTTTTAAACTAATAGTATATTATTTTAAATAAGTAGGTTCTTCTTCTAAATCCTCATTTCTTTTAGTACTAAGTGACTCATTATAAACTATATTTTCTAGAACATGTAGATCATTGTCTTCCTTATCCATGAATGTTCCTTCCATTGGGGCAATAACTTCTTCTTCTTCTTCTTCATCAGAAAAATCTACAACAAAATCTGTTTCCAAAACAGGAATAAAATGAGGATAGGTGTTGTTGTATTGTGAAAAGAATTAAACATTTCATATCTCCATTCATTATCCTCCTCCCAATACATTTTCCATGGATAAAGAATTATTTTGACACTTTTGACAATATCATTTTACATACATAACTCATGATCATTGATTACTTTTTTATTCACTCCAAACATTCGTTTAGCATATAGAATTGCAGAGATCATCCTTGAATAAAACAAAGATATAGAATTTAATGTTTTCTTAATAAACTAACACCATTAACATATAACATACATGGACATATTGATCTTGTGCACATTTTTTATAAGATGTATCCTAATACATCTTGATACATGAGGGTAGAAAAATATAACATCCATGGACTTTTCAGATTATGAAAAAAAATAAACCGAAATGATGATTCACCATCCAACTCTTGAGATATTTGTCTTCTCTTCTTCTTATTTCCATTCAATCATCTCAAGACATTTTCAAAGAAAAAACATCACTCGTAGGGCACGGAATAGTCATGTAGTCCTCAAAAAAAGTTCATGTGTAATCCCAAGGCAATATTCTTATAACCTTGAGGAAAAAGTTCATCATTGACCATTAATCTGGTTTCTTCTAAAAAACCATCTTTAGCATTTGATGAAAACTAAAAAATTGATAAAACTAAGAATCATGCGTTGGATAAATCTATCTTGCCTATTTTGTGAACTTGTTCAGTTGTCCCATCTCTTTCAGTTCTTTAAAAACCTTGGACATATATGTCAAAACCCCTTAGGATAGATTTATTTTCTAGTAATACTATTATACCAATAATATTTGGGTTCAGTGGTCCGTCAGGCGCTATCTTTGGTGCTCTATTTACTTAATTATGAGATATTCACTTCTTTGGAGTTGATGAATATAGTCTCATAATTCTGAGAATTCAACAATATTTCTAGAGAGAGATGATGGTCTGAAAGAGGTATAATAGTTTGAAAAAAGGCACACGTTTCAGTTTGGAGAGAAGAGAGTTTGAGTGTAGAAAAGAGTGAATGATATTATGCTTATATCGTTTAGAGATTTCAAGCATCACAAATTCAAAATTGTGGGATAAAAACCAAAAAATAATTAACATAGTGATATAAGTAATAAAATAAAAATAAAATGAAAAATAGTTATTATGATGAGACTGGAATAGATAGTCACAAAGACACCAGAATAAATTTTCATGGTGAGATCATTAAGGTGTGACTCTAAATGGTGCGACTGTATCAATTGAAAAAGTAAGTCAGAGGTAGTAACTGAGAGACACTAACTATGAGACCATAAACATGAAATTGTAACATCGAAACAATAATCAAAAGACAATAACTCATGAAACGCTAAATCATGAAAAAATATACTGTGAAATTGTAAGCATTGAGAACGTATGTTTTGAAACAATACATTTTTACTTAATATTTATCATTCCAAATTCTTGTATGATGTAATATATAACTTTATAATTTAATGGATTGGTGAATATATCAACAAGTTTAAATTTAGTTCTAATGAATTCCAATGTGATATCACTTTTTTTTAATGGTATCCCAAAATGTGATGTCTTACATCAATATTATTTTTCCTTGATTGTGAAATATGATACTTTAAAATTTTAATATTTTATGGATTATCACAATTTATAAGTACATTCTTGAATTTATATCCATAATTTTGTAATGTGTGTTTCAACCACAAAATTTGTGCACAACAACTACCAGATGCTATTTATTCATCTTCCACAATAGATAATTCAATAGTTTTTTGTTTCTTACTACAACATGATCAAAGAGACTTACATAAAAGCTGACATGTTCTATAGCTTATTTTTCTATATAAGTTACAACAACTGAAATCAAAATTAGAATAGATATATAATTCAAATAATTGTCCTATATGGTAGAACTTTCCTAGATTGGGTGTATGTTTGAGATAGTTTAAAATTATTTAAATACAATTAAAAAGATATTCTTTAGGGTTTCCTTGAAAATGATCACATATACATAATCTAAACATAATATTTTGTTAGCTAGAAGTTAATTAGAGAATGGTTCTCTCAATCTTATATAAGTGGTTTGATCAATATATTTACCATCATCATCAATATCTAACATATGAGTAGTATTCACTGGAGAATCACTAATTTTAGAGTTGTCCTATCCAAAACATTTTAAAAGTTCTTTACATTATTTTCGTCGATTTAAAATAATATGAACATTACATTGAATGATTTGAAATTCAAAAATGAATTTTAGTTCAATCATTAAATTCTATTTCTTTTCATTATGAATCATTTTAGAAAACTCAATACATAATGAATTATTTGAAGATAAAAAAATACTAGCATCTACATAAATTCTATATATTAAAACATCATTGGAATTAGTTTTATAAAATGGGTAAGATCAGCTATACCATTTTTAAAACATTTTTAAATAATAAATGTATTTATTATATAATACCAAGCTCTTGGATCTTGTTTTGAACTATACAAAGTTATGGACAATTTGAAATCATTATTATGAAATAGAGGATTTGTGAAACTAGGGGCTTGTTAAGAAAACATCGCCATTTATATACCTATTTAAGAATTCGCTCTTGAAATCTATTTGATATATTTAGAAATTCATATGTGTAATATAAGAAATAAAGAACTTGATGGCTTCATGTATAGTAATGGTTGAAAAGGTATCCTCATAGTCAATTCTTTCTTATTGACTATAACATTGTGCAACTAATATATACTTATTTCTAACTATATTACCAGCTTCATCTACCTTATTTCTAATCATCCACTTAGTGTCTATGGTAAATATGTCTTTGGATATATCAACATGGTTCCAAACATTGTTCATTTCAAACATATTAGGTTCTTCTATCATACCCATCCACCAAAATACATCGTTGATAACATCATTAATGTTTTTAGGTTCATGATGTGACAAGAATATTTAATGTCTGGCCTGATTTCTATGATAAGCTCGATTTTGAGATCCTTTGTCTAAATCTCCTACAACAACATATAATGGATTGTTCTTAAGGGTTATAATAGCTCATGAAAAATAGGGGCTGGTAATTTTCAGTTCTTCAATAGGTTTGGGTTCATTATGACTTGAATCTGGAGAATTTCTGGAACTGGATGTTTTTACAGATTCCTTTAAGTATTGTTGTAGGATTAAGAATTGATGTCCAAATTTGACATATCATCCTAATGATTTCTAGAGAATTCTTAGGCTCGTATAGATCTGTGTCATCAATCATTACATGGATAGATTCTACAACACATTTATTTCCTTTTTCAAACACTATATAATCTTTAATAGAGATTCAATATCCTTGAAAATTTCCTTCAGAACATTTAGATGAAAACATTCCATGATTTTCTTCTATATTAAGGATATATAATTTCTTCAAAATACAACAAGGTTTCTTAAATTGGGTTTTCTAATCTTCCATAACTCAGATGTATTTATTTTATGAATATTCCAAATAAATAACCTATTAATAATATATCATGTTTTATTTAATGATTCGACCCAAATTAAAATAGTAAAGTAATATTCACTAAACATAGTTCTAGAAATTTCAGTCATGGTCATGTTTTTTCTTTCTAAAAATCCATTTTTTGAGTATTTATAGGTGAAGTGAAATTATGACTACAGACATTTTGTGAGAAAAAGGATTCATACTATTGATTTTCAAAATCATGTCCATGATCACTTCTTAGATATTTAATTATAAGTCTACTACAAATTTTGTTATTTTTTTAATATTTGATGAAATTAGAGTACCCTTCACTTTTGTAAACCAAATAATTGACCAAGAATATCATGAAATTTCATCCACTATAACATAAACATAGTGGTTCCCATTTAAACTAGAAAATCTAGATAGTTTGAACAAACACATTTGAATAAACATGAGTGGTTGAGAAGATGACACATCATTCTATGGTTTGAATGAAATTTTGTGTTGCTATCCATTTTGTCATGGATTACAAAATTTATTATATGGAAACTGTAGTTTGGGTAGATCATTGATGGAACTTTTCATAGTTAGCTTTCTTAGAGAGTGAATATTGAAGTGTCTTAGTATGCTAAGACATATCATTAAATTTTTTTGAAATACTATGCGTATTATATGTTCGTACATAAAAAATAGTACATTGAAAAGTAATACTGAATTAGAGTTACTGATTTTCCCAAGGCCATTGATTTCTTGTTTGGAATTTTCACTAAAAGTGACATGTCTGCCATCAATTTTTATTAGGTTTATGAAAAAAATAGTCTCTTTTCATGTGTCTTGAACACCCACTATCCAAGTGAAATAATATTTTATTGGATATCTACAAAATATATTCCTATAATACAATCAAATACAGATAAAAATTGGTAGCCATATTTGTTTGGGTCCAATAATATTAGTAACTAGTTCTTTAGGAACCCATGTATTCCTCATATTTTTAATATAAGCATTATGTAATGCATTTTAAAAATTAACTCTATTTGGTCCCAAAAAACATGAAATAGTTGATAGTGGATCATAATATGAACTAGGAGAATGTTTTCCTAAACTAAGTGTAATGCAATATGTTCTAGATTTAGAAACAAAATTGGGGTTTCCATAAAAAATTTACAAGGATGATAGACAATAAAAGTAATATATTTAGCAGAAATCGGTTTAAATTTCTTTTGAACCAAATTATTTTTACCATTAGTAAACTGTTCAATAATATTTTTCAATTGCTTATTATATATCATTAAATCATTATTTTCGCGGAGTAATTTATCATATTTCTCTTTTTCTAAATTAAGATGAAATTTAATAATTGAGGTAAGAACATATTATTTCTTTAAATACATGAATTTATCTTTTAGTTCATTACATGTCTCTTCAACCATACTGATATACTCAAACATTTCATATTTAAAAATATTTTAGGAATCACTTTTATATCTAGAGGAATATGAATTTTGTACAGAAGATTCTAGTGTCTCCTTAAATGTTTTTTTCATGAAACACTTATTTTCATTGTTATCCAGTTTATCATGTGAAGACTCTATGTAACATAAATTGTCCTCAAAATAACTCCATGTTTCTTTCATTTCCTTTTTATAATGTTTATATTTTTTCATATATTTCTTATTATACTTGATCTTGGAACAGTCAGCCTTTACTTGTCCCATTCAATTACACTCATAACATAATGTCTCTTTAAACATGTAATTTATATTCCAATGTATCTTGTGACGTTCCATTTGATCATAACATCCATTGAATTTAGGATTTCTGAAAAGTTTCATCCTATTGTAAAATTACTTATACCATCTAGGAATTTGATCCATCTCTTCACCACTTTCAGGTGAATATTTTTTAATATTAAAAATATTTATATAAAATTTTAATTTTATCTTTTCTTTTTGTTTAGTGGTAGTGGTCTTAAATGAACCTGATTTTTCTCTAGGTTCATCCTCCTCTACCATGTTGACTTTCAACTCCTCTTAATGCATCATTAGTTTTCCAACGGGCACAATTATATGTAATTTCTATATGTCACAAGACACTCTTATAGATATAGTGGTTTCATTCCATCAATTAAGTTAGCATATTGAAATCCTTATGATTTGTTCTTTGGTTGTATCATCCACTCTAAGAGCGATCATTTTATTGACAATTTAGGTGAATAATATATACATGTTAGAAATATGCTCATCAGATCTAATTTAAACATTATCATATTTAATAGAATAAGGATTGAGTCTCTTTTTCTTCACACTATAATTTCATTCATGTTAAACAGATAGAGTAATCCAATTTTCTTGGAAAATTTTACATACATATATTCTATTAAATTCCTCATCTTATAAAGAGAAATATAACGAATTCATGGATTTTTGTTATTGTTGAATGTATTCTTTTTTGAGTTATCACAAGTAATTCAATCATTAGTATGAATCTGACAGTCATCTATAATTTAATACAAATTTTCAAAACCAGTACATTCAAAATAAAGATTTATTTATTTACATTGTGAAGAATTAGTTCCATGAAAGAATGGAGGTCTGTTTTTTGCCTCCACATCGTGTATACTATTCATTATAAAGAAATACATTTAACGATCTAGAAATGTATAATTAATAGAAATTTACAGATCATTAA
Organism: Viscum album; assembly: GCA_963277665.1. Lineage (NCBI taxonomy): Eukaryota > Viridiplantae > Streptophyta > Magnoliopsida > Santalales > Viscaceae > Viscum > Viscum album. The sequence goes on from OY728159.1 coordinate 2,013,785,200, forward strand.
ATTAAAATTAAAATCACATTTGATCAAATATAAAAACAGAGTCTAAATAAGAATAAAAACCTTTTATACAAAATGATTGTCAGAGTAGATTACTCAAGAGGGGGGGGGGGCGTTAATTTAGTATATCTAAAAATTTATTGAAAAATGTTAAATAAAAATATTCCCTAATAAAAATGAATAAAACCCTGTTAATAAAGGTAATATGGTTATAATATTTTTAATGTTCAAATATCATATTACAAGTTTGATTAATTCTCAGAAATATCAATATGAGTTACTAATATGACCAATAAAGCTATTCTAATACAGAAAATTAATTATAAATTCAATGAATGATTAATAATCACTGAAAAATATAGCTTTTTCTAATGTATATAGTAAATTGGATTAAAAATAAATTAAACAAAGCAACATGAAAAAATAAGTTGTTCAGTCTCACGTTGAGTCCTAATCTACATGACATGGTAATAACCTGCCACCATGCGATTTATATTAATAAACAGGATCTACACCTTGGATCAGGGTAAACAACAATGCACATGACTTTCTAAGCCACACAGACTCTACTAGTATTATTTGTGTGTATAAACTACCAGGTCAGAAAAGGACATCTTCCACACTTATCTGTGGGAGTAAAAAAATGTAAGAAGTGATCAGAAGAAAGATATCGTGTATGCTACCATTTAATACAAGAGACAACACGTGTTTTAATATTAAAAAAACACACTGTTCAAAAGTTACAAAAAAATACACAACAAAGAAAAAATGGTGAGAAAGTGTTAAAAGTCCTCTAATATTTATTATTTTAAAATTCAAATATTTAGGATAAAGAAGATGCATGTTTCGAGTATTTTTTTTGAAAAAAATGAGTATCACAAGTCTGGTGATCTTATTTCAAGTAGGATCTAGCTTTTGTTTTTATTAGAGTTTATTCGAAGAAGGTGATTTTTGGCCTTGATCTATGGTAGTCTAGCAATTTAGAATTTACAGTTATTTATGTTTTCATTAATTTTATCTTGCATATATCATATTTAAAAATACTACCTCTTCTACTTCTATGTCTATATATTTTTTCAGCTCGACGTTTCATTATTTTTAATTGCAGGTGCACACGTTGGAATCGACAGAATGCATGTATTCTACACCTCGTACCTCATACTATCAGGTGACATGTCTACAAAAATAATTAATTATCCATGTGCCTTTAAATTACATAAATATGATAGTTATAAATTAAATTGAAAAATGAAAAAATATATTTAAGGATGGTATCATTTTTTTTCCTGAAATTATATCACTTGTAAATGGTGTCTCCATGAAACAATGCATTCTTCATTGCCATTGTGCGGTGAGATAGTCATAACACCATAGTAACATTGATAACAAAAACTGGTAGCACATATGCAGTGTTAATATCATGGTGTTTGTTCCTTTTCCAACCATTTAACAATGACTTGGTGATAGTAGCATGGAACCGTTTTCACTGACTTCATGATATCTGAAACTTGTTATGTTGTGAGGGTCACGGTGTATGGGTCACGGTGTCTGGGATACTGTGTCTGGTTCACTATTTCTGAGTCAATGTGTCTGGTTCCCAATGTCTGGGCCACAATGTGTGGGTCACTGTGTCTAGGTCACAGTGTCTGGGTCACAATGTCTCAGTTATGGTGTTTGGTTCATCGAGTCTGGGTCACGGTGTCTGGGTCATGGTGTGTGGGTCATGGTGTATGGGTCCTTTTCCAAAAAACTAGAACCAGTGAAAGAATCAGGGATTCTCATATATAGCCAAATATCTGTAAAAAGTTTTAATATGTAATATTCATGGAATTAATTGTACTTAATCATTCATAGAATAAATTATTTTAGAACTAAAATTAAATATAGTGTAAAATATTAAAACATGGTTTATATGAATTTGGATAGGTGAATGTATATTTAATGAATAGGGAATCCAACCCAATCTAAAAATGATTTTAGACAGTGTAAATATAGTTAAGATTACTTATGATAATTAAAACATTATTAACACATGAGAAGTCCAATAGAGCATTTACAAAGGGAAGATTCCCCCATGCGTTTGTAGGGTCTACTGTCACTATGATTAAAACTTGCTAAATTTTTTATTCAATCAACTATGATTGGTTTAAATTGTGTAATTTATTTATAAATATGTAAAATATTTTATTAAATAATTATGTAGATAATAGAACAATATAATATCCACAAGAATATGTTCTTCCATGAATAATCTTGCATAGGAAAATAAAGAAATTAACACCCGAAATGATGAAAATAATGAATAATTATTAACAGAGTTGTTATAAAGTGATAAAGACTGATCGAATATGATATTATACATATTTATATGGTTATATATTATGTTTATATCATTTTTAAAAGAAACACGCTTTAGTTTGATTCATTCTCAACCATGATGTAGCATAAGGTATTGTATTTTCCCTAAATTTCATTTCATTGAAGAATATTGTAATTTTAGGAATCTAATTTATTTAATATAGGGTATATAATTACATTTTTACCAAAAGTAGCATGATAAATAAATTATTCATGGACATTTCAATTTTAATTACATCATCTATTGATATTATAAATAAATGTTACCATGTGGTAAAAAATTTCATAACTCAATCACTCGATATTGTGTAATATTACATCTTTAGTTTCATAGATATTAAAATATTATTTTTAATGGATTATAATGATAATATGTTAGATTAAAACAGGTTTTTTGTTTAATTTATATTGGTACACATTTTTTATTCATTGAATATTTCTATATTCATCCTTAGGATAATTTTAAGGGTTTATATCTTAATCTCATTATAATCATGATTGTTTATTCTATAATATTAGTTAAATGAAATTATATAAAAATTTCCTTCAAAACCCAATTAGTCTTATTTTAATCTAATTATAAATGATATTTTCAATAAATTATTAACGTTTTTTTGTTTTTTGTTGTGAATTTTTTTTTGAAAACACGAATTAATTTTATTCTTCTATTGGAAATACATTTTCTTCCAAAACCTGGCTTTCAAAATAAAATTTTAAAATATTAAAAATTCTTTATTAAATAAATTTATTCATATATTTAATTATTAAAAAACTACCTATGTAATATTTATGTTATTTTAAAAATGATTACTTTTTTTAATTTTACTGAAAATGTAATAGAAATATATGTATCGCCTTTCAAGCTAGGAATGTTTGTATATTTTTTTAACTGAAATGGAATATTATTTTTACCAATTAATAATTTTATATTATTAACTAAGAAAAATTATTTTAATCTTCATTTTATTTATAAAATGATCATTTAAAATAAATTTTTTCTATATATGATTTTCAAAGAAATTAAATTTAAAAAAGATTTAGGTTTAAAAATATTATTTTCAATGTGAAAATTATATTTATGGATCGTTGTATTTAATGATATTTCTATGATATTATTATTCATAATTTTTGAAACATAATTTTTCATAATTTAATTTTTAGATATTTTATTTAAAATATACATAATCTTCAACTAGACAATTTATGATAATTCTTTCTATATTAAATATTTCGCTTCATGTCATTATTTAATTTTCATTGTAATTGAATTATCATTGAATTATTCAATACCATATATAGATTATGTTTCCCCTAAATTTAAATATAAATTTTCATGTATATTTTTAATTTCTAAACAATATGTCATCATTATATATGGTTTTTAAATTGATATTTTGATTAACTGACGAAATATTGAATAATATGTATTCATTACTCAATACAGATATTCGTTGAGGCACATTTATTATGAATTAAATTGATTACTCAATATATAAGAATTTCTTTATACATGTATAAAATAGGTTGAGGTCTATTAATGAAATTCCATCGATGCATAAGTGGTCTCAAGTGATGAAAAAATTGTATAACCTTTGTTAATTGGGTTTTACCCAGTATGTTCAAAAACATATTTTGAAATAACATTAGAGTAAAAGTATCATGTGTCATGGAAACATGAAAGTCAATATATATTTATTTCCTTACATCATAGTTCGCTTATCATTATAATTTTTTTTAAATCCTATTATCTCATGATGTATTTAATTATTTTTTATTAATTAATTGAAAAATATTTCCATTATTTACCATGTATTATTTGTTATTCCTTATCCAATTATAATAATATATTTTTTGATAAAATCTAATTTTTTTATTTATTTTCATATCCATTTATTATTATTGTTAATAATTAAATTGAATCTATTTTTAGCTATTTACATTTCCATTGTATTTGTTCCTTGGTAATGATTCATAAATTATTCATGATTTATTACATATACATAACCTTTATTGAGAATTTGAGCTCAAACATAGTTTGTCTCATTTCCCATGACTCTATAAAGTGTACAATATTTGAAACGAAATGATATTTTTGATTGTTGAAAAATAGTCTTTGGAAAAATTATTGTAATTTCAGATTTAAAAAATTGATATGGTAATAATGTATGAATCTAGTATACTATGAGTACTAAACTATTCATTCATTTATAAAGAGAAACTTTTATATTATTCCAATGAAATAATTAAGAAGCAAGATTTGGGCTACTAGGGTTAGGGTCTCTATTTTTTTATTAGAGGATGTTTAGAATCATCGTTGGACACATGATTTATGAAATCATTGATTATGGATCACAAATCTGTGATAAGCATTGAAAATAATTATAGAAGAACTTATTATTGTTTTGTTAATGTATATATTATGTGGGTTTTCCATGAAATGAATCAATTTCTAGATACAACATGTTGATTTTTTTCTATAATAGATGTATGTCGGGGAATAAAATCTTAAATGGGTATATTGGGAATGTACCGATCATTATTATGTCCACAATAATGGGCCTTACTACACACTTGGGTTGACACCACGAGGGGGTATAATTAAGATAATTTAAATTTTACTCAAAAAATACTATGACATATTTGAATATATAATGATAATGAATTATCAAAATTAAACCTATGGTGTCTTAAATTTAAAAGAAGGTGTCTCAAATAAACAGGAAAATTTTTATGTGTTCAATGGTAAGGGAATAAAGAAGATAATTTATAATAAAAAATGGTTTTTATAATAGAAGGAAATTAATCTCACCCAATGGATCTATTTATTGTTTTTTCCTTCAATGATGGGAACATGATAATTATTAGAGTCAATGAACTCTCCTAAAAGTTAACCACTAGATCGAGGAAGGATCTATGTGTATATGAAATTAATGAAGTATTCATGCATTGAGATTAATAAATTAAATTTTTAAATAATTTTTGAAATGATTTTTTATATATAAATAATAAATAATCTAATGATTGTCTAGTATTTTATTATCATATTTGAACTCATTAAATTTAGAGTTATGGGTAAAATTTTGGGATTTTGAGTTTAATAGGGAACATATGTTAAAATTATTAAACACTACTTAATAGGTTTTATATGAAGTGATAATACAATTCTTAATGATATTTTTTATACAATTGTTTTTCTATAACCCATTCATTTTATATAAGTGAAAAATTTATTTGATGAATAATGAAATTAAATATTATACATATAAGTTGATCTATGGGAATGACATGTCTTATTATGATCTATAATTTTGTACTTGATGCATGAGGGAAAGTTCTTATGTTTGACCCTGATCGTCTCTTTTGTACTTTTTCATTGATTTTAATAAATGTTCAGAAGCATAGCTTCTGATTGAAGTTGCTGGTTAAAATACAAAAAAATTGAATATGAAAAGGTGAGTGTCAAACTGAACTCTTTGGTATGGTTGTGGGGCATGAACTAATGATCGAAGGATGATAATGGTTAAGCACATACTACTGGCCTTCATGAATTCCATGTTAATGTGTCACTATTTTTAGCTAAACGATCTAGAAAAATTAAAAATTAAATTATTTATAGTAGTGTTAATTATGATGATTGTTGATTATTGTATTGAATATCTTTTTTTAAAAATACTGGGTTTTTATAATTTATATAGATAGATGTGAAGATTTTTTTTATGGATCATATGATCTGAAAAAAAAGAAATTGTTTTTTTAGGTGTAAAAAATTCATGATTGGATATTTATTTCTTCATCTAGGTGATGAATTGAAAATATAATGATTTAAAAATAGGTGTTGAAATTTTTACTAAAAAATTAAAATGGTTCATGTCTGTATATTTCCCTATATTCCTATATAGTAATGGATTTACTGAAATTTAGTAAATGGATATTAAAAAAATGTCTTCCTATTACATTAATATCTTATTAAATAGATGGTCCTTTAAATCAAAATAAATATATGGATTTGAGGCCCTTAACATTCAAGAAATCATTTAAATTATTGTTGTCATTGACCCCAGTAACTCCCAATAATTATTTATAATTTTCATCTATGTACATGTTTTTATTTTACACCTATAATATCCTTTATATAATCAATGATATTTTTTATTCAATATAACATTTGTACTACCATTTTTATCTTTTTAAAATGTTATCTTATTGACACTTTTATGATGATGAATTTTTAACAAAGTAATTTTTAAATATATATAGTTTTATTACTAATATAAAGTTGAAAATTTTAGGATACAATTTATTTAATATGGGGAGAATATAAGACACAAAAATTATAAAATAATAGCATATTATCTAATAGTTTATTTTTCATAAAACACCAATCATATTATTAAATTTAACCATCATATACTTTACGATATATTTTTTATAAATAAATTAAATCCCTTAAAATCGTTATTTTCATCCAGAATTATGATTATATTAAGTTATATAGAACACTAACTTTATTTTATAGCATGAATTAAATTCATGTCTATATTGTAATAAAAAACTGAGACTACTAAAATTAGTATTTAATATATCACATTTCCTTCAGAATATTAGGTTTGAATATAATTAGAAAAAATTAAAAATTACATATTTCACACAAAGTTAGTATTTACATATTGTATAGAAATTAAATAATGATCCTATTAAATAAAAATTAAAATGATTCCTTAAAAAATATATATTTATTCTACATATTTTATTAGTCATTGTTTTCACATATAATTTAATATTATTCATTAAATTTTATTCCAAAATTTATGAGTAAAAATAAACATAAATTTTTAGCTCAGTATACCAAAATTATATTTCAATGAATTTTTTAGATTTCTCTGAAAGGATTTTTTATGTATAGTGAAAAAGATGATTTTAATGGATAACATTGTTTTCATTTAATTATTTATTTAATGTTAAATTAGATTTTGAATTTGGTATAATGTATAAAATATTAATTTTATGTCAATTAAAATAATTATGTTCATTATAATCATCTTAATATTTTATTTTGATAATAAAACATTTTAAATATTTCTATATTTTTTTTTAAAAAATCCCCTTCTCATATCCTATTTAAATGTATTTTTAATATTAAATTTTAAACTTCTTTGAATATATATAGCAACATGTATTCTATATTTTCAATGAGAAAATTTTATTATATCTAAATTTTTTATCTTATTGATTTACCAAAATGAATAAAGACTGTTGTTTTGATTTATTACCACAGTCAAAGTAAATATAGTATTAATATGGGGTTAAATAAAATAGATAATTAAATAAAAGACAAATATTATTTAACAAAATCTATTTTATGGAAATATTTATAACATATCTCATTTTAGGATAAATAATTTTATATTTTTTTTATCGTTTTTACAAATGAAGAATGTTGGAGTGACAATTATATTCAAAAATACCATGTGTGTCCTCTTAACTAAATATAATAGTCCACCCATATCCACTCTTATTCTCACCATCAAACAACATTTTAGAATACAATATCTAAAAAATAACATCTAAAATAACATCTCTTCATTATAGATACACTACAAAGAGATTAAATACATCATTTTAATGCTTTGGTGCATATATAAGGGGTATACATGAAGCATAGACAATGTACATCAATGAAGGGATTTATTTTATACATGTACCCAAATAAATATTTTTTTAAACCATTAAGATTGAATAAATTAATTATTGTTCATATAATTTTTTGTTTTTATAATAATTTTATTTTCTTAAACCATTTACACTTCCTTTAAATGATTTATTAATTCATCATTCACGTGTATAGTGGACTACAACCTCGTCGATCAATGTATTTCATTTTTCTGTTTCCACCAATAAATATAGGGTATAATCATGGATTTAATGATTATAAATGAATATAAAACATATTTATATAAATATAGTTACCATATCAAATATATATTTTTAAATTCCGTTTGGTAGGAGATACAAAAACATCTCTCATGTGTACAGTAGATTACACCGTCACGAAGCGATGTGATCTTTCTTTCAGTAATAATTCACATATTAGGTGAAAAATAAAAATTTAATGATTATTTTTTATATAAATAAATTATTTAAAATATTAATGAAATATTTTTCATTATATAGAGTTAATATAAAACATTTTCCTTCATTAATTTTCAATAATGTAAATATTATAACATCAATTGTGTATATTTGGTCAGTCATTTTCACAATGCATTGTGACATTATATTCATCACCAAACCTCGGGGATTATATATATGTATATATATTAAGCTACTAGTGAAATTATTATAATTATGTAAAAATAATATATTTCTTATCTTCCTTCCATATTGACCATCGCAAATGGGAATTTTACTCAAGCATACATGCATTATAAAATATTATTTATAATAAGAGTTATCATTTTTCATAACCATCATTCGTCAGTAGTTTTTAATATTTTAATCAATTTTTAAATATTACAATAATTTCATTATTATAAATTTATGGACTGAATAATTATGAATGAAATGAAATAATCTGAAAATTTGAGATGAAAAATGAATAATAATATAAAGTAATTAACACTTGAAACGATGAAAAAAATGAGTCTGTATTTAAAAAAGGGTTATAAGAAGTTATAAAATGATCATAAATGGTATTTTTAATATTTATGTTTTTATATAATTTTTTAATTAAATGTATAAAACCACCATACATGGTGTTAGTTCATTTGAATCAAAAATAGATCGTGTGGTATGGAATTTTAACTCATTTTCTTTTAATTAACGCAAATTTTAAATTTATGCATGAAATTTATTTTATATTTATTATATTCTGAAAATTGAAATATAATATCATGAATAGTTATTTAATAATGGGATTATTTTGTTTCAAAATTATTTATTTCATGAATGGTATTTTGAAATAATTTTTTCCATGTTGTAAATAATTTAGTGACTCAATTTCCCTTCATTAAGATATATTACTTTTTCATTTATCGTAATATTGAATGATTATGTGCATAATGAATTTTAAATATGATATGGTTTATTTAAAATGGTTTTATGCATATTTTTTGATGATAAACATAAAAAATTAACTGGAAAACTATAACATCATCATTGATAAATATTATATTTTATATCACAATATCATTCTAATAAATATTTCATATTATGGAATGTTTGTTAAGTGAAATTATTTTAGAATTTCATAATAATCACATTTCATTTTATAATTTTTTTTTATTTCAGGGTATTTTCTGTTCATAACTCCATTTTACTAATGACTGATAAGTAAAATTTTTTAATATGTTTTTTATTAAAACATGACTTCTTTTATATATTTTATTAGAAATATATTTTCATAAAAAAACATATAACCTATGAATTTTTAAAAAAATGTTTTTTTCCTTATAAATATGATTTATTTAATACATTTTTACCCACTTATAATTATTAAAAAAGTCTTCAATGTAATATTTATGAAATTTTCCAAAAAATTCCAATTTTTCCTTTTGCTGAAAATGTGGAAGAAAATATTCTTGACATAATATAAAAAATGGAAAATTATAACCATTTTAAAATGAAAATTAAATGTTATTTATAACATATATTACTTCTGTAGAATTAATTAATTTCATTTATATGTCTATTCCATTGCATGTTTTTATCTATCTTTTTAAAAAAATTAAATAGGTTTTCAACAAATTTTTTTTTTAAATTTTATCATGTGAAAAATTTAAAATTTTAAGATTAAAAGGTTGCGTTCATAACTATTTATTTTAATAAACATTTTATGATATTTTTACTGATCAATGATAATGAACTATTATTATTACTCTAATGGGTGTATATTTATATCATATAATCATTAATCTTATTATGTATGGTTTATGATCCTTTTGACCAAGTAATGTCTTTGAATTCAAATTAATGATTCATTTTTATTGTAATTAATGTTCGCATAAATTATTCAATATTCCATGGATAGTAAATTACTCTTAAATGTCAATATTATATATCACTAATATTTTTTCCTTAATGATGTAACAAATATTAATTTGTAGATAAAATTTATAGTTATATGAATAACTTGGAAAATATTAATAAATATTAATCCATTAATATATCAAGATATTTTATAAGGAACATTATTTATAAATTAAGTATATGATTTGATATTCAAGGACTGGTTTGGATGTGCATGACATAGTGTTGGGTCTTTTTTTAGAAATTCCATCGATGCATTTGTATTCCCATTGGATGAAAAAGGTAGATAACATTAGTATTGTAAGGTTATATTCTTTGTGTATCCTATAGTATCTTATTAGTGGACCTGATGGTAGTTGTATAATTTTTTTGTAATGCATCACATCCGATAATTTAGAATTTACATTATTCATGAAGAAATGTTATTATTATCCATGATATTTCTATAATGATAGTATCTCTAGATTCATTCCATTAAAAGTTATTGAATAATGTATCATATTTTATGTTATTTACCTTTCCATATGATTTACACCTTATCTAGCTATGATATTCATTTAATTGATTAAGTGTAATATTATTTCAGTTATTTACCTTTACATTTACTAAAAATGTTAGTTATTGCAATATCATGACTGTTAATAAATTTAAATTTCAATATTGTTATATAGTTATAAATGATACTACTATTATTCCTAATTTATTATGATGTACATAACGCTTATTGAGAATTTGTAGATAGACAATTTTATTATTTTCAAAGTAATACTTGATGTGTATGATTTTTTATATAAATGTATATACTGGATGTAATTATATTATTATAAAAAAAACCATGATGTAATTTCTTTCAAATAATATATTTGAATCATGTATTTAACTTTTTTATCATGACTAATAAAATGTGTTGCCCTTATTGATAAAAAATTGGTATCTTATTCTACATTAATTAATAAATCATGGGATTTGGGATACTACGTGTAGGATCTCAAAATGATAAAAATAGTATATATATATATATCCATATTTCATAAGGATGATTTCATGTTCAATACATCTCAAACAAATAAAACTCCCATTACTATAATGTTATATTGTCTTTAATGATATGAGATATTGTAACGACCCATGTATTTAAAAAATAATTTTTTATTTCTTTTAATAGTAATGAATAAGATATTAATTTGAAGTTCAATGGGATGATTTTTCAGATATCATACCTGACACGCAACAACATGCTTCTCCTAAATATTACAATGCACACAATATTGAGTTATAGTGAAAAATAATAGAGTAATATGATTATTATTTTAAATGGTATATAACGCGTAATTTTTGGAATAGATGGAATGAAAAATACCAACTGATTTATAAAATATGGTTTATACATGTTTTTATTATGATTGATTTATTTCCAAATTTATTAGAAATGAAAAAAAACTAATTTATTATAATCGATGTGTTTTTATGAAAACCTATTTAAAACATAATAATTCTATTTTCATGTCAATGTTTAATAATTTTTATTTAATAAAAAATTTATTATATATATATATATATATCCAATTTAATGTTTTAAATTCATCTTATATGATTTCTAGATTATATATTAGAATAAATTTATATTTTTAGATAAATGATGTATTTTTCTAAAAATATAGTTTTATAGCCTTTTGATGGGGAACCCTTCATAAATATATTTCGACATAATTATATTATTTAATTTGAAAAAATAATATTATTTTTTAGAAGTATTATATAAAAAATTAGTTTGGATTAAATATTTTTATTATTCTTCTAATGTTCATTTTTTAACGAATAGTAAAAAATAATACATTTAAATTTAAAAAATATTTTAATCTAATTTTTTTATATTGTTATATTGTAAATTTAATTGGATTTAAAATTTATTGTATTATAGTTTTATTATTTAATCCAATTTTTGTCATTCGATGTATGTTACATTCAAATTGTACATAAACCCATGTCAATCTTATGGTTGTTTTTATTTCTAAACAACACGCTTTTGGGTTTTGACAACTAATATTAATTTTAAATTTTTTTCTGATAATTTTTTTTTGAATTTAAAAAAATGGATTTCGTATTTGGAATCAGGAGGTTCAAATTGTGTAAATATTTAACTTTTTTTAGACATTATTAATAAGAACATTAGTAAATATTTTATTTACCATGGTTGAAGGGTAAATCTAGTAAATAAGAGTAAAAAATAATAATATAATTTTATTAAGTTACACTAAAAAGTGTTATAACACTATTGGATGAGATATTTATTACCATTGTTATCATTAGGTATATTTTAGGACCCCATGGAGCCAATTTTGTGTGAAAATAAAATACAAATACTTTTATTTTAATGTTAATGAAATTATTACCAAAACATGTGTCTTTTAGTAAAAAAATTATTTGGGGTTATATAATTTGTAGTTTTGACTATAAAAAGTAATTATAAAACTAAAAATATTTCCTACATCATGAGTTTTTATTTATAACTTCTAGACATCAAAAAGAAATATTTATGACACAACGATGATGATGTGATTACCTTATTAATGAAATATTTAAATAAATATGATTCTTAATATTTTAATAATTTTTTTTTGAAAATTATTTTGCCATACCCAAATTTTAGGGATGATTATTACTTGTTAGAATTTAATTTAATAAGTCTTTTCCAATGAATAATTTTTTGTATTTTTAAAAATCCATGATATGAATATTATAAAATTCGGCAAAAATGAGCTTTAAAAAAATTTTATTTCATTAAATGATATATTAATCATAAAAAAATAAGATTATGCTAATATTACATAGATAATGTTTTAAATTTCATTAATTAACCACATAAAGATTTACTTTCATTTTAATGTAACTATATAAGCCATATAATATGAATATACAAGAAGACGATATAATAGATAAATAAGTTAACTATAAGATAAAGTTATATGATAATGTCAAATAAAAAAAACACATTTTATAACCCTATTGTTTGAGAGGATTTATAAAAATACTTATCTTATCTTGTAATTACATGATTTTTTTACCTTTTTAAAATAAAATAATTGTTTATAATAAAATATACCTAGATGAAATTAATAATATACCCCTAATCCCACTTGTAAAAGGACACCACCTCTGTTCCCTTTATCACAAATTTCAAGACAGTTGTTTAGATCATACTCTGCCCCAATAATCTTCCAAAATTACACTCTTCCTCCTAGAATCCTTATGATTGGTATAAAGTAATTAAACAATGCCTCATTGGCTCAAATCAAAGGTAGTTACCCATTTTAGCGGTAGTGTCCTCTCTAAAGTTCCTTTCCAATATTCTACTTCACACTAATCTACTCTTATTAATAAATTATATAACTATAATAGAATAAAAAATATTATAGTATTAACTTATTCTAATTATTAGATCTACAATTACTCACACCTCCATCTAATAAATTTATAACATACAGTTTATGTGGACGGTGAACTGCAGCCTCACGAAATAATGATTGTTCAATTATATCCTACAACCTCTCATGGAGACCATTATGAAGGCACTGTATTTATATGATATATATTTTGTTAAAATTATATCTATTATTTTATTATTTTGATTTACAACAAACCATTATGTTTTTCATGATGTGTAAACACAATAATTTCATTTGAGGAAGCACCGCCTACCGCTCCTCTAGGTGATACGACTCATTAATGCCATAAATGCAATATATAAAGGATATAATTATTGAAATTATTTAACATATATAAAACATTATATAATACTAGAACTATAATATACTTATGTATCATTTGTTTTTTATTCCATTAAATATGAAATTGAAATGAAAGTAGCGTTCATGTGTACATATAGCTTACCATCTTGATGAACGGTGAAACTCATTTCTTATATCCAAGTGTTTAGGAATATTATAATTACCTATATAATAGATATAAACAATATATATATGAATAATATTATGGGGATATGAAACTTTTGACCACATGGACATATTGTAATTATGACAAGATCATTTTCAATTCAAGTACCCAATATCGACAAAATGATCGACATTAACTTAAATAATTATGTAATTTTTATATCATGGTAATAAGTTATATAAATTGAATATTTAATATGAAAAAGGTTTTGAAGCAAGTAGAATGTAACTTAAGTTTATTATTCACGAAATTAAAGAATGAACGAGTCAAATCAGATATGTGGTAAGGCATCTTCTTAACTCATTTTCCATTCTTTAGGTTAAACATATACTTTTTGATTATGTTGTTATATAATTATGTGAGATATAAATATTGACCCCAATATTGTATTCATACTTTCATTATGTCTATTTATTATGAATAAACATAATCTAATAATTTTATTTACAAAATGATCTTCATATGAGACATCGTCTCAATCTCCTTTCATTGAAGCAAATTTCGATTATATATACCTCATTATTTTTATGGTGTTTAATTAACCATGGTGAATTTTACTTTCATTAAAAGGAAATATTTTACCTATGAAGTGTTTTACTAAATTTCAAAAGGTATGTTTTTTAAAATTTGGTGTGACAATGATCTCTCTAATATCATAATCATTATTTTTCTTCCTATATAATCAATAATGATTATAAAAGGAAATGAAATCCCATATTCATTTTTTGTGTGTTTTTCTATTGAAAATGATTTTTTAAAAGGATTGATATTTTAGAATATATTGAAAATATTTCTTGTGATTTCAAATAAAATGTTATTAGTGAAATATTGATATTTTCAATATTTTTTGTGTAATGATTATATAATTGTACTTTTACAATTGATGGGTGGTTAAGTAATAATCCGATGATAGGTGGTTACGTGATAAACCATATGGCGGATGGTTCCATGGTAATCCAATGATGGGGGTTACATTATAACCTCAAATTCATTAGGCATATAAGTTTACCATATTGATATTCCATTTAGTGATATATATGCAAGTTGACTATATGGTTATTCAATTTAAGTATGTTAATGTTCCATGTTACCTTTACATGTTATACGTTGTTTTCATCAGGATTTATGGTAATATTTTAGGTACAAAAAGTTTAATAAAAATGATATATTCACTGATTTGTTATTTAA
The DNA here is from genome assembly GCA_963277665.1 of Viscum album. Classification (NCBI taxonomy): domain Eukaryota; kingdom Viridiplantae; phylum Streptophyta; class Magnoliopsida; order Santalales; family Viscaceae; genus Viscum; species Viscum album. Next base: position 2,013,800,722 of record OY728159.1, read on the forward strand.
AATTCTTTAAGGTTAACTGTTTTACATTATATTAACGTATTAATGGTCTACATGTTTGTTTTTGAAAAAATAACGTTTTCAATTGATTATATATCCCTTACTGAGTGTTTTATCCTCATCCCATGTATTGAAATGTTTTTCATAGGAAATAATGTCTAATTGGATCTAGAATTGTATCAAAAAAATGTCATGTTTTCTAAAACATAGAACTAGGATTATTTATTTTCTTATGAGTTTTTTATTTAATTAAAAAATTTATAGTGTGTAGAAGTTTCTACATGTAATATTAAATTTTTTATATATAAGTAATGACCTAAATATCGAATGTTCTAAAACTGAAATGACCATAAAGGTGAATTATTAACATAATTCATGATTATGTAATTTTTTTGCCTAGGTCCATATGGTTGGTATGAGAGGTCACCTTAGATATCAATAGAGGGTAGGGAGTTATTTAAGAATAAGTTAACTAACCATAATTATTAGAATATTTGAAAGATTCATATTTACTTTTTATAAATTGAATATATTTATGAGAACATGAATAAGTATATCTTTGTGTTTACCCACTTAATAAGATATTATTAGTTGATTTTACATATATACGCACACAAAAATTTTTGGTTTAACTAAATAAAAGGATCTAGTAGGCACTAATGTTACAATGGATTTGATGAAATCTATTGCAGTTTATTGAATAAGAAACCCAATGAAGTGGGATCTGAAATGAGAACTCTTGTGGTTATTCTAAACCAACCATATAGAGTTGTGATTTACCACCTGATCCTTGGTTATTTTTATAAGGTATCATATATATGAGAAACAAAACCCTATTTATGTTCAGGTAATAATAATAAAAGTATGTATATAAAAAAACCTATGTATACAGAATGTGGAAATTAACACCACGGAAAATGCTTCCATGGGATAATAATAATTTACATATATGGTAATGAAGATCATAAACAATGAACCTTCCATGGAAAAACGAAGCATCCAGTTGACTCTATGACTGGGAAATACGTTCTTTCAATAGGATCAATAAAATGTTTTATATGTGGTGTGCATAAAAATTATACTAATATATGAACCAAAAATAATGTTCGGGAATGGGATCCGCATGGATGTAAAAATATATGTTTACCTATACCTATTTCCATTCCAATTGAGGATGAGTAAACTGACCATGACTAGTGAATGGTATGGATTATTTCTTAGCTGATTTTTGACATTATTTAATCTTAGGATATGATTCATGATTTTTTGTAGCAAAGAATTATTGTGAAATAAGATGAAAATATTGGTTAATGGATCATGAATAACATTGAATTATTAAAAATTCTTTATATAAGGGATTCATGGGTTATAATACATTTTAGGATAATGAAATGCTTAATAGTATTAGGGCAGTTTATATGATTTGATTATTTTGGAAGACTTCTTCTTATAATTGTAAACTTGATGTCTGATATGTTTAAATTTTATTTAATAAGGAATTGTAATTTTTTATATGGACATAATGGATAAAATCATGGGATCATATGATCTTTTTTTTGGTGATAAATGGTTATTACATTTTAGGATGTCAAAATAAAGGTATTAAAAAATCCTTTTAGGATAAAATCGGTTATTGATAACTTTTAGTAAATTATCGTGTTATTATTAAATTTATATGAATAAAACTAATTTAGAAAAAGGACAAATAACAGGATGGTGACAACCCATTGTTTCCGGTAAGGCCTTAATAATCGATCCCAAAACTGATGGGTGACAAGGGTGCATCCCCTACCACTGGCCTACGTGGTGTCCCAAGATAGTATGACTTATTCTTTTTAGTTATATGATATTATTGATCATGAATATGTTAATAAGGGATCTTAATTTTTGTCAATTGAATAACCTTATATTAGGAAAATAATATTGTGAATATTTGATTTTGTTTATTTCAGAAGACATTTTCTCTTTTGGGAAGACTATATACCTAATGACAATATATTACATTGGGATTTCAATTGAGTAGTGATGGTGTAATTATATTTTGTATGAATATATTTTTTTTATGGACATATAGAGATTTGGGTTCTTTATTGAAAATTTTAACAAATCATAGAGAATATTTGATTATGTTAATTACTCTTTAGTATAATACATTAAGAGTAGTCGATGTTTGTTAGTGATATGTGTTTCTATTTTTTGGAAGACTTTGTTTCCAAATACTTTTGAATTTTGGATTCCAAACATAGTTTGAATTATTTTGAATGATTTTGTGGAAAAAAATTTAATTTTCTTTGTTGACCTTTGGGTATTATAAGATCAATTTTGGAGGATATGAATGGAATTTATTTTTCTAAATGATTTTCCTTTTTCTGTATTATTTGATCTTTTACTAAAAAAAATTTTGGGTAATGTATAACGATTGGGGAAATAAATGGGTCATTATTTTGGGATAATATTATTTTCTAAAAGTTGATTTTAGCACTTCAGGTGTGACAAAGTCATCTTGAATACTTATCGTTTGAAAAAAGATGATTTTTTGGCGGATATTTATTAAAGGATGAAACTATACATGAAAATTAATTATATTTCCCAATTTTGTTAATAAAAGTTGTAAAATAATTCCTCGTCTTTATGAAAAGGAAGATAATCGAAATATTTGTCTACTTACTTTTCCATCTGGGGAATCAATGATCGATTAACTTATCCCATGATTGTGGTTTTCTTCTGGTTAACTTACTCCTCATCAGGTTTTCAATCACTTCTTGTCAGAACATGATTGTTAGTATTTTATTCAATATACATTTTTTCATGAAATCTTAATATGTTTTATCCCGGTTGTCCTCTGTACTTGTTTTTATTTCATTTAAATTTATAGTTTTATAGACACTATTTCTGATGTTGGAAATTCAATGATGTTTCTAAGCTTAGTTTTACAATTGCGAGGATTCAATTTCTTAAAGGGGGAAGGATATATTTTTCTAGGTACTTATAGAATAATAATATTTTATTTATATTAATACTTATGATAAATATATTAATTTTATGTTAAAGGGGAATATTTCTCAGATAGCGTACTGGACATGCAATAAATGGCTTCTCTAAAATCATTCATTGCAAAAACCATTGAGTCATACTAAAAAATAATAAAATATTATTATTATTATTTCATTTGGTGGTTAACTCATAGCCGTAAGAATGGCATGAATGAATTGTATCCAATTAATATAGAAATATTATTTACACACGTTTAAATGGTGATTCATTGATTACTAAATTTATTATAAATAGATATAGAATCCAATTGAATATATTGGATGTGTTTTTATGAAAACCTATTTCAAATAGAATAATTATGTTTTCATATCACTTTTTTTGGATTTATATTTAATTAAAAATATATTTTATATATCCAATTTAATGTATCAAATTTATTATATATGATTTATATATAGGATATAAGAATAAAATCCTTTTTTTGAATAAAATAAAAATTTCTTATAAATAATGTTTTTCGAAATTTTGATGGGGTAACCTTATTAAATCTTTTTCTGACACATATATGTGTTTTATTTTACAATATAATCATTTAATTTGGAATAAGACCCTGAAAATTTACTTTGGATGAAATTTTGGTTTTTTTCCTGCTAAAGATCATTTTTTACTTAATAGTGACAAATACAGTATTTTATTTCCATAATTCCTTTTAATCTAATTTATTTATATATATACTGTAATTTTTAATTTTTTATAATGTTTAAATATATTATATTTTTATCATTTAAACCAATTTTTGTCATTATAAGTATTTTAATTTTGAAATTTGACAAAAACATATGTCAATATTTTCATAGTTTATAATTTTTTAAAACACTCTTTTTTGGTTTTGTTGACGAGAATTACTATTATTTTAATATCATCCAATTAAATGTTTTGAATTTGGAATAATTGATTCCATATTTTATATCAGCTGGTTCAAATTGTGTAAATTGGTTATAATATTTTTAGAATTTATGAATAGTAATAGGCGTAAATATTTTATTTAGCATGCATAATGCGTAAATATGATATATAGGTGAAACAAATAATATTATAATAATAGTAAATTATCCTTACACATGTTCAAACCCTATAGGATGAGATATTTCAGACCATGGGAATCATTGGGCCTATTTTAGGACCCTATGGAGCCACTTTTGTGGGAAAATAAAATTTAATTACTTTTAATTTAAATTGAAGGAAAATATAACATAAACATGTATCTTTTAGTAAAAAAATAATATGGGGATACTTAAGTTATATTTTCAACTATAATTATTAATTATAAATATAATAAAATTCCTATATAATGGTATTTGCTTTTTAATTTTTTGACATAAAATAAATAAATATATTTATAACACAATGATGATGCATTGATTACATTTGTAATGAATGACATAAATAATTGATATTATAATTATAATAATAAATTTAATTTTGAACATTTAATTCCATAAAAAAAATTAGGTATTATTATGACTTGTTATATTTCAATTTATGATGTTTATTTTGAGATTTTGATGTTGTTAGGGATTTTTAAAAATTCAAGATATAAATAATATAAAAATTGACATAGAAGAGTTTTTTTAAAAATGATTTTATTAAATGATATAATAGTACTAAAAATATATGAATTGGAAAAATGAGTTTGGTAGAGATGAAAATGTCATTAATAAACCACTTGATGTTCTATTGGCATTTTATGGTTACTATATAAACAATATAGTATGATTATACATGAAGACATGGAAATAGATAAATTTTTTATCTAAGGGTTAAAGATAAATGATAAGGTTAACAATGAATATAGACCATGTATAAAACAAAATGAATTAGAGTTTTTAGTATAATATAAATTTTATATTCAAATTAAATTTGTTTTGGACCTTTTAAAAATAGAAATTCAGTTTATAATAAAACATTCTTTCAAGACATTCCTAAAGTACCCGTCCCTTATTTTATAAAAGGCCGCCATCTCTAACCCCTTAATCTCACCTATCATGCCCATTATCTTATCTGGACTCTGATATAATAATCACCCCACATCCATCTCTTCCACTTAGAATCCTTACCATAGGCAAAAGGAAATTCAAGAAATCCTTTTGGCTCAAATCAATGGGAGTTACTCATATTAAGAGGTAGCTTCTTCGCTAAAGTTCCATTCCAATATTCTACTTTTTCACTCACTGTTATATTCATATTATTTGATTACATAACAGAAATATTATCCTGAATATACTATAATGATGATACGAGATGTATTTGAACTACACTTACACAGACATCTATATAGTGAATTTAAAACATAGTGTTTCTATGGACGACGATTTACTGCCTTAAAAATGAGGATTGTTCAATTATCTCCTATTTCCTATCATGGAGGACATCATTATGGAACTATATTTATAGGAAATATATTATTTTTATATTAATTTTATTCTTATGTTATTTTTATTTACAACATACCTTTATTCTTTTCATGATGCGTAAACACGATAATTTCATTTGAGGAAGCACGCACTAGTGCCACCTTAAAGTAATATGACTCGTTCATACCACACATGAAACATATAAATGATGGAGTTTGTAAAATTTTGTAACATATATAAAATATGTTATTATTCTAGAATTATAATATACCTACATCCCATTAAGTAATCATTCCATTAAATATTAAATATAAATGAAAGTATCATTCATCCGTACGTACAACTTACCGTCTCCATTAATGGTGCATTTCATTTCTTATAACCAAATGTTATGTAATATTATAAATACACATATAGTGAATATATATTTTATATATTTGATTAATATTATATAAAAAATGGATGTTTGACTACATGGAAAAGTTTTAATTATAAGAAGAACATTTATGACTCAAGTAGAGAATATCGACAAAATGAACAATATTAATTTAATTAATTATGTGAATTTAATAAGGTGGTAATAACTAATATAAAAGGAATAATAAATTTAAAAAATGATCTGATGAAATTAGAAATTAACTTATGTTTATTATTCATGAAAATTGAGAATGACCGAGTCAAGTCGAACATGATGTAAGGGAACTTCTTAACCCAATTAACATTCATTGGGTTAAACTTAAACATTTTGATTATATTGTTATATGATTTTTTGAGATATTAATTTTGATATCCTATCATGTATTTATACATTAATTATGTGTACATTTAGTTAATAAACATAATCAGTATATTTTATCTACAAAATGATCTTTATAATTGACATAGTATCAATCTCCATTCATTGAGGAATATTATGAAAATATATACCTTTTTATTTATACGGTGCTTAATTAAACCATTTGAATTTTACTTTTATTCAAATGGAATCATTTATCTAAGAATAATTTTATTAAAATAATAATGAATTTTTTTAAATGTTTGTGGAGATATTGACCTTTCCCCCAATGTAATCATTATTTTGCTTCTTATATAATCCTTAATGTTTTATAAATGAAAATAAATCCATTATTACCTTTTTGGGTGACTTTGTAATGAAAATGGTTTATGAACTAGATTTATGTTTTTCAAAAATGTGAATTGATTTATTGTTATTAAAAATTAAATTTTATTACTGAAGTATTGATATTTGAAAAATTTTATGTCATATGGTTATATAATATTACTATGACATTTTTTGGGAGGTTACGTGATAAACCAATGATGGTTGGTTATGAGATAAACCAAATGACGGGTGGTTTTGTTATATCCTCTAATTCATTGGGTATGGAAGTTGGTTTCATGCGTATTAAATTTAGTGATATGTGTGGAGTTCAACCATATGGTTATTCCATTTAAGTATTTTTATGTACAATGTTACGTTGATAAAGTATTCATTGTTTAAATATTTTTTTGAAAAAAATTACATTTCCCTCCATCATATATAACTTACAGAGATTTTTATGCTCATAGGATGTTGTTAATTTTTTTTGATAGGACATAAAATGGATAGAGTCAAGGATGGGATCCAATAAATTTCATGCTATCTAAAACATGGAACTTGACATTTTTTATGAGTTTTTTTAATTAAAAAATTGACTGTGAGTATAAGTGTCTACATGTAAAATTCAAGTTTTTATGTATACATTATGACCTAATTCATAAAGCTATAAACCTAAAAAGATCCTCAATTTGAATTATTATAATAATTCAAGATTAAGAAATTATTAAGAATCGGTCCTTATACATATAGTTATTATATTTCATGAAATATTATCAATATATCAGAAATATGTATTAATGAGAACATACTATAGTTACCCCAAATATATTATATCCTTATAATCTATGTAATGGAAACAGAAGAATGTTTATCATAGGTCCTATATAGGTAAAAAAATTTGAAATATAGATGAATGACTAAATAAATGGATATAATAATAAAATTATAATTAAATAATCATATCATATTTTGATAATAATATTGAACAACTCATATATCAAAATCATTTAATAATGATTAAAATGTCATAGAACATGAATCATACTTAGTTAAGATTTTATAATTCATGAGAGTGTATAATAAGAACAAGGTCATGTAATAGTGATCATAATAATAATTTTGGAATAATAATAATAATATAATTCATATGTCAAGGATACCAACGAAAATAATTATCACATGTGATTCTTGGTATAACAAAATCTGTATCTTCTTCATCATTGGGATAACCTAACTTTTACCCTCGTTCAAAATTGGGATAACCTCCCTAGTTACCAAATTTTTTATTTGGAAAAACTATTATGGATCCTTTTATCTCATAAAAAATATTCTTGACCCCTTCATTGGTTATATATAATTTACCCACCAATCACATATTATATTTATATGCACTCTAAAGGATCATGACAATATTTATCAATTCAGAATAACTTATACATTAAAAAAATAGATGTCATTATTATATCATTTCCAGGATGATTTAATATCATAAGAATACTGAAATATTATATCATTGCATCATATTCATAATGAGTCCCCTATGTCTTTAATTGATGTTTTTCAAATTTGAAAATACCATTAAAATTTCACTAGAATATTTCGTCAGTAAAATCACCATTTTATTTGGATATAATTTATTTTAAATAAAAATAATTCCAAAATATTATAATACCCATTAAATGGTGAATAAAACATTATTATAGGTAATTTAATATTCAATAAAAATTGTTTTATTGATTATGATAAAATCATCTAACATAGTTTGTGTTAAAATAAATATTTTATTCTCACCATTGGTAAAAAGTGATCATTCAAAAAAATTATAGATGATTAATTATCATTATAATTATTAAAATTATAGCATGGGTAAAAATTAATTTCATATATATTGGAATAATATTATTTATATTCGTGAAAATATATTAAATTAATTCTCATCATGAATTAAAATATTATTGAATGAAGTTAAAAATGAATTAATTTTCTTATAAAAATATTCTATCATAATTTTGAGTTCTTATAGAGATAAAATGGAAAGGAAAAAATTTAATATCAATAAATAAATATGTTATAATAAAATGGTTAATAATTTAGAGAGGTATATTAAAAAAATAATACGATGATTTAAGAATAGACAATCTTGGTAGAAAGAATACTCATTCTATAAAACCATCACTGTACTAGTTAGTATTGAGTCCTCAATCAGAGAAATGAAATAATATTAAATGAAATATTAATTTCTATTAAAAAGTGATATTCATGATACAATTTATAAAATTGGTATTATATTATCAGAATATAAAATGATAGAACTATAACATAACATATACCAACAAAGACAATTTGATATGATCAACCCATATCAAGTTTTTGTCATTTGAATCAAAACACATTGGATAAATCAATATTAATTATAACCTTAAAAATTAAAAATTATTATTTACCATGATTAATCATTTGAAAGGGGTATTATTGACATGGCCTCATCCCCACAATGTGTAGCTCTCATGGTGTCGAATATGAGATAAAATAGATGGTGGCCCCCCAATTCCTACCTCTAGTCGGCCCCATGATTGAGACTACCACTGAGGGTATAATAAACATGCTGATGAGTGGAATTACCCTAAATGAAAATAAACAGGAGGAAGAGTGATATATGATAGACACCATCCATCTAATGTTTAAAATTAAATATAAATGAAAATCTATGTACACAAATTAATTTCCATTCAAGAATTTATACAACTAAGAGAATAAAGTGGAAATACCAAAATAATATAAGGATCAAAGTGGACATAAATCCCAGACAACTCATATAAAATAGAAGATATTATTAACCATCATGATATTTAATATCCTATATCATAGACATATTTTTTTATATATACATAGGTTGAGTATAAAAAACTCTGTAAGATCCTCCATCGTGTCGCTGGTGAAAAATGTAGAGAAATCATGTTAATGTATTGTGAAACATATGTGAAACAAACACATCAGCTAAACATGAATACTAAGTTCCTAGCCTCACCATGGAAATTATCATAATGTTTCGAATACAATGCCATATAATATAATATAGAATATCAAGGGAACCCTACTACTTCTTCCACACTAGTTTTCGTCATTGCCTCAACATTTCATGTCCTGATCTACTCTCTCCAAAATGGCTATCCCATTGACACATGAGAGAGGAACCATAACATTAACCTTATTCAAAACACCCCAAATTCCACATAATCAAATATAATTAGGTAGTTTCTGTGATCCATCATAGCTCACATTACATGAACCCTAGGTCAGGTATTATACTTTAATCCATCCCAACCCATACAAATAGTAAAGATAGTCAATCCGTCATAGCCTATAAATGTTATACCTATACTAATACATAGGAACTATATCTAGAATATATGTCTATGAAAACAATCATAATAAATTATTTCCCTATACACACATATTAGGGGAAAACTAATAGTTGTTCATTCCATCATAAGTACCATGAGAAGAGTGGTGGGATAAAGGGGGTAGTCTATAAGGCCCCAGCCTTAAACCTTACTTAAAATTGAATTAAATGAATAATTCACATTGAGGATCTTTTCAGGTTTAGAGTCTTAGAGAATTAGGAAATAACTATTACATCTCAAAAGATTACAAAGTAGTCTCTTCTACTAAATTTCCATAAAATGAAAAATCTTTAAAAGAAACATGTCTAGTTTCATGTTTTATGTAGCATGAATTTCCCTTGATCCCATCCTTGACCCTATTCCATTCTATGTCCTGTGAAAAACATTTCAAAAACTTGGGATGAACATAAAAACTCAGTAAGGGATACACAAAGAATAAAAACTGTTAGTTTATCAAAACAAAAAGTAAACCATGTATACTTTATCAAGGTAATACTTTTCACCTTTATGAAGTAGTAAAAAATATTCACTGAATAAAATATCATTACATAACTTTTTGTAACCAAAGGATTACCATAAATCCCATATAAAGATCACATAACATATATAAAGGTAACTTGGGACATAAACATACTTAAGTGGAATAACCATACGGTCGACTCCCACACATATCACTTAATGGAATAGCCATACGGCCAATTTCCATACATACTTAATGGAATATCCATACGGCCGACTTCCATACCCAATGCATTGGAGGTTATAACATAACCACCCATCCTGGTATTCACGGCACCACCCGTCATATGGTTTATAATGTAACCACCCGTTAAAATGTCCAAGTACCAATATAAAATCATAAAACATAAAACCAATATAAAGGAATGATAACTTTTCCACATCACAATATATCATAATAGAATCCTTTATCAAAACCGTTTTCAAAACCATTTAAAACATTTAAAAAAGAGATTTTTGAATCAAAGTGTCCCATACCACCTTGAAACGTTAAAATGTTAAACCATTAATATTCATATAAATAAATCCTTAAAACCATTTTTAGAACATGTATATTAATAAGAACAAATAATTAAAACATTTAAAATGACATTTTGGTTAAAGGGGTTTTACCAAAATTAGAGACACTTGAATACAATAATTGAGGAATAAAATTTTGTCAGAACTTTATTATATCATGAGAATAAATTTATTCATGATACAATACTCCAAAGTACAGTATATACACTGTATAAGAGTGAATTGGTGCATAACAACAATGAACACTCAATAGAAATGTCAAATGTGATGAAATCCCTTATAAAGAAGGTATCCTTAAATTAAGGACAAATGAATCTCAAAAATATGTGTGACAAATATAAATACACCCAATATAAGTGGATATTAAGTGTAAAACAATAAATGTTCATTCACACATATTCAATGGATGACATATTCAATGACTACATGTTGAACCCAAAGAAATCGAAATTGGGTTAAAAAGTTCCCTTGACAGCCAAACGACATCACATCAAAATGAGTTTATGATAGATAAAAAGTGTATCTCAACACTTTCACATAAAATTTACATCAATAAGGATATATGAGAACATATCCCAACATAGCAATATGTAAATTAAAATACCCAACAAAAGAAGTCTTTTAAAAAAGAGGAGGGTGAAAGGTTCCCTTACCGACTTGGGTATCTTTCAGAACATACACCCCATGAAATTAGGACAATAGATCATTGATGTAAATACTCATAAACGAAAGTATATTACACAAAGAGTAGAATAATGGGTAGTACATACACCACTCAATGGAATTTGTGGCAAACGTAGCATAAATCTCACGGGAATAAAAGTGAGATGAAAAATCTCTTACGAAAACTCGGCAGCCTAACGGCGCCACTTAAAACTTCAAAAATGGATTGTTGAGAGCAAATAGGGTCTCTCATCACATCAACATAATGTTTACAGAAAGAGTAATATAAAAGAACATCCCCCAACATAACAAATAGGATCTTAATAGAAGTGAGATAAAGGAGAGTACTTTAAATGAAAGAGAGAAGTTAGATCTCTTACGAAAGTTCGGTAGCCTAACGACGCCACTCAAAACTTCCAAAATGGATTGATGAGAGAGAATAGGGTCTCTCATCACATGAACATAAAAATTACAGTATGTTTAATATAAAATATCATCCCAATAACAAGAAAGATGAGCTTTAAAAGGAATTACATAAAAGTGTGTACTTAATAAGAAAGAGAGGAGTAGGATCCCTTACCTCGGGTCTGACTTGACTCGATTGTTCTTTAATCTCCTGAATAATAAACACGAGTTAATTTATACTTCATCAAGAACCTTTTTCAAGTTCATTATTCCTTTTATATCACTTATTACCATGTTATAAACATTATTTAATCATTTAAGTTAATCATGGTTGTTTTGTCGATATTTGTTTCTTAAGTTGAAAGTGGACTTCTTACAATTACATGTTGTTCGTGTGGTCAAAGGTTCTTTATATCCCGAATGACATTCCTGATGTGGATATCATATATATCATATATATCCAGCATATACATGTATTTATAATATTTCATAATCATTTAGTGGTAAGAAATGAAATGCACCGTTCATGGAGACGGTAAGCCGTACGTACGCATGAACGCTACTTTCATTTCTTTGTCATATTAATGGAATTAAAACAAAATGAGAGGTATGTATATTTTAATTCAAGAATTATATTCATCATTTAGAAATATCATTAATTATATATATCCATTATATACATGTACTTTTAATAGTACATTACATTTGGGGATAAGAAATGAAATGCACCGTTCATTGAGACGGTAAGCCGTACGTACGCATGAATGCTACTTTCATTTCTATCTCATACTTTAATGGAAAGAAATAATAATGATATAGGGGTATATAATAATTCCATTATAATATCATATATAATAACATTAAATCCATCCTTTATACATCCCATGTATGGCATTAACGAATCACATCACTTTGAGGGGGCGGTATTCTGCACTTCCTAAAATGAAGATATCGCGTATACCCATAATGGAAGCCATAAATGTAAGACACAAAAGAAAAATACAGAAGCATAAGTAAAACATAAACATATTATATATCATATATAAAAATAGTGACATCATAATGGCCACCATTGAAGGTGTTAAATGAGTATTGAATAATCATCGTTTCGGGAGGTAGAATTTCGCCATCCACGGAAACCGTATGTTCTTTAACCATTTGATGTGGTTGTGTGAGAGTGTAGCTCGAATAAATCTTATAAAAACATCCTAGTATATTGAAGATACTTGTTTTGTTACAAAAGAAGTAAATAAAAAGAGTTTAGGGGGTTGGAGAAGCAAAATAAAACAAATGAACATGAGAGAATGAATTACCTTTAAAAGTGTAACTCCTTTTTATTTGAGCCTAAAGGCCTTCTTTTGAAAGGATTCTGCCCAAATGGAATCCCCTAGGATGAGGATAGGGATGTGGAGAGAGTAATTGGGCATGGGTTGGCCGTGCCAAAGGCCTGAGTAGTGTGTGTAAGGTGGTAGAGGTGGGGGCCTTTTATAAGAGGAGAGGAGGGGCACTTTTAGAAAGTAAAGAAATATTACTTTATTGGAAAATGTGTTTCGGTTTTAAAAGGACCCACATTGATATAATTCGTGTATAAGGTGATAAGTGTTCGAAATCCACCCATCCAATAAGTTTTGGACATGTGTAGTTCATAGATTTTACATTATCTTTCCATTTTATTTAAATCGTCAAATAATGATGTCATCGCTGCATCATAAATATGTCATAAATAATTTACTTTATTTAATGTCTAAAAATTATAAAAAAAATACTATGATGTAGGAAATCTTTTTAGCTTTCCAATTACTATTTATAATCAAAAATCTGATTACTATAGCCCCATGTAAAAATTATTTTCGTAAAACATATTATGTTTGTGTCATTTTTACTTTTACATTAAATAAAAAGTTATTTATGTTATTTCCCAACAAAAGTGTCTCCATGGGGTCCCCAAGTTGATCCATGGATTTTCTGGGTCGGCAATGATACAACCAATGAGGTTGGGACATGTTTCTAGGTCATTTCATATTATTAAAGCATTATTTTTACCTTAAACTACACTAATTACCACTAATCGCGATTAAGAACTTAATAAGTTACTATTCACCAAAAATTATTATAATCTCATTGAACCACATTTTACTTCTTAATGACAACCATGTATGTTGGATTTTTGAAATTCAAAACACAATGATGGCAAAATTTCATTTAAACGGAAAATCAGTCTTTATAAGTACCACTCAGTGGTTTCACTATTCATCAAAAATTGAAGTTTTTCAGAAAATTACCAAAAATTCACCCTAAGCTATATTTGATATTACGAATTCAAAAATGAAGTCTATTTTTAAAAATTAAAAACATATAAGTCACATTAATTAATTTAATAATTAATTCCCGCTGTCAGAGGAAATAGCGTGTTTTTATGAAACAATAAGTATCAAAAGATTGACACTGGTTTAAGACTGATTTCAAAGTGAAATTAATTCCAACGACCACTATTGGATTTAATGGTAAAAATATATTCTAATTTCACTTTAAAACCAATTCAAAATATAATCTAATCATATAAATAAATTAGATTTAAAAGTGGTTTTGAATTAAAATACAACATTTTACACTATTAATTAAAAAAATGAACTTTATCAGAAAGATACCAAAAATTTACACAAAGTAAATTTTGATATCCCGATTCTTAATAAGAGTTTTATTTGGTCCAAAAGAATGTTTATGAGTGAACAAAACAATATTTAATGATGGTTCAACATAAAAAGGTGATAAGTGAACCTTTAGTGAAAACTAGGGCATATACGCCAAAAATTGAATTCTTTCCGTATTTTAAGCCTCTATCCTCTATTGGATAAATGTAAAAACATTTAAAAACATATATAATCATGTTTTAGTTATTTCTATCCATTCCCGCCAATACAACGGCTACATGTTAACTACCATTTAAAATAATATTATTTTATTATTAGAGTGCAACGTAAGATTCCCAAGAAACACGTTGTTGCGTGTTGGGTACGCCATCGAGCATAGCGTCCCCTTTAAAGTCATATCAATATTTTATTCAAAAATATGGATAAATAGGAAAATTTCATACCCTTTATTTACTAGGGGTGTTACATCCTTCCCCCATTTTGGGAATTGCGTCCTCGCAATTTTTAAAATTGAGCTTGGAAACATCCTTGAACATCCCACATCGGGACAAGAGTCGGTAAAACAATCACTTTAAAATAAAGAAAGATAAGTACAAAGGTCACCCGAGTTAACCCATACTAGGATTCCAAGTATGAAAATATGGACATGGAGGAGAAAACAAAGGGTCATCTTCTGATGGAGAGTGATAGAAAACATGTTTAGGAGAAAGTTAACCATGAGAAAATCACAAAATTGTGATGGGTTAAACAGTATTCGATTCCCCAGTAGGAAAAGTTAATAGAAAACATTTTTGTTTTATGTTACTTTTTATTGAGAAATTTATTCATAAGGAAACATAATCACTTATCATATTTACTTTCAACTTTTATTATATTCCTTACACAAACTCATATCTTCTCCAAAAGACGAGTATTTAGGAAGACTTGTTCACATTAAGAATACTATAATCAACTTCTATAGAATCACCTAATCCACAAAATTGAACTATATACTTCCCATGTCTTTAGACTTTAACCAAAACCAAAACCAAAAAGGCTAGTACAATATCAGATAATCCAGAAAAGGATAACCCTTTATAAAAAGAAATTCTATTCTTAATCTAAAAAAATTTTCCAACAAAACCTAAAGTTCAACGAGGACCATCCGATAAACAATTTGTCCATAAAATTCTTCAAATTAAACCAATATAAGATTGAAACCCAACTATTTGAAGGATTTAGTCACATAGACTTCCAAGATAAATCGTAACGTTTATCTCCAAACAAGATCAGTTGCTCCTAAAGTCTCGTATTGAAAAGTAATTAACCTAATCACATATCCTCCATGATAGGTTAATCATTTTCATAAATAACCCAAAATCAACTTACTCTTAATTCATAAAATCATATAACTAGAATGAATCAGTCAAAATAACCAGGGACTTCACGTAGTCCAGTGGTAGGTGATAAATACCAGTCGCACGTTGGTTGTGGGTTCGATTCCCGCAGCTTTGTCCAACGCGACGGAATGTCACACGGTCTGCGTGTTATCCTTTTTCCAAAACTATATAATTCTTAAAACATACCCCAAAATGAGATAAAATCTTCAAGAATAATCCTAACATATTTTAACCTCAATTTTATCTCATTCCTTTCATTTTCCATCATATCATAGAGTAACCCATAATTACCTAAAAATTAAGTATCATATAAACCCTAATGGTTACCTTAATAATTATTACCTGAATTTCCACATCGAGTTGGCCATCTCGTACATGATGCATTAGAGAACTCACCAAGGTTGAAGTGGTTGATCATGACTCCTTGATACTTGGTTTAGAACAACCACGAGTTTCCTCATTGAATCCTCCATTTTATCTAGTATCTTAATCAGAGAACCACCACAGTTTTCTTCAAACCTGTTGTCACTTTGATGCCTGCTAGATCCGTCCATTCACTAAAAATAGAAATGTCAGTGTGACTATATCAACAAGACCATCATGTACTAATGAGGAAGGTAAACACTAAGATACACTTACTCATTCACTTTATCTATAACTAGTACTCTTTTTGAAATCCTAACCATTATGGTAATGCCAATTATGATTAATGAATACCCTAACCTCTAAAGTTATATAAACCGACATTTGATACCAACTATAAGGCCCCAGCCTTAAACCTTACTTAAAATTGAATTAAATGAATAATTCACATTGAGGATCTTTTCAGGTTTAGAGTTTTAGAGAATTAGGACATAACTATTACATCTCAAAAGATTACAAAGTAGTCTCTTCTACTAAATCTCCATATAATGAAAACTCTTAAAAAGAAACATTTCTAGTTTCCTGTTTTAGGTAGCATGACTTTCCCTTGATCCCATCCTTGACCCTATTCCATGCTATGTCCTGTGAAAAACATTTCAAAAACATGGGATGAGCATAAAAACTCAGTAAGGGATACACAAAGAATAAAAACTGTTAGTTTATCAAAACAAAAAGTAAACCATGTATACTTAATCAAGGTAATACTTTTCACCTTTATGAAGTAGTAAAAACTCTTCACTGAATAAAATATCATTACTTACCTTTTTGTATCCAAAGGATTACCATGAATCCCTTATAAAGAACACATAACATATATAACGGTAACTTGGGACATAAACATACTTAAGTGGAATAACCATACGGTCGACTCCCACACATATCACTTAATGGAATAGCCATACGGCCAATTTCCATACATACTTAATGGAATAGCCATACGGCCGACTTCCATACCCAATGCATTAGAGGTTATAACATAACCACCCGTCCTGGTATTCACAGAACCACTCATCATCTGATTTATAATGTAACCACCCGTTAAAATGTCCAAGTACCAAAATAAAATCAGAAAACATAAATCCAATATAAAGGAATGATAACATTTCCACATCACAATATATCATAATAGAATCCATTATCAAAACCGTTTACAAAACCATTTAAAACATTTAAAAAGGAGATTTTTGAATCAAAGTGTCCCATACCACCTTGAAGCATTAAAATGTTAAACCATTAATATCCATATAAATAAATCCTTAAAACCATTTTTAGAACATGGATATTAATAAGAACAAATAATTAAAACATTTAAAATGACATTTTGGTTAAATGGTTTTTACCAAAATTAGAGACACTTGAATATAATAATTGAGGAATAACATTTTGTCAGAACATTATAATATCATGAGAATAAATTTATTCATGATATAATACTCCAAAGTACAGTATATACACCATATAAGAGTGAATTCGTGCATAAAAACAATGAACCCTCAATAGAAATGTCAAATGTGAGGAAATCCCTTATAAAGAAGGTATCCTTAAATTAAGGACAAATCAATCTCAAAAATATGTGTGACAAATATAAATACACCCAATATAAGTGGATATTAAGTGTAAAACAATAAAAGGTCATTCACACATATTCAATGGATGACATATTCAATGACTACATGTTGAACCCAAAGAAATCGAAATTGGGTTAAAAAGTTCCCTTGACAGCCTAACGGCATCACATCAAAATGAGTTGATGAGAGATAAAAAGTGTATCTCAACACTTGGAAATAAAATTTACATCAATAAGGATATATTAGAAAATATCCCAACATAGAAATATGTAAATTAAAAGACCCAACAAAAGAAGTCTTTTAAAAATGAGGAGGGTGAAAGGTTCCCTTACCGACTTGGGTATCTTTCAGAACATACACCCCATGAAAGAAGGAAAATAAATCATTGATGTAAATACTCATAAACGAAAGTATATTACACAAAGAGTAGAATAATGGGCAGTACATACACCACTCATTGGAATTTGTGGCAAACGTAGCATAAATCTCATGGGAATAAAAGTGAGATGAAAAATATCTTACGAAAACTCGGCAGCCTAACGACGCCACTTAAAACTTCCAAAATGGATTGTTGAGAGGAAATAGGGTCTCTCATCACATAAAAATATTGTTTACAGAAAGATTAATATAAAAGAACATCCCCTAAAATAACAAATAGGAGCTTAAAATAAGTGACATAAAGGAGAGTACTTTAAAAGAAAGAGAGAAGTTAGATCTCTTACGAAAGTTCGGCAGCCTAACAGCGCCACTCAAAACTTCCAAAATGGATTGATGAGAGAGAATAGGGTCTCTCATCACATGAACATAAAAATTACAGTAAGTTTAATATAAAATATCATCCCAATAACAAGAAAGATGAGCTTTAAAAGGAATGACATAAAAGTGTGTACTTAATAAGAAAGAGAGGAGTAGGATCCCTTACCTCGGGTCCTACTTGACTCGATCGTTCTTTAATATCCTGAATAACAAACATGAGTTAATTTATAGTTCCTTAATAACTTTTTTCAAGTTCATTATACCTTTTATATCACTTATTACCATGTTATAAACATTATTTAATCATTTAAGTTAATCATGTTTGTTTTGTCGATATTTGGTTCTTAAGTCGAAAGTGGACTTCTTACAATTACATGTTGTTTGTGTGGTCAAAGGTTCTTTATATCCAGAATGACATTCCTGATTTGGATATCATATATATCATATATATCCAGAATATACATGTATTTATAATATTACATAATCATTTAGAGGTATGAAATGAAATGCACCGTTCATGGAGACGGTAAGACGTACGTACGCATGAACGCTACTTTCATTTCTTTGTCATATTAATGGAATTAAAACTAAATTAGAGGTATGTATATTTTAATTCCAGAATTATATTAATAATTTAGATATATCATTAATTATATATATCCATTATATACATGTACTTTTAATAGTACATTACATTTGGGGATAAGAAGTGAAATGCACCGTTCATGGAGACGGTAAGCCGTACGTACGCATGAACGCTACTTTCATTTCTATCTCATACTTTAATGGAAATAAATAATAATTATATAGGGGTATATAATAATTCCAGTATAATATCATATATAATAACATTAAATCCATCCTTTATACATCCCATGTATGGCATTAACGAATCACATCACTTTGAGGGGGCGGTAGTCCGCACTTCCTAAAATGAAGATATCGCATATACCCATAATGGAAGCCATAAAGGTAAGACACAAAAAAAATACAGAAGCATAAGTAAAACATAAACATATTATATATCATATATAAAAATAGTGACATCATAATGGCCACCTTTGAAGGTGTTAAATGAGTATTGAACAATCATCGTTTCGGGAGGTAGAATTTCGCCATCCACGGAAACCGTATGTTCTTTAACCATTTGATGTGGTTGTGTGAGAGTGTAGCTCAAATAAATCTTATAACAACATACTATTATATTGAAGATACTTGTGTTATTACAAAAGAAGTAAATAAAAAGAGTTTAGGGGGTTGGAGAAGCAAAATAAAACAAATGAACATGAGAGAATAAATTATCTTTAAAAGTGTAACTCCTTTTGATTTGAGACTAAAGGCTTCCTTTTAAAGGATTCTGCCCAAATGGAATCCTATAGAATGAGGATAGGGATGTGGAGAGAGTAATTGGGCAGGGGTTGGCCGAGCCAAAGGCTTGAGGAGTGTGTGTAAGGTGGTAGATGTGGGGGCCTTTTATAAGAGGAGAGGAGGGGCACTTTTGGAAAGTAAAGAAATATTACTTTATTTGAAAATGTGTTTCGGTTTTAAAAGGTACCACATTGATATAATTCGTGGATAAGGTGATAATGGTTCGAAATCCACCCATCCAATAAGTTTTGGACATGTGTAGTTCATAGATTTTACATTATCATTCCATTTTATTTAAATCGTCAAAAAATGATGTCATCACTGCATCATTATTATGTCATAAATAATTTAATTTATTTAATGTATAAAAATTATAAAAAAATACTATGATGTAGAAATATTTTTATCTTTCCAATGAATATTTATAATAAAAAATATGATAATTATAGCCCCATGTAAAAATTGTTTTCGTATAACATATTATGTTTGTGTCATTTTTACTTTTACATTAAATAAAAAGTTATTTATGTCATTTCCCAACCAATGTGTCTCCATGGGGTCCCCAAGTTGACCCATGGCTTGTATTCGTCGGCCATGATACAACCAATAAGGTTGGGATATGTGTCTACGTCATTTCATATTATTAAAGCATTATTTTTACCTTAAACTACACTAATTACCACTAATCGCGATTAAGAACTTAATAAGTTACTATTCACCAAAAAATTATTATAATCTCATTGAACCACATTTTACTTCTTAATGAAAACCATGTATGTCCGATTTTTGAAATTCAAAACACAACGATGGCAAAATTTCATTTAAATGGAAAATCAGTCTTTATAAGTACCACTTAGTGGTTTCACTGTTCATCAAAAATTGATGTTTTTCAGAAAATTACCAAAAATTCACCCAAAGCTATATTTGATATTATGAATTCAAAAATTAATTATATTTTACAAAATTAAAAACATATAAGTCACATTAATTAATTTAATAATTAATTCTCGCTGTCAGAGCAAATAGCGTGTTTTTATGAAACAATAAGTATCAAAATATTGACACTGGTTTAAGACTTATTTCAAAGTGAAATTAATGCCAACGACCACTATTGGATTTAATGGTAAAAATATATTCTAATTTCACTTTAAAACCAATTAAATATATAATCTAATCATATAAATAAATTATATTAAAAAGTGGTTTTGAATTAAAATACAACATTTTACACTATTCATTAAAAAAATGAACTTTATCGGAAAGATACAAAAAATTTACACAAAGTAAATTTTGATATCCCGATTCTTAATAAGAGTTTTATTTGGTCCAAAAGAATGTTTAAGAGTGAACAAAACAATATTTAATGATGGTTCAACATCAAAAGGTGATAAGTGAACCTTTAGTGAAAACTAGGGCATATACGCCAAAAATTGAATTCTTTCCGTATTTTAAGCCTCTATCCTCTATTGGATAAATGTAAAAACATTTAAAAACATATATAATCATATTTTAGTTATTTATATCCATTCCCTCCAATACAACGGCTACATGTTAACTACCATTTAAAATAATATTATTTTATTATTAGAGTGCAACGTAAGATTCCCAAGAAACTCGTTGTTGCGTGTTGGGTACGCCATCGAGCATAGCGTCCCCTTTAAAGTCATATCAATATTTTATTTACAAATATGGGTAAATATGAAAATCTAATACCCTTTATTTACCTGGGGTGTTACATAGTCAACCATCCATCCTCCCATAGAAATGTTTGGGAAAGTACCCCCAGGGCCTAGAGCCACTAGGGTGTAATTTTCCCTAACATACAAGTTAATTGGCCCTTAAAATAATGGAATGTACATTACATTATTTATCTCACAATCATAGTAACAAACTATCATAGTCATACACATAGTTTCATCTGCTGTCTATCATACTCTTGGCTAATACTACTAAGACAAGATTTCATATAAATGATTAACCATTTAAATAACTACATTAAATTAATTTTTCACTTTTTACCAATTTCACATTATGTGAAATAATTTTTGCACATTAATTAACTATAAACATTATCCACAATTCATATCATTATCATAAAAATAAATTTTCATCCCCTCCATGCATAAGTAAACAGATTTGATGCCATCTCATAATTACAAAATCACCAATTCATCCAAGAAATATCCATCCCTCAAGGTTATACATTTATTAATTTTATAACATAAATACATTCAATATCATATGGTTATCTAGGAAGTCATTATATTCTCTCCAAACACAAGGGGATCAACAAAGTGATATGATGAACTACATGTTGAGTCTTCACCACCTATATAAGGAGAGAGTGCTTGTCCAACCACAAGGAGTTATTCCCAAAATGCACAATACATAGCCCAAATGTCTTCGGATCCTAAGGAAATAAAGTAAGAAACTCATCTGTTTTCCTTACGTATTCAAGAATGGAAAAAAGGCAAACAAACAACCCATTCATCGTCTAAGTAATAGATTCAAATAAGCATCCATCATTCATATCAATGGTTAATACATGATTCCACCCATTCCATCATCTCTAATCACATCCCCAAATCCATCATTCATATATGGATGCAGTTTATCACTCCATGAATCAACAACTACAAAAAAACTGGGCTTTCCTACCTCACATCCAACAACAACCTTCCTAGATCAACAATATTTGTATAACATCACATCACATGTAGTAGGAAACAATTATAGAAACAATTCTCGTATCCCTAAAACAATTCATCAATCATTCACACACTGTGAGCTCTCATCTCCACAAAGCACATGGAACTTACAATTTACTTGAAAAAAGGAAACTCAATCCCCAAAAAGGTGTTATCTTTTATAACCCAACCAGTTCATTATTCAATCACGAAATAATATATTCATTATTCAGTGGTTTCAAATATGGTAAACATAAGAACCAAACTGCCCGAGGATATTAAAATTTAATTAATTATCTAATTTAACATACATTAATTTCATTTATCAACAAGTGTCACTATACTTCAGTTTCATCAACTAATTCAATTAAACACACACAAATTCATCAATTTGATTAATATGAAATTACAACAGTAATAACCAGTCTCATTAGACATACCACTATAATTTTATTTAGCCAATTTTTTATTAATTAATTCATGATTTTTATTCTTAACCCATTCCCATCATTATCAACATGCTAATAATTGAAAAGAGAATATATCAAACTAACGTTCAAATCTAGCGGAAAACATTTATCAGGGTATAAATCATCATCTTCACTATTAGATTGATAACAATTAATGAATTCGGTTCAATTATTTATTAAATAAATATCTATATGATAAAATGGGATAAATCATATTAACTTGACAATTCCATGATAATAAATTGAGAATAACGGAATCCCCTACCACAAAAGGTCATCAATGTAATTTGCATGAGAATGGACCACACAACTGATCTCTGATCACCCCACCCACAAGAATTGCATGCATCTGGTGATTCCAGGACACTACTACACCAACAAAAACTGAGGGAAACTCCATTAAAAACATGATGTATCATCATCCATTGAATGTGGATAATAATATGAGGAATGAAATATCCAACCAAAAGAAACTGTTGTAAAATGAAGTTAAACATACATTGGATTAATTCAGGTCTCCACAGATAGAATATTTAGACCAAATGGTCAATTCCCATTCAAGGGATAAAAATTATTAAGAGGGGAAAGATGCGTCTCTTAGGTTGGTAGATGGGGAATCTATGTCTGTATGGTTTGAAAACTCGACAACATGAAATTTTTTAAAACATTACAATGTCTTGGGATTACATTATGTGTATTCCCCTACCACATCATGTAATGCATCGAGATTTATCACCACTGAATTAAATATGAACGATAAAATATATTTTATTTTCAAAACCCTAATATATTACACAATGTGAATCGCACATTCACATAGTGGAATTATACTACTATTCATGAAACCCTTTTTCAAGCTATGAAATCTACCTAATCCCAATTCTCATCACCCAAACTCCCAATGAATTTCTCAGAGCCTCTTTTAAGCTCAGTGATCCTCAGGAACACACAAATGGGTGATAGAAGCAGATATTGGAAGTTCAATAAGTTGCCTCTAAATACATTCCCATCCTTGAGAATCCAAAACAATTCGAGAGATGAAATTGAAAATTTTGATGTCTGAACAACCACCCAACATAATATATCTCAAATTAGATTCCATCATATTAGCCCCACCATCACACTAGAGGATGAACTAAAAACCATGAAATAACGACAACTAGATCCTAAACACTCTACCAGTGGATATACCCCTCTAATGAAATAATGAAAAAAACCCAGAAATAATATAAATACACCTCCCAACCACAAATAATATACATACATGAAAAGAACAATGTTACAAGAGAAGAGATGAAAATCATGCATAATGGGGTAGTCAACACATATATGTGACTCATGTTCTCATGTTCTCTCTTACACTCCCCTATTAAACCACAAGATATGTTCCAAGGGGATATCACACACAAGAAACAACTTCTCCTTGTGGTCCTTGATCTATACAAGCTTCTCCTTGAAGGTCACATTATAGTAAACATTGATATCTCACCAATTGATGATGTGATAGTCGTTATGAAGATATCAATGTAGATATGACATGATAAAAACAACATGTATCTTACTCATCAAAATGGGAACCTATATCTTATATACCACAACTCCAACATGAGACAATGCCACCAAACGCCTAATAAATCAGTGATGAACATTACTCTCCAAAAAAACCTTCACTGCCCATGAAGGGGAGTAACCTTCAAAAACCAATGATCCACAAAATCAAACTGAAGAGATATCCACATTCTATCAAGATAGGATTTTAGATGATACTATTCTTTTTTCATGCTCTTACTAATGACCTAATTCATATCTGTTGTATTTTGTACCAGTTTTGGCTCGAAAATTGCTGACTCTCTGACCATATTCCAACATAATGGAGAATGTAGAGGCCATCCATACAAGGATTCAAATGGTTCCATACCAATAGTGGAGTGAAATTATTTTTTAGAAGAACTCTTCCAAGGGAGTGTTCCATTTACCTAAACCCCCAAAATTCAAGACAAAGAGCACAACATGTCTTCATGAGTATTAATGGTACAATATGTCTGACCAACTATCTATGGATGGAAATATGTTCTATAGAATAACTGAAAACTAAAATAATGTTGGAGAACTCTCCACAACCTGGATGTAAATCGACACTCTCAATTCAAAATAATGATCCTCGAGGCTCCGTGGAGTCTTATGATCACCTTCCGATATCGTCCCAATGAAAACAACACTAATCATGAATCCTAAATTTCTTGAAATTTGGATTATTTCATCAAATAAACATATAACACAAATATTGCATCATAGAATCTCTGATATCTAGGTAAATAAGTAACAAACTCCATTTAAATGTCCTCCTATTTCTAATGAGGAACTTCTAACGATAGGAGAAATCCTCCAAGAATATTGTGGTCAACCACCACCTTATATAAAACAATACATCAAGAAACAAACTATGAAACTATATTATTTATCGCAAGCCACCAAAACCGACAACTCTTTGATCGGTACATATTTGTTACAACCAGATGTAACACTTTAGGATAGTTATGGAACTCTATGATAACCATCTCTTGCATTTCCAGGGGAATGGAAAGCCTTCCCATAAACACCACACGGTGATATTCATACTCTTATCAACAATCAGGGGCCTCACAACAAAAACACAATCTCCCCATACCTCCACTCCAAGATCTTCCAACTGAGACTCCTCTACCTGTTCCACTAGAGATAACTGCACCATCGTCTAAAAATTAATACATATACCCCCATAATTCACCGATATCTATGTTAATTGTTCAATGTTCTTCCACCACTCTTGAAGAATTTCATGATTTCCATACAAAATCATTATCTTACTTCCTGCTCAGTTCATAAGCTACATCATTCCACTTTCTATGTGTATAAAAAATATCATTATCATAGTCTTATAATAATTATATCCACCAATGATGATGAAAATTAAATTCACATTGATAGGAAACATTCATCGTGTTTTGATGATTGTAGAAGAAAAAAAATGCTCACCAATGAGGTAATGTATCCACAACAATATGGAAAACACCACTACTACCACCTCATGAACATTGGTGGCGTAGTTAAACTCAGGGGGATGTTACTACTACATCCCATAAAAAATGACTGATCTATTCTATATAAGAACATGAACCTATCCTAATACGTGAAGCATCACAAAAAATTTCATCTCGAACACCATCTATTTGTAGAAACAGAACAGGAGTTGTGATTAACTTCTCTTTTAGATACTCAATATCTTTTTGAATATGATCAGTCCACATGTAATCCTTATCTTTTACAATCCATGCTTTTAATCGAGGCACAATCCAAGATAAATCTATTATGAAACTCCTATAATAGCCTCCATGGCCGAGGAAACAATGCACCTCTACCACTGTCACATGGGATGCCCATGGAACAACAGCTTCTATCATCGATGGATCCGAAGAGACTCCTTGATGGGATACAAAATTCCCCATGAAATGGTCTTCTTGTGCCCAATACTCACACTTTGTAATCTTAATAAATACATATTGATAATGATGAACTCCCAAATGGAACATATGTTATTTTCATTCACCTCATTGGATGTAGAGTACAAAAATATGTCGGCAATTAAAACCAAAATAAATTTAAATAGGATCTCAAGAAACGTAGTGTTAATTAATCCCATTAACACATATGGAGCATTCATCACACGTAATGATGTCACAAAAAAAACATTTCATTACTGGGAAGAAGAATAAAAGAATAATTCACGATATCCTCATCATTAACACACATCTAATGATATTCTGACCGCAAATCTATATCTAAGAAAAAAAATGCACCCATCAGTTGATCATGTAAATTAATAATATGTGGAATAGGATAGTGGTTCATAAATATGATTTTTTAAAGATATTATAATTGATACACATCTAAAAACTGTCGTTAACATTAATTACAAATAAAATCTGTGCCCCATGGTGAGAAACTTTTCCAGAAAAAAAAACACAATACAACAGACCATCACATTTTATAGACCACTCTCACACTTAGAAGGGTCCATCCTATATGGAGACATAGGTATTTGATACATGCCAAGCTGTACTATGATCTCAAACATGATCTCTCATTGCGGGAATAATTTTACACTCTTATCTAGAATGAAATCTGCAAAATAATCTATTAAAATGGAAAAAATGAACCTATGAACCTATGATAGACTTAAAATCATCCCACCCATCAAGGATTACATGGAAAATACATACCTCATACTCTTCTTAGTGTCTCACTCACCAAAAAACACAGTTGGATCTCCCTCAGCACAATAAAAATAAACCTCACTCCTAAATTAATCGTCTATATAAATCACTAAATACAACCAATCCATGTTGAAGATGATGTCATATGGAATTATCTTTAATCATAAGTAATCGTCCCAAGAGTGGTACAACAATAATAATAGCTCACAACGTCTACATCATTCAAACATGTAAGCTCAACCTCTAAACAGTGTAGAAAATGTCAAGGGAACTAGAAGTCTCTCTACCTAAAGTCTCAAATCATGGAAAATGGACGGTGATATGAAGGATTGATATTCTATTTTATTAAAAAAAATGAACCTGGGTAAAAATCAAATGGTACCTTGAAGGATGTATGGCTTTCCTAAAACTAGCAACGCTAAAGCTTGAAGCTAAGCACAATTTTCTCCACGGCCTATTTAACCCTATTGACGAACACCTTTATGATTGTTCCTTTATTTATTTAGATGGGGATCCTCCCAGGGAATTCCTCTACTTACCACATTTGATATATAAAAATTACAAACTATAGGAACCCACTGATAATCCCTTAGTTGGAACTATGTCAATGGAGGAACCTGAAGTGGGACAACATGGGAACATTGATAGTTCTGAATGCTTGGGAACTCCCAACTCTGATGGCACTGGCCTAAAAAATAAAAACATGTGTATGATCCCATATAATTTGTCTGTGATTCACCTCCAATATTGCAATGATTCATTGAGGGTTGAGACCAACCCTATGATGATAAGAGTCACTGATGTCCTGGAAACTAGGAAACTGAACCACATATGCGGTTCATTATCAATCATAGAGACTTCACTCCCATAATGATTTCGCTCTGGATAATTCTCTATAGATGGCCTCTACTCTTTCCAGCACCTTGATATATATTTTTATCAAAAATAGGTTGACCTGAAATTGGATCATTGGATGATATGATTCTTGAAATGTCTTATCCTAGCCGTTTCATCAATAAAAAGTTCTGAATAATATCACAAGAGGATCCTAAAATGGATCCCAAACTCTCTCAAAATGGACATCCACTACTGAAGGGTAAGTATCACATATAAATTAGATGACTTCATGATACAAAAAAGAAACACAGTTATATAATTGACCTATAACATCTCCCACAATACTACCAACTCCTCTTGATCCCCATGGAACAATATACAACATCGCCTCGCTACACCACATAGCATCATCAAATATAATGACACCCTGTGCTCTTTTCAAGCATAGATTGAACTAAAATATCTCTCACCCACCTCAAACCAGCCTATTGTGACTACATAAAATGTGGAGGAGGCATACCCTTATAGACCCTGACACTGAAACTCTTATAGTTTCTCCTTTTATGTTTCATCATTTTCAACTCCTAACTTTCATAAATCTGTTAGAAAAACCTTATAAACAACTTCTTCCTCAACCTAATTAGGATTCTGAATTTGTGTTGTAACTTCAATGTAATAATAATCTGAGTTCCTATTCCTAGAATATGAAAGAATTTAACATTTATTAATTGATATGTTTAATTCTTTTTATGTTAAATTGTCCCAAGGTCTACCCATTCAAAGACATGTGAAAATAAGAATGATACATGATACCTTCCATGGACTCTACCATGGAACAAATATATCCTTATATTGTATCCATTGTATGATTAATGGTAGGTTCATCATATCACATGGGGTCCTATTTACCAATGTATGGACTAATATCCCATGTTTACAGAGTTTTTTAATCATATTTAATACAATATCCCAACAAAACCATAAAAACAAACTTGTGCCTAACTCCAAAAAACATCATATCCCTCAATAAGATCCATGATACCACTCGGTCTCACCCCCTACCCACAATGTGTACCCCTCTTGGGATGGAAATATGATAATAAAGGTAGTGACCCTTATCCCCGATTCCCACCTCCACTATGCCTCGAGATGGTGACTAGAGCCGAGGCTATAATAAACATGTTGAATGGATCCATTACCATCTATGATAGAAACATATAGAAAATATATATAAGATAGAAACCAAAAAATTATTTTCTTACTACATTATGAAATAATGTCCACGTACACATATTTAATTTCATGAATTAACTACTACATATGGAAGGGAAACATGGTAGTACCAAAATTATGTAAGGATGATTGCAACCCTGAAACACAAAAAACTACTATAAAACCCCAGGATAGTAGTATCCATCCCGATCTTCAACCTTCTCCAAATGACCTGGAAAATAGTATATATATTAATAGGGTGAGTAAAATAGTATACTCTTTAGGATCCTCCATAGCCTCTCATTAAAAGGTAATGAAATCATGCTAATGCATAGTGAAAAAAAACATAAACTAACTAATCACCAAAATAGTTATATTGAGATCCCAACTTCACTGTGTATACTCTAACCATGTATCACATACATGAGAATATAATATAACAAAGAATATCATGTGAAGCCCCTAATACTTCCCAACTAGTTTTACAATTTTCCCCATCATCAAACATCCTAAACACCCCTCTTTGAAAAGGTTAGTCTGTAGACACATGGGCGAATCATTAAAACATGAACCCCAAGAAACACACCACCATGTCCACAGAATTAAAAGTAATAATGTAGTTTTTGGAATCTGACATACCTCTCATAATATTTATCATATTTATCCTATTATACCTCAATCCATCACTACCCATACACAAAATAAGGATCATAAATCCATCACAATATATACACATTAGACTTATCGCAGCCCTTATGTAACTATATCATGAATATATGTGTGTGAAATAATCCAAATAAATTACATCCTATACACACATATATGGGGAA
This sequence comes from Viscum album, assembly GCA_963277665.1. Taxonomy (NCBI): domain Eukaryota; kingdom Viridiplantae; phylum Streptophyta; class Magnoliopsida; order Santalales; family Viscaceae; genus Viscum; species Viscum album. Next base: position 2,013,831,170 of record OY728159.1, read on the forward strand.
AACAAATAGTTGTGCATGCCATCACTTTTATCTACTAAGAGAAGAGAGTGAGGCCAAAGGCAATAGTCAACCATCCATCCTAACACAATGATGTTGGGGAAAGCACACCGTAGGCATAAGAATCCCTTGGAAGTCATTTTCCCAAACCAACAATGTGGATTAGCATATAAAAGTACAATAATTAAATGATATAATATTGCTCACAACAACAATAAGAGGATTTCCCACTCTCATACACAAATGTAACTGGAATCTCTCAGACTACCATCTAAAACTGCAAACACTAGATATAATATAGGACACAACCATTTAAGGATCTACATTAAATTAAATTATCAAAACTAATCAGTTTTACATTATATTAATTAATTATAAACCCTTGATTAACTATTATAATTTAACATATTATAGTTCAGTAGCATCACAACAATGATAAATTCTCTATAGGTATATGAATATAGTGTCCATGGCTTCTCATAATTACTTCCACATCCTTGAATTCCTGCATGGTCAAACCACATGGGTTAAAATTTTATTCATTTGTTAAAAAATCTAATTTTCATATTACCAGGTTCTCTAAGAAAACATTCTAATACCCAGAAACACAATGGTATCAACACAATCAGTAGATGAGATACACATCGAGAATTCACCACATATAGTTGGAGATTAAACATGACCAATAAGAATGAGCTAAAAACGTAAAGCACATGGCTTGCACCGTGTGCCCTACCACTACCAGAATCAAATGCCACCATAAAATATGGTGTCCCTGCCCTAGATACCAAAATATCCCACCCAGATCAGCCATCCCAAGCTCACATAACATCATAAGTAATAGGAAACAAACATATACATTGGGATATTTACCATAAAACTAGGAATCCACCAATCACAAAAAAGGGGTTTCATGCCACTAAAGAACATGGAACATGTCTTTTACAAGGAAACAAGAGAATAAGTATTATAATGGAATGTTCATTTATCAAAAAATTGGTTCCTTATTCCATCATTAATTACCTAATTAATAATTCATAGTTTCTATCAACGTGAATCATAAGAAACAAACTATCTCCTATTACCACAAATTAATTAAAAAATAAAATTAACTTACCTTTATTCCCATTATAAAAATAATCCACATGCTTTAGGTTCATCATACAATTCACTCAAAAATCCACAATTTCATCAATTTAATTAACAGAAAATTAAAACAACAACAATAAGATTAATTAGACATACCTCTTTAATCACCCTAATCCTATTAATTATCAACTAATTCTAGTATTATATTATTTACCAAATTACTTAGAAAACAACTTTCTAAACTAAGAAATACATTGATATCAATCTATCTATAAAATCAAGAGGAAACCCATTCCCACAGTAAAAAGAAGCAACATCACTATGTGATCAATAAAAATTCTTTAATCTATATAAAATCATTGTTAATTACATTTACTTATTTTTGTGGGTCTAAATCAAGATAAATATATGATTGAAAAAAATTATAGAATAAGAAAATTTCATACCTCAAAATGTCATCGACATTATTCACATAATAATAGATTATGAAATGGATCCCCAATCAGCCCAACTGCAAGAACTAAATCCATCTCGGGACGCTATGACCCCACCACACTAACAAAAACCAAGATAATCCCCATTAAAAACATGAGATATAATCCACCATCACATTGAGATAATAATGGAACGAGAATGATATATAATTGAAAAAAAATATTTTAAAAAGAAGGAAAAAAACCTTGGATCAATGTAGGTTACTACGGATTGAAGAATGAAACCCAAAGATCAATTCCCATTAATGGGGTCCCTAAAATTCAGATGAGTGGAATTTTGGGTCACCTAGAATGGGAGGGAGGGATGATTCAACCATAGTGTCTAATATCATGGGTTGCATGAAATTTTTAAAACATTACAATGTTGGTACATTGCAAGACATATAATCCACTTTTACAACATATGATGCCTCAAGGTTGTTTTTTTTCAGATAAAACATTAACATCAAATATTTATTTTATTTTTAAAACCCCGATATATTGCATGATTTGAATCATGCATTCTCATCATGAAATTATTCTACATGGCATGAAATCCACTATTACTTCCTCAAATTTCATTAATCATAGTTCCCAACACATGAACTCTTCCAGAAATCCTTTAAGCATCTTTCGAGCACTACAAGCCTTGGGAAAATGCAAAGGGGAGAGCCATGAGGATTATAGACATTATAATAATTTATTACTCATAAAAAAATAAGCTTATTACATGAATCTTGTCTCATTTTCACAACTATTTAGATTATGATAATATAATGTTATTATAATATATTAATGTAAATCACATTAAATTCAGAACCACAAATTAAGTTTTAAATCCTAAAATTATTAATTAAAATAATACTCTTTGGAATTAATGAAAATTATATAGTCTAGATAAAATAAATCAGCTGGGAATATGGAATATGTATTGTTGAAATAGATGTTTAATGATAAACCCATATCTCCTCTCTGACATGCTTCATTATTACTCTTATCCTCTTTTATAATAAATTTTATTTTTATATACATATATAAATAAACAATGATCATTATTATAATATAATATAACAATTAATTATAACATTATATCATTAATTTATTGTAAATATGTAATTAATATCGTAATTTATTTTGGTAACTGGTTCATTTTTCATGAATGTTTTAGTTCGTTAGTATTTGTCCTTACATGATGCAAAATGATACGTCATATCATTATTTTTAATAATGATATATATTTATATTATTGTCATATATATTAATTACATTAATAATTTTGAATGATCATATAAATCAGTTTTAATATATGTATTAAAATAGTTCGTGTGGTTGGTAGTCTATACATACACATGAATAATGTTTCCAATTATTGACATAAAAAATAAAAAAATTAAAATAACAATTAGCCTTCATCGAATAATGCTAATATCATAATAATTGGTACTCTAATTAAATCCATCATTATAACCATTAATGTGATGTATCTATTGAAAATAACTCCAAATGCTATGTGGAGGTTCTAGTCTACAAGTGTGCTAGAGTGATAAATTCCTTTTTTCAATTGATAGGAAAGGGTAGGAAGATGGTTGTCTCATAATCATAATAACAAATAAATATATTGATGATGTTTGGGATTTTATCATGAATATAATTTTTTAAAATTAATATAAATATTATTAAAAATTAAATAAGTTATAAATGATGATTATCTCTTTGTTGTTACACCAGCATTCACTATTTTTTTTTTGCATTATGTTGGTGGTCATATTTTAATACCAAAAGAAAAACAATGATGGAATTTAATATTTGAAAGTATTGGGGATTTTTTTGTCCATGTTAGAGTGAAAAAAGTGAATATATGAATAAATGACTCTCCCTTATATAAGATTGTGAAAGTACACAATTGGCTATAATTAAAAGATATAAATATAATTTATATCGTTAACATGTCACGTGGAACCCAAGGTGAATAAAATATTATGTAGGTATATTGATTTGAAATGAAATAATTCAGTAATATAAAAAAATTATTTAAATTGAAAGTTATTATCTTTAATGATTTTATTTTACTGTTGTTTATAATTCAGAAGACATATGTATGTGTTTTTAGAAAAGTTATTTCTATTAGAAATATTAATATTTTTAATTTAATAGAATAATTATTTTAATAAAAAATATGTATTATGTTCATCATATAAGGGATCTCTTTTTCCAGGAATGGGATATTGATAGAATCCCATTAGTAAATATATTTCTAATTCTACAAGATGAATTTATATCAATACCACTATAAGTACTTAATAGAATTGAATCAGAAATGCATAACTTGTGAACATTATTAAATAAATGTAAACAAGAATTTACATTTCATTATTCATTTAAAATTTAAGTAACATTATTTAATATGTACAACCTATAGTGGTGTATATTATTATATGAATTTAATTAAAAAATTGTATAAATTTTTTCATGTGATGAAGATGGTTTTATGGAGTGGATTCAACCACATTCAAGATATTAAATGATGACCATTGGCAATTTTATATGAAAATATTATTATCATTTGAGGAGTATGAAGCATAAACATAACTATTATTTCCCTTTACACATATTATTACAAGATTTTTAACCAAAAATGTCATTTAATTATAATACTATGATCATTAATTCCATGTTTATTTGGGAATCTAGGTTCTTAATACATAGAACATGCAATCATAATTTGAGATCATAAATTCCAATTGATCTAAAAAACTTGTATTGGATAGGATAATGAATACATAAAGAATGATGCTATCTAAAAATCCAAGTATGTAAATAATCATGACAGGATACATAACATGATATTCATCAGATTAATAGGAGATCATAAATATGATGTAACATTAGTAGTCACATAGAAAAATAATATAAAAAACATGGTATCATATGATCAATTAGATATGTTATTAAATTTTTTGAACAAACATAAAACCAGAAAAAATAATTTGTCATGGATAAATACAATGGCAACATCACATGGTGTACATAGTCCTATAATAGATTATGTTCTCTCCTACACCACATACATTAAATCTAATGAGATAAAAATATTATCCAATATATTTGAGGGATATATAACCATGATCTCGTGAATAAAATTTATATCATTACCTGAGTATGTGGTAAAAAATATATAAATTATATTGAATAAATATAGTAATAATCAATTGATTAAAATGTGCTACATAATCTTATCTCATAACATAATCAAAACATCATCCTTAGAGAAGGAATTTGAGAGATATTCATAAAGTTTTTTTACCAAATCAAATGATAGGTGAATAATGAGATATTATATCAGAGAGGACTATATAAATTATTCATAGTCACTCTATTATTGTATTTATATATAAATTTATTTAGAATGATAATGGATAAAACACAATGAAAGGGTTGGATTAAAAAGTTTTTTTTTACCATGAGCCTGATTTCTCATGTGTGTTTTTTATATCCCCTAAAAATAAAAATCATATAATTATATACATTTTAAATATCAATTTAATTTTTATTATTAATTTAATATATTTTTTATCATCTCATATTTAATTACATAACACGTTAATTTCATATAAGACAGTTTTATTATAAATGACACATTTGTGATAAAAACTTTTGTAAGATGGATAATGTCATGAACCATCCCTGGTCAATCCTAAAACGATCACCAGAGGTGATCCATGATAAGGCATAAGTGGAATTCCTGATAATCCTAGGATGGGGAAAAGTACCAAGGGAATCAATATATATAGAGGAAATAGTTTCTCACAATAAAATTAAACAAGTGAACTATATAAATATATGCCCAAACCAAACACAAAATATACTTCAAAAACTTACATTATATACATTTACAATGAACGGAACAAGAAAACGTAATAAAAAAATGAATAACCAAACTGAACATAACCCCCAAGACACATCCATGTGACCTTGCGATTCACTCTTCAATCCACAACCAATTATCTCATGAGGAAATCAAACTCGATTAAAAACCTATAACAGTAACTAAATTCAAGACAACACTATAGTCATGAGTATTAAAACATAATATTTAGGCCCAAATAATTCTATTCTCAATGAACATATTTTATGTAAGGAAATATTTAGTAACCTTTTAGAAATATAAGATAGGAATATATGATTTTCCACACATTCATTAAAATAATATCACAATTATAATTCGCACCCCTTATAATTTATATAAAGGTTCTAGGGGGTAGAGTAAAGGAAACCAAGTAAAGGATGATTCTTTTTTATTGAAGATCATGAATAAAGTAAAAGTATTTTTTCATTGAAATCAATTTTTTAGAGACCTTTTTAATAAATCCACACACTAACCATTTCACAGGAAAACACAAAAACTGGTTACATGGAAAACGATCACACACAACGAGGGAAATAGAACTAACTATAAAAGTATCAGAGGAACATAGGATATCCTTGGAAATCAGAGGCACACAAGAACATACTAATAAATGAAAAACCATCTCGAGTATAATTCTATAGATGATGAAATAAAAAAAATCAAATGCCTATCCCCTAACTCAGGACTGATTGAGGGGCCCAATCCCATAACAACAAACTAAGATGTCTAACTACTACAAAAAACAAGTCATTATGTAAACTAAAATTTAAAAAATCACCCTCACTAATATGCTTAATTATGATAATTCTCATGCTATATTTGTATAGTGGGGATTCCAAACATGATAATTCTAAAATCCATATATACACCATCCCGTATAACACACATAAACCATCTCAACCATGATCATATCAAGTAATAATATTTTTATTTAAACATTAATTGAATAAGAGAGGTCCCATACCGAAGAAACTACCATCCTATGGATAAAAAAAGAGGAAAGAATCACTCCATGAATGGTTTTCCCAAACAATAATTTAATAAAAATGCCATAGATGGCACATTTTATTTTCACAAATCAAACTTTTAATAAAAAACTATCTCAAGCCGTTTTACATAGAGAAATAATTCTGAAATTCACTTTTGAAACACCAAAAATAAATTGAATGTCAAACTATCAATTAAAAAAACCAAACCATGTATATAGAAATTAAAACCTACTTTGAATAGCCAACCGAGAAACTTAACTGACACTTGGTGTGAAAACCATAATAAAAACAAAGCACACATCCACAATACATTTTAAAATCATAGGATCTTAAAAACATTGTTTAGACATGTTTGACACCTTTTTGAATATTTAATGAACAATTATAAAGAATTATAAACCATTTTTAATAAACATCCCAAGACGTTACATAAAAAATACACTCATACCATCTTTAACAACCAAACACAAACCGATCCCATTTGAAAACATGATTTTGACCACCTATGTAATTTAATAAATTATTTATACAAATTATAAATTAATTTCAATAAAGACCCTAACAATTTACACCCAAAATATAACCAAAATCCACTCTATATTCTCAACTGTATATCAAAACAATCTCAAATTATTATTCTCAATATCTATATAATTTAGTAAATCATTTATAAAATTTCATATGTAATACTAAGAAAAATAATAACATTTAAACACAATATATAACAAATTTCACATAAAAACACATTTTCTATCAAATTTGCAATGAAAATATCATTTTAGAAACCATAAGTCACTAATTATCAATCATTAAAGGTGTGAAAAAAATAAATCAAAAAAATATGTAGTTTTAATATATATGCAATGGGGTTCTAGCCCACTAATTATATAGACGTGGTGCATGATGACTTGTGCCAAACTACACCTTCTCCAAATTGTGGCCAACCCATGGGCTAAATTCCACAAATCCCAAAAAAACATAATATTAAATTTATACAAAAAAATTAAAACCTAGATTCAACTGAAATATAAAAAAAGACTGTTGTTGCAAAAAACAATTAATAAAAAAAATTACTTAAAATGATGGATGCGAGAAAGTCACCACCGTAATGCTTTTCACCCTATGAAATCCAACATAATGCATAATATGAATGAAACCCCACTACAACTTTACAACTCAAGGGGATAACAAATGAATGGAAAAATAATGGATTACAAAAACACCACCATCGAGCAAAGGATAACAAGATGGGAATGTGAGAACAAAAAAAGACATCTTGCAATGTTCCAACCACCCACAAAAAGAGTAGGCACATCTAGTTAATCAGTCATAAAAAAGAAACATTCACACTACAATCAATCCTATTAGACCATAATTCTATTTGATTTACCTAATGAATTCCATAACACTTACCTAAAACATGAAATAAAAAATAAAACCACACCCAAATATGAACCCCAATTACTATCATGAGGAGGCCCAAATTGACTCCCCAATATATGAAACAGGATAAAACAGAATTTACTAAGACCTTTGATGGGTTCCCCAATATAAGAACTAAATAAATAAAATGTACTAAAAACATCCAAATACTTACAAAAAATACCTACCACAATGGGAGGGGTGGGAAGGGACCAACTAATGAAACGTCAATCCGGAACTAACACATCACAACAACATAACATCCTAGGAAGAACCCAAATCAAGCCAAACTCAAATCACAAAAACCACCCACAGAAGGGATATTTAATAATTTTTTACACCATGTCAGACATGACTAACTGAATTTAAATACAAGGAGGTAAATAAACCCCCACATAATCTAGGAAAAACACTTTCACACAAACATTTCATAACATGTGAATGAGGATACCAATATTTCATCAGCTAAAATAAAAACACCACCAATCACCAGTATTATACCCAAAGAACATTACAAAATGAAATTCCATAAAATAATTCCAAAACATATAATTACTCTTATAAACGAGCTATGATGTTATTCAAAAATATGGTTCTTTATTTGTAGTGATTCTTGGATACACCCTAATAGAACCACTAAATGTGTCCCAATAATATACAGGTCCGGTAGATTCATGGAAAATTTCGAGACAATGGACACTTATAACCTTTCTTAACCCACTAATGATAGATCATGGTGTTTTGATCTGAAGAAGTTGATCAGTGGTCTAATATTGTCTTAATTATCCTACCAGCACCACCAGTATTTTGAAACTTACCATTATTCATACCTACATCCTCTTCACCACTTCCAATGACAGGAGAAGGATATGACCACCCATGTCCTCCTAATAATTGATACTCAAAATGAAATGCATATCCCATCACATTAGAAAAAGGGGTTAGGTTATACTATGAATCCTTTAACTACAGTTCAGTATGAAGGCCAAAATCAAAATTGCAAGATTTCATGGGGACATTTGTAAGATAACTTGTTTCGTATAGAAAGGGACCCCAAAAGCATTGATAGAATTATAATATTTATCCAACACCCCATTGAATACCATAAATCTCCATTCTCTTTATTACCTTTATCAACTAATATAAATAATGTTGGATGAATGATGAATTGATGAACTACCAAGAATTATATTCCCGAGGAATGCTTCGAGACACAATCTTAGACCATTTTTAGGTTGGACCTTCAAGAATAAATATAGAAAACATTACCATTAAAGACATTGTAAATGAAATGAAACTAAATTCCCCCTTGATCTTCTCCAACTACTCCTCCTCCTCAAGATGATATAATTAAACATAAAATAGAGGTTTATTAATCAATTGGAATTCAAGACCATATGATATCGGTCAATAAACTAATTATTTTTATAAAGATGCACCTACAGAAGATTCATCATCGGAATCCATCAATTCAATGTGGGGGTGGACACTGAAAAACAAGGAAACAAGAAACTCAATCAAGGCTAATTCATCCACTATAATTATATATTTCAAAACCAGAAAAAAAAAACTATTTCAAAAAAACCAACAGACAAACCACAGTGCTAGATGCTATCAAAACATTACCTTATTCATAAAAACACATTTAATGGAAAAATAACCAGATTAAAGGATTTGAAATCCACCAATGTTATCAAGTGTCCCTCACCCATGCTTAATCTTCTTCCTCACCAGGCACCTATCCAGTTTCTAAAAAAGACGTACGCATTTTGTCACCCATAGAAACAGTAATGATCAGAGTAGATCTTTTCCATGAAATTGCAACCATTCAATCGAACACCCTAATTCATTTTTTACATCAAAAATTAATTTCTCGAGAACTCAATTTTAAGCCCTGTTTAAAATATGTTATAAACATCCATCATTCAAAATCCAAGAAAAAGTCATTACAATTTTAAATTCAATATCTCAAAATTAAAAAAATACTTTCTAATGAAATTTTTTGAAATAAGGAAGATCTTAAATCAGCCTCAAGAGAGAGACTAGTATTGATGGGTGTCCTGGCCATAAAGTTGGTGGCATATTCCAATCACACCACCATCACATATATAATTCTAAGTTAATTTCCCCATCTCCAAATTGCGTTACAATCCCTATGAGCTCACGGAGGATGCTTTTCCGACTTCTTTTCCATTTAATAAGAGAAAATAGTCCACAAATACTTAATAAATCCAATAAACAAAGAAATCCCATTGTATCCCAAGGTTATGAATGACAATGGGTTCATGAATTCTTTATTATTAATACATCTCATTCCCTGGTAATCCTACTCAATCTACCATGACATCCCCAAGTAATAATGTGCACTCAAATAATCAAGGCCCTCCAATGAGATGACCTACTATGATAATTTTAATTTAGGAACAAACCCAGGCCAACCCTAAACCAGTCACCCATGGTAATCCATGGAATGGCCCGGGGCCATTACTAATCATAATAATTTTGTGACAAGCACCAAAAGTGTTAATAGAGGTATATGGGACAATTTAGAAAAATATAAATAAACATGGAATATTCATAAAAAGTGAAAACAACACTCAATTGTATTTCAAAACATTACATTATATACATTTAGAATTAAAGAATAAACATTATAAAAAACATGAACATCCAAACTGACCCTGACAACCAAAGAAACCTCTAAGTGACCTTGAGGGTCACTCCAAAATCAGTATCCAACATTCTTAAAGGGTTATTAATCTCAAGCCGAAACTAGTTGTAGAAACAAAAAATATGAAAAACTCTATAGGTATGAGTATTAAAACTCAGTAGGTATTTCTGAATAATTATATTCATAATGCAAGTCCATTAAATAATGAACCATTGATTATTATTCATGAAATAGAAGATAATATAATATAATTTTCTACACATTATTTTTTAAAAAATCACAATTATAATCCACTACGACCATTCTTTAAAACAAGAATCATGTGGGGAAGGGTTAGGCAGAAAAGTAAGGGAAAATACTTCTTCATATAGTAAGGGGGTTGGAAAAATAGATCATGAAAAAAGAAATATATACACAATCACACATAACACCCTCAAGAAAGATCCACACATAATAATAATGATAATAATAATTTTGATAAAAAAAATTAATGATAATAATGATAATTATAATATTAATAATAATTTTCATTATAATATTATCAAAATTAACAAACATAATAATATGAATAATCCATCTAATAACATTATCAATTATTTTAATTATATTTTATTTTTTAAAATTCATTTTATGATTGTTTAGTTATTCTATTAAATTTTTAATTTTTTTCTTGATATCATTCTTATTGTATCGTGACAAGGGCATAGCCACATAGTCTCTATACTATGCTCTGTCCTTCCGCCATATGCTTCTAATACTAAAACACTTAAAGTTAAATAAATAGATGAAAATTAAAACTTGGATTCAACCCAAACCTCAACAAGGATAACTAAGGCAATGAATATTAATAAAATAAAATGACTTTAAAAGGATGGGCGTGAAAAATATGGTTAAATAGATTATTAATTCAGTATTTTTGAAATAAATTACATGATATAGTTTTCATTTAGGAACAAAAATAATAATTTTTGTACAAACCCTAAAATATGTTTATGAAAAATGAACTCTACATAAAACATATAGATGGTATGTCATCTTTACGAATGAGTAACATTTCCAATTTTAAATATCATGATGGAAAAAGAATATTTTATTTAAAAATTATAGGATGAAAATATTATGACAAAAATAATGTAATTTATTTACATATCCTTAAACACACCATACCTATGATGTGATTATAAAAATGGATCTCATTGCTTCACGGGTCCTTATTCTTCAGAACAGATGGACTAAATTATCATTTTTTTCTTAGATTATAACGTTGTAAATAATATGATATACTTAATTTATAGAATAAATAATATATAATCAATATTTTATATAAACCTAAGACAAATCCTTTTTAAAATACTTGTTGGGTGTACATTACAAAATTTACATCATCACTTCACGAGGTGGTAGTCATACAAATACACAAGCGATATTATCTTATTCTATACGAAATAGAATATAGAAAGGTATTTGGAATTTAAATAACAATTAGTAATTTTAAATAATAAATATATTGTACAAACAATATATATTTCATTGTATCCATCAATGTGAAGTCATTATGAAGAATGACTTATCTCAGTTTGTGATGTGGTAGTCCCTTATACACACAATTTACACTTTGTTTTTCTATCATATGGTATAGCATATAATTTTTGGTTATTTTAAAAACCTTTAAAAATATTGTTATATTTTATTTAATGAGGTTAATATATTAGATTTTTTTAAAAAAATATTTGAATTTTATCTTGTAGAAATAATATGAAATTCATACTTATGGATGCTCCCTCTTATTTAGAAAACATATTTTAGTTTACAATAATTATCTCATTAGGTTAAATTTGTGACAAAAATGGCTTTTAAGAAGAGGGTTACGATTTATGGAATTTATTTTCTCTTGATTTGGGAGGGTAAATGGGTTTGGGATGTTTTTAAATTTGATAATAGTGGGTAATGTTAGTAATTTTTGGAGGGGACACACATATAATTTTTGAAAAGGAAATATTCCAAACATTTTTTAATCATGAAATGATTTATCACAATTTTTCATGTTAAATTATATGAGATTATATGTTTGATATATTATAATAAATTATTAATAGTTAATGGTTTGGGTCATTTTTAGCCATTATCATTTTAATTTATCACCATGTATACTTATTTTTACTTTATCTATGATAAATATTCATTAGATTTTTAACTATTAATTAGGGTCTATATATATGTCGAGTTTAATAAATGATATAAATTATATGTCTTTGAATTAAAGAATACATTTTTTCAAATTCAAATCATTTTGGTGAAAATTTATAATTTAAAATTTTTCCAACAAGAGTGTCGAAATAACAATTTCAAAAAGAAATACATTAAAAGATGAACATATATTTTCGTCAAATTAAGTATTAAATTGAGTAAATGACAAAATTTTGATATTAAATACATATTTGAAATTATTTTTCTTTTCGAATCATATTAAAATAAAATGGGGGATTAAATTCATTAAACGAAAACCAAATTATTACTAAAATTTAATATTTTTCACGAACATAGAAAAAAATATTATTATAGAAAAAATAAAAAATTATAACCCAAATTTAATATTAATATAATTTTTTAAAAAAATAGGATTATTTTATAAAATTCATTTTCAAAAATTAGTCAAAATTAATTTTTATTTCTGTGTTCTAAGGACGACTAAAAGCCCTTTATAAATGGAATTTTATTGAGATTAATATTTTTTCATTGAAATGGTTTTTATTTTGTTTCAAATTATTAGGAAATCATTAAATTTATTTTATTCATGTGTAAATAATAAAATTTAACAAACCTTTTTATTCATATTTTTACCCACCGACATAACTGAATCTCTATAATGGCCATATTTAAATAATTGAGTATTACGTTTATTTTAAAATAGTTTTTTCAAGCCTGACTAGCTAGCATAGAGATTAAATTTTGTTAAAAATAAATATTTCATAACTAATCATGGAGATTCATTATTTATCACATGTAAAAAATCAATATGAATTTCTAACGTCATTTTTTGAGTGAATGGTTCAACAAAAAATTTATTGATTTTTTCAATAAGTCGTGAATTTTTTAGGAATCATGTAAATGAATTATATTTTATTTTGATTATAATATTTTTTAATAAAATATGTCGAATAAGTTATTTCTAGTATTTTAAAGATAGATATTCTGATCTTTCCATTTGAGTGTTCCCCAAACTAAGGAAAGAGTGGTTCTTCAAATCTCATTTTTAAGCGAATCATTTTTAAAGAAGTAATACTATTTTAATTTGGTAAGCTATAAAGATATCTCAATTCAATGATATTGAAAACATTTACAATGAGGTAAATAATTTGGGTATTATTTTCAAAATCTATATTTTTTTCTCAATATATATATTTTTTTTATTATAACCTATTTTTCAAAAGATGTTATTTTGTATCTGAAAGCATGTGAAAACATCAAATATTTTTTTATAATTATTTCATTTAATCTAATTTATTAATGTACTCATACATAAATCTATCTAAATTATTTCTTATAGATTAATAATTTTTTAAATACATTTATAAGGATAATAAGTAATTTATTAGTGTTTTATGTTTTATTATATGGTTTAACTCCCCCAATTATAGTGAACTTATCGCTTTTTTGACACTACATTTTTTATCATATGAGGTTCTACTACTGATTCAAAAATTTTGGATTTGTTAAAATAATATGCATTATGTCAAAATTTGATTATTTTACTTATAAATAGTCACACTAGTTTTAACATCCCCGACCCAGAAGCTACTAAACTAGTGCTCTGAGCCGGGTGGATACACAACCTTAAGCACACCTCCTCACATGCTAAAGGCTACCGACTAGCAGCAGGGGTCTATATAGTCAAGTGGGGAGACTATACCCCACTTTTTATCAGTGCATGCCATAATAAAAATATACCAATAGAGGAAACAATAATACAAAAACAAGGAACCTATATAATAACCAATTACAAACAATAAATATTCCTTGTTATACTACAAGTGAAAAAGTGGACACAACTACAAAATAAAGACAATCACCAAAATCCCCAAAATTGTCTAGACACATAGTGTAGATCCCCCATCATGTTCTACCCATGTCCACTATCTATCTAGTAAGGACCTTTGCCCTTTTCCTGACCAGCAAACCTGAAGTCTGCTCGTGTACCCAACGGCGGCCCAAGCAGGGTGTGAGTACAGCTTAGTAGGCCACCAGCAATGGTGTCTACAAAATATCCAGTCTAAACAGATAGTGCATGCAAGGTAAATATGAATTTAAATTGCCAAGTGATTATTTAAGGTACCATTAACCAATTAGAGCCAAGGGAATGCCACTTCCATTACCATTCATTACACACCCATTATCACCATTTACTATTTCATCCCATTTCCATGGGTTAATCACATACATTATGTTACATGGGTCTAAGGCCAACATTCAAATGCAAGAGGGTAAACACATCATTATCATATCTCACTAGGACTATCCCATCATAGAATCCAGAACTAAACCTCGAAGCCTTAGTCTGGGTGGATGCAATCGTTATGAGAATAGACCCTCAGTCCCCTTTACTATCTAATGAATTTATGGTGGAGTTTAGAACCTCAATCTTCACTCGGCCCTTGGGCATAGATCCTCAAGTCCTACCCCACTCTGTGAATCCATGTGCACATTCTTATATATAAGTAACCATCAACCATCCAAACCATTGCCTTTCAGCAAACACTATTCACCACAACCCACATGGGAAACCATATAATGCCTTAACCCATTAACACATTACCATTTCACATCATTTAACCATTCACCCAATTCCCATGTGTTATGCCTATCTCACTAAGCATTCAAAATTAAACTCATAATCTATCCCATTATGGTTTTTAATCTATTTACGCATTAAACAATTTAACCCGTTCATCATTCCCATGAATCAATCATTAAACCCATTCCACTTAACCCATTTGTTATTACCAAGTCAAGGTGCATCACATAACTTCTATTCCATATTCAACCAATCATGCCAACACATTTATCATGGGCTCTACAATTCATTACAACAAGGTCACTTGTTTAATTGCAATCCCTAAATCTGGGAATGTCAGCACGTCACATGGATGGCCCTAATTAGGTTAAGTCTACCCCAACAAATCCCACGGGGATCGTGAGCATTCCAATTTTCCATTTTAATAACCATTATTACCAAACATGCCAGGGTTATCCAAAACATAACCAAAGGAAAGCAAGAACACAACTAAACATGCAAAAATACCCAAATAACTATGGGATATCACTTGTAGGCCACCTACCTCGAAACCGCAGTTGAAAGCACTCTCAATCAATTCCTTAGACCACGATCCGACCAACCATTAGAGCTTCAACCTAAAAATCACCCAAAATTTATGGTTCTACTGTTTCGGTACTAGAGGGAGAGAATATACAGACCCTAAAAAAGGAAAAGCAAGGATGGTATTAGCATTACTTGGTTCTTCGATCCACAACCAAAGGCACAAAAAATGACATATAATCAATGGAGAACCACCATTGGGAAGCTTGGATCAGCCAAGTTCTTCCAAGGGTTGAGAGGGGGAGTGGAGAGTAAAATCCTGAGTTGGGGTTTAAAATCATGGAGTGGCAATTTTGTAATTTTATTCCCAACATTAAGTGGCCACAGAGTTTGTCCGCACGGTTTGGAAACCGTGCGTAAACTATGAGGATGCCACTGTCTGGAGGTGGAGGGGTCTCACGATTTAGCTACACTGTTTGGAAAACCATGCGCAAACTGTGTGCATGCTTCTGTCCTAAGGAGGAAGGGTCGGACGGGTTATCCTGGGCAGGCCGCATGGTTTTCCTGGTCGTGCGCAGGTCGTGCGCCCTGGCCTATCTTTCCAAAATTTTCTTTCTCCCATGCCCCGATCCCCCGGAACACCCCCAAGGACTCTCACACTTTCAGGAAACATCCCTTGCTGCCCGAAACAAGGGATTCAACCAAAACATAATGAAAACATACCTATTCACAAACCAGGATCTTACAACCTCCCCACCTTATAATGGGTTTTCCTCGAGCCGAGTTTCCATGCCACATTGATCCAATGAAGAGAAGTGTTTGGGCCACTGAGCTCGCATATCCAATTACCAATCCCATGTTTCTTCCTGAACATTCACATGCATCCATAGTTCTCTCAATAATAGCACAACATTGCCTCACAAGATCTTTTCACTATGATCAACCACACGAACTAGATGCTCCTCAATGGATGCATCATCCTCAAGATCCACATCCAAAATATCGACCACTTGAGATGGGACAGGGTGATACCGTCGAAGCTGCGACACATGAAACACATCATGCATCCCACCGTACCTTTGTGGAAGAAGTAATCGGTAAACCACTGGTATGATCTTCTCTACAATCTCAAAAGGTCCCAAATATCTGGGTGCCAACAAACACTAATCTCTTATCCGATGATGACCCAACCTTGGCGACACCTGAAGGAACACTTTATCACCCACCCCAAACATACGAGGTCTACGCCTCTGATCTGTATATTACATCTGCCTACTCTGGGCCATAGCAATCTGATTCCTAATCATCTTAAGTCTCTCTGAAGTCTCCTGCATGAGACATGGCCCCAATAATTCGGATTCACCGATCTCTTGCCATCACAATGGTGATCTACATGGCCTCCCGTAGAATTCCTCAAACAGTTCCATTGAAATCGTTGCATGAAAATTGTTGTTGTAGTCAAACTCAATTAATGATATGTGTCTCCCCAAGAACCACCAAATGTCCAAGACACAATCTCTTAACATGTCTTCCAACACTTGGATCGTACGCTCTGACCGCCCGTCTATCTTCTAGTGGAAATACGTACTCAAAAATTCTTGCGTACCAAGTGCCTTCTGCAACCCTTCCCAGGAACGCGATGTGAAATGTGGATCCCGGTCTGAATCTATGATTCCTGGAACACCATACAACTTCACTATTTCCCAAACATACAACTCACCCAAATGGTCAATAGTATGGGTCTCCGGAATCGGTAATAAATGAGCCACTTTCGTTAACCGGTCCAAAACCACCCATATTGTATCATTCTTCCATGGAGTCCTCGGATGACCCACAAAAAAATCTATTGTCACATTATCCCATTTCCATTCCCAGATGGGAATTCTATGAAACAACCCTCCTGGGCATTGATGCTTAGCCTTCACCTGCTGATAGGTAAGACGCCATGCCACAATGCCTGAAACTTCCTTCATCATCCCAAGCCACCAAAAATTATTTCGGAGATCACGATACATCTTGGTCAAACCAGGATGCACATTCCACTTTGATTCATGGAAATCATGCATCGAATCTTTTCACACACACGTTGGCACAACCACACGGTCATGAACACGAACAACACCATCCACACCGATGGCCCAATCGGAAGGTAGCTACCCACCTTTATGCTTTTACTTTATGTTCAAAAACTCAGGATCATCATGATGAACATCCTTAACTTGACTTAAAAGCGTCGAAACCATAATTAAGGAAGCAAGAGTGACTTGACAATTCTCCTCATGTACCTCTAGGTGGATTTCTGCAAACAAATCAATCACCTTTTACTCGGTGCTAGACTCCTGAACCAACTGATTTTGAACCTTCCTGCTCAGAGCATCATCAACACTATTTCCCTTCCAGGCATGTACACTAATTAAAAGACGAAATAATGAAGATATTTAACCCATCGTCGTTACCGATGATTCAGATCCCATTGTGAGAAGATGTACGTTAAACTCTTATGGTCGGTAAACACGGTACATCGTTCTCCCAACAGATAGTGACTCCAGCACTTCAAGGCGTACACCACTATAGCCAACTCAAGATCGTGAGTGGGATAATTCCACTCATGGGGTCTCAACTGCATTGACCCGTATGCCACCACCCACTCATCTTGCATCAACACAGCCCCAAGTCCAATTCTGGACGCATCACAAAACACAATGTACTTCTTACCCGGATCAGTTAAGATCAAGATAGGTGCAGTCGTCAGGCACTTCTTGAAATCTTGGAAGGAATTATCATAAGCCTCAGACCTTTAGAACCTGACTCTTTTCTTGGTCAAGACTGAGAGTGGTACTGCCAAGCGAGATATCCTAAATGAACCTTCGGTAATATCCGGCCAAACCCAGAAAACTCCGAACAACAAAAACACTCTTGGGATGCTCCCAAGATACAACTGCCTGCACTTTCTTTGGATCCACTAACACACCTGCCTCCGAGATGATGTGACCCAGAAAATGTACGTCACCTATCAAGAATTGTCACTTGGATAGCTTGGGATATATCTGGTGCTCTCTTAGCGTACCCAAGACGATGTCAAGATATTGCGCATGATCATCGTGAGTTTTAGAGTACACTAAGATATCTTCAACAAAGACAACCAGAAAATGATCTACATAGGGCTGAATAATCCAGTTAATCAAGTCCATAAACACCGATGGTGCATTGGTCAAGCAGAAAGGCATCACCACAAACCCAAACAACCCGTACCGACTTTGGAAAGCTAACTGCGGTATGTCAGAGGACCTCACCCTCAACTGGTGATAACCAGACCTCATTTCAATCTTAGAAAAGACCCATGAACCCATCAACTGATCAAAAAGGTCTTCAATTCTACGAAGAGGGTACTGATTCTTCGCCATCATATGATTCAACATTCGATAGTCAACACACAGCCTCAACGACCCATTGTCCTTCTTTGCAAAATGAACGAGAGATCCCCAAGGAGATGTACTAGGTAAGATAAACCCCTTAAGGTCCAACTCCTAAAGCCAAACCTTCTGTTCATAGAGTTCTGCCGGTGCCATTCGCTATCGCAGAATAGAAATTGGATCCGCTCCCGGTAGCAACTTGATCGTCAACTCAACATCCCTCTCAGGGGGTAAACCCAAGAAATGCTCAAGAAACACATCTTAAAACTGATCCACCACTGGAGGGAAAAAATACTGCTCACCTCTTGCATTGTAATCAAGCATGAGACATGCTACTGGGGCCGTGAGTCCACTCCTCTATTGAAAAAAGGACCCACAAGCCCTACTCGAACATCCCATTCACCATAGTGGAAATAAGTGTCACCCTCAAGCGACGTGAACAATACTATATGATGGTAACAGTCAATATGTGCCCAATACAACTCCAACCAATCCATTCCCAAGAATAGGTCAAAACCTGACATCTCAAGAACGAACAAGTCCAATAAAAAATGATAACTACCAACTTCCAAGGAACATTTGTTGTGCTACTTTATATCCTCAACTTGCATCCCCAACAGAGTGTCAATTGATATCGCCCCACACACCCCCTCCACAGGTAAACCCAGCGCTACCACAAGTTGAACAGAGATAAAAGAGTGTGTGGAACCTGTGTCAGACAATGCACTTGAAAAAGTAGAAGCTATAAGCATCTTACCTAGAATAGTTTATAGTCCAGCCTTGCCATCACCAGGCGAAAACTGAACTTCTTGATGCTGACATGCCCCTCTACACTGTGCTCCATCTTGAATGACCTATGCTGCACTACCTTGCTGGCATGATCTATCCTGCCCTGGGGTTCCACGTCCACCGCCTCTGCCAGTACGGCCCGTGGACCTCCAACTGCCTTCCTGATACGTGGCAACTGATCCCCATCCCGTATTTGGTTCCTGCCTTCCACCATCCTGCTCACCCATCTGCTAAGGTTTCCTCTAGAACTTCTACACATGTTCCATCCTTCTACACGAGCAGCACTCAACTGTAGGTCGAGGAAACTAACCACACATATGCCCCAGCCTACCGCACTAATATCAGAAAACCTGATTTCAATTATGAGTGGTTGGCCCTCTCTTCCAGCCACTTTTCAGAATTCCTCTATACTGTGATCTCTAATGTCATCGCTTCCGACCTTCGGTAGCTGCACTGCTGGTCTGCCCCACTGGCACCACAAGCCCACTACCCGATGCTCCCTTCAGGTTTCATCCGAGATCATTACCTGATCTACTACATCTGCAAACCACTTTAAGAAGAAGATGTTTACTTGAGACATGATCTCATGTCTCATCCAAACCTAGAAATTCCTTGCTACTACTTCCTCATCCCCTACTAACACTACGACAATGTGTCTCAAATCATTGAAATGACTAGCATAGTCCATCACCGAAAGTGACCCCTAAGTCAGGCTCATAAACTCTGCAGCCCGCTCCTATCTCAAAACCTCTAGGTATAAATGCTCCATGAGAATTTCCTGAATCACCTTCCATGAAATTCCCTCAGCCTTCTTGATTTGAGCAAGAAAGTCCCACCAATGTCGTGCCTGGTCTCGCAACATATAAGTGGCCAGCTTCACTTGCTTTCCAAATGGGGTATCCAGATGGTCTAATATCATATGGACAGACTCTAACTAGAACTCCACTGCTTCTTGCCCACCATATTCGGTGACGGTCGGAGGGTGATGTAGCTGGAACACCCTGGTCAGCACAAACATACTCGGTGCAACCCGGCCTGGGTCCCGATCCATCATTTGCAGAAGGTGAGTCATGTTCTCTCATAACTAGTCTTCTCTACCATCATTGATTGCCACATTTTCTTACTCCTCTACTGTAGGAGTGTTCTTAGTAACACCCTCTTGTTGCCTAACTGGTAACCGATGTCGTGGTGGAATTTCTCTACAATGCCAAGAATGAGATTTATCACGCATCTCATAAACTTCATGACTCCATCAAAAGCTATTTACTAGCTACAAGAACCCACTTTTCACATGCCAACCCAACAACATTTTTCAACTTATTTCAAACCCTATTACTATATTAAACATCATTTACCCACTTGTTTTATTTCATTATTTTCATTATTTCTTGGTTTCATGAAATTCATGATGCACCCTACTTTCCTGCCTCACACACCCACCCCACGCGTGTGCATAACACAATGCATGTCACCTATCTCCCTAGGTGCCTACAATGATGCATGAATTCAAATCCTTGTGATGTTAATGCCACAAGCCAAACGTCCTAAATCAATCACATCAAATGACATGTGTATCCCCCAATGGTGAAATATTATCAAATTTAAATCACACAACGAAGATCATCATTTCCCACCCAGGGTGTCTTGGGTTTCCCCCATACCTAGGTTAGATACTCCCAAGAAAGAGCTCATTACCAAGGCCTAACACATCTTAACCCTTGGCTACCAATCCCAAATAACAAGTCCTCATAGAATGAGAAGAAAGACCTCCTCAGATAACACTTTGTAACATCCCCGACCTGGAGTCCACTAAACCAGTGCTCCAAGACGGTTGGTTACATGACCATAAGTGTGCCTCCACATATAGCAAAGTCTGTTGACTAGCAGCCGGGGTCTATCTTGTCATGTGGGGAGACTATACACCCTTTTTATTAGAGTATGCCACAACAGAAATATACAAATAGCAGAAATAACAATCAATAAACAAGGAACATGTATAACAACCAATTCCAAACAATAAATATGTCATGTCATAATACAAGTGAAAATGTGGACAAAACCCCAAAATAAAGACACCTGCCAAAATCCCCAAAATGGTCCCAACTCCATGTCCGGATCCTCCACCAAGTGCTACCCATGTCCACTCACTATCTAGTAAAGATTGTTTCCCTTCCCCTAACATGCAATCATGAAGTCTGCTCGGGTACCCAATGGCAGCCCGAGTAGGGTGTGAGTACCACTCAGCAGGCCACCACCAACAGTGCCTACAAACTATCCAGTTAAACAGATAGTGCATGCAAGGGAAATATGAATGATAATTTCCATGTGATTATTTAAGGCACCATTAAAAAAATTAGATTCAAGCCAATTCCACATCCATTACCATTCATTACAAACCCATTATCACCATTTACTATTTCATCACATTTCCAGGGGTTAGTAGCATACATTATGTTACATGGTTCTAAGGCCAACATTCACATGAAAGAGGGTAAACACATCGTTATCCTGTCTCCCAAGGACTATCCCCTCATAGACACCATATCTTCACCTCGAATCCTCAGTCCGGGTGGATGCAACCGTTAGGAGAATAGACCCTCAATCCTGTTTCCTAACCCATGCATTTTGGGTGGATTTTAGAACCTCAGTCTTCACTTGACCCATGGGCGTAGATCCTCAAGTCATACCCAATCTACAAATCCATGTGCACATGCTTATATAGATGTAACTGTCAACAATCCTAACCATTGACCTGCGAGAAACATTGTTCACCACAACCCACATGGGAAACAACATCATGCCTTAACCCATTAACACATTACCATTTATCATCATTTAACCATTCACCCAATTCCCAAGTGTTGTGCCTATCTCACTAAGCATTCAAAATTAAACCCATAATCTATCCCATTATGATATTTAATCCATTTATGAATAAACCCATTTAACCCATTCATAATTCCCATGAATCAATCATTTAACCCATTCTACATTAACCCATTTTTTCAAGTCTAGGTGCATCCTTTATATTATATTCCATGATCAACCAATCATGCCAACACATTTATCAAGGGATCTATAATTCATTACAACAAGGTCACTTGTTTAATATCAATAACTAAATTCGAGAATGTCGGCACATCCCATGGATGGCCACAATTAGGTCAACTCAACCCCCAACACATCCCACATGGATCACGAGGGTTCCCATTTTCCATTTTAAATACCATTATTACCAAACATGCCATGGTAATCCAAAACCTAACCAAAGGAAATCAAGAACACAACTAAACATGTACAAATACCCAAATAACTATAAGATATCACATGTATACCACCAACCTCGAAACCGTGGTTGAACACACTCTCAATCGAGTCCTTAGACCTCGATCCAACCATCCTTTGGATCTTTAACCTAAAACTCACCCAAAATTTAGGGTTTTAGAGTTTCGGAATGAGAGGGAGAGAAGATAAAAACCCTAAAAAAAGAAAAGAATGTATGGGATTAGCCTTACCCGGAGCATTGATCTGAAACCAACAGCACCAAAAATGACATAGAATCGAAGAAGAACCACCCTTGGGAAGATTGGGTAGGCCATATTTATTCTAGGGTTGATAGGGGTGGAGAGGAAAATACCGAGATGGGGTTTAAAAGCCCGGAGTGGAAATTTTGTAATTTTTTCCCATATGAAGTGGCCGCCTAATTTTTTCCCACGGTTTAGAAAACCGTGCGGAAAACATGCACATTCCACTATCTGGAGGTGGAGGGGTCTGACGATTTAGAAGCATGATATGGTAAACCATGTGCAAACCATGCACATGCTTCTGTCTAGAGGAGGAAGGGTCGCACGGTTTATCCTGGGAAGGCTACACGGTTTGACTAGTCGTGCACAGGCCGTGCGCCCTGGCATGCCTTGCCCATATTTCCTTTCATTCGTTCCTCGATCCCTCAGAACAACCCCAAGGCCTCTCACACTTTTAAAAAACATTCCTTAAAGCCTGAAACAAGGGATTCAACCAAAACATAACAAAAAAATTCCTTTCAAAAAACGGGGATCTTACACTAGTGTGTATTGTTGAAAATATTTTATCTATTTTTTAGCAATGTAGGGATTAATTGATTGTACATTAGAAAATAAAAATTATAGTTGACTAGAAACTTTATATTGTTTATAATATACATATTGGATTTATATAAATATTAATTTTCCAATCAATATTGGATTTGAAGCCTTCGGTACAAAAACTATAAATTATATTAATCTAGAAAAAGATGTTTCTAATCTTTCCTATGATGAGAAAACAAAATTCCAATTTAATAATCATATCATAAAAAAATTTATGTTTTTTATATAATTGAATATATATATTCAAATTTATTCGTTTAAAGAATATACTATTATTTTGAAAAAAATCAGGTTACATAGTTTTGGATAATAAAATTATTTAAATATGAATATTTGTGCTAATGGATGATTAAAAAGCCTATTATTCATTATGTGAATAATGATTTTATAGGATGAATCAATGATTCATGACTATTGTTTACAATTTAGAAATGTATTGGATATAAATAATTGAGTTTTGAATAGTTGGTTGAATAAATCATATATATTATACCATTTTAATCGGAATAAAAAATAAAAGATATTTATGATATGAGGATTCATACCATGATTCATAAAGAAGATTTTATTAAAACTCTTATAAAGTAAGAGGGAAGATAAAAAATGTTTACTAAAAAATACATGAAGAATAATGGAGTAGACTTATCTACTACATCTACAGTTTTTAATAAATTCAAATCATCTAGGAAGGATAAAATATCTACAATGTGGAAGAATGTAAATGGTGATACAAAAAATTTATCTTCAAAATAGTGATTTAATGAACCTTATAATATAGTCAATATAATGAATAATATTTTTTTAAAGAAAGAATAACATTATAAAATCATGAAAAAAATTATATATTTTAAAAAAGATTATTTATAAATCATCATCTATGAATGCTGGAAGCTTGATCATATTAGGCTCGAATGGATTATGAAAAAATAGAATGTTAATAATGTCATAAAATATATGAGATTAAATAAGAATAATATAAATAATTTATCAGTTGCTTATAGAACGTGGAGTTTAGGTGTAGGATATAATTGTTCTATACATTATTATATAATTAGTGATGAATGTCGAAAAGTAATGTAAATTTATTTTCATATTCAAATGCAAAATAAATTATATGAGAATGAGGTTTATTCTTTTTACCACAACAATTAGTAATTAATTAACAACGATTCGGATTTCTATGATGAGTGTAGTTTTTAATACTAAGATTAAAATATTAAAATTCTATCTAATGATGATGATGAATATATACCATGTTCATAATCGAAATCATTATGTGAATATTTTTAAAATAAATTAAAAAGGATTATAAAAAATATGGAAATTAAATGTCTGAACATTCCATATATAATTCATGGACATGAAATCATTCGAAAGATATTTCTGTTCATAAAACTGAAGTAGGTATGAAACATTTTTTATGTCTGCATTGGAAAACAATGATTTAGTTGTGATTTTTTTAAATATTTATCAGAATAATTTTAATTTCAAATTTTAATTATATGAATGATAAATTTTATTTTAAGTTAAAATAATTGAATCCAAAAATAAATATCTCTCAATATATTTTAAAATTCATATCCTCGTTTAAATAAAATCTTTAAATGAATTCCCTTCTAAAAAATATCATATATTATTAGATATTGGTAGAAAAAATGTTCGTTGAATAATATATTATATTTTGGATTCTAGACAGTTCATTTTTATAGTGAATTTACTATTATAGTATATGGAATTTTTAGTAAGTTTGGATTTAAAATTTTTTATTTAGAAATATTGTTGAACCCATAAATTTATCGGTTTGAAAAATCTAATTATTCAATATTTATTAAAATTAAAAAGGTTCAAAAGGTAAAAAAATTACATCAATAATGGGTGTTCACATCACATAACTATCAAGAAATTATTTTATAATATTATAATAATGATATGAGTGAATTGAACTTTTTCTACTAATGTTTATAAATATATCAATAGTATACATAATATTGTTCATCTTGGGAAACCATTAATTTAAAATGAATAATTATTTTAATACATAATCAAAGAAATATAAAAACAATACAATTATGTGATGAAGCATACCGTGTAAAAATTAAGAAGAATATATGTATTATTCAATGTTTAGAATGTAAATTCTTTCTCTGTACCAGAAGGTATGGGAATATATACACACTATTCATAGAATTATAATGAATAAAATATATCCATTGAATTAGAATAATGTAATATTATTCATGGTAGAGTTTTATAATAATTTTCCAATATAAAATATTATAAATAGATTTATCATTTTATAAATTTAATTATTCTAATTTTTTTATACTTGCAAAATTGGAATGGAAAATAAGTAAATTTTAAATTTATTTATGTTGTATAATAATATAATAAATTAATATTAGTGAATGTATATTAATTTTTATAAAAAGAAACTAGAATAATTTTTTGTATATATCAGGTAATTTTTTTTGTCAATTACTACATTAGATATACATGGGTCTAAATTCTGGATAAAAATCACATTTGGTTTTCTGTTTATAAAATAATATAGCTCATGTTAAAATAATAAAAAACAACTATTGGTATGAAATAATTTTTTATAAAGTGTTTATTTTGTAATTTTTTTATTCAAAACATATTTGAGTAAAAATATTATAATACATAACTTTTCATCTCAAATAAAACCCGTCTAAATAGGTGTAGTTGAAAGATGAAATAGGGTTCATTACAAGATTACGATAACGATGATAAGTAAATAATAAATTGTTAAATGTTTTTGGTTTAAGTAATTATTACTTCCCTTTATACTATAAAGTTGGTTTTATATAGGCTATTTCATAGTTGAACAACATATGAGTTTTTTACATTTATAAAACCAAGGCATTCCCACTTTAGAGTTATTGGGTGTATTTAATTCATTTTCAATACAATAAAAAATGAAATTTATTTATAATATATTATAATGATGTAATTTTTCAGAGATATTAATAAATTATTATATCATATCTTGTTTAATAAAATAATAATACTATAGGTGAATTAGGGCACGGTAGAATTGATAAAACTACTCATTTTCATCCAAATATCCCAAAACCATATCTGAATACATTTAATAAGTCCAATTTTCAACCCATAAGGCAAAATTATTCTTATCTGTGAAGAATGTTGTAGATTATTTACAATGGAAAACCTATAGATTAAACTAAACATTTTTTTAATAACATAGTAATATAAATCTAGGATATTAGACAGTCTAAAGGAATCATCTTACTGATAATATAATTTTTGTTGTTTGACAAAAAGTTAAAACTATATAATATTTAGGAAATTAAATTGATCCCTATGCATTTTTTCACAATTTGTATCAAGGCTTCATATTAGGATTTAGTTGATTAATAATGGATAAAAAATTTTATTCTATGATTAATGAACTTTGGTGGAGTTACGTTTGTACTTTTTTGAATGACTTTGTGATTCACTAGTTATTAGAGTAAAATGAGTTTTTAAAAATAAGTCCGATTCATAAGAAATAATATTTAGAAAAATGAATTGCATAATATAAATGATTATAAAATAAATTAATTCATATAATAAGATGAAATGTATACTCTAGTGTCATGATTGTAATATTTTATTTTACTTCTAGAATATGAAATGTACCTAATTTTCTCAATTTCAATAATTTATGTGATGTATAATTTTTATGATCCATATTTTAATGGAGATTTCATTTCATAACAACATCATGGATTTGAAAACCCAAAATCACAATATAATGTTTTTTCTAACTGATGAAATCTGGGGAACAAATAAGATCCAAAATCTTATATTGACATATTAATTAAATGATAATTTTTTTTAAAAAAAATAAGAAAGCTACAGATCTAACACAATTTTTAAAAATACGTTTCAAAAAAAAATTATTTCTCAAATTTTATCAACATGAAAATATTTTAAACAACTCAACAATATTTTACTTATTTTTATTGTATATTAGGAAATATATGTTTCAAATTATCATGGCGGGTGAAATAAATTATGTTGTTGGTTTTATAATTTCATAATAACAAGACGAAAATTTTATATCTAAAAAATGTAAATAAAATTTCCATATAAAGTGATTAGTTATATAAAAAATGAGTATGAAATACAATCGAGGTATAAAAAAATAATGATCTTGATAAATCTGGGGGAAAATAAAAAAATGAAGAATAATTTTTCGTTTTCATTATCTCACATCTATTTTACCGGATTTATGTTTTTATCTAGGCTTCTATATAACATTTCAGGAAAATAAAAAAGAGACCCATCATTAATATGTAAATTAAATTTTTATTTTACTTTTGTGAACCATGTATCATGATTTATTTTATTATTCAATATTTTATTTTGAATTAAATATTTTTTCAAAAGATAAAATAACCCGATGTACACTATATTGAAAAGTATAAAATAAAAAATTTTATTTTAAAATAGAAGATTCATTTTTTAGCCTTTTATGAAAAACAATTATGCACCCCATCTCAACGTTTAAACAAAATATATTCAAGAAGGATTTTTTTGAAATCATGTGGTGTGTATACACCACAAAATTACCAATTTTAGCCATAGTTTACTAAAAATATAATTTTTCATGAAATCATACCATTCATAAAAATAATTTTAAATGTTCAAAATATCCTATTTTTTAAAACTATTTAAATAATAAACCATTTATTTTAGGATAACATGCATTATGGAGCTATAATTTTAATGTTTATTATAACACATGAAAAACCTGGTGATTTTTTTTCTACATAACACCATAATTCTAACAGATTGGAGTATTTAAAATAGAAAGATTAAAATGTAAAAATAATATGATTATTCAGTATAATGTGTTTACTATTCTAATTATTGCGCTTAACTACTATTTAAACGGAGAGTAAATTTTCATATTTCACTGAAAATAATTGTTTCCATAATTTTTGGGAAACAAATTATTGTTAAAATGTTTAAAACTGTATTTTCTTTGAAATTCATTCATGAACAAATTTAAAAATGATTCATATATGTGATTACTCTAATACTAATAATGTTTAAATTTTTACACGTAATATAATAAACTCATATTTTGTAAATAACAATTTAGATGAATGGTTATAAAATTTCCCTCCAAAAGGATGAGGTATAACCTTTTTTATTATATATTTTTTAAAAATATTTTACTCATTCTATATAGTCAATAAAATTTTGTAAACAAAAATATGGTATTAATGAAACATTATTATTCATATAAAACACTTAAAAAATTTCATAAAACATCAAGTCTTATTTTATTTTAAATAATTCTAAAAATATTATTTACTACTTATTTTAAAGTGGGTTTCAATAAAAGTCACTGGATTTGATGATGATGAATAGTCCCTTAATTTTTTATCTATATAATTACTTCTAGGCCATCACTCATTTTTAATCACCTAAATATGGGAATCAGCCTCAACTCTCTAATAATCTCATATCCCATCATCTATAATTCATCTAATTTTTCAGTTCATCATATATAGAATAAATGGATTCATCCAGTGATTTATCAAATAAATTTTTGGTCAAGGAATAGTTGATATAATGATCATTATATAATATTTAGAATTATTTGATAATATATTTTATAGTATTTCAGGGTTAGTAATTATTATGTTTAGAAAAAAAAGTGTTCAATTTATATTATAATGAAACTTTAATATAATTTTAATCATCATTATATTTAATATATGTAAACTATTTAAATGTTAATGTCATTACGCATTTTATATAATAATATAGGTTATTTACTAAATATGTAACTGACTTAATTTATATTCTTATACAAGGATAAGGGATTCATGTTACAATTAAATTACAAAAAGGATAAAACAAAGGCAAAAAATTCTCAATCTACAAAATATGAAAAAGTAAGAATTGTTTACTATCTATCTTGTTATTCTAGAATAGTAGCAATTTATATGAAAAATTTCTGGGACACTATAAAAGATTGGCACATTACCATTATTTGAAAAGGTGATTTTTTTTAATTAAATATAAGACAATTAAATTTTCTAATGTATGTGATCAATGGCATTGACATAGCTAAATTTATGTGTATTAATTTAATGATCCTTGTTTATCTAACAATAACCAAGAAATTTATGGGGAATTTACTGAATGTGGTAAAAGATATAACACACAAACTACAAAGGGGGAAATGTATCATATATTTGTGGGGATATGATAATCATGATTATGAAATTTTATGATCCATTATAGACGATGTTGTTGAAAAATTGGGCAATGGAATGATTGATGTTGAAAAAGATGATAAAAATATAAATACAGAAAAATCAAAAAAAGATGCATCTAGGAATAAAATATTAAAACTAAAAAGAATTCAACAGGGAAAATATTTTAATAAATCACATTTAGAGCCATGGAAAAATACAAAATAATTTCTATAAAATAATTCAATTTCTATATGATTGATAATAATGATATGAAACATCATGATGAAAATTAAGGGTCAGATAAGGCTAAGGGATTATCTCTTAAATATATAACATATTAGAAACATAATGAATAATAATATAAGATGGGTTATGATAAAAATAGATGTAAATATATTTTTTATATAGATTTCTATAAGGTATTTAATCAATGGTATTATAAACATAATATTATAAATAAGTTAATTCCCCCATCACTAGATCGATTGAAAAAACCTTATTACGATTTACCTAAATTAAAATTGATTCTAATTGTGGTTGAAACATTGGTAGTTGATAAAATATAACATAATGAGATAACATTTTAAGTAAAGAAATATAAATATAATATATAAGTTTAATAATAAATGGAAGGTATTAGGCTGCCCACTATCCAAATGTATTTGAATCTCGTTCTATAAAAGAAAATATTAAATAATAAGTCTTAATTATATGATTAGCTCAATGATCATTTTTATTTTCATGAAATAAAAAAATATTATTCATAATAATTATTTATTAAAACAACAAGGAAAGTTTCATTTAGAAAACTAATGAATGAGAGTCATTTGAACAAAGTGAAGAATATTAAAAAAATCATTATAAAAGCCTCATTATAATGATTATGTTGATGATTTCATGTAGATTTATAGTAATAAATTAAATTAAAATACTAATGAAAATATTCTAGATCACTACAGAATATTGTTAAAACATTTTCATTGGACTCAATGAATTATCTTCCAACTATTAATGAAATCATTGTTTTATAATGTATTTTTTTATTGATTTTAGTATATAAGTTTTATTTGAAATTTAATAAGGATTATGTATGTGAATTTAATGATTGGAATGTCATAAATTTAGGTTTATTAAAATATATTTCTATGTCGGTCTTTTAGAATAATTTTTAGTATTTTATTTAATGCACTCTAAAAACTGATTCAATGAATTACAATAGATATACTCACAAGTTGAATCATATTAATGACTATTGAAATTTTTTAGTGAAAATATAGAGGGAATTAAAAAAAAGTTAAACCACTGAAAGCAATTTGTTGGTGTAGGACTACCATTATCTATGAAATCATAATGGTTGTTGATAATACCCAGATTCTTATTTTGAATCATGTTGACGAATAAACTAAATAATTAAAAAATTGATTATTTGTAAGATTATATTAAAAATAAAAAAATTGAAGCATTTAAGGTTGATAATTATGGAGAAAGGGGAAATATTATGAATCATAAGGAATAGTTTTTGAATATAATGAAAACATTGGGTGATATAACAGTGAATTATAGAGAAATAATAAAATTTCAGGAATTTGAATAATTTTTTAGTATAATTATTTGAAAAATGAATTTTAAAATAATTCAATATGAAGCATGAATTTTTAAGTTTTTTTATGTCTATGATAGGTGTTAAAAGGATGTGAAGATAATTATGAATACTATCAAAAATAGTTTTTATTAATGTTTTATAATATTCACAAATATATGGATTTTTTAAAAAATTATCTAAAATATATTTATGATTGATTTCTATTAATATTTTCTAGGGTAGATGTTTCAATATTAGTGGTTAAGATTTCATATAATACTTATCATTGATTGCATTTATTATAATCTTTTAATGATTATTAATATATATTGTTTATTTTATAATTTCCTTAACTATCATTTTTTGATCACTTTATACAAACTATAAGTAATTATTTTTTAAAATAATAAGGGGGAGAATTGTTTCAATCTATTAGAGGGATGTATTCTTAAAAATTTAATGAAAAAATTAGATAAATGGTTATAAACTAAAAAGAAGATGCGAATGAAAAAATAAGGATATTAGTAAAATATAATACTACAATAGATATGGGAGTTTATATATTAATTTATAATATTACATTTCTTATTAAATGATTTTTTTATCGTTTAGAAAATTGGGAGATTATTGAGAATAAACGAAAAATTTCAACAATTTATATTATTATTTGGAACATAATAATACAATTTATGAAATTTTATCTATTATTAACTTTTAATAATCATAATTTCAAAGTATGGTTTTTTAGTAAGATTGTTTTAATAGATATATAAATAATTTTCATCATCCTTGTTGGAGAGGACATGTAATGTTTATACAAGACACCCATGATCAAATCTGGGTGGAGGTATATTTACAGGTTTGTTTAGTAGTACAATAGAAGGTAAAATTCAGTAACATAATAGCAGAAACTATTAATATATTTGGGGATTCAAGAAAAATGATTAGTTCTTGAGTCCTCAATGACTATTGTGCCACCAAAGGCCTTTTGGCTAGTCATGCTTTCAGTCCACAACAATGCCATCGGGAAACAACCAGGTCCTCTGGACACCTCAAAGATTTTGGGCCACTTAAATATAATGATATACAAGATAGATTACAAGGAACAAGGATTTATGTGATGATTCAGAGATTGAAATTTCACTTGATTAGATCTAACTGGACTTAGAAGAGTGAGAGGTTATGTAATTTCTATTGGTACATAGACTCTAAATATCTGGATATGATAGCTTGTAAAGACCATAGAATTCCCTAGAATTTTTTTTTCATAAATAAATGGGAATTTTTCGAGTCTGCGAAAACTGATAGCGTGTGATTATGAGGCCCGGTGTACCCGAAATCAATTTCTGATGTTTTGTTTGGGTGCGTTCAGTAAACGTGTGAGCGATATTTTATATCTTTTGAACCGGTGCTCGGAACTGATATCCTAGGGAACCGTTGAATGCGTAGCACCCGTATTTTCTTAATAAGACATTCTCCTCGACGACAGTTGATCGGGAATGAAAGATAGTTTTTGTCTTTTTATGAACAAATTAAATATAAATAAATTTGTAGCTTTATTTTTATTTTTAGTGGGTTAAAACCTCCAAGAGGAGGTTGGAGGTGGGGTCCACTACACATTAACTACCCATTAGAGGTTTGGTGGTGGGGCCCACTCGAGGTCTAAAACCCCTCTTCATGTGGGGTTAATGTGGTGGAGACCACCTGATACCACATAAAATCGTGAACTCCCAATTAACTGGGGAGAATCCTTTTGAGCTCCCCACATAATTGTTCCACCATCCTCCACATTGATTAAGTGGGGATAACCTAATTAGTTATTCAATTTAAATCATTTTGAAATGTGTGCCAAAAACTAAATAATAATATAAATCTATTATTTTTGGGGGTCTCATTTTCTTTTTGGTGGAGATTGGGAAGAGGAGAGAATTTGGGAGAAACTTGTTCTCTCTAATAAAGAACTCTCCTCCCATCGAAGGACTTCTTCTGTCAATGATAAAGAATTTATCATTTTATCTCCAACTGGAACATGGGAGGACATTCTGTCCTTTTATAATGCCGATGAAATCGTCCTCTACTTCTTCATCTTCATTACCCACATCAAAGAATCTGAGGTAGGGGTTCGAACATTGTTTTTTTCGTTGTTCTTCATTTTTTGTGGTTGTTTTGAATTCGTAGCCGCAGGATATCACCATAACGCGTAGGACGCATGCCAAATGAACACGGCCCGACCAATCCTCCTTCATTGTGGAAAATGAATGTAAAAATGGCTTGAGAACAGAATGAGAGACTCTTGTCAATAATGTTTGTAGATCGAAGGCAATATCCCAAGGAGTGTGTGGATTATAGCAGAATGACAAATTGGCTACCAGAACTCGATTGCGGATCCAAATAATGATCATCGGTGGATGGAACCGATGAGCGTCATAGCGTGGTGGAGGTGGTGCAACCACTCCCCTAGGAGAGTAGTTGTATCCCCTTGCCATGGTGGTGCAGCGGCGGCCAACGCAAGCCCGGCTGCGAAGGAGACCTGTGGCTCGAGCTGTACGGTTGGAGAGGAGGTTACAGTGCAACCACGCCGTGCGGTGGACCGAAAGGGGAGCCTCCGCCCCTGGCCGCGATAGAGTACTGACAGCTGGTCCAAGACTGAGACCTAAAAAATTCTAACCAATTCGACTCATAGTATTTTTACTAACACAGTGGGGAGCTCCTCGGTGTTGCGGAAGACCCACAGTAGGGAGAGCCTTTGTGTGATGCAACAGACCCACGATATTTTAGAGGAGTATCTCAGTAGGGTACGAGTGGCAGTGCCTCTATGTGACACGACAGACCCAAAGTGGGGAGCTCCTCTGTATGACACATCAGACCCACAATACTCGACATGAGGAGTACCTCAGTAGTCCAAGATAGTGGGAAGAACCTCTGTGTGACTTGGCATGCCCACAATAGTTTATAAAGGAGGAGTACTCTTGGAGTCGAGGTTTTAATAGTTTGACTGGGAGTGTTACATGTGACTACCCCTAGAATAAAATCCTAGTTTGAGATGAGTCAGTGACTTTTTTGTTTACCTCATGACAGATATGGAATACTTGATAACATAGGTGTTTTTATGGGAATATACCTAAGTAATGGATATCCATTTATTTTCATACTCTATGGTTTATCCTTGGTGGATTTTGAGAGACCATGGTGGTCTCAGGGTCCCTACTGAGTATCATTATACTCACCCCTACACCAGCATATCTAGAACCTCTTTGTGTTGGTTTCAGATGATGTACAACGCTAACAGAGGATGAGTAGGCAGTAATAGATGGTACCTAGACGTGGACCACATGGCTTGACGGTACACGGAGGAGACAAACAAATATGGAGTGCTGGGGAGGCTATCTGTACATACCCTTCATGTAGGATCCGTGGAGAATGATTAATGATATTATTTACACCTTTCAACTATTTTGGTTCCATACAATTGTACTTGTACATTATAGTTGGGCTTTTATTTCCATCTCATTTACTTTTTAACACTCTTTTTGTATATAGTTCTTCTTAATATTTTGCATCCAGCTTATACAATGTTGTGTGTGATTATATTTTATAAAGGAAATTCCTTCCCAGATTTAGTTATTTATGACTTTGGTACATGTCGCCAACCCCTGGCCTATGGAATGCAGGATAAGGATAGTCACGACATGGGTCTTGAGGATGGACTGTGACATAGCTAGCCGACTAGGCATGGCAAGCTGGTGAGTTAACATCACGATATTTTCTGGGGAGGGGTAGTGTTCGATGTCTTATTTTGGTAGATTTACTAAGACCTATGAGTAATGTAATTTCACTCAAGACATTAGGCATTATAATGGTTCCCCCTTATCCCATGAAAGGGGTATTATAAAAAATCTATAAAAATTGAAAGCCTTTAGGCCATTCAGGAAAATGAAATTATTTTTAATATTCTGGAGAATTTTTATTCTATACATAAGATGAATGATAACTTATTTCATTGGATGAATAATGTTAATGACCATTATTTCAAATTATAATGATGTCCATAAGCCACAGATATCATAAGACAATCTGAAATACTCCATCGAATGAAAGAAGAAAAGTGGTCCTGACTAAA
This sequence comes from Viscum album, assembly GCA_963277665.1. Classification (NCBI taxonomy): domain Eukaryota; kingdom Viridiplantae; phylum Streptophyta; class Magnoliopsida; order Santalales; family Viscaceae; genus Viscum; species Viscum album. The sequence continues at coordinate 2,013,867,302 of OY728159.1, forward strand.
ATATATCCAATAAACCGAATTGAGAATTCTCATATGATCATATGCAAAGTCATTATTATTTCTGAAAAATTCTATATACTCTATTCTAGTGTAGATATTTACATGTATTGAATATTATTTTTTATGTAAATCCTTCCATGTGGTGATTTAGTTTTTTCAAATCCAATAAATCCAAATCAGATATATGTATATTTGACCAATGAATATTTTATTACAAATAGTGTCTTCATTCGAGGAGGAGGAAGCGTTGTCACACTATAAAAAATATATAATTATAAGTGTTTGTAAAATCTTTTTAGATTTAATATATTCATTTAAACCATTACTGAGGTTTTAAATAAGTTGTCAATTTGTGAGAAATATTCTAATTGCCTTATATTTTGTTTGGGTTTGTAATTTTTTCATATTCTTGTTTAATTGTGGTATTTCTATGTTTATGAACACAATGATTCTAATATTGTTTATTCAAGTTTGCAAGAACATGGGAAATAGGGGTTATTCCATTCATAGTATTGATTGCCTTCGGTTATAAAGTATAAATACCAAATGAATTGGTTAACATCATTGATGCCAAAATATAAGGTTATTGACATCATTCACATAGAGGTTAAACATGTGTATATTATTTCTACAATGTTTCTATATGTCAACATAAGATGATTTAAATTTTTTTATTACTCGATTTATACATTTTTTATTTACTCTATAAATCATTAAAGAAATTTTAATAAATTTTTTATATGTTTTTCATTTTCTCGATGATTATAATGTATATGGGAAAAAGGATTTCCGATTAGTTTCTTGTAAATCAAATAATATTTTTTTAGAAATAACCTTATAATGCATATTATTATATTTTGATATTTTATTTCGTAAAATAATATCCATGGTCCACCTATTCTTTATTTAAACTAAATTAATATTCTATTACAAATTGATATTTTAGAAAAATACTATGTTAAATAGCGTATAAGACACAAAACACTAAACATAATGAAACCATAAAATAATTTTATTTAAAATTTAAAATTATATGTAGCTGGTAAATTGGAATATATTAATAATAATATTTTATTTATGAATTTATGGAAAATAAATTTTATTTTCAATGTTAATTTATTTATATATTTTTAGTAAATAATACATAAATGGTTAGTTAATTGATTTTATTTTTTAAAAATATTATTTGATTATAAATATTTTTATGAGTATTTGTGAGAAAATATTTTAATTAATTGAGGGATGTTTATGAATATGTAATTAATAAAGTTATTAAAATTTTCGAACAATTATATCTGAATTAAATTATAATTAATTTTATTGAATTTTTTATAAAACAAGGATTTTTCAATGATTAGTGGAAAATACATATTTTCTTGAAAAATCATTTATTTTCTATAAATTATTTAATTTAAGTGATCTGATATGTTTATAATATGATGTATATTAAAAAAAATTATTTACTTATATATTGACAAATTATTTAAAATTCATTCATCTTTATAAATAATTTTAATGCATGATTATTTTTGTTTCAAAATCAAAATTTTTGAAAAACTGAATTAATTTGAAAATTGTTTCACTATTTTTATTAACAATAAAATAATATTGAGTAATGAATTAAATTAAAAAAATTATATTATATATCTTGAAATATTAATTAATTTTTATAAAATTATTATTAATATTGAGAGTGTTAATATAAATTCATCTTATGGTTCATAAATACATTCCTTGAAAAAAATCACTTTCATGACATCTGCATGTTTTCATTTAAATTAAATTCGAGTAATTTCGTAAAATGAATTCTGTAAATTAGATTAAATATTATTAATCATCATTTTAATATTTTTTATTGGGAAACTAATTTTTTTATATGGAATAATTAATATATTAAAAAATATTTACCGTAGTTAAGGTACAAAAATTAATATGGGTTAATCTGAACATATAAGTTTTAAAATGACCTAAATACTTGTATAATTTATTTCGTTTTTAAATATTTTGACCTCATATAGCCCAATGCATTATTATAGACACTATTTTTAAGTTTGTTATTTGAAAAACATTGCAATCACTTTTTATTTTAAAAAATTTAATAGTGTGCCACTCACCGCACTCATAAAAGGACACCACTATCCACTCGTCTTCACACCTTTATACCTTTTTCAGATTAAATAATTCCTAAAAAACTACCTTCTTTAAATTCCCTCTCCATTAACTATACCCTCTTTCTTGATCATAAATCAATTGTAAGTGGTTTTTGGGAGATCATTAATAGGTTTTTCGAACATGAGTTCTAGTATTTAACTAAGAATTCTTATATTATTTTTTCCTCCCCATAAATTAAAACTTTTTTAATTATAATTATATCATAAAACTAATATCATACATATAAAAATATTTTACTTTTTATTTTACTTGCCTAAATCCATCATCTCTTCCTGGAAAAGGGAAACAAATATATCTTTCGACTTTTCGGTGGAATACCTCCACACAAATAAATGTAATTGTTTTTTCATCATCACCTCATAAGAAAATTTATAGTGATGGATATAAAGTGTATATGTGTATATATGTGTGTGTTATTTTCAACATATTTATACTGATGAATTTACTATATCACATACCCATTTATATATGTAATTCTTTGAGGGAGATGATTACATCGCTCTTGTGTATGGTGGACAACCTCCTCATGATGCGATGTGATTAAATTTTCTTTAACACTTATCATAAAAGGAAAAAATGAATATTTTAATTAATATATTTCATTTATTTGACATAGTTATAATATAAATGGTATATAAATCATTTTTAAAATAAAATATATTGTTTTCTTGCCTACATTTCCACTTAATGACAATGTTAAAATTGTTTAGGTGTTCATAAAGAGTACCACCTCCATTAAGTAATATGATAGTTTATTCATCACCAAATCACACTGATGGAATAAAAAAGTATATTTAAATAATAAATATGGTTTTTTTAATTTTATAATAATTCTATAAAGATAATAAATACTCACTTTTTCTCAATAGTAACAAAATGAAATTGGAATCATTGTTCATTTATACATACGAACAACTATCCTCAATATTGTAACATATTACATTTTTAAAAACCTTCATTCCATATATTTTTGAAAAGTAAAAATGATTTATTAAAATGATAAATATTTCATTACTATTATTTATCAAGAAATGAAAAAAATAATTTCCACTTTTTTATTAAAATCACATGAATGCAATTATGAAACGATGAACATAATGTCCTCAAAACAGAAGATGTGAAAAACTATAATTAATTATTTAAATATATAAATAAATAAATTAAATAAATGGTTTAATTATAAGGTTATTAAAAATAATATTTATATAAAATTTGTATATATAATTTATTTGATCTACATGATATGTCTTGACTTAAGATAAAGTGTCCTCATCTCAGTTTTATATCATTGATATATATCCTATATTCAAAAATTATTTGTATTTTTACTGTATATAGAATATTTTTTACATATTATATCATTAGAACAAAATACCCTATTGTATTTTATGTTTAAATTTAAATTATATCATCCATGTGGATTTTTTTGAACATTATAAAGTAAAGACTGGTTTCATAAAAAAAATTATATATATTAGGAAGTATTAATTCTTCATTTTGTTTAATATGAGATTATTATGTGTCTAGTAACCTAAGTTTTATTATGTTTTATTTAATTTAAAAAAATCGTTACACATAATCTATCCAATGATTAACTCTCATTTCAATGATATGATCTTTGTATAATTGTTCATATCATATATCATTTGTTTGGAAAATATGTTTAATGATATTCACTAATATACATTAAAGGGGTTTATATACTATCAATTTTCCATGTTTTATTATGAATATCCAAAATTTCATGTCATTTATTCTTTCATGCGATTTTATTCTTTCATGGGTCTTATGATTTAAATACAGGAAAAGTGTAAAGAATTTCATTTTGAAATATTCTGTCTTTTCATGATTTTCAATATTCTAGGATCTATTAAAAAAATAATACTCCCTAAATTTCCTAAAGAAAATATATTATATTCAGAAATTTTTTGATTGTGGATTAATTGATTAATTTAAATTTCCAGCATTATTTATTAATAAAATATAATGAATTTCCTTTTTAAGTCATATTGATATTGTATCATCTTTTAGATATGGCATCATTCTCTTACATATGAATGTTTTAGAAAATGTTTTCTAAAATATTCATTTTAAAACATAAAATATTTCATAATTCTATTTTACATGATCACCAACTTTCATTGAAAATTATTTCAAAAATATATTTATTTATATATTCTAAAAGGGTCACTTTTGATACCAAATACAAAATGTCTTGAATGATTGTTCATTTGAATGTTTTCAATATGAAATTATTCTTACTAAATAAAATCAATTTTTTCTTAAAAAAATTAATTTTTTATTAGTATTTCTTTAATGATTATTGTTATAAAAATAGTAATTGAATTTATATTTCATGTGATTTCCATGTGTAAAAAATTATTTTTCATATAAATGTTTATACTGATAATAAAATGGAATTTCCATTCATAAATGTGAAAAAACCATTCATGTTAATTATTCAAAAACTAAGAATAATTTTAAATGATACAATCCCCATTATTTCTCTGGTTTTATTATTATTGTCATATATAGATTTCCAGGAAACCTATTTTGTTATTAAATGTTATTCTGGTTTAGATGATATTGTTACGAAAATAATTTCCCTACTACATGTTAATCATTTTATGAATGTAATAATGGATGTTTTTTTTAAATTATTGGGATATTTATGTTATAAAAACATTATTCATATTATGGTTCATGTAAATATTTTATGATGGGATTAACCCCCATTATAACTCATGGGTGACCCCAATATAACATATATGATTAATGCAGACAGATATCATTAGGTGATTAAAATATTTATTATATGTTGGTTGTTATTAGATTGCATGGATGTGTCAAATATAGGATTTAATATGGGTGCACCCATATACTACTGAAATAAATTTGTATTTTATTCTCGTTAGATAAATGAGTAAGGGAGTTATCAGATGGATTCTCCTATTGATTTAATTAGACTTTTGATATTTTTAATGTGGATTTAATGGTGTTATAATGATTATTTATTATGATACAATTAAATTTTAATTTTAATTGGTATTGTTTTAAATCATTACATAGATCAAACTTGACATCACATGGATCATGATTATTAATTCTCATGACTCCTAACATTATTAATTATATATTCCATTCCAGATAATTAATGATCCCGCATTGATGGGGGTATGTACATATCTATTAGGATCATTGACAATAGAAATGTAATCATATCAATATGCTCATATTATTGTTAGTAATGAAATTTATTTTTATGTTATTATTTTTACCATTAAGGCGCATTTAATCTCACTATTTTTTTCTTTGATCTAGGATTTAAAGAATAATGTTTAATTAATTATAAATAAAATAGTTTCATATGGATCCTGAGGATTAGTTAATTTGAAATTTTAAAATCATTGTTTAGTGGGTTTAGTACTCAATTTAATATTATGGTAACTCTTAAGAACGAGTTTTTGTAAACTCATTAAAACTATAAAATGAAAAAGTGTTTGGGTATGATTATGCTCTAATAATTCCTTTTGATGATGCATGTTAATGGTGGAAATTTATGATACATTTATAGGTATTTAATCTCTATATTTATTGATAATTTTTAGATATAGATATGGGAGTGCAGGTTTTAGAAAATTATAATTTAGTTTAGAGTAGGCTTTGGATAATTTATTAGATTATGATTTTTTAATGGGATGTTATCATAAGTTTTTCTTTACCATAACGGTTTAATGAAATTAATTTATATCATAATATCATAGTCCCAGACACCCATTTTTAGAGTTTGAGGGATGAGATGATATAATTATTAATGACATTTTAGGAGATGTCTTATTGGGTTAAAGTATAAATATTTAATTTTATTAATATAAACCATTATAATACATTTTAGAAGCCAATATTTTTTTTAACAATTAGGTAATATATAACATAAGAAATCGTGGTAGTTATTGGAACAGAAGTTTTATCATATAGATTCCCATGGTCTTAAATTTGATTTATTATGTGAGTAATTCATGTTTTTTTAGAAAAAGGTCACCATATTGTTCATTATATAAAAAAATTATAGTGAAGACTATTGAGTTTAAAAAATGGATTCATGCTGATGATGATGAGGTTATTTGGAATATATGTTTGTTTATGAACCAAATGATTTAGTTGTAGCATTGGGGTTTTTTTGTATTTCAACCATTAATGTTTTATTTCATCAAATGAAGGTATATTTATTCTGGAATGTATATTATCATATACAAAACATTTTGTTTTTGGATAATCAATAATGATTGGTAGAATGTAATTAATAATTTTTTTTATTATGTTGTTGCTGAACCTATCAAATGGTGGTAAAATTGCATATTTATTTTTCTGAATGTCGCAAAGAGTCTCACCATGATCATCTCACTCATGTTGATTCATTATGAATCAATAACTAAATGATATTAAACCTAATATATTAATTTTTTTCTTTTTATTTTATTTATTAATATAATGGATAAATATTTTGGGTTTTCGTAAAAAATAAAAAAATAAATTCATAATAACATGAATATTCAACAAAATGATGTTTGAAAAAATGGTGTGGTGTGTGGGTTTGGTATTTTGGATTGATTAATTATTTAATTAATTTATGTATTAAATTTGATAATTAAAATTATAAAACATCTTAAATGTATTAATTTAATTTTATTTATGGATTGTTGGATTTTTATAATGCATAGGAAACCTCTTAATATCACCTAATAACACCCTATCCAAAATCCAAATTTAAAAATTATTCAACCTATATTGAAATTCATAAAATATACAATTCTATTTTATGTAGTTTCATCCATTTAGGTATCCTCAAATCCCCTAATTGTAGAGTTTACCCAAGAAAAGAAAGGAAAATAAATGAATAAAAAACAAGGGGTTTGAAAATAAAATGGTTCTTGAGAAACTCCACAATCATTTAATACACTCAAATCCATAATATATAAAATGAAAAAAAAATTAATTTAATGTGTGTTAATTATGAATGACATGAAACCTCTCCAAAGGCCACTCCTTTAGTTAATCAAATTCCATTCCAGTTGAAAAATAGACAATAATGGAATAATTGAAAGATGTTAATTGAAATTACTATTATAAGAAAAGGTGACATGAATGAAATTCATATATAAAGAAAATAAAAATCATGAAATTAAAATATATTTTGTCAAATGAAAAATAAATTGAAAACCAAATGGATATAGCAAATAAAAAAACTGGTAGTATCCTTACAATACCTTATAGTGGTAGATCCTCTGGAACCAGTCTCTTTTTGTAGTAGTAGTAGAACTATATAGACTATATTTACAGGTTCCCAGGCCATCATAAATGGCTCTTAATGGAACAAGGTCCATTGTTCAGTCATAAAAGATGTTTTCCTCCTTATTTATCATAAAAAATTCATTATTGAGTCTGTTAAGGGATTTCATTGCATTATTACTGTTTGTGAAATATAATTCTCATGGATTAAAAATTTGAAGCCATGATTCAACCTATAAATATCTATCTAGATTTTTTTTGTATAAATCATAGAATAGATATATATTACAAGACAATACACATGTTAGTATATCCTGGAATACCTTTTCCTATTTAGATCTTATATTAATGTCATTTATTCCCCCAATTTTTACATTGTGAATTCCATTTATGAGATAAAATGTTATTTACCTGAATTTTTTTCATAATATCATCCTTTTTCATCTAATTGATAAGTTCTACTTTTTACCTTGACATTACCCTTTGACGTGGAAAATATTTTCGATAATTAATTCAGAACAATAATTATAATTTTGACCTAAAATGGAATCATTCCATAAATAATAATATAATTAATGACATGTAATTTCTTCCAATTAATTTCCATTAAATTTTTTTTATTCTAATAAAAATAAAAAATATTACTATATTATTTCACCAATATTTGGAAAATTATTTTTATTAATCAAATAAAATTAATAAATTTCAAATGTATATAATTATATTAATTATTAAATTTAAAAAGAAACAAAATAAAATTTTTATAATGGAAAAAATTCATTCTTATTCTTCACTATATATTTCATCAAATTTCTTATGTTTCAATGAAATAAATCCAAAAAATCATTCTATATTACTAGTTTTGATGTACATTTTATCTTTTTTAATAAAATCTAATTTCACAATATATAATTAATGATTAATCCATGTTCAATTTACATCATGTTGATTTATTTTTAATAATATATCAAGGTAATTAATGTTATGGCTTTTTCTCATACCTCAAATAAAAACCACTTTGAGTAGGCTTGAAAATCATTTAAAATATTCACCATACAGATAAAGAGATCAAATTTAAACATAATGAATTTTCAATACATATCCAATGTTTATGGATCATTCGGTAGGTAGTTAATATAAAAAGGTAAATCTCAAATCATTCTTGACTATTTATGATACATTAATATATCAAATGATATACATAATTAAATACTAAAATAAATGTAACCTCCCCATTTAAGAAAAAATTAATTTGGAACATAATAAAATTATATATAATGAATGAATCCCCACCATATTATTATAATTATTTTATATTTTTATATTTTCTTAATAGATACATTTTCTTATTTTAGGGTTTTTTACGAGAAATCAAAAATCAACACCCAAAATTATAACACCGCGATATCCTATAAAATAATTTTTCATATAAATTTTCTGTTATAGATTTTTTTCATTACAAGAAATTGTTATTTTAGAATTACTTACACGAAACACTGATTTAATATTGTGTTTCATGAAACATCACATTTAACTTGTGTTTCATGGAATGCGGAGTTTGCATTGAATGTAACATTCTATGAAAATATAATTATTTAATATAATAGTAGTCACATAGATATTATAATGGTGGGTATAAATAACATTAAGTAAATTAATGAAAACTATGGTTTAAACATTTTTATATAATGAATTCATTAGTGAAAAATTAATTATTAGTGAAAAAAACCCATTTTTAAAATATAGGGGATCGGTCTATCAATACAATTTCTCTTCTTAATTACATGTTTCCTCTCACTAAATTAATGAGATAACCATTAGTGAATGATTTTAATGAAAATAATAAATTATAACTTTAATAAAATATAAATTATTTATATTATGTGTTATCAATAAAAGAGACGAGAATAAATATAAATTTATTCTTTAAAATTTTATTCCCTAAAAATAGTTATATCGCCCATTTTTCAGTTATTATGAAATTAATTTTTTCAACTAATGGAATATTTATTTTATAAAATTAAAATAGTTTTTTAAATATTCATTTCAAATTTTTATTAGGATTAATTTTTATATTTTTCTAAGAAGATTAATTTTTCCATCAATGGTAAAAAAAGGTTTTTATTAAAAATATTTATTTCATTTAAATGATATAAAAAATATTTTTAGATTGTTTTAATGATAAAATTATTTCAATTAAATATATTTTAATAAAATATATTTTATTTTAATAAATTTTAAAATCGATTTTCATATTAATAACTTTTGGACATTTGATTATTTTTTCTTGGGAAAATTGATTTCTCCTTCCATTTGTGGTCTTAATTGTAAATTAAATGAAAAAAAATATATGAAATGAATTTCTAAAAATGGATTCTTTATTTGGAAGATTCATATTTTATTTTTATATATTAATTCCAAAATTAATTTATCCAACAAATAAATGTAAAAGGATAAAAAAATTACCTTTGGGAGCGTTAAACCTCATTTACCAAGTGTACAGATAAAATAAAAATGGATAAAAATTTACTAAAATGGTTTAAAACCCCATTTTTTAATCCATTATATTGATACCTTATATAGATTTACAGATTTTCCATTATGGATCCACTTGGATTCGTAAAAAATTTAGTATTCCCTTTCTTTTCAAAAATAGCACGTGTCCCACTAGCCTATCTTATAAATGGCCACCCACATTCATAAGCTCTCCACTCTTAAAAAACATTCAATATGGAAATAAATGCCTAAATCAGTTCTGTAATTTTCTACTCCCATCATAAAATCCTTATTTTGGTCATAAGTAGAACGTTAGAATCCTTTTGGTGAAATGAAAAAAAAGTTTTCCGAAGAAGATATAACATCCCAAAACGATAATAATGTATTACATCATCATTCCCTATTTAAAATATTATTTAATAAATACTAATTATATCCTCATTAACTTCTATATACCTATATTATAATTTTTAATGTAATAAACTAAAATAATCCTATCATCCATTAAACGGTTTATAAAATTATCATTTATGTGTATGGGGGACTACTTCTTTCTAAAGTGATGTTAATAGTTTTCCAGTACCACCTCTAGTGGATGGCTATAATGATGGGTTAAATTTTTATATATTTTATAAATAATATTATAATGCTTATATTTTTTAGATTTCACATGTTCCTTTTGAGATTATATTTCATGGTAATACACTAACGTTGATCATGTGTACAATATATTATCCCTTAACAAAGTGATGTGTTTTTATTCAAGAATTACATGTAAAAAAATAAGGATGGGTTCAAAGAACATATTTGATATATATTAAAAAAATTTATTTGGAAATAGAAATATATTATTGAAAATTATTCCATTCCATCAATTTATACAATTGAAATAGTAATAATTCTTTCATATAACATACCTCCTCCATGAATGTATTAATTCATGTTCCATTTCTAACATTTCTGTATAATAATAAATACATATACATTGAATCTATAATATATTTATATTTTGGATAAATTGTTTGATACAATTGATCCAATATAAAATTAGGAGGACAATAAACCAAAAATAAAATCATAAATAAATTGAAGCAATTATTTCAAGAATGTCGACTTCAAGATTTAATTATTAAAAAATTTGTAATAAAGGGTCATCAGTATATCATATATGGTATTCTTTATATAAGTGATGTTAATTAATTATAATATATTAATATTATATTTATTTAGAATTTAGTTCACAAATATAAAAATGAATACTAGAATTATGGAAAGGTATTTCTGTCTATGATTTATTTCTCATGAGAAACATGCCATATTTTACATGTGTTTCTTTTAAGTAGCTTATATAATTTCAATTATTGTATCATTTTATAGATTAATTTATAATAATTGAGAGATAAAATTCCATTTTATGATATCTCGTTCATGTGGTTATTAATAATATAATTACCAATGTCATACGATTTTCATGATACAATATTTTCATTTTTTTGGATTTGTTTATATTTATGATCTTTATGATGAAATCTGATGATACATCGTTTACGAATCACAAGTGATTTCTTATCCTTTGGTTAAGTCGTACATTATTTCTGTTTATTTTACATTATTTACCTACAAAATAGTTTAAATTTTTTTTTAAAGATACTTGACCTTCCAGTTTGATCTTTTTACAATTTCGTTTGAAATTTATAATAATTTTCTTTTCCAAACAACAACCATTTAGAATTTATCGAAAATGGAATATGGATATTATTTTAATGTGTAGAGGATAAATTTTATTTTCTTACATCGTAACTATATTTATATTTTAATTATTTCTATATTGGTTTTAATGAATATTTTCAAATATATGTATTTCTTAATAAAATTATGAATATTTATTTTTAAAAAGATGTATTCAATGAATTTTTATATTCATCAAAAATGTATTAAATAGTCCATTTAAAATATTTTACATCTATCATGACATCTAATTATGTTACTTATTCCATACTAGAGGAATGATGTGAGAATAACATTATTATTCATTATATGAATTAATTTTTATTTATAATGGCATGAGGTTTATGAAATATATTATTCATCCATGTGATATTATATGATGAAATGATTATGAAATAATTTTGCTTATATTATATTCTCTCATGAAATTATGAATTAATTACAAAACAATTAAATTTTTATTAGGTTATGATATGATGAAAGGCATATAAAACCCATCTCACATCAGGCGTTATGATATGATAACTATTTTATGATATTATTGTAGACATATGTTTGATTATACATATAGGGTGGGATGGATCTATATCTCTCTCTGATTTACTAGGTAAATAATTATATTTTATGGGAAAAAATTTTGGAATTTGTTGATGATATTTATTTATTATTGGAAATACATGCGTCGAATATTGGAAATATATGTGTCCTTATTGACATTAGGAAATTTGTGTGTCCAAATCCCCAATGGGAAACATGTGATATGTCCAAAATAACTATATTTAATTTCTTGGTAGTAAACAGTAACATATACAATGGGTTTCTATATTTTTTATGGTGACACACTTTAATGAATTTATCTTATGATTAATAAATTATTTAGATGATTAATCATACTTATGGTCCATTTTTTATTAAATAATAATTTGAATATGCATGAATATTTTTATGATTTTTGAGAGTATAGGGATAAACATACTAAGTTATATCCATGATCCGTAAACTTATAATTATCTTATTTCATCATTTTATCATAAATTGATTACTTTTATTTTAATCCATATTTATAATTTTTTCTCACCAATTAATATTTTTCAATCCCTTGGTTAGGTTGCAATGTTTTTCTAGAGTATGATTTAATAGAGTACAACGTCATAAGTTATTTATGGTATTTCTTGAACATACTTTTTTAAATAATTATATTTTGTTTCTAGTGTCCAAATAAACTATACTAATACGATTATCAGTTGTGTGTCTATAAAATTTATTGAAAATACATCTAAAATGATATGATTGATATATATAAATGATTGGGTTACTATAGTTTTTATAAAAGGAAATGATTAATGGATTATTTTAGAATAATATTATATTATCATTATTGATATATTTATGTATATGCCAATGTATATTTCATTGTATTGGGCATTGAAATAATGTAAGTACTAGTATAATGATTTTTTCAAGTATATGAAAATATCATGTATTTTTATTGAATTGAAAATAATATTGTTTCCATGACAATAGATATTTTTGTATACACTATAAATTGATGTTCCCCGATAATAGAGGTACATAAAAAAATTACTATAAAAAGGGACGACTGAATATGACATCATCAACACATGGCGTTTAACAATGGGCATTGATGGAAAACTAGTTTGACACTAATCAAGGATAAGATTTGAAAATTAAAAAATTCAGTATGAATAAACATTAATTAATAAAGTAATGAAAATGATAATCTATGATAATCTAATAATTTCATATATTAAGAATAATATTTTAGGATTTAAACATTTCTTATATTTTTTGTCTTGATTATGTTTTTTTCCACTATGATTAGTTTTTTTAATGCTATGAATTCTTGTATTAGTCAATTTAAAAAAAAGGAATTATGAAAATGATTTGTGTGAAGAAAAATAAAATGATTATCCTCACAAAAAATAATAATTAGGGGAGTTATAAAGAAAAATATTATTGTTATTATCACACACCTTTCTAAATATATGAATCATATTGATGTAACAAATTAGAAAATGAGTGAACAATGTTTTTTTTGAGTAATTAATGAGTAAATTTCAATCTTTATTTAGTTATTCCACTAATCAACTAGATTGAAAGTAATGCATTACGATAAATGAAAATATATTAACTATTCTATATTTTTTAGATAATAAAAAGGTCACTATTGATGTTTACTCTTTAAGAATCAGATAAAATTAGTGGTGGACTCTTATTAAGAAAATAATGTAATAAAAATAAATTTATTCTATTGAATGGAAACATTTTAATCAGATGTTTTTATGTAATTACACAACATTTATTCTATGAACAATGAAGGATAAATAATTCCTTAAGGTAAATAAAATGTTTGATAGTCCTATTGGTACCTATGAAGATAATGTTATAGGACATGTAAGGTAAAATATTAATTTAACATGTATACATGAAATGAAAATTGATCATTCTATTATTAACCTAATATAGTGACATGGAATGTATATGTATATAAGATAAGTTTTAAATTATGATGAATCAATTCTATGTTAAATAATATATATATATATATATATTAGATATTAAAACCATTCCAATGTTTTTGATAAAAAAATAATCTCTCATGAAAAAAAATGGTGGAATGAAATTCAAGTAATCTGTCTTCTAGAAATGTTGGGAAACCTCTCCGGGTAACTTGATGATTTGAATTGAGATGTTTAATAAATTTTTTATTAACGATTATAAAATTTATAAATATAAATATTTATTTAATTGTTCAGTTAATGAAATGGATGAGAAGTGTATTCCAAATAATAAACCAAACAAAATATATTGTTTCATGTGTAATATGATTTAGAATTATTATAATAAATTCCAACATTTTAGGGATAATTTAAATGATAATACACCACAACCTCAAAATATTGACGGAAAATGGGAAATCTTATATAATCAAAATTGCTGAAGCGTATAATTAAAATCAGGTCTCCCTCAAACTCAACTACATTGTTTGGAATTTAATGTCTTATTTTTTATGAATGATACCAATTAAAATTTTATTTTGTATCCTTTACTGTCATTTCATATTATTATATATTTCTACATAGATTTTAGAATATGTAAATAATAGTTGATATTATATCCTTATAAGGATGAACCAAATCATCCCATGAAATTGTTTTTGTATAAGATAAGATATTTTATATGGAATAAACGGAGAAAAAACATATTTATGTGAATATATCTACATGTATGACTAACTAATGAGTTATGGATTCCATAAATTTTTATGACATGAAGGTTAATCATAAGTTTAAAACCATTAAGACCCCTTTTGAGATTTTATATGATTAGAGTTTATAAAGATGATGAATATTTTATGAGATATTCATGGTAATACTACCCATTTCTTTTGTATATGTTTTAGTAACAATGTTTTTTGTTAAGGAATGATTTTCACATTATGGACATGTTATTAGATGTAATGGTATGCCTTTTTGAAATCATACTATATATAATGAGGTAATTCAGGTTTATAGTCACTCACCAAATGATTTAACCACCCTAAATTTCATCCACAAATGTTTTATTTATGAATTCACATGCCAAAAAAATATATTGAATAAGTGGTAACGTTTTATGGTGCACCACATGAAATTGAATCTGATAATGATACATTCTTTACGTTGATGTTTTCGTTCAGCATGCTCTAGATCTAATGTTGTTGTTCTACAATTTTTATCATTTTTATATAGATGTTCACCCATAGATAACATCTCAAAAAGTAAGGTATATGATTATATCATTTTATATGGATTTCAAGGTTTTATGTGGTCAAAAACATTATATTGTTAAGCTTTCATACAATAATAAATTTCAATCAATAATTCAGATGACCCCTTATGAATCCCATTATGGAAAGAAGTATATACCATCAATGTACTAGAATGATTTTGTAGAATTGGAAACACTGGGTCATAATTATGTTTATGAGATTGTAGATAAAGTTAGATCTCTTCCATTATCCCTCGTTATATAGTTCCCTTTGAAATACATGATTATATTATGAAATTATCTTATCGTTTTACACTTCTAGAAACCCTCCCTCATGATCAAGATGTGTTCTATATAACAATCACAAGGTAATAAATACATGTTATTTCATGTGGAATTATATAATAATATGTATCTATGGAGGTTAAAATTTCATATAAGGGGAAATAAGTTGAGTTTAGGATCATAATGAGAATGGGATACAAAACAGTATGACTCACATGGTCAATGGTTTGAAAAAAAATCAATAGATTATGGAAGCTACATGGGAACCTAAAAATGTATTGAGGTATATGTATCGTTAGTTATTAGTACTAATGTGATGGATTTTTAAGGAAATAATCTTTTTAAGATGGGTATAATATAATTATAAAAAAAATTCTGATGAATTGTAAATGAATCCCACTATATCATTTCCATAAGGTCTTCACCCTCTATGTATATCTAGTTTCCATGAAGAATCATGATCCCCTTTTTACGGAATACCTACATATCTGAATGGATCATTTGACTAATTACATTCTCTACCGACGCATAAATGATCTTTCTGGTGTTTTTTACTCACTCCCACACAACATGGGAAAATTCTTAGACATTCACCCATATGGACCCCTATTCTTGTCCATGTATGCTTATTCATGGAATTCAAGGCATGTTTGCTAACAACAATTAAGATTCATATTGTTGAGAGTTTTCATTTATCTGTTTATCATTATGGGGTACTACACACCCCTAAGTTCACAAGCCCTCATTATGGCCCTTACATGTCATCCTAATAAGTTCCACTGCACATAATTACGTGTTTCTCCTCTGATTCTAAAAAATATAGGCCCTACTATGTGAACAAACCCCATGCATTAACATATCAATTTGTTCCTATCCCTTATGGTACCACCAGATATGAATGTAACAATGTGGTCTTACTAAAAGCACATATAGTCGACCAATATATTCTCATTCAGCCTTTTCCTTCCATATAAAACCAATTTCCCAACATACATATATTCCTCTCACTAGGTCCCACCACATTCTTAAATGGCCAATCAGACTAATGAATTTCTCTATAGGAGAACATGTGTTCTTTACAATGTTAATTTTACCCACTCTCACAAACCATGGGAAACATTGTAGAAGGTATCTCATCATGTTCCCTACTCGAGGCCGTGAAAGGTTAATTGATGATTTATAATTAGGTAGTCTTCTGAAAATAATGTTTCAGTTTGATGACATGATTTAATAAAAATCATTTAACTATATATCATTTCGAAGTGTCATAGTATCATCATGATATTTTGAAATGTATAGAATATTCTATTAAATTTTATAATTAAATTTTTTTCCTTATATCCAACGTTGTGTTTATCATTAATTACACATAAATCTGATTATAGCTTGTATTACAAGAATCATTGAGTTTATATTTCATTATACAATACACTGAGGTTAAAAATGATTTATTATTAAAATATTATTTTTTATATTTCAGTTATTGCATATACATTGTAATTATAATGATCAAAAGATAGTTTACATAAACAATAAATCATTTTTTCTTAACAATTAATACATTAAGATAACAGACACTCAATGACCTTATTAGTTCACAGAATTCTGTACAATGAAATAATAAACATTGGAATATATGTGATTTATATTATCACGCACTTGGTATTTTATGACTAATACCCTTATTTGACACATCATATATAACACATAACATTCCAATATTGGGAAATGACATATAAAAAGGGGTTTGATCATATCA
This sequence comes from Viscum album, assembly GCA_963277665.1. NCBI lineage: Eukaryota > Viridiplantae > Streptophyta > Magnoliopsida > Santalales > Viscaceae > Viscum > Viscum album. The sequence goes on from OY728159.1 coordinate 2,013,884,802, forward strand.
TCTGTATAGGTAAAAAATTGATATATATTCATATATTCTTGAGCATAAGGCAATAGGAACATGGTAATTGAAATTTAATATCATACCCTACATATCATAGGTCATAAACATAAATCCTGGAATAAAGATTGGTAGTTCTTAAGACATGAATCATAAGGTAATTATGAACATGAATCATGTGATCATCTTAAAGACATAATATATAAACGTGTTTTGAATAAATAATCATATAATAACATTCCCTATAAGTCATGACTCATTACCAAAAATTATCAGGGCTATTTAAAGGGACAACACCTACAAGGAAGTACAGACCACCATCCCCAGTCAGAGCCCTTTTATTAAACAGGATTGGGTTTCCCCATATTCTCATAGTGGATAAGGATTCCCTATATTCTCAATGTGGACCAAGGATCCCCATCATCATATAGCAGATCAGGACACACATGTTTCCCATTTTGGATTAGGACACACCTTTTCTGATTGTTGATCAATCTGATTGGCTTGATTCTCATAATTATTGCAAGATAAAAAAATATTTACCTAGTGTATTGGATGGAGATAAATGATCAATTCTTCACATTGAAAAATCTAAAAAAAACTTGATGCTTATTATAATAAAACATTATTTATATCATGACCCATAAAAAGTGAAAGGATTCATAAACATTATATTATATCCCTTGAAATAAAATTTGAATCAATAAATTTTATCATGTCACGACCCGTCCCTTGAGGCATGTGTCGTGACTACCCCAAACCCGCCTTCCATAGGCTAGGGGCTGGCGACTAGACCTAAAGGCATAATTCCATAAAACTGGAAGGTATTTCTTTTATTAGGCGTAAACCCAAACAACAGAGCATAGAACTGGATAAGAAACACTACGAAATATGTATAATCAAAAGTGAGCGATGAAAGTAAAGGGGCTAGAATAGAACCCCAACAAGAAAGTACAAGTACAACTCAAAAACATGTACAACAGAAGATAGGTAAAATAGTTTTTGGGTCATCCACTGAGATTCCTACATGAAGGGTAGGTACATATAGCCTCCTCAGTACACCACGCCCGTCAGTCACCTATGTGTACCGACTTGTTGTAAGATCCACCTATGGGTACCGTCTAGTCTTGCTAGTCTCAGCATCAGTTAGCGTTTTCTGTTGTCTACATCTAACACAATGAGGAGTAGGCATAGCCCATGTAGGGGTGAGTATGATAATACTCATTAGAAATACTGAGACCCTAAATGTCTTACAAAATCTAACAAAGATATATCACAAATTATTAATTCAATAGATAACCTCACATCGATATATAACCATTGATATACCTATGTTATCAACGAGGATTTTTATTATCGAAACCTCAGTTGCTGGATAACTCCTCCTCTATCGAGTACAATGGGCATGCCGCGACACCAAGGCTCTTTCCTCTAACTCTGGAAAGATGAGGTACTCCTCATATCGATTATCGTGGGTCTGCTGCATGACCAAGGCACTCTCCATCGTGTTTCTACCGCATCACCACATTTCTCCCCCTCGTAGCCAGCTAAAGTACATCTCATGTTGAGTACCGTAGGTCTACAATGTCACCAAGGAACTCCACACTATGGGTCTACCACGACACCATGGTACTCCCCGCTAGGCTAATAGAGTCACTATGAGTCAAAATAGTTATCAGTCGTTTGGTCTCAGCCAGCTACTAGGTCTCCGAATATGCAAGCTCGTCTCCGAGAGGATCAGTTCCATGAACTACTGGTCAATACTCCAAATTTCAAGAATTACCACGAAGATGTATCATAATGATCTTCCACGACATAGTGGTATCAACGTAACAGACGGCGCATTAATCGTATGCTCGGCCTTTGATTTATTAAACTTTTAGTCTCGGGGGCCCAGTTAGATTCATACATGATCCATCCTAACCATATCTAAACATTACCCCAAACTCCAATGGGGTATACTCAAAGTGATTGTTGTTCTCCATGAATATTAGTGCTACTGACGGTTCGTCAAACGGACATCTGGTGCCAAAGATATGTCCAAATGTAAATAAAGGGTCGGCAGTGGGCTCTGGTCCAGTCTGAACCGGTTGGACCGACCTGGTCTGGGTCAACCCTTTTAGACCCATTGGGTCTAGCCCGACACATTTGGTGGGCCAGCTTGTTAGGTTCGGCCAGGCCTGCTGGGCTTCGCGCAGCTGGCCGCATTGGCAGTTATGACCGAGCTCGGGGCTAATTCGGCATGGAGTGTCGTGAGAGTGTTAGTCGGGCTTCATGGGGAATGCGGACCAGTACAGTTCGGCTGGGTGAATGAGATGCAGCCAGCCAGGCCAGCAAGTGGTCAGGACACAGTCAGGGAGGGCGGCGAGTGTTAGGGAATGCCGACAGGCGGCCTGGCGGGCAGTTTGGCAGGGCACCAGGCATGTCGGCGTGCAGTCGGGTAGGTTGCGGCTTGGCCAGCAGTTGGCTGGGCAGGGTGCCAGGCGGGTCGGCGGGCGTCCAGGCATGGTGCGTCCAGTGCGATTCGGTTCGGCTCGGGATGCCATGTGCCGGCGTGGTTCGGTCAGGGTGTGCGGGAGGCCGGTGGGGGATCAGCCGGCATAGCTGTCTCTGTCAGGGCACCGGAACACCACAGGTGGCATAGTTCACAAAGGCCATGGGAAGCACAGCCTATCCCTATTGGCTTTGACGCCTTCAATGCGGCTTCGCTGTTACGTCGCCATGTCAAAAATCCGTACAAACAAGAATGGGATAGGGGTGAGGCCATGTTGGATTGGCCGACACCCTCTGTGTTTAGGTTGGTATCATTTGGCTCATCAATGTGTGAATATGAAAATAATTTGTTTTAAAACAATTCAACAGTTCCTCTCCAACTGAAAAAGAGAAAAATAAAATGAATATTACACAAAAATAAACTAATACCCTGATCATTGGTTATCTACAGAGTCGTAGGGAAGAAGACGAAGTAGGTCGTCACATCCACCATACAGTTGAAATCCTGAGCTGCATCGGCTCATTGACGACTCTACAGGGGTAGGTTGGTTGAGGACGTCCCATGTTGGTTGAATCTCTGAGGAAGATGTCGAAGAAGGTTGGAATTTCTTAGTTCTTCGTTGGAAGATGTGGTTCTTCATTGGAGAACTCTAATCCTCCCAATCTCTCCTCTCAAAGCATCCACCATAACGAACAATGCCAACAATAATAATAATTGATTGTGTTTATCTATTATTTGATTTATTGGAAGCAAAATTCAAAATGGTGAATTAAATAACATGGCTCGTCCGTAATTAAGGTGGAGTTTTGGAATAATTTAATTAGGGGAGTTGTCACTTATAATGAAGGGGGTGTGGAGAGACTCTCCCTTATTAAAGAGGGGAGTGGATAGGTTAAAAGGATCTCCCTCATTAATGAAGGAGATTTGATAGGTTTTTCAGTCCTCCATTAATATGGGGTTTAGTCTCATGTTGTCCCAACATCGTAACCTCTCACATGAGGTCAGGTTCGGGTGGTCCCCACCACCATTACCTCTCATGGGTGGTTATGGCCTTATGGTCCCCACATCAAACCTCTACAATGAGGTTATAGATATAGTGGGACCCACCTCCAAACACCCACATGGTTACTCAAATAAATATAATGTGAATATCTCTTTATTTTCTTATTTTCCACGAAATCCCAAAAACTATCTTTTAATCTTGACTCACTGTCATTGATGTAAAAAATCTTCTTATGAGAATACGGGCACAATGAGTTCAATGGACCCTTATTTTTAATTCTGAGCTCTGTTTCAAAATTTATAATCACCCACTCATATGTTTACTGAATATACCAAAACAAAACATCAGAAATTGATTCCGGTCACACCTGGCCTCAGAATCATGCACATTTAATTTTTACATCCTTGTAAAATTCCCTTGAATTTAAGAAAAACATTTACGGGGAATTTCAATGTCTTCACATTCTCCCCACCTTAGTTATTTACGTCCCCATAAGCTACAACTCGAACTAAATGAATAAGTGGTGGTACTAAGTATGCATCTGAGCATCCCACTACTATGTGCTCCCCTGGATGTTCTCGTGCTGACAACGAACGCACACCAGAGGTATCTACCATCCATGTAAGACCCACTCTTATCGATCCTCAATCTCAATTGGAACCTCTATAAAAGTATCCCCATCATCTTTTTCTAGTTCTCCATGGTTGATGATGTGAGAAGTGTCATGAACGTATCTCTTTAGCTGAGATATGTGGAAGACGTCGTGCACCCTGTGCAACTAAGGTGGAAATGATAAGCGGTACGTCACCTCGCCAACCTTGTAGGGACCTGTAATGGTCCGATAAACCTTGGAGATAACCCACCACCTCGTCCAAATCTCATTAGACCTTGTCAAGGTGAAACCCATAGAATGATGTGTTCACCATCCTCGAACATTAGAGGTCTCCATCTCCTTTCAGTATACAACTTATGTCTGCTATGTGCAGTCTTCATCTTCTCTTGGATGATCTTCACCTTCTATGTGGTAGCTCATAAAATCTCTGGTCCCAGTAGTACTGACTCCTCATGGTAATTCCCGCACAAGGGTGATCTGAAAATTCACTCGTATAATTCCACAAAATCTACCATCCATATGGTGGAGTGATAGCTATTTTTATATGCAAAGTCCGCTAATGGTAAGTGATCCTCCTAGCTTCGACCGAAGTAAAGTACACAAGCAGGGGGCATGTACTCAAGGGTCAGAATGGGTCACTCAATCTGACAATACGTCTGAGGTTGGAAGGTGGTGCTCAGATGAAGCTGCATCCCGAATGCCTCCTACAACCCCTTCCATAACCAGGAAGTAAACTGTGTGTCACGATTGGAGACAATAGAATAAGGTACTCCATGTAAACACACAATCTTCTGCACATAGAGGCATCCCAGGATCTCTACTTCACCCTACTATATGAACAGTAGTAAGTGGGATAACTTGGTGAGTTGATCACTGATCACCCCAATCGAGTCATGACTCTTGGATGTTTGTGGAAGACCCGTCATGAAGTCTATAGATATCCTTTCCCAAATCCACTCAGTGACCTCTAAAAGATGTACCAATCCTGCTAGTAACCAGTGCTCTGCCTTCACTTGCTGGAATGTGAGGCAACGAGAGACAAACTCAGCTACTGACTTCTTAATTACTGGACACCAGTGCTGTCATTGAAGGGCTTGGTACATATTCCCCAATCCAGGATATACCACTAATGGGGATGTGTGGAACTCCCTCAATAAATCATCCTATTGTTACACTGGTACTATAATACATCTTTTAAAGAGGATGACGTGCTCTCCAACTTCAAAAAATCAATCAGGTTCCGGCCCTATGGATATATGAGTACAACATGTCTCGCAGTCAGTTTCCCCATGTTGTGCCTCCCTTACTCGTTGTAGAAGTGGGGGAGTGACTCTAAGAGACTGTAGAAAGGCTGCTCTGTCTCTATCCAAAATGGATATCTATAAGGCATCCAGCTTCTCTATCACCTCACCAAGCAGATGTATACCATATCATCTTCTGAGTGAATCTGCTACAACGTTACACTTTCCATGAGTGTAGACTATCTCGAAATCATAGTCTTGGAGAAACTCATTTCGTCAACGTTGTCTCAGATTCATGTACTTATGAGAGAAGTTATACATGAGACTCTTATGATTAGAGAACACGGTAAAACGTTCTCCCATCAGATAGTGTCACCACAACTTCATGGCAGAGACCACTTCTACTAACTCCAGGTCATGGGTAGTGTAGTTCAACTCATGTAGTCTCAGAATCTGAGAACCATATGTGATCACTGCTCATTCCTGCACTAGGACACATCCAAGTCCGGTCCCTGATGCTTCATACTAGACTTCATACCCTATGCCTTTCTCTGGAAGCCTCTAGATGGGGGCACTCATCTGCCTCTTCCTCGTCTTTTTAATGCTCTACTGGCATCTCTTTGACCACACAAAGGGTTTATTCATCTTTGTCAAGGCTGATAGTGGTGCTACAACTCTAGAGAAGTCTGAAATGAATATCATGTAGTAACTAATCAATCCCAGGAAACTTTATACCTCTGTCACCTCTTGGGGTTCTCCTAAGTAAGTACTGCCTCAATATTCACTGGATCCACTACATCTCTAGCCTCCGAGATGATGTTTTCCAAAACGTGAACCTCTAGGATCAAAAACTAGAACTTCAAGAGCTTACCATAAACTGGTTCTCTAAGAGTGTGTCCAATAATACCCACAAATGGTAGACATTATCTCCATCAATAGTCGAGTAGATCAGTATATCATCGATAAATACTATGATAAATTGATCAAGTTATGGATAGAACATCTTGTTCATGAGTCCCATGAACATTGCTGGACTATTGGTTATGCTGAATGGAATAACCAAGAACTCATAGTGGTCATCCCAACATCGGATGGTTGCCTTTTGCACATCCTCATCTCGAACTATGAGTTGGTGATAGCCTATTATGAGGTCTATAATCGAGAACCAATGTGAACCCTTCAGCTGATCAAAGAGGTCATCAATCCTTGGGAGTGGGTACTTGTTCGTCACGGCCACTTGGTTCTGGTGACGGTAGTCTACACAAATCCTCAATCTCCCATCTGCCTTCTTGGTGAATAGAATTGGGGATGCCTAAGGAGAAACACTAGGCCGGATGAATCCCTTCACCTGAAAGTCCTCCAGCTGTAACCATAGCTCACGAAGCTCAGAGGGAGCCATTCGATACGCTAGTGTAGATATATGTGTCACCACTGGTATAGTTAAATGTATAATTCCACCTCTCTGCAAGTAGGAATTCCTGGTACATCATTAGGGAAAACATCCACGTACTGGTCCACCACTATAGGATATGTTGGACTCTCCACAAAAACTGCTCTGAGGGTATGGCTGGCCAACTGATGAGTGATCGGCTGCAGCCTCTTCCATGTAAGTCTGTCATGTGCATCAAAGTCTCTCATCTCACTGGTGAAGGTGTAACTCTTCCCACCTATGTGGACACACCGCACTTTCACCTAATATAGTCTATCTGAGAATGGAATGTAGATAACTAGTCAATACTCATGATGACATCGTAAGGCCTCAATATTGCTATGAGGAGATCCCTGCCAAAGCTCTCGCCTCCAAGAGTAAGCTCACACTACTGACACTAGTGCGTAATCATTGAGTCATCTCTCATAGCAGTCTCTAGCCGTAAGGATCTAGCCAATGGATCTGTCAGAATCTATTAGCTCTTAACAAGGGTAGTGCAAATGAAAGAGTTAATGGAACATTTTTCTATAAGAACTGAAGCTATAGTGGAGTTGACATAGATTGCTCCTCTAATTATATTCTGAGCACCATGATTGTATGTCCTTGAAGCTGATCCCTTACCTGTCCACCTACTCCCTACAGTCAGGGTGGACCTCCTAGTGGAGGTGGCAGTGACACCTATAAACATCTCCCACTTCCAGATACTCAACCCTCTCCTCTTCCACATCTGCCTACACCTTTTGGGATTCCTCAATCGAGTCTCTATCTATGAATGGGAGGTCCTTTGACCGTCTTTTGATCATTCGAACAGCTGGTTAGACAGTCACGAGAAATGGGACCATACCTGCTGTTTGAGAACGACTACCCGCTACTGGAAGGTATGTCTCTGCCCTGGGTGCCCCGCACTTCCGATCATGTGTCATGAGGTCGTCCACCCATGGGCCTGGTCATTGTGGACCTCTGCAACATTTTTCTACATTTAGCTAAAATAGACTCTGCCGCATGTCCATTAGCGGTGGTTATCATTGCTGGAGACTGCTCAGCGTGGAAACTCTCCACTAAGAGGGCTCACTCTAACACCCCTACTAGTGTTGGGATGTGGGTTGTGGTTAATAAAGATATGATCTCTCACCTGAGCCCCTACTCGACAGTTCAGGCCTTGGTGAATGAGTCACATACCATATAAGTTGAGTAGCACGAGAGGTCGGTGAACCTCACTGAGAACTATTCAACCGTCATGTTACCTTTCTGAATATGTAGTAGCTTCTATATTAGTACTACACATAGGGTGGCTGGGACAAACTCTATCAAAAATAGGCTCTCGATGTCTGCCTAGATAAGCGCCAACTCATCATGGACCAGGAGCATCATGCTCCACCATCTGGTCGTTGCTTCCTATAGAAGGATGGCTGCAAGAATCTCCACTAAGTAGGCTGGTGTCCCTACCAGTCGGAAAACCCTCACCACAGCCTCCAGCCAATCCTTTTCCGCATGTGGGTTCATCAATCCCCAGAACCAGGGAGGCCTCTTGTGCTGGAACTCATGCAACACGCTCAAGCAGCAAGCATCGTCTATTTCTGGGGCTGGTGGCATCGGTGGCCCAACATGAAGTAATACTATTGGTGCCTCTACTGGGAAAGGGCCCCGCATAGAGGCCTCATCTCTAGGGGGGTTATCAGTATGTAAAACTATCAGGACAATAGCTGGTCGTCTGTGGGGAGGCATCATGAGGGAAACAAATGTGACATGGTAAAAATATTATACCTATTGAGCTGACATAAATAAAACATTCGAAAACCCACACTCAATCAGTGTTTTCAAGCACTAAGTCTAAAATCAGTAGTCAGGGATCTAGTGTTTGGATACATCGTTCGCCGCACCAACACTGGACTCCCTAAACTGAAAACCTCACTCAGTACCCTTAACACTATTTCTTCGTAGAAATGATCAGAGTCTTGAGTTATACAGTACAACTGACTCCTTTGATACCAATTTTTCATGACCCATCTCTCGAGGACCATGCGGTGACTACCCCAAGCCCGCCTTCCATTGGCCAGGGGTTGGCGACAAGCACCAAAGGCATAATTCCCAAAAACTGGGAAGGCATTGCCTTTATAAAAAGCAAACACACACAAGATAGAACACATATGGATATGAAACACTAAGAAAACAATATATCCAAAATAGAGTACCAAATGTAAAGGGGTATGAATACAAATCCGAAAGAAATGTAGAAATACAACTGAAAAACAAGTACAATAGGAGAATTATAAAACAGATGTCGGTTCGTCCTCCGGGATTCCATCATGAAGAGTAGGTACAGATATCCTCCGCAGTACTCCACATCCATCAGTCCCCACCATGTACTGACTTGTTGTAATATCCACCTCAGGGTACCGTCCATTCCTGCAAGTCTTAGCCTCAGTTAGATTGTCTATCATATACATCCAACACAATGCGGTGTGGGCATAGCCCATGTAGGGTTGAGTCTAACGATACTCAGTAGGGATACTGAGACCCTCAATGTCTCACAAAATCCACAATAATAAACAACAAATTATGAATTCAACAAATAAACTCACTTAGATATATGCCCAGTGATATACCTATGTTTTCAAGTAATCAATATCAATCAGGAGGAAAACACAAAAGTTACTAACTCAGCTCAAAAATGAGTTTTATTATAGAAACCTATGCTACTGAAGAACTCCTCTTATATCGATTACAGTGGGCCTTCCGCGACACTAAGGCGCTTCCCACTAACCTTGGACTGCTTAGGTACTCCTCCTATCGAGTACCGTGGGTCTACTGCGTCTCCATGGTGCTCCCCACCATGGGTCTTCCATGTCACCAAGGTGCTTCCCCTCATAGCCTATTGAGGTACTTCTGTTGTCGAGTACCGTGGGTTTGCTGAAACCCCATGGTGCTCCCCACTACGTCTCTTCCACAACCCTATTGCGCTCCCTGCTAGGATTGTAGAGTCATTCTGAATCAAAACAGTCAGAAGTCGTCAGTTTTCAGCCAGCTACCCTGTCTCCGCAATTTGCAAACTCATCTCTAGGAGGATCTACTTCACGAACAGCTGTTCAATACTCCAACTATCATGATGTTCCATGAAAAAGTATCACAATGGTCATCCACATCATAGTGGTCTCAAAACAACAGACGGTGAGTCAATCGAATGCTCGGTCTGTGACTTATTAGCCTTTTAGTCTTGAAGGACCAGATGGATTCGTGCATGATCAAACCTGAACATATCTAAAATTTACTGTGAAATCCAGTGCCGTATACTCAAATAGACTTTTCAAGCTCCAAGAATACTAGCGGCGCTGACGGTTTTTCAAACGGATATATGGTGCCAATGATTTGGCCAAAAGGAAGTAAAGGGTTGGTAGTGGGACTAGGTTCAGTCTGACCTGGTATGACTAACCCGACCCAACTCAGTCTGGGACAACCATGTTGGACCTATTGGTTATGGCCCGACCCATTGGGTGGAATAGCTTATTAGGTTCGGCCCGACCCTCTGGTCCCCGCCCAGTAGGCCATGTGGGTGGTTCGGGCCAGGCATGGGGCCAATTCGGCCCCAAGCACGACGAGTGTGCGTCCTAGGCGGAAAGGGTTGTGCAGGGCGCACGACTCAGTGAGGTTTGGCTTGGAACCCTAGAGGCGGACGGGTAGGACGGCGGGTGGCCGAGAGGTGGCCGGGAAGGCCTTATGTGGGACCAGTGGGTGGGTGGGAGGCGGCCTGGCAGGGCGCGTCCAGCCCGGAGGGCTGCCAGGAAGATCGCTAAGAGGGCCGGCGAGAGTCCGGTCTCGGAGTAAGGCAAGCCGAGGGTGGTCGGGTAGGGCACCAGGTGGGCCGGCAGGCGGCCAGGCAGGGCATGGCCAACTCGTTCTGTGCACCGGGCCAGTAAGGTTCGATCGGGGCATGCAGGAGGCCAGTGGGGGTTTGGCCGGAGGAGCCGGCTCAGTCGGTGCACCAGAATGATGAGGGGTGGCGCATTTCTTGGAGGTCGCGGGAAGTGTGGCCTTTTCATGTTTCCTTCTTCGCCTTCAACGCCGCTTTGATGTTGCATCGCCAACCTGAAATCATCACAAACAAGAACGGCGGAGGGGTCAGGCCATGTTGGTTTAGGCCGCACCCTCTGCATTTAGGGTGGTAACATTTGTATCATCAATGTAAAAAGATGAACATCAATTGTTTTACAACCATGAAACAGTTCCTTTCCATCCATAGAAGGGAAAAATAAAGGGAATATTATATAAAAATAAACCCCCTACCTTGATCGTTGCTCGTCGACAGCATCACGGGGAAGAAGACGGGGGAGTTCTTCACTTTGACAACACACTTTTAATCTCAAGTTGCATCAGCCCATTGATGAAGATGTATTGGTTAGGTTGGTTGAAGACGTCCCACGTTAGTTGAAGCTCTGAGGAAAAAGTCTAAGAAGGTCAGTGTTATTCGTTCTTCAATCTTCATTAGGAGATGGGTTTCTTCGTTGGAGAATCTAATCCTACCAAGATCTCCTCTCAATGCTACCACCAAAATGAACAATGCCAACCAAAATAAAAGTAGATTTATTTGTCTATTATTTAATTTGTTGGCACATAAATTTAAAATGGTTAATTAATTAACTTGTATAACCCTTAATTAATGTGGAGGATTGGAAAAATTTAATTAAGGGAGTTGGTCCTAATCAAAAAGGGGGGCGTGGAGAGACTCTCTGTCATTAAGGAGGGGAGTTAATAGGTCAAGAGGATCTCCCTTATTAATGAGGGAGATTTGAGTGGTTTTCCTCTCCTCCATTAATAGAGGGTTTAGTCCCGTGTGGTACCCACGTCGTAACCTCTATTGGGTGGATAGTTTCGGTTGGGCCCCACCACCATAACATCTCATGGGAGGTTATGGCCTAGTGTTCTGCACTTCCGTCTTCAACAAGTAGGTGATAGACCTAGTGGGACCCACCTATAAACACCCACATGGTGGAAGAAATAAAAATAATGTGATGCTAACTTTATTTTATTATTTTCTATGAAAACCCGAAAAACCAAATATTAATCTCGACCCACTGTCGTCGAAGTGAAAATCTTTTTAATATAATATTGGTGCTATGAGGTCAATGGTTCTCTCAGATTTAAATTCTGATCACCAGTTGAAAAGTTATAAAAACCCGCTCGTACATTTTCTGAGCGTACCCAAACATAACTTCAGAAATTGATTTCGGGCACATCGGGAATCAGAATCATGCACCGTCAATTTTCGCAGGGTTCTAAAACTCCCATATATTTAAGAATAAAATATACATGGAATTTCATGGTCCTTACAAATCATAAGATTATTTATGAAAACAATAGGTTTCATAATCATTTAAAAAAGAACATCCCATGAAAAGAAGCATCCTTTAAAACCTTATATCTCATGGAAGAGAAAAGTGTTTCATAATGATCATTCAAATAAATTGTAAACCATTAAATAATAATTTTAATGGTATTCATTAATAATATCCATTACAATGCATGAACTATAACAATTTACATAATAATATATTGAAATTGATTTTGAAAGAACACATTGAACATTTATTAATGATTTTATCCTTTAGTTGACAATACCTTTTATAAAACCATTTCCAAAATCCTTTTCCTATAAATAAATATTTTAAATTTAATTTTTAAAATTTAATAGTGGACTGTTTTTTTCTTTTTATAATTATTTTTCAATAATAAAACCTTTTTAAATACATTTTCCTTCAAATATTATAATTGAATCTTGAAAAAAAATTAAATCATTTTCTTGAAATAATATATGAACATTAATAATGAATGAAAGGATCTTTTTGAATAAATTTTCTTTGAAAATATCTTTAAAACAATATAGAGATATATTTAAAATAATTTACATAAATTTATTTGAAAAAAGTCAAGGAATTCGAATAAAGTATTCTTAAAAGCATTTTAAAAAACGTTTCCATGAAAAAATAATTGAAATCATATAAAGGGGGCCTTGAATATAAATAAATAATTCATTAAGAATAAAATATTTTTGAAAATAGTTTATTTGAAAAATATTTTGAAAAGTAATAATTAAATTATTAAATCATTTGAAAACTTATTATTTTATAATTGATTCATAACCATATAATGATATATTGAAAACATTTTGAATAAATTGTTTTTTGATAATAGCATTGAAAATCTATAATGATATCATTGAAAATAACATAAAACACTATTTAAACGAAATTATTTTTTAAAACCATTTTCTTTTATAACATATTTAAATAATTTTGAAATAACCTTCAATGAAACGACATTCATGATTATGGATTATTCAGTACATGCTGTAAGTTTCTTTTGCACTGCCAAACATTTAGTAAATTACCACGATAAGAAAAGAGAAGAATATTTATTTCGAAAGAAAATTATTTGATGAATATAATTACTAGTTAAAATAACATTTAAAAATAAGCGTATAATATTATAACATATTTATAATAATATTTAGGAATCATGATTTGGAAAAAATATATATTTTCAAATGAAGATAAGGATAATGCCACTTTTCCTAAAAAACATTCTTAATTATTTTAAGTATCAATTCGTAGAAAAATTGAACCAATAATTGAAGATAGAATTTAGAAAATAGAGGATATAAAATTCATGTTATTTCTTGATATATGCATCATAATATCTCATCTATGGAATCATAATCATAAATAATCCAAATAAACGATGATATTGTTGCTATAAATTGTCAATACATTGGTAAATTAAAATCATTATCTTATTGAACGAAAACATTTACATGAAGGTTAAGATACCAAGAAAATATATATATTCCTGATATAACATGAAAAATATAAGAATATAAATCTCATAGAAGATTATAGGCTGCTAACATGGCATTTTTCACAATGTAAAAAATGATTGGAAAAATTAATTTTCCAAATTTGTTTCTTTTGAACACTTTAACCAAATAAAATATAGTTAATAAAATGGGTATATAATTAATTATAAATTAATATATCATAATAATATAATAAATTAATGTGACGTATATACTCTACATTAAATAAATAAGTGGTGAATTAGGCATAATTCACAGAGAAATAAAAGTTAAGAATAGAAAACCCTTACTACTTGAGTAACTATTGAATAGTTATTACCCCTGAAAGAATGAAATTAATTTAAAATATATATATAACATTAAATAAATTAATTTATTGATATTAAATTTTATAGTTAAGTAAATATATAAAAAAATGTGACATGTGGTAAATATATAATTTATCTCACAGAAAAAAAAGATAGATGAAATTCCCATACTGTAGGTCTTGAAATTATTCAAATATGATCAAACCTCCAAGATAATAAATATATATTTATACTAAATCAATTTAAGAACAATTATATGTTATATTAATCAATATATTATTTAATTATATCCTTGTATTATCTTCTTATTAATAATTTTATGTTAATCTCATGTTTTGTGTAATATTCGAATTGTTTTTCATATATGTTCTCACAAGATTCTCATTATATTTTTACATATATCATGGTATAATTATTAAAAAAATGTAAATAATGACATAAATATCATGTATATTCATAATATTAATATTTATAACAATATATAAATTACTAAAATATGAAATAAAATATACAATTTTTATGGATGGTAGTTTGTACCTACGAATAAATGTTGTTTTCATTTAATTATTTATTTGAAAGAAAGTAAATATAATATATTTATATATTTATAAATACAAACTACTAGAATTATTATTTCATATATATCATATATTATAAATGAACACATACTTAATTTATTCAATTTAAAATGTGAAAGAATCACATCGCTTTGAGGATGAAGTACTCCAAATGCCCATAAATGAAATTATCGTATTAACCCCAAAATGTATTGCATGAAGGTATGGGTTATATAATAATTCTATAAGAATAGATACATCATAAATACCATCTATTTCAAATAAAAATATAATGAACTTTATAATTTTCAACCATAATGTTTGTTAATGGAAAAAAATTACATCCTTTCACGATGCGGTAGTCCAATGTTTACAAAGAGTAACTGCATTACTCATTTTCAAGAAGTGTGGGAGATTTTAGGTACGAAACATAGAATAAAAAAATTAATTATACTTAGGAAAAATATGATATAATATATAAATATAATAATAAAATTATAGGGGGTGATGAATAAAAACCAATCAAAAGATCTCGTGGAATGGAATTACATCTTCTATGGATAACTCTTATTGGTCTACATTAAAATGATTTATTGATTTTATTTATGCCCAAAAGGGTGATTATATGATTAAGGGAGGTTTTTTTAAAAAATGTTAAGGAAAAAAATTTATAATAGAATATGGATTTCGAGATGTAGAGTGAGGGGTAGGAGAGGAGGCCTTTTATAAGTTGATTAAAGGGCACATATGGTATTCATGAAAATTATTGAATGCTCCCCATGTTTTAAATGTCCTAAAAGGGTTTCTAATGTATAAATATATATCATTAAAAACATAATGTTCTACATATGTCTGTAAAATAATATTTTGACATGTTTGGGTTCATTTTAGAACAATATTTTCTAATTTTAGTCCTTAATTAATCTCGTTTTAACCATTATCACAATAATGAATTTTAATTACAATCAATAATAAGTTGGGTGAAAAATTTTTAACAACATTATAAAATATTTCTTATTCAAATTAAAATATGGAATAAATTTTTATAAATTATAAACATTGAAGTCAAAAATTAATTTAAAATTAATTCCATAGACAGAATGAGACGACATGTTTCTAACATGGAAAATTACAAAAAAAAAATGAATGTTTTTATTTCCAATTTCATTGTAAAATTTGCTAAAATGACCTATATTTTATTAATTTATTTAAATATTTTAAATTTAATCACAAAACATATTAAAATATAAATTTTTTATATAATTAAATTCGATAAAAAATATGTTTTGAAATAAAATTCTATGTTTTTCAGTATTAATCAATAATAAATCATATTAGAAAAATAAAAAAACTTATTCCAATGTAAATTTCATAATATATTTTAAAAAATTAAACTTATATATTCAAATAAAATTATAATATTTTCAAAAATTATTTTTACAATGGGTTCTCCATTAAATGACAATAAAATTACAATTTTAGAAAAAATACATCTTTTTATACATATAATTAGATCAATTCATTTATCATGTATAGAATGTAAACAAATTTGAACACTAGATAATTTATCAAGTATTATATATAGGTATATATCATTAAAATTTTAATTTTTTAATTCATTTATTAATGTAAAAACATTTTTGATGCCACAAATATAGTTTTCCTGCAAAAGAATACCCATATTTTCTAAATGATTTTACTTGCATTCCAAGCTAATGGGTAACCAAATAATTTTTATTTTATACACGTGTTAATAATATTTTCAAAATTTAATTAATATTATTTGTAACATTGATTCCCAAGTTACTTGGTTACTATAATAATATCATAATAACAATATTAATAGTTTAACACCACTAGTTTCAAATAAGTAACCCTTTTAAATAGTAATATTTTCATTTTGTCTTTATTTGGTGGAGATATTTAAATATGAATAATAATATTATAGATATTCTCTAGAAGTTCCATAAAATATCAATGGAGGGTAGAAAATGGAGTGATGTAAATGATATGTGAGTTACGTTTTGTAGTTTTGATATTGTATTGTTTTACCTGTGGCATTCAAGAAACAAATTGTTCATGATTACCACCATTCAATATTGGATTTTCATCCATGAATATAGACGATATATAAGGTATTTAAAGAATATTTATTGTGGGATGTTTTGAAAATAAAGGTGGATGAGTTGGTATCAAGATTCTTAACATTTAATCTTGATAAGGTAGAATATTCATGAAGAGTAATTATCTTGCATTACATACCTATTGTTGTTTTGAAATGGGAGCAGATAACTATTTTTTTAGTTATAGGTCTCCCAAGAATGGTTCTAAAACATGATTTCATATGGGTGATAGTTGATCAAGTCACAATGATGGATCATTTAATTACGATTCATGAATATCATACGGTGGAGGAAAATTACATATTCTATATTGGATTAGTGGTAATGAGTAATGGAATACCAATTTCTATCATGTCAAACAGATACCTGAGGTCTATGTCTCCCTTATGGGCATCTTTATAGAATATTATTCGAACTCAGTTGACTATGGGTATGAAGTTTTATCCTCATGCTGCTGAACAATATGAAATGAGAAGTCAAACATTGGAAGAATTTTTGTGGGATTTTGTAATAGATTTTTTAGTTTAAGTAAGAGAAATACCATTAGTGAATCAATCATAAAAACTTTTATCATGCCTACAAAAAAATGGTGTCATTTTAATACTTTTATCAGTGAACGTGTCATTCTCATCTTTTTTGTTGGAAATAGATGAGACTTTAGTAGTTGGTCCAAGCCATTTCCAAGAAACACCAAAGACGATTTAGTTGATTTTGAAATAGATGGATATGTCACTTAGTAATGAGAAATCATATATAGATCATCATAAATGGCCATTTTCATTTTAGGTATGTGATCATGCATTATTCAGGTTCTATCCAAGGCTTGAAAATTGATGTTTTTGGAATCATGGATTTTTACCTCCATGTTACATTGGTATTTTTGAGATACTGGTACAGTTTGGTTATGTGGAATATTAGTTTTCATTAATAACATGGTTTAGCATGGGGAATAATGTCTTCCATGTATCCCATTTGATAATTTATTAGCCTGACTAATTCTATATGATTCAATGGGATCATGTTGAAATAGTATTAAATTCTTCATTGGTAAATATCCTAGTGAAAATTGTGTATAGGAAAGAGAATGTATTATAGGGAAAAGCATTGATATAGTACATGTGTTGTGGTAACATCTTAAGACTTATGGATAGTATTGTGAATGGGTGAAGTAAATTAAATAAAAATGATTAGAATAAATTTAGGGAAAATTATTATTTCCAACATCTAGTGATAGAAAATATATCATTGTGGAGTATGTTGCACCCCCAATTTTAAGTATGTAACCCTTTATTTATGCCTTCTAAATATGTATAGTATATTAGTGATTTTTGGGACAATTTAGAAAAACATTTAATGTTTATGGGGACTTTATAAGGTATAATAATTTCTGAATAATTAGTGAAAACTCTAAAACTCTTAAATGAAATAGAGCATGATGTTATTGGGGGGTTTGGTTAGGCGCACAGTTAACGAACACGATGTTTCTAAACCTTGCGTCCATCTATTGGAAACCAACCAACATGAGAGTTCTGAAATTGGTATATCTAGTGAATTATTTTAAAACTCATTAAGGGAACCATGTGAGGATAATCCATGATGTAGTGGCTAATGCACTATTAGACCCATGTTTTTTAACCATTTGACTAACTATACATAGATTTAAAGTTAGAACCTATAATTTTGGATCTCACCCATTTTAAGATCTAAGTCTCACTTTTTTCCACCTACGAAGTCCTAACTCAATATTCTATCTTCCAAGAGGATAATGAAGCTTTTCCCTTTTTTTCTAGAGGCATTTCAAATGCTTCTCTTTGTTATTTACAGTTGTATTGTCATGGTAAGTGATATTTTACGGTTTGTTTGGGTGTTTTTTCTTAGATCATCTTTTTATCTCGCACAGTTTCTCAAATCAATGTCCCATGTGGATATATATATAAGATATTTTGTGCCAACTATGACATTATTTTTTTCATTATGATTGGGGATGAACTATAAGGAATATATTTTGAGATTCAACCTAGTTTCATTAGAATTTAAGTGACTTTCTTCATTTTAATTACAAACATGATGTGGGTGGATTCACTCTCGATTCCTTTATTTGAGAACATTATGGAATACTTTAAAATATATACATTTAATTGAAATTGTTTGTGAAATTTTTGTTCGTTGTATATGGGAAAACCTCTTTACTTATTGATTATATAATTTTAGAAAATATGAATTTTAGTGGAATGTAAAATTGATTACATGAATTTAAAATGATAATTTTAATTTTTATGACTGGTTTTTGTTTCATGGAAAAGTATTTTCAATTAAAGAATTGGTTTTTTTGAAATTGATTTTTTAAAATGTTCTTTATGAAATTAGATCTTTTTTAAATTGGATTTTTTGGAATTGTGTTTTTCCATGATGGTTGTGTGTGATCATTTACAATCAGGATAGATAAGGGTAAGGAGTCGCCCCCATAATTAGTGGGATATATAAGGTTAATGGATCTTCCTTTCCATATTGTTCATTATGTGATTTCATAGTGAAGGGTTGACTCACCACTCACGATTATAGTGAGGCCTAGTTTAAATGAATTACATGATGTGTGATTATATTGAATGGATTGGATTGTGAAAAAATAAATATATGATATGTTTCTAGAGCACTATTTGGTTACTTTCCTGGAAACCAAATAATATTTTGAGAAAACTATATTTCCATAGAACTTATTTATATTCTGATACACTCTATTTTATATAAATTAAAAAATGTGTTCTATCCTAGTGTCATGAGTAGAGATTCCCTTGGCGAAAATAAAATAAGATTCATTATTAACCCATGATTTAGATTTTTTTTGATTATTCAGATGTTTTTTATGGATATGTGGGAAAAATTAATGTATCATATATCTTTATATCTACATTGGTATATATGTGATACTTCATGGTGTTGGAGCTTGTTGTTTTTTATTGTAATCATGGAGTTATTTCTTCCACTAAGTAATTTGATATTTTAGTCATTCGCAGATGTACCTAGTATTAGTTTTACTTTAATATAATTGTTTTTATTGAATATTCTTTAATTTAAATCATAGATCATGTAGTTGTTTATTTAGTTAAAGATTGTTTCGTGGATTTTATTTTTTTTTAATATAAAATAACCCCCATGTGGATTAAAACCCGTCATGATTTATTGGAATCCTTTGGTATATTGGGGATGTGTCTTAAGAAAGGTAACTTCATCCTAACGTCTCAATCCAATGGGAAGGGGTGAGATGTTATAAATTGTATGTTGTATATAAGAAAAAATACATCTTTATGTGTAACAAAAACTATTAGTTGAACATAGAATTGTGTTTACCAGAAGAAAAACACAGTTTTGAATGAACCAAAAGTTAATATATATGTTTTTAGTTATGAATAATATTCAATTAGTGTGACATATAAATGAATAAAAATTTAGCTCATTCAAATAAAAATTATATATTTTTTTTGTGTGACATGAAAAATAGAAAAACAAATTTAATTTGAAAAAATATCATCCAAATTATATTGGTTTGTTTGATAAATTTTAGGTATGAATAAGATAAACTTAATAATGGAAATATATGGTTTAGACATGTATATTTAATTAATTTAACTGTGATCAATTATTTATAAATTAATAGAAACCCCATTTCAAAATATAGTGAATATATTTTTAAAACCTATTTTTATGAAACAAAATATTTTTTTTATAAAAAAAAGAAATAACTTTTAGAAACTAAAATTAATTATAATAATATTTAATTCATTCCACTATAAATTTAAACATTATCTTTTGAGTTTTAGGGACAATAGATGATAATAAATCCAATTATATGACTACAAATTTGATTTCAAAGAATAAGTTGTGTCAAATTTTGAGAATATATCATAAAATTTATTTATAGAACATTTCAAAATTTTATTTTAAAATATAAGATAAAATTTTCAAATCAACTATATAAAATTATCATTGGGTGAGATTTTTTGAATTATCAATGAAAATTAATTTTTCAAAGAAGAGTATGAAATACTGGTTGTTATTAAGAATTTCCATTACTCCTAATGTATTTAATAAAAATACTATTTTCATAATTTTTTAATTGTAAAATGAGATCAATTATATGTATATAAAATAATTTAGTTCAAATGAATCAATTGTCAATATAATTTATATATATATATATATTTGTTTCATATTTTGGACACTTCTTCTTTGGATAACTGCTATCCAATCATATATGAAAGTACAATTTTAAATATAATATCACTAAATAAGTTAATGTAATTTTAAAAAATGGATTATATATTTGGAGCCTTCAAAATATATATTATATATTAATTTAAAATTTAAATTTATCTATAATAAAATAGAAAAACATTGAAGGATTTATCGTGGTTATAGTAAAAATGACATTACAAGGGATTAGACTATATTTATATGGGTTAAAAATTACCCAATACTTTTCAAATAGCCGTTTTCTTGGCACACATCGACCATATCAATTTATTTCAAAAGTGTCTCAATTTAGAGACTTTTATTGTGTGAAAAATGTGGATACACCATTTTTAAATATCACCTATATTCTATTTACGTCAATTAAGAATGATTTGTCCATCTCTACTCATATTTATACATTCAAAACCATTTTTTACCAATTATAAACCAAATCAAAATAGAGTACTACTGTACAAATTTATATTATTCATTTTCAATCACAACCTCTCTTGGTTGAATATAATGATTGATTTTTTATATATATGAAATGTATAATATTATTATTATTTTTGATATCATGATGTCACATGATCCTTATTATCTTTCATTTTGTGGGATTATGATAACATAATTTATTTGTATGGTGAACCACCCCCATGTGAATCAATGCTATTTGTTGATATTTTACATAGTTGGAAATAATGGTAGATTAAATGAAAATATTACATATATAAATATATATATATGAAAATAATGCGATTTTTTGTTATAAAATATTATCTAACCATAGTTTTTTTACCATCAGGAAAATGGAAATAATATTCATTTATACGTATAACCTACCAACATTATGAATGATTAATTTAATTTTCAATCTCATATATTTATGGATTTATTAAACTAAATAATATATATATATATATATTATTTATATTGTGGATAAATTCTATATATGATATAACCATGATCAACGTTTCAGTACCAGAAAAATAAATCATATCATACATGAAATACAAATCTGTTATTGCCTGAAGATTGATATTAACAAGGATTTATTAAAATGGGTAATAAAAATATGAAGTAAATCATATATTGTTTGATATATTAACTTATTCTCCAATATTATAAGAATAATAAACCTATATATTTTATAATGGAGGATCTAAAATATGAAATGGATTTTGAGATAGATGGTATGTTATTTCTTTCATAGATTTATTTTCTATGACAAACATGCCATATTCACCACTTGATTATTATATAATGTGTATATACTATCCACGAATGTAATTTATTATGATTCTATTTATAATTATTTTCAGTTAAATTTAAATTTAAATATTTTTATTCCATGTGGTTTAACGTATAAATGATACCATGTGGAAAAGGTTTTATGATAAGATCACATCATTTAACAGGATTAATTATGTTTATACATTAAGTAATGCATTATTATGATATATTTTTCAATAAACCCATACAATTTCATCTAATATGGTTATTTAATTAATTTTATATATTTTTATCACTTTATATACTAAATTCTTAAAAATGATGATAAAAAATAAAAATATCATTATTTCTATGTCCATATGAAAATATTGTTTATCCAAAATAAATTATTCAATAATTTAAAACAAAAAAGTATTTAGATACTATAATTGATTTATTTGAATAATTGTTAAACATTTTATATACTTTTAAAAAATATATTGAATATAATTTTTTGTTTCTCTCTAAAAAAATTATTAATTTAGATTTTATTGAATATTGATATTAAATATTTGTTTTAAAATGAACTTCATGAAAAATTTTATCTTCTGTCGTGATGGAATATATTTTATGATAATATATTTTATGTTTTGAATATTATTTTCAAATGAAAGTATTTCAAATTTAGTTATTAATTTTTAGTTTCAAAATGTTATTTTCAATGAAATTTTATTCTCTGCTATATATTTTTTAATTTATCCCTCAAAATCATTTTCTCAATAAGATAACATCTCTTTATGTTTCATATTTTTTACTTGGGATATTATGGAATGATACAATTATTATTCTTTCTCTATATTGTTTTTCATTTTTGATGGCATTATATTTATAAAACCTATTTATCTTAAATAGTTTAAAGTGTGGGATCATTATTATAAAACCACCTTATTTTATCATGTTATACTCTGAAGAAATTATTAAATGTTTATCAAACCTGTGTCTTTTATAGATGTTATGATATGATAAAATTTTTATTAAAATTATTTCATTTCATTGGTTATGATATAATGAATGTTTTATGACTATGTAGAATATATACATATTTTATTAATTATGAGATGGGTTAGACAAGTATCTCCCTCCAATGCATCAATTAATTTGTTATATCTCATGACATGTTAATATGAAAAAATAATTTGGGATTCATCCTCAATGGGAAACAGTTGTGTCCTGATCCACTATGGGATACAGGTTCACCTTGAATAACTTTCTGAAAAAGGATATCTTGATCAACAAAGAGAAAGAACTGATAACTTTTGTTCCACTATTTTGATTATCATTATAGATAACCATGACTGAATAATTTGGTTTTTTTATATTTATGATGTTGTCACATTTTAATGAAATCATAATTTGGTAATTGATTTATTTATGGAGGTTTCTCACACCGATGGACCATTTTTTCCTTAAAATATAATGTTTTTTGAAATTAATAATTTGTATGATCAATGATTATTTAATGATTAAATTCAAATTTTATGATAATGGCCACATAACCATAATAATGTCTTCTTATTTAATATAACCAGCTATTGATATCTCATCTATTTACAATTATTGAGCATTTATGCTCACCCTTTCTTATGATTTGTTCCCCTATTTATAAAAAATGGGTAAGGTAGGGTATTCCTAATACGATTACAATGTGAGAAGATTAATGTGAGATAAGATTATTATTGTTCACAAATATAGTACCTAATGAAACTAAACAATTTTAATCTACAAACATATGATAATGAAATGTATTGAATATTCATCTAAAACTATATGATATTTATTTTCAAATCATGGATCTTTATATAAAAATATATTATGGTATGATATTTTTGTTGATCAATGATGATTTTTTATTTTTCTGATCTTAAAAAATCCCATATTTTGTAATAATGAAAAAATTATGAGTAAAACTAATTTATTATGATTCTTTACCAATACAAAAAAAGAATCCCGACACATTTCCCGTAAAAATAAATACATCCATTATTCCAAATCGTATTACATTGTAAAGACCCGTAAAATTCAAGGGAAATTTTTTCTTAATTTTCTTTTGAATTTTACAAGAACACAGTTTCAGACGGCACTTGATTCTGAGGCCCGGTGTGCCCGGAACTTCAATCAGATGTTTAGATCGGGTACGTTCAGTGAACGAATGAGCGGGGTTTTCTAACATTTGAATCGGTGCTCGGAATCAAATTCCAAGGGCACCGATGGAACCGTAGCGCCGATAATTTCTTCGGAACACCTGTTCTGGGGTTGGGTTTTCACGAGAGTTGATGATAAAAATTGTGGAAGTTTATTTTATAATTATTCTAATTTTTTTTACTCTTACTGTTTAATTCTTGATGGAAGTTGGGTAACCACCCAACCTCCCATGAGAGGTTATGAGGGTGGTGGGGCCCACACGAACCCTACCCCTTCATATCCTTTAACCCCTCTCAACTGCCATTAAATATTGATAACTTAAGATTACTAAACTAATGGATTTAATGTTGAGTGTTTAATATAATTTTTTGAAATTCAAACCCTGGAATTTCAAAAGGCTTGTTGTGATAATAAAATAAGAAATGAGATTATTTTATTAATGTTAGAGTTATGCCACATTGAGAGGTTTTTGGAAGTGAGAAGATCTTCTTTATCTCCAATGAAAAACATCTTCGACGAAGAACGTGAAGAACACCTCAGACTCCGACGAAGAACACTATTCTTCAACGAAGAACATCTCCACCGAAGAATGTGGAGATCTTCTCCAACATCGTTTCCTCTTCGGACACACCTCAAAGAAAACGGAATCGACTTTCATTTTCTGCGACGCCCGACCTCCGCGACGCCCTTCTTCAGCGGCTCGTTGACGTGCACCGTTCTTGAAACTGAGGTAGGGGATTTATTTTATTTAATTATTTCCGTTCATGTTTTTAGTTTGTCGTTCTTCGTGGATTAACGATTAATGATAATGATTAACGAGAGGGGGCCGGACTGCACAAACATGGGCGACCCTCCTCTTTAATCCTTGTTGATGCTTTGTGGTTTGGACGGAATGGCGTGGTGTCGTCGCACCACGCGGAAATTTCACGGCAAGTACTTCACGGCGCCGTCGCGCCGTGCTGCGATGTTGTTCAAGGATGCGATGTTGACGCGCCACGTCGAAGAGAACCGAAGACGCCGCGGCTGGAGCGGGGCCGCTGCGGAAGGACGCAGTGTCATCGCACCGCGCCGGATGAACCAAGCCGCGACCGGTTCTAGGCCGCAGCGGAGCACGATGACCGGCGGCCGGTTCTGGGCCGCCGGTGTCTGCGAAGAAGGGGACCAGCCGTCACCGGTCCCATGGAGGCAGGAACCGGCCGGCCAGTGTGGGCCGGCCGGACAGGTCTGCAACCTGGAGTTAAAACCCCCGTCCGGTCAGCCAAAACGGCCCCCATAATTGGGGGGGGGGGGGGGGTTACACAGGTGGGCAGGCGCCCCCCCCCCCCTTACCGAAACGGCTCGGCCAAAGGCCAAGCTGGCCAGCGCGCTGGGCGCGCTATGCCCAGGCCAGGCCGCACCGGGCCGGGCGGACCCGGACCTGGGGTAGGTCGACCCGGTTCGGGCCGACCGGGGGGTCTCGGGCCGGGTCGGTCCGGGCCCGAAACTCCGGTTTTCGGACCGTCTATGGTCTTTTTCCCATAACCTGGGCTACGGACCTTCGATCGATGCAACGTTAGTTGCGATGCTATCCTTGATTCGAGATGGTCGTTTCGGTATATCGCACTCAAGGTTTCAGATTACTTTGAGTTCAGCCGGGTTGGTTCGTAGACGAAACCAACCGGGCCCTCGGAGCGAAAAAACTTATATTTTGAGCTTCGGACGTCTGATTGATGTGACGTCGACTTTGTTGGTTTCCTCTTAGTGAGACGGATCTTTTGGCTTACTCCTCCCGGGGTTTGGACGCAGGTGGAGTATGGTCGGGTTGGTTTTGCCTTAAAAACAAACCAGGCCCCTGAGACGAAAATGCCAATAACTCTCAGACCAGGATCTGATTGACATGCCATCCGCGACGTTTAGTTCCTGTTGACGATACTGAACTTTTGGATACATCAACTCTAGACTATGTGTCAGTTGATGTATCAGCCTCTCGGCATGTGGAGCGGACCCCCCCCCCCCCGATTGAGTTTGTTGTGTGCGGGAACCCTAGAGATGGCTGCGACTACTACTGTGATTGCGACGATGACTGTGCAGAGATCATCAGTGGATTCAACGATGACGACTACAGCACTCAGCGATCCTATGTGGATCAGTGCTACCGATCCTGTGTGGGTCCGATCCGGTGTGGGTCAGTGCTCAGCGGTTTTGTGTGAGTGAGCGCCTACAGATCCTGTGTGGGTCTGATCCTGTGTGGGTCATTGTGGGGGTTAGTTTCCTACCGATCCTATGTGGTTCTTTGCGGGGGTTAGTACCTATCGATCCTTTGTGGGTCCGACGACTTAGATGGATCAGTGATCATCTCTATCGTCTTTCGAAGAAGTATACATGTGTGAGCGGAACCCAGTTTGCTTTCCTGTGTGGATTGTGTTGTGCTATCCTATGTGGATTACGTTTTGCTTCCTGTGTGGAATTCGTTTTCTTTCTTGTGTGGACTGGGTTGTACTTGGGCTCAGATGTTGGTGCCAAATTGGAATTGATGACTTAGGTATATGTATGGGCATATACCTAAGTAGTGTCGGATGTTACTTCGTGATTGTATCTTTTCTTTGTGGTTTATCCTTGTGGATTTTGGGATAACTTCGGGGGACTCGGGGTCCTTACTGAGTAGCTTATACTCACCCATGCATGGGCTATGCCCGCACTACGTTGTGTTGGTTGCAGACGACGAACAACGCTGATCGTGGAGGAGGCTTGCAGAGCAGGACGGTACCTAGAGGTGGACCACTGGGCGGGACGTACTCCGAGCGGTAGGATAGACCCGAGGAGAAGTGGAGGCTTTTCTGTACCCACCCTTCAGGTGGGACTTCTAGTGGATAGCTCGTCGTTGCGGCTTTACCTTTCAGTTGTTATTTTCCCTTTTGAGTTGTACTTTACATTCAGTTTGGGTTTGTATACTGGCCCACTTACTTTCCGCACTTACAGTTGAACTCTATTTTTACTTAGTGTTTACTTCTACGTCTTTCTTGCTCTATTGTGTATGTTTACATTACAAAGTCAATGCCTTCCCTTTTTACCGGGATTTATGCCTTGCTGCTAGTCGCCTTCCCCTGGCCTATGGAAGGCAGGCTTGGGGTAGTCACGGAATGGGCCCTTAGGACAGGTCGTGACAAATTGGTATCAGAGGAGTTCAGTTCTACAGCAAAACATTGACTCTGATCTTTTTCTATATGAAGAAATAATGTTAAGCGTATTGACTGTGGTTATCAGTCCAGGGAGTATGTTGTTGGTGCGGCGGTCGACGTATCCATACACCAAGACCCTGACTTCTGATTTCTGACTTAATACATGAAAACATTGATTGCATGTGTGTTTCATGTTTTCTTTGTGATTACTTTGTGTAAGCTCACCAGGTATATTGTTTGACTGTGGCACACCTGTTCCTTTTCAGGATGGCCCCACGACGGCAGCCAGCTAGGGTTCTGAGAGTTGAGCATGATGACATCCCACCGAGCAATGAGGCCTCGGTGCAGGGCCCTTTGTCAGCAGTGGCACCGGCGGTAGCTCTACCCGCCGAGCCACCAATGCTTCCACCACCAGCCACTGATGATGCACGTCACCTTAGTGCACTGCATGAGTTCAATTGCCAGCGACCGCCCGGGTTCCACGGGGAGACGGACCCCCAGGAACTCGAGGACTGGCTGGAGGCAGTGGTGAGAGTTTTTCGGTTAGTGAGGACTCCAGCAGACCTCATGGTGATCCTCGCAGCGAGTCTACTGCACGCGGCAGCGGGCCGATGGTGGAACTTGATGCTCCCAGTGCAGGTTGAGGCATCTCTTCTCTGGATGGACTTTGAGAGCCTCTTCTGCTCGGAGTTCTTCCTAGCCACCCGCCGTGCGGTGCACATCCATGAGCTTCTTCAGCTGCGGCAGGGAAGCTTGACAGTTGCCCAGTACTCGGCGAGATTTACCGATCTCTCGCGCTACTCTACAGACATGGTACGAGACCCATTCTTCCGGGCCCAGACCTTTGAGCAGGGATTGAGACACGAGATCAGGGCATCGCTGATCTCCCTCAGCATTCCGACTCAGGAAGGAGTACTGGAGAGAGCCCTTCTCATCGAGAGCTTTCCTGCTGAGTCTACACCAAGGGCGAGACCTACTGCTGGATGACACGTGGAGGAGTCTTCTACAGCCGGCAGTAGACAGATGTCGTAGAGGTCTAAGCGGGCCAGACCATAGGTCAGAGGACCACAGGATACAGGCACGGAGGTGCAGGGCACACGCAACAGAACCATTCTTACGAGTGGAAGACAGTGCTCTACATGCGGCGGGCAGGGACACATGGCTCATGACTGCCCGAACCACCATGCAGAGGAGCATCAGACGGTTGAGGAACCACCTAAGCAGAGGCAGAGGTTCGACCGTGGTGGTCCGCAGGGAGCAGGCGGATAAGGCAGAGGAGCTGGCCGAGCAGTAGGTGGTGGACGACGTTTTGAGGCTCTACCACCACCACCACCAGGAGGTCCACCCCGACATCAGGGGAGAGCATAGCTTCAAGCAACTGAATCTTACGATCATGGTGCTCCAGAAGTAGGTGGACTAGTGCGGTACTAACTCCAGGAATAGAGTCCTTTTCCCATAATGCCTCTAACTTCATAGTTTGTGTTGCCTTGTATCCTTGTACTTTGAGTTGTAGTAATAAAAGACACTTGCATTGGTGACATTTGCTTTCTTGTCTTTTGTTTCTTATCACTAAGAGGTTCCTGTTAAAAAAAATGTTGACTTGACCCTCACATGCGAGATTCTTACAGGAGGAGACCTAGTGACCACACACTGATTCCGACAGTGTGACTCAACCATTGGAGGTGAGAGTAATGGTTGGATCTTTTGGTAGATGCTTCGAGGCCTTACGACGTCATCCATGACAAGAATTAACTAATCATTACGGGATTGACTGTATTAGGCAAGGAACGTGGTTCATCCAGGGGATGAGACATGATTTCCCTTTTCGGAAAAGGAGAAATATTTTCATCTTTGCATAACGATAAGGGGGAAGGGGAAACCCTTTGTGTGGTCAGACAGATGTCATCAGAGCATCCAGGAGCTGATACAGAGATTGACCAGCACACCTATCTTGAGGTTTCCTGAGGACGGAGTAGGGTACGTATTCTACTACGATGCATCAGGGACCAGACTCAGATGTGTCCTGATGCAGGAGAGGGCAATGATCGCCTTTGGATCACGTCAGTTGAGGCAGCATGAGAAGAACTATGCTACCCTTGACCTGGTGTTAGCAGCAGTGGTTTTCACTCTAGAGACATGGCGACACTATCCGATGGCTGAGCAGTTTACAATTTTTTCTGACCGTTAGAGTCTCAGATACATCTTCTCTCAGAGGGATCTGAATCTGAGACAGTGGAGATGGCTCGAGTTCCTCCAGGACTATGACTTTGAGATAGTCTATACTCCTGGGAAGGGAAACGTAGTAGCCGATGATATCAGCAGGAGGACGGGCATTCAACTACTTGAGGGGGAGACAATGTAGTTAGCCTCTTTGCAGATAACCTTCATGAATAGTGATGGATAAGCCTTCCTTCAGTCACTCACAGTCACCCCACCACTACTGCAGCGGGTCAGTGAGGCACAGCGTGGGGATGCAGACTATTAGACGCGGCGTGCACAAATATCCTCAGAACAGGCACCTGATGGTTACTCCTTTAGAGCAGGGCATGACGTTCTTTTCAGAGGACATACCTTGGTACAAGTTGATTTACGAGAGGAGGTGCTGAAAGAGTTTCAAACTTCTCCCTTGGAGGTACATCCCGGAGTGGCGAAGATGTACCAGGATCTCAGGCGACAGCACTGGTGGCTGGGCATGAAGAAGGCTGTGGTGGAGTTCGTTTCTCGATGCCTCACCTGCCAGCAGGTGAAGGCAGACCACCAGGTACCAACAGGCTTGGTACAACCTTTGGAGGTTCTGGAGTGCAACTGGGATGACATATCTATGGACGTCATGACTAGACATCCACGTACTTCCAGAGGTCATGACTCCATTTGGGTGGTTGTCGACTGACTCACCAAGTCGGCACACTTCCTACCCATCAGAGAGCAGGGCTCAGTGGAGATCTTGGAACGCCTTTACGTTCAAGAGATTGTGTGGCTTCATGGAGTGCCATCATCTATCGTCTCCTATCGAGATGGTCGATTTACATCCCGACTTTGGAAGGGGTTTCAGGGGGCGTTCCGGACACAGCTACGTCTGAGCACATCCTTTCACCCTTAGACGGATGGTCAAACGGAGAGGACCATTCAGACTCTCTAGGACATGCTCCGTGCATGTGTCCTCGACTTTTTTTCGTAGCTGGGAGGACCACCTACCCTTGGTGGAGTTCGAGTACAACAACAGTTACCACTCCAACATCGGGATGGCACCATACGAGGCATTGTACGGCCGACCTTGTAGATCTCCTTTGTGTTGGACAGACCCTGGGGAGTCAGCACTTGTTGGACCAGAGATGGTTCAGGCCACGACAGAGAAGGTTCAGGTCATCCAGGAGCGGATGAGGATAGCTCAGAGCCGGCAGAAGTCATATGCTGATAGGAGGCGGAGGCCACTAGAGTTCGAGGATGGCGACCACGTCTTCTTGTGTGTCTCACCACGACGTGGAATACAGAGATTTGGCTGAGGCGGAAAGTTGTCACCACGCTTCATCAGACCATTACAGGTCCTCAGTAGGATTGGAGAGGTGGCTTATCGCCTGGCTCCACCACCTCAGTTGCACCAGGTGCACAACGTCTTCCACGTATCTTAGCTGAGGAGATACATGCATGACCCGACGCATATCATTGACCATGGGGAGCTCGACATTGATGATGGGGTGAATTTTGCGGAGGTCCCAGTGGAGATCGATGATCGAAAGGAGAGGGTCCTACGTGGATGGTCGATTCCTCTAGTGTGCATCAGATGGCAGCACGGGAACCTCTAGGAGAGCACTTGGGAGCAGGAGGATCAGATGCGTGCTCAGTACCCTCATTTGATTCCCTAGTTATGATTTATCTTTATGGGGACGTAAAGCCCTGAGGTGGGAGTAATGTAAAGTCCCGTAAAATTCAAAGGAATTTTTTTCTTAATTTTCTTTGGAATATTACAAGAACGCAGTTTCAGACGGCACTTGATTCTGAGGCCCGGTGTGCCCGGAACTTCAATCCGATGTTTAGCTCGGGTACGTTCAGTGAACGAACGAGCGGGGTTTTCTATCATTTTAACCGGTGCTTGAAATCGAATTCCAAGGGCACCGATGGAACTGTAGCGCCGGTAATTTCTTAGGAGCACCTGTTCTGGAGTTGCGTTTTCATGAGAGTTGATGATAAAAATTGTGGATGTTTATTTTATAATTATTCTAAAATTTCTATTTTTACTCTAAGTGTTTAATTCTTGATGGAAGTTGGGTAACCACCAAACCTCCCTTAGGATGTTATGAGGGTGGTGGGGCCCACACGAACCCCACCCCTTAATATCCTCTAACCCCTCTTAACTCCCATTAAATGTTGATAACAAAAGTTTACTAAAAATGTGGATTTAATGTTGAGTGTTTAATATACGTTTTTGAAAGTCAAACCCTGGAATTTCAAAAGCCTTATTGTGTTAATAAAATAAGAAATGAGCGTATTTTATTAATGTTATAGTTATGCCACATTGAGAAGTTTTGGGAAGCGTGAAGGTCTTCTTCATCTCCAACAAAGAACATCTTCGAAGAAGAACTTGAAGAACACCTTAGACTCCGACAAAGAACATCGTTCTTCAACGAAGAAAATCTCTGCCGAAGAACATGGAGAACTTCTCCAACGACGTTTCCTCTTCAGATGCACCGCGACGACAATGGAATCGACGTTCGTTTTCCGCGACGCCCGACCTCCGCGACGCTCGTCTTTCGCAGCTCGTTGACGTGCACTGTTCTTGAAACCGAGGTAGGGGATTTGTTTTATTTAATTATTTCTGTTTATGTTTCTAGGTTGTCGTTCTTCGTGGATAAACGACTAAATGATAACGATTAACGAGATGGGGCCGGACCGCACAAACACAGCTGACCCTCCACATTTATCCTTGTTGATACTTTGTGGTCTGGACGGAATGGTGTGGTGCCGTCGCACCACGCGGAAATCGCACGACAAGTACTTCGCGGCGCCGTCGCGCCGCGCCACGAAGTTGATCAAGGACGCGATGCCGTCGCGCCGCGTCAAAGAAAACCAAAGACGCCATGGCCGGAACGAGGCCGCGGTGGAAGGACGCGGTTTCGTTGCACCACGCCGGACGAACCAAGCTGTGGCCGGTTCCGGGCCGCGACGGAGCAGGGTGACCGGCGGCCGGTTCCGGGCCGCCGGTGTCGGCGAAGAAGGGGACCGGCCGTCGTCGATCCCGTGGAGGCAGGAACCGGTCGGCCAGGGCAGGCCGGCCGAACAGGTATGCATCCGGGGGTTCAAACCCTCGGCCGGTCAACCAAAACGGCCCCATTAATTGGGGGGGGGGGTTACACAGGGGGCAGGAGCCCCCCCTTGCCGAAACGGCACGGCCAAAGGCCGAGCTGGCCAGCGCGCTGGGCGCGCTGTGACCAAGCTGGGCCGCGCCCAATCTGGGACGGGTCAGGCCGGGCCGACCCCGACCCGGGGTGGGTCGACCCAGTTCGGGCCAACCGGGGGGTCTCGGGACGGTTCGGTCCGGGCCCGAAACCCCCATTTTCGGACCGTCTACGGTCTTTTTCCCATAACCTGGGCTACGGACCGCCGATCGACACAACTTCAGTTGCGATGCGTTCCTTGAATCGAGACGGACGTTTCAGTATATCGCACTCAAGGTTTCAGATTAATTTGAGTTCGGAAGGGTTGGTTCGTACACGAAACCAACCGGGCCCTCGGAGCGGAAACACTCATATCATGAGCTTAGGACGTCCGATTGACGTGTCGTCGACATTGTTGGTTTCCCCTTAGTAAGACGGATCTTTTGGCTTACTCCTCCCAAGGTTTGGACACAGGTGGAGTGCGGTCGGGTTGGTTTTTCCTTAACAACCAACCGAGCCCCTGGGACGAAAAAGCCAATAACTCTCAGACCGGGCGTCCGATTGATGCACCGTTTACGACGTTGAGTTCCTGTTGATGATACAGAACTATTGGATACATCAACTCTGGAATATGTGTCAGTTTATGTATCATCCTCTCGGCTCGTGGAGCGGACCCTCCTGAACGAGCTTGCTGTGTGCGGGAACCCTAGAGCTGGCTATGACTGCTACTGTGACTACGACGACGACTGTGCAGAGATCCTCAGTGGATTCGATGACGATGACTACAGCACTCATCGATCCTATGTAGATCATTACTACCGATCTTGTGTGGGTTCGATCCTGTGTGGGTCAGCGCTCAATGGTTCTGTGTGAGCCAATGCTTATAGATCCTGTGTGGGTCCGATCCTGTGTGGGTCATTGAGGGGATTAGTTTCCTACCGATCCTATGTGGGTCTTTGCGGGGGTTAGTACCTATCGATCCTTTGTGGGTCCGACGACAAAGATGGATCAATGATCATCACTATCATCTTTCGAAAAAGTATACCTGTGTGAGATGAACCCTGTTTTCTTTTCTGTGTGGATTGTGTTGTGCTATCCTATGTGGATTACATTTTGCTTCCTGTGTGGATTTCTGTTTGCTTTCCTATGTAGACTGGGTTGTACTTGGGCTCGAATTTTGGATCCCAATTGGAATTGATGACTTAGGTATATATATGGGCATATACCTAAGCAGTGTCTGATGTTACTTCGTGGTTGCATCTTTCTTTTGTGGTTTATCCTTTTGGATTTTGGGAGACCTTCAGGGGTCTCGAGGTCCCTACTGAGTAGCTTATACTCACCCCTGTACAGGCTATGCCCGCACTACGTTGTGTTGGTTGGAGACGACGGACATCGCTGATCGTGGTGGAGGCTTGCGAAGCAGAATGATACATGGAAGTGGACCACTAGGCAGGATGTACTCGGAGGAGTAGGTTGGACCTGAGGAGCAGTGGAGGATTTTCTGTACCCACCCTTCAGGTGGGATTTCCAGTGGATAGCTCGTCATTGTGGATTTACCTTTCAGTTGCTATTTTCCCTTTCGAGTTTTACTTTACTTTCAGTTTGAGTTTGTATACTGGCCCACTTACTTTCCGCACTTACAGTTGTACTCTTTTTTTACTTAGTGTTTACTTCTATAACTTTCTTGCTCTATGGTGTTTGTTTACTTTACAAAGAAAATGCCTTCCCTTTTTAAAGGGATTTACGCCTTGGTGCTAGTCGCCAGCCCCTAGCCTATGGAAGGCGGGCTTGGGGTAGTCACGGCACGGGCCCCGAGGACAGGTTGTGACAAAAATCCCCACCCATAAACCATAATTTCTCATTCTCTATAAATATAAACTTATAGAAATTTATATAAATATCTTGATTTTTGGATCATTCCATGAAATTTTATTAATTTATTATATGGTTTGAACAACAACAATTATAAATTGGGTCTAATTACAAGTCCATATCAATAATGGATTTCATAGTAAATTTAAATTTCTTTTTACATTAGTAGAGCTTCAAAATTTTCTAATTCATGTTATAAAAGGTAGAATGTCCCAAGACTAACACAAAAAATTAAAAATATAATTTTATAATCATTTGGTCTATAAATACCTCTAATAAAGGAACATATTATTCTTGGAAAATTAATCATGGAATGAAATAATATTAACATTTTAACCGACAAAAATTTCATAATATCAATGAATGAAAATGGTATGTAAATTTCATTTAACTAAATCAACCAATTATATAATCTAATTAGTCATAAATTAATTATCTATGATCAACTATATTTATTCAATTACCTATTTTTCTAATTATATTTCATTTACATTAAAATATGAAAATTTTAGGACATGGGATTCCAATGAAAGTAACACCTCATAGACTAGTGATGAACAAAAAAATGATTACTATAGTCATGAAATTTAATTTTAATT
The DNA here is from genome assembly GCA_963277665.1 of Viscum album. NCBI lineage: Eukaryota > Viridiplantae > Streptophyta > Magnoliopsida > Santalales > Viscaceae > Viscum > Viscum album. The sequence goes on from OY728159.1 coordinate 2,013,920,062, forward strand.
ACCCATAATATATCTCAAAAAAAATATATAAAACAAATATGAAATTTAATTTAAAGGAAAAATAATTTTTGAAATGGTGATTTATTCAGGTATCCCATGTCATGCTCCTTTGGAAGTATTTTATATCCTTTTTATGACATGAATATGTCTCGAGGAATGAATTTTGTTTAGTTTCTAAAATTAAATTCCAGCTATATATAAATTGCATTATGGGACTCCAAAATAAGTATAAAAATAAATGATATTGTAGAAATTGTCAATAACATACAATTAGGATTCACAAGAGGAGTGAAATAAGTGAAAAATTAATATTTCCTTATGTATAAGCTTATGTTTAATGTCATTGTCTTGATTCAAATAAATTAAATTTCTTGACATTTGTTTAAAAAATTTAAAATACTAGATTACCTCTTAAACACTTCAAATATATAATGCTATAAATTAATGTAATTTAATTTATTATGTCTGTAGATTAACATTTTAATTAATGTATTTAAATAATTTAATTGAAATATTAAACCGTGTATATCTCAGATGTATATCTGAGTAACTGTGTGTAATCTCATCTACTATATATTTAGGTCTGATCCCATGATACTTCTTTATAATAATTATATTTATTATGAATTGAATTAATCTAAGTTCATTTTAAATATGAGAAAATTCAAATATGTTTACATGAATAATAATAATGGTTCCTTCCTATATAGGCCAAATTTTACATGAAATTATTATATGTCTAGATATTTATAATAGAAATTGATCTCTAAGAAAATAATGATAGTGTATGAATTTTCATAACAAGTTCTATTGTTCTCGTCTCTTTTTAAATATTAGAATCTTCTAAAATATTAACTCATGATTACATATAACTCATAGAGCTGTAATTTCAAATCCTAACTAGATATTCCATGATCTATATTCATCACACATACCACTGAATACTATGTGTGCTCCAATTACATAGGTTGGTGGTATCTCGACCAATGAGTCCATATATAGGACCACATTACTGTGATCCTCTTCTATGATGCCACATAAGCTATCTTTAAACCTTTAACATGAGTCTTTCCAATTGCGATTTACCCCCTTTTCCAAATTGCCTTTGATGAATCTAATTGATAATTGTCTATAGAGTTGTGTTTTTACACAGATTTATTTTGAATTTTTATGATATACATCATACTACCTTAGTAGTTCTTTCATCAATATATTAAAAAATGAGTTCCTTCGTCATTAATGATTGTCCATGGTACCCAAATCCTACATAATATGTTATCCACTGAAAATATTTCATAAATATCTTGTATAATCAATGTTAGAGGATAATAATTCAAACGATTTTGAAACATGACAATTAATATAATAGAATATAATATATATTGAATAAAATTAAGAATTGTCACATGAATTCTACGCCACATACACAGAAAAATTAATAAAAATTAATTTCTTCGAGTCATTTCATTCAATATAATGATATATAGAAAAAATAGAACGTTAATATCTTCTGAAAAATAAATATATATCATTGAATATGTTAGAAAATATAATTCAAGATTCTAAAACGATTCTTTCAATCATCTGTTCTCTAGAGTGGCCTCCAAATGCTTAGGTGAGATTGAATTCAAAAAACTATTCAATTTTTATTTCTAATACGAAGCTTTTTATGATTTGATCATTTCAACTACTCTACATTAATGGTTCTTCCCAAATATAATATATTAATTCAGATTTAGGATTTTGGAACATATTATATTGTATATGAGGTGGTTCTATAAAATTGAATCAATAGTTACCAATGATAGAAAATCAGGACTCTTCACCTTCCATTATATAAAGTACTTCACTAAGAAGGTGATCATTTATTGGGTGTGATTTTCAATTTCTACTTTTTTAGTGTGGGGAGGTATATTGTGAAAATTGGGAAACAAATTTTTAGTCCAAATTATTTTATTAATATAGAATTATATATCCAATATGAAAATCATCCATATCACTAACCCATGTTTAACATAATCCTTTTTCATTATATTCATGAATGATTCATGACCATGAAAACAATAAATTTAGCTTAATGATGATAAGATATAAATTTATTAATTTTAAAAAAACTAATAGGAACACATTTTTTTATTTATATATTTTATTTTCATGGGAATTAATATCTTTCATGTTTTGTCAATGAATTATGTCCCATTCATAATAATATTTGTGATTGTGGCTCCTACAGATAGATTGGACTCATCATATAGAAAATAAAATGTACTCTCAGAGTTGGGTGGTTGAATTATTCGAGTAGTGGATAACCTTTCTTTCAACTAATCTAATTATTATCTTCACCTATCATCAATTTTATAAAAATTTTATTATTAGGTTAATCATGAACGTTGTATAGAATTTTTCCTTAAATAATAAACAAATCTATGGCATAAATTTACATGGTATAAAAATTACATTCAATAATTCTAAAAAATTGGATATGGTAATGAGTTTTTTACTTAAAATATTTCCCTATCAACCTCAATTCCATTTTCTGAAATTATTATTCCTAACACTATTAATTTTTTTACCATGAAATATATAATTTTGATGTTTGAATAGTTTTTTTATTAATGGACATCATTAACTCTTTTTTGAAATTCTATAATCAATTACCAAATGAATTAAAAAATCATTAAAATCATTATGAATTTCTTTTAGGTGGACATAAATATGTTATATGGAAATAATTACCATACACTTATGAAGGGATCGTGGGGTCTTATATCTCCTTAATGTAATATTATATTTGGGAAATTTTTTAACAGGATATATGAATTTCATATTTACTATGTATTTTTGTGTAATTGTTAATTGGATGTACCCTGGATAACCAACATAAAAATAAATAAGGTGTCTTCCTGAATAACCTCTATATAATTTCAATGATTATTTGGATGAGAAATGGAATTTTGTGTAAATTAATAAAGCATCCTATAAACTATACAATCCCTCCTATTTTTTATATTATAATGGAGATCATTTTATTTTTATCATTCGTGAAAATTTTTAGATCAATTTTATTGGTACCACATTGATTGGTCTGACCGACTAAAAATTAGAGATTGGATAAATGATGCCATCTACTAAAAATTTTCTACATTAGAATTAATGACCTCCATGATTGTAAGATTATGCATACTCTATGATCGTCTTACTTGTAGGTAGTCACATTCTTAAAAGATTCATGAAACAATTCATTTTGTTTAATCCATGATATATAACCCAAACACCGTCATTTGGTATGTAAATTCCTTTTAAGATGGTATTTTATAGTTTCTTCTTATTTCTGAATTATATTATTCAACAACATCGTTGATAGATTCTCACCATATATTGGTATGAATACATTAAATCACAGAAATGTTGCTTTAATAAATACTTGGAAAATTAACCACATCTTATATGATGAAATTTTGATATATGGTACATTCAATTTGGAATCACAAAATAAAACTTATCTCCCAATACTAATAATTCATGGATCATACTTGAATCTTCAATTGAGTTTGTACCTTCTTAATAAATGATCAAATTTACTAAATAACTACAAGATAGATTTTTCACTGTTTCATATCTGTTATAGTGTACCATAAAATTTCCATGTTAAATTTAATGGATACCTTCTTTAAATTGATCAAATAATGTTTAAGAAGTAATGTACAACCTAGAATGAATGGTAACTGACATGGTGATACTTCCTATTCCATGGTAAGGACATCAATTTCTACTAGAAAATAATGTCAAATTACTCCAATGAGTATATCATCTAAAACTCCAGCTAAATATATAGTCTCTCCATTAAAAAATTTGACCAAAACTCAAATGAGCTATAATTATATAATATTAAAATATGAAAACACTATTTGGGGCATATCATTTAAGGAAGTTCCATTTTTTCATTAAAAATCATTAAAATTTAAATAAAATATAGTGTGGTGAGTAGATAATTCCCCTAAATTTTGAAATTATTCTGGTATGGGGTAGTGTTATCACAGCTGATATGCATCTACATTAGAGGATGTGAACATTTCCATCTAGATGTCTTCTCTTGGTGCAATGTTCCATCAAACAAAATTCCATTCATTATAATTTTTCATTTTTAATCTCAAAATGAAATATGTGTTTCAATATTCAGAAAGATCGTTGTGATATATTTTTCAATTTGATCAATATATGAATTCTATGATTGAATTAATGTAGATATGAATTGTTTCTTGGTTTTAAAATCTTCCATTTATTAATTATTTTATTGTGTTTCTAGAAATTATATTCTGATCATGAACATTAAATTTTCATTCTTCGTAAAATCATTTATTGAATAGTTCAATATATATTCACCATTGTAATCACATTATTCATAATTTTATAGATATTAAGATTGAATATCTTTTGTAATTATTATAGTGATAATTCGAGTACTCTAATGATGTTCAAAATATTTTATGCTAGTAGCATACCTATGTTCATGGTTGGAAATTCAAACATATTTCTAACTTGGATGGACAAATATTTAGTTTGTTATTTCAATCTATCTTCCCCAGAATTTATTTTCCTAGTTTATGGTTTACTACATAATGGATTATCATTTTTTCTTCTATATAGAGGTGCTTAAAATGACTACTTATTTGGTTATTTAAATAACTACGAGTTTTATTTTATCATTTATTAATATATCTAGATTGTATTTTTATTAGGATATGAATTTTGTCTGAAAGAAATTTATCAATTATGTCAATATGCTAGTTGGTATGGTGGTTAATGTGACAGATTTATATTGAACTAAAATGGCCAGAAGGATGCAGTTCAATATTTTGTCTCATGAATTTAAGCACATAGTTTATAAAACATTTTATGTAAAACCATAAACCATATAACTGAGGCATCACCTATTCTATGCATGATTTATTCAAAGATATTTATGACATGAAACTAGTTAGTTCAATGTTTTTGGTAATAAGTATATTTAATTATCAGATGCTTATACCTTCTGTGCACCCCTTATTTCAATAAATATATTGATGAATTGATTTATGTTTTAATATTTCATCTGAATCAGGCCTCTAAAATCATTAGATTAATTTTACGTATCACAAATTTTTTACATGTGTAATTAATCATAATATAATTATTATTGGGTAGTTCATGGTAAATAAATTTAGAAGAATTGTACCTCTAATTTTTTATACAGGATACATGTAATGTGATTTTTGAAACATGTCTAGTACTCAGAGTGGGTATATTTAGTCGACTATTGCATGCAATACATATCAATTATGATCAATACGCTTCTAGATATATGAACAAATCATTACATAAATATCCCCTATTATGTTTCAATACGTTTTGGTTGTGCCAGATTTTATGTTTTACAATGATACTTTTGTACATCATTCATGTGAAATATAAACTTCCATCATTTAAAATATTCTTCCAAAACATCATGGGGTATGATATTAGAGGATAAATGTGTGTATTCATTACTATGTATGTTTGGGTCTTATCATGTAAATCCAGGGATGTATGGTGGAATTTGAATTAAATTAATTCTTAGTTAATATTTATTTTAAAAGGATCTGAAAATGAGATAGATATTTTTATTTTCAAATCATTGAACACATAGATCATAAATTTTTTAGTTTGGACATTCATCTATATTATTAGGTTCATTACATACATTGAATGTGTTACTTTAATATTTGTATTTAATTTCCTAAACCAATAATTGGAATGGTTTTTCTTAATTTTAACTATTTTTTTATTTTTTATAATAAATTAAATAATGAATTTTAAAACAATAGTTAATTTAATGTTAATGTTTTGGATATTTATGTTGAACAAAATCCTTGAAAATGATGATTTTTCTGATTCACTCCAAATATGTGGTATGTTAGAAATATTTTCTAGAACCACAGTATGGTATAGTTGTTACCCGAAGGTATTTACCCATTGACTAGTGTAGAAAATATAATTTTCAAATATTTATTCATTTTTTAAAACTAATATTGGGATTAAATTGAAAAATTGAAAAATTAAAATAAATATTAATTTTTTTATTTGGAAAAAACATTATGAGAGACTTTGATCAGGTCATGATGGTTTTGAAAAAAGACAATGTTATTATAGTTACAAATTTTTAAAAAAATATTCACCAACAGAATTTCATGAGATAGATTTATCTAATAATTTTTGTCTCTCCCGTGGAATGATGGTTATGGTGAATATATTGTGATTTAAAATGAAAAGGTCATCTAACCTCCTTTATGTGTGTGTGGAATTACGAAAAATCCTCAAAATTAATTAGGGAAATATTTAATAACGTATCTTTTCCCCTCATAATCCAATAGTTTCAAATTATAATTCCACACATATGGTAATGAATGTACACAAATCACAGTCCAACACTAATCCGCTCCCCCATATAGGAAAATTTGAATTGGATGGAGAGATTAATTTAAAATTGAATATTGAAATTGAATTTAATAGAATAAACAACAAATACAAATGAATATGGATATTTACAATTTTAAATAATGTATTGATATTAAAAAGATGAAAAAAACTAGGATTAAAATATTTAACAACATAAACTCATACATGAAAAGGGGGTATATACTTCACATTCGTCATCACTCAAAAAATAACCCATCAATGGATGGGGTAATAGAGATGATGAGGGAGGTTTAGAAAATCAGAATTTGAGGAAATTTTTTTAAAGGAAATGTAAAAATTAAATATGATGCACACTATCATCCAAAGCATCCTGTTAAGAAATATATTTTCATTCCACATAACACTAATATATTGAGATTTATGGAAGCCTAAGATAAACATAATTTTCTATTAATTTATTATATGTCATTATTGCATTTTTTGTGGGTTTGTATTGAAAAATATCATCTATTATTATTTACATAAAAAATACTAATTCTAATTCCCCTAGAGAATTTCATGTCATCAATAGTTTTTATAACATTTAATTTGATATTATATAAATATATTCAATGTGGAATTACTATTCCACTAGAATTCAAAATTGTGGGAGATTGTGTCAAGGATTATAATATTTCTTTCCACAAATTTCATGGATTCATGCATTCTAATAACTCATGTTCCATTCCATTTTGAATTTAAATAATGTGTAATGTTTTTTGGAGTGTATTTTTCCTTATTTTCCTTAGAATCACATTTTCATGCATTAGATTTGGTACATAACATTCCCATGGTTAAAAACATTAATTGTTTGGTTAAATGATCACATTTATCCTCATTTAAATATATATTATTCAATATTAATTAAATCATAAAATTAGGTAAATAATGAAAACATTAAGTTATTAATCTCCACATACAACTATAATATATATAAAAATAATCATTCAATGTATGGTTCTTCTATGTAGTTTACTTGGGATTGATACTTTGAAAAAATACCAGTTCGACTTGCTTCTTGTAGTGCAGTACAAAAGAATATATATTTTTCTTAACTCATCACAGAGTGACCAGGGTATTCACACTATATGATCACCTCATTCAATCAATCAAAAATTCCAAATTAACCTAATCTAGTTCTCTTTTTATTTATGTTGTTCATGTAAACGTGGTTATACTTTTGTATTAGAAAAAATTGATATAAATTAAATAAATTATAATAATGTGATGATGAAACATATTGTTATTTGGCAGAATGGTTTGTCCCTTGTGTTTGGTTACACTAATTCCATCATTATTTATTTTTTATTAAATTGAATTTGATAATTCAATTTATGTAACATCATAAATAAATTACTTAGCTTTTATTATATGAGTTTGAAATTTATATCATGCCTTTGAAATTACATTAAATCACAAAATATCACCACCTATAATAATAAAATAATACAAAAAATTGATTAAGTGTAAAATTTCTAAAATAATTTTATCATGAATTTTTCATTTCAACCCTTCGGATATCATAAAATCCATTTTCTGATGAGTTTTCAAAAGATAATGGTGAGAATTAAAATGAATCAAACAAAAAGAATAGAATTGCAAAAAAAATATCATGGTCTATGTCCACTGTAACTATGTAATAGACTTTCATAAAAAAAAGTAATTAAAACATTAATAATTTAAAGTGATTCATTTATAAATTCAACAAAACTGACACCCAGTAAAAGCATTGTGTCAGTAACATTATATTCATAAACTTAAAGAAATACTGATGAAATGATTGGAATAGATTATTAATATAATGTTTGTTATAGTGAGATATGAAATAAATTCATATTTTATGAAAATGAATTAAATGAAGTGAAAATAAACGGTGATACATAGAAAACAATTAACAAAAAATAATACTAGAATGAAACCCAATGTAGCATTGTCGATACATTACATCGTAATAGAAGATCCTAGATAATTGATTACATTTTTTCATCCAAACACGGTATGTATATAGGTATTTAATATATCATGGGTCATCATTAATTGATCATAATATACAACTATTTGTAACATAGTCATATAATTTTTATTCTCCCATTATTCCTTTCAAAATAGTAAGTTTTTTGATTTCCATGTAATTTGAAACATTATTGATATCCAAGCCCTATAATTAGTTGGGATTAAAACATTCACAATATAATTCATTCATCAAAACACAATTTGGTTGATATTTTGAACTTCCATGGGGAGATCAATTTTGAACATTAGAACAGATGTTGGTCTTGCATTGAATCCTTCTTTTTAATCACATAAGGGATTCATGTTTGTTATTTCATCATATTTGACATCATTGTTTATATTTATTATTTGAAATATTTCTTATAGCATATCATTCCCAGTTTCATACTTTTTAATCTTATTGAATCATTCCTATTTTTTCTTGAGTTTTAAATACGATGTGGAACGTTGTTTTTATAGTTAGTTTAACATATATATAATGTATAGTTTTTTCATCCTTCATGAATATTATTTTCTTTTAATCATCCATTTAGGTTTACAAGGATATTTTCAATGAAAAAATGTTCCACTATAATTATTAATATTATTTAATAAAGTATTTAGAAATATAAATTATAAGTTCATTAAAAAGTATTCCATGTTATCATTCAAAATAAATTTTCATCTAATATGAAATACACTGATTTTATATATTATTTTATATAAAATAATCATTTTATAATATATTTTTTTTTAAATGGATGGATTATGACTATGAATAAAATATGGTTATGAACCCCATTTATTTTTCCATTATTCTGATAAGAATAATTATTTTTCTAATATTCTAGCAAGAATATGTTTGATTCTCATTATATGATTGGCGGGATATATAACTTTTCAATTAATTTGGGAAAAAGGATTTATCATATTTTAATTATGGTATTTGTAATCTTGTTTTCACGTATATAATTTTATGTGTCCATTGAGATTTCATTTCAAAATATTTATGTGTGGACCTAGATTTCATGTCTATATGATTATTCATGGGAATAATTAAATGTCGATATTTTAATTTAAGAAAATGTATTAATATATTTAATATAACTAGTGAAAATAATTATATTTATATAATAACAATAATTTATAATCTTATATGTATCCCAAAACACATGTCTTATGAGAAAACAGTACTCTCATTGATATTGGTCATTGATTCCATTATGAATAACATCGTATGGGATACCAGGATTTATTCTGGGTATCATGGTTTGTATCAATGAAATAAAATTTATGGATGTCCCTTGATAATATATTTTTCTCATACACATATTGTTATTCTATTATAATGTGATCATGAATATCTCCATTGTTTTCCATTATTGGGAATCTGAGCTCACACATTCGTATATTTTGTTCCAATATGATATAAAGAATAGTTTTATGAATTTTATTATATTGAATGGATATAGATATGCATTAAATAATTAGATAATTTTTTGAACAGGTTATTAATTATTTCGTGCCTCCAATGTTACATGACCTATATGATTTTGGAGTATTTTTTATTGACGTATTGAGTTTTAATCTAATAAGATGTAATATTTTTTATAATTGTATTTATTTTGAAAACTGGTATATGAGGAAATATTAGCGTTTTAATAGAAAATATGACAAGGAAACTTTAGTTATATAATTATAAATATTTATAATTATTTGTTAATATTATAATGTTTTGGTAATAATCCAATATTAATTAGGATAAACCTATCATTATAATGATTGAAAATAAACTGTCATGATTTATACATCCTATTACTGAATTTTCATTATTTTTTTCCTATTTACTTATCATTTATCAAACTATGATGTTTTGATATATTAAATTATTTAACAGGAATGAATAATGTGGAAAAATATTATGAAAACAAATGAAACAATGTACCTACGAGGAACCAAATGGCTTAATTTATGAGATTCAATATATTGTCAGTGTTGCCACACAACACTCCCAATAATTTTCTTCTATCATATACTAATATAATCTTATTAATTCATAAATGGGAGATAAAAATTTTATTGAATATTTAATTTTAAAATATAAATCATACTTTAATGGGTCTTTTGATCCAATAGTTTCTACGTAAGGGATCATCCTGAGGATACATATATTTTAAATAATTTTGTTCTCATACTAAGAGAAATGTATCAGAATATTAATTTTATTATAAGGAAAATTATATCAAAAGTATAATGTTATTAATATAGTGAGAATATTTAATAAAATTTATCTATGATATTTGATTAATTTTAGGTATATTTCTTAGAATGACCATATCTTATACTCTACATAAAAATTTGGAGATGGAATTTCAAAAGATTAAATTGATTGATATTTAATCCATTATAAAATATGATGGAAATTTAACCATACATGAAATGTATTATTTATGTTAAATTATTTACTAGGAATTAAATGAAATAATTTATTTGGTTTGAAAAAAATTATTCTAAATGAATTATCCATAATAGACATTAGTAAATATGAATAAATCATTCGGTGTGCACTAAAATTTGAAATGGATGATGGAATACATAATTTTTATGAGGATAATATTAGAATTATATAGATATATTAATGCTTCAATTGTATTTAAAATGGTGGGAATATATATATTTCCAACCACATACATTCCATAATGGTGGGAATGAGAATTCATGTGAATTTTAGTAAGGAACAAAAATATATTTCAAGATTGGAATATGTGAAATTTGAGAAAAATAATTACAATATATTGAAAATAGGTTATTTAATGAAATTAATCGATATATATCTCAACAAAATTAAACACAAAAATATTATTTCCACAGATAATGTCATTTTTTTAATTAGCGAATAAATTCATGAATATAATAGATAATTATTATAATAACCCACAACGACCTCTATAGAAAATGAAAAAAGGAAATATAATGTAAGTACAATAGTTTGAGAGAATCATGACAGTTAGGGAACATTTATCATTCAATATAAAATTCAGGACTAAATATTATTTATTAGTTGAGTAATCCCTAAAATACTTATTCATTAATGATATTTGAGGTTGTTTTGAGTATTGATTAGCTCTCTCAACAAAGACACAATTTATTTTTCTCAAATAAAGAAATAAGTATTAAATTTATACATCTATATATTATTTAAAATATTGTTATGTTTATCTTTGGACTTTATGACATCAAATCATATTTAGTTTTCTATCTTGGTCATATACATTTTATTCTTTTATTATAGTTAATTGTTTATGGAATGGTTTATGATGAGCTTTCTATACTTTATTAGAGATTTATTTCTTAATTACTCATATTTGGTTTTATGTACTATTTTGGGATTTTTAAAATATCTATAGGATGAAGGTATAAATAATTTATCTTATGAGAAAATAAATTTTTTTCAAGAAACAATTATCTCTAATAAATATTTCATAGAAAAAATATTAAATAGTTATAATTCAATGAAAAATCTATGGTTGTGATTATTTATATGGAATGAATAAAAATCAACTATTTCTGTTTATTGGAGAAACATAACAAGATATTAATATAATACATTAAAATTACAAAAATCTATCAAAATGAATGTTTTAATTTTACTCTTCTTAAAATGAAAATAGTGGTCTCTCAATCCATCGCAGCTTTACAGTCTTATGATAAAAGACATTCTCCTAAACATGACCTATATTACACTCTTTTAAATAATGGGAATCTATTGTCTCTTCCATGTAAATATTTACAAATCACATTGACTTTGAAAAATTTTGAAACATCATTTTATGATAGTCTTTATAGTTCACATTCTCTTCATTAAAGATAATTTTATGGTTACCCTTATTATAATTTGGTATTAAACAAAGGAATTATAATATTTCAATCTATTGATTACAGAGTAGAGTACCTGTAATGCCATGACCCCAGTTACCCAGAGTCGGTGCATTATTTTAATGCATTGGCATGATTACAAGGAATCATGTACCAAAGGACCGATCAGTTTAGCAGTCTTGGAAAATATATTACATACATGAATGTTACATTACACTTCATAACATACAAAACAACATAAATTATCCTTTATTAATTCCATTATTTCCTTGTATTAACCCTGCATATCTATCACAATACACTTCTTGGAATCCTGGGAAAAATAAAACATTGAATGGGGTGAGCTCAAATGCATAGTAAGGGTATGTAATAATGTGGAAAATGATATAAATATTAAGCATGATAAATAATTGAAACCGCATGCCCTTACCAATAATAAACATGAATACTTTTATGGAAAAAATATGAGATGAGAAAATAATGCCATAATAAAACACAATCATGGGTATTCTACTAGTCGAAGGACCACATGAACCATCAATATTATATCCACAATGAGGGAATGTATAATGCTGTAATTTAATTTCATTTTCAAGGCTTTGTGCCAAGACCTAGGGGATGTTGTAACCCGAACCCAACCCAGGGTGCCTCTAATAACTGGACACCATCCCGTAGTGCCTCTAATTATCGGACATCAACCTGGAGTGCCTCTAATAACCAGACACCAACCCTAAGTGCCTCTAATAACTCGAAACCAACCTGGCGTGCCTCTAATAACCGGATACCACCCCAGAGGGCTTAATTTTACCTATCCCCAACCCTGAACATACTAGTCCAACACATTCATCTTAAGAAGATGATGAAATATAACATAAACAATTGTATTAAAAATAGCATACGAAATTACATAACATTAATCATAAGACATTAATGACATAAAAATAACTCATTAATAGTCAAAAATATCACAAAACCTTACATACAGTATGGATGATTTGTATCATAATAAATCAACTTCAAATAAGTGTAAAATTTTCAAAGGATATTGAAATATATGAAATCAAAACTATTTTGGAGAAATATCTATTTTTTGAAATCATTTAAAACTAAAATAGAAATAAAAAATTTACTTTGAGAATATATTTATTTGCTTTTAAGGGAATCTTTAAAGATTTTATAATGGCAGAAAATAGCTGCACCCGCCATATAACATAAAAAAACATTCTTACCTTAACACTGTCGAGAAGGTTAAGGACCTTTTTTGGAAAATGAAAAAAAGGATTCCATTATAAAATTCTTATAAAAAGCAAAAAAGGGTAAAAATGACATTAAACCACAGTCTATAATATAGTATGAATTATTTCAAATACTTTTTTTAAGAAACGTTGGTGTGGATGATAAGGAGATCCTAGTTGATAAATACATATAAACAACCTCGGATAATGAAGAGATTGTAAAATAAACCCTTAAAAATTTGGTAACTTACGAAACATACAACCCATGAAAGAGTTATAATACAATGAATATGTAGAGACACATAAATTAAAGTTTATTACACATTGATTACAATTATGTGCAGTACATACACCACACAAAAGGTAATAGTGGCAATTTCGCATGAATCTGACGGAAATAAGGTGTGAGATGAAAAACCCTTACATTGTACTTTTCCTTGGTTGGGGATAGGTTAACACATGTATAATGGTTAAATAATTGTTATTAAATTATTAAATAATCATATATATTAATAATATATCATATATGATCTTTTAACATTGCTTTGTTATTAATATCTTAGTAATATCATCATTTCAAGTGTTAACTTACTCGTTTTATTTTATATGTTTTGTTATGTAAGACATGTTTTTTACAGATAGGTTGTATATTATTCATATCTAGAATGATATTAAGTCATTAATCTGTATTATTAATCATCAAATGATAATTATATTTGAATGGATATGATGGGGAATGAATCGCATCGCCATCGCAGAGATGGTAGTCCGTACGTACACACGAGCGATAATATCATTTTTTTGATATTAAAATAATTTATAATTGGATGTTATATCATATATAAAGAATCATTATCATGTTTTATTTATTATTTACATGAATTACACATCATTATTATACACATCCAAATAATAATATGTTGAATAACAATTACAGCACGACGTGGAGACAGTAAGCCGTACGTATGCACGTATGGTGATATGTCATTCAAAGGATTGATAGAATACTAAATATTTTTATACCATGATTATAGTAAAATCAATGTTTTTATAATATACTGGAGATATAATTTTATAATGCTAATAACAATGAATGAAGAAGTGGAAGAAGAAAGGAATTTGTAAAAGGGTGGTGAAATCATTACCTCTTCTTCGGGTTTTTCCCTTTGATTTGATCAAAAGGGCTCCTTAGGTTGGCTTTATGACTAAAGGAAGGCCTATAGGATTAAGTGAGGGATTCTTATAGAGTATTTGGTCAGGGTCTGGCCGATCCTAAATATAATGACCCATACTTTGCATACATTGTTAATACTTCAAAATTGAAGCACACTTATTACAACATATGATAAAACCACAGAGGACCATATAGGTATAGTGTCTTTAGAAACTGGGAAACATAAACAACTGGTTCATAAATCTTCTACAGTGTCTCCCATTTATTTCATCATATCTAGGGTCCCTTTTAGCATATTCTACTTAATATCCATCTTCCTGACCTGGGGAAAAGAAAACATAAAAGGGTGAGCTCAAATGCTCAGCAAGGGCAAATAAAGGAAATAAAAATCATATCATATCTTTTTGAAAATCATAACCTGCAAAGAGATCATAATATCTTAACATGGAACAAATCATAGAAGTGAAAATGAGATCCCCATAATCATAACATGGAACTTGAAACTTTGTGGCATGCACACATAATCATGGAAAATCATTTCTTGTTAGTCATGACTCATTTCCAAGACTATCTTAGTGGACAAAGTCCCTTTCTGAACCAAGTCACCCTCGTTCCAGTCCTGTTTCACTTTACCGGTATAATCTACCATTCCATCCATGTCTATCTCATGAGATATAAAATCTTTACCCAATGCACTGGAGGGAGATATAGGTCCCACCCATCTTATAATGAATCCTTTCTTATGTGTTCCACATAATCATAAACCATACATCATAGCGTAACCCATGTAAAAAAATGGGATTATTAAACAACATGACATCATAAAACAATTCATATAAGATAAAGAAAAAAAATATTTCCATCAAAACATAATCAAATCCATGTAATAATAGGGATAAAAACAGAACCCTTTTATTATCTTAGATGGAAAATAATTTTGATAAAATACTTGAACTCCATTCTTGAGGAAAATATCCTTTCTACTTCAAAAACACTTTTCCTTTCATAACATGTCATACAATTTTAAACTAAAATAAGTTGATTAAAAATAAACATGAATACTTATAAAGGAAGCTTCTTGGAAATAAAGTTTTAAAAATCCATTCATGCCGTATAAGTTAAAAAAACATTCTTCGTACTTTTGTCGAAAAAGTCAAAAAGTACCTTGTACGAAAAACGACATGAGATTCCTTTCATATTCTTTACTAAAAACTCACCGAAGGGTAAAATTGGATTTAAACTAGTGTAAGTGGATGGAAACAATATTACATATTGATGGAACATTGATATGGATGATAAAATACACCCCAGTAAATACTTACGAATAAACAATCTCGGATAAAAATGAGATTGTGATATTTCCCTTACCTTAGGTCTTGATTTTCTTTGTACGTGTCTGAAGCTCCTGTATAATGGTTTAAATAATGTTATTGACTTATTACAGAATCATTCATATTGATATTATATCATATATGGTCATATTCTTAGCTTCTTGTTAATAATATTTCATTGTTACTTGTTACTCGGGTCTTTGTTGCCTTTTATTCTTATGCGTGTTTTGCAGAATAAATTCTTATTCTTATTTTAAGGTTATAGATACCTTATATCCATAATGGTATTAGTGTAACATATATCATATTTATTCATTCAATTCATTCAATTCATTTATATAATTACTATGTAATGATGATCATGTAGAAGGAGTTGCTTCACATCGTGGAGACGGTATTCCATACGTACGCACGAGTGATGATATCGTTCCTATGATCGTGGAATTGTATTGGAGTGTATATATATTATTTCATTATCAATATTACTTTATAATAATCATAAATAGTTACTCATTACACCATTATACCCATCCTTTTATGGTGATGGTGGAAAATAGATTACACCACGGCGTGGAGACGGTATTTCGTACGTACGCACGCGCGGTGATTTCATTTTTCTGTAGGATGGATATAAGGTGAATTAGGGTTGTTTCATATTTATAATAACATATCAGTATGTAAGTAATACTGATGTTATTACTTTATCATGAAACAACTAAAGAATAATAAGTTTAAGAAGAAAGAAATTGAAAAGATCGTTAATGGATATTACCTCTTCTTTGGAACGCCTCTTTGAATCCTCCACTTAGGGAACTAAGATTGGTCTTTGAAGAAGACCAGGGCCTCTAGGATTATTCTAGGGAAGTGGAGAGGAGAAAATGGCAGGGTTTGGCCGAGCTTGAGTGCTCAAATTGGTGTGTGGAGGAGGGGGAGGAGGTGCCCTTTTATAAGGGAGGAGAGGGGCACCTTAGGAATATCTCAAAATATTATTTTATATTAAAGTCAAAATCGGTTTATAATGGTTCCAAAGGGTCTTATTTCGAAGCTAAAGTGGGGATGGGTCGAAATCCTATCAACCAATAGGATTTAGACAAGTTTAGGGTATTATTTTAACCTTATCAATTAGATTTAACTCTAAGTTAAATAATTTAACTTTTACCGTGTCTTTTTGTTTTCTTTCACTATATGGTTAATACACTTACTATAACATGCCAAAAGAACCCCAAATTGTTTATTATTAATATATATATTCTTATGTAAGTCATTTGGCCGAACCTTAGATTTTTAGGAATAAAATAACAATTAATAATATAATATTTGATTTAAAAACTATTTTGTGTCAATTTTGACACTATTTGATATATGATTTTTTTTAAAGTAATAACAGAATTATATGTTCGAACCAAGTTGATTAAATCAACACTAATATATCATAGTGACCTAAAAAATTAGTGTAATTCATAAAAATTCTCAAATTACATTTATTTTGGTCTTTATAACATCAATTATGTCAATATTTTATTAATAAGATAATTACTGCATCATAATTGTGTCATAAATAAATTAAATTATTTAATGTCTAAAAATTATAAATAAAATACCATTGTGTAGGAAATCTCTTTAGATTTCTAATTAATATTTATAGTCGAATTTATCTTATATATAACCCCATATTAATAATGATTTACTTATTAAACTTTGATTTTAACTATTTTAACCCTTCTTTAAATAAATTAATAATAAATGTCCTAATCTAACTCAAGTGGGCCTAAATGGTCATATTTTATTCATAAGGTTGTTTTTGGTAGAATTACATTTATCCAAATGAATTATGAAATGTGTTAGGGTAATAGTAATATCATATTTACCCTTAGTTACCCTATTTACTATTAACCGCGGTAAAAAAAAGTAAAAAGTTACTATTCACCAAAAAATTATTTTTATCTCATTGAACCACATTTTACTTACTGATATCAACCGTGTCTATCGGATTTTAGAAATTCCATTCACAGAAGCGGTAAAATTAAGTTTTATGCAAAATTTAGTTTTTAACGTACCACTTAGTGGTTTCACTATTCATCAAAAATTGAAAGTTTTCAGAAAAATACCAAAATTTCACCCTAGGCTAATTTCGGTATTCCGAATCCAAAAATGAAGTCCATTTTGAAAAATAAAATTTATAAAATTTCAAAAAGTGTTTATTACTATTCATAACGGCTAGTTTTAATAATATTTTAATAGCATATCGTTGTTTAGTGAAACTCGGTATTGCGTACGATGCAAGCTATCGAGGAAGGTCGCGATTGCGTGTAAAGTAAGCCAAGCAAGTGTGTAGTGAAATATTCCTTTGAACACAATATTACTCATAAAAATCTCGGGTGTTACATTCTACCCCCCTTAAAAATAATTTCTCCCTCGAAATTCGTCACTTTGTAACAAACAGATGAGGATACTTCTCCCTCATCATATCCTCAAGCTCCCATGTAGCTTCTTCTAATTGGTGGTTCCTCCATCAAACTTTCACCAATCGAGTGGTCTTGTTTCGTAGGACTTTTTCGCTACGATCCAGAATCTCTATTTATTGTTCTTCATAAGAAAGATCTTGCTCCAGCGGTACAACATCTGAGCTGAGTACATGTGAAGGATCAGGTATGTACTTTCACAGGTGAGATACATGGAACACATCGTGAACTTGAGAGAGATTCGGTGGAAGTGCCAATCGGTAAGCTACCTTTCCAACACGATCCAGTATTTCGAAAGGACCGATATATCTAGGGCTCAACTTCCCCTTCTTTCCAAATCTCATAACCCTCTTCCAGGGAGATATTCATAAGAACACTTTATCACCCACTTCACACTCTAGGTCTTTTCTTCGGTTGTCGGTATAACTTTTCTGTCGACTCTGAGCTGCTCTTATGTGTTGTTGAATAGATCTGACCTTTTCTGCCATTTCATCAACGAGATCAGGTCCAAATCGCTTTCTTTCCCCAACATCATCCCAACAAGTTGGAGTCCTTCATTTCATTCCATAGAGAGCTTCATAAGGAGCCATATGAATACTGGAGTGAAAGATATTATTATAAGAAAATTCCACCAAAGGTAGGTGCTGGTCCCAACCTCCTTTGGAATCAATAGAGCAACCGCTCAACATATCTTCTAGGGTTTGAATTGTTCTTTCAGACTGACCGTCTATCTGGGAATGATAAGCAGTGCTGAAACTCAACTCTGTATCCAGAGTTTGCTGAAGACTTCGCCAGAACATCGAGGTAAATCTCTGATACCGATCAGATATAATAGAAAGTGGTACTCCATGCAATCTTACCACTTCCTTTACATATATCCTGGCAAGCTGATCTAGAGAGAAATCCTCTCTAATAGCAATGAAGTGTGCAGACATTGTAAGATGATCAACTATTACCCAAATAGCATTATTTCCTTTGGATGTTTTAGGAAGTCCTGTGACAAAGTCCATAGTGATGTTTTCCCATTTCCATTCGGGTATGGGTAATGGTTGTAACATCCCCTTAGACTTCTGTCTCTCAGCTTTAACTTGTTGACAAACCAAGAATCGAGAGACATATTCAGCAACATCTCTTTTCATGCCATCCCACCAGAAGTACTCTTTCAGGTCCCTATACATCTTCGTGCTTCCTGGATGAATAGAGAATGATGAACTATGAGCCTCATCCAGCAGATCCTTCTTTAATTCGGGGATGGGAGGAACACAAACCCGATTCCTGAACATTATTATCCCATCCCAATCAAGGTTAAATTCAGGAACATTTCTCACCTTCTTTTCTAACTCGACATCTTCTTTCTGTGCCTCTTTAATCTTACATATATAGATGGTTGAACATTCATTTGAGAAAGATAAGATTTTTCCTCTTCCATTATAATTCCAAGATCCATCCTTTGTAAATCCATAAATATTGGATCTTTTGTGATCCTCATCATGGACAAACTAGCATGGTCTTGTCGACTTAATGCATCTGCCACCTTGTTTGCTTTCCCAGGGTGGTAATGTATTGAGCAGTCATAATCCTTAATCAGCTCCAACCATCTTCTTTGACGCATATTCAACTCCTTTTGTGTGAAAATATACTTTAAACTTTTATGATCAGTATAAATATAACACTTTTCACCATAAAGGTAATGCCTCCAAATCTTTAATGCAAAGATTACCGCAGCCAACTCCAAATCATGTGTTGGGTAATTTTGCTCATGGATTTTCAACTGTCGTGAGGCATAAGCTATCACCATATCATTTTGCATAAGAACACACCCCAATCCCTTCTTGGATGCATCACTGTAGATCACAAACCTTTCTCCACTACAAGGCAGTGTGAGCACAGGTGCACTGGATAACCTTCTTTTCAACTCCTTGAAATTCTCTTCACATTCCTCTGTCCAAACAAACATAACTCCTTTCCGAGTCAACTTGGTGAGTGGATTAGATAATCGTGAAAAATCCTTTACAAAACGTCGATAATATCCAGCCAAACCAAGAAAACTTCGGATCTCAGTTAATGTTGTTGGTCTTGACCATCATTTGATAACCTCTGTTTTTGCTGGATCCACAGATAACCCCTCTTTTGAGATTATGTGACCCAAAAATGCAACTTTTTGAAGCCAAAATTCACACTTGGTAAATTTGGCATAAAGATTCTCCTTTCTCAGGGTCTTCAATATAATTCTCAAGTGATCTTCATGCTCTTCCATGCTCTTTGAAAAGACAAGAATATCGTCTATAAAGACTACCAAAAATTGATCAAGATAGTCTCTAAAGACTCTATTCATTAGATCCATGAAGATAGCAGGGGAATTAGTAAGACCAAATGGAATCACTATAAATTCATAGTGTCCATACCTTGTACGGAAAGCCGTCTTTGGTATATCCTCACTTTTGACCCTTAATTGATGATACCATGAACGAAGATCAATCTTGGAAAAGTATTGAGCTCCGCGTAGTTGGTCAAATACGTCATCAATGCGTGGGAGAGGATATTTGTTCTTGATAGTGATCTTGTTATGTTCTCGATAATCAATGCAGAGTCTCATTGATCCATCATTCTTCTCAACAAATAGAACAGGTGCTCTCCAAGGTGACGCACTAGGGAGTATGAATCCCTTATCAAGATTCTCTTGGAGTTTCTTCTTCAATTCCTGCAACTCAATTGGGGCCATTCTATAAGGTGTCTTTGAAATAGGCAAAACACCAGGTACGAGTTCTATTGAAAATTCAACTTCACGATTTGATGGAAGACCCGGTAATTCCTCTGGAAAGACATCATCAAACTCCCGTATGATGGGCATATTCTTAATCGTAAGTTTCTCACCAACCATTTGAGATAAATAACCTTCATTTAGTGGAATAAATACCCATAAGATGGAAGGAATTTCCATTGGAAGGTTATATTCATCCTTGCATCGATAAACGATCGTAGATTGATCTGGAATATGAAATGTGACTTCCCTTCTTTGGAAATTGATATGAGCTCCATGTAGAGAAAGCCATTCCATGCCAAGAATCACATCAAATTCCACCAATGGAAGGATCACAAGATTTGCAGGAAGCACTTTCCCACAAACTTTGATCGGAGAAGAATTATAAACTTTTGATGCGACTGTTGTGCCATTGGGTGTTGTCATAGCTAACTCAACATCTAATTGTTGAGGTAATACGGTGATTCCCTTAGAAAATTTTTCAGAAATAAAAGAGTGGGTGGATCCAGAATCAAATAAAACATTTTCTACTTTAGAGTGGATGGTAAGTGTACCTTTCACCACTTCGTTATCGTACTCCACATCACTGATAGAAATTGCATGTGACTTTCCTTTGTCTTTAGCCTTAAGATTTTGTTGACGTCGACCATCATCATCAACCCTTGGATTTGGGCATTGAATGGCATAATGCCCCATCTCCTTGCACTTGAAACATTGAAGTGTAGTAGGTTCATTCTGTGTATCCCTTCCTTTGTTTGCATCATTAGACATCTTCTTCCCATTATCGCGGCATTCAAATGCCCGATGACCTTCCTTTCCACATTTGAAACATTTACTTGTCCCTTTAAGACAACTCCCTCTATGTTTCATTCCACACTTTGAGCATAAGGGAAATATCATCTTCTTTTCAGTGTTCTCTTTATATTTTCCTTTGAATTCCATCTTCCTCTTCTTATCAAACCCATGTGACTGATGGTTTACACCAATCTCCATCTCGACTTTGAGAGCACATCGAATGATTTCCTCGTAGCTATTGAAGTCCCTTATGGCTAACTCCCTTCAAAGACTTGGTTTTAAGCCACTAAAGAATTGATCGATCTTACTCTCAGGTTGGATAATAATACCAGAAGCGTACCTTGGAAGTCTTGTAAAATATTCTTTATAGGTACCAACAGATTCATCATCCCTTTGCTTCAGTTCAAGAAACTCTTTCTCCAACTTTGTTCGGAGAATACGAGGAAAGTACTTATTAAAAAATAAGTTCTTGAACTCGTCCCATTCCATAGACTCAATTTCATCCCTTTGCCTCATATTCTTAATAAGATTCCACCATTGATCAGCATCTCCTTCGAAACGATACTCTGCTAGGATGACTTTATCATGTTCATAACATTGAAGAACTGAAAATATCTTTTCAGTAGTACTAATCCATTGTTCAGCAACTAATGGATCAGTAGACCCACTGAAAGAAGGTGGGCGCTGCCTCATAAAGGATTCAACAGAATGTTGCTCCTTCCTTTGCTCGTTTGGAAGTCCTGCATGATTCATAGCTAGAGAAAGTTGTGTGAGCATGGCTACAAGATTTTTAATTCCATCTCCCATATCGTTTGGTTGCTCAGGGGGACAATCATTGCATTTCCCATCGCATTCTACATTAACACGGTTCCTTCAGGTTCTAGCCATTGACTAAAACCAAGAAGAATAGTGTGAGCAACACTAATTATAATTGGAAAACCACATAATCAAGGATAAAATTTCACACTTAAGGTCTTATCCTAGGGTATTCATGGCCATTTCTAAAACACTAAGATTGTGTTCTATGCTTAGACGTATCCTTAGGGTTTTTACGAAGGCTTTCACATCCTAGTTTCCAAAGGTTGACTATACCTTTCCTCTGATACCAACTATAACGACCCATACTTTACATACATTGTTAATACATAAAAATTGAAGCACACTTATTAAAACATATGATAAAACCACAAAGGACCGTATAGGTATAGTGTCTTTAGAAACTAGGAAACATAAAGAACTGGTTCATAAATCTTCTACGCTGTCTCCCATTTATTTCATCATATCTAGGGTCCCTTTTAGCATATTCTACTTAATATCCATCTTCCTAACCTGGGGAAAAGAAAACATAAATGGGTGAGCTCAAATGCTCAGCACGGGAAAATAAAGGAAATAAAAATCATATCATATATTTTTGAAAATCATAACCTGCAAAGAGATCATAATATCTTAACATGGAACAAATCATAGAAGTGAAAATGAGATCCCCATAATCATAACATGAAACATGAAACTTTGTGGCATGCACACATAATCATGGAAAATCATTTCTTGTTAGTCATGACTCATTGCCAAGACTATCTTAGTGGACAAAGTCCCTTTCTGAACCGAGTCACGCTCGTTCCAGTCCTGTTTCACTGAACTGGTATAACCTACCGTTCTAGCCATGTCTATCTCATGAGATATAAAATCTTTAGCCAATGCATTGGAGAGAGAGATATAGGTCCCACCCATCTTATAATGAATCCTTTCTTATGTGTGCCACATAATCATGAACCATACATCATAGCGTAACCCATGTAATAAAAATGGGATTATTAAACAACATGACATCTTAAAACAATTCATATAAGATAAAGAAAAAAAATATTTCCATCACAACAAAATAAAATCCATGTAATAATAGGGATAAAAACAGAACCCATTTATTATCTTAGATGGAAAATAATTTTGATAAAATACTGGATCTCCATTCTTGAGGAAAATATCCTTTCTACTTCAAAAACACTTTTCCTTTCTTAACATTTCATACAATTTTAAACTAAAAGAAGTTGATTAAAAATAAACTTGAATACTTATAAAGTAAGCTTCTTGGAAATAATGTTTTAAAAATCCATTCATGCCGTATAAGTTAAAAAAACATTCTTCGTACTTTTGTCGAAAAAGTCAAAAAGTACCTTGTAAGAAAAATGACAAAAGATTCCTTTCATAATCATTACTAAAAACTCACCGAAGGGTAAAGTTGTATTTAAACTATTGTAAGTGGATGGAAAAAATATTACATATTTATGGAACATGGATGTGGATGATAAAATACACACCAGTAAATACTTACGAATAAACAATCTCGGATAAAAATGAGATTGTGATATTTCCCTTACCTTAGGTCTGATTTGCTTTGTACGTGTCCGATGCTCCTGTATAATGGTATAAATAATGTTATTGAATTATTCCAGAATCATACATATTGATATGATATCATATATGGTCATATTCTTAGCTTCTTGTTAGTAATATTTCATTGTTACTTGTTACTCAGGTCTTTATTGCCTTTTGTTCTTATGCGTGTTTTGCTGAATAAATTCTTATTCTTATTTTAAGGTTATAGATACCTTATATCCAGAATGGTATTAGTGTAACATATATCATGTTTATTAATTCAATTAATTTATATAATTACTATGTAATGATGATCATGTAGAATGAGTCGCTTCACATCGTGGAGACGGTATTCCGTACGTACGCACGAGTGATGATATCGTTCCTATGATCGTGGAATTGTATTGGAGTATATATATATTATTTAAGTATCAATATTACTTTATAATAATCATAAATAGTTACTCATTACACCATTATACCCATCCTTGTAAGGTGATGGTGGAAAATAGATTACACCACGGCGTGGAGATGGTATTCCGTACGTACGCACGCGCGGTGATTTCATTTTTCCGTAGGATGGATAGAAGGTGAATTAGGGTTGTTTCATATTTATAATAACCTATCAGTATTTAAGTAATACTGATGTTATTACATTATCATGAAACAACTAAAGAAGAAGAATTTTAAGAATAAAGAAATTGAAAAGATCGGTAATGGATATTACCTCTTCTTTGAAACGCCTCTTTGAATCCTCCACTTAGGGAACTAAGATTGGTCTTTGAAGAAGCCCAGGGCCTCTAGGATTATTATAGGGAAGTTTAGAGGAGAAACATTCAGGGTTTGGCCGAGCTTGAGTGCTCAAATTGGTGTGTGGAGGAGGGGGAGGAGATTCACTTTTATAAGGGTGGAGAGGGGCACCTTAGGAATATCTCAAAATATTATTTTATATTAAAGTAAAAATCGGTTTATAATTGTTCCAAAGGGTCTTATTTCGAAGATAATGTGGGGATGGGTCTGAATTCTATCAACCAATAGGATTTAGACAAGTTTAGGGTATTATTGTAACCTTATCAATTTGATTTAACTCTAAGTTAAATAATTTAACTTTTACCGTGTCTTCTTGTTCTCTTTCACTATATGGTTAATACACTTACTATAACATGCCAAACGAACCCCAAATTGTTTATTATTAATATATATATCCTTATCTAAGTAATTTGGCCGAACCTTAGATTTTTAGGAATAAAATAACAATTAATAATATAATATTTGATTTAAAAACTATTTTGTGTCAATTTTGACACTATTTGATATATGATTTTGGTGAAAGTCATAACAGAATTATATGTTCGAACCAAGTTTATTAAATCAACACTAATATATCATATTAACCTATAAAATTAGTGTAATTCATAAAAAGTCTCAAATTACATTTATTTTGGTGATTATAACATCAATTATGTCAATATTTTATTAATAAGATAATTACTGCATCATCATTGTGTCATAAATAAATTAAATTATATAATGTCTAAAAATTATAAATAAAATACCATTTTGTAGGAAATCACTTTAGTTTTCTAATGAATATTTATAGTCGAATTTATCTTATGTATAACCCCATATTAAAAATGATTTACTTATTAAACTTTGATTTTAACTATTTTAACCCGTCTTTAAATAAATTAATAATAAATGTCCTAATCTAACTCAAGTGGGGCTAAATGGTCATATTTTATTCATAAGGTTGTTTTTGGTCGAATTACACTTATCCAATAGAATTAAGACATGTGTTAGGGTAATAGTAATATCATATTTACCCTTAGTTACCCTATTTACTATTAACCGCGGATAAAAAAAGTAAAAAGTTACTATTCACCAAATAATTATTTTTATCTCATTGAACCACATTTTACTTACTGATATCAACCGTGTCTGTCGGATTTTAGAAATTCCATTCACAAAAGTGGTAAAATTATGTTTTATGCAAAATTCAGTTTTTCACCTACCACTTAGTGGTTTCACTATTCATCAAAAATTGAAAGTTTTCAGAACAATATCAAAATTTCACCCTAGGCTAATTTCGGTATTCCGAATCCAAAAATGAAGTCCATTTTGAAAAATAAAATTTATAAAATTTCAAAAGGTGGTTATTACTATTCATAACGGCTAGTTTTAATAATATTTTAATAGCATATCGTTGTTTAGTGAAACTCGGTATTGCGTACGACACAAGCTATCGAGGAAGGTCACGATTGCATGTAAAGTAAACCAAGAAAGTCTGTAGTGAAATATTCCTTTGAACAAAATATTACTCATAAAAATCTCGGGTGTTACACAAAAGGCTTCGAATGTGTGAATTAATGAGAAGCGGGAGATCCCTTTTATAAGAGGGGTGAGGGGCACCTTTGGAAAATTTAGAAAAATTGTTTTATAATAAATTCATATTGGGTTTCTAATGGATCCAAAGTGTATTATTTAAATTTTAAGGTGGGGATAGATCAAAAACCACTCATCCAATAGCATTTAGACAGGTTTGGGATACTATATTAACCTTATTATTAAGTATTAACTCTTAGTTAATTAGATTAACTTTTACAATGTCACTTTTTATTTTTATATTATATGGTTAATAAACATACTATCTACATCCAAGAGACCCTAAGTGGTCAATAAATGATACAATTATCATGATATAAGTCTCTTGGCCAAACCTTATATTTTCAGGAATTTAATATCAATTAATGATATAATATTTATTTTAAGAACTTTTTTATGTCAATTTTGACACAATTCAATAAATGATTTTTGTAAAAATCATAACAGAATGATTACTACGAAAAAAGTTAATTAAATAAATCATAACAGGTCATATTAACCTAGAATTTTTTTTATTTATAAAAAGTCTCAAATTACATTTATTTGTGTATTTATAATATCTATTATTCTAATTATTCATTTATTAGGTAATTACTGCATCACCATTGTGTCATAAATAAAATAAATTATTTAATGTCTAAAAATTATAAATAAAAAACCATTATGTAGGAAATATTTTTATCTTTATAATTAATATTTATATTTGAATATACAACATATATAACCCTATGTAATAATTGTTTTTCTAAAAGATATATGCTTATGTTGTTTTTGTATTTATTTTATCTTAATTAAAATAAAGTGTCCCTATCACCTACAAGTGGTTCCATGGGGTCCCAAAATCGACCCAAATTTTCCCATGGTCAGGCATGTATCCATTAATAAGCTTAGGATACGTTTTAGATTAATTTATTATTATTATTATATTATTTTTTAACCCTTATTTACCAGATTTACCCTTTAACCATGGTAAATAAAATTTTTACCGAAATAATTATTCAAAATGTCTAAAAATAAAAGTTAGCAATTTAAAAATTTTGTTCATCCTGATTCAAGATATGGAATCCGTTTATCCAAATTCAAAACACAGAAGTGGTATAAATTAATTTAAAATTAATTCCCGCTGTCAAAACAAAAAACGTGTTTTTAAGATATAATAACTATCAAAAGATTGATTCAGGATTATGATCGGTTTAATTGTGAATTTCTGTCCAATCACCAACATTGAATTAAATGGTAAAAATATATTCTAAATATACTTTAAAACCACTCAAATTCATAATTTATCACTATTAATTATTTTGATTAAAAAACTTGTTTTTAATTAAAATTTTGTAATTTTCACTATTCATCAAAATATAAGTTATCCGAAAAGTACTGAAATTTAACCTTAGGCTAAATTAGATACATAGAATCCAAAAATGAAGTCCATTTTGAGAGATAAAATTTATAAAATTTCAAAAACTAGGTATTACTATTCATAATAGCCAGTTTGATTGGTTGTGGTGTGTGTTAGAACTCGAAGTTGTGTACAACACACGCTAAGTATTATTCAATGAGAAGCATACCGAGGAAGCTTGGAGTGTTAAATTGTAAATTTTTGATGTCCCCATTCTGAATAATAAATTTATTTAGTCAAATTGAATACATAAAAGTTTTAAAATACTGGATTTAAAAAGGGTTCACCATTAAAAGTTTGTAAAAGTGCATTTTTGAAAAATACTTCTATTATCTACAAAAATGAATTTGTTCTTACATAATGTCTAAGAAACTCATAATATGGAATCTAAAATTATAAGGATAATATAAAGATCAAAATTCAGTTAATACTATTCATAACCTCTATTGAATGGCTAGTTTGGTAAGTCGTAGTGCGCTTGAACTCGGTGTTGCGTATAGTGAAAGTTATTGAATAATTTTGAATAAATAACACATTAAGAAATATTGGGGTGTTACATTCTCCACTCCTTAAATAAAATGTGTTCTCACAATTTGAAAATTTTTTATGCAAATAAAAGGTTGAAAATAGAAAATATCTTTGTGGGAAAACCCACATCAGAACTTGGGTTAATAAAATTTAGTCTTAATAAGAGGAAAAGAGAAATGAAAGGGTCACCACCAAATTATGATCTCTATTAAGAGAAAATTGGTGGAAATTAGAGATATATAATTTGAGGAAAAACGTAAATATTTATAGGTAGTGATTGAGGTCATTAGCAACAAACAAGTTTAAAATTGAGGTCCTTAAATTAATCAAACATTGATGATTTTAAAATACAATCAGTTCAAAAAAAGGGTATTAGGATAACACATTTTTTGGTTTTAGTATCCCTTAAATAAAGTATAAGAATTAATATCTTTATAGAATAAGAGATGAAGAAAAATATATTCTTGACAAGTAACGTTCCAACCATTAACTTATTTCTACCACAAACTCATCTTTCAATCTAAAAGATAATAGAATGTAAAAAAATATTCTATTTATCCTATGCATATATGGTTACAAAAAATGAATTTATAATTAATCTACCAGATCATAAAAAAATAACATTATTTAATCCAGGACAACATGTTGGCCAGTGGTAGGTGATACACCCTTGTCGCCCTTCAGTTGTGGGTTCAATTCTCACGGCCTTGCCGGACGCGACGGGTTGTCGCCCGACCTCCAAGATATCCTATTTATAACAATCAAAAAATAATCTTAAAAAATGATTTAACCTTATCAATTTTACCAAATGTCAAATTTAATCCATTCCAACCTTTATACATATCAAAATTACCTCTGTCCAAACTCACAGTCTGAAATTTATAACAAAGGTAAATATAATGAAGGCCTCTTTTCTACATAATAACATGTGAATACCTTCATCATGTTTTCTTTTAAAATATGTTAACACACTGAATTACCATAAAACCTTATTGATTACAATCATTCTCCCTTATTACTTATAGAATACTAGATATATTCCTTATATACAAAATCTTTGAATATTACAACAATGATGAAATAAACAAACCATTAATTAGTGCCAAGGTAGTCATGTATATCCAATATAATTTATCCAAATCAACCATCTCTTATTCCAAAATTACTACCTCAGTATCAAGACCATATTAAGGATTACCATACCTTCGACCATGTATTTTTTTTAAAAGATTAACTTGTTGTTGATTCACTTTTCATAGTACCATATAATCTCAAATCCTCAATGAAATAGTAATGCAGTACAATCCTTATTTATCTCCATAATTCATATAACCATTACATCATTGATATAACACTCAAATGAAATAATTCCTTAATAAAAGCATATGAACACTAGTCATTCCACTTCATCTGTGGTAGTATCGTAACTTTATTGTTATCCAATAGCATCATTTGGGGCATACTCTGATGATTTGAACATTGATTCGCGTAGTGTCATCACTCCTTGCATATGAAGAATTGTACATTGGAAACATTTTTCATAAACTTGCAATCACGAAAGTGGTGTCCTTTTTCTCCCCACTAATAACAAAAACCCATTCATTTCAAGCAAGTTCCAGGGTGTTTCTTCCCACAATTATCACATATGGGAAAATTCTCCTTTTCCATATTCCCTTTATTCATCTTTATCTATTCCATAATTTTCGTTTCTTGCTTCCCTTCAAATCCATAGGACTGAGAGAACACTTTACTTATCTTTTCAACACATGATACTATTTATTCATATGATGATAATACTTGGGACACTATTTCCCTTCTTAATGATGGCCTAATACCATGAATGATATGATCCTTCTTAATCTATGGATCATATGTATTGCTGGAGTTGACATTCCTTCTACTGGGCACCATTTATATACTATAGCATAAACTAGTTCATTTTATGAATTGCACTGAATAATTCAATCATCTAAAATACATAACATAAATTGAATAGTTTATGGATATAATCTATAATCACAAATATGTTTTCTTTGAGGAGGTATATAATCATAATCCCTTCATATCGGTCTGTAATGAAAATGATAATTATCCTAACCATATCCCCCGACAGTGTCATAACAAAGAGTACATCAAGGCCCATTGTCATTCACCAGTTCCCGTTCGAGTCTAGCTCAATGCGGTGTTTTTGGGTTTTACCCCAAGGTACATCTGTGCCAGAGCCTCCATTATCTTCTCGTATCCAGACAGGGATGTATTGCTCGGAAAACTCGCAAAATCTCTACAACACCAAATTTCTAGGAAGTTATTCTATAATAATACTCAAAGTATATCATAGTTTTATGTGATTTAATAAATGTTTAACTAAATCTAGTTTCCAATGATATTGCTAAACTTCCTCTGATACCAACTGTAATGCCCCGAACCCAGTTATCCAGAGTCGGTGCATTATTTTAATACACTTGCATGATTACAAGGAATCATGTCCTGAAGGACCGATCATTTTAGCAGTCTTGGAAAATTGATTACATACAAGAATGTTACATTACACTTCATAACATAAAAAAACATAAATAATCTTTTATGAATACCATTATTCGGTTATTTTAACCCTGCATATCTATCACATTACACATCTTGGAATCCTGGGAAAAATAAAACATTGAAATGGGTGAGCTCAAATGATCAGTAAGGGTAAGTAATACAGTGGAAAATGACATAAATTTTAAGCATGGTATATAATTGAAACCACATACCCTTACCGATAATGAACATGAATAATTTTATGGAAAGAATATGAGCTGAGTAAATAATGTCATACTAAAACATAATCATGGGTATTCTACTAGTCGAATGACCACATGAACCATCAATATTATTTCCATAATGAGGGAATGTATAATGCTGAACTTTAATTTCATTGTCAAGGCCTTGGGCTAAGATCTAGGGGCTACTATAAACAGAACCCAACCCGGAGTGCCTCTAATAACCGGACACCAATCCGGAGAACCTTTAATAACCAGACACCAACCCGAAGTGCTTCTAATAACCGGACCCCAACCCAAAGGGCTTACATTTACCGGTCCCCAACCCAGAACATACTAGTCCAACACATTCATCTTAAGAAGAGGATGAAATATAACATAAACATTCATAATAAAACTAGCATACGAAATGACAAAACATTAATCATATGCCATTAATGACATAAAAATAACTAATTCATAGTCAAAAATTTCACAAAACCTTACATACAGTATGGATGATTTGTATCATAACAAATCAACTTCAAATTAGTTTAAAATTTATCAAAGGATGTTGACATAGATGAAATCAAAACTATTTGAGAGAAATAAATCTTTTTTGAAATCATTTAAAAGTAAAATATAAATAAAACTTTTACATTGAAAATACCCTTATTAGCTTGTAAGGGAAGCATTGAAGATTTTATAATGGCAGAAAATAGCCGCACTTCCGCATAAGTTATAAAAAACATTCTTACCCTAACTCTGTCGAAGATGTTAAAAAGGACCTTGTTTGGAAAATAACGGAAAGACTCCATTATAAATTTCTTATAAAAAGTAAAAAGGATAAAAATTAAATTAACCCATAGTCTATAATATAGTAATAATGATTTGAAATAATTTTTGTAAGAAACATGGATTTGGATGATAAGGAGATCCCAGTATATAATTACGTATAAACAACCTCAGATTATGATGATATTGTGAAATAAACTCTTACCAATTTGGTAACATATGAAACACACACCCCATGAAAGAGGTATCATAAAATGTATATGTAGATACACATAAATAAAAGTTTATTACACAAATATTAAAATTATGGGTAGTACATACACCACACAAAAGGTAATAGTGGAAATATGGCATGAATCTCCTGGAAATAAGGAGTGAGATGAAAAACCCCTTACCTTGTATTATTGCTTGTTTGGGGGTAGGATAAACTCCTATATAATGGTGAAATAATTGTTATTAAATTTTACAAGAATCATATACATTAATATGATATCAGATATGATCTTTTAACATTTCTTTGTTAATCATATCTTAGTATTATCGTCGTTTCGGGTGTTAACTTACTCATTTTGTTTTATATGTTTTGTTACATAAGACATGTTTGTTACATATAGGTTTTATCATATTAATTTCCAGAATGATATTATGTCCTTAAACATTATTATTAATCATCAAATGATAATTAGATTTGAATGGATATGATGGGGAATGAATCTCATCGCGTTCGTGGTGACGGTAGTCTGTACGTACGCACGAGCAACAATATAATTTTTTTTGATATTAAAATAATATATAATTGGATGTTATATCATATATAAAGAATGATTATAATGTTATATTTATTATTTACATGAATTACACATCCTTATTAAACCCATCCAAATAATACAATATTGAATTACAATTACACCACGACGTGGAGACGGTAAGCCGTATGTACGCACGTATGGTGACATATCTTTCAAAGGATGGATATAATACTGAATATGTTTGTACCATGTTTATAATAACATAAAATTATATATAATATACTGGAGTTATTATTTTTTAATGGTAATAACAATGAAAGAAGAAGTGGAAGAGGAAAGGAACTTGAAAAAGGGTGGTGAAATCATTACCTCTTCTTCGGGTTCTTCCTTTTGATTTAATCAAAAGGGCTCTGTATGATGGCTTTATGACTAAAGGAAGGATGCTAGGATTAATTTATGGAAGTTTATAGAGTATTTTGGCATGTTTTGGCCTAACCAAAAGGCTTCTATGGTTTGAATTGATGATAAGGGGGAGTTCCCTTTAATAAGAGAGGTGAGGGGCACCTTTGGAAAAGCTAGAAATATTATTTTATAATAAATTCATATTCGATATCTAATGTCTCCAAAGTGGATTATATAAAGGTTACAGTGGGTATAGGTAGAAAAACACTCAAAAAATAGGATTTAGACAGGTTTGGTTTACTATATTAACCTTATCTTTAAGTTTAAACTCTTAGTTAATTAGTTTCACTTTTACAATGTCTCTTTGTATTTTTATATTATATGGTTAATAAACATACTATATACATCCTAGAGACCCCCCAAGTGGTCCATTAATGATACAAATATCATTATATAAGTCTCTTGGAAGATCCTTAGATTTTTATTAATTTAATATCAATTAATAATATAATATTTGTTTTAAAAACTCTTTTATGTAAATTTTTACACTATTCAATAATTGACTTTTATAAAATTCATAACAGAATGATTACTTCAAAAAAGGTTATTTAAATATATCATAACATGTCAAATTAACCTATAAAATGATTTTTATTTATAAAAAGTATCAAATTACATTTATTTGTGTATTGATAATATCAATTATTCTAATTTTCCATTAATTAGGTAATTACTACATCACTATTGTGTCATAAATAACGTAAATTATTTAATGTCTAAAAATAATAAATAAAATACCATTCTGTATTAAATAATTTTATATTTATAATGACACTTATAGTCTAAAATCTAACATATATAACCCTATGTAAAAATTGTTTTTCTAAAAGATATATGCTTGTGTCATTTTTGTATTTATTTTTACTAAATTAATATAAAGTGTCGTTATCACCTACAAGTGGATCCATCGGGTCCCAAAATAGACCCAAAGATGCCCATGGTTGTAAATGTATCCAAAAATATGTTTAATACACATTTTAGTGTAATTTACTATTATTATAATATTATTTTTAACCCTTATTTACCGGATTTACCCTTTAACCATGATAAATAAAATATTTACCGAAGTAATTATTCAAAATGTCTAAAAATAAAAATTACCTATTAACAAAATTTGGACATACTGATTCCAAATATGGAATCCATTTTTTTCAAATTCAAAACACAGAAGTGGCATAATTTAATTTAAAAATAATTCCCGCTGACAAAACATAAAGCGTGTTTTTAATATATAATAACTATAAAAAGATTGATACTTGTTTATGTCCGGTTTAATTGTGAAATTATGTCCAATGACCAAAATTGTATTAAATGGTATAAATATATTCTAAATATACTTTAAAAAACTCAAATTCATAATTTATCACTATTAATTATTTTGATTAAATAAGTTGTTTTTAATTAAAATTTAGTAATTTTCACTATTCATCAAAATATAAAAGTTATCTGAAAAGTACCAAAATTTCACCTTAGTATAAATTCAATACTCCGAATCCAAAAATGAAGTCAATTTTTAGAGATAAAATTTATAAAATTTCAAAAAGTAGGTATTACTATTCATAAGGGATAGTTAGATTTGTTGTGGTTTATGTTAGAACTCGAAATTGCGTACAACACACGTTACTGTATTATTCAAAGAGAAGTGTACCGAGAAAGCATGAGGTGTTACATTGTAAATTTTTGATGTCCCAATTATAAATAATAAATTTATTTAATCAAATTGAACATATAAAAGTTTTAAAATATTGGATTTAAAAAGGGTTCACTATTAAAAGTAGGTAAAAGTGCATTTTTTAAAAATAATTGTTTTATCTAAAAGAATGAATTTGTTCTTACATCATCTATATGAAACTCATAATATGGATTTTAAAATTATAAGGATTATATAATGTTAAATATTAAGTTAATACTATTCATAACCTCTTTTGAACGGCTAGTTTGGTAAGTCGTGGTGCGCTTGAACTCGGCGTTGCGTGTAGTGAAAGTTATTGAATTATTTTGAAGAAATAACACACTATGAAATCGTGGGGTGTTACAATAACAAATTATGGGGTCCCAAATTATTAAATTTTTGGATATAATGTGGCACCAAATTACATTATGAAATGCAAATTCTTTTCTATATTAAATTTCATTTATATATTATGTGATACACATCACTGGGACTAATAAACTAAGAAATATTATTACTTATATATGTAAATTATAAACAAATCATTATATTTGATATATGAATACGAATACATACATTATGATATATATGTGTGTGTGTGTGTGTGTGCCAACCTAAAAAGATTTATTTATAAATGATTCTAATATAATCACTAAATTTACCCCAAATTAATTTTATTATTCAAAAATACATTATTTTAAAAAATATTTTTTAATTGTTTTTTGAGAAAATATTTTAATTAATCTCTGAAACTGTTATAAATTTTTTATAAATTTTAATTCAGTTTAAAAATCATAATATGAAATTTATATTAGGATAAATTTTATATAATTTTCTGAAATTATTGATAATCTAGTGAGTAAAAAAATTAATTATTTTTATTTGTAATTATATTTTTTTGGAATATACAATGTTCAAATATTTACAAAAATGGTTTAAAAGTAAAAAATATTTTTATTATATTCTAAATTATCCATTTTGATTCATTGGAATGAATTTTAACATTTAGTTTTGAAAAAAATTATACATAAAAAAGGTATTTCTCTAAAATACATTCTATATACTATAAGGCCCCAGCCTTAAACCTTACTTAATCTTGAGTTATTACAAGATTACACATTGAGGATCTTTTCAGGTTTAGAGTTTTAGAGAAATAGATCATGAAACTTGCATTACATTCCACATTTAAACAAAGTGGTTACATAAAAGACAGTATTCATTCTTCCCATCAACGGGAACATATTTGAAATATAACACGGATTCTTTATTGACACATCCTCGACACTATCATCACATCATGTACCTTTCCCTTGACCTGTGAAAAACAATTCAAAAACTTGGGATGAGCATAAAAATCTCAGTAAGAGTTATAAAAATATGGAAAGGAAACATGAGTTCATATATACATAAGAATGAAATCATACTTTACCCATAAAACAAAGGCACTTTAACATACCTCATCAAACCATGAATAAATCATAGAAAACATAATACATAAAGGTAACTTGAGGCATTAATAACATTCTTACGTAGGGAGTAACCCTCTTGGTTACGTTTGGAATACCCATCACAGTATATTCCCTAAATCTCTTCAGAGAAACCTTAACGTTTCACTCCTTCGCGTTACCCAATGCATTGGAGAGCTATAACGGGCTCGCCCGCCCATAGTTTATCACGGAACCACCCGTTATTCATAACAATTCCCAAAGACCATAACATAATCGTATCACATAAAACATGCATAAAGGAAACATAGCATTTCCACATTTCAATCACAATATAACATTTTAGTATATTGAAATAATGAATCCATTCAAAAAGAAACCATTTCCAAAACCATTTAAAACATTTAATAAAGATATTTTTGAATCAAAGTGTCCCATACCATTTTGAAGCATAAAACTTTAAACCATTAATATCCATATAAATAAATCCTTAAAACCATTTTGAAAACATGGATATTAATAAGAACAAATAATTAAAACATTTAAAACGATATTTTGGTTAAAGTGGTTTTACCAAAATTAGAGACACTTGAATACAACAATTGAGGAACAACATTTAGTCAGAACATTATAATATCATGAGAATAAATGGATTCATGATATAATACTCCAAAGGACAGTATATACACCATATAAGAGTGAATTGGTGCATAACAACAATGAACCCTCAATAGAAATGTCAAATGTGATGAAATCCCTTATAAAGAAGGTATCCTTAAATTAAGGACAAATCAATCTCAAAAATATGTGTGAAAAATATAAATACACCCAATATAAGTGGATATTAATTTTAAAACAATAAAAGGTCATTCACACATATTCAATGGATGACATATTCAATGACTACATGTTGAACCCAAAGAAATCGAAATTGGGTTAAAAAGTTCCCTTGACAGCCTAACGGCATCACATCAAAATGAGTTGATGAGAGATAAAAATTGTATCTCATCACTTGGACATAAAATTTACATCAATAAGGATATATGAGAACATATCCCAACATAACAATATGTAAAATAAAAGACCCAACAAAAGATGTCTTTTAAAAAAGAGGAGGGTGAAAGGTTCCCTTACCGACATGGGTATCTTTCAAAACATACACCCCATGAAAGAAGGACAATAGATCATTGATGTAAATACTAATAAATGAATTTATATTACACAAAGAGTATATTAATGGGCATTACATACACCACTCAATGGAATTTGTGGCAAATGTAGCATAAATCTCACGAGAATAAAAGTGAGATGAAAAATCCCTTACGAAAACTCAGCAGCCTACCGGCGCCACTTAAAACTTCTAAAATGGATTGATGAGATCAAATAGAGTATCCCATCATATTAAAATAGAATTTATAGCAAGAGGAATATAAAAGAAAATTCCCCAACATAACAAATAGGAGCTTAGAAGAAGTGATACAAAGGAGAGTACTTAAAAAGAAAGAGAGAGGTTAGATCTCTTACGAAAGTTCGGCAGCCTAACAGCGCCACTCAAAACTCCCAAAATGGATTGATGAGAGAGAATAGGGTCTCTCATCACATGAACATAAAAATTACAGTAAATGTAATATAAAATATCATCCCAATAACAAGAAAGATGAGCTTTAAAAGGAATGACATAAAAGTGTATACTTAAAAAGAATGAGAGGAGTAGGATCCCTTACCTCGGGTCCGACTTGACTCGATCGTTCCTTAATCTCCTGAATAATAAACATGAGTTAATTTCTAATTCCTTAAGAACCCTTTTTCAAGTTCATTATTACTTCTATACCACTTATTACCATGTCACAAACATTATGTAATCATTTAAGTTAATAATATTTGTTTTGCCGATATTTGGTTCTTAAGTCGAAAGTGGTATTCTTACAATTACATGTTGTTCATGTGGCCAAATGTTTATTATATCCAGAATTGTATTCATTATGTAGATATCATATATGTCATATATATCCAGTACATGCATGCATTTATATCATTACATAATCATTTAGAGGTAAGAAATGAAATGCACCGTTCATGGAGACGGTAAGCAGTACGTACGCATGAACGCTACTTTCATTTCTATTTCATATTTTATAGAATGGAATAATAATTATATAAAGTTATATTATAATTCCAGTATAATATCATATATAATATCATATTTCCATCCTTTATACATCCCACATATGGAATTTAACGAATCAAATCACTTTGAGGGGGCGGTAGTCCGCACTTCCTTAAATGAAGATATCGCGTATACCCATAATGGAAGCCATAAAGGTAAGACAAAAATGAAAAATACAGAAGCATAAATAAAACATAAAAATATTATATATTATATATAAAAATAGTGACATCATAATGGCCACCTTTTAAGGTGTTAAATGAGTATTGAACAATCATCGTTTCGGGAGGCAGAATTTCACCATCCACGGAAACCGTATGTTCTTTAACCATTTGATGTAGTTGTGTGAGAGTGTAGCTCGAATAAATCTTATAACAACATCCTAGTATATTGAAGATACTGGTGTTGTTACAAAATAAGTAAATAAAAAGAGTTTAGGGGGCTGGAGAAGCAAAATAAAACAAATGAACATGAGAGAATGAATTACCTTTAAAAGTGTAACTCCTTTTCATTTAAAACTAAAGGCTTCCTTTGAAAGGATTATGCCCAAAGGGAGTCCTCTAGGATGGGGAGAGGGATGTGGAGAGAGTAAATGGGCAGGGGTTGGCCGAGACAAAGGCTTGAGGAGTGTGTTAAATTAGGTAGAGGTGGGGGCCTTTTATAAGAGGAGAGGAGGGGTACTTTTGGAAAGTAATAAATATTACTTTATTTGAAAATGTGTTTCGGTTTTAAAAGGTCCCACATTGAAATAATTCGTGTATAAGGTTATAAGGGTTCGAAATCCACCCATCCAATTGGTTTTTTCAATGTGCAGGTTGTAGATGTTTCATTATCTATCCATTTTAATTAAATCGTCAAATGATGATGTCATCGCTGCATCATTATTATGTCATAAATAATTTAATTTCTTTAATGTCTAAAAATTATAAAACAAATACTATGATATAGGAAATCTTTTTAGCTTTCCAATTACTATTTATAATCAAAATTTGGACTTGTATAACCCCACTTAAAAACTGTTTTAGTAAAACAATTTATGTTAGTGTCATTTTCACTTTAACATTAAATAAAAATATATTAATGTCATTTTGCAACTAAAGTGGCTCCATGGGATCCCCAAGTTGGCCCCTGGCTTGTCTTGTTCGGCCATGACTCACCCAATATGTGTAGGACAAGTGTCATGGTGTTTTCACATTCTTATAATATCATTTTTACCTTAAACTACAATAATTACCACTAATCGCGATTAAAAACTTAATAAGTTACTATTCACCAAAAAAATTATTTTAATCTCATTGAACCACATTTTACTTCTTAATAAAAACCATGTATGTTTGATTTTTTAAAATCAAAACACAATTATGGAAAAATTTCATTTAAATGAAAAATCAGTTTTTTATAAGTACCACTTTGTGGTTTCACTATTCATCAAAAATTGAAGTTTTTCAGAAAATTACCAAAAATTCACCCCAAGCTATATTTCATATTCCGAATTCAAAACTGAAGTCTATTTTACAAAATTCAAAACATATTAGTCACATTAATTAATTTAATAATTAATTCCCGCTGTCAGAGCAAATAGTGTGTTTTTATAAAACAATAACTATCAAAAGATTGACACTAGTTTAAGTCAGATTTCAAAGTGAAATTAATTCCAATGACCACTATTGGATTAAATGGTAAAAATATTTTCTAATTTCAATTTAAAACCAATTCAAAATATTATCTAATCATATAAATAAATTAGATTAAAAAGTGGTTTTGAATTAAAATACAACATTTTACACTATTCATTAAAAAAATGAACTTTATCATAAAGATACCAAAAATTTACACAAAGTAAATTTTGATGTCCCAATTCTTAATAAGAGTTTTATTTGGTCCAAAAGAATGTTTAAGAGTGAACAAAACTATATTTAATGACGGTTCTCCATCAAAAGGTGATAAGTGAACCTTTAGGGAAAACTAGGGCATATACGCCTAAAATTGAATTCTTTCCGTATTTTAAGCCTTTATATTTTATTGTATAAATGTAAAAACATTTAAAAACATATATAATCATATTTTAGTTATTTCTATCCATTCCCACCATTACAATGGCTACATGTTAACTACCATTTAAAATAATATTATTTTATTATTAGAGTGCAACGTAAGATTCTCAAGAAACTCGTTGTCGCGTGTTGGGTACGCCATCGAGCATAGCGTCCCGTTTAAAGTCATATTAATATTTTATTCACAAATATGGATAAATATGAAAATTTCATATTAATTATTTACCTGGGGTGTTACATCCTTCCCCCCTTTTGGGAATTGCGTCCTCGCAATTTTAAAATTGCGCTTGGAAACATCCTTGAAAGTCCCACATCGGAACAAAAGTCGGTAAAACAAACACTTTAAAATAAAGAAAGATAAGTACAAAGGTCACCCGAGTTAACCCATACTAGGATTCCAAGTATGAAAATATGGACATGGAGGAAAAAACAAAGGGTCATGTTCTGATGGAGAGTGATAGAAAACATGTTCAGGAGAAAGTTAACAATGAGAAAATCACAAACTTGTGATGGGTTAAACGGTGTTGGGTTCCCCAGTAGGAAAAGTTAATAGACAACATTTTTGTTTTAAGTTACTTTTTATTGAGGAATTTATTAATAAGGAAGCATAATCACTTATCATGTTGACTTTCAACTTTTACTATATTCCTTAATCAAACTCATATTTTTTCCAAAAGACGAGTATTTAGGGAGACTTGTTCGCATTAAGAGTACTATAATCAACTTCTAGAGAATCACCTAATCCACAAAAGAGAACTGTATACTTCCCATATCTTTAGAACTTAACCATAACCAAAACCAAAAAGGTTAGTACAGGGTCAGATAATCCAGAAAAGGATAACCCTTTATAAAAAGAAAATCTATTCTTAATCTCCAAAATTTGTCAAACAAAACCCCAATTTCAACGAGGACCATTAGATAAACAATTTGTCGATAAAATTCTTCAAAGTAATCCAAACTAAGATTGAAACCCAAATATTTGAAGGATTTAGTCACATAGTCTTCCATGTTAAATCGTAACATTTATCTCCAAACAACATCAGTCTCTCCTAAAGTCCCACATTAAAAATTAATTAACCTAATAACATATCCTCCATGATAGGTTAATAATTTTCATAAATAACCCAAAATAAACATTATCTTAATTCATAAAATCATATAACTAAAAAGAATCAGTCATACTAATGAGGGACTTCACGTAGTCCAGTGGTAGGCGATAAATACCAGTCGCACTTGGGTTGTGGGTTCGATTCCCGCAGCTTTGTCCGACGCGACGAGTTGTCACACGGTCTGCGTGTTTTCCTTTTTCCAAAACTATATAATTCTTAAAACATTCCCCCAAATTGAGATAAAATCTTCAAAAATAATCATAACATATTTTAACCTCATGTTTATCTCATTCCTTTCATTTTCCATCATATCATAGAGTAACCCATAATTACCTAAAAAGTAAGGATCATATAAACCCTAGTGGTTACCTTAATAATTATTACCTGAATTTCCACATCGAGTTGGACATCTCGTACATGATGCATTAAAGATCATACCAAGGTTCAAGTGGTTGATCACGACTCCTTGATAGTTGGTTTAGAACAACCATGTGTTTCCTCATTGAATCCCCCATTTTATCTAGTATCTTAATCATAGAACTACCATAGTTTCCTTCAAACCTGTTGTCTCTTTGGTGCCTGCTAGATCCATCCATTCACTCTAAACAGAAAGGTCAGTGTGAGTATATCAACATAACCATCATGTACTAATGAGGAAGATAAACACTAAGATACACTTACTCATTCACTTTATCTAAAACTAGGACTCTTTCTGAAATCCTAACCATTATGGTAATGTCACTTATGCTTTAAGAATACCCTAACCTCTAAAGTTTTCTAAACCGACCTCTGATACAAACTATAAGGCCCCAGCCTTAAACCTTACTTAATATTGAGTTATTACAATATTACACATTGAGGATCTTTTCAGGTTTAGAGTTTTAGAGAATTAGATCATGAAACTTGCATTACATTCCACATTTAAACAATGTGGTTACATAAAAGACAGTATTCATTCTTCCCATCAACGGGGACATATTTAAAATATAACACGGATTCTTTCTTGACACATCCTCGACACTATCATCACATCATGTACCATTCCCTTGACCTGTGAAAAAAATTTCAAAAACTTGGGATGAGCATAAAAAGCTCAGTAAGAGTTATAAAAATATGGAAAGGAAACATGAGATCATATATACATAAGAATGAAATCATACATTACCCATAAAACAAAGGCACTTTAACATACCTCATCAAACCATGAATAAATCATAGAAAACATAAGACATAAAGGTAACTTGAGGCATTCATAACATTCTTACGTAGGGAGTAACCCTCTTGGTTACGTTTGGAATACCCATCACAGTATATTCCCTAAATCTCTTCGGAGAAACCTTAACGTTTCACTCCTTCGCGTTACCCAATGCATTGGAGAGCTATAACGGGCTCACCCGCCCTTAGTTCATCACAGAACCACCCATTCTTCATAACAATGCCCAAAGACCATAACATAATCGTATCACATAAAACAGGCATAAAGGAAACATAGCATTTCCACATTTCAATCACAATATAACATTTTAGTATATTGAAATAATGAATCCATTCAAAAAGAAACCATTTCCAAAACCATTTAAAACATTTAATAAAGAGATTTTTGAATCAAAGTGTCCCATACCACCTTGAAGCTTAAAACTTTAAACGATTAATATCCATATAAATAAATCCTTAAAACCATTTTGAAAACATGGATATTAATAAGAACAAATAATTAAAACATTTAAAACGATATTTTGGTTAAAGTGGTTTTACCAAAATTAGAGACACTTGAATACAACAATTGAGGAATAACATTTAGTCAGAACTTTATAATATCATGAGAAGAAATGGATTCATGATATAATACTCCAAAGGACAGTATATACACCATATAAGAGTGAACTGGTTCATAACAATAATGAACCCTCAATAGAAATGTCAAATGTGATGAAATCCCTTATAAAGAAGGTATCCTTAAATTAAGGACAAATCAATCTCAAAAATATGTGTGAAAAATATAAATACACCCAATATAAGTGGATATTAAGTGTAAAACAATAAAAGGTCATTCACACATATTCAATGGATGACATATTCAATGACTACATGTTGAACCCAAAGAAATCGAAATTGGGTTAAAAAGTTCCCTTGACAGCCTAACGGTATCACATCAAAATGAGTTGATGAGAGATAAAAAGTGTATCTCATCACTTGGACATAAAATTTACATCAATAAGCATATATGAGAACATATCCCAACATAACAATATGTAAATTAAAAGACCCAACAAAAGAAGTCTTTTAAAAAAGAGGAGGGTGAAAGGTTCCCTTACCGACTTGGGTATCTTTCAAAACATACACCCCATGAAAGAAGGACAATAGATCATTGATGTAAATACTAATAAATGAATGTATATTACACAAAGAGTATAATAATGGGCATTACATACACCACTCAATGGAATTTGTGGCAAATGTTTCATAAATCTCACGAGAATAAAAGTGAGATGAAAAATCCCTTACGAAAACTCAGCAGCCTAACGGCGCCACTTAAAACTTCCAAAATGGATTGATGAGATCAAATAGAGTATCCCATCATATTACAATAGAATTTACAGAAAGAGGAATATAAAAGAAAATTCCCCAACATAACAAATAGGAGCTTAGAAGAAGTGACACAAAGGAGAGTACTTAAAAAGAAAGAGAGAG
The DNA here is from genome assembly GCA_963277665.1 of Viscum album. Classification (NCBI taxonomy): domain Eukaryota; kingdom Viridiplantae; phylum Streptophyta; class Magnoliopsida; order Santalales; family Viscaceae; genus Viscum; species Viscum album. Next base: position 2,013,964,735 of record OY728159.1, read on the forward strand.
GTTAGATCTCTTACGAAAGTTCGGCAGCCTAACGGCGCCACTCAAAACTCCAAAAATGGATTGATGAGAGAGAATAGGGTCTCTCATCACATGAACATAAAACTTACAGTAAATGTAATATAAAATATCATCCCAATAACAAGAAAGATGAGCTTTAAAAGGAATGACATAAAAGTGTATACCTAAAAAGAAAGAGAGGAGTAGGATCCCTTACCTCGGGTCCGACTTGACTCGATAGTTCCTTAATCTCCTGAATAATAAACATGAGTTAATTTATAATTCCTTAAGAACCCTTTTTAAAGTTCATTATTACTTTTATACCACTTATTACCATGTCACAAACATTATGTAATCATTTAAGTTAATAATATTTGTTTTGCCGATAATTGGTTCTTAAGTCCAAAGTGGTCTTCTTACAATAACATGTTGTTCGTGTGGCCAAATGTTTATTATATCCAGAATTGTATTCATTATGTAGATATCATATATGTCATATATATCCAGTACATGCATGCATTTATATCATTACATAATCATTTAGAGGTAAGAAATGAAATGCACCGTTCATGGAGACGGTAAGCAGTACGTACGCATGAACGCTACTTTCATTTCTATTTCGTATTTTATAGAATGGAATAATAATGATATAAAGGTTTATTATAATTACAGTATAATATCATATATAATATCATATTTCCATCCTTTATACATCCCACATATGGTATTTAACGAATCAAATCACTTTGAGGGGCGGTAGTCCGCACTTCCTTAAATGAAGATATCGCGTATACCCATAATGGAAGCCATAAAGGTAAGACAAAAATGAAAAATACAGAAGCATAAATAAAACATAAACATATTATATATTATATATAAAAATAGTGACATCATAATGGCCACCTTTGAAGGTGTTAAATGAGTATTGAACAATCATCATTTCGGGAGGCAGAATTTCACCATCCACGGAAACCGTATGTTCTTTAACCATTTGATGTAGTTGTGTGAGAGTGTAGCTCTAATAAATCTTATAACAACATCCTAGTATATTGAAGATACTGTTGTTGTTACAAAATAAGTAAATAAAAAGATTTTAGGGGGTTGGAGAAGCAAAATAAAACAAATGAACATGAGAGAATGAATTACCTTTAAAAGTGAAACTCCTTTTGATTTAAGACTAAAGGCTTCCTTTGAAAGGATTATTCCCAAAGGGAGTCCTCTAGGATGAGGAGAGGGATGTGGAGAGAGTAAATGTGCAGGGGTTGGCCGAGCCAAAGGCTTGAGGAGTGTGTTAAATGAGGTAGAGGTGGGGGCCTTTTATAAGAGGAGAGGAGGGGTACTTTTGGAAAGTAAGAAATATTACTTTATTTGAAAATGTGTTTCGGTTTTAAAAGGTCCCACATTGATATAATTAGTGGATAAGGTTATAAGGGTTCGAAATCCTCCCATCCAATTGGTTTTGTCAATGTGCAGGTTGTAGATTTTTCATTATCTTTCCATTTTAATTAAATCGTTAAATGATGATGTCATCGCTGCATCATTATTATGTCATAAATAATTTAATTTCTTTAATGTCTAAAAATTATAAAAAAATTACTATGATATATTAAATCTTTTTAGCTTTCCAATGACTATTTATAATCAAAATTTGGACTTGTATAACCCCACTTAAAAACTGTTTTAGTAAAACAATTTATGTTAGTGTCATTTTCACTTTAACATTAAATAAAAATATATTAATGTCATTTTCCAACTAAAGTGGCTCCATGGGGTCCCCAAGTTGGCCCATGGATTGTATTGGTCGGCCATGACTCACCCAATAGTTGTAGTACAAGTTTCATGGTGTTTTCACATTCTTATAATATCATTTTTACCTTAAACTACACTAATTACCACTAATCGCGATTAAAAACTTAATAAGTTACTATTCACCAAAAAAATTTATTTTAATCTCATTGAACCGCATTTTACTTCTTAATGACAACCATGTATGTCGGATTTTTGAAAATCAAAACACAATTATGGAAAAATTTCATTTAAATGAAAAATCAGTTTTTTATAAGTACCACTTAGTGGTTTCACTATTCATCAAAAATTGATGTTTTTCAGAAAATTACCAAAAATTTACCCTAAGCTATATTTGATATTCCGAATTCAAAAATGAAGTCTATTTTACAAAATTCAAAAAATATTAGTCACATTAATTAATTTAATAATTAATTCCCGCTGTCAGAGCAAATAGCGTGTTTTTATAAAACAATAAGTATCAAAAGATTGACACTAGTTTAAGTCTGATTTCAAAGTGAAATTAATTCCAATGACCACTATTGGATTTAATGGTAAAAATATTTTCTTATTTCACTTTAAAAACAATTCAAAATATTATCTAATCATATAAATAAATTAGATTAAAAAGTGGTTTTGAATTAAAATACAACATTTTACACTATTCATTAAAAAATGAACTTTATCAGAAAGATACCAAAAATTTACACAAAGTAAATTTTGATGTCCCGATTCTTAATAAGAGTTTTATTTGGTCCAAAAGAATGTTTAAGTGTGAACAAAACTATATTTAACGACGGTTCTCCATCAAAAGGTGATAAGTGAACCTTCATGGAAAACTAGGGCATATGCGCCTAAAATTGAATTCTTTCCATATTTTAAGCCTTTAAATTTTATTGTATAAATGTAAAAACATTTAAAAACATATATAATCATATTTTAGTTATTTCTATCCATTCCCACCATTACAACGGCTACATGTTAACTACCATTTAAAATAATATTATTTTATTATTAGAGTGCAACGTAAGATTCTCAAGAAACTCGTTGTTGCGTGTTGGGTACGCCATCGAGCATAGCTTCCCCTTTAAAGTCATATTAATATTTTATTCACAAATATGGATAAATATGAAAATTTCATATTCATTATTTACCTGGGGTGTTACATCCTTCCCCCCTTTTGGGAATTGCGTCCTCGCAATTTTAAAATTGCGCTTGGAAACATCCTTGAAAGTCCCACATCGGAACAAAAGTCGGTAAAACAAACACATTAAAATAAAGAAAGATAAGTACAAAGGTCACCCGAGTTAACCCATACTAGGATTCCAAGTATGAAAATATGGACATGGAGGAAAAAACAAAGGGTCATGTTCTGATGGAGAGTGATAGAAAACATGTTCAGGAGAAAGTTAACAATGAGAAAATCACAAACTTGTGATGGGTTAAACGGTGTTGGGTTCCCCAGTAGGAAAAGTTAATAGACAACATTTCTATTTTAAGTTACTTTTTATTGAGGAATTTATTCATAAGAAAGCATAATCACTTATCATGTTGACTTTCCACTTTTACTAGATTCCTTAATCAAACTCATATTTTTTCCAAAAGACGAGTATTTAGGGAGACTTGTTCGCATTAAGAGTACTATAATCAACTTCTAGAGAATCACCTAATCCACAAAAGAGAACTGTATACTTCCCATATCTTTAGACCTTAACCATAACCAAAACCAAAAAGGTTAGTACAGGGTCAGATAATCCAGAAAAGGATAACCCTTTATAAAAAGAAAACCTATTCTTAATCTCCGAAATTTGTCAAACAAAACCCAAAGTTCAACAAGGACCATTAGATAAACAATTTGTCCATAAAATTCTTCAAAGTAATCCAAACTAAGATTGAAACCCAAATATTTGAAGGATTTAGTCACATAGTCTTCCAAGTTAAATCGTAACATTTATCTCCAAACAACATCAGTCTCTCCTAAAGTCCCGCATTGAAAATTAATTAACCTAATCACATATCCTCTATGATAGGTTAGTCATTTTCATAAATAACCCAAAATAAACTTTCTCTTAATTAATAAAATCATATAACTAAAAATAATCAGTCATACTAACCAGGGACTTCACGTAGTCCAGTGGTAGGCGATAAATACCAGTCGCACTTTGGTTGTGGGTTCGATTCCCGCAGCTTTGTCCGACGCGACGGGTTGTCACACGGTCTTCGTGTTGTCCTTTTTCCAAAACTATATAAATCTTAAAACATTCCCCCAAAATGAGATAAAATCTTCAAAAATAATCATAACACATTTTAACCTCAAGTTTATCTCATTCCTTTCATTTTACATCATATCATAGAGTAACCCATAATTACCTAAAAAGTAAGGATCATATAAACCCTAGTGGTTACCTTAATAATTATTACCTGAATTTCCACATCGAGTTGGCCATCTCGTACATGATGCATTAAAGATCATACCAAGGTTCAAGTGGTTGATCATGACTCCTTGATAGTTGGTTTAGAACAACCATGTGTTTCCTCATTGAATCCTCCATTTTATCTAGTATCTTAATCATAGAACTACCATAGTTTCCTTCAAACCGGTTGTCTCTTTGGTGCCTGCTAGATCCATCCATTCACTAAAAACAGAAAGGTCAGTGTGAGTATATCAACATAACCATCATGTACTAATGAGGAAGATAAACACTAAGATACACTTACTCATTCACTTTATCTAAAACTAGGACTCTTTCTGAAATCCTAACCATTATGGTAATGTCACTTATGCTTAAAGAATACCCTAACCTATAATGTTTTCTAAACCGACCTCTGATACCAACTATAAGGCCCAAGACTTAAACCTTACTTAATCTTGAGTTATTACAAGATTACACATTGAGGATCTTTTCAGGATTAGAGTTTTAGAGAATTAGATCATGAAACATGCATTACATTCCACATTTAAACAAAGTGGTTACATAAAAGACAGTATTCATTCTTCCCATCAACGGGAACATATTTAAAATATAACACGGATTCTTTCTTGACACATCCTCGACACTATCATCACATCATGTACCTTTCCCTTGACCTGTGAAAAACATTTCAAAAACTTGGGATGAGCATAAAAATCTCAGTAAGAGTTATAAAAATATTGAAAGGAAACATGAGTTCATATATATATAAGAATGAAATCATACTTTACCCATAAAACAAAGGCACTTTAACTTACCTCATCAAACCATGAATAAATCATAGAAAACATAAGACATAAAGGTAACTTGAGGCATTCATAACATTCTTACGTAGGGAGTAACCCTCTTGGTTACGTTTGGAATACCCATCACAGTATATTCCCTAAATCTCTTCGGAGAAACCTTAACATTTCACTCCTTCGCGTTACCCAATGAATTAGAGAGCTATAACGGGCTCACCCGCCCTTAGTTTATCACGGAACCACCCATTCTTCAAAACAATGCCCAAAGACCATAACATAATCGTATCACATAAAACATGCATAATGGAAACATAGCATTTCCACATTTCAATCACAATATAACATTTTAGTATATTGAAATAATGAATCCATTAAAAAAGAAACCATTTCCAAAACCATTTAAAACATTTAATAAAGAGATTTTTGAATCAAAGTGTCCCATACCACCTTGAAGCTTAAAACTTTAAACCATTAATATCCATATAAAAAAATCCTTAAAACCATTTTGAAAACCTGGATATTAATAAGAACAAATAATTAAAACATTTAAAACGATATTTTGGTAAAAGTGGTTTTACCAAAATTAGAGACACTTGAATACAAAAATTGGGGAATAAAATTTAGTCAGAACTTTATAATATCATGAGAATAAATGGATTCATGATATAATACTCCAAAGGACAGTATATACACCATATAAGAGTGAATTGGTGCATAACAACAATGAACCCTCAATAGAATTGTCAAATGTGATGAAATCACTTATAAGGAAGGTATACTTAAATTAAGGACAAATCAATCTCAAAAATATGTGTGAAAAATATAAATACACCCAATATAAGTGGATATTAAGTGTAAAACAATAAAATGTCATTCACACATATTCAATGGATGACATATTCAATGACTACATGTTGAACCCAAAGAAATCGAAATTGGGTTAAAAAGTTCCCTTGACAGCCTAACGGCATCACATCAAAATGAGTTGATGAGAGATAAAAAGTGTATCTCATCACTTGGACATAAAATTTACATCAATAAGGATATATGAGAACATATCCCAACATAACAATATGTAAATTAAATGACCCAACAAAAGAAGTCTTTTAAAAAAGAGGAGGGTGAAAGGTTCCCTTACCGACTTGGGTATCTTTCAAAACATACACCCCATGAAAGAAGGACAATAGATCATTGATGAAAATAATAATAAATGAATTTATATTACACAAATATTATAATAATGGGCATTACATACACCACTCAATGGAATTTGTGGCAAATGTAGCATAAATCTCACGAGAATAAAAGTGAGATGAAAAATCCCTTACGAAAACTCAGCAGCCTAACGGCGCCACTTAAAACTTCCAAAATGGATTGATGAGATCAAATAGAGTATGCCATTATATTACAATAGAATTTACAGAAAGAGTAATATAAAAGAAAATTCCCCAACATAACAAATAGGAGCTTAGAAGAAGTGACACAAAGGAGAGTACTTAAAAAGAAAGAGAGAGGTTAGATCTCTTACGAAAGTTCGGCAGCCTAACTGCGCCACTCAAAACTCCCAAAATGGATTGATGAGAGAGAATAGGGTCTCTCATCACATGAACATAAAAATTACAGTAAATTTAATATAAAATATCATCCCAATAACAAGAAAGATGAGATTTAAAAGGAATGACATAAAAGTTTATACTTAAAAAGAAAGAGAGGAGTAGGATCCCTTACATCGGGTCCGACTTGACTCGATCGTTCCTTAATCTCCTGAATAATAAACATGAGTTAATTTATAATTCCTTAAGAACCCTTTTTCAAGTTCATTATTACTTTTATACCACTTATTACCATGTCACAAACATTATGTAATCATTTAAGTTAATAATATTTGTTTTGCCGATATTTGGTTCTTAAGTCGAAAGTGGTCTTCTTACAATTACATGTTGTTCGTGTGGCCAAATTTTTATTATATCCATAATTGTATTCATTATGTAGATATCATATATGTCATATATATCCAGTACATGCATGCATTTATATCATTACATAATCATTTACAGGTAAGAAATGAAATGCACCGTTCATGGAGACGGTAAGGAGTACGTACGCATGAACGCTACTTTCATTTCTATTTTGTATTTTATAGAATTGAATAATAATGATATAAAGGTATATTATAATTCCAGTATAATATCATATATAATATCATATTTCCATCCTTTATACATCCCACATATGGTATTTAACGAATCAAATCACTTTGAGGGGGCGGTAGTCCGCACTTCCTTAAATGAAGATATCGCGTATACCCATAATGGAAGCCATAACGGTAAGACAAAAATGAAAAATACAGAAGCATAAATAAAACATAAACATATTATATATTATATATAAAAATAGTGACATCATAATGGCCAACTTTGAAGGTGTTAAATGAGTATTGAACAATCATCGTTTCGGGAGGCAGAATTTCACCATCCACGGAAACCGTATGTTCTTTAACCATTTGATGTAGTTGTGTGAGAGTGTAGCTCGAATAAATCTTATAACAACATCATAGTATATTGAAGATACTGGTGTTGTTACAAAATAAGTAAATAAAAAGAGTTTAGTGGGTTGGAGAAGCAAAATAAAACAAATGAACATGAGGGAATGAATTACCTTTAAAAATGTAACTCCTTTTGATATAAGCCTAAAGGCTTCCTTTGAAAGGATTCTGACCAAAGGGAGTCCTATAGGATGAGGAGAGGTATGTGGAGAGAGTAAATGGGCAGGGGTTGGCCGAGCCAAAGGCTTGAGGAGTGTGTTAAATGAGGTAGAGGTGGGGGCCTTTTATAAGAGGAGAGGAGGGGTACTTTTGGAAAGTAAGAAATATTACTATATTTGAAAATGTGTTTCGGTTTTAAAAGGTCCCACATTGATATAATTCGTGGATAAGGTTATAAGGGTTCGAAATCCACCCATCCAATTGGTTTTTGGCCATGTTCAGGTTGTAGATGTTTCATTATCTTTCCATTTTAATTAAATCGTCAAATGATGATGTCATCGCTGCATCAATATTATGTCATAAATAATTTATTTTCTTTAATGTCTAAAAATTATAAAAAAAATACTATGATATAGGAAATCTTTTTAGATTTCCAATGACTATTTATAATCAAAATTCGGACATGTATTACCCCACTTAAAAACTGTTTTAGTAAAACAATTTATGTTAGTGTCATTTTCACTTTAACATTAAATAAAAATATATTAATGTCATTTTCCAACTAAAGTGGCTCCATGGGGTCCCCATGTAGGCCCATGGCTTGTCTTGGTCGGCCATGACTCACCCAATAGGTTTAGGAAATGTGTCATGGTGTTTTCACATTCTTATAATATCATTTTTACCTTAAACTACACTAATTACCACTAATCGCGATTAAAAACTTAATAAGTTACTATTCACCAAAAAAATTATTTTAATCTCATTGAACAACATTTTACTTCTTAATGACAACCATGTATGTCGGACTTTTGAAAATCAAAACACAATTATGGAAAAATTTCATTTAAATGAAAAATCAGTTTTTTATAAGTACCACTTAGTGGTTTCACTATTCATCAAAAATTGATGTTTTTCAGAAAATTACCAAAAATTCACCCTAAGCTATATTTGATATTCCAAATTCAAAAATGAAGTCTAGTTTACAAAATTCAAAACATATTAGTCACATTAATTAATTTAATAATTAATTCCCGCTGTCAGAGCAAATAGCGTGTTTTTATAAAACAATAAGTATCAAAAGATTGACACTAGTTTAAGTCTGATTTCAAAGTGAAATTAATTCCAATGACCACTATTGGATTTAATGGTAAAAATATTTTCTAATTTCACTTTAAAACCAATTCAAAATATTATCTAATCATATAAATAAATTAGATTAAAAAGTGGTTTTTAATTAAAATACTACATTTTACATTATTAATTAAAAAAATGAACTTTATCAAAAAGATACCAAAAATTTACACAAAGTAAATTTTGATGTCCCGATTCTTAATAAGAGTTTTATTTGTTCCAAAAGAATGTTTAAGAGTGAACAAAACTATATTTAATGATGGTTCTCCATCAAAAGGTGATAAGTGAACCTTTAGGGAAAACTAGGGCATATACGCCTAAAATTGAATTCTTTCCGTATTTTAATCCTTTATGTTTTATTGTATAAATGTAAAAACATTTAAAAACATATATAACCATATTTTAGTTATTTCTATCATTCCCACCATTACAACGGCTACATGTTAACTACCATTTAAAATAATATTATTTTATTATTAGAGTGCAATGTAAGATTCTCAAGAAACTCGTTGTTGCGTGTTGGGTATGCCATCGAGCATAGCATCCCCTTTAAAGTCATATTAATATTTTATTCACAAATATGGATAAATATGAAAATTTCATATTCATTATTTACCCGGGGTGTTACATATACAATTAAGGTTTTTTCACTTAATAAAATGAATTTATCATTATGTTTAAATCAATTTTTTTGAATATATATTATATATCCAATAAAATTATGTATGAATAATCTATTATATTTACTATTATTTTAATTATAATAAATCTAGTTTGAGGCTAATAATGTATTTGTTCTAAAAAGTAGTTCACATCGCATTTTGTGCACATATATTTATTTTAATTTATTTATTTATAGTTAAAAAATTATATATTTTAAATTATATATTTAAAATTTGGTGGTTCAAATTCAGATAATATGTCCCTTTTATTTTGATCAACATTAATCATAACAGTGGAAATATTAATCAATTTAGAAAAAGGAAAAATCATGATAATATACATTTTAAATAAATTAGATAATGTAATTATTAGTCTTTGTACTTGTTTAATGAATCTAAATGAATACATAAGACCTTAGGTTTTATATTGAGTTATTTAATTTTCACTTGTATATGTAATTACATACATATTTTTCAAATCATAGAATTTAAAAAAATATCAAATTGATTTATTATCTCTTATATGACCACATAAGGGAAAATATAGAAATAATAAATATATGTATTTATATTTATATTAATAAAAATTTATTACTTAGATAAAATTATTTTCATTTTTAGTAATTATATCATTTCAATATTTGATTTTTAAAGACTGATGTAGTATTTCACCGTATAATATACAATATCTGAAATGTTATATGAAATATTAATGGTGATATTGAAAAAAATTATTGTGAGAATAGAATGTAATATATATATATACATATATGTGTGTGAATTATATCGTTAGTTCTAAAATATTATTTTTGAATTACCACTTATTCTTGATGAATTTAATATTAAATTTAATGAATGTTATAGAAAATTTTAATAATGATATTTTATCAAAATTATATTTTATAGATATTATTTAATTTATTTAAAAACATTATTGAAAATTGATATTTTATTGTCAAAAATTTAATAAAATTTTAATTTCTCTGACTATTTTAACCTTATATGTAAAAAAATAAATAATTTTAACATTAAAAACTATGGTAACGATGCCAAAATTAAATTTGTTTAACTATGGGTTAATCAAAATTATAACTATTAAAAGGAAAAAAGAACATATCAAAATCATATTAGTTCCTTGGATCTCAACCATTTTACAAATTTTCTTCAAATCTCCATCTATTTTTAGTAGTTTTTATAGAGAATTAAATTATTATAAAGTATTATATTGAAAAATTTCAATAATTTCCCTTAACTCAATTTTGAAGAGAACCTCTTCCCCTACTTAATTAAACAATATTAAGAATTTTAGATACCAAAAACTCTACTAAATAATATCTTAAACATTTATATCCTTATTCTATATGACTTGGAATTCCAAAAAGATTATCCCTATAGTATATTATTGAAAATATGAATGAATCCTTTCCAATATGATGTAAACTCCTTATTCGATATATTTCATTTATATTATTAATTAATTTATATAAATATATTGTATTAATATTAAATTAGTATTATCATTATCCTATTAAATTTAATAATTTATTACTATTATTATGAAAACAACATTATACACCGCTATTCATATGAAATGGAATGATTAATTATCTCGGGTGTGTACATACGTCTTGTCGTTTCAATGTATAAATACAATTAATTCCTCATCAATATTTTTGGGCATGAGAATTAATATTTTTCTAATAATTTTATAAGATAATTATGATGCAGTTATAATTTTTATTGATAATAACATATTTACATTCTTGCATTCAATGGTATGGGAAAATGATATTGTCGATCATGCATATATGTATATTAACACCTTCACAATGGGATGAGATTAATTTTTCATTCATGTTTTAGTTAGATGGAATTCAAGACATTTTAAAAAAAGTATATATGAAATATTTGATATAATAATGTTAATGGATGGGGGATTCAATATTTACCTTTATTTTTTACACCCTTCAAAAAATGAAGACAATGATTACCCATACGTAGAACCTAACAACTTCATGAATGTTGTAATTAAATATCCTCTCTCTATATATTATGAATGAATATAATCCCGATGATAGTTAGAAAATATGAAATTTATATCATTATTATAATTATGGAGTTGATATAAACATGATAACATTACAATAATGAAAACTAGCGATCATGAAAACAGATGAAAAATAATGCAGACATCACCTATAGCCGATAAATTAATATTGAAGTGTAAACATGTGGTTGATATAAGGATGCTATTATTTATATATGGAATTAAATATATGAGTATGTTTTTAATATATTCAGAAAAAAATAAATTAATTATACTTGATGATCCAACATGTATCAAGGAATTCAGACATATGTAAATGGGTTTCATCTAACTTTTATTACTTTTGGGCGCATGTTGTATTCAACACTTGTTTCTTTTTTTATTTTTTGTATACATACAGGAATGTATTTTATTATCATCAATATTCATTATTTTGGGATCCACATATCCATATTAGATTATATCATTAATGTGTAATATGATTTAAAAGTTACCAAAGTTTTAAGGATTAATATCTCAATCTCATCAATATCTAATAGTAGTTGTGTTAATGTTTCCACTAAAGAATATTTTTCTTACATATTTATGTTGTTAAATTTTTTTATTAATATAATTTAATTAAAAAAAATCAATTTCCTCATATATTAAAATTTTTATATATTCTTCTAAAATGAATCATTTATCTTGTCTTCCAAGTGAGGTAATTTGTGAATTTCTAGATAAAATTATAAATGGAATGTTATTATAAATTATACAAAATGTGTCTATTTTCCCTCCATCATGACTAGTATTTTATTTATATATTCTATTATAAGTATATAAGGATATTTTTAATGATAATATATTTATCCAAAATTGTGTAGATATTTTAAGAATTTAATTCAAGGTGGAATGTCAAATTTACAAAATAATTATGAAAAATGATATTAAAACATAATTATCCGTATAATATGAAATACATTTATTTTATTTATGTATTAATGGAAATGTGATCCATGTACACAAAAAATATTTGTACTTTATATGGTTTATGTTTATAATTTCAATGTATGTATAAAAACAATTAATTTTTCATGGGTTATGTGATAATAAATGTTTTCTTGGAATTGTGAAACAAAAAACTTTTTATTATAATTATGTTATGTGTGAAACCTATACCTAGCTAAAAATAAATATGTAAATGTAAATAACATATGGGGTAATTTTTTTATATATGATCATGATTTAATTTTCAAAATTAATATTTTCCATCATGGATATCATATCCACATTTTTATTCATCGACATAGATTTCATGTCCTTAAGAGAATACATAAACATGGTTTTCATTAAATAATTTTTTTATGTTTCATATTCTATTTCCAGAATACAATTATTGAATATGTTTCAATTTATAAAAGTTTAAAAATTAATATTCTTATTATCATGCCATAAACACATGTCATATGCTATAATTGTGTTTTGATGGATAATGTTTTTTATTAATTTATTCGATAAATCATGATTTTATTATATGAATTGATGGGAATGGATTTCAAATGCTATGGTCATGTTTTCAAACCCTTTTTCATATGTCATGCAAATGCGAACATTTATATCTCCCTTATTTACCCTTTAAGATCTTTTGAGCTTAGAATTTGTTCTATTTCCATTCCCCGGGTTATAAAAATGGTTTTTGGAATGTTATGAATATGAACCGTTATAGTTATGATTGTTATAATGGGAGACTCTCATGATCCATTTTTTATGTGTCTAATTATTAAATGATACATGACCTATACAATTCCAAAATGGTTCATTATAATAGAAATTGTAAATTAATTAATGTTGATGTTAATATCTACTTTTATAAGGTATTTTTCACTATAGAATGAAAGATGTCCAACCATAGGGTTCACATATAAAATAAAAAATATAACGGGTTTAAAAAAACATTAACCTATTATGTAGAAATAAAAAAATGTATAAATAACTCATCATTTCACAAGATTATTGATTATATATAATTATAAATCACTACATAGAACCAAATTTATTAGTTTTTTTCATATAAATGGTATATTCAAAATCATTTTTATAGCATTTTGAAAAACTCTTATATATCGGTTTCTCATATTATACCAACCATCAATCATAATATTTAATTTCACAACGTAGTGAATGGAAACATAAGTAACAATGAGATAATATTATCAATAATCACAATATATGACCAATAAATGTTAGATCTTAAATAATTTTATGTTTTCTATAATTGTATGAGAACATATACAGGTGTACATAATAACATTAGATAATATTACCTAGTAGACGATATATCAAAAAACCAATTTCATTGAATACAAAATTTAGTATAGAATATAACACGAGTAATAATAGTGAAATTACATGTTTTAATATTAATGATATAAGAATAAATATAATGGAATGAGAATTAGTAGTAAAAGTGTGTCATAAATATAACAATGTAATTTTTTCCCTTATATCGAGGAACAAGATCATAAAATTTAACACATATGGATATACTCCCATAAGGTATTGTTTTCATACCCCATTACATGAATAATTTAATCACATGAGGTAAAATGATATATTATATTTATTCTAGATAATTATTGTGAAATCTAATCCAATTATGATAAATCGAATATATTAGTACGTAATGTACTTGAAAACATGTATAACTCCTAAATTCTTGATTATCCTTTGAAATTAATTTAGTTTCACGAATAAAAAAATAAAACATATAATATATCGATCAATAGAGTGAATTTTTTATGTTTTATTATAGATTATTTCTTATTGAATAATGGTAAACATTAAATAGTTTTTATTTGTAAGTTAAACAGATGTATAATAGCATTAAAATTAACTTTAAAATTATGAATATAGAATATTCTGGTTTTTAATATCATATGAGATAATATTTTTAAAACATAGAGAATATAAATTTCTCTAACAAAGCATGAAATAAAGATAATATGTTTCCTAAATAGATATGAAAAGTAATGTTGGAAAATATATAGGAATGGAAAATGATAATAATAAAATTTTATGTTTACTAATTATAATGAATGTGAATTATAATTGAAAATGAAGTCAATATATTCTATTAGTTTTAACTTTCATGTACATGTTAAGAATATATTTTTTAAAAAATATATAAAAATAAAAATATCAATAAATCAACCTTTAAATGATATAACCTGTAATTTAAAAATTTAAAAGGATTATGTTATATACATACTATAAGAAAATATAAAATAAATAATGAAACCTATATCATAAAAAATCATAATGGAATAATTTTGAAAGTATTAATGAAAAATATTAATATAGAAACAAATAATACATTTTTTAATTTGAAAATATTACAGGAATAAATTAGTCAAATTAGAATATGGATGTGGAAGATATATTTTCCCAACCAGAAAAAAAGAGGGGTTAAGGTCAGTTTTTTATTAAAAAAATTTACATTGAGTCAATTTTGAAAAATATAGGATTTTAAAAAGAATGAAAACATAAATAACATATATAAAACAACAGTAATATAATATTTATTTGTTTTATATGTTTGAACATATAATATAGAAACACACGTGTTCATATTTATAGAATATTAAAGTGGGTATGTGTTTAGTGATGAATCCCCAATGAAATTACAATTGAATGTCTGGAGTATTGTTTTCTCATCCATTATAATAATGAGGAACATATTTATAAGTTTTTTCATAATAATAAAAATTAAATTCTAAATTTATATTCTAAAATTATACTAACTCACTACACATGTATTAGTATTTTAAGGTCATTTTTAATCATCAGATATAATGAATTTAAATTATTTTTGTATATATCATAATGCATATGTAGAGAAACGTTATTTGATACATAAGTTATCATTACATTATTAAATATTTTCAAACATTAATAATTAATTATTATGTTAATACCTTCTTATTTTTATTAAATATACATAAAAGTAATATTTATTACAACCCGGTTTTTGTAATTATTTAACCAACCAAAGGTGAAATTTTAATAAGTTGTTATAGAATTGTATTACACATACATAATAATAAAAAGTAATATCAATTAATTTATATATAATATTTTATTTCGTACAATATATATATTCATTATTGAAAAATATTTAAAAAATCATTAAGGTTGGTGGATAAACCGGCCCAAACAGATTCTGGTGTACACTTGAGAAATTGTGAGAATTTGAAAATATCCCTTGTATTGGGTATGTTTATTATAATAAATATTTTTGAATGATACTTTTAAAACATGTAAATCCCCCTAAAATGAAAAAGTACTCTGGATGGTAAATATATATATAACATTAAAATAGAATTTATGTGTAGTTAATACGAATAAATAATAATTTTATTGAGGTAAGTAGAGAATAAGAGTAACCCAAATAAAAATAGAGGTTCTGGTAGAAATTCACTATTACTTAGAAATAAACGGATTCGTCGGCCCCAAAATTAATAACACTAAATAACTACATTGAATACCATGACATAAATATATTAATGATATGTTATATAAATGAGAAGTATTCAAATAAAATAATAATTTATTATTAGTGAATACTGAATTTCTCACAAAAATCGAAGTGAGATGAATAAACCCTTAATTTATGTATAAATGAGTTACACTCATGTACTTAAGGTCCCATAATACAAAATTAGACTTATTAATAACCTATTTTAGAACCTATTAGACAGGTATACAGTTTACCATAATTTTATATTATAAGCACCTATCCTTAAACATAACATAATTCTGAATTAATTTAATAATTCACATTGGGGATATTTTTAGTTTTACAGTTTTAGATACTTAGTCCATAACTACTACATTAAATATAAATAAAATACAAAGAATATACTTCTACTCAGTGCCCATTTTTTGTAATGGAAAAACTCTTAAATAGTAAAACGTGTCTTCTTCCATGTTTTACACTACATGAATTTTTCATGATCATATCCTTGACTATATTCTTCTTTATGTCTTGTAAAAGAAATTAAATACAAGGGATGTGCATAAAAAGCACTGTAATGGTTATAAATAAATTAAATAAAACAATAGTTTGTCAATAAAAACAAGTCAATGAAATCATACATTTCAATATTTAACAAACCACACAAGATCAATAGATTCATAAATAACACATTGAAATCATTAAATATAATGGTAACTTGTGGCATCCATATCATACATACATTTTAGATTTCACAGAAACATACGGAGTTACATTTGGATTAACCATCATAATATATTCCAAAACTCTCTTAGAAGAAACATTTTGATTTACCTCTGTCATGTTACCCAATGCATTGTGGAGCTATCTCGGGCTCACTCAATCTAGGTTTATCATAGAACCACCTGTATATGTAAACAATTCCCAAGAACCATTATATATTCAAAACACATAAAACAAGAATAATATAAAGTTAAAATTTCTTCATTGGAATCAAAGTATAACATCTCAATATATTGTCATTATCAATCCAATATTAAATACATATTTAAATATTTAAAATGAATAATTTTGAATCAATGTGTCCCATACCACATTTAAAATTTTATATGAAATTTTTTTTATAATATTGTTGTTTATATAAACAAGTATTTCAAAATAATTTTTAAAACATATACATTAATGGTAATGTTAAATATTTTAAACAATTAAAATGATGTTATAGTTGAAGAGTCTTTTACAAATTTAAATAAAAATAACTCAATAAAAATAATTAAATAATAACATTAAAACAAAACATTAATATCTTGATAATAAATAGATTCATGATATAATTTGTTATATGTTAGTATATACATATTACAATATAATAAATGTGAAAAATATCAAGATATGCCTCAACTAATTATGATTGAGATGTATTTCATTAAAAAAAATTGACAGCCTAATGGCGTCATATTAAAATTATGAAAATTAGTTGATGGGAGAAAAAAGGTACTCTCCTCACATCAAAATAAAATTTAAAAAAATAATTATATAGAATAACATATCCCAATATATGGAAATGTAAATTAAATGATATTACAAGAACAAGTCTCCGACTAAATTAGGAGGGTGAAATCTTCCCAGACAAAGATCACATCCTTGCATTAAGAAAAGATTAATGACATATATATGTGTGTAAAAAATAAATACACCCAATAAAAGTTTATATTATGTTTGAAACAATCAGAATACATTACCACGTATTCATAGAACCAGATAATCACGATTTATAATATTAACACAATGAATGGAAATTTGGATAAGAAGTTCCCATACAAAAATTTTGCAGCCTAAAGTCGTCACCTAAAATTTTATAAAATGAGTTGATCAGAGATAAAAAGGGTCTCTCAGAACATGTACATATAATGTACAAAAATAAGGATATTTAATAAAATATCCCAACATTTGATAATTAAAATTTATAGATATAATATAAAATAATTCTTTTAAAAAAAGAAGACTGTGAAAAGTTCCCTTTCAAAGATCAATTTGAAAATAAAATATATCGATTATGTTTATTAAAAATAAATACACATAAATTCATTATAAATCCAATATAGGATATCAAAATTTATTTATCATATAATAAAAACATTAAATAATCAAAAAGATTGTGTTTAACCAAAAGAATGGAAATTGGGTTAAGAAGATCCCTTACCTAGTGTCCTACTTGACTAGTTCGTTCTTTAATCTTTTGGATAATAAACAAAAGATAATTTATAATTTCTTCACAACCCCTTTGAAGTTTATTATTATTTTAATATCACTTATTAACATGTTATTAAAATAAAATATTCACTTATGTTGATAATAGTCATATTTTCAATATTTTACACTTGAGTCA
Organism: Viscum album; assembly: GCA_963277665.1. Lineage (NCBI taxonomy): Eukaryota > Viridiplantae > Streptophyta > Magnoliopsida > Santalales > Viscaceae > Viscum > Viscum album. Next base: position 2,013,983,156 of record OY728159.1, read on the forward strand.
AAAAAAACTTGTTAAAATTATGAATTGTCAATATGGTCAAAATTCAATTATCTTCATAAGGATATTCATGATTTATATATATTATATATCATATATATAATGAATATATATATATATATATTTATTTATAATATTAGATAACATTTTGAGATAACAAATGAAACACATCGTTCATCTAGACAGCAAGTCGTGCATACAAATGAACGCTACTATCATATCTATTTCGTATTTATGGATAAAAAACATATTAATACAGATTTGAATTATAATTCCAATATAATATAACATATAATTTTATCAAATCCATCCATTTTAGGATCCATGTATGGCATGGACGATTCATATCACTTTGAGGGGTTGGTATTCCACACATCCTCAAATGAAATTTTAGTATTTTCCCATTATGTAAACCATAAATTTATGCTATAAATGAAAAATACCAAGGAATAGAAACAATATATATTTAATACGTATCACATATAAATAAATTTATATCATAATTACTACCATGAGAGGTGTTATATGATAACCGAACAATCATCATTTTAGGAGACAGTAGTTCGTCGTACACAGAAACAATATCTTCTTATATATTAAATGGAAAAGTGTCGAAGTGTAGGTTGAATTATTATTATAAAAAGAACATATTATACTAAAGATAGTGTTTTATTATGTATTCAAATAATAATATGAAAATAAGGACTGAAAATTAAAATAAAATAAGAGAACTTGAAGAAGATGTTACATTTAAATTGGGTAGATCCCTTTGGTTTGTACGAAAAGGCATTATAGAAGTAGTTTCTTCCAAAGGTATGGATTCTAGAAGAAATATAAGGATATTGAGATCTTATTTAAGATGTTTTCAGTTGAGCCATGGTGTCTTGATAGGTGTGAGTAATATTTAGATTCTATGGATTTTTATAAAGGGGATGAGGGTCTCTTTAAGAATGATTAAAAATATTATATTATTATATAATGATTTTCTATTTCTAAATGTCCAAAAATTATTTATTTCGAATATTAGGTGTACATTTGTCTAAATAAAGTCATCCAATTACTATTTTACATGTTCTATATATATTTTAATCCTTATATTTTTTATTTAACACTGTGTTTAGTTATTTATGTTTTACCATGTCCTCTTATATATTCAGAATATATGGTTAATATATTTAGTATAAAAATACAAGGGAAAAAAGGAATAATTAATAACTTTTTTCACATCATATAAGTTAGTTGGTATAATTTTATATTATTAATATTATTTTATCACTTAATAAAATATTAATTTTTTTAAAAAACTCATTTATATAAATTTATAAACTATTCATATCAAGTCATTTATAAAATCTATTACAAATTGATTATTTCAAAAACCCTTAATTAATTAAAATATAACAATTCATTATAATCTATAAAGTTCTTCTATGTATTTAAAAGTATCAAAATGAATTTATTTTAATAATTATTAAATCATTTATTTGAATCCTTTATTAATGAATTAATTACTACACCACCACTTTGTCATAAATAAATTAATTTATATACTATCTTAAAATTATAAATTAAATAAATGATGTTGAAAATATAGTTTTCTTTACAAATAATATTTATAGTAGGAGATATTACATATATAAAACTATATAAATATTGATTTAGTAAAATGATTTATGTTTATGTTATTTTTGTCCATCCTTGAAATTAAATAATATAAATTGTTATTATCACTCCCATGTGGCTCCATGAGGTCCCACAATCGACCCATAGATTCCAATGGTCAAACAAGAATCGTAAAATAGTGTTATGACAAGTTTAAAGGTAAATTAATATTATTATAATATTATTCATCAACCTTATTTACCAGATTTACCCTTTCACAATAATAGATAAAATATCTTCTGATTTAATATTCATAATGTCGAAAAATATAAGCTACCTATTTAAAATTTTTGGGCCTCCTAATTCCAAAAATAGAATCCATATTTCCAAATTCAAATTACAAAAGTTTCAAAAATTAGTTTGAAATTATTTCTCGTTGTTAAAACAAAAATCATGTTTTTATGAAATAATAACAATCAAAAGATTTACCTTTGTTTGTGTCCAATTTATTAGTGAAATAACTACAATGAAAAAATAGATTAATTGGTAAAAATATAATCCAATTAGACATTAAAATAAAATAAATTAATAATATATCTATAAAAATAAATTATAATAAAATGTAGTTTTGAATAAATATGCAGTATTTTTCACTATTCATTATAAAAGATCATTATTAGAAAAATACAAAAAATTTATCCAAAGTATATTATGATGTACCAATTCTAAATATGAATATTATTTTCTCAAATAGAACATATAAAAGTTAAAATAAACTTGATTTAATAAAGTATCACCATCAAAAGGTGGTAAATCGACCATTAAAAAAGTATTAGAGTGTTAATGATTAAAATTGGATAAATTGAAATTTTAAGATTCTTACATTATTTGGATAGATGTAAAATCTATTTAAAACTTGTATAATTATATTGTAGTTGGTTATGTTCATTTCATCTAATACAACAGATATGAGATTACTACTACTTAACATAATAATTTTATTAAAATATTTTTCAGTATAACTCAACAATGTGTGAAACTTTAGATATCAAAGAAACAAATTTTTTGAATGTCGGCTAAATAAACATACATAGAATCCAAATTAAATTAAAATTAATATTTAGTTCACTAATATTAATAAATATTAAAAAATCATATTATTTATTTACCTTGGATGTTACATCCTTCTCCCATTTGGGAATTGTGTCCTCACAATTTTAAAATTGGGCTCTGAAACTTCATTGAATGTCCAACATCAGAAAAAGAGTCAATTAAACAATCACTTTAAAAGAAAGAAAGAAAAGTAAAAAGGTAAAGAGAGATAACTCATACTTGGATTCCATGAAAACATGTATATGGAATAGAATGTAACAATCATGTTATGATAAATATTTATAGAAAATATGGATATCATAATGTTAACCACCAAAAAATCACAAATCTGTGATAGGGTAAATGGTCTTTGATTCCCTATTAGGAAAAGATAATGGAAATTTTTTTATAATATAATTTTCATAAAGTGGATTAATTTATTTATGATATTAACTAAAAACAAAAGTAAACATACTTACTTGTAATGTATACATTCATCCTTTTCTAAATTCCTACCAGACAATCATATTTTCTACTAATAATGAGTATACAAACTGGGTTGGTCACATCAAAATTTATCGAATAAATAACTAAAGTATCAATATTTCCAATAAAAGTTGAAATATATATTTTCAATGTCCTTAGACATCATCAAAAACCCAAATGGTTAGTATGATATATGATAATCCCAAAAATTGATAATCCTTTATAAAATGAAATACAAGTATTAATATCCAAAAATTCAACAAAAACACCAAATGTTCATCAAAGACAATTTAATAAAAAATATTCCTTTAAATATTTCAATATAACGTAAACTATGATTTAAACTGAAAACTCTGATGAATTTAATCACATAGTCTTCCACAAAAATCTTGACATTTATCTCCAAATTATATCAGTTACACTTAAAGTCTCATTCTGAAAAGAAATTACCCTAATAACGTATTCTCTATGATCGCTTATTAATTTCCATAAATAAAACAAAATAGCAATATTCCCAAATTAAAAACATATATTCTTCAAAAATAAACTATCAACCATTACTCAACAAATAAAATCCCATCATGTTCTATTTTTCCTAAGCATATATTTTTACCAAATGAGAGAACGTATTTCAATAAAACCATTATCACATAATCAACAAATAATATTTCTACACTAAGGATATGCATTTCAAAAAAACATATGATCCCATAATCGACTTATTCTTGATCCATAAAATCATTTATCTAAAATGAATAAGTCATATTAACTAGGGAATTCACAAAGGCCAGTGGTAGGTGATCCTCCCTTACTGCCATTCAGATGTGAGTTTGATTCCTACGGCCTTGTCGAACACGACGTCTTGCCACCCATCTTATAAATTTTACATTTTATAAAACTCAAAAATAAACCTTTATTATTTTAAACTAAAAGGTTTTCTTATACCATTAATTTTCATTTCAATATATTAAGACATAAACATCATATATATTTTCATTTTTTTACCTCCATATGATAAAATAAAATTATTCACAATAGAAAAAACATCATTCCTTGATCTAATTGTACATATGGTATCATCATCATCTTGTACACGAAGGTAGAAGGTCCATACAAAGAAAAAATGATTTGTATATTCTTTAAAATCATTTCCATCCTTTATCCAAATAAACATTGTATAACATAGGTCATATTGGTTTTCACAAGTAAAATAGTTTTGGAAAATAATCATTTATGTCGTATAATTTGAAAATAACAAATAAAACATGATTTTTATAAAACAGTCGGACCATGTTGGAGTTGAAACATTCAATCAATATTCCTTTTAAAATACTATAAGTACGGGTGGATAAACTATATTGTAAAAGAAAATATAAATAGGTTTTGCAAGGGAATCCTTCATCAAAACCTTTTTCAGAATCATAATATGCATCTACATTTTGTGATAAGGTAAAATATTTGAAAATTCCTTAATAATATTTACATTTCTAGAAAACATGAGAATATTATAAAAATATTAATTTATTAAATACAACCCATGATCCATGAATATATCATGTTATAGTGGAGGTGATTCATATCTCAAAACACTACTTGCAAGTGATGTGTTTGATATAAAACGTTTCCTAATCATCTGAATATGACATTGCAATAATTATTTCAAGCATGTCATTAGGAGGAGATAAGAATACTGTTGGATATCCTCTTCATTCCAGTTGTAACTGAAATTATTTGATATAAAAATGTTATAAAATCAGGATTGAACTGAAATAATAGACATAAGGACTAAGAATGTGTTTAACAAAAACTCATAATCCCTAAATTTGTTTTAACCGACCGCTGATACAGTATATAAGGACCCAAGAATAAACATTACATAATCCTGAATTATGATAATAATTCACATTGAGGATCTTTTAAGGTTTACTGTTTTAGATAATTATGCCATAACTTTTACATTACAAAGTAGACATTTTATCTCAATGTCTATATTTTCATAAAATAAAATCTCTTACAAAAATAATCATGTCTAGTTAAATGATTTAGACATCATTACTTATCCTTGATACCATCCTTGGACCAATTATTTTTAATGACATGTAAAAAACATTTGAAAACATGGGTTGAGCATTAAAATCCTAGTAAGGGATATAAAACAATGAATGAAAACATACTCTGTCAATAAAGACAAGTCAATGCAATTATTTATTTTAAAAATTTACATACAACACAAGATCATATGGTTCACAAATAACACACGGAAATCATAAATAATAATGTTAACTTGTAGAATCCTTGTCATACATATGGTTTAGCTTTAACACCTACATAACGAGTTACACTTAGAATACCCATCACATAAAATTCCCAAAATCTCTTAGGAGAACATTAATGATTACCTTTGTCTTGTTACCCAATGCATTGGAGAGCTATATCTGGCACACCAAACCACATTTTATCACTGAACAACCCATATACGTTAAAAATTACCATGTCCCAAAAGAAATTCATAAGATATAAAATATGAATTAAATAAACATAACATGACCACACTAAAATCACAATACAACATTTCAATATATTGAAATAAACAATCCAATTTCAAAGATAAATTTAAAAAATTTAAAAAGATTATTTTGGAATCCATGTATCTCATACCACATTAAAAAATATAAAAGAATTATTATTTTAAAATATTAATTTCCATATAAATAAATCAAGGAAAAAATTTTGAAAACACAAACATTAATGTGAAATATACATATTTTATTCATTTAAAGAAATGTTTTTTTGAAGATTCCATTACCACATGAAAAAATAATTGAATCAAAATAATTAAAGAATAACATTAAAACAAAACATTAATATCATGTTAATAGAGGATTTAAGAAATCATATGTGAAAGGGTAGTATATACACCTTATTTGATAATAGAGGTTCACAATATCGAGATATTCCTCAATGAAATGTTATTGAGATGTATTTCCTTTCAAATATTTAGTAGCCTAATGTTGTCATATTAGATTTTTTTATATGAGTTATTTAGAGAAAAAAGGGTCTCTCATCACTTAGAATTAAAATGTATAGAAATAAGGATATAAAATAAAATATCTGAGAATATTAAAATAGAAATTTTAAAACATTACAAGAAATTATATTTGAATGAAAGAGGAGGGTTAATGGTTCCTTTCTAAAGATCGTATTAATAATGCAAGGATAAAATAATGACATAATTATATGAGAAAAACATAAATACCCCAATATAAGTGTATATTATGTGTGAAAGAATCATATTTCATTAACAATAATTCATTTAAGAACATAATCAAGAAGTATAAGATTAATCCAATGAATGGAAATTGGGATAAGAAGTTCCTATACAATAATTCGACAGCCTAACAACCTCACATAAGAATAATGAAAATTAGTTGATGAGAGAGAAAGAGGGTATATCATCACATGAAAAAAAATTAAATAAATAAGGACATATAAGAACATATCCCAATATTTTAAAAATGAAATTTATAGACATAACATAAAAGAAGTCTTTGACAAAAGGAGGACGGTGAAAAGGATCCCTTACAAAGTTAATTTTGAAAAAAATATAACGGTGTTGTGTATTTAAAATAAATATGCATAAATAATTTATAAATACAATATAGGATATAAAAATGTGTTTGTAAAATAATCATATAATGACATAATCTATAAGTAGAAATTTATCTCAATGAATGAAAATTGGTTTAAGATGTTCCCTTACCTCATGTCTGACATGAGCCGTTAATTCTTTAATCTCATGAATAATAAAATAAATTCAATAAATAATTATTTATGAAACTAATTAATGTTTATTATTCCTTTTATATAACCTTATATGACGATAAAAAAATTTTCTTATTCATTTAAGTTAATAACGGTCTTTTTTTATCTTTGGCACTTGAGTCAAAATGCACATGTTAAAATTACAAATTGTCCATGTGGTAAAAATTACATTATCTATATAATTATATTCATGATTTAGATGTAATATATATCAAATATATATATTATTAATGTTTTTATTTATAATTATACACAACATATTCATATAAGAAATAAAATGCACCGTTCATGGAGACGGAAAGCCGTATGTACGCATGAATGTTACTTTCATTTCTATTTTATATTTAATGGGAAAAAAATTCATTATACAAAGTTATATTATATTTCAAGTATAATATAATATATAATTTCATCAACTCTATCCTTTATACATTTCAGATATGGCATCAACAAGTCATATTAATTTGAGAGGGCGGTATTTCGCACATCCTCAAATGAAATTATCATATTTACCCATTATAGAAACCATAATTTTATTTCTATAAATTAAAAATACAAATGAATAGGGACAATATAAATATAATATATATAACATATAAATAAATTTCCATCATAATGGACACAATGAGAGGGAATAGGAGGAAATTAAACTATCATCGCTTTGTGAGACAGATGTTCGTTGTACACAGAAACAGAATGTTTAAATCCATTTGATGGAGGTGAGTGTAAGTATAGTTTGAATAATTATCAAAACAAAAAACTAGTATATTGAGGATACCGGTATTTTCCTTCTAAAAAATACTAATAATAGAATATATAGTGAATAAGTAAAATAATATAAGGGAACTTGATGGAAGACATTATATTTAAACAGGGTAACTCCTTTTTGATTGAAACAAAAGGCTTTATTTATGTAAATTCTACCTAAGGTAAGGATTCCTGAAGGAATAGTGGGATCTTGAGATATTATTTTGTAATTGGTTTGATGATAAAATTGCTCTTGCGAGGTTTGAGTAAGGGTTAGAGGTGATGCCTTTTTATATGGGGGAGGGGGGGCTCTTTATGAATGTTTGAAAATATTATTTTATTATATAACAATTTTCGGTTTATAATGATCCAAAACATATTTAATTCGAAGATAAGGTGCATATAAGTCTAAATAGAATCATCAATATGAATTTTATTGGGTTTTGATAACTTTTAATCCTTATATATTTTTATTTAACCCTTTGTTAATATATTTTTCTTTTACCATGTCCTCTTATATATTCATAATATATGGTTAATATAATTACTATAAAATGTAAAGATACCCTAAACAAATAATTAATTAAAATTATAACATCATATATCTCAGTTGGCCAAATATTTATTTTTTAGGATTATTTTATCATTTTAAAAAAAATTAATTATTTTAAATACACATTTATATCGATTTATATACTATTCATATCATAACTTTTAAAAAATCATTAACAATATGATTATTTAGAAAAACAATCATTAATTCAAATAAAACAAGTGAAACTAATTTATAAAGTTTGTGGATGGATTAAATAGTTTCAAATTATTTTTAATTATTACGATATCATTTATTTGATTAACTTATTAATGAAGTAATTACTACATCCCTATTGTGTTAGAAATTAATTGATTTATTTAATTTTTAAAAATTAATAAAAAATACCATGAGGTAGTAAGTCATTTTATAAATCCAACTAATTTTAATATTAAAATATATAACTTATAAAACCCAATATAATAATTTTTTTTGTAAAAGGATTCATGTTTATGTTATTTTTGTCCTTACGTTAAATTATGTAATATAAAGTGTCTTTATGTGCCTCCATGGGGTGGGATAATACCCTAAAGATGACCATGGGAATACATGTACTTTCAAAAAGTGGTAGGACAAATGTAAGGGTGACTTAATATTATTATAATATTATTTTCACCCTTATTTACCAGATTTACCATTTAACCGTGGTAAATAAAATATTTACTAAAATAAATATTCATAATGACAAAATGTAATAGATACATATTTACACAATATAGATCTCTTTATTACAAATATGGAATCATATTTTCATAATTCAAAACACAAAAGTGGAAGATATTAATTTAAAATTAATTCTCATTATCATAACAAAAAACATGTTTTTAAGAAATAATAATTATCAAATGATACACCTCATTTATTTCCAAATTTTGTGTGAGATTACATATAATAAACAACATTGGATTAAATTTTAAAAATATAATCAAATTATAAATTTAATACAAATTAAATGTACAATATAATTATATAAATAATTTAGATTAATGGGAAACATTGATTTACACTGCAGTATTTTTCAATATTCATTAAAAAAATATTATCTGATATATAAAAAAAATTCATCCAAAGTAAATTTTGATGTCCTAATTATGAAAAAGAATATTATTTTATCAAATATAAAATTTTAATGTGAAAAATACTATATTTAAAAAGGGTTCGCTATCAAAAGATTGTAAATCGCCCTTTTAAAGAATACTAGAGTGTTTATGCTTAAAATTGGATTCCTTCACCATTGAAGTTCTAAAATTTTATTTGATAAATGTAAAAAATATTAGAAAACATGTATTATCATAATGTAGTTCTTTCAATACATTCCCACCAGAGTGCATCTATGATTTGACTACCATTTAGAAAAAAAATATTATTATCTTATGTTTGGGTATTACTCAACCATGTATGCAACATAAGATTTCAAAAAAAACTCGTTGCATGTCGGTTACGCCAATGACCATACTATCCCCATTAATGTATAATTAATATTTAATTCAAAAAAATTAATAAATATGAATGTTTAATATTCTTTATTTACCTGGAATGGAATAATTTTATTTCATTTATGTCCTTACTAATAAGTTATTATATTGAATTTTGTCATTCCAAAGTGTTTTTTTTCTTGATTTTCATACTCGGTTCAATTGTATATAATTAAAAATGATAATGTGGAATAGATGTAAATAATTTGAATAAAAAATAAATATTATTTATGAATCAATAAAAGTTTTAATGGTCATTTTTATCATTTGGTTACATTTAAATATGATGAAACATTTGTTGAAATATTAATGACATTCAGTTAGATTATTTTAGAAGTATTTTAATTATTAGGAACTGGTATTGTAATATGATTTAATAATATGTATGTGTACTAATTACTGAATAGTAATAAATATATAATACATATATTATAGTATGGTTCGATCATAAAAAATGTTTAATGACTAGTGATGAATGATAAATTAAAAACAATACATCTTCATCCACGACAGTTATAAATTAGAACCTCATGGATATTAATTTCATTTATATAATGAAAGGGAGAGAGTAAGGATATTAGTTATGGTTTATCCATTAACATGATATAATTACATTAAATATATGATACAAGAGTTATCAAGGTGATTTGGACAAAGGAGGTGAGGATATGATAACCAAATAAGATAAATTGAAATAAAACTAAATGAAAAAGGAAGGGTGTTTTACCTCGTTAAATATCATCCTTGAGAACCTCTTTATGGGAAGGGTTTTAGGATTTTTTAATGACCAAGAGCTTCTTGGATGTGGGGAGTGACTAGGTAAGGGTATTTGGGAATATATTTTAGGAGCTTCAATGCTTAGTGGAGTGAAAATACGAGGGAGTGACAAAGGGGTTTTATAGTGGAGGATATGAGTTAATTTTTAATATATTATTCATTATATTATTAATTCGCATAGTACAACCAATAGTGTTGTTTTTTGTGACCCCTAATAGTAATAAGTGCGTGTTAGTTCCAACCATGTGGGCTTAAATCACACATGATGTCATAAACCGTGTATTTAGCTTAGAATTTGTATATAATGTATTTTGAAATATTGCACTATCAATCAAATAGTCATGTTATTTAGAAACATACCAAAATGTCACCCAAACCATTCTTCTACATGTAGAATTCAATTAGGAAATCAATTTTTTGAGAATAATATTTGGAATATTTTTAATTTAATATTTATATAAAATGTTTATTTATTTGAAAAAAACATCCTTAAAACCATAACTCGTTTAATAACACCATGAAAAATTAATCAATGTCCCATTGAATTAAATTATAACAATAATAAAATAAAATAAAATTTTTGGATTACCTTTTATGTAAATATATTTCCGTTTTAGATCATTAAATTAATCATAAAAATATAATTAAAATATTTCTGACATAAAAAATTCCAATACATATACAATGATCATTTTTTCACTTGAAGATATCTAAATTGAATTTATACATTCATGGGTGATGTTTTTATTTTTTGGACAACTTACTATTAATTACTATTCATTAGAATATGCTACTATTCATAAAAAAATATGATTTTCTTATCTGACTATAAATATTTTACTGAATGCAACAGTGTATGCCTGTTTTTGGAAATTCAAAGTATATATGTGAAAATTTATATTTACTAGATAGATTATAATGAGGTGGGTTTCGTATTGAACCAATAATTAATTGATTCATTATTAAATATATTATTAAAGTTATTGGGTGTTACATTATTCCCTCCTTAAAAAAATTTCATCTTTTAAATTTGAAATTGAACATCAAAATTTAATGGTTGATATATTAAAATTCTATTGTGGGAAACACTTATTAGGAATATGGTTAAAATATCTTATTAATAAGATGAAAGGTAAATACATTGGTTACAAAAAACAATACATCCTAATTGGACAACATGTTCATGGGGAAAAATCAAGCAATCATGTATTAACATTAAACTCTAAAACCCATACAACGATTAATATAAATGACTTCGTAAATGGTTAAAAATTAAAAAATATAATGATTCAACACATTATAATTAAGGTATTTAAATTTTCATGATGAACTTATCATTAAAACATAATAAAAAAGAATCATATCTAAAATTCACATTCCAAACATGTGAATAACTTCATCATGTATCATCTTGAAATATCGTAACAACATGAATTACAGTAAAAACATATTATAAACATACATTCTTCTACATTCCTTAGTTAATATACATGTTATTTGAAATATTCCTTAAATCCAAAATTGTTGTATAATTCATCGATAATAGCATAGACTACTTCTCAACATGTCAATAATTAGTTCCATGGTTGTCAATACTTATCAAAATTAATCATTTCTTCATCATTATTTTGACATCATATATATATATATACAAGTTATGGTTTTTCATTCACTCAATCATGTTTATTTTTTCTCTAAAATGTATAACTTTCTAATGAATCAATTTTCTGTTGTACCATTTATCATACGACCACAAATCGTTAATGATGAAGTACTAAATTACAATACCTATATATCTCATAATTAGTACAACATGTAAATTTATGACTAAATATTACAATTAATTGATTCTTGAATAGTCATATTAGTTATTATACATCAGATCTGGTAGCATCATAACATGATCATTTTCAAAAATCATTATTCGGGGTATATTCCATTGATTCTTGTGGAATTGATTCTCATAGTGCCACATCCCCTTATAGTTGAAGCATTGAATATTGTAATTTTTTTCTTTATATTGAAATTATGAGCATGTTGGCCTTTTTCTATACACTTGAAGAAAACTTCTTTTCCTTTAATGTATATACCATGGTGTTTCCTTCCAAAATTATCACATGTGGGAAAATACATCATTCCCTTCTTCCCTTTATTGATGTTTTCCTTGCCATCCTCTTATTTTTTTCTTCCCTTCAATGAAATAAGAATCAGATAAGTCTTTACATGTGTCCTCAACACATGATACTATTTCTTCATATGATGAGGATACATGGGATACAATCATCCATTGAAATGATGGCTTTAGAACTTTATAGATATGATCCTTCTTACTCTTCATATCATGTGCATTGGTGACATTATAATTCCTTCTTCTATGAATCATTTATAATTAATTATTATTATATTATTTATCTCATTAAATTATAAACTATCTATGGGTATGAGAACAATATATCACATAGAATAATATTATACATCGTAAATCCTAAGACAATATACATTTTTTACTTGGGGGAATAAATCCTTCATAATAACTGGTAAATAAAATTTGAATTATCCTAAACATATCCCCCAGTTGTTTCAATACCAATAGTGCATAAAGGCCTATTTTTTTGTAGCAGGATACCACAGGTCAAGCCCGAAACTCTTTGTTGGATTTTTCACACCTAGATACATCTGTTCCAGATCCACCACTACCTGCACGAATGTAGACATGTATTTATTTGATATAAATATAAACAATTATATTCCTTAACAATATTCTAGGACCTTATTGTATGTTTTTTCTCAAATACTACCATAGGGCATTGTTCCTTATTCGACATTTTCTAATTTAGTTTCCTTGATTGCTTCTAAACATCCATTGATACTAAATTTAACCCCCAAACTCTAGAAGCTCAGATCCTATGCATTATTTTACATTGGAATGATTACAACTAATATTATAATTAGTTACCGATCAGTTTAGATGTCTTGAAAAATATAGATTCATACATGGATTGCATTTAAATTTTTTATCGGAGAAAATATGATACATAACAAATGCAAATAAACTGCATCCTTTAAAACTCAATAAATAATCTCTTCCTCTCAACCTAAGGTTTGAAAAACAAATGAAATGGGTGAGATCAAATGGTTAGCAATTGTAAAGATATACAATGGAAGATATCATAATCATAAACATTAGGAATGGTGAATAACTAAAAACATGTTCCTTTTAAAAATAAACATGAACATAAAATGGAACGAATATGAGCCGGGTAATCATTTCTACAATAAATAATTATCATGGGTATTATGGAACATAATCAACCACATGAAATGAAGATTATATGATTTATAAGGATGTAAATTGATAAGAAGAATAGTCCAAAACACACCATTAGGGCCTCTACTATGATGGCTACAAATGATTAATGTCATAACCAATTTCATATATCATATTGGGAAAGGCCTCGACCAAGTCCACGTCTATTTGTCTAATGAGACAAACTGATGCATTTAGGGGATATATTAGGCCCCACATATAACGTTATATTTCCAATGAGTTCACCGTATGAATATTGGTACTCATAAACAATATATAAATTCTTTTTTAAACTAATATATGAAATGTAAATAACGTTCCCAAAACCTTGAGCATAAACACTAACCATTCTTATTGAAATTGTGAATGGTTTTATGATAGCACATCCACAAATGAACTAATCCTAAACAATTCAATAATGCATGCTAGATGATATCACATGATATAAACATCAATTATGTAAAATTTTCAACAAATTTTATTGATATAGATGAAAATACCATTGTAAAATCCTTGAGGGAAATAATCCATAAATTTTCCCAACTGTCCCATACCACCTTGAATCATTCAAATAATAATACATTATTAAAAAATGAGAATAAGGAGAATCATGATATGATATACTAAAGGGAAGTACATACACCACAAGAAATAAATAAGTGCTGAAAAAGGAATATATCTCATTAAAGTTATTGTGATCGGAGTAAAAAACCATCTTACATTTAAAGGAAGAGTAATTTTGTGAAATCATTTATATTTTCCATGTTATAAGATTTTAAAAATGAATATCCCATAAACTAAAATAATTGGGCATTTAAATTATATTTTAGGGATAAATTATGTCCCACTGAAGTGAAATCATGTTAATATAGTTCTTTAGATTCTTGAGAAATAAACAATTTATGAGCATGTTAAGGAAAGAATTAAAGAGAATTTTCAAGAGAAAATAATATTTTGTTCTCCTAAATATATAAATTAACCAAGATAAATTTTCAGGATAAAATGAGGGTTTTTATGAAACTAATTTTTTCTTAATGTAGGTTCTTGTGTTCACTTGAAAATAAGTGTGAATTTAAAAATATCCTTTGAATCAGGTTGGTTTAACTGATTAATATTTTTGAATGATCCATTTAAAACATGAAAATCTCCATTAAATAATTTATTTTTTGGGATTGTAATCTTATATAAGAAATTCATACAGAATTTATGTGGAGTAAATAGGAATTTAATTGAGGTTTGTAGAGTATAAGAGTAACCCAAATGAAAATGGATCTTCTAGTGGGAATCCCTTACAATATTGTAATCAATTGAATATTATACCCGAAAATTAATAATATTAAAATTAAACCTTTAATACAATGAAAATAATGATATTAATTATATGTAACCTAAATTGGAGGAATACATAACCACACCCATACATTAATAGTGAATACAAAAATTCTCACAAAATTGGATGTTAGATGAAGAAACCCTAACCTTATGTCCAAATGTGTTCTGTTCTTGAACATTAGGTCTTATAACATAAAATTAGACTTTTTATAAACCTATTTCAGAACTTTTTATACATTTATTTAGTTTACCATAATTCTGTTTTGTTCATTTATGTCATTATTGATACGTTATAATATTGAATTATGTCTTTTCAGAGTGCTCAATTTCTGGATTTTCAAACTTGGTTCACTTGTTTTTATGCAATGGATTTCATACGAAATGGATTTAAATATAGAGAATTGAAATTAAAAATAATTTATAAACATAAATAAGTTTTATTGGTCCTTTCTATCTTTTGGTTTCATGGAAATATGATAATTCCTTAGATTAAATATTAAAGACATTCACTTTGATTATTTAAGTTGTATTTTGATTATTAGGAACTAGTTTGATCATTTGATTTAATAATATGTACATGTACTAGTTACTATATATTTATAATGTTATAATATATATATTATAGTCTGGTTCAACAATAAAAATGGGTTCATGACTAGTAATGAAAGAGAAATTGAAGAACTAAACTTCATCGTCCATGAAGGTTGTAAATTTAAACCTCATTGATGTTGATTTCGTTTTCAAAATAAATGAGAGATTCTAAAAATCTTGGTGATGTTTCTTCCATTATGATGATATAATTCTACTTTATAGACAATAATGTAGTTTTAATGGTCATTTGGAACGATTAGGTGAGGAGAGGACAAAAAAAGAAGATAAATTGATATGAAACTAAATGAAAAAGAATGGTTCATTACCTATTGAAATAAAATCCTTGAGAACCACTTTAATGGAAGGGGTTTTGGCCTTTTCACATGACTGAGAGCTAATTTGACATAGGGATTGACTAGGTAAGGGTATTTGGTTAGATAATTGAGGTGATTCAAGGTGTGGATGAGTAAGGAGAAGAGGGAGTGATGAGTGGTATTTATAGTAGAGGTGAGGAGTAAATTTTTAATATTTTATTCATGATTTTTTAATTCCCTCAAGACAAAAAATATTGTTGTTTCATGAGACCCCTAATAGTAACAAGTGAATGTGAGTTCTAACCATGATTCCTTAAATCCCTCAGGATGTCATAAATAATTTATTTAACTAATAATTAGTATAGATGTTATTTTACCGTATTTCTCTATTCATAAAAAATTATTGTTTCTCGGAAACTTATCAAAGAAAAATCCCTAACCATTATTCGACATGTAGATTTCAATATGAAAACCATTTTTTTAAATTATTTTTTAAATATATTTTAATATAATTTTAAATATAATCAAAATTTATTCAAAAAATCAACATTATATCTGTAACCTATTTTATTACATCATGAAAAACTAATCTAGGTCCTATAAAATTATATTATAAACAAAAAAACAAAGAAAATGTATTTTAATTTTTTAAAAATATATTTACATATTAAATTATCAAATTAACTAAAAAATTGTAATTATAATATTTATGACATTCAAAGATACCAATACTTATACAATGATCAATTTTCCACTATTAATATTTCTAAATTTTATTTATACATTCATGGGTGAAGTATATTTTTTTGGACAATTTACTATTTATTACTATTCATTACAATTTATTAAGGTAACCTACTATAAATATGGGTATTTTACATACCAATAAACAATAGGTTTGTCTTATTAGACTCTAAATATCAAACTAAATATTACCTTGTATGTAAATATTTCAAAATTTAAATCATTGAAGTGGAAAATTTATATTTACTGGCTAGGTTATAATAAGGTGGTTTTTTAAGAGACTTAGTGTTTCATGCATTGAATATTAAATATATTTTAAATTCGTTGTGTGTTACATGTCGCATGTTCATTATCCCACTATTGGGATTATCAAGTGTTATGTGAGGGGAAATGAAAAATAAATTAATAATACTATATATTCAATGAAATAAATAGAATATTCCACATAGAAAAGAATAAAAGAATAGTATTTCAATAATATGTCAATGGATTTATAAAATATTACTATGAGCATCCCGCTCAGGATTCTAATTTGAATCATAATTAGGAAAATCATAGATAACGGTTGGGAGTATGAGATCCATTAATTTGTATGTTATTGAATGGGTAGGTTTGGTATGTTTTTCTATATATAGAGGGGTTGGATCCCAAATTACCACAGACATATAAATTGGAGGGATCAATTTGACTAATTTCCTATGAGAAATTCTAAATAGATTAATATATTATCTTTTTAGTTATAGTAGGGGTTGAATTAATGATTTCGGTAAGAGGTTCTAATATAGATGTTTTTAAGTGTTTTTAATTGATCATGAAATCTAGTAATTCCGTTTTTATTTCTGGTCCATGTTCCATTTCTAGAAAATAATCCTTTTTTTCATTCCATTATGGATTATATAATATGAGATAGATCATTCATCCATTCAAGTAAAAACATGAAGTCATAACTAATTGTGTGAAACATAATATCACTATCATGAAATTTTATGTAGATTTCATGTCTGAATAATTGATAAAAAGAGTTTATAATGGTGTACAAGAGGGGGTTTGAATGATAGATTAAAAATTAAATTAAACAAAAAAATCATCTATATTTTAAAATATCTAAGTGACATATCGGCCATTGAATATAGATTCTAGGCTAAAATTACATATTGTCATATTATATAAGTGTATGTTTATTTGGTATTACATTGGAACTAAAAATATTCTGTTAGAAATATAACTATAATTACTAACATTCTAAAATGATGCACATCTAAATATAGAACTTGTACAAAAAATATGGAACTTATAAATGATATAATGACATAACATCTATATCAATATTAATAAATATTTTAAGCATATGAGAAATGGTTGTTAGTAACCCTGACTAATGTTTTCTATAGTTTTATACTTATCATAAAATCTGTATTGCCTTGCTAGGGAATACTTTAATATGATCTTCATAATATGAATATTACTTCATTCCTCATAAGCCCTCAATATGATTATTGAGTTATATAATACTATCCATGGATTCCATCAATCCAATGGTTCAAATTCACCAACATCCTATCACTGGATTCCCACAATCAATACAATGATTAGATTCATAATTCAAATGAAAATTCTCTCAAGGAAAATAGACCAAACAATGATTCCATAGAATGACTATTCTATAGAGTATTTCAAAGAAACAAAATGAAAATTTAACTTTAATAAATCATTGTAAGACATGATATGTGAAATTTATTAGATTTTAACTCTTAACATGACAATTATTTTATAGATTAATTTATAAAGGTCATATTTATGAGTAAGATTAAATAGCCTTCGATAGATTTCACTTGATATATTATAATTAGCTAATTGTTCAATGTCTATTTTTAGAGACATTATTATTATAACATAAATACACTATAATAGGAAAACAATTATATGATTTTATTATAATTTTTTGTATTTTTTAATAAAATTATTTAATAATTGTAAATATTATAAACATAATGAGTGTCAGTCTGATTTATTGGTACAATGGTATGTCTGATGGTGATGAAGGATTTTATTCTGATAGGCATGTCATATATATAGCAATTGATCAGAAAATAGGTCAGTTAAAATGATCATACTGACATTCATTACTATGAAGCTGATTTTGAAATGGAATTTTATTTTTGGAATAATTTAAAAAGATCTATATTTATGGTATAAAGTTTTTCTTTCTAACCAAACAAACAAAAACACTTAATAAATAAAATTTTAGTAATAATAGTTTGTAATGGGGTATCTAATTCTCTAAACTAGTAAAATGGGAATGTAATTAATAAATCTTTTAAGTAAATAATCTCCCCCATTTTGGAATGAACAAACCTCTACATTAAAATGAAAAAAAATAATGTTGAAAAAAATAAAAACCATTGTTATTTTTGATCCTTGGATAAATTCGTTATAACTCCCAATGAGTTTATAAAAACATCATTATATGATAGAATGTAATAATATATATCTCACTTAAGATAATATATCCATTTTTCATAATATCTACCCCATATAAAATTATCCATATAATGTTTTTTCTCAACGGTCATACCCGGTCACTACAGTCACAACATACAAAACAAATTTATTATAAAATAACTAATCATCAATGAAATATTTTATGTAACATACATAAAATTATAATTCATAAAAGTTGAATAATAATTAATTACATGTAAATTTAATAATATAAAAAATCAATTAAATTTTTTGAACATATACATCCAGTGTTAAAATTGAAATTTGATTCATTATTTATTTATTAGATTCATCACAAAAGACATTATCATTTTAAAATACTCTAGATCAATATCATGCTTCAATATCATTTCTCCCAATATTACCATCCACCAAACATCACACTTCAAACATTAATTATCAAAAAAAAATACTTTTATTATCTTCTTTCATAAGGATTAATTCATGTTTACATGATCTCAACCTACTATTCTCCAAATCCATATGACAATAATGTTTATTCTGGACAATTAATTTCATTTCCTCATCATCCATGGGGTCTCTAAATTATTCCAAAATATATCATTATCAAATAAATCCAAATATAACCTATTAAAAAAATATTCATTTTATAACGAATTATTAATTACATGAATTAATTGAACTTCGTGATCTCATATTTTTATATCCACTTTTTAGACCACTTTACCATTGTATTGATTGCTATTTTTTCTTTCAGAGATTTTTCATGATATATATTCAACACTACCTCAATCTAGATGGATGATTATATTAAAATAATTAGTGATTGTGATTTTTTGCTAAGGATATTTTTTATTAGTTGGAATCATGCTTCTAACATTTATAAATATTGTATAATTTCACTTTGAATCATTAATTTTTGAAAAATATAATCAAACCCATTCATAAATACAATGGTTAAAAAGTATTATGAACTTAATGGTGGTTTTAGAGGTTTTGGATTGAATAGATTGGTATAATGTTTCTCCTAAACATTATCATCCCCTATTTTGGAATAGGTTTTATCATAAGAATCACAAAAAATATTAAAATTCATATCTAATTGTAGATTTTCATAAAATATCTTCTGATATTTTTATCATACCCATCAATTTACATTGAGGATGATTGTCCTTCGTTTTTTGATGATGAATTTTATTCTTCATAACCTTATATATAGGCATCCTTATTTTTCATTATATAGTGAAACAAATTACGATTATTTCAATATTTTCCATTCATTTTAACCTTTATTGGTCTCTATTTTACCTTCATCATATCTTTAATCATCATATTGTATTCATCTTCTTTGTTATCTCTTTTCTTTTATCCAATTTCTCTTTTTCTTCAACTTCATTTTACTTGTATACATCGACATGTTCTTTCCATAGGCACCCTGTAGTCCTAAGGAAACTATTACCTAACTCACAAAGAACTTATTAATTTTAATTCTCAACATGAACTCATACATATTTATTAGAAACTAAATTCGTTTTCCATTATTAGAAAAAGAAGAAATAAATATTTATTCCCCTGGTGTTGGAGAAACCAATAACCTAACATCAAGGATTAACTAATTTATATGAGATGTTATAAGTGTTCGATTTGCAAAGGAACTGTGAGAAACTCTTAAGAAGCTTACACAAACTATGGAATCATCTATTTTCATCACAAGATTCATTATATCCGCTCTTTATTCAACTTTTAGACTATTCAAATTATCAATACCTTGCCTCTACTAGATATAATCAAAATAATAAGTCTCATAGGTTATTTGGAGATTTATATTCCAATTAAATTTTTAACTCTACATCACACAACTTCATTTCATTCTATTGATTCTTATACAGAGGTAAAGAACATCCTTTTATTTTTTTATTCTACCATTTTATAGTTTCTTGGAAGGTTGGGATTTGGAAATATCTACATCAAAATTATCAATAATATTTTTCATTGAATCAAAATCGAATTTCATTTTTGAAATATTATCTTCCCCGATAAAGGAAACATT
This sequence comes from Viscum album, assembly GCA_963277665.1. NCBI lineage: Eukaryota > Viridiplantae > Streptophyta > Magnoliopsida > Santalales > Viscaceae > Viscum > Viscum album. The sequence continues at coordinate 2,014,004,547 of OY728159.1, forward strand.
CCCTCACATCAGGCACATTTTTTCTATGTTTTTATTTGTTTTATAATATTATCCAAAAACATATTTATGAAATTAGGAAACACAATAATATTTGACATTACAATGGAACATTTGATAGAATACACTATAATTAAAAAATCTCTATTTTTTGGTTCATATTTATCATCATGTCTGATACCAAAATATCATAAATAGTATGGGTATCTCATTAACCTTCCATGGTACCAAATACCCCTTCATCAAAAGATCTAAAACCCTTGTATATGTTGATAAATATGAAATTTTTGACTTTACCATAACATGGATACATATATTATATAATCATAATCAATTAAAAAAACTTTACATCTATTAGGATGTCTATTTGAGAGTATATAATTATCACCTCTATTAGGTAGAACAACCAAGTCAACGTCTCTTTTAAATTATATTTAATAATTAATTGAAATCAATTTATTAGATATAATATACTTTTCACATTATATAAAAAATGTATAAAAATTCAACTCCCAAAAAATTTCTAGACAATACATATCAATCTTATTATCAGGTTTATATTCACATAATATTTCATAAAATTATAAACAAATAATTCATAATATTGTATAATGATAAATATAAAACCAAGATCTATAGATAATTAAGTCTAAAATGAAACTAGTTTCTGTAATATTTCATCGTTTACATTGTAATGATACTACTGTTGGATATAAAAATGATTAAAAAACAATCAAAATAAATATTTTGAGGAGTGAAGAGAGAAAATAATAGATATCTAGAGAAGTGATGCAGAACAACAGTTTGACTGACCATTTTATAGTCAATAAGATGTCACTATTCACATTCCAAAAACATTCAACAGTTATGATTTAATCAATAACTGATATGATAGACCTGATTAAATCAAATATTATTTTAACATTAACAATTTATATCTCACTTTTTTTGGAAAATGAAATATTATTATATATAATAGAATGGAAAATATATTTTTTAAAAAATCTATTAAATGAAACAAAAAAGAATAATTATTTCTACAATTATAAATAGAAGTACCGTATATGGTAATAAACTAATATAAAAGTGACTTTTAGATTATAATGCTTCATTGGTATTAAAAACTGGTTATTTAGGTTTTTGTTAAAGGAGCTGATTATGATAGTTTTATAATAAATTAAAATTTTAATTATTTTAAAAAATACATATTATTAATGTTTTATAACATAAAAATTTACAATTATTTTCTAATAAAGACAGAATATTCTATTTTTATAATTAATAAAATGAATTTCAAAACAATAACTATTGTTCACAAAAATTTTGAGTCAGAAAAAAAAATTAAGAAATATATTATTTTTTAGAAAAATATTTTTAAAGATAATAGTTTAAAAAATATATATTCCATAAAATTCATTATTATAAAATCTAAACAAATATAAAAAAATAGTTTTATGGAAAAAATAAATTTTTGAAAGATGAAAACCCATGTACTCCCCCTATGAAAAAAATTATATTAATGTATTTATATTGGAAATATAGAAGTAGTTATGAATAATTACTTGATGTTGATCATTCTTAAATTACATTTAATGTATTAAAATATATCACAACTAAGGGGTTTTGAAAATTTATTATCATGTTATTCATTCATTAAGATGAATTGTAAAATAATATCAGGATTATGTGTGTGATCGCAAAAGAAATTGTATCTTATATCTATTTGTTGACAAGTGAGTAATGAGATGGGTTTTTACATTAGGTAATAGACCATATGATATCAAAAAGTATTTATGTTTTAGTAAACCACAAGAAAATGTTTTTGAGGTTGTGTTTTATCCAAAACACATGAGCACAACTATATCAATCGGCCACATATTTGGTTTTAGTGGTGGAAATTTCTATAGAGTTTTGTTTAATATATAACCAAGAATCGATTGAATCACCTAAGAAATAAAATGTTAAAGATTTATTTGGTAATTCAATTTATCAACCACAAAATTCATCATCCAAAGAAAATTTTTATTGAACATAATTTTTAGAAGAACAAAATAATTATAAATCCATAGTTCCCTTGATATAATGAAAACAACATTTTATATCATTAATATGGGATTTTTTTAGATTAGATATATATCAGGAACATAAGTATACAAAAATTATTAAATCATGAGAACTAATTATTCATTAAAGAAAGCATCCAATCATACCTATTTGTGAATTCTTTGAACAATTTTACCAATATCATCTTGATATAAAGTATCATAGGTACCAATGAGAGTTCTAATAATTTTTTCATAACCTAATTTCTCATGTAAATTTTTTTACAAAATAATGATGTGATATAAAAGTACCTTTGGGATTTTTTCATATTTTAAAACTATGAAAATATTAATACCCATACCTCCCACTCATTTAAAAATGATATATCATAAGATCTAAAAAGATATTTTAAATATTTTTAAGATAAACCAAATACAATTTCATCAACAACTTTTTTTAAAATATTAATATATTAGTTTACTTATTTTATAAATTTTTTTATCTAAAACTATCTTATTAAAATATTATTGAAAAAAACAAAATTACATAATCATTACATTTTATAAGGGATTGTTTGAGTCAATAAATTTATATGGAACATTAAAAATAATGAACTGGATGTTTTGTATTTTCACAACTATGGAGATTTTATACATAAAATTCCATCTGATCAAATCCACTAAGGAATGAACACATCAAATAAATTTTAAATGACTTAAAATTATAGAACTCTTTAATTTATAATATAATTTCAAGAGTTTCATGTCTTTCTACGAGGTCATAGATTTATTTATGTTCTACTTCTACTTATTAATAATAACACATAATAATAATTCTTCATTTATTTCTAACTATTATTCCACATTCATCAAACTTATTATAAAAATCCCATTTTACATGAATTAGAGAAGTTTATTTCGATCGTTATATAAAAATATATATTTGGTTCCTTTAGAACTCATTATATCAATCTTTCATAACTTTTATCCAGTCACGATAATATAAACCCTCATCAATATTAATATGATTAAATTGATATGAAAATGATTGATTTTCAATTTCATTTCTTATAATACTTCTATTCATAAATATTTTATCAACATCTCCATTAATATTATCTCTAGGATGATTCCAAAAAATAATATATTTATTAGTTTTCCAAATTTTGTTTGACAATAATAGGTTGAAAATGTTCTTATAGAACGATTGTAGAAACATATTCATTTATTATTTCTTTATTATAATAGAAGTCTATTATATATTTAAAACAACTTTTTGAAATTACTTCTAAGGATATATGTTAGGGGTTTTTTGAAATAAAAAGGATTAGTTTCTTTAAACATAACATGATTTGTTTCCTAAAAAATATTCGTGTTTAAATTAAATATTATACAAGGAATAATAGTTATTGAATAACTAAAAGAAATCATTCATTAAATTTTAAAGAAAATTTATCTAAATTATCACTAGTATTCAGGTATATTATGTTTTATCGAATATTTTCATTTTCATTTTATCCATAACTGATAATATGATTTATAAATAAAAGTACTAATTAAAAAATAGAATATAGTATAATAGGATATATTAACTGATTTTAGTGAAAAATCATTTTCAATAATTTTTTTACTTAGTATGGATCTAGTTAGATCCTGATGAACTATATTTCATATTTTGACTACTCATTTTTTTGGGTTCTATGTGTCGAAAAAATTATGATCAATACCTATATTTCTACAAAATGATTAAAAATAAAAATTTTCTATTATCCACAATGACCACGATGAATAGTTATCAATGATAATGTTTAATAATTTTTATCACCGGTTACAAAGTTATTAAAATAACTTAAGTATTTGTGATTATTTTAAAACCACATTTCTATCTGTTGTAATAGAAAATATATTGTATACATAGTATATTATACCACTACTTATAGTTTTTGAAGGGAAAAATAATTAAATCTGCTATCTATGTAAATTATTAGAAGTTAAGGCTTCAAAATTTTATTTAAGACATGACTTTTGCTTCATAAAATATTTCCCAAGGATTAAAATCATTTGAATAGTCCATCCAAGGTTCTGGTAAAATTATTAAAAGTGCTATAAAATTTAATATAAGTAATTTTATAAGGTTACATGGTCTTCACATTCTATTTCATAACCAATATTTATAATCTATTTCCCTATATCAAGGTATGTTATGAATTAATGTCTTCTATGTTTACTATTTAAATATTCTATTGATTATTTGAAGAACAAATAAATTGATAATTTTTACTATGTATATTCATGTAATAATTTCTAAAAGTCTTATGATAACCTTAATCTCATAATTGATGTTTGATTATACATTTGTTCTTAAGGACAACAAAAAATAAAACATATGAAATTAATGATCTTTTATGAAGGAAATTGTTACATATACCTATAATTTCCAATTGATAATTATCTCCAAAATATACATTTCCACCTTTCATAATTATAATACTCATAATGAAATATTTATTACTAGTAATATTATTGGATAAAAAACTATTCGTGTAACAAATATTATTATTATTTTTAATTGATTTCTTCACATTATAAAAAAATAATTAGTTTATTGGAACACAATACATCTTAGGTCTGAAATTTTTAGAAATTAAAATTTTTGGAAGACATATTTTAACAAAATAATATCATTGTGAAAGTGTAATTTCATTTTCAAAAGTGATTTATGAAAACCAATATAGTTAACTCTATTCAATGAAAAACATTTCTTCCTATTTAAGCTAAATTGTAATTTTTTTAAAAGTGTTACACTTTTTAGAACCAAAATATTGTTACAATAAATAATTTTTTGATCTATAAAACCCATTACAGAATTGTTACCATGAGGAATAATTTTCTCATTCATTTCCTCAATGTCTTTATTGCCAGTTATAGACATATGAAAAAAGTTTATTTTAAATATATATTTCATATTTTAATCATAAAAAAATGTTTTTTCCTCATTATAAGTATTACAAGAATTTTTTTTAAAACTCATTTTGTAAAGTATTTTTCTCAAAATATAATTTCTCGATATATTTATAAATAATAACCTTTCAAAATATATATTATCAAGATCATTATATAGATATAATATATTATTAGATAAATGATTTATTCTGGTATCTAAATTTGAGAGTTTTGAAAAATCATTATCAAGTTATTTTCAGATGTTAATTTTTTTTTCTAAATGATTATAACACCTACAAAATTATAAAAACATGGTAACATATTATCTTATATTGCCATGTAATATTATTCATTAGAAGGTAATGATTTATTATCGTCATTCAGATAATTTTCAGTTAACACAATCTAATATAGGATTAAGTATTTTTACCTAATAAATTAACAATTTTCATAACAAAATAATAGTAGAAAAATGGTTAATATTCCTCAGTTTGGAAATATAATTTTATGAATAATATTTTGAAGAACAATCTGTTAGTGGAGTTGGTTCCCTCCCAAAATTTTAAATGTACTCTATAATAAACATGTATTCATTGTTTTCAATATAAAAAATATATTAATCACATCATGATTTTTTTCTAGGTGACATAGCATGTGATAATTTCTTAAGACTGGAATTCAAATTAAATGGTTCTAGATGATCATTTCTATGATGAAAATCGAGAAGTACTATGACAGTACTCTTGAATATTTGTTCTATAGCATAATGATTTTATTTGAAGGACTAAAATGATACATACTTCCAGGGGAAGAGAATCATAGTAATTTAAAGAACATTCTCATGGTGCACGCCCTTGGTAATATCAAATATGATGTTATAATAATCAGTCCTTCTAATAAATAATACTTATTTATATGTCAAAGGCTGTTCCTATTTCTGGATGTGTGTATTGGACCTTATAATTTTAAAATAATATCAAAAAATTTTATGAGTCACGTACGTTAATATAATCATTAAAACTATGATGGATCATTTTCTTGGTGAGTTAGGATACATTGGGTGCATCAAAAGTTATTTTCCATTACTGAATAACAAAGGATTCAATTTTTCTCGTATGTTCTTAAAAAAATTAATTTGAAAGGCCCTTAGATGAAAATGATATATCGTAAATAGGTCTAGGTCCTTGGTGTTATATATTCAAGATCTACATTAAAAAAACCAATAAATAGATAATCAATATTATAGGTCGATGTAACAAACACAAAACCCTCTCTATTTGAGATACTATTATAAAAGGGATATTTTAAATATTAATCATCTATATGAGATGACATTTAATTGTGGTATTAACAATTTTCCCAAATAGTTATTTGGTATGTTTCTAGATGCCAACCTTGGAAATTAGGTTGTTACACCTAAATATATTGACAAAGCTGCATAGAGAGTCACCCACTAATTTGATATAGAATCCCAGTTAAATAATATATACTATTATTTATTATTTAGTAGGTAGAATAAATATTATTCTTGTATGTGGTGAAATAATTATTCATGTATGATATATCAAAAATAAATATTTATTTCATATTTATTAAATGTAATATTTATTTATCTATTGGGGAATATTATACTGATATATATTTATTTAATAAATATTTTTTATTTAAGGTATGATAAATAAGTAGGAGGAACTGTGGAACTTGTTTTTAGGTCTGGTGAGAAATAATAAATATTGAATATTATTTGATTAAATACTATTAAATTATAAATATCAAGACATGATCATGTTGAGAAATAATGATATAATTATATTAATATTACATAGTATTTTTATAGGATTAAATGAATAATTAAGTCCACTTTGGGAATTATATTATTTTAACCCCAGATATATATAAACCCATTTATGATATTTAATTATGAAGAAATTTTATTTTCCTTGGTTATGCATAAATGATTTGGATAATCCTTTATTGGCGAGAGAGTTCCCATCTCCAAGAATGCACCCATGTATTGAGATAAATCCCCTCCATAGGATATGGAGAACACATTAAAAGAAGCACTCGATGGGATAAATGTTCAATGGTGAATGTATAATGATATCCATTCATGGGCCTTGAAATTCCTTTGGAAAGGTCTTGAGATTATTTGAACAACTATAGATTACTGCTAAAGGACATTTATACATGGTTTCTTCAATACAACAATGGTGGAATAGAGATCTGTCACCATATTCATGAATGATACATAAATTATAATGAAGGAAATTTTTTATATAAATCAATAAATTGTAAATAATTTGTTAAGATAATCGTCCTCTATTTTATCAAAATAATTAATTTTAATATTCATTTAATAAATTTCATGGATCACAAAGTTCATCATCATTTAGATCTCTTATCGATCGTCGATTATGGAAAAATAAAAATTTGGCACCGCCCAACACATGTATCCGATGTGCCCAAAAACTACAAGTTATTTTAATTTAATGACATAATTATTTATAAATATTTATGATCATAAGTGATTTGTTAATTTTTATTCAGTTTAATCAATTCAATTATAATAATTATTTTAATCTATACTAAGATATTGTTTTCATACTCCTCTATTTTTCTTAGTTCCAATCGAGATGATTAATTTCATGAATAAAATACAATCTTAAAAATCATCCAAAGTTTCCATGGTTTTTACCTCAACAACAAAATAATAAACGTCATGTAATTATAGTTACATTCAATGTGGGCATGTTTAACCTATCACAATTAATTTGGTAATCCATTCAATACTATGCATTGATTATAACATTAATTATACACTTAATGCACTGCATGTGGACTGGAATTTTATAGCACATGGTTATCCAGACTACACACTCTGTTTCCCTCACACACAACATGTAGTCCCGTTGAGTAAATGATGGAATTTTTATTCCATACATAGCCTAACTACTGGTGATTTTGTAACCTGGCATTTATGAAGTTTCCTTCCAATTGGAAAAGTCATATCATCCAAAACATTGAAGGAAAAAATTACACTATGAGTACTTTGGTGTCTGTCTCAAGTAGATTATGATATCTGTACACATCTTGTAGATCTACTAATCACTCCATGTACATATAAAAAGTTACGCATTATTATAATTTGACTATTTTACAATGTAATCCTTCAGACATGTATTTTTGTACAATCATAAAGATAGTACATTCAATGTGATGGTTTTTAATAAAAATAAATAATTAAATTTTTTATTAATATATTATTAATGGCCAGATCTGAAGATCATGTATGAGTCATATTACATGTTATTAAGCCAAAACAAATCAGGCATAACACAAATCTCAAAAGTCTTATAATTCCTGTAATCATCAATAAAGTACTTGTTATGGATGTACATAATAATTCATGAATGACCTATGTGACAATGGTACACATATGTGTATAATACATGTATGGAAGATTAAGAAAGTTATTGACCTTATTGTCTTCATGGAACATTTATGTACACAGTTTACCTAAAATGAATATATTTAATATGTTTATAATTATAATTGATGATAATCGTAAAGAAATACTGCCAAAAACCAATAAAAAAATAAATTGATTACATAATGGTGATATTTAATTGGTATGAACATGATTTATCATAAATACAAACAATTAATAATTAAATGATTGTATTATAAAATTTTTTATTTTTTTTATGCATTTAGACAGTTTCCAATAAAACATTTACCACATTAGCATTTTTTACGTCATTTATAACTAACAGAAATTAAAATCTGTATAAGTTTTCTATTCACGTCAGTTATAATATAACCAATGGAAAAAATATTTCTTTCACATCAGTTATAATGTAATTGATGAGAAAAATCAATTAATGCACTTTGTCGCATTCGTTATATAATAACTGATGTGATAAAATTAATACAAATGATAGTTAATCATGTTTTCTATTAAATATGCAATGTGATTAATCAATGAATTTTTTTAGCAATCCTTGTATTGTGTCATTGTGTATTTTTAGATTTCGCGACTATGACTCATGTCTCATGCACAGAAAACCTTGACACGATTCACTAAACTCATTCTGTCCAACATCATTTTTCAAGAATCGTCCATCATCATTGTTATCACTCGATCGATCCGATCTGCCCAAAACATTCATGAAATCCTCACACAGCTCGATTTAAATCATTATTTTTCTCTGATGACCTACATTTACGTTTTGTGGTTTTTTTAAAATATTACAATATCATGTATTCATTCCTAATGTTATCTTTATTTGACATGGCCTTTATTATCTGTGATCTGAAATTGTTGGGAATTAAATCTATGTTACTTTGGTCAGCTGCTACCATATTTAAATATGAAATCAACATATATATATCATGGTGACATTAGTAATATACCATAGAACCCGCTATTATTTATATAAAAAATAATTTTTTTCGGTTATTCCAGATTATAAATAAAGATGATATATTTTCCCAGTTGTTTTGTGATGAGTTTTTACTCTTAAATTCAATAGGAGTTGTGTCTTATGATTATTTAATTACATTCATATATGGTCAGGTTTCTTGTAGTGCATATATTATGCTAGCTAATTGTATATATTTTAACATAGTATGATGATTCATTGTTTCTTATTTATTAAAAATTTCATCCATTAACTATTTATTATTAGTTAAGTATCACCCAAAACAAACAGTCAACATACCTTGAATTGTATATTTTTACCACTATCCCAAGACAATCTAGGTTCCTCTCAAGGAATTTACATTGAGTCTAATATAAATCCATTTTAAAAAGTGGCTCTGAACTACACAATATCAACATACCACTCAAATCCATTTTTCCCATACATAATAAAATTTTCTACAAAAAAACTTACCATGAAGGATAAAACTCTTATATGGGACCATCATAATTACATGAAATGAAGAAGAAATTTTATTTCTCAAAAATAATATCTTTAAAATTCTAAAAATGCATATATTGGTTTTATATTATATTTCAAAATTATGTTACATTCAAATTATATCATGTTTCATATAAATATAAAAATGATATATCTAACATTATTTTATTTTTAAAAATTATTTCCATGTATATGTTTTTCAAATACGCATATAATTTTTTTATATTTCAAAAAACATTACATTCCAAATATGAAATTTTTCATTTAAATATAAAATTCAATTATCATACCAAGATGTATAATTTTATATATTTTATTGATAATAATGATTCAATGATGTATTATGTCACATTGAATGAGTAATGAATACAAGGAATGTGTTGATGCAATTTTGGAATTTTCTAAATGAAATGTTCCAAGAAAGTACATTTTTTCTATCAATGATTGAAATGATTGAATATGATTAGGTTGAAAATTATAGAGATAAAAAATTATTTTATTTGGCTGGGTTTTAATACGGGTAGGACCCTTGGATTTGGCATAGTGAACTTGAACAGAATGTCAGATTTAATGAAGATTTTTAAGATGGTAACTCTGTTGAAATTGAAGAAATGATTTTTCATATTACATCAGAACTAATTACGATAGAAACGATGGTTGATTGTATTTATGTTGATATATAAAAACCATTTTATTATGGTTGTACAGATTTAAATTTTTATTAGTGATTTGATGATTGATTAACCTGAAGATGAAAAATGGATAGATAGTCATAGTCTTATAGAGGGGATATAATTGTTGGAAGACATTTTTCAAAAATACATGGATCATTCATATTCACATTATATGTTCAAGAAATAATTATGACTAATGGGATGGGGATAATTAAAATACATGCATGTTTGATTGCATGTATGATATAAAGGAAAGAATATGAATATTGATCGGAGTTTCCTAAATGTGGGACATTACAGTATAGGTTGAAATAAAAATCACAGGATGATGTAGAGATTACATAGATCCCTACAAAGGTATTTTGGTATCTTCCTATAATTCCTCATTTAAAACGTTTATTTTCTAATTCACATGATGCCAAAATGTTATAGATTCATGTTGATGAGTGTATATGGGATTGGAAAATACTTCATCCAGTTGATTGTCCACAATGAAAGAAAATTGGGGAGTGTTATCCTACACTCAAAAATGAAATTATAAATATGATACATGGGTTGTGCACAAGTTTAATTAATCCATATCAAATCCTATGTAGAACACATTGATCATGGCCTATTTTATTGGTAATTTAAAACCTATCTATAGATGTTGGAATGAAGTGAATATATTTCATATTGACTATAATGATCTCTGGTCTAAATAAAACATAAAATGATATTAATGTTTTCCTATCACCATTGATTGATGAATTGAAAAATTTATTGGAGGATGTTATTGGGTTGAATGATTCTTAGAAAATGGAATATTTTCAACTGCATGCAGGGCTTATGTTCACAATAAATTACATCCCAGCCTATGAAAAGGTTTTTGGATACATAGGTAAGGGACATAAAGTGTGTCTAATTTGTGAACAACAGACTTCATATTTTCAATTGTGTCAGGATAAAAAACAATATACATGGGTCATCAAATGTTTTTTCATATGGATCACTCTTATTGAAGACTAAAAAAGGCATTCATTGGGTCATAAGAATTTGATATTCCTCCCTAAACATTATGAAGTGAAGATTATTTTCAGTGGGTGAAAACCATTTGATGTGACTGTAGAGACCTAATACTTTATGTACATAGACAATACATTACTTTTAAGGAATACCTAATTCATGAAAAAAATAGATGCCTAATAATCATATTAGATTAGTGTTTTTTAAAACTGGGAACATAATATTCTAATCATGGGGAAAGATCTTCAAAATCTCCAATAAAAAAATTCCCATTTTATTTACTTACATAAACACGTTCTTCATATCTTGGGGAAAAGAAAACATAAAAAGGGAGAACTCAAATGCTCAGTAAGGGAAACCATGGAGAACATAAAACAACCCATAAACATTTGAACATAAAAACATGATCATAAAACATCAAAATCATGAGTAATGACATAAATCTTGGTAGTATGTAAGGAATAGATCTTAATGGATCATTAATAATGATAAAATAGCATGGTAATGAAACATGTAAATGTGGAAAACCATTAAAACCATGATAGGATTTCCACAGTAACCAAGGAATTTCTTTCAAGGGCATCATAGAGACAAAGTCCATTACTAAACCAGGTTTTCTTGCAGTTCCAGCCATGTAATACTGAATTAGATTTACTTTCTGCTCTATCCATGTCTATCTCATGAGATATAATTATTTACCCAATGCATTGGATGAAGATATACGTCCCAAAATCTCATAATGAAATCATTCTTACGTGTTCCACAAAATAAACATAAATCATTCATCATAACCCAACAAATAAAATGGGTTTCATTAACATCATCCCATCATTACATAATCCATATAAAATAATGGATATAATTTCATCATAAAAGAATTAAAACAATTAAAACAATTTATAATTTATGCTTGAAACATAAGCCTATTAAATAACGTCATCATATATGGAATATAGTTTTGATAAAACACATGAAATGAATTCTTGAGGAAAATATAATTTCTTCATTTAAATCATTTAATTTTCTCAAAATGAAATGAATTTTTAAAAAAAAATTGAAAATAATCATGAAATATATAAGAGGAATATTTATATAAATAAGGCTTTCTGAAATCATAAAAAATATGTTCATGCCATATATGTTAAAAAACATTCTCCTCATACATTTGCCGAAAAAGTTGAAAAGTACCTTGTATAGTAAACAAAAAAAGATTCCATCCACACCACATAGTAAAAGTAAAAATGAGGTGAACACAAAATTAAACATTTATAGAAGAAAAGTAAAAACTTTATGAAAACATTTTTTATAAAACAATGACATGGATGATAAAGATAACCCCCAAAAATACTTACAAATAAATAATCTCGGATAAGAACGTGATTGGAATGATTATCCCTTATCATTTATAATTGTTGGAATAATACGTGTCATAAAATAATGAAAATTACATGGATATTTAAATATCATATCCTTCTTAATAAAAATCATAAAACAGTCATTGGAAGTATAAACACCATACAAAAAAAATAGATGGTGGTCAAAGAATATGTCTCATAGAAATAAAAGTGAGACGAAATAATCCCTTACCTTATGTCCAATTTCATCTATATTTGTTTGATACTCTTGTATTGTGGGTATAAACATATTATTAACTTATAAAAAAACCATAATAATATTTATGATATCATATATGATCCACTTATGACTATATATTTCCTGTTCATTTGTCAATTCCATGTTAAAGCATTGTTTTGGTTAAAATCTTTTCGTTTATCATACATGTTTTGGATTGTAATTACTCATATGGTTACATAGACCATCATTACTTAAATCCAAAATGTAAAACATAATTTGTATATAATATATGTTAAGAATATATATGTGTATATATATAATAGATAGTTAAATGGAATGAAATACATCGTTCATGGAGATGGTAGGTCGTACGTACGGATGAACGCTATTTTCGTTTCTTATTAAAATGAATGGGAGTATGTAAATTACATACACATAAATACACTATAATTATTATCTCATATATATAATTATTATTTATTATATATACTATATAATCATTCTGCAATGGTTAACATGGATAATGAATCTCATCGCATTGTGAAAACGATAATCTCTACGTACGCACGAGCATTGATATCATTCCCATAATTTTTTAATGGAATTAGAGTGGGTGATATAATATATCATAATCAGTATGATGTTGTAATAATCATATATAGTTATTTCTTCTATTATTAAAACCATCCAAGTAGGTTGGTTATGAAAAATAGATTACACCACGGTGAGAAGATGGTTGGTTGTACGTACCCACGCACGGTGATTTCGTTTTTCATAGGATGGATATAAGGTGAAATAGGGCTATTTCATATTTATAATAACATATAAATATATTATTTATACATAAGTTATTAATTTATGATGAAACAACTAAAAATAATATGCAGAACAAGAAAGAATCTTGAAAGAATCGGTAGAAGAGATTATCTCTTCCTCGACGTGCCTATTTTAAACATCCTCTTAGGGAACCAGAGTTTGACTTTTGAAAAGACCATAACCATTATAATATAACTAGATATATTTAAAGGAGGAATTGGTAGGGTTTTTCCAATCATGAAGGATTAAAATAGAGTGAAGAGAAGTGGGAGGAGGTGCCCTTTTATAAGAGGGGAGAGGGGCACTTTTGAGAAACCTCAAAAATATTAATTTATAATAAACACAATACCCACTTAAAAACATTCAAAAATTAATAAATTAGAAAATTAGATGATATAGGGTTGTAAGATCATCATCCAATAATATTTAAACTTGTTTTTTGTTTATTTTAAACCTTATCATTTTGATTTATCCTTATTTATCTATTTAATTTTATTTACGGAAATAATATTTTTATTTTCAAAATGTTATAAATACATACTTATGTAATTTAAATTTTTTATCATTAGTTAATTATTACATTTTAGACCAGAAAATTTTTAAATTTTAATTTCTAAATATTTTTTGATTTTTAAACAAATTAATAATATAATATGTTTATAAAATATCGATTGTGTCAATTTTGACACTATTCAATTATTTTAATTTAAATTAAATCAAAACAGAAGATATATTCAAAAAATGTTGTTTAATAGATTACTAACATGTAATATTAATCAAAAAATTCATGGAGCACGTTAATTTGATTATATGTAATTTATTTTTATATTTGAAAAACCATTTATTTAATATTTCTCTTAATAAAATAATTACTACAACATGTTTTTATAAGTATTTAATTTTCATACTTGTTCCATTAAAATTATAATTAAAATACTATGATGAAGATAAATCCAATATCTTCCATAATAACACTTTTACTCGAATTTATCATCTTAAAATCATAACATTTAAATTTTTATATTTATTAAATTATGATGGTGAAAACTTTGACATCATTTAAAATAAAATCATATAAGTGTCATAATCACTATTATAAGGCTCCAAATGTCCAACTATTAGACCATTGGATTCTTATGGTTTAAATGTACATGACCAATAAGTATTCGTCAGGTTTTTTTCCTTTTCTGGGGATTATTAGTTAAATAAAAACTATATTATTGATTTTTCACTAAATAAATAATTTCTTCATCATTGATGCATAAGCTATTAAAGTAATTATATATTTCTTAAAAATTACAAATAAATTACCATGATGAAGAAAAAAAATTTATCTTTCAAATGAGTATCTTTAATCAAATTTATATTCTGTATAACCTTTAATAAAATTCAATTACTAATAAAGATTGTGTGAGACATATTTCACTTTCTATAAAAAAAATTAAAGGACTAAATCACATAGAAGTGGGTTCCAAAAGATACCATTTCGACTCATGTATATTATAGGACAAAATATAATCATCTAATTATATTAATACAAGTGTTAGGGTAATTTTATAAAATTACTTTTAACCTTAATTACTTGATTTCCTTTATAAATTGTAAATAAAATTTACCATAGTTATTATTCATAATGTCTAAAAATAAAAAGTTTCCAATTAGCATAATTGGGATCTACTAATTCAAAATATGGAATCCATTTTTCCAAATTCAAAACACAAATGTTGATATATTTAACTTAAAATTAATCCCGCTATTGAGAAAAAATGTATTAAAAGTTAAAACATTGCAAAAGATTGAAATATTTTTACCTATTAATTTAATGTAAAATTAATTATTATTACATAAATTATATTAAATGTAAAAAATATATACTATTTATATTTTAAAACCATTAAATAACATATTTTGACCATATAAATTATTTTGATGAAAAAATTTGTTTTCAGTTAAAATTTATTGTATTTTTACAATTAATCAAAATAAGAAACTTATCAAAAAAATATAAAACATTTATCCAAAATAATTTTTTGTATATCCTGATTCGAATAGAAGAAGTTTATTTTGTCAAATTTAACATATAAACATGTCAAAAACTAGATTTAATGTGGGTGCGCCATCAAAAGGCGGAAAAACTGCAATTTTTTAAAAATAATTATTTTACACGAAAATTGTATTATCTCTTAATATCATGTTCTAGAATATGTGTCTGATGAATTATTATGTAATAAAATTCAAAATTTAGTTAGTAATATTCATAAAGGCTAGTTCATTACAACATATCATTGTTTAGTGAAA
The DNA here is from genome assembly GCA_963277665.1 of Viscum album. Classification (NCBI taxonomy): domain Eukaryota; kingdom Viridiplantae; phylum Streptophyta; class Magnoliopsida; order Santalales; family Viscaceae; genus Viscum; species Viscum album. The sequence continues at coordinate 2,014,020,819 of OY728159.1, forward strand.
CCCAATATTTCGTACAAAACACGTTATCGAGTAAAGTCGCTTTTGCGTGCAATACAAGCCAAGAATAGTGTTTACCTATACTACAAGCTAATACAGTGTTGCATATAGCACAATCTAATCATGGTGTAGCATATAAAACATTATATCAATGAAATTAAAAAGAATATTTTTCATAAAATCCCGGGGTGTTACATTCTACCCCCCTTAAAATGAATTTCGCCCTCGGAATTCATCGAGTTATAAATTGGTTACTACTTGTAGGTTTCATTCATAGAATCCCACATCATAAAAATTAATATTAAAACATAATTTTAAAAAGTAAAGTATGAAACATAATGATTACCCAAATTAACTCATCACTGGGTTCCCACATAGGATAACATTGATGAAAACATGGATATAGAAGACAAATCTAAAAATCATGTTCTGATGGAGTGTGGTAGTGAGCAATGCTATGAAAAAGTCAACAATAACAATGATATAAATTTGTGACGATCAAAGGTACTATCTTACTAATCAGATATGAGGGTACTCAGACATAATTTTTGGTTTTCAAGACCATTTCTCTAAAGTTCATGATTTTTTTCATAATGATAAATACTTAGTTGATTTTAGTGTAATAACATCATTGGTCATTCCATGAACAATTTCCACTTCATCTCTTATTTAAAGAAATGAAATTGAATTTCTCATTCTTGATGTGTGAGAAAATAATGTGATAATAATGATGTTTCATACCATGTGTCACAAACATAATGTTTGTAAATGTTATTAAATATACCTAGGTCCATATATGTTGATATTAATGGTATATAGTTCCGATAATGGACTTATACTTAATCTATCATACCGGTTTATAAAATAAAACTAATTACTACTAACAAGGGACTTCATGTAGGCCAGTGGTAGGAGATAAAGGCATATCTCACTTCAGTTTTGGGTTCGATTCCTACAACCTTGTCCGACGCGACAAGTTGGCGCCCATCATACAGGTTGTTCTTTTTCTAAATCTGTCAAAAAATATACACTCTTAAACAATACTATATGATGTTCCACATAAAAAATTCCACCTTTTAGGCTTATCCAAAATACTTATGTCCAATCACACAGTATAATGAAAACAATTACCAAAAATTTCATATAACAAGAATGTGAATACCATCATTTATCCCCCATATATCATAAGATATATATCTTGTTGGTCAAATTCCAAAAATGTGAATACCTTAATCATGTATTCTCTTAAAACATGAATTACTATAGATCCTTAGTGAAAACATGAATTCTATCAAAAGTTAACACCTTCCACATACCAAAATCAAAAAATTTCTATATACTCAAATCCTAATATCGCTTTTCCCTTATATCTGTCATGAGAGCATTAATATAATCAAACCTATTATTTTCTCTTTATCCCTTCATTATAAGCATATCATCTGCTTTCCAAAAATATTTCAATAAATTTTCATGGTTACTAGTACCATATAATTGTTGAAAACCACAATAAACCAATACATTGATATTCCAATATTCCATAAAAGTACCTCATCGACATTATTCTTGAATTCCAATACATAAACCCTTAAATCCATCCTCTCCAACCATTGGCATGGAATAGGTCCATCCTCGATATAGGATTAACCTCTTTTTTAAGGGCATTGAGTTTGGTAATGACCATGTTCTCTAGAGATAAGACATTAAAATACATGATAGTTTTTCACTCTATGACCATTTTCCCCACATAGATAACATCTTCATATCCATTTAGGTATTCCTCATGATTTTTCATCCCTTTTTCATGATATGTATGAAGATTAATATTATCTCTTTTATGTTCCTCACCATGAGAACATGCATGAAATTATATCTTCCTCTTATTCAATGACTAAGGAATAACTCTAATGTTTATCTTGATAATCATATACTGTGAAAACTAATTTTGCATAATCAGAATATCTTTCACATTATTCATTACACAATTTCATTGCTCATAGTCACCAATTTGTTCATCAGATTCGATTTTCACCCTTTTCATTTTGGTTTCCTCCATTGAATAAAACACAAAAAGAATAGTGTGAGGAAAAAATTATACTAGTAAAACAACATAATCAAATGGAATAACTTTTAATAAGAAACATATTAGTTTTAATCCTTTTATATTCATGATTTTTATCATGATTCATGGATTGTAACCTATTCTTATACATAACCCTAGGGGCGTCCCTTGACATACTTTATAAATATCTCTAGGGATCTTAATAAAGTTTTCGCATCCTAGTTTCAAACGTATAACTATACCTTCGCTCTGATACTAACTTTAGAGACCCAAATCACGACTTACATTTACATTACATTACTTATGCAGAATACTTAATACATGACAAAAATATATGCCTAATGACTGTAATAGTTTATTGTCTTTGGAAACTCAGAACATGATCTTCTAATCATGGTTAAAGATCTTTATCATCTCTAATAAAGGTATTTCCATTTTGTTATCTTACTTAAAATATATCATTATATCCAGGTGAAATGAAAACATAAAAATGGTGAGCTCAAATGCTCAGTAATGGAAAACATAGAGAACATAAAACAACCAATATACAGTTGAATGTAAAAACATGAACATAAAAATCAAAATCGTGAGTAATGACATAATTCTTGGACGTACGTAAGGCGTAGATCATAATGGATCATTAATCATGATAAAATATCATGGGAATAAAACATGTATTTGTGAAAAACCATTAAGCACATGATATGATTTCCATAGTATCCAAGTCATTGCTTCTAAGACCATCATAGTGGATAAAGTCCATTACTGAACCAGGTTTACTTGCCATTACAGCCCAGTAATACTGAACCAGATTTAATTTTTATTCCATCCATGTCTATCTCATGAGATAAAAATCATTACCCAGGGTATTTGAGGGAGATATAGGTCCCCCTATCTCATAATGAAATAATTCTTACATGTTCCACAAAATAAACATAAATCATTCATCATAACCTAACGAATAAAATGGGTTTCATAAACATCATCCCATCATAACATAATCCATATAAAAAATGTATATAATTTCATCATAAAAAAAACCAAACCATGTAAAAAATATATAATTTATTATTAATACAAAACCCTATTAAAGAAAATTAAAACAGATGGAAAATATTTATGATAAAACACTTGAAATGCATTCTTGAGGATAATATCATTTCTTATTTCAAATCATTTTTATTTCTCGAAATTACATTCAATTTTAAAACAAAAAATTTTACTTGAAAATAATCATGAAATAATATAATGGAATATTTATTTCAATATGTATTTTTGAAATTGTAAAAAAAAATCATGTTGTATAAGTTAAAAAACATTCTCATTGTACATTTACCAGAAATGTTAAAAAGTACATCATATGGTAATCAAAAGAAAGATTCATTACATACCACATAGTAAAAGTCAAAATGAGGTAAAAAACATTAAAAATACATGTAATAATTTTGAAAACATTATGAAAACATTTTTTATAAAACATGGACATGAATGACAAATATAACCCCATTAAATACATAGGAATAAACAATCTCATATAAGAACATGATTGGAATAATTATCCCTTACCATTTATTATTGGTGGAATCATACATGTCATAAAATAAAGAAAATTACATGCATATGTAATTATAATATCCTTTATAATAAAAATATTAAAAAAATTCTAGGAAGCATAAACACCATAAAAACAAAACAGATGGTGATTAAGGAATATGTATCACAAAAATAAAAGCGAGACGTAATAATCCCTTAACTTATGTCCAATTTCTTTTGTATGTTTCTGAGACTTCTATATATTGGGTTTAAACATAATATTAACTTATAATAGAACCACAATAATATTTATGATATCATATGTGATTCACTTATGACATTATATTACCTTTTAATTCATCAATTCCATTTTAAAGCAATATTTTGGGTAAAATCGTTTCATTTGTCGTCCATGTGTTGACATGTAATTATTCTAATGATTACATAGATCATTATTACTTACTTCTTGAATGTAAAACATGATTTATATAAAATATATATTCAGAATATATATATATATATATATATTAGATTGATAAAAGGAATGAAATACACTATTTATAGAGACAGTAGGTAGTACGTACGCTTGAAAACTATTTCTGTTTCCTTATTAAATTGAATATAAGTATGAAAATAACATATTAACAAATCCAGTATCATTATTATGTCATATATTTAATTATTTTTTATTATATATACTTTATAATCATTCTGTAATGGTTAACAAGGAGAATTAATTTCATCTCGTTCCGGAGACGGTAATTCATACGTACACACGAGCATTGATATCATTACCATAATAATTTAATGGAATTGGATAAGATGATATAATATATCAAAATCATTATGATGTTATAATAATCCCATATATTTATTTCATCCATTATCATACCCATCCAGTTAAGTTGTTTATAAAAAAAATATTACACCACGGCGTTGAGATGGTAGGCCGTAGATACGCATGCGCGATGATTTTGTGTTTTGTAGGATGGATATATGGTGAAATAGAGTTGTTTAATATTTATAAAAACGTATAAGTATATTAGTGGTAGGGGTTTTATTACTTTATTATGAAACAACTAAATTTGAGGATGTAGAAGAAGAAATAAACTCGAAAGAATCGATATAAGTGATTACCTCTTCCTCGACGTTCCTCTTTTAACTTCCTCTTAGGGCACTAGAGTTGGACTTTTTTGAAGAAAAAAACCACTATAATATAACTACATAGTTTCAGAAGAGTAATTGGAAGGGTTTGGATGAGATTTATGGCTTAAAATGGATTTAAAAGAAGAGGAAGGTGGTTCCCTTTTATAATAGAGGAGAGGGGCACGTTTGGAAACCTCAAAAATATTAATTTATAATAAATTGAAACCCCATGTAAAAACTAGAAAAAAATACTAAATTCAACAATGATATTATATAGGGTTGTAATATCATCATCCAATAAATTTTAACATGTTTTATGTTTATTTAAATCCTTATCATTTTGATTTGTCTGTATTTAATCTATTTAATATAATTTTTGGTAATAATAATATAATTTTTAAACTGTTATAAATATTTACATATGTTGAGTGAATTTTATATAATTAGGTACATTATTACATTGTTTAACATATAATATTTAATTTTTAATATTTAAATATTTTGTGATTTTTAAACAAATTAATAAAATGTTATTTTTATAAAATATCAATAGTGTCAATTTTGACACTATTCAATTATTTGAATTTAACTTAAATCCACAAACGAAGATATATTAAATCCAAAATATTTAATAGATTCATAACTTTTCATATGCATCTAAAAAATCATGTATCCCATAAATTTGTTCATATAACAATAATTTTTATATTTTTAAAACCATTTATTTGATATTTCTCTTAATAAAATAATTACTAAAATATTTTTGTATAATAATTTAATATACTTATTTTTTGCATAAAAATTAAATATAAAATTAATATAATGAAGATAAATCAAATATATTCCATAATAATACTTTTACTCAAATTTATTATCTTAAAATCACAACATTTATATTTTTATATTTTTAAAATTATGAAGGTGACAATTTTTACATCATTTAAAATAAAATAATATATGTGTCATAATCACTTTCATAATGATCCAAATGGTAAAAAGTTTGAACATTTTATTATTATGGTTTACATGTACATGACCAATATTTTTAGTTCAGGTGTTTGAGCCTTTTATGGGCATTATTAGTTTAATAAAAACTATATTATTGATTTTTCAGTAAATAAATAATTTCTACATCATTAATTGATAAGCTATTAAGGTAATTATATATCTTTTAAAAATCAAACTAAATTACCATGATTAATAGAATAATTTTAACTTACAAATGAGTATTTATAATTGAATTTATATTTTGTATAACCTTATATTAAAAATACATTAATTATTAATGTTTGAGAGAGACATATTTCACTTTCATTTAATAAAATAAATTAAAGGTATTAGTCACATCCAAGTGGGTTCCAAAAGATACCATTTCGAACCATGTATTTTATAGGACAAAATATAATTATCCAATTTTATTAATACAATTTTTACAGTAATTTTATAATATTATTTTTACCCTTAATTACCTGATTTTCTTTTAAATGTAGCAAATAAAAGGTACCATATTTCTTATTCATAATGTCTAAAAATAAAAAGTAACATATTAACATACTTTTGACCTAATGATTCCAAACATGGAATCCGTTTTTCTAAATTCAAAACATAGAAGTTTTAGTATTTAATTTAAAATCTATACCGCTGTTGAGAAAACAGGTTTTAAAAGTTAAACCATTACAAAAGATTGAAATATTTTTACCTATGAATTCAATTTAAATTAATGTCAATGAAATAAATTATAATAAATTATAAAAATATATTCTATTTATACTTTAAAACCATTCAATAATATATTTTAACCATATAAATTATTTTGATGAAAAAAGTTATTTTCAATTAAAATTTTTCATATTTTAACTATTCATCAAAATAAGAATCTTATCGAAAAAATATCAAAAATTTATCGAAATTAAATTTTTATATATAATTATTATAAGGAAGAAGTTTATTTTGTAAAATTGAACTTATAAATATGTCAAAAGTAGATTTAAAGTGGGTACGCCATCAAAAGGCGGCAAAACCACATTTTTTTAAAAATTCTGATTTTACCAATAAAATTTATTTTGTTCTGATACCATGTTCTAGAATATGTGTATGATGAATTATTATGTAATAAAATTCAAAATATAGTTAATATTATTCATAATGGCATGTTCATATCAATATATTGTTGTTTAGAGAAACTCGATATTGCGTACAACACACGCTATCGAGGAAGGTCTCTCTTGCTTGCAACACAAGCCAATAATAGTGTTTACATATACTACAATCTAATATGGTGTTGCATATAGTGAAAGATAATATTGGTGTAGCATATAATACAAGACATCATAGAAAGTAATAAAAATATTTTTCATAAAATCTAAGGGTGTTATAGTTACATTGGTAATGAATCATATATCTAGTAATGATAGACATATTTGGAAGGAAAATTAAATATATATGAGAAACCATATTGGATATATCATGAAGTGAATCCTAATATTTATTTCATGCCCATAGAAAATAATATATATGACAGTTGGATTGGAACGTTTTTTCTATTAAAGGAATGAATAAAGAAGGGTTGAATAAAAGATTATAAATACTATCAATATGAATATGATTGGAGTTAGCTCCCCCTCCTGGTTGAAGAAGACAATTTATTCCCCCGAGTTTTCATACATTATCCAAGAGGGAGAAAATTATCTTATGTTAGGGTATTTATGATATCAAATATTCACAAGGATATTCAACAAATGTAATAATTTGGTCTCTTTGATGGATTTTAAGTCAACGTGTTTCAAATATCATGATTTACATGTCCTGATTAAAGAAATTTATCCAATTGTAGTGCATAGAATATTGTACATCCATATCAAATATAAAAACATGGATGTGTTTTATTTTTTTCATAATAATTTTTAATAAGGTGATTTATGTTGATTTTTTGAACATTTTTTAAAAGTTTACAATTTCTATTTTTTCAATAGGAAATGTATGTTCATTCATTTATTTTGGATATAATAGTTAATTTAATAGTTCATATGGTTTGAGAAATGAAGCATTGTAGACCTATACATCTTCATTGGGTGAATCCTTTTTAAAGTTATATGAAAATATCAAAGGGGTATGATAAGAATCCATATCAACCTGAATCCTCTATTTTGAAATATATATTTCTAAGGAGGATGCAGTGTTCTATACGAGCTATTTGACTGTAGCGGAGCCCAATGTTTTTCCTCCATCATGCAATTAGTGATCTGGGAAAGGGGATTAGTATCTTTAAATTCAGATTTTTTAGCTAAACATAAGAATAAGGTACATTTATACATCTTCAATAACATAGATGATGATCAAATATATTTCACATCAAATATTAATGAGTTGAAACAATGTCATCCAAAGAATAAAGAAATTTTGATTTTGAATGACCATAACAAAATATTTTTCCCATGGTCTAAAAAAACTCTTCTTGGTAAAACAATTGCATCAGAGACATTAAGACGGTTAGTTTATTGTAAAAGTTTAAATGTGATAACATGTTCTGTGTATGACGTTAATGGATATACATTTAATACAAAATCACAGGACAACAGAAGCGCAGATCAAAATAGTGGGGTATTGAGGTTTTGAAAAACAACAAATTTTTTGAGTTGTAATGAAAAAATCTATTTTATGCATCAAGTGCATATTATTGATTCATTGAAGAAAAATGAGAGGTTTAATAATTTAAAATTACTATTCCCATTTTTAACTGCAAATGGTTTATCAGTAACAATAGTTTTAGACAAGATGGTTTTGGAATGAATGTTTTTAAGATGAAAATATTGGAAGACACAACTAGTTCTATTATAATGGAAACACATGAAAAATAGATTTTATATGTTTTTTATCAATCAGATATGAAGTGGATAATTTTTTAACATGGAATAAAACTATATATTGGTTAGGATCAACATGATGATGATTATTTATGTGAAATCTCCGCATCCGTGGAAAAATTATCTGAACATAATGATGAGCATGTAACTAACATTTTTTGTACAATAAGGAATGATCTTGATGATCGAATTTTGGTATATGTCATTTGTTCATTCCTAATATTATAGATAACATATGTTTATTTATCTTTTACATTTAGTTATTTCAAAAAATGTTAGATATTATAATTTAATTCATTATTAAAACGTATATTAAAACAAATAACTATGAAAGTTTTTTTATTTTAGTTTTGTTTAGTTTATTTTACCATGTTTACTATTACGTAACATATATATTTATCGATTTTGTTGAATGACAATTACATTACCATGTTTTCCATGATTACTAAGTTTACCATAGTTTACCATGATTACTATTATGTAACATATATATATTTAATTTTTTAATGTTAATTAATTTACAATGTTTACCACATACCATAATTTAACATGATTACCATGTTTTCCATGCTTAATACTACAAAACTTATTTCAATTCGTCATTTTTTCTATAAATTAGTATTGTAATAATTGAATTTCTCTTTGAAGTGACATTTTCTTTTTTCATTTGAAGGATAATGAAAGATCAATTAGTTGATCAACCATATAGTTCTGGACATGATCATCATGATCATCATGATCATATGTCTAAAAAAGATCATTAACAAGATCTTCCCAATATTCCCCAATCTTCTTCATGTTCTCCCGGAACAGAAATGAAGAGTTCAAGAGTTGTTAAACAAGGTATCACACGTTTACCAAAAATATCACGTACTAGTTATAAGGACCATAGTATAGTCAAATAGTATTATGAGAATTATAATTCTAGAGGTCCAAATGAATAAGATTTTTTGATTTTAGTGTCAAAAATATTTAAACGATATGCATGAATTTTGTATAATGGTTGGAAGAGTGTGTAAGAATTTACTGTATCTCAGTTGCGGGAGACAACTTTGGTATGATATTTTTCTATTTTTTTTCTAATATATAAATGTTTATAGTATAATATGTTTACCTTATTCATTATCAGTTGACATTTGATATTCATAACACTAGGATTTTAAGGAAGAAATTCTTTTAAGTTGATAATAGGTAATGGAAGGATTTAAAATCAAACCTCACATATGATTTCATTTTTGGTCACAGGCAACATGACAATCCATGTTATATATATCCTTTTATTGATGAAGAGACATGGAAGGAATTTATTGAAGGTTGAAGAAAAGAATCATTTTCTTAACTAAAATGTAAACATTTTTATTTTTTTCTGATATTTATTATCTTATTAATTATTGTTATTGATTTATTATTCTTCATTTAGAAAGACAAAGGATATATCATTAAAATATTCAATTTGAAAATGTATACCATCATAATTTATCTCGACAAGGGTATACTTCATCAAAAGAATATATGATGGTGGAAAAATTACAATAACATAGAGTTGAGTCTTCAATCTTGAGAGAGGATTCCCATCCATCCCCTATATCTAGATAATAAAAAAATAGAATGGGGCTCAGTTGGGAATGAAATGGAAATATCTTATGGAAGAATCGAGGATCGTAGCTGAGACTATTATATGTTATTTATATAATTTGTTTAAGTTAATTAAATGTTTTATTTACATTTGAAATATTACCAAATATTTCAATTATTTGATAATGGATTATCTTGAAAAGAAGAGAACACTGGGGGTATTTAGAGCTACTTGGACGCAATATATTTCTTTTAAAGATTTTAGAATGCCCGAACACTCGATTAGTGTAAGAGGATATCAGATTGGTGTATTGGTAAGAAAAGTGTTCCCACATTATTACACATCAAACATTAAATGAATCTTTAAAAAAATAGTGCAATAGTATTCTAAAGATCATAATATTAAATAAATGATTGAATAAATGCTCAGATAATCAGTACCTTCAATGTTTTCATAAATGCAAAAGAAATTTTTTACTACTGCTCCCATTCCTCCAGCTCCACTGAGAGAACCCATTTTTTATTCTCTAACTCCTCTATTAAATCCCAATCTCCCACCTCTAGACCCCATTATCTATCCTTCGTCGTTTCCTAGGGACCGCATTTTTTTATCATACTCTTACACCCCTCCTGCACAACATATTTATTATTGTGAGTTGTGTGTTGTTGATCCTCACCATCATATAGTTCCAGATGGGATGATATATTATACAGAAAATAAAAGTCATACATAGTAGTTATAGGTATAGAAACATAGGGTCATTGTACTAGATAATATATATATATCATATAGATTATAGTAACCTACATATGAGGTGATGATAGTTGGATAAAGTATCGACTTCTTTTTATATTGGTTATCCAGAATTCTAAGACCCATTAGCATAGAGTGATGATTACAATAAATCGTTTATTTTATATTTGTATTAATTTTTTTTTTAAAATTTGAATGTAAATATGTTAATATATTTATTTATTGGAATACAATAATGGTATTGATATAATGTATAGTCAACAATAAAGAGAAATGGCTATGACATCATATACATATTATATCTATCTCGACAGATTGTCATGATATTCAAATTTGTTGGAAACTAATTATATTTTCTGAATAGAAGATCATGTTTATGGATGTGAAATATATGTGTTGATTATGAATTATTATATCATAGAGCTTGTTAGTGAAGATATTTTTTCAATCAACTTGGTTTAAATTATTTCAATATATGGCTTAACAAAATTCATTCCCCGCATTAAATTTATTAAATATTTATACTTCTCCTTGTTGTGTATTATGTTTCATTATGACATTTGTGAGAATAATGAATAGACATATGTATATAGAATCATGGAACCATAGTTGATTTCCTCTTATGAAAATGCATTGGATGAGGAATGAAGAACAATTTATATTGCTGAAAGACATGAACTGAATATAATTATGTGGTGTTGGTTGATTTCCTTTTGTGAGAGGTGTGAAACATATATATTAAAAAAATTTCCTTATCATTTAACATAAAAACAAAAAACCTTAAATTTTCTTTTATACAAGAGTCTAATGGATGTTGTCTGATTTATATCCAAGGGAGATAACACTTTATTTGATATTCTCTCTCTATGGTGATGTGTGATAAAATATTATGAATATTTTTGAAATGTAGGTTTCTATTTCATTGAAATTTTTTATATTATATTGAATTTTTAATTTAAAAAATTCATAATATATTCTAAGAAGGTATAAGCCTATATTAGAAAAAACACTAAGAAAAAGAGTGCAAAATTCAAATATGTAAAATTATTGGTAAATATTCATTTATAATTTCATTATTTAAAATGTATTATATATAAACGTTATTTTGAATTAAAAAACTCATTTAAACTGAAATTTCATAAACAATAATGTTCATCGAATGAAAACTTTTTTATAAGTTTTATGTATGAAATAATTTCAAATAGAACCATTTTAATGTTTAACGAGGATTGATTTCCGTAGACACTATTCCATAATATTTCATTTGACATATTTATTATAAATATTAACTAAATTCCTTTTAATTTTTAGTTATTTGATGACCCTAAACCTATTACTGCTCTAGAGTTAAAACAAATACAAGTAGAATGTTTAAATTATATTATAGTTTTGACTTAATTTTCGTTTTTTACATTTTAAAATATAATTTCGAATATTGTAAGTTTAAATGTGTATTTGATAACTGTTTGGTTGGATTTAGTTTTTATAAGTTGATATTTTGTGTTTTAAATGGAATAAATGTTATTGTTTTATTTTTTGACTATTTTTTTTGTGTTTTGGTCTATTTCATCTTGTTTTACTATGCAGGTTTTGGTCTAGATGTGCATGTTTTAGGGCTTCTTCAGTAGTGCTGAGGAATTGTTTCATGATTTTTCAAAAAAAGGTTTTTACATTTTATATAGTATAACTGATGTAAAAATGATTGGGGAAATGGTTTTCCACATTATTTATATAAAAACCGATGTTGAATAATTTTTTTCTCTCGGTTATTAAATAACTGGCGTTAAAACGTCATTCTGAACTATTTTTTAGGCCGGTTAAGAAAAAAAGTCTTAAATAATTCTTTGTATTTGATCTTTTTTATGTCGGTTATTTAATAGATGATGTGGTATGTTTTTTTATTACCAAACTTATTTAATAAAAAACATAACAAATCCTGAATCTAATGTATTTTTTACATCAGTTATTTAATAACTGACACAAATTAACAATATATCACATCAGTTATCAAATAACCGATGTAAAAAAATTGATTCCATGATAGATTTACAACATTAGTTTTTTATAATATATGTAACAAACAATATTTATAATACCTCTTTTAAAAACATTATCTAAAAACCAATGTAAAAAATAAAAAAAACGTGTCCTTAAAAATGTTTTCTATACAATTGGTATGATCATGATTTAGACCAGACCTATTTTATGTGATTGGATTAATTTAGTTTACTATTAAATTAATTTTTTCTCCTAATTTACTTCTCTCCAACCATTATGTATGGCTTGTGTTCCCATGTATTAATTTTTGCAATAACCTTTTTACATAATGTTCATGTGAGTAAAAGTAATATGCAATGAATGATGTTCCCAATCTAGTGGAGATAGTTCAAGTTTAGAGTTGTGGAGAAAATAATCCATGGAAATAAATTTGTGGGAATGTGGAAAGAAACAATAGTATCCTTAATTGGTTCAATGTGTTTTACCTAGGTTAAAGTATAGTTATTCAACAAATAGATAAACTAACCAATAGTAAGATTTCATCATCATAATTCATTAGTATTTTATTTATGACATTTTGATAGTTATTTCACTATAGACATATAATCGTGATCATATAATAAATTAATGGACTGACATGATATATTGAACTTAAATAAACCATATTATACATAAATATTATCATTTTAAGGTTAATCACATATATTAGAAAACATAATATTAACAAGATTGGGATAATGATAAGAATTGGAAATTTATTCATAAAAGGGTAAAATCCCCCAATAAAATAGTAAGTCGGTATATCCTTGCACTAGTTCAGTTAAATTCGAATCATAGTTGAATGTGATTGGAAAATTAATGTAGGGATGCTCTCAGTTATCAATGAATTATAACATGATATTTTTGGTTGACATAAAATGGTTCCCATCAGAGGGTGACTGCCAATGATGTACATGTTGTAATTTAGAGGAAAAGGTTGATGAAATACAAATTTAATTATTTCTTTGTTGGGAAGTACACTAACCATATCAAAGAATTGTGAGCTAATGTAGTTGGCATTTGGAATTCCTACCAAAAGAAAGTTGAGATTATTGACCAAAAAATTATGGGGTAACGAAAACGGAAATGTGGATCCATTCAACATGAATATCCAAGTAAAATGGTATTATAAATTAAATGGGGAGGGATTTTGGGTTTCGATAAAAATAGTTTGAGACTAAATAATATATTATTTATTTATTTGTCCACATTTTGACAGATAAATGAAGAAAAAATATTCTTATCTTATTTTGGTTGGAACCGAAATAAAAGTACATTAGTCATATCATTATGATCCAAACATGAGAAGGAAACCCTTCTCACTGGAACAAACATCTAAGAGTGGAAAAGGAACCTACTTGTCTTCCTTCTCCATGAAAGGAAATTATATATACAGAGAAAAAATTTATCATTTGAACTTGAAAATGAGGCAAGTGATGAAAAAATATATCTCTAATTGAATCATCTAGATTATTCTTCAATATAATTATTTAATCATGCTATCATCTATGTACACTAATTTTTTAATGCAACATGAGGATATGTATACCTATAGCTCGATATCTCACCTTCAGAATCTCTATCAATAGAAGGAAATGCAAGAGTTTTATGTGATATATAATTCTTTGTTCACAACTATGATCAAAGTGTCTATTCTAGCAAGTCTGAATGTAGTAATGATTATCCGATAAATTGAATGACTATACATATTTTGGATTAAATTCCCAGATGAGATGTGTATATATCTCATACACTCATCACATCCTAAGACATTATATAATTTTATTTTCAACAATAATTTGATAGATAATGGAGAGATTATTTGAGAAATTCATACTTTAATTCACCAATTACATAAGGACATGTCGGGTGATAAACCCACGATCTATATGTAGAATTAAAAAATTTGGGAAGATGATAAGGGGACCAATACTTATAAAAAATTTAAATATCCCAAGCACTACCTGATTAAAAAAATGAAGATCCAAATGAATAAAAAGGAAAATGATGTTATATATTTATCATGTGGTAATCTGGGCCAAAATAAGTGGAACTATAACCCAAAAAATGGATTCTAATGGTTAATTACTTATCTAGTTTAGTCCTTCCATTTTTAATTTTTTTTATTTGATATTGTTTTTGTTTCACACATTTGTATATAGATGTTGGAACCGAGTATATCCTAGAAGATATCTATTTTAGAGGTTGATTTGAAATCTACCAACAGTGCAAGGCTAGTTTCTCTATCCATTGGTGACTTCTGCCTTTCATTGCCTCCATAAATGATTTGGGGGTTATGAGATTTTTAATAATTTTATACAATTACCCTGAATATAATATATATTTTATTTTTGGATATAGATGGTTATATTTTCACATTCGAAAATAATAGTTGATTATTTTAATAGAAAACATATTTTACGGTATTAAACATTGATATAACCTTATTTATTTATTAAATTATGAATACCATGAGTTGGAAATCAATAATGAATCATGTTCACACGAATAATATAACACTCAACATTGGAATCATCATCTTGTTCATGTAACTGAGATGCCTTTGATAAACACTTTCTATGATGGTTTTTTAGAAACTTATATGCTAAAACCACTTGGTAGATGTCCTGATTGATTATAAAAAAATAATTGAACCACCATTCAGCGAATAGGGTGAATAATCTATAAAAATTAAATAATTTGTATACATAAATATCTATGTAGTATTTAAAATAAATACTAGATGTGGATAATCATTCTTCATAAATTTTAATGATGACATGAGTGGATATTGTTATATATACTAGATGAGGTATAATTCTGAGTCCATTGATAAAATAATTTAATTCATGAATGAATTATAAAATATTTTTATGGAAGAAGATAATGATATTTCAATTTTATTGAGGTGGTGAATATATTAAACATGAGTATAGATACGTCTTATAGGAGATTTGGATTCTGTCTCAACTCCCTCCACCTTATACACCATAGTGTAATGGTGTATGTGAAAAGAGGAACTGTAACTTGTTGGACATGGTATTATCAATGATGAGTCATGATGTTCTTCCATTATCCTTTTAGAGATATTCATTATAAACTACAATGTACTCATTAAAACAAGTACCAAAAAATGTGGAAAATGGAATTACCTTTGATCTATAAAGATGAAAGAAATCCATTTTATAACATACATGTGTATGTGGTTGTGAGGCCTTTATTATGGCCATATCGGGAACCCAACTAGAACCACAAGGGATGATGTTTTTCTTTATAGGGATTCCTATAGACATAAATGGATACTACTTATACAACCCCACATACAAGAAAGTGAATGTAGCCAAATAATACATATTTCATAAGAGGGAGAACATACACAAAAACAATAGTGGGAGAGAAATTTACATGGATGATGTTGATTATCATGATACATAATACATGGTGTATGAACATATTCCAGAGGCCCATTTGGAGGATGTACTTCCAGAAACGCGAGTACTGTGTAGTAGTAAAAGATATATAAAAGAACAAGAGAGATAGTGTTTACTGTTAATTGAGGATGGTGACCAATTATTGCTTGAAAATGATTAAATACCCTCATACAAGAGTGAAGAAGATATCTCAAAAGATACATGATTTAATTAATCCATGAATTCTAAATTGGACTCCATGTATCCGAACTAAGTTTGGGTTTTGGTCAATGGGACAAGTGATTTCAAGCCTATTGGTTTCAAATGGGTATTTAAGAGGTAACTATACATATAAGGTACTGTAAGTACCTATAAATAAATGTTAGTGTCTAAATGGTTTATAAAACAAAATGGAATTAAATATGATGAATCAATTTCAATAGTTTATCTATTTAAATATATGTGAATTTTACTCGCCATTGCAGCTTACCTTTACTAAGAGAATTTGTAGAAGGATGTCAAAACCACTTTCCTTAATGGAAACCTTCAAAAATATATATATATATATATATATGACACAAACAGATGGTTTTGTAACTCTATGTGTTTAAAGAAGGCTTTTTAAGTTACAATGATCCATTTATGGATTGAAGAATATGTCTAGGTCATGGAACATTTGATTCGATGAATCCACAAAATAATTTGTCCCATTAAAATTAATGCGAGGAGTGTGTTTACAAGAGTTTTAATGAGAATAAATTTTTATCCTAATATTGTATTATGATAAAATATTACATACTAGAAATAATATACCAGTCATACAATATATTAAGGACTTGTTAAACAAGTGTTTCTCAATAAAGAACATAGGTGATGCAAAATATATTCTAGGGATCAAGATCATTTGTGATAGATACAAGAGGTTCCATGAACTTTTTTATGTAATATGATTCCAATATACTAATGATATTTTGAAGGAATAAAAACATGATGGAATTGGTTCCAGTTTCTAATAGTTTACATTTTTATAAGAAAATGTGTCCTCAAACACAACATGAGAAAGGGAGAATGAGTAATATCCTATAATTTTTTGTGAGTGGATCAATCAGGTATTCAATGTTATGTATTATAATTTATGTTTTTTATGTATTAACCATGGATAAAAGATATAAATAAGAACTATGAGAACATTATCATACTACAATTAAGGTTATCCTTAAGTATTTGAGAAGAACTAATGGTAATTTCTTTGTGTGTGGAGGAGATGAGGAGATAATCAACCAATTTATTCAGACACTAGTTTTTAAAAAGATCACAATGATATGAGAACAAAATCATGATTTTTTTTGGCTCAAATGAGGAGTTGTGAGCTGGAAGAGATCAAAGAAACCAATTTTCATCTAATTCTACAGTGGTGCTTATGTATATAGTTTCATATGGTGAATCTAGGGAATCCATTTGGATTTAAATGTTTGTATAGGATATTGATGTGTAACCTAGATGTAAACACCCTAATACATTTTATCATGATAAAACTGTAATGGTGGATCTTTAAAAATAGACACGGTCAGGCCAATAGAGAATTCATATACTCTGGATGTATCACATGTTGAGGTATTTCTGTCAAAAGTTGCAGTGAGTAGAGTACCCATGGTTGAGAACATGCTGGACCCCTTGATCTGAACTGAGGAATGCTTTTCATGTGAGAGACATCATAACAAGGGTTATTAGTAGTTCACTCTAGTGAATGTGGGTGTCTTTTGGAGATG
The DNA here is from genome assembly GCA_963277665.1 of Viscum album. Lineage (NCBI taxonomy): Eukaryota > Viridiplantae > Streptophyta > Magnoliopsida > Santalales > Viscaceae > Viscum > Viscum album. The sequence continues at coordinate 2,014,038,962 of OY728159.1, forward strand.
TTTCCCTATAACCATCTTCCTTTTTTACTTTATGATAAAAATTTATTCATTATTTTGAATATTTATAAAATACTTATCAAATTGTAGATGTTCTTTTTAGTGACATAGTATGTGATAATTTCATAAGATAAATTGTTACACTAAAAGGTCATAGCAGTTCCCCATTGTGATGAGAACCCAAAATTGTTATGACATTATTCATAATTTTATGTTTTATTGACTGATGATATCATTTAAGGGATATAAATAATATAGGTTATTAGGGGGGAAATTCAAATGTCATTGTGTGACCATCTCATGCTGTGAACCCATGGTAATATCCAGTACGGTATTATGATAATTGGACCACTATTAGAATATTTACATTTATACATGTCATTGGATGAACCAATATACAGATTTTTTGTATTTGTACAATGATATTAATATTATTATTAATGAATATTACGTGTCATATAAATTTATGTATTGATGAAAATTGTGATAAAAATGTTCATAGTGCGGTAGGATACATTGGGTGTGTCACGTAGAAAATTTCATTAATATATAAAGTGAGAAATGTTTTATAATTAATGTTATTTAACTAAATATAATATATTAAAAAATTGATAGAAAAAATATATCCTAAATTAATCCATTTTCTTGGTGTTCTATAAGATGTTTCAATTTCTGAAAAGATATGGAATGAAATAATCAAGCATATAGTTTGATTGTACTACCATAAAACCGACTTGATTTAAGATATTGTGATAAAGGGGTTATATTACATTGTATGGATACATATTTGGTGACATGTAATTGTATCAATAACATAGTACATTATGGGTTCCTTGGAAAGTTTTTAGATGCTAACATTGGACACTAGGCTACTTCACATAATGCCACTAAAAAAGAGGCTTAGAGGGTCTCACAGTAAGTGTATCCTGAATCATTGTAAAATAATATATATTATTATTTATTATTTATATGTTGAATACATATTTTTCATGTATGTGATTTAATAATAATATATTTATTCACTATAGTATATAAATAAATATTTTATATTTATTTAATATAATATTTATCTAATTGTTAGTGAATAATGATGTGATATTTATTTAATAAATATTTAGCCATTTGTCATGGTCCGATAATTATTATGGAGGAATTGTGGAATGAACTTCTAGTTTCGATGATAAATAATAAATACTGAATATAATTTGATTAAATAATATTTAATTTTAAGTCCCATGTTAACATCCTTTCATGAAATAATGATATTTTTTTTAATTTGGCATGGGATTTTGCAAGGATTTTGTAATTAATTAACAGAACATGTTCAATTATTTAATTTTAATAATAGAAATATAAAAACTTATTTATGGTATTTTCTATGTAAGACAATTCTTTTTTCTTGATTGGGAACAAATGATTTACCAAACCCTCTCAAGCCTAGATAGTTCCTTCCTCCAATAATGATATGAAGAAAATAGTGCAATCCCCTCCATTAGATCAAAGTGAATGATTTCAAATCAATTTTTTATGTGATCAATGATGGATGACGCAAGTAAAATGGCCAACTATTCAAACACCCATAGATTCCATCAGCAATGTCAGAAGATTCTAGAAACATGTGTGGATCACCACTACAGGAAATATACACTTATATTACACAACGCAACAACATTGGAAATCACATCTTTCATTAGATTCCTCAATGAATAAAGAATTCCAACAAAAGTAATCAATTATTTAGTTAAATTAATTTTAAATAATGTTTGATCATCCACATTCACTATTTCATAAAGATTGTTCATTGCCTATTTATTTGAATCAATTTCATGGATCACGAAATTCATCATTTAATAGATATTATATTGATAATATATTATATAAAAATAAATGTTGGCACCATAAAATGCATTTTTCCACGACACCATGAACCTATATATCCACCTCAACAATTTTATGTGTCAGAATAATTTTTATTTTTTTTCATGAATTTTTTTATTTCAATCAAAACTAATTTTATCATTTCTCTCTATTCAACAATTGAAAAATGGTTCTCTTGTGTGAAGTATTTTTATAATCATATAAAATGACATCCGTATAATTATTTTCATTATTTTCCATATAACCATTATTGTATTAATAGTTTTAATATTTCTAGCCCAAATTCATTTTCATCATTCTTGAAATATAAGATGAAACATTTTTAGAATGACCTGATGTAATATAATTTTACTAATGAGTTTTTTTTGTTTTTATTTAATGATTTCAAAACATCATCATATGATTATATATTAGTATTAACAATATAATTACATGAAAATTCAAAAAAAACATTCTTATTTTTTTCTATTCTAGTATCTATATTAATTAATCCATCATATTTCATTATGGTACCAATCAATCAATCAATATTTAGACTAGTAATATTTCGTGTTAAATCCATAATATTTTATTTATATTCCCATCCAATTAAAATTATATCAATAATAATTTTAATGAAAATATAATTATAAATATATTATTATCAATGATTTATTTAATAATTTATAATTGTCATAAAACTTTGGAGCATCATGGAAACTATTTCACTATGTATAAAATTAATGGATTTGTATATAGAATATACCATTTCACTTCTTGTATTAATAACATTTGATGTAATAAAATTACTTAGAACTTTATTTTTTAATATAATTTTATCATCTTTTTTAAATTAAATCTTCCTGTATAACCCTATAGTCATAGAACATGAAAGTGTATTACTTACTCTATAATTTAGTTGATATTAAACGGTTACCAGATTTTTGAATGTAGTAACATCATAATCATAAATCATATAATTATATTAAGTAATAAAAAATTTGATACTTCAATGTTGTTAATTTTTTTTGAATTCAATCACACTTTTACTCATAATTATTACCATCAATGATATGAGGTTGATTAAGATTATGATTTTTAATTATTTAAACATGTAACCATTATATCTTATAAAATATCGGCACACTTTCTCTATAAATACATTAGTGTATAAAATTTTATAATGAATTTAGTTATAAAACCTGAAGATAATAAATGATGTATGAACTCCGTATGAATAATAAGTATAACCGTATCTAATTACAATTATTGGATCTAAAGTGTTTATGATGTAATAAAAGAGGGGTTGAATTGTATTTTAAAATTAAACTAAACAGTAACACATGTACACTTTAAGTAAAAATATGGGACTCATATATCCTCCAATGATCAGAGTGATAGAATATGAATAAATTATTACCATATTAGAACGGTGTGTGATTTATCGGTATTACCGTTTCACTAATAAAAATGATTGTTTTAAATATAATTATAATAGCTAACAATCTATAATAATTCATAGAGTGAAATAAATCTTATACATTCAAGACTTATGCCTCCTATAAATGTAATAATTCCTTAGAAAATATATCAATATACATCAAAAGTTTATCACTAAGTGTAAAGGTAGTTAGTAACCTTGAATAAAAGTATCTATAGTTCAATAATCATTGTAAAGTATGTATTTCCTAAATAATAAATCCCTTGATACAATGATCCGAATATGATTTTTCTACACATCCACAAAGGCCTTTGATATGATGATCAATATCTATATTCATATCCCTAGAATCCATATATTTGATTCATCACATTCCCCGTCTTCCTACACTAGAATGACCTCGATTGGTATAATTATCGTACATAGAATACAAAAAATAAATATTCTAAAAGAAACCACACTCGTAAGGATTTAATTTAATGATAATAATATAATAATTAAAAAGAATATAAATTCAATGATGAAAATAATAAATCATTAGAAGACTTATTTTCTTCAATATATAAACTCATAACCCTTAAAATGGGAGAATAATTACAGATAGATATATAATAGTCATATTTCATATTTACATTCAACAAAATCAAACAGTTTGAAATTGAAAACTTCAAAATAACAAAAATCCTGACACAAATTTGATTGGAACAAATAAAATTAAAAAATTACATATCATTTAAAAAATAAAAATATTTTGATCATAATTATTTATATAGTCTCACATACATCACCATTAATTTTTAATAAGTTAAATGTTTTGAGTTTCATTTTAATGCATCATCTCCAAGGTTATTTTTATGGTCTTGAATTTTGTTAGTTAGATAGAAATTTCATAAGCATTTCTATTGGTCATTACATTGGTTTCTCTAATTGATTGGATTCAATTTCATTATAATATAACATTTTATCTACTGAATGTTTATTTTTTTCAATGAAGTAGAAAATTTTTTATGTATAGTATAAGAAAATGATTAAATAAACATACTAAAACACTTATAATATATAAATATTTATAATAATATTTTTAATAGTTACATTCTGATTTACAAAACTAAAGTAATTGAAATGTAATTTTTATAAATTACAACTCAACACATACTTGGCAAATAACACACTAAGATGAATTACAATTGTTCTTTTAATAGTATCCCCACATCTATTAGTTTGTTTTTTATATTTTTTAATAGTTTATAATTTATTATTAACATGTGTTTAAAAACCATAAAAAATTTATATTTTTTGATACTCATGAAAAACAAAATTCAACTCAAATTTTATGTGCTTTATGATTTAATATTAATTTACCTTAAATATTATAGTATTCAGAGGTCGAGTAGTATATATATAATTCTAAAATAATATATTTGGAAATCATTTATCTGACATCAATATAGTGACTTGAATATAATCTTGTATAGAACCCACATGTCTAATAAAGTATTAAATATCATTTTTCATTATATGATTTTTTAGATGCAATCAGGTTGATGATATGGTATGTCAAATTCATTTCCTATGATATATCTTATTATCTAATTGATTTCACTGAGTTCCTGAAGTTAATGACATTTTTTTGGCTCGCCCATCACATCTTATTGGAACTCATTAAAATAATCTTTTATTACGTAAGATATTGAATTAATAATTGTTTGTACAAAAATAGAAATATATATATTTGTCTGTAACAACCTAATATTTTACTAAATATTGTTTAATAATACTCAATTTTATGATAAGCGTGGAATGCATGAATCAACAACTATTAACCTAAAAATTATTATTATTATTATTATTATTATTATTATAAATGACCATTATAATATTTGAATTAAATTTTTAGGTATGATAGGAATAAAAAAAATTATAAATATGTATCAATGTTTGAGATATGTATAATATATTTTCTAATAAAGTATTAATATGTTACATGAAAACATATTTTTTCTAAAATGGTTTTACTTATATTGATTAAAAAATGAAATAATTATTCTCTAACAATTTTATAAAATTTATTTTATAAAATTAAATTTATTTATTACATCATTGGGTTAGAAATATCTTTGGGATAATATAATAAAATAAACATAAAATAATTTTTTTAAAGTAATAAAATATTTATTTTAATGAAAAATTCATTTTTTTAAAATAATTTTCAATGTTTTATTTTATTTGTAATTTTATAAAGGTATAATTACATAAATTCTAATATTATAATTTCATGTAAATTAATTATAATCAATATTATTTTTAGTTTTATCATAAAATCATTTCTTATTTGAGAAATCATTTCATTGGAAAACAAAATAATTAACTCCATTGAGGTATTAATATTAAATGAATTTTTTCCAATTTTTTGAATTTAAACTAAAAAAATAGATTCAATATTATTAATAAAAAAATTTATTATTTTTGAATATGTTATATGTATCTTTCATCATAAATATTTGTGAAAGTAGTAAAAATAATTACAATGATTATGGATAATACATGTTTATTGGGTGTGTTAAAAAATATAATGTGTTGTTTAACTGTTGTGAAAATAAAAATCCACCTTGATGGAAATATTTTTTCCTTCACATTAATGAATATAATTTTATATTGAATAATTTTGATTTAGATTATATTTATCTTTTTGTATTAATTTGGGAAATTTTTTTATGATTTCAATGAGGATCCTTTATACAGAAATGTTTTTATCCTTGTTTAACAACCAATATCTATCTCCCAAACCCTAAAATGGTAATTGAAACTGTACTTCTTATTTATGGGAGACAACTTCATTGTGAAAAAATGAATTTCAATTTCAATCACCATATACAACAACTAGAAATAATTATGTATTATATATATATATGATATTAATGAATTTATTTCACTTTTAGAATTATATTATCATAGATTCTTTTATACCATCCAATCCGTTAGAAATTGATGGAAGTGGTCATGCATTAATGTGTAATAAAACATCCATAAAGTGATGTTTAATGTATTTTAATTTATTTTGAATTGATGAAATTAGTGAAATATTTATTGACCATTTATTTTATGTATTATATAATAATTAATCAAGAGAGGTGAATTATTATCCACCATTCATTATCTATATCCATCAAGAAAATAGAAACAACATTTATGCATACATAAAACATATCTTCTTCAAATATATTGTAATATATTTTTTCACCACTATACTTTAAGTATAAAAAAAATACATTTTATGATAAATATATATAATATTTAAAAAGGATTAAATTTTTTAAAATATTGAAGCATAATTGATTTTAAAGGAAAAAACAACCAAACCAAAACATACATGAAAATAATTGTAGATAAGTAAAATAATAATGATTTTAATATAGAATTGATAATAAAGGGATGATAAGAGTTTATATGAAAATAATATATTGTATGAAATATATGATTATTTTTGAGGAATGGATTTATAATAAAACATATATTCATTATACAAGAGTTTTTAAAGTGTTTAATGAAACACATGTCTTGAGGTATGTTATTTTCACATAACAGTTATTTTTATTAGACACATGTCATATTAACTAGTTTTTTATATATTTTATTATGTATATACTTTAGATGGATTAATTTTATGATTACTAAAAACTAAATAATGAGGGAGAAATATATACATATAATTTTATTTAATTAATTTTGATTAATATTATAAATATATCAAAACGATATAGATTTTTTATAAAATCTTCTAGTTTATTGGTACAATTTTTTATTTCATTTCTGATGATAAAATCATATGATTTAACTCTGAAAAATATGATTAATTATTATCCCTCATATTAATTTATCGAGATACCTATTTTATTTTCATTTGATTCATTTTATAAACTACATATTACAAGGAATATATGTAAGGGAAAATGGTTGTTTTATCCCTTCTATTTTGATTCCTTCCTCATCCATGTTAATTTTGTCTAAAATGAATAATTTTTTATAATATTCAAAAAATATTTTAATGAAAACATTTCAAATTATTTAATTTTTAAATATTTTTTAGAATTATTATTCTTTCAAATTTTCTAAAAAAATTACATTTTGGGTTTTATTAAAAACATAGATTGAATCATTTATAATATATATAAAATGGAGTATATTTGTCTTCACTAGGATCGATAAATGATTTAACTATACATTTTCATGTGTCAAAGGATATTTTAATTGAAAATGTTTTCTATAATATTTGTGAATTTTCGTTATTTTACATATGTGATTTCAATAAGTTATGGATATTTTCCACCTGAAATGATCCATCTGATATTTTGAATTTATTTTTCATATAAGATAAAATACATTGATTCTACATGAGAATTATTATGTATATGATCATGTGTTATTTTCTATGTTAATTATTCTAATGGTTTATGTTTATTATTAGAATATGTATATGAAACATGTTCCATTTCAACAATTTAATCTATGTTGAAATCAATAAATGATTATTAAAATACTTTTTTTGTGGGGGTCTGTTATGATAAAATTATTATGATCAATATTTCCATTTAAAAAAATATAAAATGATGTAAATCTTATGATATTTTTGTATAAATTATTTATTTTAATTATGATATGATAATGGTATATATTTATATCTGATGACAAGTGTAAGGATAGATATCTTATGAGATATAATGAAAACTAATGGGGATTGAACCCTATTCAGTAAGGTAAATTTTCCAGTATATAAATCTTATCATTGAACAATTACTATTAAAATGGTTTGGGCATTGAACCCATTCCACTATGATGTATTTTTAAATAATATTTTATTACTATGGAAATGGTTTTCTATGCTTGTGTGTATTCCATAAATTTATGTCATGTTAATCATCTTTCTGTAAGTGATAATTTTCTTTGATTGTATTTTCATTCATTACCTATAAGCTATCATGAATTATATCGTGAGTAAATATTGTGATATAACATATGAAGGGTGTGGTTTTATAATGTTTTTCTCAAGAAATCATACCCATATTCTCATGTTATTATTCCATGATCACTGACATCTCTGTTGCATACAATTACAATGAATATGAACTATCCATTTCTTTTGTTCCCATTCCCAATAATATAATGAAAAGTATTATATATAATATATTTTATTGTTCATTACATTTTGGGACAATAATTAATTTACATTTAAACTATTTTTTATGTTACAAATTTTAAAAGGAAGTATACTTATACGATTCTGGAATGGATCATTCTGTTATGTAATGTGTAAACATCAAATAAGATATAATATCAATGTATGGTAAATGAGGGTTTATGAAACATATAATGGATAAAGGATAATTAGTATTTATAAGAAAAGATTATAAATATTTAATTACAACCCTCAGGATAAGCCAATGCAAATGAAAATACCGTGGAATTTTATTGATGGATAGAGTATATAGATTCCAATAAATTAAATCCGGGTCTCGATAAAATATGTGCACGTGGATATTTCATAGTTGAAACTAAGTGAATGTACTAAGATAATACGGTAATGGTATTAATAAAATAATCAACTAGTTACTGATAATGTACCCTACTGCACACATGGATTGACTTTCCAATGGGGTATGATTTGGAAATTATTTATTTATTTACAAACTATAATGATGGACAAGAAAATATTATAAGCATGAATGACCAATGTTTAACCAAATGTGTCATTGTTTGAAAACATTATCATGATTTATTCATCATAAAAATTATTTTTCATTATTTTATGGTTTCTCCATTATGATTATTGTTACTCACACTATGTTTCTTTGTCTTATACAATGTCTTAATCTCAATGGAAAAAATGTTAATGGGGACTGCATGTGACAATAAAATTATTTTCCAGAAGGGAAACAAAAGGATATCAGTTTTTCAATGAAAAAATCATATCTATAATAATAAAACATTATTAACCTGTGAATAATTATAAATATCTGAATGATCAATTGTGGCAATTTTGTTTTGTTGAGTCCATTATAAAGAAACATTCACCTTCTTTTAGTGAATCCATTATTTTACTCGTAGTTGAGTAATTTTTTAGTACACATGAATATTTATTTTCCATTATACAATGTTAATTTTATGAGGTAGACATTTTACTTCACTATCATTTCTATGGATTTGAAAATCAATGGCAAAATCATATCAAGAAAATGAATCCATAAGATAGAATTCAGTCAATGTATTTATCTGAATATAAAAGAATATATTTCCAAAAAGTATAACCCTCATATTATTAAGATGAAATTGGAGAATGAATTCCTTGAGTTAAAATAGATGTATGATATATATGTTAGAAAATATTGGTTATGTTTCATAATTCATGTGAGTTATACATATGGTATTATGATTCAACATGAAATTAGGGTTTACCAAATTTTCAGTGGTTTAGAACCATTCATATAAAGGGATTTATCCATAATAGAATTCATTAATAATGATTTAATATTTCCTCATTCAATCATAGTAGAAATGTATATTGGATTTACCCATCAGTCATATGGTTTTAATAAGGTATTAATGTTGGAATTAATAAGATAAGAATGTGAGAATTCATTTATGATAAATGTATGGATGAAAACATAGATGAAATTATATTAACCGGAATGGTAAAGTTTTTTAACTATGGAATGGAATGTTATAAGTTAATCAAAAATTGAAGTGAAAGGAAATATTTAGTTAGATATGTGAATTGTGGTAATACTCCCAAAAATTCACCCACCAAAATATAGAGTTTTAAATTCCAACATAATAGGAAATATGCTATCCAATTCTCAAATACAAAGGATAATGATGATGACTAATGTTAAAAACCTCCTATTAATAGATTAAATTGAAATATATTCTCAAAACAATTTATAATGATTTATAAGATAACAATTATATGAAATATACTCATAACAACCAATATAAAATAATATATGTTCTGAAACATTACCAAAACAATATTTTATATATTAATAATTTAATATGGATATAATAGTACCACTTCATATATTAGATGATGAATTAGAAGTGTAACCCTATTGTGGAAATATTTTCACATCTCATGTACTTGATTCTTCTATCATTGAATTTTTTGGAATGATCTACCTAAAAATCATATTATTCATCCTCTAGTTGAATTTTATGTTAAATTTGTCAGGCATTTTCATTCTGTAAAAAAATCCCCTAAAAATATTCATAGAAGGTAATTCACATTGGATATTACAATCCAATATATAATCATCAATTACTTTTAAAAGAATATAAACATCTGAAGAAACAACCATCCATTGTATAGGTGATGATTCATTTACAAAAGGCATGTTTATTCTAGATGGGTGGGGTGAAGCTTAACATAGAAGGTATGCTTATTGATTGAAAGTGTTTTGTTGTGTTTTATGTTGATTAACATATCCTTCTTAAATATTGCAATTTTTGGTTCTCAATAGAACTCCTACTTTGTTGAAAACTGATTTTATGTACTCTATATAAACTGACCCTAATTATATTTATAAAATTGAAGATAAAACTATTGTATAATATTGATAAGGGATTCATTCAACCAATTGTGTAACCGAGGGATGAAAACATTAATTTCATTATAGATAATGAAGTGAGGATGACACTATACATTGATTATTGGAAACCTAAAAGTATCTCAATCAATAATAATTATAAAATACCCTTTTTGATGACTTGGTTGAGAAACTGTATAGAAATTGATTCATTACTAAATTTTACATTCATAAAATATATCAACAATATATGGTTGAGAAGTATGATATACCAAATATAAAATTCCATATGTGGTATGAATTCTATTATGTTAGTATAAATCCATCTGGTCTTAGTAATTCCACTTCTATCATTATGGGTTTAATTAGTAGAATCATTATTCATAACTATGATTAGTTGGTAGTATAATTTTTAGATCATATTAATAATTAATCAATATAAATGTTTGATAATTAATATCACCTAAGAATTGTGATGAAGCACCATTGGATAGAGAATATATATGAATAATTATATATGTGTTAATTTTTTTATAAGGACTATTTTTTCAGTTATAAAATATCACGAGTGTGTATATTTTTGGATCTATCACTAACTGAAATTATAGATCCTTTTCCTAGAAAACCCATTGTGATTTGGATACAATATTTTATTAGTTGGTCTTGATAATATTTTTGGTTTTCCTATATTTAACAGTTAATATATAACCCACTAAATAAGTAAACATTGAATAGAATCATGTTAATTTTAATAGATGAATATGAAAAAAATTCAACATCCTCTATATAAGATTAATCCAAGATCATTTACATAGAATAACATACAATGGATATGGTTTGTAATCTATATTTTCATATCCAATAAAGGGATTATGATGCATTATTTTGAAAATTTAAAAGGTTATGGCATATTCCACATAAAAAGATTAAGAAAAATATTCTCATTCATGATTTGGAGTTAGATACAATAATTTTTAAAGAATGATATAGGGGAATTATCTTTATAGATAAGGTGTGAAATATATACTAGATATACAATAATATATATTTATATTCATGTAAAAATAGTTGAATACACTATATATAATATGGTTGGGGATCAATAATGATTATGATTGTTCAATATATTACCACAAAAGGAAAGTGAACAAGGATTCCCATGCCTTCATTCAAAATGGTAAAGCTTTCCTATCAGTGATGAGGATCAAAAAAATATCCAAAATTTATGGATTTTAAATCATTGTATAATGTAATCTTGATGGAAGGGGATAAATCATATCATTCCTATATAATTTTTTAACCATCTATCCCTGTGATGATTAATGACGTACATAAAAAAGTTAAATAGTAGATGATCAAGGTCAGAAATGATCCAAAGTTCAAATTTGATTATGATGAAATAATTTAGTTTAAGAACAATGTGTGTGATCTATTTTTACAAGATCTTAAGAAGTATCAATTAGAGGAAGCAAACAGATATTTATTCATTATTCATCATACAATTATATGTAATTTTTAGAAACTAAGGGTTTATGTCTATTGAGATAGTATGATGTGGGATATTTAAGAGATTTTATCTCATTTTATTTTATTTTAAATGTTAATTCTCCGAGAAAAAATCATAAATGGATATTACAACCATTACCGATACAAAAATGGAAAGGGTAAAATAACAACATTGATTTTATCATCAAAATAATCCAATATTCTAGAGGTATACATTATATATAGACAATATTTGATCATCTTATGAAGTAATAACAAATCATAAATATAATATAATATTAATCTATAGGTCATCTTATCATGATATAAAATTATAAGGGATATGGTTGGACTTATTACCACATTATATTGATTTTTATTATGACCCTAGGGTTACATTTATGTTATATAAAGTTATTTATGAAGCTAATGATAAAGAATTGGGTTCCAAAACTTCATATAATCCTCAAAATATTAATCTATATAATATAATATTGAATACCCTACATGATATGTTAACATCATTTACATTGTATTCTTGTGTCAGTTGATATCAACACATTCCTCTAGTCATATTTACATATAATAATATATTTCCATCGAGTATATAGATGGATCATTATGAACCCTATAATATAATTATGTATAGGAATCTATAATAATCATAATAAAGCTTGTGAATAAAAAATTCAGGGACCAATGTTAGCTGATGAAATGATAGAAATGTTTTGATCCATTCAACAACACATGAGGGCATCACAAAATTAACAGAAAAATTATCCTATTAGTGGTTTATTACAACAAAATATTCATGTTAAATGAATGGGTATATAATAATAAATCCATGTAATATTCATATGAGAGTAATAATGAAAGGAAATATAATCCCTAGGTATATTTTTAAATTTTATATTATTGATCAAGTTGTCATGGTAGCTTATTGCATTGTGATTCCACAAAACCTCTCAAAAGTCCATGATGCATTCCATTTATCTCACCTGAAAAGTTATAAGGAAACCCCTTAAAATTTACTAATATATGAGGTCAACCCACTACATTATTATCATTACAATGATAAAAACAAGTTTCATATTATAGATCATTGGGAGAATGTGCAATGATTCCAGACCACTCACATGGTCTATGTTTTGTTGCAAACCCACCAACCTAAAGATAATGCAAGGGAAACAAAGTATAGAAAGTGGGTGAAGTATCCTGAAAGGTAAAAAAAGGAAAACAACTATAGGGATATATTCATTTTATTTGGGTATAATTAAACACTAAGAGATTTTATATATTATGATTTTGGAAATAAATTATTTTTTTATACCTTTTGTTACACCCAACACCGAGTTTTAATAAACTAGATTATATAAATAATTTTATAATTTAAATAGAACTATTATGACATATCCATTATATCAGGTATTATGTATATGAATAACCACATTTTTAATATATATACAAATGTTAGATAATGAAAGTATATTTTCTATAAAAGTCATTGTATTGTTAGAAATATATTTTCCACAAACTTGGTTGAACTAATATTCCTGAGAAAATGATGAAAATTATTTTAAACCCATCTATAAAAATTATTTTAAATATTTAAATTACTGTTTTAAATTATCAATTGAAAATTATCATTTTTTTTTTGAATTTTCTGAAAATATTATTATTTTAATATGAAAATTGAAATATACTGAATTTTGGTGGAAAAAAACATATCAATTAATTCCAATAAAAGTATCATTTATATATATTTCAATTTTAATAATAATTTATTTATAATATTATGAAAACATGTTATTAAATTAGAATATATTTTAGTTTTAAATTTTCTAAAAAATATTATTTTGAATTAGAAATATTTTTCGTTGGATTTTTCTTAAGATTTCACTGTTTTATATTATATTAAATTCATCCACTTCTTTTAGGTGAATTTGAAAAAATAGACTCCATTTTTAAAACTAGTATACTTAATATTGTGTAATATTTTCATTTTATTTTTCATATAATTAATTGTGAAAATTGTTTGGAAAATAATTTGGGTGGTTATGGGTAAAAAAGGGTAATTGGGGGGTTAATGAAATTGATAAGTATATGTTTTCTAGTTAAAAATGTATAAATCATAATTTTTTAATTATTAATAACATATAAAATCCCACCATAAAATATAATGTATTTTTGATCCATTTTTGTAAGGGCTTCCATTTTAGATAACAAATTACATTTAATTTCCAAAAATTTCATCTCCCACACTTATAAAAGCACACCCACACTCATCTGCTATTAGCAATACAATATTATTTTGGATCAAAAAATAAGTAACCTAAAACCATCATTAATTACCACTACACATCCATGTGTCCTTGGTTTTTTAGGAAACCACAATATTAAGGATTTCGTTGAAATCTTAAAGTTTTTCCCCAAATAATATATAAAGCCCTTAACCATGAGCCTTTATTTTTTTTATTTTTCTAAATCCATAAAATATTATTCAAAATATATGATATAAAAACAAATTTATCAACAATTTACTGATTTTATTTTTATTTTAATGTTGTAACTGAAATTTATATTCTTTTCTATCAAATGGGAACCCAAATTTTTGATCATCTGTACGATAAACTACCTCCTCACGAACGAATGCAATTAATTTTCCATCACCACCTCTCACGGTGATAGATAATGAGGTATTTTACATATGTATATTTCATTGTTGATATTATTATACTTTTATGATATCTGTCTCACATTTACCCTCATTGATATCAATAATCTAAAAAAGGTAAACATCATTCAGCAATATTTTTGGACAACCACTTCCACAAAGAGATGTTATAATGTTTTCATTTTATTTTCCCATGGTTGGTAATTATGATATATTTAATGATTGTATACGATATATATCATATATAAATATTTCTATAATAGTAAATTACTTTTTTCTCGCATTTTTTCCATCCGTTGAGAAAACAGAAACAACATTCATGTAAACATACATACTACCTTCTCCGGGAACAATGTAATCCATTTTCCTTAATCTAGATTTTATGGATGTATATAAATATGTATAAAATAAAAATCTTTGATATATATATCATTTTTAATATTATATTTCTAATTAAACTATATTCAATGAGCTAAGAAAAATAATCCAAACCAAATCATAACTGAAAAAAAATGTTATCACAAAGAATACAGATTTTAATAAATAAATGTTAATTAGAAGGTGATGAAAGTGTATTGGACACAAACCTAGTATCTTAGAGTCAGTGGATAATTTATTATATTAGAATAAGATAAAACTAATCCCATCTCTATGGGTGGAAAATTTTATATGTCTTGGTAAACAAGATACATACATTAAATTTACATTATATTTTGAAACATATAATAAACAATGTTTTTCCTTGATAATTCAATTATTACACATAATATATCACTTCAGATCAATCAAAAAAATATTTTTATCGTGGGGATTCTAATTAATGTGGTTAAATGACAAACTCAATAATGTTAATAATATATTATATTATCTTATTAAGAAATAAGAATAATATATATGATAGTTTAAATAATATAAACATAAGTCAATTAATAAAAAATTGATTATTATATGGAAATAAAGATTTTTGATCCAATTAATCATTATAATTTACAACATGATCATCAAATATATCAATTAATATATTTAATATTCTAATAATCACTTTTATGTCAATAAATAATCTCAGAATGGGGTAATATATAATTTTAGACACTAAAAATATATTACAAATACCATTCAAAGTATAATTTCAAAATTTTGGTAGAAATCTATATATTTTGAAAACTAATTTTGATATAGAGACACATCAATGTGTTGAAGTGATTTATATACCTTGTTATGACCAATCACATAAATATTCCAATTCATAGAACATATGAATGTGATTAATCTAAATCTCCATAAAAATTTATATTGATAATGTAATATATGAAATTTTTATACTCACTCTAAAACAACATAATCGTAAAAAATCAAATGTAATATGGTGAAAGATAAAAAATATTAAATACTAATTATATCTAATAATATACCATCTAATGAATGACTAATGATGATATCTATAAAAAATATCTAGCGAATCAGATATAAAATTAACGATTCATAATGGTAATGAATATTATTACTAAAAAATGTCATTAAAACATTTCTCCAAAAAATAAAATTTTCATATCGACAATATTTTTAAAGGAAAAATAAAAAATAATATTTTGAAAAACAATTCATTGAGAATAATATCTTAATATTATAATGAATATATAAAATAAAAAGTGGTCATTATTATAGGAAATTTTATACATTCCAAGTATGTTAAAATAGTTATTCCATTTACATTTCTGTTAAAAGCTAATCATTCATTGTTTTGAAAACCACATAAATATTATTTTCAAAAATATATTGTAAAATAAAAAATTGGTAAAATTTTATTTTAAAAAATCAAAAATGAAGAAAAAGATTGAACGTATTTTAAAAAAACATTGTTTTGTATTAAAAAGAAATTTTAATCTTATAGTGAAATAAAGTTTTATTTTTAAAATAAAAATATATCAGTCAGTTCATGTAAAAAGTAGTATTAAATTAGAAAATTAGTTGAAAAAAAATTAACGACCGTAGGAAAATAATATATATTGAGTTTGAGATGTAAGTATCAAAAAATTTCAACTGAGGGAGGTCTAATGAAAAACAATCATTGATAGTGGTGATATTGGGGAATAAACCCTTACGAATATGATAAATTTTAAATGATATTCCCCTTTAGAAAAATAAATTAAAATTATTTATTATGACAATTAATTGAAATTTTTTTAATGATATTACAGAACAAAAAATAAATTATATTCACCACCCAAATGAATAATTTTTGAATATTATGTATGTATCACAAATGTTAATGTGAGATGAGAAAACCATATATAAGGTTAGACAGAAATTTTATGTGTAAAAACATGATGAATAATAAATATATTCTCCTTATACATAAATTATAGTTCTACACATTTATATATCATACCATATATTATTTACTTATAATTTTTAAACATGTGTAAATTAAAATTATATTGTTAAAATGATTATTTTTTGTGATAATTACTTCATTATTTATGTATGTTATAGATTGGAATGTAAATTCATTTAATAATGATTCTTTTTATATTATCTATTTAAATTTATACAAGTTATATTTATCAAATATATTTAATATTTATTTATTTAAACAATTAATTAATATTTTAGATCAAAAATGTATAAAACCATTCATGGATAAGGTATGATATATATTCTCATATATGTTGATTATCATTTTCATAATGGATGGAATGAAATGAAAATAAATATTAATTAATATTCCTTGAATAATTCTTATTTAATATGATTATTTATATAAATTATATAAATAATTATAAAAATCTATGGGAAAATAAAATGAAAAACATTTCATATCACATTGTGGATGTGGTAGTCCACACATATACATGAGTGACGTTATTATTTTCCAAAAAAAACAATGTTAATAATTACTAAATCATATTATATTTATAAAATAATGGTTATATTTTAAATATAAAATATATTTATTAGCATTACATGTTAAGACCATTCATATAAATCATAAGTCAAAATTAAATTACATCAATTTGTGAGCCAGAAGTCCACCGTACACACGAGCGATCATATCATATCTCCAATAATATGAAAATAGATACTATATATATATGATACCATCTTTTTAGAAGTATAATTATATTTTGAATATGAAATAAATTTTTAATTATTTCATTATATCCTTTATACAATGTTGGCGATGTAAATAAAATATCGTCATTTCATGGTGAAATAGTCCACCACAAACACGATTAACAGTTATAAATCCCATTTTATAGAATTCGATATGGATATGAGATAAAAATTTTAACCAAAAAATTCAGTTTATATTTTAGATACATTTTTTCTCATATTAATATAATTTAATTGGATTTGAAAGAGTATTTATAAGAAATAAAAAAATACACATATTGATGAATTTGTCCATATCTTCAAAGTGCTTCATTAGTATTATTCTAAAATCATTATTAAGAAGGATAAATAATAAATCAATATACTCAAGGATTTTGGTTGGACATTAAAGATGGTATTTTATTTGGTAATGGATTGACAAATGGGTTTCGAATGTTAGAAAAATGGAGGATAATCGGTTTTATAAAAGAGGGAGAGGAAACATATGAAATATTTGAAATGAAAAAGTGAAGCCTCATGTTTCTATGAAGAAAAAACATTACAATTGGGATATTTTAACTCTTAATATATTATAATGTCAAAATATGACTTCTAAATTAGGTTTGGACATGTTTTACGTAATTTTAATGCCTTATATTTCTATTTTAACCTCTAGATTAAATTTTTTTTATAAATATTTGTATTTAATTATTTCTTTTTCAACCAATATAGTGGGGCAAAATATTATTTTTTCCTTGTTAGATAAAATATATTATTCAACCTCCAAATATTAAATAGATATCTAAAAAAATATATTTATTTTTTTGACATAATTAAATTAAAAATTAGACTGCATATGTGGTGAAATAACACTTTTTTCGAAGAAAGTCATTCAAGAGATTAAAATAATGTTATATCTGATTTCAATAAAAACATTATTCCAATGATCCAATTTTAAAAAATGATAATACATTTTACCTAATGCGACTATAATGAAAATTTCGAATACAATTATATTTTTATATAATTTAATCATAATTTATTTTTCTATAAAAATCGTTATTTTCAAATATTAATCATAATATTTATAATTTTTAAAAAAAAATTACAAAAAGTATTTCTGAATTTTAGATTTCCAAAATAGAGTCTATATTATCAAAAAAAAAGTAGAGAAGTTATTTTTAATATTTATTTAAATTGTATTATTCAACATCCTTTCTAAATTCACATTCTTCAGAAAACATTTAATTTTATTTCAAATAATTATTGATTTATTTCTAATCAATATATACTTGTTGAATTTATTTTATACACATGGTAACATTTATTTTTATAATTTAGTTATTATTATTTCCACCTACCAATTTTATGGAAGGGTTATAAAGGCCATGTTAAAATAATAAAATCATAATAGATAATTTTATTTCATTCAGACCTGGTGAAGTGTTCATCAGAATCTATTAGAGAGATTTATTTTTAAAAAATAAATTTATCTTATAGTATCAGGGTGTTCTATTAACTTTTATGATTTATGATTTGTTTCAAATATGAAATTAATGATTATGTTAGTAATTAAATTGTTGTTTATATCACATTTAAACCCCGAAACTAAATAAATTTTACCCCCAAGATTTAATATTTATCTATGAACATAGGGGATTTGAAAATTGAATTTTTTCAATTCTACACCATCTAAAGGGTTAATAAAATATCATATTTATAAGAAATAAAGGAATGTAAGAAGGCCCTCTAAATAATCATGAAATTAGGTTTAAAAAATGAATATAGGTGGGCTGGTAATATATGGACAAAGAAGAAAGTAATTAATAGTTATAAAGAGTGATAGAGATCACTGACCATATGAATGTTGGAAATCCTGAGTGGGTGAATGAGGAAATAAATTTTTAAAGGGTGAAAAGTCCATTGATCCATATGAGATGAATGTTTTAATATAATATATATTTTTCAATATCATTTTCCTGAAGTTTATAAATTCATTTACTATATAATAATATAATGTAATATAATTAAATGGCATACTTATATTAAAAAAACAATTTATCACTTTTTTGTGATTTGTTAAATTTTTAAACCATCTCAAAATCCAAAAAATGGTTATAAAATTGTTTTTCTCATGATGTAGCAATATTAATATTTAATTAACCAATTGATCCATATAATGTTTACAAAAATTCATTATATCATTACTAATTCAAAAATGGTCAGCATATGTTATGAAATATAATACAGTAATCTATAATACATTAATAGTAACTCCAAAAATTATTCTTAATACATTTCATGAATGGATAACATTATAAATAAAACAAAATTTATATAACAAAATACAAAGCACAAAAATTTATATTTAAGGACAGTAAAACAACATTATATTCCCCAAAAAATATAATATGTATCTAAATAACTTAATAAAAATATTTAAATTCAATGAAAAATATAAAACCACATTGATTATATCCTGGATTCCAAATATAAAATCCTAGTATTTCAAATATATTCCATAAATCCAAACATGATGTAATCTCCATCAAAGACAACATAAAATAAATTCAAAAAAAAATAATAGACACAAATAATATTTCAAAATAATCTATTTTTCATTATTATCTCATCATAGAAACAATTTACTGGTTTTCTTCCATGAGTAACGTGTTTTCAAAACATATCAATGTGCCACAAAATAACTATTCTTAATTGTTAAAAAAATTCAACATATGCTCTCAAATTAATAAAAACTGTAAAACTGTACAATATTTATAATTTAAATAATTTTAATAACCATAATGCCATTGATAAAATAATCCAAAAATAAAAATATTGAATCCAAACATACGAATATTTATCATTCTATGTCATAGATATTAATAAAATAAGATTAATCTTGAACCAATTTCTTCTTCTACAGTATATTATTTTGATTATTGGGACATTAATTTATATAGGGTCTCATATATTTAAAAATGAATCATGAAACATTGGTTACATATTTCATGACCTTTTTATCAATATCATTGTGTATAAATTCTCTGCAATTTTTGAAAACTACCATTCCCTATATTAATTTTCAAGGACGTTTCTTTCCATAATTATCATATGAGGGAAAATAAGTACTTCACTTATTTTATTTATTAATATTATTATCTATTATACTCTTCTTACATTACATCCATTCGGTTCCATAATACTTGGATAATAAATTATCTATCTCATTATCATGTTATACCATTTCCCCATATGGTAGTAATGTTTGGGAAAATAATTCACGTTGAATCATTAGGTTTAACACATCAAAGAAAATATTTAATGTTACAGTTTGTTTTATGTAGATATTCAATAACATTCCATGGTAACCATATAATGTTGGATTTATATAGATAATCTTTTTAATATTAAATTTTTCTTATAAAAATTATTTTTATCTAAATAACTTGTTGTTTCTCAAGATGAAAATAACTTTCCAAGAAGATCACTATAAAATCCTTAAATTCAATATTTTATATTCCTTAATCTATAATATTTCTAATTAATAAAGACCATTGATTAAGATCTCATGTGAAATCATAAACTACCATGATAATATCTTTCTTTTTATTTCATTCCAATATATGAAATATATTCTCTATGGAACATTTCAATTCCTCATCTACAAAAGGATTTGTAGTCCAATTGAAAATGGATGTTTTTAGACAGAAAGAGGGATACTATTTTTTGAGCACATGTTGGATCAATAATATAATATACACATGATAATTTATTTCTTATAATAAGAATCTGTATCATAATTTGGTTATAATTTTTTAGTAGCAACTGTTGATGCAACTCATAATTCATTATCATTCCCAAGAGGGAAATTCTTATATCAGTTACATTAATTTATATGGTTCCCATTACAAAAACTATACACAATTTATAAATAATAAAATATACTTGATTAGATTAGAAAATTATGATATATAATATATAATCCAATTATTATTCAAATACATATCATAAATTAAAAAATATACCCATTTCTAATATCAAAATCTTAAAAATATTTTCGATGGGAATGTATTCAAATCATAAATTTAATTGAAATCCATTTAAAATGGGTTTTCATGGAATTATGAATGAAATAAATAAATTCCATAAGTGTGAAAAACTAGGTGTTCAATATGAAACACTATTTTTACTCATAATTCTCATGTCATGACTGAAAATATAACACAAAAATATTTTATTGATATATTTTATTGAATTAATGTAATATTTTCTCGATTATCCATTTCACGGATCCATAAATTTAGAATTCTTTTTATGAAATTACCAAGATATTATTTATTTATAAGAAACACCTAGTTTATCATTTCACACATGAAAAAGATATGTTATCTTATGGAAGATGTAAAACTTTTTCTGTCTGGTGTTACAATCAATTTTATGTTTCTTCAGTAAATGTTTTTACATGCATGATGGAGTTTACAAAACAAAATATTATAATTAATCTATTTTTACATATATCACCAATCTATAATAATTGAAGATGTGAATGTTATTGAATTATTTATGAAACTATGTTTTTCACACATTTATTAAATTAATTCATTGGTTTTCAATTTATCATAAATTTAAATAAAAATACTATTTAATATAAAGGATGTGTTTTTTTATGATAACAATCTTCATGCCCACCATTATAGTTTTCATTAATAAATTAAAATATTGAATTTTTGTGACATATAAAAAATAAATTTATATATTATAAATTTTTTAAAAAATTAAATTCATCATATATGTTTTATTAGAATAAAATATGAACAAATCAGTTTTATGCATAAAAATCTATATTTCTATACAATGTTGTTTTGCGGCCATTTAATGGAAGGATTATTTTAAAAAAAATTCTGAGGATTTTATAATTTTTATTAAATAAACTAAAAATCATTTTATAAAATTGAAATAACAATAATTACTTTGAGTGACTTTTTTTTTATTTTTCTGAGAATGCTTATTTTTCAATTAATAGTGAAACAATGAATTTTAATTGAAAAATGTACTTTCATATAAATTATTTATATCGTTATAATATATTTTATACTAGTTAAAATTATTTAGATACATAATATATATATTTATATACTCAATTTATTTTTTTTAATTAATTTATCATTGAAATTTGATATACAAATAATTCAAATGTTTGATCATTTTCACCTTAAAATCCCATTGATTCATCATGTCTTGGAGAATAATTTTTAATTAATATATTCCACTTTTGTAACTATAATTTTAAAAAAATCATGTTTGTAATAACAGTAATTCATAATATGTAGTATGTTTAACTTATTTTTTACCGAAAAAATGAAAATAAATACAATTTATTGAAGTGACTAATTTAAAAATATATTTACTTGGTCAATAATTATAGCTCATGAGGCCTCATAACATATAACCATGTAAAAAATCCATTGTAAATACAGATTTAGATCATATCCTCACATGGAACTATATTTTTTAAAAAAATGGAGGCATATTATTTAAGTAAGGCCTCTCAATTGTTATTAGCTTTTTTGTATTGAAAAAATGCCACTGCTCCTCCACTATAAAAGGGAACCCACACAAGACACTTCTTCAAAACACTCAATACATTTTTCATGACCAAAACCTAAAAAAATAATCTAACAAACTCCCCCATATGAACTAAAAAGTCCTCTATTGGTAATAAATCTATCAAAGGAAACACATTAGATCAAACCAAAAGTAGTTACACAAAAAAGTGGAAACTTTCTTCTATAAAAACATTTGTATTATTTAATTCCCCACACCATAAATTATTTTTATTCCATTATAATACAATAACATATGTATCCAATATATACTCATATTTTTTTGGATTATAATTACTCCTACATAAATATACATCAAATTTGATATGTAATCATCGTTCGTTTGTATATCAGTCTCCTACCATACAGACTGATGTTGTTTGTTATTTTTCTGCCACATCTAATTGAAGGTAATAATGGTGAACATATAGTTTTTATATTAAATTTATGAAATTTATGATGTATTTATTATTTATTTTTTTATATATCAAATACCTCCATGATTTCAATTTTTGTTGGAAGATGATAACAACATTTTTGGATGTGTAGACAACCACCTCCTCAACGAGATGTGATTTGTTAAAAATCTAAATGGAATGTATCATGTATGGGTGTATTTAAAAAATTTCATATTTATGAAATAATAATTCCAAATCAAATATAAAAAATATATATATAAATGTAAAAATAATTAAGTTTTACTTATTTTAATACTACAAAAAAATGTAAACAATTTTCGTTCATATGTATAGCCAATTGTCTCCAAGAACAGTGTATTTCATATCATATTTCTATATTTAATTGATTATAATATAAAAAACAAATAATTTGTAGCTTATTAATATCATGATTTATATTCTTTAAATAATTATTTCATGATCTATAAAATAGTACCAATAATGAAAACTCAAAACATGTAAGAAAAATAAACATAGTTATTACCCAAAATATAACATTAACATGGAATTGATTATAAATAGGAAATATGAATTAATACGTAAATTAAATATGGTATTAAATATATTTTCATGGTTTTTTTGATAGATTTATTATACTTATTTATTTCTTATAAATGATGATTTAACAGGAAGAATGGGAGTCCATACTTAATGTAAGGGAATTCCATCTCACCTTATATATATATATAATATACATTAAATAATAAATAGTCATTTTTTGGCGGTCTATATACCTCCAATGGCCCTAAGGACTTAATTTTTTATTTATTTTATATAATCCACCTTCCAAGGGGTGAGGTGGAACCCTTACAAGGCCCATATGTGTAATTAATACATGGCATGTAGGCCTTAGAGGAATTCATTGCCCGTAGGTTTCAAACAATACATATAACTCAGACTAACTATTTGGAAAT
This sequence comes from Viscum album, assembly GCA_963277665.1. NCBI lineage: Eukaryota > Viridiplantae > Streptophyta > Magnoliopsida > Santalales > Viscaceae > Viscum > Viscum album. Next base: position 2,014,064,064 of record OY728159.1, read on the forward strand.
GCTCCTCCCCAGTATCTTCATCATGAAATCAGCTCTCCCCCTTCACATGCCTATTTTGCTAGGCTTTCTCATGCATGCACAGGACTATACCGATGGAATATACCATACCCACTCATTCTTGCAATCCATTTAGCCTCTGCTATAGTGAAAGTTGCTTGCTCTTCCTCCTTTTTGAAGATTTTTACAAGGGGGTGTATATACATTCATATGACCTATTATATCATGAATTAAATTTATTAAATGACATTTAATTTTTCAATTGATGTTATTATTTATATTGGATCACAATTCAAATGTTTCTCAAGTAGTAAAAAAAATTATATTATCTATTCTATTTCTACAAGGATTTTACCATGATCACAACTCTTTAATTTTTTGTTATTTATATAATACCCATGTATGTATTTATGACGCCCCGACCTCGGTAGCCCAGAGCCGGTGCTATGGTTATGGTGTGCAATTTATTTCACACAAATGAAACAAATAATCACACATCACAACCCATCAGGAGGAACTTTCTGGTTTAGATCCTGGAGAATCAGAGACAACAGCTTTGCTTCCTTACTTTCTGAGCTAGGAAAGAAACATCCAAGTCTAGGAAAGGCTCTATCAACCTGTAAAAAATTTAACATAAAACATAGGGTTAGTATTGAAATACTCAGTAAGGGGTTTTTGAAAATACTTAAATAAAGATTTTGAAAACTACGTTTAAAAAGAATACTTTTCCATACTTAGAAAGTTTTAAAAGAAAAACTTCAAGACTAAACAAAGGTTGATATATCAGAGTTAAAGTACTTCATACGTATGCACTAAAACACTTAGCGTCAACTCACTTAGTAAACAAGATAAGCATAATAATAAAAATGCATGGGTTGCATGAAGTAAAGTGTCCATAAAAAAGAAAGGTGTGCATGAACAACAAGGGGTAAACATTAGCAGAGTCGCACACAAGCGCATTATCTAAAAAAACACATCATGACATGATAAATGTAATGCAACATTTGTAATAAAAAATCCTGAGAAGAAACTGGACATGCATCAACATTTCCATATCATATGTCTTGTATATTTTCTTTAAATCTGATACTCATAGGTAAGGTTCTATAACCAAGGTTATTCCTCTAATCGAAATAATCACTAGGTTGGTCATAATCAAAGAAATGTATGTTGAAGGACTCATGATCTCTGTGTCAAGGACATGTGCCATGACCTAAGGGTAAAACCCCAATCTGACTGTCTCGAGAACTATCGATGCATCGAGGAGCTTACTTTTACCGGTCTCCAACCCGGAGGGCTTACTTTAACCAGTCCCCAACCTGGAGGGTTTTCTTCATACCGGACCCCATTCCGGGTAGTCCCATACATTTCTCACATGTTGATAGGGTCAGATATTCAAGGTGTCCCATACCACCTTGAATATTTAATTTTCATTTCATATTACCCAAGGTGTCCCATACCACTTTGGGTGATACCATGTTCATTTCTCATTACCCAAGGTGTCCCATACCACTTTGGGTAATTAGTTCTTAGTTCCTCTTCATGTTGAGTCATATGCATGAATAATATTAATAAGGTAACAATTACATAACTGGTTTACAAATACATGATATGACAGATAAACATGAAAATATGGAATAAAAGAAGGCATGGTTAAGCAAGCATACTATGTGTGTAGAACAATTATTTAAGCACATAAAATGAAGAATGTGAGAGACTTGTGCCCAAGGGTTATTAAATGATGAGTTTCTAAAATTCCAGTGCATGGAAAAGAACTACTTGGAATTAAATATTGTACTTCACAGGTCATAGTACTTGCAAAAAATCTCCATCCGCTAAGAATTACTGCGGCATGCTTGGTATAAAAATATTAAAGACTTGCAATCTTTAAAATTCTGACACTTGAAAATAAACCACTTTAAAAATAATACCTTCCATTAATTATTATTCTTCTCTGGTCATAGAATTTTCTGTTACACTCTGCTCACTAAAAATCATTGCAGCGAGTTTGGTATAAAAATAATAGAGGATTTCTACATATTAACTCAACCCTTAAATCCATATCCTTTTCAAAAAAAGGTTTAAAACATGCATAAGCATATCCTTAAAAAACATAAATCATTTCAAGGGCGGCATTAATCAAGTTCATTGGTGTACCCTTAGACACAGATATATAAAACAGCATAAGCAAGTACTAAAATTCTACATGCATAACCATTTCTTGAAACTAGGGTTTTCAGATATTAATCTTAAAAACTCATACATACATAGGGATATATATATACACAATATATACAAATAGGGTTTCTCATAAACTAAACATGGTTCACTTGTAATCTGAAACCTCTAACAATCTATCATTTATTCAGTTTAAAAAAAACAAAACCTTATGGGTTTTAAGTGTTCAAGAAACTGTAAATATATAAAACCTCAACTACAACTATTACATGTTTGCACTTAACACAAAGACCCGGTTCGCATCCAATATCATCCATACACAAAGTAAGAATAAAAAACTGATTTGCATTGAAATACATAACTAATAAAATTATATAATTATATATATATATAAGGCTTACATAAAGATTGTACACATTAGGACTTTTTTTAAAATAACCCCTTTCAAAGGTATAATTCTTATCATAAAATACTAAATTTTAAGGAAATCTTAGAAACATAATTTTGTATGGTTTTCATTGGAATATATATATATATATAATTATAAATATACCTTTAACTATTAGTGTATATATACATATATACTCATGTATATAAAAAACTTGAACCAAGAACCATTTGTGAAAAAAAACATATAAACGTGGCACCCTTACCTTGCTGTGGAGGACACTCGGACTCAGAGAGGCCTACTGGTTCAGCTGGAGAGATTGGGAGGAGTTTGGGTACCGGAGGAGGTCCGTGAGGAGAGGGATTATATAGAGGATTTTGGTGCACCTAAGAGGTTTATTTCCAGGAGTTCGGCCGAGCCTATGGCGTCATAGGTAGGTGGGGGTGTGCGAGGGTCAACCTAGCAGTGGTGAAGGAGGCGTCTCGGGCAATCCGGGTACCGGTTCGTGGGACCTCAACGCGAGGTTGAAGACAACGTGAAGGCTGAGAAAGGAAAAAAAAACAACGGTCGGGATCCGACATCGCGAGATCGGACGGTCGAAAAGAATTGAGCGTTAAAAAAAACATCAACGGTCGAAATTCTATTCTGACTTCGATCGAACGGATGGGGTTGGGGCGCGAGATGGCCTGGGTTGCGTGCTGTTTTTTTTTTAAAACAGTTTAATAAATGCTAAAATTATTCTACTTCGCAATATATATATAACCGGTAAATTTGGAATTTGTATAAAATTTAATAAGTACTTTTTAACTCATAAAACTAAAATCCCATTTTAGTTTATGTAAACAAATGATACTATTTGATATTAGTTTTTTTAAGATATATTTTAATACCACACTTTTATAACTACTGGGATCTTATAACCATTAAAATCCAATTTATAACTTGCTTTACTTGTTTATTTATTATGTTTAAAAGACCCGTAGTTTGTCTCTAATTTAAAAAACATAGTTTTTGAGATCCGAAAAGATACATTTTTTTTCAATTATTGCTGATACTGTTGTAGACTTGATGTTCGACACATTTTAAAAGAATACCAAATTTTCCATCATATAAATATCATCATGATCAAAATAGATTCATTTGAAAAAAATAATACTTTATTTTTAATACTTGAAGATATAATTCTAATATTTTGTACTTATTAAAATATCGAAATACCATAATATTATAAAAGCGTAATAAAGACCAAATTTTATAAAAAGATGCACTTTGTCCCTTGGAACCCAACAGTCAAAAAAAACGGTCATATTCCTTTTAGAGGTCCATTATAAAAGCAAGGGGGTAGGATGTTTTATATTTTTCAAAACACTGGACCCTTGGCGGGTGGCTCTTCTCATACCTCTGGTGCTGAGTGCGTGCGCGGTGATTCTGGCGGTTATACTTTTCACACTGATGGACCCTGAAGACGACGACTATCCGATTTCCCGTGTTGTGGTTCTTTGTAGTCTTGCTGTGGCCGTGTTAGGTCTTGTGCAGGGTACTTTCAATTAGATGGGTTTTGTTGTAATGTATCTTTTAAATATATAACAGTTTATCGTATTCTTCATGTTTGATTTCTACTCGAATTATTTATCAGCACACAAACCATAACAAAGAATAAACAAAAGACATCATTAACAAGCACAACATTGTTTACTTGAACCAGTTTATAAAACCAGGGGCGTTACATTATCCCCCTCTTAAAATAATTGCGTCCCCGCAATTCGATCGGCGTACAAACACTGACTTACTCACACAACTTCTCTGACACCCTTGGTGATGTCCCTCTACCTCCAAGGCCCATGGAAGAAGTTACTATTCAACTCAATCCCCAGGGCTGAACAGAGCTTGTGGGTCTCCTCTTCCCAAATACATTTTTGGCAAAGTGGATCGTGGTTGAAGCAAAGCTCCCGCTTGATACAGGTGGTTCTCCAGAGGTTAGAACGAGTGACATCAAGCTTCGCGACATCTTATTGGATTTGGTTCCTAAAGATCTCTCGAACCATTTCATAATTGAAGGATTATAGGAAAGATCCAAAATCGCAGAACGCCCCATGCATGCTGAAACACAGGATTTGGTACATAAAGACTGCGCAGAAGTCCAACTGCTTTGCAGCTTCTCCAAATGCCGGGAAGGCCAACCATTTATTATTCATGGTGAAACACCGGAAAAGTTCCTCATAGTACTTTCCTTTCTTTTTATAATTCTCTAACAGCGCACTAGCCATTAGGTTATACACAACTTCTGACCCTCGGATGATTCGAAGGACATTCGAGCTTTTCGATATTTCATAGAGGGTTTTGCACGTGAGTCGTAAGTTAACAAAAGGTTGATAACTTGTTGAGCAGGATTTTGCTACAATAGTCTCTATGATTTCTGTAGGGAGAGTCAAGAGTCTAGGCGTGGTTCGCTGTCTTGCCATCTGAGAAGTTTAAGAACAAACCCTACTTAGTAAAACATTATTAATGTTTTTGTGTTGTCCTAATTTTCCAAGGTTGCCTAAACCATTCCTCTGATACCAACTATGACGCCCCGACCCCGGTAGCCCAGAGCCGGTGCTATGGTTATGGTGTGCAATTTATTTCACACAAATGAAACAAATAAGTCACACATCATAACCCATCAGGAGGAACATTCTAGTTTAGATCCTGGAGAATCAGAGACAACAGCTTTGCTTCTTTACTTTCTGGGCTAGGAACAAACATCCAAGTCTAGGAAAGGCTCTATCAACCTGTAAAAAATTTAACATAAAACATAGGGCGAGCATTGAAATACTCAGTAAGGGGTTTTTGAAAATACATAAATACAACTTTTGAAAACTACGTTGAAAAAGAATACTTTTCCATACGTAGAAAGTTTTAAAAGAAAAACTTCAAGACTAAACAAAGGTTGATATATCAGAGTTAAAGTACTTCATACGTATGCACTAAAACACTTAGAGTCAACTCACTTAGTAAACAAGATAAGCATAATAATAAAAAGGCATGGGTTGCATGAAGTAAAGTGTCCATAAACAAGAAAGGTGTGCATGAACAACAAGGGGTAAACATTATCAGAGTCACGCACAAGCGCATTATCTAAAAAAACACATCATGACATGATAAATGTAATGCAACATTTGTAATATAAAATCCTGAGAAGAAACTGGACATGCATCAACATTTCCATATCATATGTCTTGTATATTTTCATTAAATCTGATACTCATAGGTAAGGTTCTATAACCAAGGTTATTCCTCTAATCGGAATAATCACTAGGTTGGTCATAATCAAAGAAATGTATGCTAAAGGACTCATGATCTCTGTGTCAAGGCCTTGTGCCATGACCTAAGGGTAAAAACCCAATCTGACTGTCTCGAGAACTATCGATGCATCAAGGAGCTTACTTTTACCGGTCTCCAACCCGGAGGGCTTACTTTAACCAGTCCCCAACCTGGAGGGTTTTCTTCTTACCGGACCCCATTCCGGGTAGTCCCATACATTTCTCACATGTTGATAGGGTCAGATCTTCAAGGTGTCCATACCACCTTGAATATTTAATTTTCATTTCATATTACCCAAGGTGTCCCATACCACTTTGGGTAATACCATTTTCATTTCTCATTACCCAAGGTGTCCCATACCACTTTGGGTAATTAGTTCTTAGTTCCTCTTCTTGTTGAGTCATATGCATGAATAATATTAATAAGTTAACAATTACATAACTGGTTTACAAATACATGATATGAAAGATAAACATGAAAATATGGAATAAAAGATGGCATGGTTAAGCAAGCATACTATGTGTATCGAACAATTATTTAAGCACATAAAATGATGAATGTGAGAGACTTGCGCCTAAGGGTTATTAAATGATGAGTTTCTAAAATTCCAGTGCATGGAAAAGAACTACTTGGCATTAAATAATGTACTTCACAGGTCATAGTACTTGCAACAAATCTCCATCCGCTAAGAATTACTGCGGCATGCTTGGTATAAAAATATTAAACACTTGCAATCTTTAAAATTCTGACACTTGAAAATAAACCACATTAAAAATAATACCTTCCATTAATTATTATTCTTCTCTGGTCATAAAATTTTCTGTTACACTCTGCTCACTAAAAATCATTGCAGCGAGTTTGGTATAAAAATAATAGAGGATTTCTACATATTAACTCAACCCTTAAATCCATATCCTTTTAAAAAAAGGTTTAAAAAATTCATAAGTATATCCTTAAAAAACATAAATCATTTCAAGGGAGGCATTAATCAAGTTCATTGATGTACCCTTAGACATAGAAATATAAAACAGCATAAGCAAGTACTAAAATTCTACATGCATAACCATTTCTTGAAACTAGGGTTTTCAGATATTAATCTTAAAAACTCATACATACATAGGGATATATATATACACATTATATACAAATAGGGTTTCTCATAAATTAAACATGGTTCACTTGTAATCTGAAACCTCTAACAATCTATCATTTATTCAGTTTTAAAAAATAACAAAACCTTATGGGTTTTAAGTGTTCAAGAAACTGTAAATATATAAAACCTCAACTACAACTATTACATGTTTGCACTTAACACAAAGACCCGGCTCGCATGCAATATCATCCATACACAAAGTAAGAATAAAAAACTGATTTGCATTGAAATACATAACTAATAAAATTATATAATTATATATATATAAGGCTTACATAAAGATTGTACACATTAGGACTTGTTTTAAAATAACCCCTTTCAATGGTATAATTCTTATCATAAAATACTAAATTATAAGGAAATCATAGAAACATAATTTTGTATGGTTTGCATTGGAATATATATATATATATAAAGTTATAAATATACCTTTAACTATTAGTGTATATATACATATATAATCATGTATATAAAAAACTTGAACTGAGAACCATTTGTGAAAAAAAACATATAAACGTGGCACCCTTACCTTGCTGTGGATGACACTCGGACTCAGAGAGGCCTACTGGTTCAGTTGGAGTGATTGGGAGGAGTTTGGGTACCGGAGGAGGTCCGTGAGGAGAGGGATTATATAGAGGATTTTGGTGCACCTAAGAGGTTTAGTTCCAGGAGTTAGGCCGAGCCTATGGCGTCCTAGGTAGGTGGGGGTGTGCGAGGGTCAACCTATAAGTGGTGAAGGAGGTGTCTCGGGCAATCCAGGTACCGGTTCGTGGGACCTCGACGTGAGGTTGAAGACAACGTGAAGGCTGAGAATGGAAAAAAACGACGGTCGGGATCCGACATCGCGAGATCGGACGGTCGAAAAGAATTGAGCGTTAAAAAAACATCAACGGTCGAAATTCTGTTCTGACTTCAATCGAACGGATGGGGTTGGGGCGCGAGATGGCCTGGGTTGCGTGCTGTTTTTTTAAAAAAAACCAGTTTAATAAATGCTAAAATTAATCTACTTCGCAATATATATATAACTGGTAAATTTGGAATTTGTATAAAATTTAATAAGTACTTTTTAACTCATAAAACTAAAATCCCATTTTAGTTTATATAAACAAATGATACTATTTAATATTAGTTTTTTTAAGATATATTTTAATACCACACTTTTATAACTACTAGGATCTTATAACAATTAAAATCCAATTTATAACTTGCTTTTCTTGTTTATTTATTATGTTTAAAAGACCCGTAGTTTTTCTCTAATTTAAAACACATAGTTTTTGAGATTCGAAAAGATACATTTTTTTTTAATTATTGCTGATACTACTGTAGACTTGATGTTCGACACATTTTAAAAGAATACCAAGTTTTCCATCATATAAATATCATCATGATCAAAATAGATTCATTTGAAAAAAATAATACTTTATTTTTAATACTTGAAGATATAATTCTAATATTTTGTACTTATTAAAATATCGAAATACCATAATATTATAAAAGCGTAATAAAGACCAAATTTTATAAAAAGATGCACTTTGTCCCTTGGAACCCAACGGTCAAAAAAATGGTCATATTCCTTTTAGAGGTCCATTATAAAATCAAGGGGGTAGGATGTTTTATATTTTTCAAAACACCGGACCCTTGGCGGATGGATCTTCTCATACCTATGGTGCTGAGTGTGTGCGCGGTGATTCTGACGGTTATACTTTTCACACTGATGGACCCTGAAGACGATGACTATCTGATTGCCCGTGTTGTGGTTCTTTGTAGTCTTGTTGTGGCCGTGTTAGGTCTTGTGCAGGGTACTTTCAATTAGATGGGTTTTGTTGTAATGTATCTTATAAATATATAACAGTTTATCATATTCTTCATGTTTGATTTCTACTCGAATTCTTTATCAACACACAAACCATAACAAAGAATAAACAAAAGACATCATTAACAAGCACAACATTGTTTACTTGAACTAGTTTATAAAACCAGGGGCGTTACATTATTCTATTATTTTTATAAATTATTTTATTGGTAAATACATAAACATTAGCTTTCATTCTATTATGGGTTTTACAGTTCAAAATTTACCAAATTGGTACGATAATTATGTCACCAATTGACTTCATTGAGACACATGTTATGTTTTTAAACTATATAATTTTATGAGGTTTGTATAAATCCCTTTTAAATTTTTTCTCATTAATCAATTTCATTTCATTATATTGCATGATTCTAGTAATTTTATTCTCTCCTAGGGAGTTTGGTTCAAATTTACCTAATTTTTAAGAGTTTATTACTACAATCTCATTGTTTGTCGATATTGTTTACCAATATTAATTCATTGTTGAATTAATATTATCCATCTATAACTTAATATCATTAATTTTATTTTCCTACGGTAAATTGTGAAATATTCATATAATGTTACTAATTTTCCACTCTTTGGAAATTAATATAATTTGTAAATTGTTATTAATAAATTTCGACCTTATTTTCTCTTTTTTCAGACCTATTTTATTCAAAACCCATGTTTTCGTAAAAAGTAATAATTTTTTTTAATGATAATTTAGAATATTTTTCCATGAAAAAGGATTTACAATTTTTCATGTTTAAAAATATTATTAAAATATTTAAAATTATGAATTTATTTGCTCTGAATGGTTATTTTCAATGAAAAGTATTTACATTATTTTAAAGGTTTCATTATAACTTTTGAAATCAATATTCTATGCAAAAGATTTTAAAAATTGTTTTATCTTTGAAAATAACTTAAATTATTATTTATGAATAATATTATATGTTTTAAATGGTTATTTTCAATGATGATTATTTCAATTATGTCAATTACTCTTCAATAATTTTTTAAATAAAATTTCATATAAAATTGTTTTCATAAAAAAATTCTGCATAAAATATTTTTTAAATGGTTTTAGGAACATAAATTTTATATATTCAAAGAATATTTGAAAATAATTTTACATAAATGATTTCAAAAATTCATTCATATTTATTGAAATATGATTTTTCAATTAAAACATTTTTAAAAATATGTATGGTTTGATATTTTTTTCAATGAGTAAATTATATTTTAAAAAAATTAAATTATTTTCAAATAATCATTCATATGTTTTCATAGTGGTTTTTATAGGGAATTATATTTAAAATGTTTTATGTTTTACAAATAAATTTCAAAAGATATGTTACTTCACGTAATAAATTATCCAACTGATCCTTCAAAATCCTCTCAAAATAAAATGACATCTGTTGATATAGTATATTTTTTATTAGATATATGATCCAAGGGTACCATTCTAATTATTTATTTTTATTGTTTAGGATTAACATGAAAATTTATTTTTGTAAATGGGTTTTCATTCATGGTTTAGAAAATTATAAAATACTAATGAATTCCACTTCTTTTCAAGAGTTATTATTGGATGACATTATAATGATACTTGTCTATAATCAATAGGCTATGATACAATAAAATTTTTATAATACCCATTTAATTTGAGGGGTGATGATATAATTCTTATAAATCCATTTCTATTTTTATTGATCATTATATTAAGAATTTTTTTTCTTTAATAAAATGTATTTATTGTCTTATTTTGTTATGGATGGGACATATATCACCCTCCAATAAACCATGAAAAGACTAATATCTCATTGGAGGGTAATTTATGGAATGAGGAGTGAAATTGATTTATTAAAATAATATTCCTACAGATGTAGTCATTTGAGTGAACTATTACTATTGTGACGGTCTCTAGAGTGAACCCTGACAACAAATATTTTATTAGGTGTAAACCTTGACTTATAACATGGTATTGGGAGTGAAACATTACTCCTATGATTGTATTGGGAGTGATCTGTGACTACTAAAACGTCCTTGGGTGTGATACATGACTACAAAAATGTGTTGCAGAGCGATCCAATTCCAATATAAGGTATGAAATGCAACTTTGGATGGTGGTGTGTTCCATATAGTAGGTGTAGCATCTCTGAGGTGACCATATTTGTTCTGGAAATGAGTCTTAACTTAAATAGGAAAAATATATATGTTTATTTCTCAAAAAAAAATCCAATTACTTATTTCTATGTTATGATTTCATGATTTATTCTCTTGATTCCCATGTTATTAGTATCTTAAGATCTTGTAATCATTATTATCAGACACATGTATATGACATTTGGTATGAAATGTATGAATTTATAATTTTATTCCCATTATCTCATACCCATATACTCATTTTATTCATACACATCTCTATTATATAACCATACTATGAATATGATCTCACAGTTTCTTATGTTTTATTTCTATAAATTATCAGGAAATGATTAAAATAGGTGTACATAATGGGAAGATATTAATGGGAAACATTAATGATATTTCACAAAGATATATGGTATTTTCCAAGATGTAAATATAAAAACAACTACAGTCCATAGGAATTTACATTTGTAATGTTGTCAAAATTTATAATAATTATTTACTATACATGTCAGTTAATACATAGTCTACATAGAAACACCCTTTTCAGAGAAATTACCCAGAGGTAAAACTATCCCCAAACCACTTCCATATAAAGAATACATAATTGGATGTATATATATGAAATTTATTATATTTTAATCTTACAAAAAACATAGCCTTGTAGTTAAAATAATTTCTCGTGAGAGTTTTTGAGACATGTTGACACATCATGGTGTACAAATACCTCTAATTTAGTTGAGTGAAATGTCTAATGAAACTGTTTGACACATCATGGGGCCATCAATATCCAATCCCCACCAATAGATTTATTTTTCCAATGATTTCAACATATTAATGTGGTTAATTATAATAAATAGATACAATTTTATGGTAAGAATTATAATTTAAATGTTAATAGAAACACGAATTAGATAAACATAATCACAAAAACTCAACAGTTATATGGTCAATGTAAATAAAATTTCAAATCATCATACAAAATGAGCTATAACAGTCCATATAAATAATAAGGATATTATTAATAGAATATTTTCCTAATGGATCATAATTAAAATAAAGAATCATTTTAATTTATTATTTGAAATTTCATATAAATGTACATAAAAACATTTTATATAAAAAAAAGCGTTTCAAATTTATCATATTTTTAAAACTACACGTAATAAAATTTTAAAATACATTTAATTGAAAATATACAATGACACATAGAAATATTATTTAATAAATTGGGTGGTAAGTATTGGAGTAAATTATGTACATGCTGTGTATTATTTATAAAAATATTTTGTTTTCATTTTCAATAAAAAGAAAAACATTATTTGTTTCCAAAAATTAAAAAAATTATATTAAAATAATTTTTAAAAATATCAAACATATTTTAATTTTTTTCAATAAATTATCTTTATATTTGTTAATTTAAATTATAAATATATTTAGAAATCAGGGTTTTGGATAAAAAATATTGTTTCCTGATGAGGTAAATAAAGTCATATTTTCATAAAAATGATTTCTAAATCAATTTAAGTATAAAATAGTCGATAAATGGTTATATTAAATAAAATTTTTAATAAATATCCAGAGTATAATAAAATATTTTATCATTAATATGTAAATTTTATATAGTACACCATGGAGAGACATAATCTAAAAAAATCTTGAATAATGGAGAAAATGTGAAATAAACCCCTACCACATTTGTAACAATTTCATCATAATCCCCATAAAAGTAATTAAATAAAATTAAACATTAAATACCATGATGAAAACTATTTTCATTTTATAACATATAATAATGTGTTTATTATACAAAACATAAATTAATTATTCGTTAATATGTCGTATTTCTCACAGAAGTAAATTATGTGATAAGAAACCCTTACCTCATGTTATAATTCAAACTTATGTTTTTTAAACACATGTTTAATAATTATAGGTATATTATAAATATATTAAATAGTAATAATCATATATCACATATCATTTTTGATTTACCATTATATTATTACAAATTTATAAACAATTCTTTGTGAAAATCAATATTCTAAGTTATAATTGCAATATTTTTCATGTTTGTTTTAGTATTGTAATTTTGACACTCTAAATTTGTAAAATGATAAATCATATTCTACAGTATAGATATTATATATTATCATGTATATTTATTATATATTAACAAAGGGTAATATAAATTATTTAGATATATAAAATGTAATGATCATTCATTGAAACAGTATGTTGTATGTACGAATGAATGTTATTTCAATATTTATAGATTGATAGAATAAAAGAAAATAAAATATTAATTAATATTTTGTGAAAATTTATTATTTAATATGTTTCATAAATATTAAACATATTAATAATTATTAAAATCTATGTAAAAAAAATTACATTTCACATTGCTACTTAGAGGTAGTTTTCTTAACATATACAAGAGTAACTATATTATTTTCTCTAGATATGAAGGTAATATGCTATATAAGATATTATATTTCGAAATGAATTTTTTTATCTAAAATATCACCTATTTATATGAACATTATCATTGCGTCTTTTCAAGAATATTGTATGTGAAAAATAGATCACATAACTTTACATTGGAGCAGTACACCAGACACAAAAGTGATGTTATACTCCTTTGAACAGTTTGGGAGAGGGGAGATTAACCATTTATTGAATATATCTGAATTATGTATTTGGATTCATAGATAATTTCTTATAGGTAACCTAATGGACGTCTTTTTTATGGATTATTTGATGCGCAATGCCATGATTGATTACAAACAGTGACCTATGGTTCAGTCTTCAAACATGATTCACATGGATTGAGTGGTATATAACCTTTCTCAAATATAATTCACTATATGTGAATACATTACCGGTAATACATTATTATTTTGAATAGATGTGAGAATTTTTGAACTCATGATTAGAAAAATATCCTCTTATTGTGACATATCGTTATCGTCGACATTTCGGGTAGTGGTCGAAGAAGGGATATATGATTTGGATTATTTACCAAATTATAAACTTAATGGTATATATCATGAGTGCTTCTAATTTGAAATTAATTCCTTATTCACAATATTATTAGTCAATAAGAATTATGGACCCATGGGTTATCTAAGGTTTGATTAATGTTATTTGTCACAAAAGTTACATATATAAATATTTGCGTGTGTATGTGTGTCTATCTATATATATAAATGAAATTATATATATATGAACATTTGAATATATATTCATGATGAAACCTTATTCTATTACTTTCTAGGGTATGTTGGTTACATTCCTTGTTCAATCGTCATATTAATTTAATTTTATTATTATTACCTTTAGTTATTATTTTGTTATTATAATAAAAATTATTATTATTATCATGATGAGTCACTCAAATATAAATATGAAACATATTACTCCCTATGTAGAGGCCCTTATTGGTGGTTCCTTATTAATATTTTTACACACTATATATCAAGGCCACCATTGAATTAGTGTAACCTAGAGGAAGTAAAGATATTTTCAGGAACAAGATTGGATGAATCCTTGTAAAAATCAAACATGATGGAATGTATATGTATTTGGTGATCAGGTATGTGGTTTGGATTGGTGATTGTGGATATACTTATAAAATTATTTTTTTCCTCTCTGTAATCATGTATACATTATTTCTCAATGATATATTAGTTTTTAATGTAAGATGTTTTTATTTTAGCTATCACTATATTCCACTAATTGTTATAGAATTGTCATAGTTCATTTTCTTAATTTCTTCCACAGTATAATTATTACTTTTATAGATGATGTTTTGCAATTTATACTATTATAATACTTCTATATGACAATGTATTCCACATACTACCTTATCCATGGACCTTGTTACCAGTCATAATAATTTGGTATATAGGGAGGCATTATAGTGGCCATGATGTGAATGACATGCAGAAATCAAATTAGTAGAATCAAGACAGGGATGTTAAAAAATTGTATGAGAGGGCCCACTTTGAATTATATTACTCATTTTTATATATTATAGAATATTATTATGAATCTATTAGATCCTAAAATGTATAACATACTGGTGTATTAATAACACTTCTTCTATCATGTAGTCTTGGTTTCCAATGATATGGTATTACTATTTTTATATATAATGGTACAATTGTGTATTATTTTTTGTTAGTGATGTATATGTCTTGTGGATGTTATAGTTTATAATAGGTTTTTGGATCTTGAATAGTTTGAAAGGGACTATTGATTGAGTTTTAATTTTATATATAAATGTAAAGTTACATATCCTACATCATATTTAGACCATATTCTCCACATGTTATAGCATTTATAGTGTGTTATTTTATAAAAATAGGGGAAATCTGTATAATGTGATAGAAAAAACTAAATGGTGTATTTCCATATAGTTACTTAGTGGTATTATACACAATTTTACTAATATTTAAATATATTTATTTCCACTAAATGGTCATGTGGATATATAGGGAGATGTTTGATTATGAGGATGATGAATCGGTCATCAAAAAATAGTGGTATATTGAATCTAATAGGTTTATAGGTCACGGATTTCCTAGTGATGAATACCCGTGGGGTGTTGTCTCCACGTATCTTTTATTTAAAGTGTAAATTACAACATACAAAAAAATTTCCCAATTTATAAGAATAAAATCATAAATAATTATGGTTATTTATTATATTATAAATAATTTCATTTAGTGGATTGCGTGTGTATTATTTTTAGACTAATATGTCAAAATCAGTAGTTGATATTTTTTGAGGATATCTTGTTTCATCATTGAGGGTGATTTTAAGAGATGCCTTAAAATTTATAGTGAATTAGTACCTTAATGGGGTATTTCCATAGACAGGTTCCCATTGCGAGTCAATTCATCCAAATTTATTATCTTCTTTTAGAACCTATATGTTGATTTACTTAATAATGATTCTCCTAGGGAATGATGGATTGGGTATGTCGATTTTGAATGATTATAACCCTCATAGATTGATGTGTTTTATACCACCGTAAGAGTGGATTTAATGGGATGTTAGATTCATTATGGTGAGGTGGTTGTATTGATCATTCCATGTGAGTTGAGAACATGGATGTGTATGATTTTTTGGTTGGTTTATTAAACATAATTACTTTATTATGAGACATGATCAATTGCACTTGGTGGGAGACCAAGAGTCTATTATTTTCAACTCAATACATTGTATGTTATCATTTTTCATTGAGGTAAATTTATGATATGGATATTTCTATTTTTATAAATATCATTTTGAATGAGGCCCTAGTTGTATGATCATGGTCAGTCTAATGAATGGGGGTGCTTGGGATTTGAAATATTGGCATATGGATGTATTTGGTTTTTGAGAAGTAACATAGCGTTATTTTGTATCAAGACTAGAATTGATGGGTTGGATAGTTAAATTCCTAACCATATTAAAAAATTATTATATGATTACTAACATGGTAAAACTCTCTTTACTAGAATAACACAATAGAATGGATTTTTTCAGAAGAAACATGATAATTGTGAGCAGCATGATTTTGAAAATGATTTACATTGGAGTTCCTGGCATGTTAGACTATTATTCTATGTAGTATGGTTAACATGGACTCATTAATGAATGAATTGGATTTAACTGGGATTAGTCCTAATTAACATACAGTCTAGAATTGTAAACCAACTGTGTAGGATGTTTTGGGACACATCATATTTACAATGTAATTTTTGAATCCTAAAGTGATGAGTGGATATTTTGGAGATGGGGACTGATGGTTTTAAAAAATTATATGTTCCTAGATACTCATTGGTGGTCAAATAAATGAAAAATTTATATATATGGTAGAGGAAAATATAGAGAATATTATATGTTGGAGGAAATATATAGTTGGATAGACATGGGAAAAAATATTTATCGTCATGGTGTCATGATTTTGTGAGGGAATGTGCAACATATTTATACATGAGAGGGAATCAGAGGAGAAATACACACTAATATATATAATATTAGTGTAATAGTGATATATGTGATCACAACCAATATTATCTCATCCTCTAGTCTGTGTTGTGATAGAATCAACAACACATTGGGCTACCACAGAATACTATATTGTTTTAAGAATCAATCATTTATGTGTAGTTGAGGGTAAATTTAAACGTAATAAAAATGGTTCATTGTACGCCAGTTTTCATTTGAGGGTAGCTACCCTATTTTTTAAAATATAAAAACGTTCCTTGGTAACATTTATGAAGACTTAATAATTATTTAGGGGGATGTTATTATGTTAATTCACAGGTTGAGTATGTTTTACGTCATGGAAATTGTTATGTCCAGTAAGACTTGAGAATATGCTATGGTGATCTGGATGACTTTTCATTATAGATATGAAAAGTATGAACCTAATGTGAGGATATTGATTTATTTCACTGGTGGAAGACCATCATGGGAAAATATATTTGTGATCATATAATTAATTTTTAGATTATTTTTTAGATCTAGAATACCATTAAATATGTGGATCAATATATGTCTATATATCATTTTTAATTCAAAGGTCACATTTCAATATAGAAATGGGTGAATTATGAGTGAAGGAATTATGAATAAATTATGTTTTTATGATCCCTTTGTTATTTATCAAGTATTATAATTGTAATTGTGATATAACATAGAAATAATTTTTAATAAGGGAAGGTTAGGCTATAATGTGTAACTGGATGTTTATAACACTCTGTTATTTTGTGAAATATTTATTTTAAATTAATTTAATCATTTTGAAATATTTTATTTCATTCAACACATAATATAGTATTTCATATATATTAATGCACTACATTATTCAGTCATACATTTCATGGAAGGCATAAATTATCTTGAGTTACACACAACATTGACTTGGCTTGTATTATAAACAACACAGATTTTCTAAGAGACAGTGTATTATTGTTATAAATATATAAACATGGATAGATATAACATATTAATTAAAGATCGTGATAATTATTGTCAAAAACTAAATTAAATATTTTTATAATACATTTATATTGATAAATCATATTTATAATAATACATACAAGTTTTAGTAAAGTGGATATTAGTTTGAAAATATTACATTACTAAAAAAACTTCTTTTAGGTCCTCAGTTTAACAATAATTATATAAATTTTAGATACATATAGAAATTTAATTTGATAAAAAATTTCATTTTTAGAATTCTAATTCCAAATTATCTTTGGGTGAACATCTCATAATTTTTTAGAAACATCAATATTTTGTTTACAGTAAAAATTAGTGAACATTATTTCTAAATTTATTTTCTACTTTATTTATATAGATAAATAATATTTTATTTTCTTTCATGTAAAATATATTAATTTTACATATATTACTACAATCTAGGTTATTGAAATCATTTATATGTAGTATTTATATATAAAAGCATATTAAACTTTTGAACTTTCTGACTTTAATGTCCTGCTTCCTCACCATGTGTGTGAGATTATTATTAAACATAATTTTCATCTTATGAAAATTGAATATCAATAAATATACATATGTGTTTGTAATAATAATTATATTTATAGTCTAATAATTCCATTAAAATCCCAAATGATGTAGAGGCTTAATCTTAATGATCCCAATATCCACCCGACTCGGTGAGACAGTAACCCTACATTAAATCATTGATGCATCATGGATGTGGTTTCTAGGGGAACTCTAAAGAACAAGAGCCCCACCCCACCACCACAAATGTTGTCGAGGGGTATGAAAATAATTTCAACCCTATGATTTTTTAACACCATGGTCAATTTTTGTTCATTTTATCAACATTTTAGGTAAACATTCTTGTTATTGATATTTGTTTTGATTGTCTTGGAAAATTATTTAAGCACATAGCTTTGTTGAAATTCCTAAGTCCATCCTATGAATCCATTAGTTTTTTTTGGATTTCTTATCAATATTTTTAACTCCTCTAATGTTGTGTTTTGATTATTCTCTAACGATGACTACTATTTACTTTAGGGAAATCATTCATGTTATCTTTAGGGGTCGTCCATTAATGTTCTCAAATGGACCATAAGTTTAGATCTCTTATCTAAATATTCTATAATTCCAATATGGTTTAATTTTCCATTTCATTTGATGAATAATGTTAAAAAATATGTATTTTTTCTAATTTCGAAAATCATTGTTAATCTATTAAAACTATATTATATATTTAATAGTCATACAGGGCCTTTTGTTTCCGTTTTTTATTGAATTTGACTTATCTAAGTGTATAACCTCCCGCATTTGGATCCATAATGGTGAATATGGATTTTCGTAGGAGTTTATTTATGAAAATATTCGATATTACAATAACCCTCACTTTAATATTGGACATGCCTCCAATGTATTGGCCCAAAATATGATGGTACTGAGGTTAAGAGAGAAATATGGATTGAGAAAAAGGAAAACTAAATCTTGGACTAGAAGGGGATAATGTTACACATAGGAATAACGCTTACCTATAAAGATCATTTTATTAAGGGAAAAATAATGATGTCAATGATGATAATTTATTCGTTATTATACATCCTTGTATTGGAAAATAAATTTTCGGCTTTTTGGATGATTTTTATACTATCACTAGTACCAATACTGTCTGTGATTCAACAAAAGATGATCAACGGAATCAACTTGATACACATGACTCAAATACATGAAATAAAGATATCTTTATGGGAATTCTCTTCATGAATAATTGTTCCATGTTATTTAATTTAGGAATATTATATGAAATCAACTACAAGGAAATGAAAAAATATTGATGGTGGATACGGATGGAGTCATTACCACAAATCCAAATAAAATTTGGAAACATAGAGACAATTATTATATTTAATTAACAATAGACACAAGATCCCCTCAACCCTCTAAGAATTATGTTGAGATTCCCAAAAATCTAGTTTAAGCTATATTATTCTTTGATAAAGAAGAGTAATATGATAAGAATCAATATCCAGTGTATATAGATGTCCTTTGGATTTTGGATTATGTTAGTGATTAAGATAGTTCATGGATGGATGAAAAGGATGAAATAATAGATCAAACATATTCCCATTGTCATATTTTCATTGAAACACACCTTGAAATATGAAAACATATGTTCATAAGGATGTTTTATGAATACAAGAAGATTCATTCATTCGACTTTAGTGATATACCCTCAGGATTGATTCCCTCAGTTTAATGTATTGCTTCATGGTCAATAGTTTAGTATGGTTTTTCAGCATTGTTTCTTCCGTGAAACTATTATAATGAATCAATCTATTTATGAAACATCTTTTTGAGATATATTTTGATTGAATTATTATGTATTTTTTGACCTGAGGTTTAACAATTCGGTGGGTATGGGGAGAGATTTTCTCCCCTATGATGACACGTCCTCCAGGGTCTATGCCATGAATATTCCATGCCCGACATCATTAGGCCAAGGGCTGGACACTAGCACTGGAAAAAAACACCTTAAATTGGAAGGCATTGCCTTTCAGATGCAAACTCACAGTCCAAGAAGACAACAAGAAGCAACCATGAATTAAACTACTATTGTAAAAAGTGTATTGAAAATAGAGGGGCCTGAGTACAAGCCCAACTAAAATTTACTGGTATAACTTGAAGGAGAAAATATCTTTTGGATCATTCACTGAGTATCCTACCGGAATGATATGCACAGTTGATTATTATCAGTCACTATGACAAGTCACATCAAAAGGTTCCCCTCTATGTACCATCTATTCCTTCCTCTCTCTCAAAATTGATCAAAGATGTCTATCATCTGCACAAGACACAATAATGTGTGGGCGTAGCCTGTGTAGAGGTGAGAATAATTATACTCAGTAGGGACCCAGAGACCCTCGATGGTATCCTAGAGTTCCAAAATAGAAAATATATATATAAAGTTCTCAATCACAAAGCATAATGTTGTCATCAACATTACATAGGTATATTCCAATACATATACCTATGTTACCAAATTATAATTGTCTCATTATTGATGAAATATAAGGTTCCAAATATTAAATCCATTTGCCGAAATGATCCGCGAGGGGAGAATCTGAAAAATGAAACACCACCAAGGTAAAACCATGAATGTTAAAGTATCAAAGAGGTAAAGATTAATCTCACACTATGTATAACTTAAGTACTGAAGTATAGATGATTAGACGTATCACTAGATCACCTAATTCTGTCGAGAGCCTCTGCTACTTACCACACATGATCAGTATATATTGATCCACAAAAGAACGGGGAGCGTTGACCAACTCTGGTTCACTGAGAACTGACCCACATAGCATCGATATATGATGAACCACATATTATCGATTGATGCTTACCCACATAGGATCGAAATATGCATAACAACATATGATCGATGTTCATTCTTCATGTTTCAGCCATCAACTATATCCATGCACTATGAACGCATGACTCTGGAAGGATATACTCATTATACCATCATTCATACCACAACCACCACTAACATCCATGAATAGATATCCCAATGGACCGCCATGTCGTAAGGGTTCCAATGCGATATACATCGCATTAATCAGATGTCTGATTTTAGACTTATATGTGTTTTAGTACCAAGGGATCATTTGGATTTGGGTTTCATCCAACCTATATATATTGTAACTTCTTCCAAAATTAATGTGGAGTATACCAAAAAAGAACACCTCATTACAAGGATTCTAACGTCGTAGAAGGTTCATCAAACTGACGTCTTGTTCACAAGTTATGGCCCATTAAGTAAAACTAGGCCTGGTTAGAAATGGGTCTGGTCTGACTATGTCGGACTGACCTGGCCCACCCCAGTCCAGTCTGGGTCTGACCAGGCATGTCTAGGCTGTGGCGGGCTTGGCCAAATGGCCCGCAGTATGTCCTAACCCGTGGACTGTGCGGCCCGCTAGGCATGTGTGGCCCGACCCGTGGAGGGGGCTATGTGCTCGGATCGTGCTGCCCAGCCCAGGGAGGGGCCGGCCCCAATGGGTCCGCATGTCCCCTTGGACGAGCGCAGAAGGATGAAGGCACAACCCTATAGAGAGGGGCCCACCCTAGCTGGCATGGGGGAGTGGCCCCCAGTCTTCTCGAACAGATAAGTCAGTTCGGTTCGTGAGATGTTGCCATGTGGAGTTGCATGGTTTTTTCGTGGGACCTACATTGAATGTGTCCCTACTACTGCGGCGTCAGAGCCGCAACCACCCTCTCCAATTTTGAGCCATTGCATGCCACTCTTCCACCTATTGTGGGTTGGTGTCGGACACTCAATGTGTCTGACGTGGAAAACGACTCGCACACACCTTCTCTAGCTGCGCGTCGTTATGCTTTTCACAGCCGTCCTTAGGCGACCGCTATCATCACCTTCCGTTTCTACAGCCTCGTCCTTCTCCACTGGTGTTGCGCAACGATGCGCTTCCATCTCCTCCACAGCTGGCCATTGCTGGTCATCAGTGTTGTTGTGCTGATGTCACACCGGTGATCTTTTGTGGGTCACCGGGTGAACATGGGTGGTTGGTTTTTCCATCTAAAGGTATCAACCGACTCCTATATTCACCACAAGACCCTCTATTCTGGGTTCCTTTGTTCCCGAATAAAATTTCTACGAAGAACTCATAGATCAATAATGTATCAGGGAGTTTGGGCCTTATTCGTTTGGCCCGCACCCTCCGTGTCAGCTTGATAACATTAAGGAAGAATATGATTTATAATTATATTAAAACTAAACCAAATGAAATTCCTACCTCAATATTGTTGTCTGACATCTATGTTTGAGTATGAGTTGGGGTTCATCAATCTAGCAACAAGCCTCTAATGACACCATTCAATCGTCATTCTTTGGTTCTTTCAGGGTGAGGGGATTTCTTATTCATCAAAAAAATTTCCCAACATCAGCATTTTCTAATAATTTTCAAAAATCTCACGTTATTATTTAACACTATAACTCGGGGTAAAGAGGTTCATTAATTAGGGTAATTAATGAACCTCATTAATCACACAATGTGTGGTTACACAACCTTTGTGTAACAAGGATTTTAATGTCGTCCATTAAATACCCAAACACCCATATGGTCCCCACTACCTAAAAATTAAAGTGAGGTCGATGGATGTTTTAAAAATAATATATAATAAATTTATATTATTTATTCATCCATAAAAAATAAAAAAAATAACTCTTATTCTCAACCCATTGTGGTGATGGTTAAACCTACTTTAAGTGAATGCTGGTGCTGCGAGTTTAATTGTTCCAACTTATTTAAATTCTAAGAATTGCGTCAAATATTAGTATTTCTCGTTTCCACGTTTAGTAATGGTAAAATTATTAAATTTTATAAATTCATTCAGGGCACCCTGGGTTTTGGAATCACGCATCGTGAATTTTCATAGACTCAAAATAATTTCATATAATTTCAAAAATTAAATGGAAAATCCCGGTCTTTATATTCACCCCACCATAGGGATTTTCAATCATGAAAGGAACAACATTGACTAAGGAAAAAAATGGGGGTACTAAACTTGAATTTGATCCTCCCAATCCCATGTTCCCTCCTAGAGGTCCTCATGGTGTCAGTGAACTTCCTGCAGTGGAATCGGTCATCCATGACAGACCCACTCTTATCGATCCTCAATGTCAACTAGAACCTCCATAAACTTTTCCCCATAATAAATGTCCATCCCACCCCAGTCTATAACGTGTGATGGATCTTGCATTTAAATCCTCACATATGACACATGGAAGCCATCACGCACCTGATGCATATGCGGTTGATGATCAAGGCATTACGCCACCTCACCCACTCTAGTGAGAACATGAAAGGGTGTGATAAACCTCAGATACAACTTGATGCCCAAGCCAAATCTCTGAAAACCACATCAAGGTGAGATCTGTAAGAAAAAATGGTCTCCTTCCTCGAACATCATAGGCCTCCATCTACTTTAATCATAAGACTTCTTCCTGCTCTGCGTAGTCTTCCTCCACTCCTGGATTATCTACACCATCTCAGTGGTAGCTCGTACCAAATCTGGACTGATAACTATTCACTAACATAGGTTTTTCCAGTATAGATGTGATGTGAATGGTCGACCATACAATGACTAAAATGATTCCATACCGATGGTGGAGTGATAACGATTGTTGTATGCGAACCCCACCATGAGAAATTGATCCCCCCAACTCCTGCGAAAATCTGGGACGCAAGAACGAAGAATGTCCTCCAGTGTTTGAGTGATCGGCTCCCTCTAAAAATACATCTTTGGATAAATAGTGGTGCTAAAATGTAGAAAAATCCAAAATTCCTACTACAACCCCTTCTAAAATTATTATTTAAAATGTGTTTTGAAATACGAGATGATCATAGGTGGAACCCCATGATGCCATACAATCTCATGCAAGTAGAGGACTCCCTAGCCCTCAATTGATCCATTCTCTCTGATGGGGAGGAAGTGGGCTGACTTGGTGAGTCGGTCCATGACCACCTAGATTGAATCATGTCCCCTTGACATACATGGAATCCCTATCACAAATTACATGGAAATACCATTCCAATTCAAATTTGGAACACATAGTGTCTACTCTAATATTTTTTGAACTTGATTCCCAGCCTTCACTTGCTGACATGTGAGGTATTGTGAAACAAACACCACCTATTCCTTCTTCATCCCAATACCCCAGTGATGATGTCGAAGGTCCAGGTACATCTTCGCACACCTAGATGTCCCACCCGAGGGGATGTATGGAACCCCGTCAACACCTCCTAACATACATCCATCGTTACCATGGTGCATACTATATAGAGGATGGCGAGCTCCCCACTATCAGAAAATCCATCAGGTTTCTACCTTGAGAATATATCGGTGCATCAATCCTCGAAGTAAATGTCATGAATATGTGCCTCCTAAAATCACTAATGAACTGGGAGAGGGATAATCATTGATTTGAGGTATTTTATTCTATCTAAATCTAGAAAGGATATCTGCAA
Source organism: Viscum album (assembly GCA_963277665.1). Classification (NCBI taxonomy): domain Eukaryota; kingdom Viridiplantae; phylum Streptophyta; class Magnoliopsida; order Santalales; family Viscaceae; genus Viscum; species Viscum album. The sequence goes on from OY728159.1 coordinate 2,014,089,113, forward strand.
CGCAGCTAGCTTCATTATCACCTCACTCTGTAGTTGTAAACCAGACCTCTTACTAAGTTTGTCTGCCACTACATTCCCCAACCTAGGAGTGTAGACTATCTAGAATCCATATTCATGGAGGAACTCTAGCAATTGTCGATGTCTTAGGTTATAATTTTTCTTTGAGAATATTTTCCTGAGAATCTTGTGATTAGAGTAAATAGTAAATCATTCCACAATCAAGAAATGTATTCATATCTTCAAGGTGATGAATACTTCCACTAGCATCAGGTCGTGGGAAGCACAATTTTGCTCATGTTGTCTCATCTTTTGTAAAACCTATGCAATCATTGATCACTCCTACATCAGGACACATCTATGTCTGGTCATTGATGTGTCACAATAGACTACATACCTACTCTTCAGTCTCTCCCTCATCCCTTGAAAACTCTACTGGAATCTCTCTATCCATATGAAGGGTTTTCCTTTATTGTTAAACTTTGACAATGGTGACACAACTCTGGAAAATTCTGGTACAAATTCCCTGTAGTACATATCCAACCCCACGAAACTATACACCTCAGTCACACTCGTGGGTGGCTCTCAATGAATCATAACCACAATCTTTTCTGGATCTACTATGACTCCAACCATTTAGATAAAATGTACTAGGATGTGATCCTCCCATATCCAAAACTGGCACATCGAGAGCTTACCATTTACCTGGTTCTCTCAGAGTGTACCCAGTACTCTATGAAGACGATAGACAAGATCCTCCTCTAATGTCGAGTATATCAAGATGTCATCGATTTATACCACCATAAAGCAATCAAGGTATGGTAGAAATATCATGTTCATGTGTCACACGAACACTACAGGGAAATTGGTCAAGTATAAGGGAATAACCAAGAACTCTTAGTAACCATACCGACATCTAAACGTCGTCTTCTAAACATCCTCAACTCGTACCATGAGATGATGATAGCTTGATCTGAGGTCTATCTCCAAAAACAAACGATCTACTTTCATATGATCTAAAAGATCAACAATCATCGTAAGTGGGTACTTATTCTTCATAGTCATTAGGTCCAGGCACCTTTAGTCCACATAGAGTCTCAAACTCTTCATCTTCCCACTTGGAGAACAAAATCAGAGATTCCCATTGAAGAACACTAGGACTTATGAACCCCTTCCTCTGTAAGGTTTCCAAAGGTACTCGTAGCTCACTATGCTTTGCATGAGCCATCTGATATGCTGGTGTTGATATTGGTGTCACCCCTGGGTTAAAGTTAGATGTAAAATTACACCTCTTTATGAGGTAGTAGTCATGAGACAACTTCATGAAAGACATTAGCATACTCGTCCTCCACTATAGGATATCTTGGACTCTCAACAACAAATACTCTGAGGGTAAGGATAAATAACAAATGAGTGATTAGTTTAACCCTCGTCCAGGTAAAACAATCCCGTGATACAAATATTCCTTCTTTTCGGTGAAGGAAAACCGGGTCCTATACTCGCAGACGCAACACAATTCGTGAAAAATGTAGTCAATCTGAGCATGGAATTTAGATAAACAGTCCATACTACAGATGTTGTTGTAAGGCCTCGACACTGATACTAGAAAACCCTAGCTAAAGTTATCACCTCCTTGAGTAAGATCACACTACTAGCACCAGTATGTAATAATCTAATCCCTTCCTGTTGGACTGTCTCTCTATAAGGATCGATCCAATGGATCTTCCAAGATGTGGTGGCTGTATAAACTCGAATCATCATCCACCTCCTCCTACACGACTTTCTCCTCTGCCACATCAGCATGTCGCCTGCATACATCAGTGATTGAATTTCTACATCTACCTCGGTAGTCTTTCAACTGTCTTATACTCATATGTATGGAGGGTCGGGGTACTCACGACCCATGTGATCCTAGCCACTGCTTGATTGCACTGCCTACTACTCATCTCTCATCCACTATCTCGAGAGCCCCACACCACCGACCTAGTATCCTAAGGTTGCGCACCAGATAGTCTAGCCTGTTTGGGCATCTATATTATCCTTCTACTATGTGTTGCGGATAAATATTTTACTTGACTTCTGGTGGTGGCTCTCGTTGTTGGTGTTTGATCAGCTGGGATGCTCTCCAACAAAAGTGCTCGCTCTAGCACCTCATCGTCCATTGGAATGCTAAGAGATATCTTTGATGTGATGATATCCCATTAGAGACCCTAATCAATGTTTTTTGACCTAAGGAAAGGGTCATGTACCATGTCGGGGGAGTAGAGGGAGTGATTATTGAACCTCCCCAAGTATTGGACCATGATCATGCTACATTCCTCTAAGTACAACAGCTCCTGTATGCGTAATGATCGTAGAGTTTCTTGGAAAAACTCTTCAATGAAAAGTCCATTTATGTTCGTCAAGGTGAGGGTATCCTCATCATGTATCTAAATTTTTATACATCACCATCTCCTAGAAACTCCTTGGAAGGGACTGATATCTAGGATGAACATCAGATCAACTGATGTCCCAACATAACCAAAAACACTAGCCATAGCCTCCAGCCAGTCCTCATCCCCCTACGGATTTGTCTCGCCTCAAAACCTCACAGGCCTCTGATACTAGAAGTCATGATGTTCACTGAATCAACGTGCACTATATTCTAGTGGGTTGTTGGTAATAAATTCCCAATGGGTAGTTTCTTTGCTGGTACACAACCAGAAGGAAGTATTGCTAAACTTGGGCCCTTCACCGAAGCCTCGTCACTCAGTGGGCTGTCATCACAAACCATCACTGGAACACTGGCTGGTTGTCTACGTGGTGGAATCCTGAAAAAAAAAACAGATTCACTATGATCATGAAGTTATACATGGTGAGCTGAATCGGATGGATCATATGCATAACATTTCAAAAAAAACCCACACATATATTGCTTTCGTGTACAATGTCAGAAATAAGAATTCGGGGTCCTTGTATATGGATACTTCGGCCACCTTACCAACACTAGATTGCCCAAACATAGAACCACACTAAAAAAATTAACACTATTACCACATTGATAAGATTGGAGTCCTAGTTCATTAGTTGAACTAATTCCTCTTATACCACTTTGTCATGACCCATCCTCTGGGGCCCATTTTGTGACTACCCCATGCCAGCATACCATATGTTAGGGGTTGGGACTAGCATTGGAACAGAATATCCCTTTAAATGGGATGGAATTGACTTAAACTTGCAAATACAGTGTCCAATAACACAACAAGAGGCAACTAGGATGTGAATTGTGGTAGTAAAAAATGTACTGAATGTAAATGGGTATGAATAGAAGACAAAAAGAAAAGTACAATTACAATTGGAAATAGAAAAAAACTCTTCAATTGTTCAAATAGGATCATATATGAAGAGTAATAATATCTCATGATCAGTAGTCACTATGAGACATCACCTCAAAAGGTCCACCTCTAAGCATCGTCCAACACTAGATCAGTCTCAACCTCGATCAATGATTTCCATCTTCTACACAAGACACATCATGGTACGGGCGTACCCCACTAGGGGTTAGTATAAAAATACTCAGTATGGACCCCCGAGTCAGCCAAAGGTCACCTAGAGTTCCACAAAGAAAAAATGGAAATGAAAGATCTCAATCACAAAGCACAAAGTAGTCATCAACTCTACTTAGAAATATTACCATACATATACATAAGTTAGAAAATTATAGTCGTCACATTATTTAGAAAAAATAATGCTCCAACTATTATTCCATTTTCACAACATATCCATGAGGGGAGAATACCATAATGGTAACACTACGAAGGTAACACCATGATGGTAAAATTACCACAAAGGTAACCACTCAACTCAAACAAGTTATAAATTATGTACTGATGTACTGATGATTAGACATATTGTTGGATCTTATTATTCTATCAAGATCCTCCGCTGGTGACCCACCCGGGATTAGTAGATGCCGACCCACATAGGATTAGTGAGAACTAACCCACTTAGGTTCATATAGAATTGACCCACATAGGATCGATAGAGTATAATCCACATAGGATCAATAGATATTTAATCCCATAGGATCGATAGATTCAAACCCAAATAAAATTGATGTTATATCTTCATGTTACATCTAGCTAGTTAATTCCCTACACTAAGAACAATAGATTCCGGGAGGATATTCTCCTCAAGAAATCAGTCATAGCTCAACCTTCATGATGTTCCAATAATATTTTTCCCAATGTACTGCCATGTCATAATGGTTCTAATGCGACATACATCACTTTAATCAGACACTCGTTTGGTGACTTATAAGCATTTTAGTACAACATTCCTAGTTGGATTAACTTTTAATCCAACCTGAATATAACCTGATATCCTCCAACATTCATGTGGAGTATACCAAAAGGATCGTCTCATTCCCATGATTATAGATCCATAGACAATTTTTCAAAGAGAAGTCTGGTTCAGAAGTTATGCCCCTTTAAGAGAAATTGGGCCCGCTGGGGTTCGAGTCTTTTCTTACATGGTCGGATCGACCCGGCCCGACTCGATCAGTGCCGACCCCACCCGGATCTGGTGGACCCTGTTCGGTCTGGGTTAGACCTGAATGGGCATGGTATTGATAGGATCAGCTCGTTGGACCACGGTCTGGCATGACCCGAATGGAGTGCGGCCCGACCCACGAAAGGCGCGACCAGATAGGTTCGTAGGTCTCGACCCCCAGATGGTCCAGCCACTGGACTCGTGTGGCCTAGCTTACAAAGGGCACGACCTTCTAGGTTCATGCAGGCCGGCCCATAGAGGGCATGACATGATGGGTCCACAAGACCAGTTGGGTCTGTGCGACCCACTGTATTGAACCATCATGGCTACGACCCCAACCTTCTCTGCCGACCTCATGTGATGGCGTGACAAAATCTCCATCGCGGCTGGACATTACTAGCCGCTACCATCACCCATCAACACTAGCCTCCAGTGTTGTCATGCTAGTGTCAAACCGAGGTTCATCTATTGGTCAATTTGTGAGCTCTGGTGGCCCATTTGTTTATCCGAAGGTTTCAAATTCCTCCCCAGGATGCATTCTTCGCCGTTCGACCCATCCGTTTTGGGTACCGTCCATCCTGAATAAAAATTACGCAAAGAATGAAAAGATCATTTATGTAGTGGAGGTTCTGGGCCATGTTGCGTTTGGCCCGAGTCGTCCATGTTAGATTTATAACATGACAGAAGAATAAGATTGAAAAATTATTTTTAAACTAAACCACAAAAAATCCAAACCTCAAGATCATTGGAGTACGTCCACGTTTAAGGAAGATTGTGTTTCTATCATCCCTGCAACCATCATTCAATGACGCTGAACAATCATCATTTTTAGGTTCTTCCTTGTTGAGGGGATTCTTTCTTCATATAAAATCCTTCCAAGATCAAACCTTTTACAATGCTTTTACTAAACACCACGTTAGTGTTTTACACTCTAACATGTGATTGAGATGTTCATTAATTGGTGTAATTAATGAGACACATTAAGCACACAATGTGAGGTTACACAACCATTGTGTAACTAGGAATTTAATGTCCTTCATTAAATACATGACCTCCCATGTGGTCCCCAGCATCAAAACATAAAATATATGGGGAAGAATTTTTTAAAAACAAAACAAAACAAAATTATATTATTTATTCATCCATGAAGAAAGTTAAAAAAAATCTCTTCCTCGACCCACTACGGTCAAGGTTAAACATCCCATAAGCGAATCCTGGCATTATGAGTTCAATGGTGCCCTCATATTTCAATTCTGAACACCGGTTCAAATGTTAGGATTTCCTCCTTGCACATTTACTGAAGGTACCCTAAACAATGTTCAGAAATACATTCAGGCACACTGTGTCTCAGAATCACACATTGTCAACTTTCACAGACTTGTAATTATAATATGTAATTATAAATAAATTATAGGGAAATCCAGTTCTTTATAGCCCCCTTTTTCAATGTACATATTTCTATTTTTTATGGATTAATGTGTCTTTCCCAGTATTATGAGTGAGGCTACTCCGAACATGTCTATTCCTATATTTTTTTGATACTGATGTACAACAGTTTTTTGGAGCTATCATTGTCACATTGTTACTTCTTGAGGAATTACATGGATAGGTTGGGCCATCATTTGTTGAATTTTGTGGTTCTTTTTCCTATACAGGCATATTGTGATGGTCCCCATAGAAATTCTAGAAGTTTTTATAGTTGATGTTTTGTACAACATTGATGATTATTCAAAATTTAAGTGAAGGCATCTAATCTACTAATTGTAATGAGTATTTTGGTTTTGATATATATTTTCCTTTAATGGTTATTGATTCTATAATGTGAGATCTCATATGCAACACCTATGCATATAACTTTTGGTATGCCTATATCTTCTTGATGGTTCTTTCTCGTGGTCTGATGGCCATATCAGTTTAATGATGATTTATCTAAGCATATCAACAGGGAAGTATCACCATCATGGGTATGAGGGGTCTCTGTCTAAGAAGTTTGTTTATTTTCCACTTCTTGAGTTGTATGTTATGTTTTTATGTTCATGACATGTAATTCCCATTCACTCCCTACTATTGTAAGCAATATACATCTCATGAATGTATAATTAATTTTTATTCTAATAAATTTCATGGGGCGTGAATTGGGCGAGGGACTCGTGCCACCACTTTTTTAAAGAAAATCTAATAATATCAACTTATGTTTTGACCAAAACTATTAGTTAATGTCATTAAAATTACATAACGTGATTACAGTTAAATTAATCTTAATAAGAGACAAAACCATAATCATCGTGCCAAAATAAACTATCCATAGGTCAAAAACCAATGTTCTGGATGTATTTTGTCAATAAACCATCCTTTATTTAGTTTGTTTGGGTTTCTATGACATTTTTAGGTAAAAATTTGGCTACACCTAACATTGTTTTCATAAATGCCTATTGGGTCCCCTCCCTACCCTATAAAAGGCCATGGCCTATTAACTATCTTCACAATTACGAAAACCACTATGAATATCAAATATTATCCCAATATAGTTCACAACGTACCTCTATTCCCCCTTCAATACTCCATTTGTCCATAAATCCAACAAATAAATCCCTTTGGTGTAAACCAAATGAATGTACCCAAAATAGAGGTATCATACTTCTTCAAGATCATTTCCATTATTTACATTCTCAACCATATGAATTATTCATATTAAAAGATAATATAAAATCAATAATTTCAACAATATATAGATATGTTGTTAATATATATTTTCTATCTACACATTCATACACGTTAATCTAATGGGAATTGATCTTACTGTTCTCGTGTACGGTGAAATACGACCTCATGAAAACATGTTGTTTCTTTTACTGTTACCAACCATCATGGTTATGAATTATAATGGATTGCATGTTATTATATTTTATATTTGATATTTATTATTTATTTATATTTATTTAGTTATTATATAAAACCATCAATCATACCTTTCAGTTTTTGTATATAAGATGATTTCGTTTGGGGAGGTGTCAACTACCACCTCCTAAAATAAATGAGATCTATACACAAATTTCATTGAATGTATTAAGGATATATTTAGTAAAAAATTATATATATATATATATATATATAACATAAATTGAAATATAATTAGGTTATATGTATATATATATATAATTCAAATTAATTCATTCAATATAATATAAAAACAGAAGCAGTGTTCATGTGTACGTACGACCTATCATCTCTATTAACATTTTATTTTTTCAATATGTATATTTTATGTTTATTACAATATATAATTATATAAAAAATATAAAAATTATAGAAATATTTTTTTTAATTCATAAAATATTAATATAATTATCTAGTTAAGAGGATCAATAATTACAATTCATAACATGTATGATAAACAAAGCTGTTATTACCCCAAAAATTACACTAAGAAAGAATTATTAATAATCTAGTAATATAATGTCGTAGGTGAATAATATACTGTATTAGATATAATTGTATTGATCAGTTTTATATGTATAATAATCATATATTTATTATACATGAGGATTTATCATGTACAAGGAATCATAAGACTTAAGGTAAGGGGATTTCTCGTCTCACTTTTTATTATCGGTGTCATATATTCAATGTTTGTCACTAATTTTTTTTGTGTATATACTAAACATTATTGTATTGTATAAAAACATATTCTCAAATTTTTGGGCTTTTACATATCCATTTTATGACATATATTTCATGTGGTTTTTGTTTCAAAAGTTACCAAATCAGTTAAGTATCCTTATTTTCAATTTCCCTTCTTGGATACCCTTGCCATGTGATCAAACTAGAATTTGGTTTGAGGCATATATAGAACCATTGATAGGTTAAATAAGGAATCTAATTTTTCATGATATTTTATGCTCCATGTAATTTTATTCTTTCCATTTCGTTCTGATACAATGTTATGAACATGGTAATGGTTTATCAAAACCAACACATCCTTTTCCATGATTATTTATGATTATGATTCCATTGTTGAAATATTGTGATCAATATCTCTAGAACTATCATGAAATTTTATTATCCTCTAGGTATTTATGATATCATTATGTAATTTTTTCATTTTTTAACTCTTGTAACAGATTATAATTTTGAATGTGTTTTTAGGAATAATAGATCATACATCTCTCTGTGGTTATAAATCTATATTCCTTCAAAACAATGTTTTAAGAATAGTTACAAAAAAAATTCTACTATTCCTATATGATAATTAATATAACGTGTTACCCATGATTTACATTTTTATCAAAGTTGTTTTAAAAAAATTATTCTTCTTGCCATTTTCCAATCAATAAACATTTATAAAACTTTTATGCGAAAAAAGGAATGTTCAAAATATATTGATTTACATGCCATCATGACAACTATTCCGATAAATCTTCCATTAATGTATTATAAAATTCTTGTTTCAAAGAATTGTTTTCTATTATTCGTGTATTTTTTTAATGTGGTTATCAATAAAAAAGATGTTGTAATTTTTTTTTCATGTATCATGTTCTTCTAAAAAAACCAAAATGTTCGTCTATATATTTTCAAAATTTTGTTTTCAATGAAATATTTTTCAATGATTTATGATCATACTTTTTATGCTTTATAATTATTTTCAATGAAAAATTTTTTCTTAGATTTTATAATATTCATTTATAATATTTATATGGAATTACTTTTTAAATGATTCAAACCTTATTTCTATATTTTAAATTCATTTTTAAATGAAAATTCAGTTCAAATTGATATTTGTTTTAAAAAAATATTTTAATAAGAAATGATATTTTCCACAAGAATTTTTTTTAAAGTATATTCTCAAAATATTTTCCATCTATAATTACATCCTTTTTTATTACTCATTACTTTTTGGGAAATGATCCAAATGACCCGTTTATATTACTTATATGAATTGTTTATGTTTTTAAGGTATGATTTTTATGAAATCCATTTCTGTTTCATGATTTATTTGTTTATCATAAAAATTCCACAACAATTTTAATTATTCTAATTAACCATGATTCATTTCTTGGGAAATTATTTGATGAAATTATTATGAAACCTATATTTTTAATATGTAGAGATATGATTAATTGTTTATGAAACCAATTTAGTTTCATTGGTTATGATAATATATTTATGAATCCCTTATATTTTAATAGTTTCTGATTTGACGAATGTATTATAATCATGTTGAAAATGTATGAATTAAATTATAATGAGATGGGTGTGACCAGTATCTCTATTCAATTAATTGGGTAATGATATATATCACATGAGATAATTATGGGAATCATGTTAATGTGCTTGATCCTCAATAAGATGATGAGGACACTCGATACCATAAAATGAATGAAATAGCATGGCATATTGTGGTTTTTTCCACCACATAGGTGTAATCACCATGAAGATGGAATATGGGGAATCCCAATCCACTATTAAAGATAGAGTAACCTGATCCACTATTGGATGATGGGGAAACCTGATCCATTATGAGTTGATGGGGAGACCTGATCCCCTATATGGAAATGAAATTAATAGGAGATGGTGGTGTGTCCCACCTAGTTGGTGTAGTCCCCAAGAAGGGCCATGATTAGTTTTAGATACATGTATTGACTTATATTGAACAACATTATATGTATATTTGTATTCTAAAATTCCATATTTTATTTCAATTATATGATTTCATCGAATAATCTTGTGTTTCCCTTATGATTTTTTTTATTGATTTTTATATTCAAGGTATAATAATTGAATGTTTTTCTCTTGTTCTTGTGCCCTTATGTAAATTTTATCCATACGTATTTTATTTATTTACCCTTATAGTGAATTTGAGATCAAATATTTTTTTATGATTCCTTCCCATGGATATGAATATATATTTTTGGAATGAAATTTCATAGAGGGGAGATATTATTAGAGAACCTATTAGGATATAATGTTTCTTACTCCAATTCCTTCATTTAAATTTCCATGTTTTCAAAATAAAATGAACAAATACCTTCTTTGGGTGACTAATTCCAAAATTATTTTAGTATTCTACATAAAATATTGTAATTTATATGTACATTATGATGGGTTTTTTATAGTTGGTATTAAATGGAATAATGTGTCAACCATTATATCTATAGATGAGAAAAATATAGTGGTATCTCATTAAATATTTCAAAGAGTATATCTAGGTATGTCTTTAAGGATAAGTTTAAGGTTGAGTAAACATATATAAAAATGACATAAAATTTTGTTAATGGATATACAGAGTGGGTTCCAAGAAATAAACTCCCATCCATATATAACATGTGGACATGGTAAAATAAAATATGCACTTCAGAGTAACAACTTTAAAGGGGTTTGTCCGGTCAGACATGATCGTAACCTAGTACACAACAATGGGATTTCTTGTGCACCTAGTTTTACACTCTCTAGGGATACGTTTTTTTTAATTCCTGAACACATAATTAACTGTGATGAAGTATTTAAAAAATGTTGGAAATGAGTAAACTAGGATAATAATAAAGTGTCATATATTTTGTTTGTTGTCATAATTTAGATATCTTATTACTAGTTTCTAATAATTATGTAGTTCCCCATTATGATAATTATTTCATTATCAATGGTTTATTTTTTAGTCAATGGTTGGAACTCAAATGAACTGGGTTAATGTTGAATTTGATGAAAATTTTCTGATGAAGAATCATTTGGGATGGTCACTGGAGAGCAGGATTTTGTTATCATGCCGAGTTTGATATCATAGATGATGATTAAAAACATCTACCATTACCAACACTTGTACTCAAAAAGTCTTATAATGAAGGAGTTCAATTATATTTTGGGAAATGGAGAACAAGGATGAATGAATTTTCATTTCCTTGCGTGTTATTAATATGGGAATATTAATAGAATTGAATGTCTTAGAGGAACATGAATATGTCATGAAAATGGAAAATAAAGAATCAATGAATATAATGGAAAAAAATATATGTTGGTTTCAGCTAAAGAAATAGATGAGAATATTTGTCTCTCTAAGACATCATCAAAGGATAAATGATTTAAGTGTGGATTTAAAGGGAATTATCTAAATCATTGAAATAGTTTGAATGCCCGAGAAAACAACTAGTAATGAGGTTTAATAAATCGTTATATTTCTAATGATGATGATACTATTGATGAAATGTTAATGAAAAAAGGTATTATATAATAAGGTGAAGAGGAATTTTTTTAGCTTTTGGATGGAGTGGAGTAATTGAATTTTTATATATTATTATTCGGGAATTAGGTTATATGAATTTTTAAATATATTTGGGTTGTATAATTTATGTTTTTTTAATGAATTTTAAATATTATGTCTAATTATTTTCAATAGATATGATTAGTCATTTAATTATAAAGTAATATTTTTACTAAGGGATAATAAACTGTAATATGTTACTTATATTAATATATTTTTGTTTTTATACTGATATTTTGGATATGAATTTAAAATTTGATAGTGTTGATTACATTGAAACTAATTAAAGAATTTATGAAGGGATGTTTATGCATGAATTTATGAAGTTTAAAACATTTCTGGATTTATGAAGAAAGCCAATATAATTTATTAAAAAGGAATCATTCATTTTATCCAAATGTATTTATGGTTATTCTTGTTATTACCATTTTTTAGTATAATATATGGTGGTGGTATTCACATGTTTTGTATTTGAAAACCAAAAAATACCATGTAGTGTATTGGGGAACAACGTAAAGTTGTTTTCATTATAATATTATTCATATAATGAATTTTCATATTTTAGAAGTGTTATAAGGTTATACATTTATGTAGTTTTAATGTTAGTCTTTAGTTGATGTTTGTGAGATTAATGTATTATCTAACCACTTGAGTATTTATTTATATTTGACATTATACTCCAAAAATTACTTCATGATTGTATCTATAGTGAGATGTTATTTCTTATCATAGATCTCATGATCTATTAGTGCTTTATCAATGAAAAATAAACTTACTTTTTAGTTAAATAGATAATGTGGAAATTGGTCATGACACAACAAAATGGTGAGATTTTAATTCTTTAAGGGAATGAAATAAAATACATTTGTCATATCATGGAAATTATTCATCTATAGGGAAATGATCATGGAACCAAAATGTTATCCAAGAACCTTTTTTTCCAATCAATCATATTGTCTTTTGGATAATGATAGAGTTATGGCATTCTGATTTTTATCTTTCAACTAGCTATATTCACTATTACTCTCCTCCAAAATATGATAGATATAATTATCATTAATTTAATTTAATTTACATTCCAATTATGTTCTCCTAAATTGAAGCATTCTTATGTGATTATTTGGTTTTCCACTATGTTTTAATATATCCCATTCTAAATTATTTTTTAGTATTCATTTTTATGATGTGTGGTATTATGAATATAAATTTAAAGTATTAAACCTATGATAAAAAAAATAAATTTGAGGTATAAAATCCTTTTAAAAGGGATAAAATGACATATTATAATACTTTGTGAAATATTTTTTCGAAAATTATTCATTAATTTTGATATTTTTCAATGCAATCAACACTAAAAATAGATATTATTGTATTTTATAGCACTATGTTTGGATTTATTACACTACATGGTAGACTTTTATTATCATATGATATATGAAACCTCAAAGTTTCTTATTCTTCACAAAAAACTAAGTATTTACAAAAAATTATTTCATTATTTTAATAATATAAACATGGATAGTTCTAACATATCCGTTTATCAAATTAATAAATTATTTTACTAATTATTAATTTTTCTAATTAATATTTAAAAATTGTAATAATTTTACAGAGTAATAATTATATATTAATTAATAATTTTTAAATATTACATATAATATTTTTATATAGGATAATAATGTTGACAATAATAATGATTTTTTTAGTAAAGTAATCATATCTTTGAAAATATAATTTTCTAAAAATTACTCATTTTTATATCTTTCTATAAACATTAGTAATTTTACCTTTATGAACATTTCGAAATTTAATTTTATAAAAAGATACACTTTTTTTAAATCTCAATTTTAAAATTAGATTCGAATGAATTTTTCAGAATTGTATTAGAATTTTTATTTTTTGTTGAATAGTGAAGAATACAGAATTTTACTTCAAAACATATATTTTGTAGAATTATTTATATTGTGAAATTATATTTTAAGAAGTTTCTAAAGTAAAAAAACATAAATTATACAAATATTAATCATATTCAGTTCTTTGGAATCATTTTTATGTATAATATAGATATAAATTCTTAATGAACATTTGATAATTTTCAATTTCAACACTTGTTTTCTCGCCATGTCTATGATATTATCTTTAATCAGATTTTAGCCTATTATGAGAAATAAAATTTTAAAAATTTCTCTATATTTTTGTAATTAATATAATATTTAAATTCTAATAAAATGAACTTATTTTTCAACAAAAAATATTAGATAATGGGATTTATATTAATTTCAACAATGAAGGTAAAATTAAACATAACGAGGGACTGAAACATAATCATAAGGGCCCAAACGACCAACACACTTGTAAAAAACACATTTTATGGACCAATTTCTTCCATAAGGAATTTAGTTTTTATTTTAATTGGTTTTTATGGAATTTTTAAAAAAATTGTTGATACACCTAACATGCTTCAAAAAATATCATGTGTACCCCATACCTACCCAATAAATGGCCATCATCTATAAACCTTCATCACACAACTCAATCCAGTTATGTTTAGAAATTAGCTAAACAATTCACATAACAAAATCCTTATCATCCTCCTTGAAACCATCATTTCATGCAAAAATCAATCTGATGAAGCCCATTGGTCCTAACAAAATAGTGGTACCCAAAGAAGAGGCAAAATCGATCATCAAGATAATGTCTATAAATTTATTCCACCTCACCTAATTTATTTCTATTTAATTATAAAAAAATTAATAAATATTCTTTTATTTTTTTATTCTATGTTTTTTACCAACTCTTATGCACACTTCCATATAATTGGTATCAAACTTTTTATTCTTGGGTAATATGAACTACAACTTCACGATAATATGTTGTTCTTTATACCTTTACCACCTATCATGATTGGGAATTAAGATGTAAATTATATTTTAATATTATAGATATAAAATTTACTATGTATTTATACTTCATTAGTTATTATATATTCCGTACATTCATACTCTCCATTTTATGTGGTTAGGATAATTTCATTTGGGGAAGTGTGGACAACCGCCTATTCCAAGTGATGTGATTCATTGACACATTACATGAAATGTTTTAAGAAAAGGTTTAGTAAATTTATGTTTTATATATCACATACTATTTCTACTTTAATTATTTTATATATCTATATATATGTTATTTACATTATTTCTTACGATATGAAAATAAAATAGAATTTATGTTCATGTGTACGTACGACCTAATGTCTCCATGAACTATGTATTTTATATATTATATATATCATCAATATATTACATTAAATATTTATATAATTAATATACATGATATATAATCCATTTTTTTATTCATAGAAATAATTAAATCATTATCTATGTAAGAGTACCAAGAATAATAAGTAAATACACGTAAAATAAACAAAGACATTATTACATAAAACATTTCTTTAACACAAAATTATTAATAAAAGTTTAATATAAAGTCATAATTGAATCATATATGGGATTTTATATGACAATATTCTTTTTTGTTGTATGTATAATAAACATATATTTATTATATATGAGGGTTGAACAAGTACCACGAAATTCCATACTTAATGTTAGGGGATTTCTCATCAATGTTTTAATTATCTGTGATATAAATGCCATGATAACCACTCATTTTATTATATGGTGTATATAAATAAAATAAATTTATTCTATGAAAAATATTCATAATCTTATGTGTATTTACATATCCATTTTTGATCTCTCTTTCATTGGTTTTATGGATCAAATGATTCATAATTACTAAAGTACTCTTGTCTCAATTTTCCTTCTTTGAGACACATACCATGTTAAGAACCTATATACTTGGTAGGAGATGTATATAATGCCACTAAGGATATCTATCACAAATATCATTAAATTTTAAATATTTTAATCTTAATTTAATGTTATTATTTCTATTTTACTGTGATATAATTTTACAAAAGTGGTGGTGATTTTTTAAACTATCTCATCATTTATAATGTTTTTTAGTACCATTCATACATTTAAGAACTATTATAATAAATATTCAATAAATTAAATGACAATCATTATCCTATTATAGTTAATTATATCTTCATCTATTAGTAATATTTTTACAATATTCGGTACATATTATGATTATGAAAGTGTTTTTAGAAATGATTGACTATACCTATGTATTTATTAGCAAATATAACTTCATTAAATAACATTTTCAATAAAAGGATTACAAAAATATTCTATTATTATCATTGGATCCTTAAAATACGTTTTATACATATTTTAACATTTATTAAAATAAATTTTTATAAAAATTCATTTTCTTGTTATGGTACTTCTCTAAAAAATTAATGTGAAAAAGTAATATTTGATATGTACGTTTTACCCAATGTCACGGCCGTCATTCCCTTGAATCATACATTATAGAATTAAATTGATTTCTTATATATAAAAAATTTCTTAATATTTGAGAAATAGTTTTATTTAAATTGGATTCTATTGTATAAGGATTTCAAAAAGGTTTTATTTTTAAAAATTGTCATATATGATATTAAATGATTTATTTATATGATTTTTCAACTCTACTTTCAAATAAAATGATTTCTATGATTTCCATGATTATATAATTAATTTACAATGAATTTTACAAAATAATGTTTTTCAAAATGTTTTCAAGAATCTTCTAAATGTTTTCAAAGTATATTTTTTTAAAACTTATTTCAATATTTCTTTATATTTTCTCAAATTATTTTAAAATAAATTGTTTTTCCAAAAGATGTATGTTTTATATTAAATTTTCTTAATAAAGAAATTATGTTTTACTAAAAATTTACTTCCAAAATAATATTTCCTAGTTATTTTAAATCTAAAATGAAATATATTAATTTTACTCATTACCTTATAAAAAATTAACCCATTGTTGCATTGATATTCTTTCTATGAATGGTTTGGGTTTTTTTGGCATGCTTCTTATGAATACTTTTAATCATTCACGAGATATATGCATATGAATGGTGTTCTTCTTACAAAGGTTTTCTTCTAAAGAGACTCGCTAATGTTCATGGTTTATTCATCAATGAAAATATTATTAATCAAATATTTTCTATATGTTGGAATATGATTACGTGATTATGAATCCCATTTCATTTCATGCTATGTTATAGGATTTTTATAAAACCATTAAATTGTTATGGGTCATGATATAATGAAATTTTGATTTTGATATGGAACTTGTATAAATTATTTCATTATGATATTGGTGGAAGATATATCTCCCTCTAATACATTGGTTAGGTATTTATATCATATGAGATTTTGATGGTAATCAAGTAAACAAGATTGATCCACAATGGAGATACGAAATTCCATATCCCTTACATTGAAAAGACTGTGACTCAGAATTGTGGTGTCTCCCCTAAGTAGTTTTAGTTACCATATATATATATATTATAGAGAAAGAAAATCAACTATAGGAATATGGGTCATCCTAGTTAAGTCTGGGATGATGGGGGAAATAAAACACTATGGGATCATGGGGAAACCAAGTCCCTTATATTGAAATGAATCCAACTAGGGGTGGTGTTGTGTCCCGCCTAGAATGTATTTTCCCCATGATGTGCCTCGATAAGTTCTAGTTTCATTAAATAACATATTGGGAATAATATCACTTCTTTATGTGTATTCCAAAATTCTATGTCTCATTCCTATGTTATGATTTCAGGACTTCAGAACGTGTTCACCTTATAATTAAATTTTATGATATTTTATATCTATAATATAATTGTAGAATTTTATGATCACGTTCGCGTACACCTGTGTTCATGTTATTATTCCATATTACCTTCATTAGTATTTATATGGAATTTGATATCACACAGTTTTTAAATTTCTTTCAACAAGTTATGGATATATATATTAGGTATGATATTTCAAATAAGGGTGATAGTCTTTGAGAACATATTGGAAGGCAATGTTTCTAAATCATGTACTTGTGATTACATTTCCATTTTACCAAAGTCCCTAATACAATATGATATTTTGGAATATGGTTATATAATTTTTTTGTATTACACATAAAATGATGTATTGTATATCTACATTATGAATTTTTTGTTATAATTTTGGTTATGAGAATCAATTATCTAATTAAATATGATATCATTATTCCATAGGTTGAAGGATCTGAATGGTTTTTTGTGACGTTACATCTACGAAAGATGATATTTCTATTAAATATTCATCCAATGGGTTGTTGGACTTCCATTAATTAATATTGTTTAAGGTTGAGAGTATAGAACTGCATCAATCATGTAGTTGGTACTGGATGTGTACATACTAGTGTTTGTCTGGTTCATTTCAAGGAAAATTTATCAATATTATGCCATGAATTTTTGGGAGGAATTCATCCATTCTGTCAAATTGGTGTATATAAGTTGTTTACATATATTTTACTATGATTCATGTGTTTAGAGATTCATTGGAAGTGTTTAAGATATTGTGGTCATTTTCCTTTTTGAAACACCTATTTTGGTAGTACCATAGATCATAAATGAATTTTGAAATGATAGAACCTATTTTTGAGGATCTCCATTGAATTATTGATAAAGTTGATACTATAATGATCATGGTTGTGCATAATAGGATCAATTATGTGTTGGTATAATTTTATGGTAGTGTTTGTGATTGTTTCCTCTAGTCATTGGTGAGTTGAGTACTGATTGTAAATGAAGCATTTATGTGTGGGTTGTGCATCCAAAAGTAGAATTTGGAGAGATGAACGTAAATCACAACAGATGTTGGTATTTTTTCATTTTTCCCCACCAAGGATTCCTAGAGATGAGAAGTTTTATTTATGGGACATTCAATGGTATCTTGTTTTTTAAGATAGATATTTTAGATACAAGATGATATTATTGATTAATGGACTTGTTAAATAATAATTAGAGTCTTGGATTGTAATTGTAATGACTGAAAGTAATAGTAAAAATGGTTTTTTTACATGGAATGAGTGTTCAATTTTAGAGATGATGGTTTATGAGTGACATATGATTTTCATATCAGTGATCATATTTTTAGAAAGTGTAACACAATGTGAATGGCCTGTAAATTGGAGTGACATCAGGTGAGGGGTATGAATTTTTTTAACAAATATTTCATGGTTTGTACATTGTCTATAAATTGTTTAATACAAAAATTCTAGGTGGGGGCAGGGATCGAGGCAGTGAGAATCGCATGATTGAAATTTGTATCGGAAAAACATATATACTAACCATGTGGTCCTTAAAGAGTGAGAAATGAACCTCAATTCTCTATGAGATAGAAATTGGTGTCCCCATAATTCCTCAATCTTTTTCACTCATGTGATGTTTGAGGCTCCCCCAAATACTTCTCCTCCCCATACCCCACACATAGGGTTTTTTGATGGGCTTTAATGTAGTTTTATTGTGTTTTTTTTCTATAGAATAATTCCTAGAGATATTCTAAAATTAATAATTATTTATCATTTTTCTGAATATGGGATTTGAATCAGAATTCCATTGTCTTATAGTGGAATCAATTTCTTGTGATTTGGATTTTGATATACATTGGAAGAGGTTAACCAGGGAGGCCACTTACAATTCACCATAAGCTATTTGATTGAGGATTCCTTCCAAAAAGAATATTTAAATATATAAATAATAAATAAAATTAATTTAATAACCGTATTGACCCTATTTGTATGGGACGTTCCCATGAATAATGCTCAAGATAACATTTGTACATTCTTCTATTTGTTGCTAGAATTTACATCATGCTATTAGCACTCATTGAGTTATATTTTATTTTATCATAATATATTTTTTTAATTATTTTTTTAATGTTTTAATTGATATATTATTAATATAAATGAGTTTCCATCTATCAGGTAGGATTGTGGATAATGATAATACATAGATTAGATATTTATGAGCTTAGACGGAGTGACAAATAGAAGTTCCTAAAAATAAATATTCATAAGGGTATGTGGTATTTTGTACCTTACATTTTAGAATTTATCGATTTTTTATAATTAATTTTATCGATGAGAAAAAACGTATTGGAAAACCTTCATATTAAATTTATTTAATAGATTATTAATTGGATTAATTTGACAATTATAGTGGATGAATGCTAGTGGTCACTAAAAAACCCCTATGTGATAGCCAAATAAATTAGCCTCTAGTGGTAATGACCTTGTCTTGATTCAATGAGTAGACTATATAACTCTTAGGTTGTACAACATTTATAGGTCAGAAATTTCATCCATCATATATTCTTAGGTGGGTGAACCATAGGTAGACCATAACTATGTATGGTTTATGGATGAAACTGGAGAGAATTTGGTAATGTCATAGAAAATAAAAATTGGAATACCATTTCTTATGTATGGTCCTAGATGATGTTTTTAGGATTCATCTTATGTTTATTAATCTTGAGGTCCATATTTGGTACTCATGTGGTTGAAAATCTCAACACTTGTGTGACTGAGTTTGGATAGAGATGGTTGTAGGTTCAACCTATATCCTATACCAAACACAACATCTCAAGAGGATGCGATAGTAGTGATGGGTTTAACAATTCAACCACAATAATTTAATTTTTTATTCATTAATAGTGAAATTATTTTTGAATATAATATTTTTAGTGTCTTTTCGTTGTTTGTGGCCAATTTTCTTATTCTAATTTGGGATATTTTATGGATTCCAAGATATACAATATTATATATAGATAGAAAATATTTTATATGATTGATATATTTTTCATGTTCATAGACATAGATAATGTGATCTCATTAATGATCCAACATGAATGGTGTTATAGGGATTCTCATTCATAATTTAATTGATCTGGCTTATGAGCCTTAGTTGGGAACCATGTATGAAATGATGTTCCCTAAAATAGATTTTAGATACATTCAAGGATTAGAATACAATCTCTTTGAGTGATGCATAGTAATCTCCAAAGTTTCAAGTGAAAACCCATTACAAAACATGATATATTTTTATAGGACTAGATTTTATAGTTAGTTATTGATTGGATAATGATAATAAATTAATATCAGAATGTATTTACTAACATCCCCATAAGGATAATCAATGGAGAAATGTCGTGGCCACATATAGAATAAGACATGGGTCTCACACATCAGGAATTATTTACATTTTGTAGTGGTATGATATCCATATTTAATAGTAGTTATAATATGTTCTACATTAAACAAAATCATTCCATATTATTATTTTAACATAGTGTGGAAGAAATCATTTTGAGGATCGATATCTTCATGTGGCGATATAGGTTTCTAAAATACATGTATGGTCATATCTAAATAATTTATCTTTCATAGAAAAAATATTTCAAATAATTAACATAATTATACATGGATTGTGTGTTAAGACATCCATATCATTTCATTATACATTGGATGTCCAAAAAATCATGATTATATATCCATGAATCAGTTGTGTTGTGATTCATTATTCTTATACCTTTAATCATAAATATATATATACATATATTTATATAAATAAGAGAATATATATATATATATATATAACCATATATACATGATGAAAAATTATTATATTTTGATATTGGGAAGGTTGAGTAATTTCCATCTGCATGCCTTGAACGATGTTGTATTTATTTTTATTTAAATCCATTATTATTATTATTATTATTATCTTAGGGATTTTCTAACATTTATATGCTCTTCATATTATTTCCTATGTATGGGAGTTCATTGGTGGTGTTTCCTAAATTTTTAATCACACCTTTCTCAGGCCATCATTACATAGATTCACTGATGTAGGTATTCACTGGGATGATGCCAAATAATCAGATAAGTCCCATAAAAGATCAAAGAGGATTGGTTAACTATGTTTGTGGAGGTCCGTTATGTTGTTTTTTTGTGTACTCCAGGGAGCCTTGTAATTTAATATTTGTTTCCATTATATATAACTTTATAATTGATTATTTCAATGGTGATAGGTGTTGTATGTATTACATAAGTATTCTGTCTTTCACTATATTACTATTATTTTTACAACATACTCATATTTTAATTCAATTTTTTTATTTGTCATAATGATTATTATTGTTATGGATATTGTTTTTTGTTTTTATTTAAAAATATGTTATTTGAAGGTATATTATCTACACTATTGAACCATGGCCCCATGATTCTAGTATGTAGCCTATAAAATATAGGGATGTGTTCTTGAGGAATTTTAGAGAAGTAGCTTGAGCCGCCATATTTGTGGACTCCACATTGAGAAGTTACAATTATAGTTGTCTAATGGACACAACATGATAGGCTTGTATGAGATCCATAATAGTTTCCATGATATATTCATTAAGATAACCATCTCTATATATTTTTCTTCAACATCTATATTAATAGAATCATGATCATTAGAATAATATTTAATGACATCATTATACTCAATAGATGGATATACATGATCCCTTGTTCTATCTAAGTAATTTTTTTAGATCAAACTACTCATACTAAAAGATAATTTATATGACACATAACATAAATTCATTATATAATTTTATAGTTAATCTTCATAAATGGGAGATTGAACAAATCATGCTCAATTTTCATATTATCGTGCCCCTATCTGTGACTAACGGGATGTTTGAAAATATAATCTAATATCTTACCATGACAACTAATCATCACTATTTTTTCCTTTTATGATTCATATTACTAGTAATTTCATGAAGATAATTTTTAAGATTTAAATGGTATTGATTTATCAAATTAGGTCATTGGTAATATTCATTACACCCTTGTGAGGCATAACTATTCAGTTCTCTATGAATTTGTAATAAAAAACAATAATAACTATATTCACTAAATTCTAAATTTTGGGTGTTTTATTTATAAGAATTATTTACTTTTAAGAGCCAAATTTATTAAAAAATATCATATGGAATTGGTTAACATTTATATTTAACAATTTTATGAAACATTTTTATGGATACTATTTAAATTCTAATGGATTTCAGGACCAAATCCCATGTGCATCAACATTAACTTAATCATATAATTTCGGATCGATAAGATTTGAGTTGTGTGGATTCACTCAAATGTTGTATATATAACTTTATTTTAAAAATTCCATTCAGGGATATGATATAACAAGAATTGTTGAATTAAGAGCCCATTTTAAATCTTAAACATTTGGATCTGTAATTTGATAAAACACCCTATTAATTTATTATTTTTACCTTCTTTAGTAAATTAAATTTATTAAATATATTATGTTGCATGAAATATCTATCTTAATCAAAATCCGATACAATAATAATTATTAATATGAATATTGGAATAGTAAAATGACAATTATGAATATTAATGTGGGAATTAGAATAATTACTCATCCAATGAATTTATATATATATATATATATATTAGGTTTCTCATAAATGAAAATATGATATATTTAAATATGGTAAAAGGTGTATAGATATTTTTTTAAATAATAATTTAATTGTTGGTATTTTTTGAAATCAAGGATTTATAATTAAAATGTAAAAATAAGTATAATGATTTAAAAGAATTATTATCATTAAATAGATTCATAAATTTATATTTTTTTGTATTTCAATTATAAGATAATTTAAGGATCCATAATTAATTTCTCAATAGTGTTGTATTTTCAGTTAATATAAAAATAAGTTTTTCTATAAAATTATTATTTTAATTAGAAATAAAATTTCTCATATTTATAAAAATATTTTCATAATGTGGATTCAATTTTTTATATACTTGTAAAAATGGTTATGGTGATTTTTGGGTATTTTCTAAAATAGTTGATTTTTTGGTGAAATGTAAAATACAGTGATTTCTAGTATATTACATTTTAAAAGTAAATATATGAATTTTTTTTCATTAATAATGTAATTAAAGATTATTTAAACTCAGATTCAGTAATTACTATTCTTTTTAAAAATAATAAACACCTGTGATAGCCCTGATCCAAATTTTAAATATTTGATGAAATAATCAAAGACACTAAACTCATATTCCTATAAATAACACAACACACCATCCCTTTTCCACAAAGCTTATATTCCTCGTATATTCTAAAATTATAACCATTAACCTTCCAAATATTCTTCCACGTGTTCAATACCTACTAGTATTTTTAAATTCTCAAATTAATGTTTCTCATCGAGGATAATAAGGAGACAATATTCAATAAGTAATATACACCTTCATTCCATTTTTTTGTTTTCTTTTATTATTATATATTCACATACCCTAATAAATAGTGTAAATATATCTCCATTAGTGTAAATAAATACGTTAATGTTATTAATTAAATGGAATATCATTCATCAAATATCTTATCTTCTATTTTAATTCTAAAAATGAAAACATTGTATGTGATATGTCGATTCACCGCCAGAATGGAGGACACATTTTCAGGTTTTATTAGAACAAATAATAAGAGTTAAAAAATATTTATTAAGTTTAAATAATATTTTAATATAAATATTATAATCTATATCATGTTTGGGAACTAAAAAATAAGCATAATATTAAATAAAATTATACAAGTTTTGAATGGTTGTAAAAACCGAAAAAATAAAATAAAACATTTTCCTTAATCTTTTATGTAATGTAAAATTATCATAACAAATAAAAAATTGATATATGAGAATATTTAATCTTATAGTGGTTCATTTATTAAATATAATTTCACTTATGGATTTTTTTCATCTATTTCATAATAACTCCCCTAATTATATGTAGGGGAAAAAACCATAAAACCATTAAACAAATGCTCTGAGAACAATGAAAATAAATATTATAACTCATCAAAATGTACATAAATTAACCTAATAAAGTGATAATAAATCATATATATGCTTAATATGTCCTTAACTATGTAAATAATTAATCTAATTTTATTTTATTTTACATTAATTATTATTGAAAAACACATTAAAACATAATGTAAGGGGTTCTAATATCCATTTCATGTCTATGGGATATGCCTTATTCCACACATAATTATTGTTTATGGTTTATTTATAATCTATACTAATATATCAAATCATGAAAGTATTTATCATTGTGATACTAAATATTTAAATTGGTAATAACTAATTTTATGGGTAATATGATTCGACTGTTTGCATGTTGTTAGGGACTTCATCACAATTTCCATTTCATTGATTCATACTTGTAATTTTACTCCAAATAATTTATACACAGTGTATATACTATTGTATTGTGATCATTCTCCTTTTGATATTAAATTTATCTAAAATTTAAATACATCATATTTCATGGATATGATTACTTTCTATGATATATTACATTTTTACATGTATATTTTACATCGAATGTCACTTTAACTATGTAAATATTGATAAATATGTATCCTCTACTAAATAACTTTATTTTGATAAGGAATATTATTCATGAATTAAATATATGTATGGATAATGATATGGAATTTATGTTATATGTGGGGACTAATAGGATATTAATCTTTAATGCATTTATTTTTCTCACGAGTCAAAATAGTTAGTGACAAACACTTCATGTTTGTTTCTAGGATAAATATGATGCGTTTCTACACACAATCATAGGACATCATGTGATATTTCATGAAATTATTGGAATATATTCTATAAAATTTATGTCCAATAATAAATCATTCCATCTTTATATTTCCTTCTATTAAAAAAATGAGATTTCACTATGTAAACATATATATATTCATTTTAATCCATATTTTATTAAATAAATGGAATGTGTTTTATGTTATTTACCTTGAATTTTTTCCCATTTTAATTAATTTTTAGTTATTATTGATTCATTTTTCTAAATTTTTAACCTATATAGATAAATTTATATTATAATTTTATTCTTTTAATTTTCTATGAAATTAAGATGATATCATTAGATATTTTTCAATAAAGTAGTTTGTATTATTTTGATATATCATAAGATTAATTACCAATGTAATAAGGACCCCATGTAGGTGTCATGTTTTTCAATATTACAACAATGATCTGTCCTTGGTGTTGTTATCTCTTGTATCTATGAATTTTTTTAAAAACTAACAGATGTATTTTGGAAAATGGATTAATAGTTGTTATAGTTATAATATTATAAAATTTAGTAGAAACTGTGAAACATTGATTTATAAAATCATAGATTAGAGAATGATACCCTGTGACAGAATTTTAAAAAATTCCCAATGAAAAAATAATAATTTGGTGATTATTTATAACTATATTTCAATGATGGTAATGTGATTAACTAGTTCTGATATTATGAATTATGTTTCCTGATGTTATGATCAAATCTAATGTATTACATTTTTTATAAATTCATCCTTGTGGATGAAATGGTAACCACATAAATTCACATAATCAAATGAGCATGAATGATTATTTGTTTGTTCGGATTACGCAAATATTTCAAAGGGAACTGGACTCCAAAATATTATAATCATATGAGGAAATATTTTATGTTTGAATGATCATGATAAATATTTATCAATTTATTTTGGATTCAGAATGAACCATGAAAATAATAGAAAAACATTAAAAATGATTAATTGAATATGAAAAGGATGAATTTTCCCACATTTCAATATAGTGGAAGGAATAACTATGCTATATGCATTAGATAATATATTGTATTCATTAAAATTAAAGAAAAATGACACCATTATAATTATTTAAAGGGAAGGAATGGATTTTATATTGGTTAATTCTTTAAATATAAGGAATTGGGGAAAACACAATGGAATTCCCCATGTGTCATTGTAATATTCCTAAAAATGAAAAATGATCATGGAAACATTAATATATTCAACATAAAAAGTGCGGTGATTATTGTCATTATTCATGGATTAATGAATTTATACATTTCATTATGTTATCAATTATGTGATGATCATAATAATTATAGAAAAAATATGTATTTTACTAAAGTACATTTTTAAGAAGTTTAGAGCATATATTAATTGGTAACATTGATTAAGAAAAGTGTTTGAGATCCGTGATGATCTTTTTGATGATGAATTATAAAGGAAATATGACCCTTAATTTTGTTTTTATGGTAAATAGATTTTTCTAGGAGAGTGTTGTATAGTGATTTTATCAGTTATGATGGTTTTAATAAATGATTGTAAGGAAAGATATATAAAAAAACCTATGATTTTATTTTCACTAAATTAATTTTTTCATTATAGTTTCATGGTAATCATGGTATTCATATATTTGATATGTCAAAATAAGAGATAAATTATTTATTTATAGAATCTAGGTTATGTTTATGATTTAAATTTAGTAACATTACATGAAAATTATTGAAGATTTAATTTTAAAAGATGTAGTTTAGATGAGTCTTAATGAAAAATACATATGGAGAAGATTATAATGAACAATAACCCCACACATGAAAGTATAATTAAATTTTATCGTTCTCATTAATTAAAATATAATATATTTATATCATTAAATATGTAAATAATTTCATTAAAAAGATAACTTAAGTGCTTGTATTTTTCTGAAATGTAAATGTTTATTTAATATTTTAAAATTAATATATTTATTTAAAATTAATTTTATTTTCAAAAATTAAATAAAAAAATTAATATATTTTTTTGAATTATACTTTTTAAACAATTTTATGATACCATTATTAGTTTTTAAATGTGTCCAAAAATCTGATATAATATTAATATCAGTTATTTTTTAATAAATAATAATTTTAATTATAAATTAAATTTAATATATTTAAAAAAATATTAAAAAAAAGATTTTCATTTTTGATTTATACATGTTAAAATTTTTGTGGAGATTTTTTTATATTTTTCTAAAATATTTAAATTTTTTGAATAGTGAAATACAATATTTAACTATATTTAATATTTTATTGGAAATACATTAACATTTGGGTCATTCATGAGGTAATAAACCATTAGTTCAAACTCACATTACCTAGTTAAAATTAATAGTTAAAATAATAAACAATATTGATAGTCTTGAGATAATATAATAAAAAATAAACAAAATAAACAAAAACACATATTTTCTATAACAATCAATTCCACCACTAACAACAAATTATCCTCACACATTTTAGACATGATATTTTTTTAATTTATCATAATTACCCTCCCAATATTCTTACACACATCCATGAACTATGGTTCTTAAAAAATATCAAATCTATGTGTCCTAAGAAAGATTCAATGGATAAAATATTTATGTGGTTAAATCGTCCTTCTTTTTATTTTATTTTATTTTATTTTCCTGTTATCTAATCACCGCCCATTATCCAAAGTGGAATAATTATACCAGTATTATATAAATATATATTATTTAATTTTATTATGTAAGTGTAATATTCATCGGGAAATCTATTCTCTTCTTCTATTATTCAATAAATGAAAACATTCACCATTACATGTCGATTCATCTCCTTCATGGATGAAACATTTTAATTTTATACTACTGCATAAAATACTAATAATAAAATAGTTACATTGGTCATATTATATGTTAATATACTTATTATAATTTTTACCATGTTCTAGAACTAAAATATAAACATAATATTATATAAAATTATATAAGTTCATGTTAGTCGTAAAAATCATCAAAATAATTTAAAACCTTTTCATCTTAATTTTTTTGATGATTCAACCTCATAGAATATAACCAAATGATATATGTGACCATTTAAACATCTTTATGTTCAATAATAGTTTTTAATTTCAATTTTATATTTTCTCGTCAGTTTTGAAATATCTCCCACAATTATACACAAGGGAACCAACTATAAAACCATGAAATTAATTCTCTTGAATCAACAAAGTTAAACATTATAAATCATTGAAATTGATATAAATTTTTTTTAATATTGTAAAACATAACATTTATGTTTTTTTTCTTAATTATTTAATTAATTAATTTTTCAGATTCGATTATATAGGATGTAAAGTACATGTGTCCACCACATTTAGACATAAGGTAAGATGTTTCTCAGGTCAATTTTATTTCATTGAGATATGCCTTATATACCAATTATTTCTTGTTTTTCATGTATAAATACTAAACATTGATATAAAATATTAGGATTCAATTTATATTCATGGTATTGAATGTTTTATTTTATAATCGTTATTTTTATGGGGAATATGATTTGATTGATCATAAGTTGTCGGGACTTCAACTCAATTTATATTTACTTGAGAGTTTCTTGGTATTATACAACGAATCTTTTTTTATTGTGTATTTAATAAACCATTAAAATAATTTTCCATTTGAAATTATATTTCATTTAAATATATATTTTTATTGTATCACGTACATGACTATTATATACATTGTACACCATTTTTACAATTGTTTTTTTTCATTAAATGATGTTTCAACTAAGGAAATATTGGTGAATCCATATCCACTATTACATATGGATATTTTGATTGGTCATATTGTTCATGAATTAAATATAAGAGTGTTGAATATTTTGAACATGCATTGACGGGTGGGCCCAACATTATATAGCTTTTTGATGCTTGGATAGGTCTCATGAGAAAAACAGTTGGCGACAATACCATCATGTCTGTTTCTAAGAAGATTCAAAAAGGTTTCTACCAACAATCATAAACCATGTTGGGAATTTTTTTGATGGTAATGGTTCACATTATATGTATTTGAAATGTAATATGTAAAAATTTTCTTATCTACTATTTTATTCATGAAAATTTATTATATTTTAACTATAAAAAATCGATGGATAAATCTTCATTGTCATATTATTGATTAAATGGAATTTTTTTTAGTTATTTACCATTCCATTTTTACTATGAACTATTGATTAGTTTTTAAAGACTATTGATTCGTGTCTCTACTATATGTAAACCATATTGATCATTTGGCCTCACCCACTAATTTTTTCCTCCACATGTTACCATATTGAAATATTAGAATAAGTTTCAATGAAGTATTTTATGTTCGTTTGTTATGTTATGTGATTAGTTATAATGTAATAAGGTTACATTGAATATAAATAGTTCTTTAGGATTACTATATTGTACAGTCAATGGTGAATTGATCAATTTTATCTATTTCATTATTATAAATTAATAACCAAATATAGGATATTAGGGACATGGTTTCACACTTGATATCTCATATGGTTCGCGATTGATTTTTATAGCGGGTTAAGAATTTGGTTTTTATAGATATTTTTGGCATATAAAATAATAATGGTAATTCTAGTTATTGGATTGTAATTTATTAATATTTAGATTTTTTTTCATTTGAAAATTTAAGAACTGAATATTAATAAAAATACAACAATTATAACAATATTTACTTGATAATAATTATCAAACACAAAATTGCATGGTTGGTATATAGACTATAGTTTCAATGTTATTGAGATAAGAAAGGATATTTATAGTGACCATTATTGGTTAAATTCACGGTAGGTATAGTGACTACATGATCAAAAATCCATGATCACTTAATAGAAAATATGAAAAAATATATCCTAAAAACATAATTAATTGGCTCAACTAAGAATCAAGGATATTTTTATACCAACCCCTAATGATAATATTCTAGGAAGAATATAAAAAATTATAATTTTTTGGACTAAATACTATGAGTTATGATTAAATAATAATTACTAAATCATGTCTAGTATGATTAATTATCTATATAATTATAGTACTTTTGAAAAATTTCATCTAGATGATGTTCAGTAACAATAAATTTTAGATTAGTGTCCCTTTTTTAAAATATGGCCTCTCCAAAAGTGATGTTTTATATAAATATAATATTTCATGAATGAGACACATACTTTTTTGAAATATAAATTATACATGTATTTTAGTTATTTATAATGGAATGTCAAAATTTATGTCCAATGCATCAAAATGTTTGTTTCAAACGTAAATCCACAGTTTAACATATTCCTATAGAAATTTATTAATAATTAGTATTTTATAATGCAATATAATTTTAAATTATTCATCCCCATTATAAAAATACTTTACCAAAATGTGAAATGTTCTAGAGGTTATTTTTCACTGTAACTAACATCCACTAAAACCAACACCTTAATATCTAACTACGGAAAATTATATTCCTCCTTGGTAAAATAATTCTAATTTTTTTCTAGTTAAGGTATTTAAAAGTACACATTAAAAAATTAAATTTTATTAATTTATATTTCCATGATAATAATTACCCATGCATTTAGTAAACATAATATAAGGCTGGAAAAATGATTGGTATAGTTGTATTCTTATAATACCTCTATTGATGGTTTTATATAATAGTTTGTATGTTTCTTCCTCATTTAACTTACTTCAGGAAATCATGTGAGTATCACTACCATGGTTTATATCTACACCAGAACGTTAAATAATATATATATAGTTTGATGATATTTATTTCTATAAATTCCTTATATATTATTTAGAATTTCAATTCCAAGGAAAATTTTTTGCATTCCCATTATACTCATTTCAAATTCCTTTGTATCAATATAGAAAATTCAATACACAAATTGTTTTTAGATAAACCAAAAATAATATCATAATAATTAATTTTAACTTCTAAAACACCATTAAAAAAATATTTTAATAAATAAATTAGGGTTTTCTATTTAATTAAAAAACCATTAGATACTATAAATGAGTAGATCCTATCATAAAAAACAATATGTGTCTGTTTTAAAATAATCAAATAAATTTTAAATTAAAAATTATTATTTTTCAGGTGCGGGTTTTGAAATTATATGGGGTTATTAATAAAAAAAATGTTTATTATATAACCATTAAAAAGGAAATATTAACTTCAATTTGATATAATATTAAATTTAAATGTGTTGTATATGAAGGGAATAATAAAATTGTTTTGGGAAATTATATTATTACAAATCTTTATACATAGTTAATATGATCCTCATGATCTTACACATGTGAAACCATTATACCTTTACTTATAATTATATTTCAAGTCACATCATGCTTGATAATAATCACCCACATAGTTCCAATGATTAAAT
This sequence comes from Viscum album, assembly GCA_963277665.1. NCBI lineage: Eukaryota > Viridiplantae > Streptophyta > Magnoliopsida > Santalales > Viscaceae > Viscum > Viscum album. The sequence goes on from OY728159.1 coordinate 2,014,120,995, forward strand.
ATCTTTTAGTATAATCAATTATATCCTATGAAGAATAACAATCACATTGATATATTTTTTTTATGTGTCAATACCTTGAATTTTTAATATGTAACATCAGTTATGTTCCTATCATAAATCTATATAATGAATTATTTATTTCTAAACTAATTTTTATGTGATTTGGGGGTTTGAGTTACTCAATATAGATATACAATTATAACACCTGAAGGATGAACTTTATGATCTCTAATGGATCTAGGTAATTTAGAATCATCAATTTTTTAATTATTATTTCATTCTTATAAATAGAATTTTTGTGTGATTTTTATAAAATCAACATCATTATTTTTAGACGTAGTGTACTTTTTATATTCAATCCTATGATATCCTAATATTGGTTTTCGAATAAAATTGTATATTTATATAGAATAGTGTCATTATATCTAATGTCAACATATTCCACCACAAGAATTTATATTCTTTTAACGTCTCTATAATATTTACAATATTTAAAATATCCCAGAAATGTTTCCCCATCACTTTTGGATAATACATTTCCACGATTATTATTCTTGTTGAGAAAATAATCATTCCTTCCCAAAATCGTGAAATAATATTACATTTGTTTTCATTTATTTTTCACCTAACCATATTTCTTCTTAAATAGAGGTCTTATTAAGAATCTGCTCATTTTTTAAAATTATTTACATTTTTTTGTCCTAAAAATTCAATGGTAAGAGATATTAATTAAAAATTGATCATGAAATCCCTTGGTGATTTATATTTCTTTATTCTATAATATCAAATTTTACAGGCTTCCTCAGAGAAGGAATGTTTTTTAATAACATTGTTGTGGACATTATGATTCATAATCCTTATTATCAAACTCACGATTATTATAACTCACAAATCATTTAATAGTATTAAAAAAATGGTTTTTTAAATTTTTTTCATAAATTTCTAAAAATCTACAAGAATGCCTCTTGTGAGTACTGAAATATACCGCTGAAAATCATTAATGTTCATCAAAAATTAAATATTAAATTTTTTTAACAATCTAGAAACTCATCAAGGTCCAAAAAATCCATGTGAACAAATTGTAGTGGTATTGTGGAAGAAAAATTTTCATTGATTTTAAAGAATCATTATATTGGTTTCCCATTTTACCAAGATTGACATAATGTCATTAGAGAAATCATGATTTGATAGATCTATCAGTAAACCATTTTTGAATTAATTTTTATGTGAGTATATACTATAGTGTCATTTTATACAATTCCCCATCCAACAATTATGATGTACTTAATTAAATAAAGATCCATTTTGATAGATTAATTATTTCAAATATACTATATAAACATTATCAATTCATAAAAAAGTAAATGATAAATATAATTTTCAATCATAAATATTACATCTATTATTCTAAATTTTTACATGAGACATATCATCAAAAAATTGAGTTGTTCAGAGCACAATACAGTTTATTTAATAAATAAGGATATATATATATATATTAACCATGTATTAGAGTTATCGACATGATACATGATATAATATTTCACTGGGAGTTTTCACCGAAAGAGACATGTCAACCATCAACTCCAGACAATTCATGGAATGTTATGTAGTCTCTTGTCCTATGGTTGGAATACATAATAACCTATTGTAAAAGATTTGGAATGGATTTTTTTGAATCATGTTACTTTTAATTAATTAAATTATGACAAACATTGGTATATATATCTTCATGGGATCCTAAATTATATTATTATATGATTTTATATTCCATATATGTATAATAGTTCTATTTCCAGATCTAGGAATATACATAAATGAATAATGGAAATAATCATTATCATGATCAAATTTAATGAACCGAGAACAAGAATTTCCATCTATATTATATATAACAGGATTTCTTGTTGAATATTGAACAAATATTTTTTATAAATATTATTCTCCTTTCTAGGTTGATAACCAAAAAAACTCAGGGTTTAGTTGTGACATAAATACAATGATTATTTTAAATATATTTATTTCTAGATAAAAACCATTAAAAATACATTTTTAATTAATAATTTATTATTTTTAAGCCATTATTTACATAGAGATTAAACTAATTATTTTAAAAATCAAAAAAAATCCAGATTTATAATAACAAAATAATGATCATTTCTCAAAATATATTATTAATTATCATTATACACATTAAATGTTTCATCTACTTTATTTAATAACACAAATTAATATTCCTTGGTTATATTTTCATCATTAATTACATTTTTGGAAATATAATAACTATGATTAAAATATGTAGAAATAGTCCTAAATTTGGAAATTTTCTTTCTCATAAACCAAATATTTTCCCTTTCACTATTTTCTTCTTTACATGAATTTTATTCTTTTATATTTCATAATACGAAGTCTATTTTTCTTTTATTACCAATTAATATTTCTTCCCTATATCCTCATAACAATTCTTATATTATATATATTGAAATTTTTCAGTAATTGATCCTTTTAACTTACAATAATCTTATATAACGTCAATATTTTAATCTTTTATTGATTGTCATTCGTGAAAAATTATCTATTTATGAAAAAAAAATTAAATAAATCATCATATAAAGATTATTCTAGCTAAATGAGAAAACTCCATATCACTACTTATGTCACCATATTCATCTCTGGTGGCCCATATCTTTATTAATTCTTTTTTACATTTAACGTTACACATTGAACACAATTTAACTTGTTGGATCATAATATTCATCATTGACCTTGAGATATCTTGTTTATATCGTAAATTTTACTATTATCTAAATTATTTGTAGATGTATGTCCTTAAAATATTAATTAATAGACCATGAAATATTACTCCATTGGTATGGTAAGAATTTTAAAAATCTCACCACTTGAGATTTTTCTTTTATAGTCATTCAATTTTCATATCTTATATTGAATAACTCATCACAATTGATATATATTTGAAAAATACAATCTCCATGTTTTGTATTAAATATGTCAAATTTTATAGAATATTTAATTAATCTCATTTTGATAACATTTCATGTACCTTATTGAGACATAGATAATTTTTCCCATGTTTATAATGTATTATTACTTATAAAAGTTATTGTAGACACTCTTTCTTATAAGTAATGTAATATGACATTCATGGATTTGATGTAACCATCATAATTAGACATAGACTAATAAATCCAATCAAGAATATAATCCTTAGAATTATTATATTGACCCCCAATTACAAACAGTATATAATAACCCACAATAAATAGATGTAATTATAATTTTATTTTACCTTGAGAATAATTAGCCTCATTATATTAAAGAGGATTAGAAGTACTTGTCCCTTTAATTTTATGGTTATCCATATGGATGTAAATTTTAATATAATATATTTTTTTCCTTTAGTAATAACATGATAAAAAATAAAAATAAATAGCAATCCTCTAGTACAAAATGTCTGTTGGAGTGGAAAAGTCAACAGGTAGTGAATTTTGTTTCCATTCAAAATTACTGTTAAAAAAATTTAAAACATAATGTCCAAATTTATGAAGATAATGTAAATATATAATTTAATAGATGTATATAATTTAATATTTAAAAAATATTCTTATGTTTTCAATCACAACACAAATATATTGTGATTTAAAAGTTCTTATATTTTTGAAATATGTTTACTTATTTTAAACACGGTACATAAAAATATTAAAAAATAGTAAATTCAGGTATTGTTTTTTTTTGACAGATTAAGAACACATTTTTTTATGAAAAATTATATATTAAAAATGAAAAAACCCATAAATGAACAAAATAAGTGGTTCAGTATCAGGATTAGACCAATTTAAGTCTTTTTGAAAATCACCCACTACAATATCATTATTAAATGAATATAAAAATCTACTACCTTGGTTGAAATTTTGAAAATAAAATCATGAAATATAAAATACAGGATAAATAAATAATCTACCACTTTTATTTAATTGATAATAAATGTAACATATTAAAATATAGAGTTTCTATAACTATTTAATGCAATATAGAATCTTGTGTTATAGAATATATAATGTACAAACTAAAGAGGTCGAAATTTTTGATAAACTATAGGGTAGAAAAGATAAGTGGTAAGAAGGATTGTTTCTAACAAATATTATCATCTTTTCTTGTTCAATTTTCATTATGTATGTACATGATAATATTCAACCATTCATTCATAGAGAGGTTTAAAAACAGAGTGTTTTCAATTTTTTTCATAGTAACATTATTTCTCTCTTGTAAATGTGGACCTTTTGTATATTTTACTTTTTTCCAGCTCAACGTCATAAAAAGATCATCTAGCTTATTCATCGTTATAGGATATTAGAAATATGATCATAATACTCATTATTGTATAAAATTACTAGACCTAAACTTTCATATTCCCAAATTTATTCTTTTTATCTTTGAAAATTTCGTTATTATTATGTTAGACATAATCACTTAGTATTCATGTAAAACACAGATACATTCACTCAATGTTAATAGGAACTATCCATCACTATGATCGCACGAAACATTATATTTCCATGGTCAGTTTCCAAGGTAACATTGACACAATCAACTACAATGATATATAAGATTCAATAATTAGTATAATATATTTTTATTATGATATATTTTTTCAACATGTGATTATTTTGATAAATATTATATTCTCATTCATTCTTTTAGAAAACAATTCATTTGTTCTTGTGTCTACATTATTTTTTCATTTGATAACATTAATTCCTCATATTATCAATGGTATGTTTCATATAGTAATTTGGTTTTATCAGTTAGTCACTTATATATCATTTTTATCAATTTTTGTTTTATATTATTTCACTTATATTGGGTAAATTTTCAATCATTGTATATTTTCATAGTAATTTAATGAAATTGTTATTTTTTCAATTTTTACGTATAAATTGTAGACTGTCATAAAACATAAAAAACTTTATCTTTGTAAATATGTTGTTGGTTTATTAAAATAATGAGGTATTGCCCAAAGAAAAAAATTATTCTCCATTGTATCATTTTATAAAAAAATAATTCACCCTTTTAATCAATGACTAATTTTATACCAAGCCTTATTCTATGACTTTTTATTTCTGATCTATGATTTTCTAGGTATGGATTTATATATATGTAAATTATAGCCATATTATCATCACATTCTATCTCAGTATTTATTTTTTTCACTTATGACTACTATTACATGGAATCTAATTTTATATTAAAATATTCATAAAAACCATTTTCAAAACATGCCAAATGAGAGAGAAATATTTAGAAGAATAAATTTTAAAATTAATTAAAAATATGTTTAGATAATGTGTCTATTAAATTAGTCTGAATTTTCACATACAATATTAATATTCTTGAATAATTAACAATGTATGATTATTATCATTATTTAGAAACTTCTTATGTTGTATTATTCTTTTTATACTAGTGTTATATAACGTACTTAAATATTTAATCTCATGTTGGATACTTTAATGATATTTTGTACATGATTCACAAATGACTTTTGTATGATGTCTATAGTAAATGTGGCCATAATTCCATCATCTCCTAAATAATATTCACAAAATATATTAACTTTTATACCAAAATTATACATTTCAATAAATTATTTAATTGTAAATATTTATAATTCACTATGATATAATAATAGAGAGGGTAAGTCATGCTTACACATGAGTAACGTTTTAATTTTTCAATGATCACTATGACAAAAAATGCATCATTTTATATTTATAAAAATATTATAATATCATTAATTTAATATTTATCATTTAAATATTCTTATATAACATTTATGAGATGTAGTAATGAAAAACGAATCACATTGCATCATGGAGGTGATAGTTAACATGTACGCATGAATGATGTTATCAATTTTATGTTTATGGGATTTAAAGAACATAAATGATATATTATAATTTTATAATGGTAAATATGTCATGAATTTCAAATATACACAATAATTCTATCATTATAACTAGTTTTGAGAGACGGTGATGGAAAATAAATTATATTAGTTCGTGAGGCGGTAGTTCACCATACACCCAAACGATAATGTTTTTCCTATTTGATTGAATTGAAGATGGATTAAGGTGACTATATTAAAAAGATAAAATCCTATTATATTAAGGATACTAGAGATATTATTTCATCATGGGGGAATAATATTTGAAGGATGTGTAAGAAAAATAAATTAGAAATACATTATTAAAAATGATACATATTCTTCTGATGAAAAAATTTGATTATCACATTAATACCCCTATAGAGTGTGTAGTTCCAAAAATATGACCTTCATATTGTGGTCATGAATTATAGGACTCTATTTGAGAATATAATTGTTGAAAAAATAGGTTTTCTGGTATTAAAAAAATAGAAGAATATATTTTTTTATATGAGTGGGGATTCCCAATCTTGTAATTTATCAAAATATTAATTTAATATATATAAATTCTCTATTTAGATATTTTACAAAGTTATTTATTTATAATATATAATTATTTTGGCTCAAATAATCATAATTTAATTAAAATTATATATTTATGTTCTATTTTTGAAATCCATATCTTTTTCAAAAATAATTAATTATTATTATTATATCATGTAATATACACACTAAAGTTTAATATTAATACAATAAATTACCAAGTAATCAAAAAATGACTCACTGATGATATATATTGAAATTAACCAATTATTTTTTTGAATTTAATATTTTTCTAAATTATATCAAATTATATATATTTTAATATTTTTAGTATCATTTATTTTATGTTTCCATTAATTAAACAATTACTACATCATCATTGTCTTGCAATTTAATTAATTGATTTTTTTCTAAAAGTTGATAAATAAATTAATATTACATACATAATAATTTTATCTAATTAAATACAATTTATAATTGAATTTATCCCATATAGATCACCAAATTAAAATTATATTTTATGATAAATACAAAAGTGAAAAAGTTGACTTATACTTGAATATAATTTTTAAAATGCCCAACTCTCATCAAGTCATTCCAATGGTTATAAATTAGACACAATGATTATTTTGGAAAAAAAATAATTCAATTAATTTTGGAGAGTGTTAATACAATTTAATAATATTTATTGTAATATATTTAACTATTATTACCTAATTTCACTTTAGCCTTGATAATAAAAAAATTAAAATGCTAATATTAATAATAATTCCAAAATATAAAAAGGTACTGATTTATTAAATTTGAAACATCATATTAAATATATTGAATAAATATTTCTAATTTCACAAAAAACATAATTCATCGAAATTAATTAAAAATTAAATACGTTGTTGAAATGAGATAATATTTTTTTATGTAAAAACGTTCCAAAGTTCACAAAGTTTTAAAATCCATTATTAATTTGAAATTTATTTTGAATAACTAAATTTGATTAACTAATAAAATTATGATTTAATTATACTTTACAATTTAAAAATATATATATTTAACATTGTAAATAAATTTGATGAAAAATTACATTAAATTAAAATGCACAATTTATTCATTATTCATAAAAGAATTATATTTATTAGAAAAATACTAAAACCTCAACCAATTTAAATTTATCTTATCGTTATTAAAATAATATGTTTATTTTTTTAAATAAAACTTATAATAGTTTAAAATAATTTTTTTTAAAATAATTACACCCCCAAAAGTTGGTGAAAAATTATTTTGAAAAATAATTCATCTATGAATAAAATTCAATTTCAATTTATAGTCAAAAAAATTCATGGTCCCAGAAAATCTTGTCCCTATAGAATTAACACAAATATTGGATGTGGAACAACAAGAGGTTTACATAGGTGATTGGGAAACAAACCAAAGACATCTATGTCAATAAGATAAGAGAGAAGGTACGTAGCAACAAAGGACCATCTAAAGGACGCCTCTGATATTTATCTCTTTGATCAAGTGTCAGCAACTTGGTTATTCTCCCTATGAGTATGGGTGGAATCCAGATGAAAAAAGTCATAACGTTGAATACTTTTAATCAATGATATAATAATTATCCTTGGTAGATTTCCATATATTTCCTTTAAAATTTTCACCACTATGGTGGAGTCGGATGCCCCCTAGATATGTATCGATCCATATTGGACATCATATTGGATAGATTTAATCATCTTCCATAGGTCATCACCCATTACAGATTCAATTCTAATATAGTAATAGAAACATACTTTAATGATACCCCGATGGGTACTGATGATAACATCACATCCTAACAGTCCTAGTGCACAAAAGGGTGACACATCTACAATTTTTTCGTCCATTAAGAGATGGGTGGAATCCATCTAATTGATGTAAATATCACAGGCTTCCAAAACCTACTAGGAACAAAAAAATGTTTTCAAAATAAAAAATCTATAGATATTTTTATTCATTGATCCTATTTGAATTTTGGTTGCTATGAAAACCTTCATGTACATAATATTCATAAAATCGTATAAAGAGGGAATGTGATTTTTAAAAGAAATTCCTCTCTTGCCTTCAAAATGAAGTCAAAGGTAACAACAACATCAATTATCAGCAGTGAAGAATCTAGTAACTATGTTCAACAGTAGTAAATGAGGTAACGAATTCATCTTGGCATTCCTGTAATATACAATCAATAAACACATTTTATAATTGTGTCTAGATTCTCTATGAATTCTAAAAGCATTATAAAACATGCTAGATAGTTTCATCATCTTTCATACAATGTTAGAATACATTATCCAGGTGGATCATATTTTTCTTGTAGGGGAATTTTTTATAGGAATTCATCAATTCAAGTCCATCCAAAGAAGCTAGTAATACTATGAAAATATTAATGGATTGTTGAAATCGTTCAACAATAGGGGACTGGGTTTGGAACCATAAAACATGTACCCGTTGTACACCCTTGAGTTTAACATTCCATTAGAGATGGGGGTGTAGGATATAATTTCAAAATCAATGAAGATTCAAATCCATTATTCTATCCTGATTTGAGTGGATGAACGAAACCACATTTTACAATTCATATTAATATCTATAATGGAAGGGATATCCATGATCGGAGGAACCTTCATTCTGTTATTTAAGGCCATGCACAACCATTTTTTGGTCCACATATTGAGATCAAAAGCATTCAGACAAGTGAATTTGACAATTTTATAATTCCACAATATACGTGTAAAAAAGATTTCCATGTGGAAGAATAAATATACATATAATGCCATGTATGTTTCATTGCAATAAATTTGAGTGATAGAACCTCTAAAGAAACTTATTTTGATGTCTCCAAGGTCAATATAAATTTTCTAATAAGGACATCATTGAATGTTTTTAGATCCATATTTTCCTTACCCCCAATCAGTGGGTTTGATGCATTCATTACTAGATATTATTATGTTCTTCTTTTAATTGATGGATGTTTTCAAAAAAAAGTTTCCAATAAAAACATGAAGATCCTTAATAAGAGTATTAGGCCCCCTATAAATAGAAAAAATATATAAACATTGATTTGATAACATAATTCACAAGAAAAAATCTTCTTGTATGGGAATTTTGTTCCCTTTACATTTAGAAATTTTGGAAATAATTCAAGAGTATATACATTTACGGTATCCTATTTTAAACTATCAAAATAATAGAGGAAACCCAATGTACGTAAATTAAATAGTCTTTTTCATGACTCAAACATACATAAAAACCCTATTCATCCTAGAAAACATTATCCCACTCCAATACATATTAATGTAATTATTCTATCATTTCACCTGTCCTAAAGTTTCCTCATATTGAGAAATGATTTTCAAAATACATGAAATTTTACCGTTATCATTATATGCATTCCAGGTAACCAATTTTTCATTTATGATTGATCTGACATATTATCTTTTATATCAAAAAATTCTTTTCCTTTTAAAAAATCAAGATGTTACAATATACAAAACAATAAGAAAATTTTATTCCCATAATTTGAATTATGGATCAAAATTAGGTGTTTTACATTTCAAAATATATTTATTCAAATCCCACACAAGAAAAAGATCTACGAAATTACACTATAAAATATTCAAAGCGATGTATAACGTTCAAATAAGTTAACACATACTAGGTTTAAATTTATGAAAACATGGTTTGGGAAGTTAAATATAACTGTTAATGACTAAAAGAGTGTGGTAGAGAACATGTTCAATGAAATTTTATCCATCCTAATGCCATAAATATGTGATGGGTCAAAAGACAATTGATAAAAATAAAGGGATAATGGTTTTTTTTTAAGAAACATTTCCTATATTTGAGAACATATTTTACAAAATGTATTAAGAATAAAATAAAACATAGGTGAAAAGTAGAGTCTCATCCATTAATAATCCTCCCCAAGAAACTGATATTTGTCACAAAATAATGATTATTAATGATGAATTTTTCACAATTAACGCACCACAATAAACATCTTGATAATTGAATTATCCATAAAATATTATCTATCTATCTCCCAGTTGTGAATCATTAACCAATGCCAAAATGGTTATTTTAAGATAACATAATTTAAAGAAAACATTTATATGATTAACAACTATATTAATCTCAAAATTTCAACAGTATTACCCAAATTTCTATGTATTCCACTCAATAAATAAAATTTCTTTAAAATAATGAAAACAATATAAATTAATTTTGAACCCAAAATTTAAAATAGATTTTATCAAATATATATTCAATATTATTTTTAAACCTTATCGCCAAATAACATTATTTAATCATAATGTTTCAAAGAAAAAATTTATTTTTCTAAATTAAATTATCTCCATGTTATGATAATTATTTCAATAAACAACACTTATAATCATAATTCACCAAAAAAATCATATCTTCTTCTAAAATATAATTCAAAATTAATATATAAAATTTAATTATATAGTATTTTGTTTACCTTGATCATATTATATTTCAAAATAGTGAATATATCCTGAAATAAAATTAATCAGATAATCCCCAGATAACATTTCAAATTATATAGAATATTGTCCCCAATGTTATATTATTGTAACTATAATAAATAATATAGATAAAAATGTTATAACGCCCTTGGAACCCACGTAGGCTAGTAATTGGCGATGTACCCTTATTTTCCTTTAATTATGGGATCAAAACTCGTGGCCTTGCAATAAATGATATGTTTTCATTCGTATTATAGATTTTCTAATTTCTAAAACTATATAATTCTTAAAACATTCCTAAAATATAATAAAATACTGAAAAATAACCATAACATATTTTAACATCAAAAGTTATATCATACCATTCATTTTTCATCCCAGAATGTAATAACCCATAATTACCTCGTAAATAAATATCTTATAAAATACCGTTATAGACCTTGAAATTTCCTAACACAACACCTCAAAAGGTAATCTTAGACCATGATCATATGATAAACCATAAAATTATACAATAGTTATGATATTCCAAGCACTTAATAAAAACTTAAAATCAATATAGTTTTCTAAACCTCACTCTAATACTAGTTGTAGAGAACCCAAATTAACCATAACTTATTCTAGTGATTTTTTACTTTAATTTATTTTCCAATTTTTATTTTGGTGTATTATTTTATTGAATTTGGGAGAATTGTTTCACTAGAATTTCATACCTTATAAGTGGAAACGTATACAAAGTTTAATTTTCTTTCCACGAATAGAAACTATTTTAAAATAAAACTTGATTTATTTCAAGATACAACCCCAATACATTCATCATGAAATATTATTTTTTCATATCAATAATAATACCTATGAAAAAAATTTAAATCCAGATATGAGAAAAAAAAAGTATATATATTTTACATAATGAAAGAAAATGATAAGTCCATCAAAAACATTAAAAGAGATTAACAACATTTTCTTAAAAAATTAAAAAGAATAAAAAAATCACATTTTTTACATTGTATAAAAGAACCATTACACTCCTGCATTCACCCATTCAAATGTGATATCCATGTGGTCAAATCCCTCCTCTAGAGTATCCAATGCCATATATAGAAATAATGGGGCCCCCACTTCATATAATCTATATCGGGTGGATTCATCTTTCATTATCTATAACAGTGATCATGCTTTCATAAATGCAATATCATGATAACCTATGGTCTATAATAGGGATCAAACCTTATTATATAATTGCCAAAAACCAAATCACGAATAAAACACATGAAAATACTTTTAATCATATGTGTATCACACTTCCACAAGTTAAAATACCAATTTAATCTAAACATTTATTTTAAATCTAAAAACCACACTAATAATAAATAAAGTACAATAATTAGAAATATATTTTAAAACATATAATGTTAACAATATATAATTAATTAATAATGAAAATGTAATATTTCATTCATTCTTTATATTATAAAAAAACATTCAAGATTTTAAAAATAATTTATCTATTTTTAAAAACCAATTAAAATATTTAAAATAGCATTTTTAAATCATTATGTAACATGAACCATTGAAAAAATTTATATAAATGTGAAAAATATCATTTTATAAAATTTATAACCATATAAAAACATGCACAAATACCATTTCGAAGGCATGGGCATGAGAGAGAATGATATGGAAGTATAAATAATTAAAACATTTAAAATGATATTTTAGATAAAAAGTCCCATACGTTGAGTTTAAACTATCACATAAAATATTTTTCATCCTAAATAACAAACCGAAGATAATTATTTACTTTATTTATAACCTTATTAATGGTTTTTATTCATATTATATCATGTTATATCAATTATATAATTATTTAATCTCATGCTTGATGTTTTGAAGATATTCAGCATAGGTGTCCAAAATGACTATGAGATAATGTCTGTCATCTAAGTGGTCATATTTCCATCATCTCCAAAAAAATATTCCTGAAAAATTAATAACAATTTCACATCATGTGGAGTGTCCACTACAGTTTATGTGCTAAAACAGGAATCCTTTAAGATATCAAGAGCATACCTGCGTTGTATGAGATATATAGTTTCCTCAGAATGTGAGACCTCAATGCCAAGGAATTAGGTGAGGGGACTAAGATCTTTGGTGTGAAAGTGGCAGTGAAGGTGTGCCTTGAAGTTATTGTTCTTGTGGATTCTCTCCCTATGATGATGATATCATCAACATAGACCATTAAAAAGATACACTTGTGCGTCGTCTTAAGGAAGAAGAATGTGTGATCTTTCATACTGCGAGAGAGCCCAAAGGATGTGGCGATAGTGCTGAAGCGGCCAACCCAAGCCCGAGGAGACTGCTTGAGGCCATAGAGGGACCAACGGAGGAGGCGAACATGGGAGTCAGCACCAGAGACACAAAAGCCAGGGGGCTCCTACAGGTAGACTTCTTCGTCAAGAAATCCAAGGAGAAAGGCATTCTTGAAATCCAGTTGATGTAGCGGACATTGATGTTGAGCATCCAGAGATATGAATAGGCAGACATGGGCCATCTTGGAGTTCGGAGACAATGTATCAAATTAGTCGATGCCATATGTCTGAGAAATTCCCTTTTCCAGAAGCTGGACTTTGAGGGAAAAAGAGAGCCATCGGTATTAAGATGGATGGTATAAATCCATTTGCAGATGATCGAATGTTTAACGCTGGGAGGGGGACTAGATCCCATGTCTTGTTATCATCCAGATCTTTCAATTCATCCTGTGTTTCCGCTAGCCATCAAGGGTGAGATTTGGCTTCACTAACTGTGTGAGGAATCAACGCTATCTCTGGAGCTGACAATCCCTTATATGATGATACAAAGAGAGGATAATTATGACATGATCAAGTACATTTCCAGAGTGCAATCGGAAAGCCTTCGGGTTCTGTGATAGGAGCATCGGAAAAAGTAGCAACAATGTTGTCCTCGACTTGGAAGGGGGGTACAGTCGATTGACAATGAGAGTAGGTATGTCCAAAGAGATGAATAGTTGGAGGAGACACCAGAGGTGGGTGAATCATGAGAGGAAGGAAGTCATCGAAGGTAGTGTCCGGATGAGGAGAGGGTGGAGTGAAAGGAGATCCCTAAAAAAATGATACAATGAAAGAGGTGATATATCCGCATATGTTTGGACAGAAGCATGATTAGCCACTCTAAGTGGGGGAATATCTAAGAAAAATACACTAAAGGGATGTGGGAGAATTTTTAGAGAGATTGGGGTGAGTGTCTCATAAATAGAGTATACATTTGAAGATGCAGAGTAGAAGGGAGTGAGGAGGAAGAGAGGCGAACAAATAACGAAAAGGAGTCTCCCCCTAAAGGATGTAGGAAGGAAGAAGATTGAGTAGGTATGTAGTAGTGAGGATGGAATCCCCCCAGAAGAGAAGAGCCACCTTGTTGTGGAAGAAGAAGGAATGAGCAGTTTCAAGAATATACTGGTGTTTTTCTCTACCACTCCATTTTGATGAGGGTTATCAGGATAGGAGGTATGATGTATGAGGCCTTGTGGCCACACAAACTGCTGAAATGGAGTGGATAAGTATTCCAACCCATTGTCGTAGAATAGGCATTTTACAGAGATAGAAAATTGTGTCTGGATCTCTGGGTAAAAGGTCTGAAAGGTGGGGAAAACTTATGTCGTATCTCATAGAAGGTAAAGCCATGTCATTCGAGAAAAATCATCAAGGAAGGAGATGTAATATTTATACCCAGATTAAATCGAGGTGGCACATGGATCTCATACATCGAAATGAACCAAATCAAAGGGTTTGGAAGACCGTATGTCAATTTGAGGAAAATATGATGTGTGATGGTGTTTCGCAAAGCTACATGCCTAACGATGAAAAGATAGATGCAGACTAATGTCTGGATAGAGCTGATGAAGAGAAGAGGCGGAGGGATGGCCCAACCAAAATTCGAGGTCCATGTCATAACCAAGGACAAACGGGTAGGCGATGGATGTCGGGACATCAAACATGTACACCCCATCGCGGAGCTGGCCTCTACCAAGTTCATGGTTCTTCGTCTGCTCCTGAAACATAACAGAATACGAGGTAAAGATAGCATTATAATTGAGATCCTTGGTCATCTTGATTATGTAAATCATGTTAAAGGGATTTCATGGTACATGGGCCACCGTGGATAGGTGAAGGGATGAGGTGAGAGAGCAGGTACGAAAGACGACAATGGGGATAATAAAACCATCAGCAAAAGTGATGGCTGATGATCCGGTATAGGGACGATAGTTGGAGAGTATACCTGCTTCCCCGGTAAGATGGTCGAACGCACCTGAGTCAATCATCCAGGTAGGGAAACTCTGACTAAAAAAATCAGTGGTGCCACTGGAGTGGGAAAGAGATTCTAAGGAAGATCCTGGAAGGGATGTGGTCCTATGATCATGAATCAGGTGGATCTCAGCCTCGGAGAGATCATAAATATGTCGTAAGAGCAGTAGCCGGAGGGGATGCATCTTAGAGCAGAGTCTGGACCTGTCATGGGGTTGAAGAGGGATAGCCATGAAGGTCCCATCAACGGTCAACCAGGAGGTCGAGCTTACCACAGTGATGACAAAGGGGGAGAGTCGGCCGTCACCAAGACTGCGTCCACGAGGGCCGGTAGGGTATCCACCACCATGTCCATGGAGAGAAAAGTGATTAGGGCAAGGGGTGGGTGGGGAATGTTCTTGATTAACCTTCCCCAAGAGATGATAAAACTGGGGTATATCAGGTGTAGAAGGGCTGGAAAGCATCTCGCTGGCTATCGTGGCATAGTTAGGGGTGAGGCCATTCAGGAGATTGAAAATGCAGAGCTAGTCCCATTGAGTATGTGCATCTGTCGGAGTCTGAGGAATGGCCATTAACTATTTTAGTTCGCTAGGGATACCTTTACATTCCAATATATAGGCTGGAAAGGTCTGACCCAGCTGTTGGATGTGTGATAGACGCTGGAGAATGTCAAAGACCCGAGGTAATTTTTTGGTCTTGTAATACATGACAGTCAATGAATCCTGTAGTTCTCTGATATTATTGGTGGTCCGGGTAACATCCTTTTCCGATCGGTCCATGGATTTGATCAGTAATGCGAATATTTTGTTATCACCATGTTTCCATGATTGGAATTCCATTTCAACCATGGAGGCTTGAGGATTCTCAAGATGATAATGAAGGTTCATGTCCCACAGGGACATCAAGACTGTATTCTGCCAAACGGATAAATTGGTGGGGTCCAGCCGGTCATCGATGATCCAGGAGGAGGCAGTGATCATGGAAGTCAGAATCGAGGACACGTCCATGGAGTTCAACGAGAGGTGCGGGTGGCGCGGTTGTTGGGAACAGCCGGAAGGTCGGGTGGGAGCGGGGACCGCCAGGAAGATCCGGGGAGGTCGAGGCCGGTGTTGGGCCGCCGAGATGAGCGTGAAAGGAGGGTGGGGCTGGAACAGGGTTTTTGGAAGCTTCACGATTTAAGGGAGGCCTTCGGGGCTGTCGCGGGGTTTCCGGAAGCCACACACTAGAAGGGAGGCACCAGGGATGGCGAGGGGTTTTCGGAAGGTGTAAGCTGGAAGGGAGGCACGATGGAGTGTTGAGATCAAGAGAAGACTATGGGGCGAGGTGGCTGGGACCTGCATTTGGAAATGGCGACAGCGTGAGGCGTGTTCTCGAGGAGCATGCCAATGAGGGGTGTCGGGGTGCGGCGTCTGAGGGAGATCGGGTCACCGAGAGCCACGCCGGGAGCCGGGGCGAGGGGCAAACACTGGGTGAGGGCGCTAGGAGGGGAGATTCTCTAGAGAGAGAGTCTCTGGGAAGGGCAAAGCTAGAGGGGTGTCGTGCAGGAGAGAGGGCCACTGGGAAGGGAAATACAATTGGGGAGGGAAAAAGGACTGGAAAGAATCGGGAATCAACTAGTGATGGAGGGTTCAAGATTAATTTCCCTTTGATACCATGTAATTGGTGAATTCCCCTTACCTCAATGTGAGGTGGATACATTCTTTTATTAATGAGTAAAAAAATTACAAGGTGGGTATGTCCGATGTGGGACTAAGAAATACCCAAAAAACTTAAATGGGGTACAAAAATTATTTTTATGTAATCAACCAATGGGTATCCTTATCAATTATGTAATATTTTTAATAATGAAAATTTGATTTATTAAAATGAATATTGATTATTTTTATTTATATATTACAGGTGACTCAACCTGCACATGAAGAGATCAATGGAATTTCTGCAATAGAGTTGTACTACATGAAATACAAAAAATAAGATGAAGAACAATTTGGGGAAATCATCAGACATTGGGCCAGGGACTACCCTAGCAGTGGATCAAACCCTGTATTTGGGAGCATCCCAGTCTAGTCTCCGAGGTATTGAGGTGTCATCAAGAATTACATCATAGGGTTTTAGATTACATTGGGAGATGGTTTTCATATTCGGTTGTTTCCTCTATCCTCTATATGGGGTCGGAGTGTCCATGTTTCATTCATAGTTTAATGACGTATCTAAATCACATATATTCATCGTAATTGAAGGATTGGGTGAGTCTAAATACTTTTTTTTACTTGTAGGAATCTGATGTCCACTGCTTTGTGTTTTTTATAATATATGTTTCTTTTGTTATAGTGTTCAATGTGGGGTTTGTATTGTATACCGCAGATGGTATTTTTTTTTGTTTTCGATTATCTTTCATATGAACTAATGATTTATATATTTATTTTCCCCACATTTTCTCTACTAAACATAAACCAAATAGATGTAATCACTATATATGTAATGAAAAATAACATAAAACCAAATTGAGGTAATTACTATCTATTTTTTAGAATAAAATATCGCAATTCAACACTAGTCTTAAAAACCCATCACTCAACATATGTTTGAAATTAGGTTTTATTATATAATTACTTTTATATTTTAGTGAATCATGTCTTTATCCATTTGTGCTTGGTCATTCTATTCGGATAATGATTTCTATATTAGTAATGGTGGATCTTTTGTGTAGTTTCGGGATGCCAACTAAATTCTACTAGGAATTTAGGTTCTTCTCATAGAACAACATGAGTTAGGGAATGTTTTTGTGTGGAACCAATTGTCTTGGATATGTCTTCATTCCAATTTAAATTTTAAGATGGTTCTACATACCATGTCAATGAATATATTTGAGATATCATTTCGGTGCACCTACATTTAGATGACACTGAAACTTATATAATTCCCTACAGTTTTTTCAAACCTATGTGATTACAGATTTTTTATGTGAAACTATTTCCCTATTAGTCATTCATAGATTTTTCTAGAGTGTTTATTGACCTATTTTTTAATTTATCATACATTGTGATTTAACATATTTTTTATACATATTAATGGTTCTACATACCATTTCGCTTCCCCTACATTGAATCTCCAAACAACATCCTTTACACCTTAAACTCCATTTGACTTAACTGAGTCCAACTCCCCCTTTTTCTCTTTCACTATTTATTTCATTGTACATAATAATGTTTTTGTACCCAATAATGTTTCGTAAATGTAGATGAAATAAATTTGAAATCTCTATGCAAAAATATAGAAAATCCATTACATTATTTTTATCAAATCATTTTTCAACTATTTAAATAGTGTCTCTATACTGTATACACTTCTGTTTCAATTTTATGCACAACTAATTTTTGACTAAGATATATTCAATATTACTATTTGTTCTCAACTTTTAAAAATAATATTATCTTATTAAAAAATAACAATTAATATCTATCACTGTGCGTTTGCACAGGCGAGTACTAGTTACTATTATATAATAAGATAATAAAAAATATCAAATAATTAATGAATACTATTAAATGTAATTGTCTTCCCATCGTCATGCAAGACACAAATTTATGCCATAATTTCATGTGTTTGTTTAAAATGACAAAAAATTTAATATTTTATAATCTATGGGTTATTGTTGCTATTAAAGTTATTATTTTTGATACTATCATTATCAAATATGTATTATGATAATTTTTATGTTATAATGGTGATGAATATTATTGTTTATATGGGATTTTTATGACATAAATAAAAAAATTGATCATAATAAATGATTTTTCATTTTGGTATTCTTGGTTTAGAATGATAACTTTTCAGTAAATATTTATTTAAAATATTATTAATTAAATTTATAATTTATATCAAAATAATTGTAATAAATTTCATAATATAAAATTTATTAATTATATACACACTCATAATAAATAAGAAATTCAGTTGATGATAATATGATATATGTTGTGTGTGGAGGTAGAAGTCCACACATAACAGTAGTGACCTTTTCATTTTTCAAATGTATGAGAGAGTTATATATAATTAGAATCAATTAATATAATTAAATTAAACTATACAAAAAATTATTCCATTACACTACTATATTTTGTATAGGTCATATAGATATTTGATTTGAAAAATAAGTGAAAAATGATAAGGAGTAGATAATACCCATGTTAACAGTTCGATTCATCTATGATAACCACTTAAAAATTAATTGATATGTTAAATTCTTTATATCCTATATTTATGAAACATGTAAGATATCTAATGGAGAGTAAAATTAGTCATGATTTCTATAGGCATTAGAAAGATAGAGTGGTTTGAAGATGGTGTTTGTGAGCATTTTTTATACGAGAAAAGAGGTTGTTTTCCATAGAGTGGATTGTTTGGTGTGGGGAAAATATAGAATCACATGTAATTTTGGTGTGATTGGTAGATATTGGTAATTATTATAGATATTTATTAATTTAAAACATTACATAAGTCATTTATTATGTCAAAATTTCATTTTAATTTTACTAATTTAGAGCCACTTTATGTTCTATAATTTTAAGGTTATTAATTTTCATTAAAATTTTACATGCTACTTATTTTCCTTACATAAAATATAATATATTACAAATTAATATTTTCTGAAAGATTAATTTATTCAATAAATATAATTCAATTTAGAAATACTTAAAAAATAAAATTTATATTATGATATATTATATATTAAAAAAAAATTTGTAGAACATTGATAGTTGGAATATTTAGATGTCATAACGAAATTTTTTTGCCAATAAAGAATTAAACCCGAGTTAATCAATTATATATTTTTAAAATGTGTTTTATACTACTTTTACCCCAACATATTTAGTACCATTTAATTATATCTATATTCATTAAATATTAATTTAAAAATATAAATTTTATTCACAAATTTCACTTATATATATTTAGAAATACATTACTAATTTTTTTCAATGATTTTGTATAGAAAATGAATATTACCTTTCTATATCTAAAAATTTGATATGATCGGTAATCATATTTATTCATTCCAATAAAATAAAAAATTATAATTTTTATATTTAATAATTATATTTTTATCATAATAAAATGAATTATGTCTCATTTAGGTTCGGTTATGCATGTTTCCCAAGATATTAAATTGAATATTTAATGATGAAATAAGATGTAAAATTGTGTCCTCTTATACACAATCCCACAATAATTTAGAAAAAACATCCTGAAAATCTTACATAACATAGAATAATCTATCAACCTATAGTAGCAATAAAATTAATCATAATGTAGAAAAAAATTACAATATTAATTAATGTACTTGTATTCACATTATTATAATCATTATATAAATTATAACATTAATTTCTCAATATTTATGGTAAATCATTAAATTTAGAAACATCATTCTTCATGAAAATCCTTACATTTTTTAGTTATCACATAATATACTATAAGTTAATCACATCCATTCTATTCCATTAATATTTCCCATTTGATAAATTATCAGTTAGAAAATAATCCCAGTTCACAAACTAATTTTTTTATATCACATTCCATGCAAATGGTTAACTACAACCCAACCCTATATCAAATATTAAACCACTTTATTCACAAGAAATAAGTCATTCATCCATGACCAAAATTATACCACATTAAATTCATAATAATAATTAAAAAACACATAAACTTATTTCAACCTACTGAATCACACGTAGTCATGGTAATATAGATTCCACATTAGAAATAAATAATAGAAGAAGATCCCTTGGAAAATGTTGTTATGGATAATTCTTTCTTATCAAAATATAATTCCAATTTTGACCATAATCACTATAAATTCTATATTTCCAAACATTCAAGTCAATATATCATTTATAGGATAGAAAAAATTATAGATCTTATAGTCATACCATTATTAGCTTCAATCAATAACATAATAACACATCATAATGATCAATACAAGGAATTTGAAATAATAAAAAACAATGATATAAAAAAAATCATACCAATAGAAAATCTCAGTAAGAAATCATCTTTATACACTGTATTTCATTTTAAATGATCATTACACAAAAATTTATTATTAACACACTTTTAAATTACTAAGAAACTATTTCATTAACATCATAAAGTGTTTATTATTTTTTGAGCGGTGATTTATTCATATCTACAATAGAATCTAATCTCTCAATATAATAGCCACATCAAACCAAATTATTTAACATATGAAAATAAAAAATAATTAATGTGATAATCAAGGGATTTAATATTTCTCACCATATATTTAATTAGTCAAATTATTATATTTCATATGTTGATACATTTAATCCATTTAATGTAAATATAATAATACAAGTTCATCAATTTCATAAATATAAATTAAAGATGAATAAATAGATGAGAAACATGAATTGAATAATAAATTCTTCACTATATTTAAATAATAAATATAAAACATAATCATAGAACCCTACTCTAAAATATTTAGTGAAAGACAAATTTACAAAATAAAAAACATATTTTATTCTACATGATAAAATTCCACTATATTCATTACCCATTTAACCCTTTATATACCACCATAATGATTTAATAAGCATTATAACATAGGGACTGGAATTAAATGAAATGGGTGACGTCAAATAATCACGAAGGGATAACATACAAGGAAAATAATGTTTACATCACAATATTATAATAAACCATAAATAATGAAAATTAACTTCTAAAGAGAACAAAAATCCTTATGTGTTATCCATAAGAATAAAAAACTCAAATGATTATACTCTAAGCAGGACATGGGAAAATAAAACATGAATCATATAACCATACTCACAGAATATACAAAAAAATTAAAATCATAAACATAATTTTCCTTGTCATTTTGAATCATTATTTTCAACACACAATTCAATAAAAATGTTATGAAGTGTTACTAGCTCCATCGCACCTAACATTTTTTCAACTAAGCTACATGATATGATTTCCAAATGTGTATTTTTAGTTAGGATAAAGTCCATCATAGTTTATTTTTTTTAACCTAATAATTTTTTATATGTTTAGATGAAAAATTTAGTGTGGATCTATATTTCATCAAAATATCACTTTTTGAACCTAGATACTCATTAATCTATTCAAATAACAATTCTATATCATGACATATAATCAAGAACCCAATTCATTGGGGGTGATAGAGGTCTCCCCCATCCTATAATCCACACCTTTTTTCCATCTGAGAAAAATAATTATCACAACATAAATTAAACCATATAAGGAAAATTGTTTTCATATCATTTCAAGTTCATAATATAAATATCTCAATGATTTATAATGGGTTTCACAGAAAATTTATTATTATAATACCATGATCATTAAAAATAAGATAATATATAAAACTTTTTAGAGAATTCCAATAATAATAACATAAACTGGGTTATCTGAACACAACATCTTTAAAGATAAAATTTCTAGGGTAATTATATGTCAAAATACAAAGGTTTTTAATAAAATCATTAATATTTGGATCAAAATATACTTTAATTTTTTTTTTGATGATACGCCTTTTAGTAACAGTACTATAATAATGCCCAAATATTATATCTTTCAAACGACATAATTGTAATGAAAAAAGTGTAGGGATTATATTTTTATAATATTAACAGTAAAATATATTTTGATAATGTAGAATATAAAATGAGATAATTTTTACTTTAAAAATGGTCATTGTACTTCCAATATTATTTAATTTAATAAAAATTAGACCATTGAATGTTATATAGTATTGTCATATGGGAAGGAAAATACTTTAAGAACAGTTTTTTAAAAAGAATATTTAATAATGAAACATTAAAAAATTCATTGTCGATATAAAAATGAATTATATTTAGGATGTTGATGTTTTTTGAAATAGTGGAAAATGATTAGAACTTTTTGAAATACCATTTATAAAAACATACATCTTCTATAGGATAAAAATTTGTTTTCAAAAATGATTAAATGGAATTAAAATATCTATTTTGATTAAAATAATTTTTGAATCCCATTGGGAAAATTGAACATTAGATGAATGTAAAAACATTGGAAGAGAAGAAGAATACATTAAAGAGATTAAAATTATATTTAGTATAGAATAAATTTAAAAAAATCATGATGATTAGCACCTAGATATTTTTTTTAAAAATACGATGGATAGAAAATAGTAAACAAAACCTATTTTAGATACTCATATTTTAGTCATAATATTTTTTGGATATTGAATGAATTATTTTTTTGAACATGTGCTAAAACAGAAGGTTATTCTGGTGACTAATTTTCCCAGAGTGAATATTTGAATTATAAAAAATATATTAATATCACTCTTTTCTAGTAGTGTTGAAAATGTAGAATATATATTGGATGGGAGCCCATATTCAAAACATAAGGGAACCATTCATTTTATAATTTTGGTTTCATCATATTCATGATATAACCATTATAGTTATTGGGAATTTGTGATAATGTATTTATGAACACAAAATAAATAAAACAAATATATAATTTATTTTCTTTTTTCCATTATCATAGTGAAGTTGATTCTCCATTAAATACTTTTTATAGAAAAATTAAGAGTTAGCAATGTAACCATGTAATTTCAAGAGATTTTTTTGGAGATTTATTAAAGGAGGTTACGCTGAAGAAATCAATCAAATAAAGAATCAACAATTGTTGTGAATTAAAATATTTGAATCTCACTAAGGACAATGAAAAAACATCATTATTCATTAATGATCCATTAAAATCATGGTATTATGTGCAATTGAACATATTTATCCTTTTTTTATATGATGAATTCGAATAAATCGACCATTGGATTGATTCACGGGTCAGTCATATTATGAGATGGCTTTACCTGTGTGGATTTATTGGAAAAATGGATTATATTATTATGTTTATTCATTCATCATTATTTTGTAAATAGATTGAGGCCAACCAAACATGGTTGTGGTTCATTCCTATTATTTTTGATTATTCGTTTTCTCCTGTTTTTCTATGTAAATAACCAGACTTTTGTTTAAATAGTTGTTTGACCCAATATCATAGTAATCAAAATTTTCATACAAGTTTCATTGTGAAATAAATAAATATCAGAGATCATGAATCAATGTGGCATGGGTAATGTGTGATGATAGTAGGAACAATTCAATTATAATGGATTAGAGATATCTAGGTTTTAGTGGTGCAGGTGATGACAATGAGGACGAATGAAGACTTATTTACATGTGAATTTGATTACTGGATACGAGATTGTCGAAATAGAGTTTATAGACCACAATAGATCTAATAATACCACTATGAATCATGGATTAATTTTTCATCTTAGTTATTAATGACTCTGATGAAGGATGAATGGTGGATTTTACAAAATCATGATATATATATCATGTTCATTGGGAACACATGTAGTGTGGGACTCCTTGTGTAGTAAATAGGGTTTTCATGGTGAAGTTAAATATCACAATATTTGGGACTCCACCACATAGATTATATCATCTTCTAAAAACTCAACATGTAACCTAGAGCATAAATGATAATGAAAATGAGTAAAAGGGATCATACTGTAACGTCCCGCTTCTGAAATCCACCATGAGGCGCCCCGGAACCGGTTGGATACATGGCCTCAAGAGAATTTCCCTTCATGCTAGAGGATTCCGACTAGCAGTGAGGGCCTTGGGTGTGATAGTGGGGAAATTATTCCCTCATTGGCAGAGTACACAGCGGAAGATAAACAAACAAACAAAACCAGAAGTAGTAAACAATCCATTCACAAGTGAACAGTGGAATACTGAAATAATAATCTGCTGTAGCACATAAATATAAAATGATGCATGATACATATGTATATAAAAAAATCCAAACAAGTCACCATTTTGTATACAATAAGTACTGAAACAATTCCAAAATAAATAGATCACATTTCCTCATCATTGCAAGACTAAGATTGGTCCCACGCTCTCCAACTCCAAAACAAGTCATGTACCTAAAGTAGAAGGGCACTTGCCATTATGTATACCTACATCAATATAATATATTTGGCCCCAAAAGAATGTCCAAAAAATGTTGGGAGACTAAATCATAGAAGGAAACCACCATAATATATGTCCCTAATAGTAAGTGAATATATGGCAGGTAATGATACCGAAAACCGTAAACAAGAAGGTACTGAACAGTAAGTAATCCGCAGTTTCAAGCATCTAATATGAAAAAAGTTAAACGTCTACTCAAGAAAGAAGGAACAAAAAGGTTTCCCTCTGGGTATTTCTTACAGCCTAACCCCTCTGGTTGAACC
This sequence comes from Viscum album, assembly GCA_963277665.1. Classification (NCBI taxonomy): domain Eukaryota; kingdom Viridiplantae; phylum Streptophyta; class Magnoliopsida; order Santalales; family Viscaceae; genus Viscum; species Viscum album. Next base: position 2,014,146,669 of record OY728159.1, read on the forward strand.
AACAAGAACTTTCAACCCTATGGGAGGCACACGCAGTCTCACCCCTCTAGTTCATCTAATGTATAGACTCTCTAGGGATGCACTTTTTGGTACCGGGACTACGCAGCGGAACCCGGTGGGCTGAGAATTTAAAATTTTTTGCTTCACCGGAGGGAAATAACCCTGTCAACTCCAGTGATCTTGTCCCGGCCTGGTCCTAGGACCTCGCAATGTTTATGCATTGCACAAAAATGAAACTGAACATTTACCTTGTTCAGAATTGATGTGTCCAAGTCTGGCGCAGGATGCCGACAATAGTTGCTCAAAGACTCTGATGTTGAAGCCCACTAGATTGTCCACACATGCCTCAGAAAAATGCTAGCACATTATTCGTCATGATTTGGGTGCTTGCGCAGATCGTTGAAGCTCACTTCAGCACAGTGACGATCACCGCAATGGAAGGAACATCAATCCGAGATGGATGATCTTGAAGATCCTTCTTTGCTTGAGAGACTCTCTCTCTAGATTCCAGGAGGATAGAGAAGATCTCAATCTTGACACATGAATAGTTATCCTGGGATATCCTCTCTCTCAGTTATATAGGGAGTGCTAAAAACACGCAGTACAGATTCTTGGCCCCCGTGTAATAGACGTCTGCTATATAAGTGATATAAATAATTATTTATGACAAATAAAATTGTTCCATAAATAATATTTACATTTTATCACATACTTGTAATATATAAATATATTATGTGATAAATTTGAGTCTTTAACTCAACTCATTCCTCTTGCAAATATTAAAAGAACCTAGGAAATTTAAATCCATTTGAATAATATTAATACTGGTTATTACAATATAACTTGTAAATACTTGATAAAATAAATTCAACTTGTTATTCTATACTCGAATAATTAATGAATTTATTTATACTTTGGTGATCCATAGAACATGGATAGTGCTCGAACCCTTTGGCGGGGCCCACGATGTTCTGAATTCATATTCCCAGAATAGGGCAGATTCTCAAGGTGCTATTTTGTGTGACCCTTTAGGCCCTTATCTCAAAAGTAGTGAATAATACCACCGACCTAGAGCAGGGTCTTGCAAACCATCGAGGAACCTATAGAGATAAGGCAAAGTCAAAGAAATGATTGCCTTCCTACGAACATGGTCCATGTAATAAAATATCATTATCATCGATTTCTCAATAAATTAGAATGCATACTAGAGTCATCATTCTTTATTGGCTTTATTTTGTTCGTTGATTTGACTAGACGGTCTAACCTTCAACTACCATGGCCATGGATTTATTGAAGGTGCAACCAACCTAATCAAACAGGCCTAAGATATCTCTTACTGAACTCAAAAGAGACAAAAACTTTCTCGATCATTCAATCATTGACATTCCATTAATGACTTGCCTGATACAAACTACCTCACCACAACATTATCGCCATTTTTTTCGCCTTATATCAAATGTACGTAATTAAATTAAATTCACTGATTATGATATCTAGTCAGAAGACCATTACAGATGTCTGTATATAGGAACAACCAATAACACCAGAAACATGTGGTGTTCCTATTAAGAGGGTATGTCCTCATGATATCAGTTACTAGAGATCATCAAGTGAGAACTTCATGATAAGAAGTCTCAATACTTATGATCCCTCAGCATATGATGGTCACACATCATCTGTGTCCTTTCAGAATGATGTAACTAGACCATAAGACATTACTTTATGATTATTGTCTTGGCATCTCAGGGTTCTCATTATAGCCTGGGACCTACTATAACCATTTGATGTGACGGGAAATCTACAGACATTATCATAAAAAATGGATTCAGAAGTGTTTGGTCGGAAGAACACCCCAAGGAGGGAATGATGGCAAGAGGGGGGGTGAATTGCCTTTTAAAAAATTGATTAACAAATTAAAAATCAAAGTAAAGTGCAGCGGAAATAAAGAAGGCAAGACACACGAAATTGATAACGGAGTTCGGCCAAAACCCGGCCTACGTCTCCGCTCCCAACTCAACCGTTGAGAGATTCCTACCGCTTGCTTTTCAATGGTTATAGCAAGAAACCCACTAGGCTTTGAGGTAGCACTAGGACCTATTACAGCTTGCTTTTATTGGTTAAGCAAGAACCCAATGCTTTTAATGGTTAAGCAATAACCCACTAGCCTTTTTAACGGGTGAAGGCTAGCTCACCGACAACTCAAGCCCTTTAAAAGGAAAGGCTTGAAAAACCTCTTCACACCTTAGTGGTGGTGTGAGAACCCAAAGAAAGGGAGATGAGGAAAGAGTTTGGGGTTTGTAGGCACAAACCCAATTTTAAAGCTCAAAAAGAAATAAAACAATAAAAACCGTTATTTAGGAAGACTTGGGCGCCAAATGATTGGTGGAGCTGATGTAGCGTGCTTCTCCCAAGCTTCTTGAGGTGCTCCTTGGATTGGAATTGGATTGAGCACTAGAGGATCCTTTGAGGAAGTCCACCGGAGGTTGGCCAATAGATGGAAAATGAGTATAGTGGCTTTGTAAATGTTCCGGTTAGTGTCCGGGGCTTCCTCAGCCTTTATTTATAGGCTAGGATCCTTTGGGGAGGCTTCGGAGCCGTTGGAAAAGGCCTCGGAGCCGTTGGGAGGCTTTTGGAGTTGACTGGTCAAAGCCAACGGCTAGTTTGACCAGTGCTACCGGCTGACCGGTACAGCTCCACCGGCTGGCCGGTGCCTTGGCAGTGGAGGAGAAGTCTGGTCCAGGGGCCACCGGTCGACCGGTACATCTCCACCGGCTGGCCGGTGCCTTGGTAGAGAAGAAGAGTCTTGATCCAGGCTCCACCGGTCGACCGGTGAGGAGCCACCGGCTGGCCGGTGGAAAGACAGTAGATTGCACTATTTGGGCTGGATGCCACAGGTCGACCGGTGGCAGAGCCACCGGTCGACCGGTGGGGAGGCAGTGGCTCAACCTTGAGTCAGGGTGCCACCGGCTGGCCGGTGGTCAAGCCACCGGCTGACCGGTGGACTGAATTTCAGTCCACTTGAAGTCCATTCTTGGGCCAACTTCTTGGCAACCTTGTGCCTATCATCCACAACACTTAAACACAATGTTAAACACATATTAAAGTGATTGTGATCATGAAAATCAAAGAGTGTGGGGTACAACAATCTCCCCCTATTTTGATGATCACAATCACTTATCAAGCAATGTAAAAACTTAAATGAAATGCATGCCTAAATGATAAATTGAAAATAAATACTAAGCGTGATAAAAAAGATTCTCCCCCAATCAATCAAGAAATTTCTCCCCCTTTGTGATTATCAAAATAGCACGGGGCATAAAACTTGATTGAGGGAACACTTTGAAAAACAAAAAGAGATTTGAAAATCAATTGAGATTTTTGAAATTGAAATGAAAATTTGAATATCAGTTTGAATTGAAAGTTTTGAATCAAAAACCAATTGAAAGAGATTTTTGAATTAAAAAATTCGAATTGAATATTTTGAAATGAAAAATTTGATACCAAGTGTTGAAATTGAAAGATTGAAAAAAAAAAAAATTGAAATTTAAAAGCTTAATTTTGAAAGAAAAATTTTAATTCACAAAAAGGCTTAAAAGAACCTAACTCCCCCTAAATAAAAACAACTAATCACCGGGGAGCGGTTTTTGAAACCGTGACAAATTTTGGTCCCGTGAGACTCGCCAAAAGGGATTTTTCAATCCAAATTTGTTTCATGGCGGGTCTTCTCCTATAAAACTCATCGGAAAAGAAAATACTTTTGGGTTGACCATACCGGGCGTTTTTACAATTACATTCATAAATTAGGTGCCCGGTTTTCTTGCAATAATTACAAAATTTATAATCGGAGCTCCCCCTTACAAAAACAGTTTGAGCATGGGAGGAGGAAGCTCGGTTGGTATATCCTAACCCTTGGGTGGTTCTAGATATACGTTGGGAACCAGGAAAATTGTTCAAATTTTGTTCCCCTTGGGTGAACTTAGCAAGGGTCTCCCTAAGGTCTTTGATGGTTGATTCCATGGAATCAACATTTGGAAAATTTTGGATTTTAAGGGACATCTCCTCCTTCTCTTTGAGAAGTTGTTCTTTTTCGGAGGAGAGTTTTTTGAAATTCTTTTTCAACGCGACAAATTTAGAAGAGAGTTCATGAAAACCTTTTTCCAATTGATCTCTAGCAAATGAGAGTTCTTCATAAGAAAGATGATTTAAAGAATTGGAATTTGAAGAGCAAGAGGAGGAGTCGGAAGATGTTACCTCATGGAATGCCATTAGGCATTTTGTACCGTTGTCGCTTGAGGAGGAGGAGGAGGAGGATGAGGAGGTGTCACTCCATGTCGCCTTGAGGACCTTTTTCTTTCCTTTCTCCTTTGGCGTGGCCCGTTTCTTGTTGAGTGGGCAATCGGGCTTGTAATGGCCCTTTTCGCCGCACCCGTAGCATTTCACCTTGGGCTCGGGTCTTGCGGTGGGTTCTTGCTTTCGATGCTTGCGGGATTTCTTCTTCTTCTTGTGCATCTTCATGAATTTTTGCATTTGGCGGGCGAGATTCTCCATTTCTGAGTCGCCGCTTGATGATGAGGAAGGAGATGAGGAAGAAGATGAGGAGGAGCTTACTTCCTTTTGTACCTTGAGGGCGATGTTCTTTGGGGTCTTGATTGGTGTGCCCTCCTTTTGAGCTTGCCTCCTCATCGTGATCTCATAAGTCATGAGAGATCCGATGAGCTCCTCTACCGGCATATTTTTGATGTCTTTTGCTTCTTGAATCGCCGTGACCTTCGGTGCCCATTTGCTTGGTAGGATCCATAGGATCTTCTTCACCATAGTTTCAGCTGAAACATCATCACCAAGGGACTTTCTCCCATTGCACACGTCAGTAAATCGTGTAAACATTTCAGAAATAGACTCATTTGGATGCATTGAAAAAGATTCAAAATCCTGTCTATACATATCTAATCTAGTATCCTTGACTTTATTAGTGCCTTCATGGGTCACTTCTAAAAGCTTCCAAATTTCATGTGCGGAGGTGCAAGTGGATACACGATTAAATTCATTTCTATCTAACCCGCAATGAAGAGCATTCATGGCTTTGCCATCAAGCTCAAAATTTTTAATATCGGCGGGGGTCCATTTGGATTCGTCGGGGGAAGAGAGAGTGTAACCTTGCATGACTATTTTAAAAATGGGATATCCTATACTTCTCAAAAAGGTGGTCATGCGGGTTTTCCAATAATTATAGTCGGTCCCATCAAAAAATGGAGCCCGACCCAATGAGTAGCCCTCGGGGGCGAAAGAAGTTGATGCCATCAAAAAAAGATCTTAACTTTGAAACCGGGTTAAGGAATTACTCAAAGGTCCCTCTGATACCAATTGTTTGGTCGGAAGAACACCCCAAGGAGGGAATGATGGCAAGAGGGGGGGTGAATTGCCTTTTAAAAAATTGATTAACAAATTAAAAATCAATGTAAAGTGCAGCGGAAATAAAGAAGGCAAGACACACGAAATTGATAACGGAGTTCGGCCAAAACCCGGCCTACGTCTCCGCTCCCAACTCAACCGTTGAGAGATTCCTACCGCTTGCTTTTCAATGGTTATAGCAAGAAACCCACTAGGCTTTGAGGTAGCACTAGGACCTATTACAGCTTGCTTTTATTGGTTAAGCAAGAACCCAATGCTTTTAATGGTTAAGCAATAACCCACTAGCCTTTTTAACGGGTGAAGGCTAGCTCACCGACAACTCAAGCCCTTTAAAAGGAAAGGCTTGAAAAACCTCTTCACACCTTAGTGGTGGTGTGAGAACCCAAAGAAAGGGAGATGAGGAAAGAGTTTGGGGTTTGTAGGCACAAACCCAATTTTAAAGCTCAAAAAGAAATAAAACAATAAAAACCGTTATTTAGGAAGACTTGGGCGCCAAATGATTGGTGGAGCTGATGTAGCGTGCTTCTCCCAAGCTTCTTGAGGTGCTCCTTGGATTGGAATTGGATTGATCACTAGAGGATCCTTTGAGGAAGTCCACCGGAGGTTGGCCAATAGATGGAAAATGAGTATAGTGGCTTTGTAAATGTTCCGGTTAGTGTCCGGGGCTTCCTCAGCCTTTATTTATAGGCTAGGATCCTTTGGGGAGGCTTCGGAGCCGTTGGAAAAGGCCTCGGAGCCGTTGGGAGGCTTTTGGAGTTGACTGGTCAAAGCCAACGGCTAGTTTGACCAGTGCTACCGGCTGACCGGTACAGCTCCACCGGCTGGCCGGTGCCTTGGCAGTGGAGGAGAAGTCTGGTCCAGGGGCCACCGGTCGACCGGTACATCTCCACCGGCTGGCCGGTGCCTTGGTAGAGAAGAAGAGTCTTGATCCAGGCTCCACCGGTCGACCGGTGAGGAGCCACCGGCTGGCCGGTGGAAAGACAGTAGATTGCACTATTTGGGCTGGATGCCACAGGTCGACCGGTGGCAGAGCCACCGGTCGACCGGTGGGGAGGCAGTGGCTCAGCCTTGAGTCAGGGTGCCACCGGCTGGCCGGTGGTCAAGCCACCGGCTGACCGGTGGACTGAATTTTAGTCCACTTGAAGTCCATTCTTGGGCCAACTTCTTGGCAACCTTGTGCCTATCATCCACAACACTTAAACACAATGTTAAACACATATTAAAGTGATTGTGATCATGAAAATCAAAGAGTGTGGGGTACAACAAGAAGTATCTACACTATCATGGCATGATAAACACATGTATAAAAACAATCTGAATACCTATGACGGTAATCAAGGTAAAATACAAGTTGGGTCTATGGAAGACACTTTTAACAGAACTCACCATCAATTCCCCCCTATACTCTTGTATCATACTAAAGGCGTTCTGGGGATGTACTTAATGTCTTTCCCCTTGTGGCCTGCGTCGAAGAACTACAGACACTCTGAGGAAGCACTCAACGTCAATTTCCCTTGTGGTCTCGCATTGGAAAATTATAAGACACTTTGGAGAAGCCCTTACATCCATTCTTCTTGTGGTCTACTACACTAGGTTCTCATAGACCTCTATAAAACAAACATGCATAGCACACGTATCGCCACAATTGAACCTCAAGAACTACTTGGCTAGAATTCTATGTCATATCAGCATAACCGCAGAACAATAACAACATCCTATAAACTAGGCATGGAAACTAGAAATATCCTAATAGGAAAAACTAAACCAAATGATTATAAACAGGAAAAACATGAATGGGAAAAACATCCAAAGAACAGTAAATTAACCTATTCATAAACAATATCCTCTACTCAGGCATATAAGAAAACATGCAAACAACAAAGTGAAAACAGAAAACATGAAATACCCCGTTAAAGGTTATTGGTGGAATTTTCACAAAATACTCAAAGACTTTCTACTGAAATACCCACACCACAAACCTTAATGATAGGTGCTCCATATACCTGAACCATGAGTCTTCAATTAACATATAACGTCATATATCTACAAAAACTAATAAAAATTTCAAGTAATTATAACATGGAAAATATGAGGAAAATTAAAGTGATGCTCTGGGAGAAGGAAGAACTCACCGCTGTGATTCCAAATCACTCACTAGTGTTAAAAATGGAAGATGGGTGGTGGTTTGGGGGTTCATCAAAGATCCACAACTTCTAGGTGATCTTGGATGATGAAAACCTAGAAGAAGACAGTTTTTTTCATCAGAAGAGACCCCAATGCATTTAATGGAAAAAATGGTACCCGACGTGAACTTTCGGAGTACACCGCGTGTACCTTTTGAGTACATGGCGTGTACTCTCCTTTTCCATAATCCAAATTAATAGGCCTCCATAGAGCCTTAATCAGCCGTTTGTGTGTCCCCTACACAACCAGTAGAAGGCATTCAGTGTCAAGGATGTACATGGAGTGTACTCATAGAATACAGGTCCTGTAGTTCAAATTTTTTTAGAAAAATCCTCTTTTCTCAAAAACTCCACAAAAGGAAAAACTTACCTGAAAAAAAGCTTCTTGTTCATAAAAACTACCCCCTTAAAGATAACCATCCCCAAATTTATCTAGTGCAGCATTGAAGAAGAAACCCCGAACAACTCTGGCCACTACAATCATACAACGACCTCCCCCTCCCAAGTAACGTCCTACACCTGCCAGTGCTACCATAGCACTTGTACCAGAGGAACATACTGGCCACGGAAAACCTTTGTACTGCGATCAACAATTCAGATAGGATACTCATCAAATGATGCGTCCACCACCAACTCCACGCCCTCAGGTTGGAAGGCATGAGACGGGTAAGAAAATTAATGTTGCAGCTGAGAAAAGTGTAAGATGTCGTGTATAGCCCGGTACCATTGAGGTAACTACAACTACTAGGAAACCATCCCAACTCTCTCCAATACCTCAAATTTCCCGACGTACCTCAACAAAATCTTACCTTGTCTCTTGATCTTCTTGTGTCCCAACTACAGTGTGAAACATAGGAAAACTTTATCCCCAACCTCAAACTCCAGAGGTATCTCTGCTGATCAGCATAAGACTTCTCACAAGACTGTACAATATCCATCCTCTTCCGAATCAACTCTATCTGCTTTGTGGTCTATTCAAAAAGATGAGGTCCCAGTAAAGCATCATATCCTGCCTCCGGCCAACCTAAGAATGATCGACATAGCCTGCCATACAATGCCTCATAAGGTTCCATCTTAATAGTTTCCTAAAAATATTGTTGTAGGAAAACTCCAATAAAGTTATATGCTTCTCCGAAAAACATACAATGTCTAGAATGCATGCTCGAGTCACGTCCTCAAGAACCTGAATCGTATGCTAGGATTGGCCATCAGTCTGGGGCTGGTATGTTGTACTGAAAAGTACCTGTGTACCCAAAGCCTTATAAAGCCCCTACCAGACCTGAGAAGAAAAACATGCATCACTATCTGAAATAATGGAGTGTGGAAATCCATGCAGACATACAATCTCTCAATGGTATAGTCATCCCAACACATCAACACTAATGGTCTCCTTGATTGAAAATATGTGAGAAACCTTCATAAACATGTCAACGACAACCCACACAACAACATGCCTTTGAGGTGATCTCATCAACCCTCTCACAAAATCCATCTCGACATTGTTCCACTTCCACTCATGAATGGGTAACTACTGTAAAAGAACTGTTGGTCGATGATGCTATGCCTTCCCCTACTGAAAATTTAAAAATATCATAACGAAACCATCAACATTCATCTTCATACCAGGACACCAATACTTGCGGTGTAGATCCCAATACATATTGGTGACACCAGGATGAAATACCCAAACTGAGGAATGAAAGTACCTTATTAGCTCCTCACATATATTAGTTGGCACCCATATGCGTCCATGGAAATGCAAGATCTCATTCTCGCCTATGGTCCATATAGAAACAGGGTCGTCTCCAGACACACTTTCCCGTAGGACTAATCCTTTTATGTCTGATAGTTTCCCCATTCGTACTTTATCAATAAGGGTAGAGGTAACAGCTAAAGAAGATAGAAAATTGTACCCATGTCTATCGTGCACTTCTAAATGCATCTCAATGAACATTGCCATAAGCTGCCACTCACTATTGGCCTCATGAACTACCTATATATGAGTCATCCTGCTCAATGCATCAGCCACAACGTTTCTCTTCCCATGCATATAGGCAAGCTCAAATTCAAAGGACTGGAGATACTCGACCAACCTATGTTGTCTCAGATTCATATCACGCTAACTGAATATGTACTTGAGACTTTTTTGGTCAGTGAAAACCACAAAATTCTATCCTATTAGATAATGTATCCAACAACGTAGGGCATGAAGAACAGCTACCAACTCCAGATTGGGCGTCAGGTAAAATCCCTTAATGTGGTCTCAACTACCGAGACATGTACGCAACAACTATATCTCCCTGCATAATCACAACTCCCAGTCTGATACCTAAAGAATCACAGAAAACAATACAAATCTTTCTTATCTCTGGAAAGACTAGTATCAGTGCTGATGTCAACCTCCATTTTAGATCCTAAAGGATGACTCACATGAATCTGACCATAATAACCTTGCACCCTACATGGTCAAACCTATCAGTGCTGCTTCTATGCGTAAAAAGTTGTAACAGCCTGAGATTTAATAAAAAAATATTCTTTATAATTTTATTAATGTCTTGTGTTGTACGCTACATAAAAAGGAGCTTGCACAACATGCATCTTTGACTTACCTTGCATTACACGCAATCGCAACCTTCCTCGATAGCGTGTGTAGTATGCAATATTGAGTTTCACGGAACAATGATATGCTATTAAAATATTATTAAAACTAGCCTTTATGAATAGTAATAACCACTTTTTAAATTTTAGAAATTTTATCTCTCAAAATGGACTTCATTTTTGGATTCGGAGTATCGAATTTAGCCTAAGGTGTAATTTTGGTACTTTTCGGATAACTTTCATATTCTGATGAATAGAGAAAATTACTAAATTATAATTAAAAACAACTTTTTTAATCGAAATAATTAATAGTGATAAATTATTAATTTGAGTGGTTTTAAAGTATATTTAGAATATATTTTTACAATTTAATACAATGTTGTTCGTTGAATGTAATTTCACATTTAAACCAGACATAATCAAGTGTCAATCTTTTGATAGATATTGTTTCTTAAAAACACGCTATTTGTTTTAACAGCGGGATTTAATTATAAAATTAATTAATGCAACTTCTATGTTATGAATTTGGAAAAATAGACTTCATTTTTGAATTCGGAATATTAAATATATCTTAGGATGAAATTTTGGCATTGTTCTGAAAAACATCAATTTTTGATGAATAGTGAAACTACTAAGTGGTAGTTAAAAAACTGAATTTTTCATAAAACTTAATTTTACCGCTTCTGTGAATGGAATTTCAAAAATCCGAGACACACGGTTGATGTTGGTAAGTAAAACGTGGTTCAATGAGATAAAAATAATTTTTGGTGAATAGTAACTTTTTACTTTACCACGGTTAAAAGTAAATAGGGTAATTAAGGGTAAGAATGATATTGATATTACCCTAACACATGTCCTAATTCTATTGGAAAAGTTTATCTAGACCGAAAATAACCTTAAGTGTAAAATATTATCACTAAAGCCCACTTGGATTAGATTAAGACATTTATTATTATTTAATTCAAGGAAGAGTTAAAAGAGTTAAAATCAAAGTATTTTTACTAAAACATTTTGAATATTGGGTTTTACATAAGATAAATTCGATTGTAAATATTCATTAGAAAGATAAAACGACTTTCTACATTATGGTATTTTATTTGTAATTTTTAGACATCAAATAATTTAATTTATTTATGACACAAAGATGATACAGTAATTATCTTATTAATGAAATATTGACATAATTGATGATATAAACACCAAAATAAATGTAATTTGAGACTTTTTATGAATTAAAATAATTTTATAGGTTACTATGATATATTAGTGTTGATTTAATCAACTTGGTTCGAACATATAATTCTGTTATGACTTTCACAAAAATCATAAATCAAATAGTGGAAAAATTGACACAAAATAGTTTTTAAATCAAATATTATATTATTAAGTTTTATTTTATTCCTAAAAAATCTAAGGTTCGGCCAAATGACTTAGATAAGGATATATATATTAATAATAAACAATTTGGGGTTCGTTTGGCATGTTATAGTAAGTGTATTAACCATATAGTGAAAGAAAACAAAAAGACATGGTAAAAGTTAAATTATTTAACTTAGAGTTAAATCTAATTGATAAGGTTAAAATAATACCCTAAACTTGTCTAAATCATATTGGATGATAGGATTTAGACCCATAACCACTTTAGATTCTAAATAAGACCCTTTGGAACCATTATAAACCGATTTTGACTTTAATATAAAATAAAATTTTGAGATATTCCTAAGGTGCCCCTCACCTCCCTTATAAAAGGGCACCTCCTCCCTCTCCTCCTCACACCAATTTGAGCATTCAAGCTCGGCCAAACCCTGCCAAAATCTCTTCTCCACTTCCCTAGTATCATCCTAGAGGTCCTGGTCTTCTTAAAAGACCAATTTTAGTTCCCTAAAAGGAGGTCTCAAAGAAGCACTTCAAAGAAGAGGTAATATCCATTACCGATCTTTTTCAATTTCTTTCTTCTTCAACTTATTCTTCTTTAGTTGTTTCATGATAAAGTAATAACATCAGTATTTCTTATATACTAATATGTTATTATAAATATGAAACAACTCTAATTAACCTCATATCCATCTTACGGAAAAAGGAAATCACCGCGCGTGCGTACGTACGGAATACCGTCTCCACGCCGTGGTGTAATCTATTTTCCTCCACCACCTTAATTGGATGGGTATAAATGTGTAATGAGTAACTATATATGATTATTATAAAGTTATATTGATACTGAAATAGTATACATGCACTTCAACACAATTCCACGACCATGGGAACGATATCATCGCTCGTGCGTACGTACGGAATACCGTCTCCACGACGCGATGAGATTCATTCTCAATGATTAACCATTCATGAATGATTATAAAGTATATATAATAAGTACTAATGAAATATATGACCTAATAATTATACTGGCATTATTTATATTTATATGTATGTTATCTACTTAATTCCATTCAATTCAATAAGGAAACGAAAACAGCGTTCATGCGTACGTACGGACTACCGTCTCCATGAACGGTGTATTTCTTTCCATTTACAGATTTATTATATATGTATATTCAGAATATATATATATATATAAATCATGTTTTATATTCTGAAATTAAGTAATCATGATTTAAGTAATCATATGAATAATTACAAGTTAAAAACACGAATGACAAATGAGACGATTTTACCCAAAACGGTTCTTTAACATAGAATTTACAAAATAACGGGTAATATAAAGTCATAAGTGAACCATATATGATATCATAACAGTGGATATGATTCTGTAATAAGTCAATGACATTATTTAAATCATTATACAGGAGTTTCAGACACATACGAAGCAAATCGGACCCAAGGTAAGGGAAAATATCACAATCTCATTTTTATCCGAGATTGTTTATACTTTGGCATTTACTGGGGTGTATTTTATCATCCACATCCTTGTTTCATCAATATGTAATATTATTTCCATCCACCTACAATTGTTTAAATCCAATTTTACCCTTCGGCGAATTATTAGTAAAGGATATGAAAGGAATATTTTGTCATTTTTCGTACGAGGTACTTTTTTGACTTTTCCGACAAAAGTACGAAGAATGTTTTTTTAACTTATACGGCACAAACGGATTTTTACGGTTTTATAAAGCCTTATTTTCATGAAGCTTCCTCCAAAAGATTTCATGACTATTTTCAATAAAATCTCTTTCTTTTAAAATTGCTTTACATTTTGTGAAAAGAAATTGATTTTGAAGAACAAAGGATATTTTCCTCAAGAATTCATTTCAAGTGTTTTATCAAAATTATTTTCCATCTAAGATAACATAGGGTTCTATTTTTATCCCTATTGTTACATTGATTTGATTATGTTGTGATGGAATTATTTTTATGAATTCCTATATCTTATATGAATTGTTTTATGATGTCACGATGTTTAAGATTCCCATTTTTATTACATGGGTTATGCAATGATGTATGATTTATGATTTTGTAGCACACATAAGAATGGTATCATTATGAGATGGGTGGGACCTTTATCTCCCTCTAATGCATTGGGTAAAGATTTTATATCTCATGAGATAGACATGGCTGGAATGGTAGGTTATACCAGTTCAGTGAAACAGGACTGAAACGAGGGTGACTCGATTCAGAAAGGGACTTTGTCCACTAAGATAGTCTTGGAAATGAGTCATGACTAACAAGAAATGATTCTCTATGATTAAGCGTGTATGCCACAAAGTTTCATGTTTTATGTTATGCTTATTGGGATTTCATTTCACTGCTATGATTTATCCCATGTTATGAAATTATGCTCTCTTTTGCAGGTTAAGATTTCCAAAAGTTATGTTTTTATGAATATGATGTGATTGATTTTCTTTTGTTTACCCTAACTGAGCATTTGAGCTCACCCTTTTATGTTTTCTTTTCCCCAGGATATAAAGAATGGTTTTAGGTAAAAAAAGAAGGGAAGATCTTTATGGGAGATATTGAGGATCTTTCACCACGATTAGAGGATTACGTTCCGAGTTTTTAAAGACACTAAACTATTACGGTCCTTGTGTGTGTGTTTTTGTTATGTACTAAGTATTCCGAAAAAGTAATTTAATGTCCATGTACGATAAGCTTCGGGTCTCTACAGTTGGTATCAGAGGAAAGGTTTAGTCAACCTTTGGAAACTAGGATGCGAGAACATTAGTGAGATCCCTAGAGATATTTCTAAGGTATGTCTAGGGATGTCCCTAAGGTTAAGTATACGTATAGGTTATAGTACTAGAATTACGCTAACGATCATAGAATTAAACCTAAGATGTTAGATATTGAAGGTACTCCCCCTTTATTATGTTGTTTTCCCTAGCATGATTTTTGCCTCTCACAAGATTCTTTTTGTGTTTTAGATAATGGAGGGAACCAGAAGGAATTCGGTTAACATTGAATCCAATGGACAAATTGGTGACTATGAGAAACAAAATTGTGTAATTCCTATAGAGAAAGATCTTGTGATTATGCCAAATCAGTCATCACGATATATGATTAACAAGGTGAAATTCAGTGGTATGCCTAATTCATCAAAGAAGAGGAAGATAAACTATTATGCATGTTCACATGTTGAGGAGCATAAAGAAAAGAAGATTAAGATTTCTAAAGAAGGGAAGAAGAACCTTGAGGAATACCTCAAATGGAGGAACCGATGTTATCTGTGTGGAGAAAAGGGTCATAGAGTGACAGACTGTTATGGAGTTCAATGCATTATTTGTGGAGAACATGGGCATTACCCAACTCAATGCCCTGACCTAAAAAGTTACTTCTAAATCAAGGAAGGACTTATTCCAGGACAATAATTGAAGAGGATGGATTGAAGTGTTTATGTATTGGAATTCATGAATAATGTTGTTGAGGTACTTTTATTGTTGTATTATTCCATTGTGGTTTTCAATAATTTTAAGGTACCGGTAACCATGAAAAGTGATTCAAATATTTTTGAAAGAAGATGATATGCGCATAATGAAGGGATAAGGAGAAAATGAAATGTTTGACAGTATTCATGAGCTCATGATTAATATAAGGACTAAGGGATATCAAGGTTTGAGTATATAGAATTTTGAGGATTTTGGTATGTGGAAGGTGTTAACTTTTAACTAAATTCAAGTTTTCACTATGGTTCAATGGGTATTCAAGAGAATACATTATTAAGGCCTTTGAATGTTTGGAATGTGACCAACAAGACATATCTTATTATATGTGGGGATCAACGACAGTATTAAATCTCTTGTAATCGTTGTCACTATATTATGAGAGTGGACTGCAGTATTATGGATAAGCCTAAATATTAGAGTGGATTATGTTGGACATAAGATAGTATTGTTTAAGGATAGAAGATTTTTGATATTATTGAAAGGATGTTATAGTAATATAGTTTTAGAAAAAGGGCAACCTGCAGGACAGGCGATAGCCCATCGCATCGGACAAGGCTGTGGGAATCGAACCCACAACTGAAGTGCGACTGGCCTTTATCGCCTACCACTGGCCTACAGGAAGTCCCTGGTTATTAGAAAATAGTTTTATTATATTAAGCAGTATGATATTTGAAGTATAAAGTCCATTTTAGGAACCATATATGATTAATCTCACTATAGATCGACTTATGTATATAATTTTTGCTAACCTTTTGAGACAGATGGAATGACCTGTCATTCTATCACATGATCTACTAAGACTTCACGAATAACAAATTCAACTTCATTTATTTAAGAGATGAAGTTGAAATTGTTAAAGGCACGAACAACAGTGAGGTTGTACCAACATAAAGTATGTATTTATTCTAATTCAAATTCTTTAACTTTAGGGAAACGATCTTGAAAACCAAAAATGTTGTCCTAGTGATCTTATATCTGATGAATCAGATGGTACCTTATATCATCACAAATTTATGGCTTTGTGATTACTGGCTTTTCCATAGCCATGTTCTCTACCACTCCCCATTAGAACATGATGGTTAGATTTCTCTTCCATATCCATATTTTCACCTATGTGGAAACCCAGTGATTAGTTTATTTGGGTAACCGTTACGTTTCATACTTTTGTTTTTAAAGATTGGTTTTGATATTCCTTTTTACGATGTGGGTTTCTATTAAAGAAACCTTCGATTAGTAGACCATTTATAACCCCGACGAATTTCGAGGGTGAAATTCATTTTAAGGGGGGTAGAATGTAACAACCCGACATTTAATAAAAAAATATTCTTTATAATTTTATTAATGTCTTGTGTTGTACGCTACACAAAAAGGAGCTTGCACAACACGCATCTTTGAATTACCTTGCATTACACGCAATCGCAACCTTCCTCGATAGCATGTGTAGTACGCAATATTGAGTTTCACGAAACAATGATATGCTATTAAAATATTATTAAAACTAGCCGTTATGAATAGTAATAACCACTTTTTAAATTTTAGAAATTTTAGCTCTCAAAATGGACTACATTTTTGGATTCGGAGTATCGAATTTATCCTAAGATGAAATTTTGGTACTTTTCGGATAACTTTCATATTCTGATGAATAGTGAAAATTACTAAATTATAATTAAAAACAAATTTTTTAATCGAAATAATTAATAGTGATAAATTATTAATTTGAGTGGTTTTAAAGTATATTTAGAATATATTTTTACAATTTAATACAATGTTGGTCATTGAATGTAATTTCACATTTAAACCAGACATAATCAAGTGTCAATCTTTTGATAGATATTGTTTCTTAAAAACACGCTATTTGTTTTAACAGCGGGATTTAATTATAAAATTAATTAATGAAACATCTATGTTATGAATTTGGTAAAATAGACTTCATTTTTGAATTCAGAATATGAAATATAGCTTAGGATGAAATTTTGGCATTGTTCTTAAAAACATCAATTTTTGATGAATAGTGAAACTACTAAGTGGTAGTTAAAAAACTGAATTTTTCATAAAACGTAATTTTACCGCTTCTGTGAATGGAATTTCAAAAATCCGAGAGACACGGTTGATGTCTGTAAGAAAAATGTGGTTCAATGTGTTGAAAATAATTTTTGGTGAATAGTAAATTTTTACTTTACCACGGTTAAAAGTAAATAGGGTAATTAAGGGTAAGAATGATTTTGATATTACCCTAACACGTGTCCTAATTCTATTGGACAAGTGTATCTCGACCAAAAATAACCTTAAGTGTAAAATATTATCATTTAGGCCCACTTGGATTAGATTAGGTCATTTATTATTATTTAATTCAAAGAAGTGTTAAAAGAGTTAAAATCAAAGTATATTTACTAAAACATTTTTAATATAGGGTTGTACATAAGATAAATTCGATTCTAACTATTAATTAGAAAGATAAAAAGATTTCCTACATGATGTTATTTTATTTGTAATTTTTAGACATCAAATAATTTAATTTATTTATGACACAAAGATGATGTAGTAATTATCTTATTAATGAAATATTGACATAATTGATGTTATAAACACAAAAATAAATGTAATTTGAGAGTTTTTATGAATTCCACTAATTTTCTAGGTTACTATTATATATTAGTGTTGAATTAATCAACTTGGTTCGAACATATAATTCTGTTATGACTTTCACAAAAATCATAAATCAAATAGTGGAAAAATTGACACAAAATAGTTTTTAAATCAAATATTATATTATTAATTTTTATTTTATTCCTAAAAAATCTAAGGTTCAGCCAAATGACTTAGATAAGGATATATATATTAATAATAAACAATTTGGGGTTCGTTTGGCATGTTATAGTAAGTTTATTAACCATATAGTGAAAGAAAACAAAAAGACACGGTAAAAGTTAAATTATTTAACTTAGAGTTAAATCTAATTGATAAGGTTAAAATAATACCCTAAACTTGTCTAAATCCTATTGGATGATATGATTTCGACCCATATCCACTTTAGCTTCTAAATAAGACGCTTTGGAACCATTATAAACCGAATTTGACTTTAATATAAAATAATATTTTGAGATATTCCTAAGGTGCCCCTCTCCTCCCTTATAAAAGGGAACCTCCTCCCTCTCCTCCTCACACCAATTTGAGCATTCAAGCTCGGCCAACCCCTGCCAAAATCTCTTCTCCACTTCCCTAGTATCATCTTAGAGGTCCTGGTCTTCTTAAAAGACCAATTTTAGTTCCCTAAAAGGAGGTCTCAAAGAAGCACTTCAAAGAAGAGGTAATATCCATTACCGATCTTTTTCAATTTCTTTCTTCTTCAACTTATTCTTCTTTAGTTGTATCATGATAAAGTAATAACATAAGTATTTCTTATATACTGATATGTTATTATAAATATGAAACAACTCTAATTAACCTTCTATCCATCCAACGGAAAAAGGAAATCACCGCGCGTGCGTACGTACGGAATACCGTCTCCACGCCGTGGTGTAATCTATTTTCCTCCACCACCTTAATTGGATGGGTATAAAGGTGTAATGAGTAACTATATATGATTATTATAAAGTGATATTGATACTGAAATAGTATACATACACTTAAACACCATTCCACGACCATGGGAACGATATCATCGCTCGTGCGTACGTACGGAATACCGTCTCCACGACGCGATGAGATTCATTCTCAATGATTAACCATTCATGAATGATTATAAAGTATATATAATAAGTAATAATGAAATATATGACCTAATAATGATACTGGAATTATTTATATTTATATGTATGTCATTTACTTAATTCCATTCAATTCAATAAGGAAACGAAAACAGCGTTCATGCATACGTACGGACTACCGTCTCCATGAACGGTGTATTTATTTCCATTTACTGATTTATTATATATGTATATTCTGAATATATATATATATATATAAATCATGTTTTATATTCTGGAATTAATTAATCATGATCTAAGTAATCATATGAATAATTACAAGTTAAAAACACGAACGACAAATGAGACGATTTTTACCCAAAACGCTTCTTTAACATAGAATTTACAAAAGAACGGGTAATATAAAGTCATAAGTGAACCATATATGATATCATAACAGTGAATATGATTCTGTAATAAGTCAATGACATTATTTAAGTCATTATACAGGAGGTTCGGACACATACGAAGCAAATCGGACCTAAGGTAAGGGAAAATATCACAATCTCATTTTTATCCGAGATTGTTTATACTTTGGCATTTACTGGGGTGTATTTTATCATCCACATCCATGTTTCCTCAATATGTAATATTATTTCCATCCACCTACAATTGTTTAAATCCAATTTTACCCTTCGGTGAATTATTAGTAAAGGATATGAAAGGAATATTTTGTCGTTTTTCGTACGAAGTACTTTTTTGACTTTTCCGACAAAAGTACGAAGAATGTTTTTTTAACTTATACGGCACAAAGGGATTTTTACGGTTTTATAAAGCCTTATTTTCATGAAGCTTCCTCCAAAATATTTCATGACTATTTTCAATAAAATCTCTTTCTTTTAAAATTGCTTGACATTTTGTGAAAAGAAATTGATTTTGAAGAAGAAAGGATATTTTCCTCAAAAATTCATTTCAAGTGTATTATCAAAATTATTTTCCATCTAAGATAACATAGGGTTCTATTTTTATCCCTATTGTTACATTGATTTGATTATGTTGTGATGTAATTATTTTTATGAATTCCTTTATCTTATATAAATTGTTTTATGATGTCACGATGTTTAAGATTCCCATTTTTATTACATGGGTTATGCAATGATGTATGATTTATGATTTTGTGGCACACATAAGAATGGTATCATTATGAGATGGGTGGGACCATTATCTCCCTCCAATGCATTGGGTAAAGATTTTATATCTCATGAGATAGATATGGCTGGAATTGTAGGTTATACCGGTTCAGTGAAACAGGACTGAAACGAGGGTGACTCGATTCAGAAAGGGACTTTGTCCACTAAGATAGTCTTGGCAATGAGTCATGACTAACAAGAAATGATTCTCTATGATTATGTGTGTATGCCACAAATTTGCATGTTTTATGTTATGCTTATTGTTATTTCATTTCACTGCTATGATTTATCCCATGTTATGAAATTATTCTCTCTTTTGCAGGTTAAGATTTCCAAAAGTTATGTTCTTATGAATATGATGTGATTGATTTTCTTTTGTTTACCCTTACTGAGCATTTGAGCTCACCCTATTATGTTTTCTTTTCCCCAGGATATAAAGAATGGTTTTAGGTAAAAAAAGAAGGGAAGATCTTTATGGGAGATATTGAGGATCTTTCACCATGATTAGAAGATTACGTTCCGAGTTTCCAAAGACACTAAACTATTACAGTCCTTGTGTGTGTGTTTTGTTATGTACTAAGTATTCCACAAAAGTAATGTAATTTCCATGTACGATAAGCTTCGGGTCTCTAAAAAAATATTGTATAAAGCACCTGTAGTATCCAGCTAGCCCTAGAAAACTCCACACCTCAAATATGTTCTTCGGATTCTCCTTTGAAAATACATATCTCACTTTTTCTGGGTCCACTGATACTCTTGTCTCTGAGATGACATGACCCAAAAAGTGAATCTGATAAATCCAAAAGTGGCACTTCGTGAGTTTATCAAAAAGATGATGCTCTCTCAGTGTACTCAAAGAGATCTCAAGATGGGTAGCATGGTCGTTTCGAGTGTTATAGTACTCCAAGATATTTTCCATGAAGACCACCATGAAAGAGTCTAAGTATGGATGGAACACTCGTTTCATCTGTGCCATGAAAACTGCGGGTGCGTTCGTGAGACCAAACGACATAACCATATACTCGTATATACCATACATGTTCCTGAAGGCTATTAGAGGTATATCAGAAGGTCTAAAATTCAACTGATGATAACCAGATCTCAATTCAATCTTTGAGAACAGTCATTCTCCTCAAAGATGATCAAAGAGGTCATCAATCCTATGCAAGGGATATAGGATCTTGACCGACAACCAGTTCCACTTCCGATAATCCACAAAAATCCTATGATTTATGTCTTCCTACTTAACAAACAGTATAGGCTAACCCCAAAGAGAAGTAGAAGGTCAGATGAAACCCTTTTCCTGCAACTCCTCCAACTGCTTCTTGAGCTCCTACAATGTAGGTGTAGCTATCCTATAAGGAGGAATGGACACTAGTATTGCTCCTTCCATGTACTCAATAGAATATCAATCTCTCAATTCAGAGGAAAACCTGAAACTTCTACTCAAAAAACATCCATAAAATGATCCACCACTGGAGGAATGTGTAACTGAGAAATTACAGGGTCATCTAGATACAGACTAGAAATCTGGGCTATAAATCCTCCTAGACCATGATGCTCGGGTCCTCTTCTCGCCTGGACATCCCACTCACCTCTATGAAGAAATCATCCACCCTCTGGTAATATGAAACTCATCCTGTGACGATAACAGTCGATGACTGTAAGGAAGGTACCTAACTTGTCCATCCAGAGAAAGGAATCATACCCTGTCATCTCTAGGACATTGAGGTCCCATAGAAAGTGACATCCGCTGATCCCAATAATGAATTCTCTACACTGACGTACATTAGATGTTCATGTCCCCAAAGTTGTGTTTAGTGTCAAGATATCGGTAGAGGAAAAGGTGAAGAGACCAAGGATCTCCACAACATCAATAGAGATAAAGCAATAGTAATCCATTGTATAAAAAAGAGCAGAAGAGATAATTGAGGCTACTAAAATCATACCTCGAATAGTGGAGAGTCTAGGATCCTTCTCTTGATGGGTCTGCTCCAATACAAATGATTGACCTATACAATGACCATGTGACCCTACCTAACCGCTCTGAGTTGATATGTCATGATGTCACTGAAAACCGGGAGACTGGCTGCCATGGCCACGACCTCCACCTCGGCCTGAACAACCGAACGAAATCCAATTCTTAGACTGGTGAGAATCTAGTGGGGATGGTCTTGAATGAATATTCATAGAAGAACCCTTATCACCAGCTACTGGTGAGAAAACCTGACAGAAATTCTGAAGGTGATGCATCTTTCCAAAAAATCATTACTCCATCAGGTCTCTCTAGCACTGCGGCCTTATATTCTTAGCCCTTCCACACTGGTAGTATACCCGTGGGATACCTGAAGATGTGTATCGCCTCCTCGGATCACCGTGTGAAGACTCCCTGCAGTTCTTCCTATTTTTAGCATGTGAGGCACTAACTCTGGAAGCGGAACCGCCCTAGCCCCCAGCTCCAGAATCTCTCATATTGCACTCCTCAATCAGCACCTGGTTGACGATGGAAGCAATTGTAGTCAACCTGAAGATATTCACTTGTGAGTGGATATCTCGTCTGAAACCATACTCAAACATCCTTTCCAAGAAAAACCCATCTCCGCCCTGGAGGGGTGTGAAACACTGAAGCTCAGTGAAACGTGAGGAATACTCCATAACTGAAAGATTACCCTGCTGTAGACTCATGAACTCACGGGATCGATCGGCCCTCAGGGTCTCCAGATAGATGTAGTCATAGAAGGCACACTGAAACTCCTCCCACACCATAACCTACTGGTGACCCGCATGTGAGAGCATGTCCCACCACCGCTTGGTAGATTATCGTAACATGTAGGTAGAGTGCTTGTCTAACCTTTTTGGAGGTGTCTCTAGATGCTCAAAGTCAGTCAGCTTGGATTTTAGCCATGACTCTATAGCCTAAGGTCCTCTTTCCCCTAAGAAGGTGGTAGGATGATGCTGCTGGAAAAACCCGCGTGAAGTCATCCATATAAGAGGTAGGAGGAGGTGCTCCCTGGAATTTCTGCATCATCCTCCAAAATCCTTCCCTAAACTACACATCACACCTATAAATTGTATCACTACTGGTTCCAAGACTGGAATAATAGGAGGATCTGTAGAAATCCCCTGATCAGCCATGTTCGGTGCCTAATCACCACCAGACTACTGGCGTATAACTGGAGGACATCTCGGTGGCATAACTATGCAATCCCAAATGCACACCTTAGATTAGAGAAATCAAGGACTGAAAACAATGACTATAATATTGGGACAAGAAGAAGAAAACATTCAAGTTTTACATAACATGACTACATGGCATGTACACTACCTAGATGGTGTGTTCCCCGAATCATTCACTTGGTCTTGTACCTTTTCCTAAACTGGTCATGTAACACCCCAAACACACGGCATGTTCGGAAAACAAATGACATGTACTTGAATCATCTTCCCCTGCCCAAGTCCTTCTAAACGACTAAGCCACATGACTCCCCTAAGACCAAACTACACAGTGTGTTCATGGTAGACACGGTGCGTACTGGATAGGCTTCACCTGGCCCGTGTTGTTTGTGGAACACCCTGTGAACCCAGAATACACTACACAACATCTTCCAAACCAACTTGGCATGTACTATAAAGGATAACTTTGAACCCTGTTGTTCTTAACACGGTCGGGTACCCGGGATACATTGCATGGCATATGATGTCAGGACACGACATGTAAAAATGATGTTTCTTCCATCTATTTCGTTAGTCACACAGGTAGACACACGGTCACTACAACACGGCGTGTACGTGATGTACATGGTGTGTTTTTAAAATATTTTTCACAACCCTGTGTCCCTTACCACACAGTCAGTGAAAAAGTTTTAAAACTACAAGGCATTTATTCATAAAGTACACACCATGTATTCTGGGGTTTTCTAGATAGTAGACTCAGTAACTACTCCAGAGCCCATAAAAACATAGAATCGAACATTGAAGGTGCCAAATCCCGATCCGTGAGGGCCCATACTCCCCACGAATCAATATTTGGAATCTTATACAAGTTATAACAAGGAAACAAAATGGTGTTCCACTATGTTCAGGTCCATGAGGGACCATAACACCACATAACCAAATCTTTGAGTTCATCCAATAAATCACTAATCAAACAAATCCTTATCAAACAATAGGTATTCTATCAAGCATCTATCAAAATAGAATTCATAGTCTACACAACGTCTATCACAACAGCATGAAATCGCTAATGCCTCCAAGATGGAATGACAGGAATGCATGACATGTGATTTCTAACAAGTTCCTATATGATTCCTGATATGACATACCCTCATCTCATCAGGTTCCGATAGAAATAAAACCGCAATAATAAAAACGGAAACAACACAAAACATGTGAATCACCCAACAGTGAAATCAAATGAACTGTAAAATTGAAAACCAGTAAAATTGAAATAAACAAGGTAGTATGGATTTTCCTTGTACACAGGTTACCTAATCCAAGGAACAACTTATTACCAATTACTTATTTCATCTTTTCCCTGGATATAAGATCCAATCAAAATGTCAAGAGAAAAGAAATCCACCGATATCACATTGTAACGTCCCTTGTTCTAGAAGCCACCTAGACGCCCCTCGTACTCGATTTGTTACATGGCCTCAAGCACATTTCCTCAAACGCCAGAGGATTCCAAATAGTAGCAAGGGACTTGAGTGTCATAGTGGGGAAACTATGCCTTTATTGGAAAATTACACAGTAGAATAGAAACAAATAAATAAAGGCAGAAGCAGTAAACAATCCATTGACAAGTGAAAAGCGGAAGACTGAAATATTAAATAGCTAAATCACATATATATAAAATGATGCATGATAAATATGTCTATGAAAACATCCAAACATGTCACAATGATGTATACAATCAGTACTAAACCAAGCTAAAAGTTACAGATCACAACTCATTAGCGCATGCCTATGCTTGTTCCCACACACTCTATCTCCACAGCAAGTCATGTACCTGAAGTAGAAGGGAGCATTCCCTTATCAATACCTGCATCAATATAATCTTTTTGGGACCAAAATCATGGCCCAATAAGAGTGTGAGAGTAAATACCAGTATGAAACATCCCTGAGATCTATGCCAAACAGTCAGTGAATATATGGTAGGAAAAGGATCAGAAAACAGTAAATAAGAAGGTACTGAATAGTAAGAAATCCACAGTCTCAAGCATTTAATCTGCAAGTAGGGAAACAACTAATCAATCAAGAAGGAACAAATAGGCAACCCTCTAGGTAGTTCTCATAGCCTAACCCCTCTGGTTCAACCAACAAGCACTAGCATCCCTATTGGAGGCAGACACAGTCTCACCCCTCTTGTTCAGCTAATGTATAGACTCTCTAGGGAAGCACACACCGTCAATTCCCCCTATAGTATTGTATCATACTAAAGGTGATTTGGGGAAGAAATCAACCTATATTCCCCATGTGGACCCTATCAAGGAAGTACAAACACTCTAAGGAATCACTCAACGTCAATTCCCCTTATGGTCTCGCATTGTGAAATTACAAGACACTATGGATAAGACCTTACGCGCATTCTCCATGTGGTCTACTACACTAGTTTCTCAAAGACTTGTGTGAAATAAACATGTGTAGCACATGTACCACACCATGTAAACCTCATGAAATACATGGCTAGAAATTTAAGGCATATCATCATAACAGAAGAATAGTCACACCATCCTATAAACTATCCATGGAACTTGAAAATAGCCTAACAGGAAAAACTAGAAGAAAAAGTTATAAACAGGAAAAACATGCATGGCAAAAAAATCCAAATCACAATAAATTTGACTATTCAAAAACAATATCCTATAATAATGCATATAAGATATAGATGGAAACAACAAGAGAAAAACACGAAACACACAATACCCCGTTCAAGGGTAGTGGTAGAATTTGAAAAAAATACTCAAATACATTCTACTGAAAGGAACAATCCACATACCTCAACGTTAGGTGATCGGTATACTTGAACCTCGAGGCATGAATCTCTTTAAAACATCATAGAACTATGAAAATTAATAAAACGTTCAACCTATGATAACATGGAAAAGAGGGGGAAAAGGAAAATGATGCTCTGGGAGAAGGAAGAAAACACCACTGTGATTCTGATGCACTCACCGGAGGTCAAAACAGAGGACGGACGGAGGATTATGGGCTCATCAAAGATCTATGGTTGTTAGACTCTCTTGGTTGAAGAACAACTAGAAGATGACTATTCTTTCCATCCGACGCGACCCCAGTGCATTTAGTGAAAAAAATGATTGTAAACAATGTGTACTTTTTGATTACACAGTGTGTACTCCCCTTTTCTATACTGCTCTTTAAGCGGACTCCAAACACCCTTACACAGCCATGTGTGTGGACCCTACACGTCCATCACACGGCCTTCAGTGGCAAGGTAGTACACGGTGGGTACTTAAAAAATTTCTAGAAAACTCATCCTTTCTAAAAAACTCCTGAAATGGAAATAAAATACCAGAAAAGTTGGTTTTGGTTCTAACATATACACATCATGTACTCAAACAAAAACATGTCCCTTCCATGAGCACACATGAAAATCTAAGTACTCAACAACTATTAGAAGTCCACAATATTATACATGTTGTTTATTTTCACCTGCACATAGTAAAGGTAAATGATACATGGATATAACCCAATTTCAGCGGGACACACCATATAGTACTAGTAAACATTGTGTACTTCTTCCATTAAGGATTTTTTCCCTTATCACCTTAGTTTGGACATGCTTCATTCAGGTGTGTTCCATATATCCCTTCCCTAAGAGTTAGTATGGATTTGTTTGCTACACATAAGATATTTATACCTTTAGAAAAAATATGGGATAGTGTTGTTGGAAGCCATCAAATATTCTTATAGTCAGAACATTTGACGTTTGTTTCCCTTAATAGAGTTTGTTTCATTATCATTTACAGCAATACATGGTTGTCAATCCTCTACCTAGTGTGTTATTAAGTATTCAACTTTTGTTATACCACTTATGGGTTGGGTTGATCCTTATATGTTTATATTTCTATCTATAATACATCAATATATATCTTATGAAGGGACCTTAAGAGAAATGCATCTAAGATTGAAACAATTTTTGTTATCTGACTCATGAAGCATGTTCTACCAAATGAAGGATATGTGGAACCATTGAGATTAATTACTGGGGTAGCATTATAGATTTCACATTACATCAAGTCTATGTCAATCTGTATAGTATATCAAGATATTCAAGTTGTATTTGTTATAGATATATACCTATGTAGATCTAACTATTATTCGTGTGGTTATATTCTTAATTTTTTGTGATGTTCTACCAAGTAATGTTACATTCCCACCTACATGGGGTATTCCCACATGTGCATTGTAATTTTAAAATGATAAAAAATTAGATGGAGTCATTATTAAACATGGGCCAGGTGGTGTATATTGATCTGGGTAGTACGAGGTGTGTTCTAGTAGTTATATTGACTGCATTCGCCATAATTACATTCAGGATGGGCTTGTTTTCATATTCTATGTCGTGGGATTTGATTATGACTAGTTTACATTAAATTAATTAATGAGGAACTGTAGTTTTCATATCTAGATGCATGAATTCATTGTTTCTTGTGTTTTGATCATTTTATTATTTTATGGGCTTAGAGATTGGTGAATGTCTCTTGGGACTTTAGCATAAGTCCTCTTATGTTAGTGATATTCGTAATAAGTGAATGTTTCTAGCCCCAAGAATATTAGAAGTGATTATTGAGAGTGGTGGCATGGGACCCATTTTTATAGGTCATAAAGGTATTGTATCAGAATATTTGCTTCTACCATTGGACCAGATTAAGTGTGATTAATTTTCAAAAATAGTGTTATATGTTTGAATATTAAATATCAGGCCATGGACTCCGGTGTTGGTGAAAAGGCTGATGTATCTATACACAAGTGATCTAATAACCATCTATTCAACATGAAACATGGGATCACATGTTTATGGGAATAAAATGGTACATGAAACTTATACGATTGGGTTTTTTTCATGTATATATTGATTCTTCTCTCCAGATATACTCATTGATCTTTGTACACCATGTCTATTTCAGGATGCCTCTATGACACATGTCTTCGATGATTCAACATCAGGACCCTTACTACGATCCCATAGGTGATGATGCATAAATATAGGGACATGATCTAAAGTTATAACCTCAAGGTGGTTCTATAATTATACCACTTCTTGTTGAGTAGAAGATGGTACCTGCAGTACCGATAAATGAGGTGTGAAAATAAGCATGATTTATATGTTTCATTAATAGTGTCTATAAATGTCTTAATGGAAAACCAACCCCATATTTCTCTAAGGAATAGAATTAGGTGGTTACATGTTATTTAAATGTTTTTATGAAAATATAATTTATTATGGTTATTCTTAAAGGGATCTTTACCTCTGGATTTACAGAAGGATGGTGGGGTTTAGTGACCTAATCATATGATGGGTAGACTCTAGCATAGTCATTGTTCAACTGCCATGTCAAATATGACTTATCTATTTTTACATTGTGGGTGTTCTGAATCCATGAGCATCTGTATCTTTAATAGGGATGTACAATATAGGCTGATTTATAACTGAGGTTCATGATCCTCTCTAAGAACATGATTGATATAGTACATGATCATCTCGTTGGTGCTCGAACCATTAATCGGGGAATGTGTAGAGACACATGAGATATTATTATACCTATCATCATTACAAACTATGTAGGGGTACTCGAGAGAAATTTGGTGGCTTAGATTTTTGTGGTAGATATGGTAAAGAATGTTTTTTCAAAAGTGAGATCTTCAGAGAAGAGACTCAAAATGTAGAGAGATAAAATCAGACTTAGGGTCCTGGATGTGAAAGGAATTTTTGTATAGTGACTCATGATAGAAGAAGTGATATTCCGATCTCATGATATGGGTTTAGACAACCCAATGAAAATAAATTCTACTCATGTGATGAAAGGGGGCATAATGCCTGAGATTCTCATACCCGTTGTTTGACTAATATGGATAAAATTGAGGGGTATTTAAAGAAGATGTAGATTTTGTACGGAACTGTTCTATATAGTATTGAATGTGAATTAGTATATACGATATAATATTGAGGTCTTGGATTCTTCAAATTCTTATCACTAACACTCATAGGTGGTTTATTCCAGGCTTAGTGATCCGAAGGATTGGGGTGGGGATATCTGTTGGTAGATGAAGCTTATGAACCATAGGCTATACATATGGCATGTTGTATAATCTATGTCTTATATAAATTATTTTTTGTATTGATAATTTCATCATCTATTCATTCCATTATTTCCAAATATCACGTTTCAGACATTGATATAATTGTTGATGCATTTGGTTGACAATTATTCTGGGAGAATCCTTCTAAACAAGCATCATTGGTCACATAGGTTTTTCAAGAGTTTGAATATACTCTAGGTGGATATTGTTTCTATTGGGATATGTTTTTAGTAGTAGTGGGTCATTTTGACATCACATTATGTATAGATAGTATAACTTCCTTTATCGTTTAGATTGATTTTTTATAGAAGAGGATGTGATGTGACTTCAATGATAAAACTATGTATTAATTTTTGGGATAAAATAAACCAAATATAGAAAAGTATGAACTATGGAATATAAAGTATTAGCTGATTAGTCATCATTAGTACAGAATTACCCTAGGTGTTGTGGATGTCATGAGATTCTAGTTCCCTACAGTGGTTGCATTGTATGAGTAAATATTTCCTAAATACCTTAAAGTCTTACCATCCTATGTAAAGATATATTTCAACATTGATCTACACCCATATATGACCCCATTTTATAAGAATGTATATCGGATGTCTCCCATTGATCTTCAAGAGATGAGGGTGTAGTTGCCCTACTTTTAGAGGAAAGTCATTATTAGACCCAATTTCAAGCCCTATGTATCCCCAATATTGATTTACATGTATCTTCGTTAGATATTTAAGATATATGTGGATTTTAATTATTTTAATTAGGTGAATAAAAAGAACAATTATCCCCTACTGAGGATTTAGTAGCTCATTGATTAGCTGACATGAGAGTGATGGTTCTTAAAGACTAGTATATGATTAGGTGATCAGTAGTCATGACTACATTATGAGGATATACAATAGAAAAACTTTCAGATGTTTCTATGGTCACTATGAGTACTTTTTGATTTTCCTAATCAAGAAAAACACTAAAGTAGTCTTCTTGGTACTCATGATCTAGAGCATTAATACTTTCACAGACTAGTTCAAGGTGGTCTTCATCTGTGATACCCACTTGTACATATATATGAATGAGGATAATCCAATACCCATGAGGATGGTTTTAGATGTACTCTATGATAACCTTGTTTATTATAATATCTTAATGTTACAATTATGTATTTAGGAGTCCCATTTTTTGGAAGATGTCATCTTCGATGATGGTGGGGAAGTGGACCTGATAGAGGTCATGGAAGCATTAGCATGGGAGCCACCTAAGACCATGATAGAGGTGCATATCATCTCTGATATAGAAGACTATTATAAAAGATTCATTTGTAACATCACTAGGAATATAGATCTCATGCCCTCTTTGAAATATATAGAGAATTATATTCACGGATATAGAAAATCATATAGGATTTTCAGTACTTGAGATAGAGATTGACCGACACTACCACCATAAAATTTCCAATGGATGTTGGCCAGTACATGTGTTCAATGATGAATAATGAATTGTGCAGGGTTTGGTTTTAATGTTGAGGTGGGTGATGATTTCATGTGGTTCACATCCTTTGAGACCACATGAGTAGAACTATGCAACCCATGATATTGAGTAAGTATGGTTTG
Organism: Viscum album; assembly: GCA_963277665.1. Taxonomy (NCBI): domain Eukaryota; kingdom Viridiplantae; phylum Streptophyta; class Magnoliopsida; order Santalales; family Viscaceae; genus Viscum; species Viscum album. Next base: position 2,014,177,561 of record OY728159.1, read on the forward strand.
TCATCACACTAATCATGTGGGGTAACTGCCTATTAGATGATCAATTTATTTTGTATTCTGACCATAAGTGTCTCATAAATATCTTCTTATAATTATATTAACTCGAGACATATAAAAATGATATAGTTCCGCTAGGACTGTTACATTGAGGTTCACTAAACTCATGGAAATACGAACATGGTAGAAACTCCTCAAAATATAAGATCATTATTTATAATGGATAAAGAATATGAAAGATAAATTGGGATCATTACAGTTATCCCCTCTGGATGGAGATGGTGAGGCTTACCTCTTGTCAATGGTTTTTACCCCTTACCTTTTACAACGAGTTAGTGATGCACAATTTTGTGATACCAACTGTGAGACCCAACATACATACTTATCCACATGACACATTGTATATGATTTTTTTGAATGTGTGGGAGTATATAATTCTTTTCATATGACACACAATTTTAAAACTGACATTCCTTGAAAAGGTTATGATATTGTTTCATACATCCCAAATAATTGAATATCATTTTGTGGAAAATATGAATAAGTACCACCAACATAAAAAATGGTGGCTAGAGATGAAGAATGGAGTTATTGAGTTTGTCTCTTAATGAATTACTTGTTAGTATGGTAAGGCTGAGAGACAAGTTCCATTGAGTTTAGCTCAAAACATTGAGGTTAATGTGTGGAAGTGGGATGAGATATACATGCAGTTCATGGTACGATTTTGACAAATATTTAGGGGACATGATTTCTTCTAGGTGATCATAGAATGACTCACTATCTGTTCACACATAATTGATATGTAAGAGAGGATTTCAATAGAGATAATTGGATGAATATATATAAAATATATTGTTTTAATCCATGGATTTACATAGATTATTGTTTGTGAATATGATTCTCACATCACATCATAGTTGTGGATGTAATTTTCTAATGCTTTTTAAGACACATATGTGTTTTTGCATGGATTCCCACCCAACTGATTGCTAGACTATGGATACGATTAAGTTTATAAATAACTCATTGTGTTCTTTCATATTAGTCATTATCCATATTATATTGGATCACCTACCATTGGAGGAGGTTTTCTTTAAGAACAATTACAATTACAATGTTGGAATGGAACTAGTCAAATAATTGTATGAGTGAACCTATAGGTTACCAGTTTATTGGTCCGAACTAATAGAGGCATCTCTTAAATTCTCGTAGATGGTCTAAGCTACTACTGAGAAGGTGACTATAATATAAGTGTGTATGAGGACTGGAAATAGCCATATGATGTCATTTTCATACATATGATGAAGGCCTTCCCTGTTTAAGAAGGGGGGCCATGTGTCGTTATGGGTTTCACGTCGACAGTGAATATGAATAGTAGAATTAAGTGATACATTATCTCCAAGATTAATTTCAAATTCTAGATACTACATAAATATGGAGAGGTGGTTTTCCAATTAACTCTATGTAAAATGTTAGAACATGTAGATGATGTTTTTATGTGTTTCTGATAAGGATCTCTGTGGATCATTCGTTATAAGTAATCGACATGGTGGAGCTGAACATCATGGAAAAAGCTAACATTACTGAAGTTTTATTTTATTGTGTAATGAACCTCACATTCTCATTGGATTGAGAGTACCACGAGTCATTAGTTGTCCTTAATCGATATCGCCAAAGCGCCAAAGGCTAGAAATAAATGCTGAAGGGTTTCAAGTACAAGTGGGGGACGATTTACCTCTTATGAAATAAACCCATAAACCAACCATAAAAAAACATTCACTATAGGATGCATGATCAAAAAAATACCAATAAACACTTCATTTATATTAAACCGCATCAAAGTACACAACATCAGAAGTCCAAACTAAGCATCAATGTACACAATGGATGAGAAACTCAAGACTCCTAGAAGATACTAAAATTCCAAACTCCTCAAGCTCTATGCTCCACAACATCTCCCAAGCATCCCCACAAGCCACTTGCAATAAGATGATTTACCTTTACCTGTGTCCCAGAATATTATATCTTCAATAGAACCAATGTTCCAAAGCATATGTGAGTATAAAACTCAATAGGTTTCCCCAATGACGTCCCTACTCACACCACTAGGATAGAAGAGTTAGCAGCATTTATATAAAAACAGTTTATATAATACATTTTCTCAAAAGAAGATTATTTCTAAATATAAACGAGTTTCCAAAACCATTCATAAACAATGTCATTCCAAGAGCATTTTAAAACAATTTTCCAGGAAGTTATTTTTCCAGAAAAATAACCAAACAAGCGTAAAAACCATATCACAAACATTCATTTTTTGCATACCCAACCAATTACCAACACATGATACCAACTATTCATGTCTTGTTATGAGTGTTTCGTACTCATGAGAGGTCTCTCATCGATCTACCATGTCGTCACAAGGTGGTTGTATCTCATGTTCCATTACACCTTTGGCACCAAGCACAATGTCATATTTCAACCAAGCCATATACAAGTTGGTATCATTGTGCAATAAAATGTTTGTCACCAAGCACAAGGTCATATTTCCACCAAGCCACGTATATATAGTTACCATGTTCCATTACATCTTTGGCACCGAGTAGATTATCATATTTCAACCGAGCCTCATACATGAAACATGAACTCACACCACATAATCCCATCAATCATGAAAAATCGCCCTTCAATAAAAACACCTATTTATTGAAAACCATTTCCATAAAAACCAATTCAATTCTAGACCATTTCTATAAAACATCCTTTTTTTGAAAACCAAATCTATCAATGTAATTTAAATGTCAAACCATTTCAATTCCATACCATTTTAATAAAACTCCTTTTTTATTGAAAATGAAATCCATCAAAGTCATTTCAATCTCAAACCATTCCAATACAACACCATTTTTATTAAAAACCCATTGTTCATCAAACTATTTACAATTTTGGAATTCATAATTTAAAATCAACATTTTAAATTCAAGGAGTGAAATCACTTTGCACAACAATTCACCATGATTTTAAAATTTCATCAAAACCACAAATCATCAATAAAGATGATTTATTTCATGACTTTTACAATCAAAACCATTCATAAAATCCAATTTGAAACTAATACAATCAATTCTAACAAGTGGAGTCGAGAGTGAAGGCTCCTACCTCAAAGGTTTTGAAAAAAAACCACAAATGTCAAAGAATGATCAAAATCTGGGGTCGATTCTCCAAAAAACCACCTTAGATCTCATATCCTAGAATGATCATGACAAAATCTCAGCATATTTGGAATCCGCACACTTAGATGTAACCATAAAGGTCATAGATCTAAGAAACTGAGAGAAGAGGAGAAGTAGATCTAAGTTGATCTAAGAAATCAATCAAGAACGATGAAGAACGATCACATACCTCAAGAATCAGTCTTTGATTCACAAAGAGAAGCCTTTATATCGCCTCCTAAATGATGGGAGAACCAACTATAAACATAGGAGAAGAAAATTACAGAGTCATGGCCGCTTAGGATCGTAAATGAGGCACTTAGAGGTAGAAACAAGTGATATCCACTTTTAGAGGATCTCATTTTAGTTTCCACATAGTTTTCACAAATGATTAGAAAAACTGTGCACTCACTGTGCATTAGCCACCACCTCGACAGAACCTCCACATATGGTTTGGCTGCACGATTAGACAAATCGTGCACCGCCCAAGTGGAAGCCAATGCCTCCAAGTCCAACTAAGAACAGTTTTACCTCACGGTTTACAAAAACTGTGCGATGTCCATGCGGCTTCCCCTTTTCCTCAAAACATCATAAAAAGTTCTCCTGACTCTTCTATTCATCACCCTTATATTTAAAACCATTAAAATCATCAAGAAAGGGTTACATACCAAAAATTGGGGGGTAATACATTTTCCCCAACAATGGTCTTTCTATCCTCAAAAAGTAGAAAACCTTCACCCAACTGAAAGAGTTCGGGCCACTGCCCTTTCCATTCCTTTTCATATACCGAAGTCTCTTCCTAAATCTGACCATGCTACAATAAAACCCATACTAGACTGATTCTTTTTTCACGAAATACTTTTTCTTTCCTATCCACAATCCATAATGAGATATGTATCAATGATGCATCCCGCTCTAGTTCGTCGTGATCCCATTTGATCACATGGTCAAGACCAGGCTGATACTTTTTCAACTACGATACATGGAACACATTATGCACCAAAAAATAGTGGTGGTAGTGATAACTGATTTTCCACCTCTCCAACTCATTCTGGTACCTCAAAAGGGGAAATTTATCTAAGAGATATCATTCCCTACCTCCCTAAATGATGATGTCCAAGACGTTGAGAGATCTTCAAGAAGATATGATCACCCACAACAAACAACAATGGACTTCGAAGGTTATCTGCATATGATTTCTGATTACATTGATCTATCTTCATCCTCGTTCTAATCAACTGGATCTTCTTACATATCTCATGGACAAGGTTTATCCCGACTAGTGAAGTTTCACCCGTTTCCACCCAGTATTGTGGAGAACGATAAGGAAACCCATTCAAGGATTTGAACAAAGCCATGTGTATCGAGGCTTGATAGATGTTATTGTATGATAACTCCACTAAAGGTATATGATCCTCCCATGAACCACCAAAATACATTTTGCAAGCCTGCAACATGTTTTCCAACATTTGTATCATCTGCTCGGATTTCCCACCCATCTAGGGATGATACACCATGCTCATAGTCACCTAAGTTCCATGGGCTTGCTGTAATGATTTTCAGAAATGAGATGTGAACCTCAGATCTCTATTTGAGACAATAAAAACTGGTTCACCATGCCTCTTTACCAATTCTCGGATATAGATTTTTGAATGATCTTCCACCATTTGGGTTTCACAAATAGGGATGGAATGGGCCAACTTGGTTAGACGATCCACTATCACCCAAATGGCATCACGTTTTTAGACTGTTCTTGGAAGACCTGTAACAAAATCCATTCTTATCTAATCCCATTTCCACACAGGTATATGTTAAGATTGTAACATACCATCTCGTCTCTGATGCTCTACTTTAACATGCTAACATGTTATGCACCGTGAGACGAACTCGACAACCTTCCTTTTCATATAACTCCAAAAAAAGTATGCCTTCAATGCCTTATACATCTTATGTGTACCTGGATGTAAAAACCATATTGAATGGTGGTAAGAATAGAAGATTTGTTCCTAACAAACCATAAGAACAATCCTCAGATCTCTGAAAAACAAAATTGAACCCCTATCAAGTTTCCATCCCTCAATTGTCTCTCCACCATTGTGTTCTAAACTTATAACTAGACATTCTTCTTATGATGTTTGGGCTCCTTTGATAATATTTAGTAAATCAGGAATATGTTTGTCTGAAAAGAAAACAACTACATTATATCGGTATTCGCATTCAACATGCATGTCGCATATGATCAAACTCAACTGTCATTCATCTGAATATTCTTTCTCCAACTGAGAATATGACTTTCTAGTCAATGCATCTGCCACTGAATTTCCTTTTCTCGGTGTGTACATCAGGTCAAAGTCAAACATATAGAGATACTCTATCCACCTCCATTGTCTTAGTTTCAAATCTCGCTTTGAGAAAATGTGTTTCATGATTTTGTGATCCTTCAACACAGTAAATTTCTCACCAAAGAGAAAATGTCTCCATGTTTTCAAAGCATGGAAGACTGTAGCTAACTCCAAATCATGGGTTGGGTTATTCTTCTCTTACATCCTCTACTGCCCTGAACCATAAGAAACCACATGATCTATTTTCATGAAACAGAACCCAACCCTGATTTTGAAGCATCAAAATATACTACATACCCCTTCCTTAAATATGGAATGATCATGATAGGTGTCGATGTATGCCAAACATTCAGTTCCTGGAATGAATTCTGACATTCTTCTATCCATTAGAATAAAACATTTTTATTTGTCAGATCTGTCATTGGTGAATCTAGTTGTGAGAAATCATGCATAATGTGTCGGTAGTTACCACTTATGCTAGGAAAACTTTGTATCTCGAACACATTCTTCAGTGGTTTCCAAGAGATAACTGCTTCTATCTTTTAATGATCAAAAGAAACACCTTTCTCAGAAATGACATGACTAAGGAAACATACTTCCTATATCCAAAAATAAAAAATTTATAATTTTCCATACAAACGGTGATCTCTCCTGATTTGTAACATTGTTTCCAGGTGCACATCAGGCTCAAACTTTGTCTTTGAATAGACCATAATATCGTCCACAAACACCACAAAAAAGAATCCACATATCACGGAAATATCTAATTCATCAAATCCATGAAGACTATTACTGAATTAGTTAGACCAAATGACATTACTAGATATTCGTAGTGGCCATATCTGCTTCTAAAAGATTTTTTTTTTGAATATCATCCTTCCAAACTCGAAATTAGTGATATCCTGGTCGCAATTAAATCATGGAGAACCACTGAGCTCCCCTTAACTGATCAAACAGATCATCAGTTCGTGTTAGTGTATATCTATTCATTATCATAACATGGATAAGCTAATGATAATAAACACATAACCGAAGAGTTCCATAATCCTTCTCCACAAACAACATTGGTTCTACACATGGAGAAGTACATTATTGATTGAAACCATTGCTTTCCGGCTCCTCCAACTGCAATTTCAATTCCCATAACTCTGTTGGTTCAATCCAATAAGATGGAAGGGAAATAAGACTGGTCCCTGGAAGGAGATCAATCAAAAACACCACTTCCCTTAGAGGTGACAGCACTAAGAAGTTTAGGGGTAAGACATCTTGAAATTGATCAACAACAACTGGAAAAATATGTTCTTCAATCTCTTCCATTGATTCCAAAATCAAAGCTTCAAATTGGTAAGAGATATTTACCACCATTTCTCTCAACATGCTTTTTTCCCCTTTCTTTACCATACTCTCTCCTCTAAATATATGGTCGATGTCATCCTTAGTGGTGAAACTAACTATCATCCTATAATAGTCGATGTGAGCCTTAAACATTGTCATCCAATCTATACCCAGGATTACATCATAGACATCAATGTCCAACATTGAGAAGTACCATTATAATCCTGCTCCATCAGTAGTTATATCACATTATCTACACACGAAGGCTTGATGTCCTCTTCACCATGAGGAGTTTTCATTTTCAAAACAGAACACATCATTTCCAGTTTTAAACATAGAAATTCAACAGCAGGTGAAGCGATGAAGAATGTGATCCACCATTATCTAACAACACTTGCACAAGGATAGAATTCAATAGAATCATACTTCTCACTGTAGATGGTCCAACCGGATTATCGACAATCATCTGCTCACCTTCATACAATTTCTTCTTCACAACACTATTCACCTTGTTTCCTTGTTGAGATTGCCCTGGTGGATGAGTCATTGTATTTCGTGAATCATCATGGCCGGCTCTGTGATGCTGACGAGACTGACCCTGCTATCCTCATCCTATCAATGCATATGATGCTTGCAATGCCTGGGAAGTGTCACGTGCACCTGACCTCAGAGAATTCCTACAATAACATCGTAGATGCCCCATCTTATTTCGTTTGTGACATGCTCTTGGTTGTGTTATACGCTCTCTATTTATGTGGTGAATTAAACCACATTGAAAGAAACTAGCAATGTCTGTGGTCGTGGTGGAAGGTTAACTGATCATATCGGCCATTTCTTATTTGGACTCGCACCGTGGAAATAGGTATCCCTTTTCCTCTTGTTCCAAGTGATTGAGTTCGCACCATTTCATGTAGGTATCATCATTCTTCCACATATTGATCTCGAGATATCATATTTAGCAACAGTTACACTATTCACCATCTCTGTAAAATCCATAATACAGAGCACTGCAATCTTTGATCGAATCTCTTGCCTTAGCCTCGATTCGAATATGTGTGCCTTCAATGACGCACATGCTGCAACCTCTAGTGAAAAATAGACTAAATCCATGAATTTAGCCACATACTCTTTGATAGAGAGACTCTCTTGTTTCAGGATGAATAAGTCTGTCATTTTCTTGATCTTGAACATGTGAGGAGAGAGTTGTTTGTTGAAAAATTATTCAAAATCCTCCCATTTAAGGCCTTCATCCAATTTATCCTACACCTCTAAATCCCACAATATATGTGCAAGATCCTCTAGCATATACATTTCTAACTTAACTTTCAGCTCTACTTGTGTTTCAATGAAATCGATGATACGATTCATCCTACTTAGCCACACCATCGCCTTCTCGGTTTGAACATCACCCCGAATGTTTGGTGGATTCTGCTTCATGAATTGAATGGTAAAATCCACATGCCTAGGTTCATTCCTCCGGTTCCCCATATCCACATCTTGGAAATCATGAATGATTCATTGAACCATCTCTTGGTTCACACGTCGGTCAGGTGTATACACATTCTCCACAGCTTCTTCGGGTTGGTTCCGACGATGCCTAGCAGTTTCCATTTTATAAACCAACAATGACATCCGTCAATCTCATTATCAAGGAACTGATGGGTTATCATTTCAAATTCAATCACATCATCTATCACAGAATTGTTTTCCCAAACATCTTGTTTCATATGTTCAACCATTTTTTAAAACATTCTACATTCTTTTTGAAAATCAAACCATCTTCAAAATACACAAAATATCATCTTTTCAAAATATTTCATTTGAAATTAATTTCATCAGTTTTAAAAAATTTGCAGGTGTCTCGAAATCATGAATCATTATTTACAATGAGATATTTAATCTTAGTGGGACATTATTCCTCTATAATACATGTCATTCTCATCTCATTAGCTAAACACAAGAAAATGATATTTCTAACATTCTAGAATTGTATCCAAGACACTTATGTACCCAAAAACCTGGTAACTTGAAGTTCAACATAACTTGGTTAGCTATGTCCTTTTATGCTATATATTTCATGTTCTGCCAATCCTAATCCTATATATGATTTCAATCCAAGGAATAGACAAAAAGTAATTTCAACTCAAAGACCCCGAACACCGACGACTAATTGTTAGACAAGGACCGAACAAGCTGATGCCATTGGTAATGACCCACCAATTCACATTTGCTTGAGAGTACCACGAGTCATTACTGGGACTTAAGAGACAACCCCAAGGCAGCAATGGCTAGAAATAAATGCTGTAGGGTTTAAATTACAAGTGGGGGACGATTTACCCTTTAAGAAATAAACCCATAGTCCAACTATAACCAAACATTCGCTATATGATGCATAAACAAATGAAAGACCGATATACAATTCATTTATATTAAACTGCATAAAAGTACAAAATAGTAGAAGACCAAACATAGCCTCAATGTACATAGCGGATAAACAACTCATGACTCTCAAAATACACTAAAACTCCATACTCCACAAGCTCCAAGTTCCACAAAATCTCCCAATCATCACTATAAGACACTAGAAATGAGATGCTTTACCTTTACCGGTGTCCCGAAATACGACATCTACAAAAGTACCATCTTGCTAAAGTAGGGGTGAGTATAAAACCCATTAGGTTTCCCCCAATGAAATCCCAACTCACGCCACTAGGATAGAAGAGTTAACCACATTTATATAAAAATGGTTTATATAAATTATTTTCTCAAAGCAGTTTATAACTAAATATAAACAAGTTTCCAAAACCATTCATAACCAATGGAATTCCAAGTTCAAATTAAGGCAATTTTCTAGCAAGTTATTTTTCCCGAAAAATAACCATGCAAGCTTAAAACCCATTTCAAAAACATTCCGTTTTATCATACCCAACAATTTCCCAACCCATGCTACCAACCATGCATGCTTCTTTATGACATTTCCATACTCATGAGCGGTCTCTCATCGATCAACCAATTCATCACAAGGTAATTGTTTCCCATGTTCCATTACATGTCTGGAACTGAGCACATGGTCATATTTGAACCAAGCCTCGTAAAAGTAGTTACCATTGTGCCATTAAATGTTTTGAACCGAGCAAAAGGTCATATTTCAACAAAGCCTTGTACATATAGTTCCCATGTGCCATTTCAACATTGGCACTGAGTACATGGTCATATTTTAACCATGCCTGGTATATGAAACATGAACACACACCACATATGAACAACAATAATGCCGGATCACCCTTTCAATAAAAACAACATTTTATTGAAAAAAATTTCCATCAAAACCATTTCAATTTTATACTCTTTCAATATAAATCCATTTTTATTGAAAACCAAACCCATCAATGTCATTTAAATCTCAAACTAGTTCAATTCTGAACAATTTCAATAAAAATACATTTTTATTGAAAACCAAATCCATAAAAGTCATTTCAATCTCAACCCATTTAAATAAAACACCATTTTTATTAAAAACACATTTTCATCAAACCATTTACAAATTCAACAGTCATAATTTTAAATCAACAATTTAAATTCAAGGATCAAAATCACATTGCAAAAAAATTCACCAAGATTTCACAATTTCCTCAAAACCATAAATCATCACTAAATAAGATTTATTCCATGATTTTCACATTCAAAATCATTCAAATAAACCAATTTGAAACTAATACAATCATTTCTAACAAGAGGAGTTGAGAGTAAAGCTTCCTACCTTAATGGTTTTGATGAAAACCACAACGGTCAATAAACGTTCAAGAAACTCATGTCGATTCTCCAAAAACCCCCCCTTAGATCTCTTCTCCTATCAAGCTCAAGACCAAATATCATCATATTTGGCATCAACATAGTCATATTTACCCATTACGGGTGTAGATCTATGAAACCGAGAGAAGAGGAGAATTAGATCTATGAAACCGATCAAAAAAGATGAATAATGATCACATACCTCGAGAATCATGCTTGGAATCACCGAGAGAATACTTTAGATCACCTACGGAATGATAGGAGAACCCTATTTGACCTGTGGAGAAGCAAAATCTCGAGTTATGGATGCCTATAAGCTTCAACATGGAACATAGAGGTAACAACAAGTGAGATACACTTTTATAGGATCTCATTTAAGTGGTCACACGGTTTTCTCGCATGGTTAAAGAAACTGTGCGTTAGCCACTGCCTCGAAAGATGCTCCACACATTTTTTGGCCGCATGGTAAGATAAACCATGCACTGCATGTGAGGAACCCACTACCACCAAGACCAACTATGCATGGTTTTACCGCACGGTTTGTAAAAACCGTGCACCGTCCGTGTGACTTCCCATATGACTCAAAACATCATTCAAGGATATCCGAACTCTCCCATTCATCACCCTTATCATCAAAACCATTAAAAGAACATAGAAAGGGTTACATACCAGATACCGAGGGTACTACATAATGCCCCATTTTTGGATATTTGAGATATAAAGCCCCAACATGGGGATAATGTAAAAACATGAATTTTCCATGTATTATTTTTGGATATTGATTGGGTTATTTTTTAGACAAGGTCCTAATATGACATCTAATTCGGAGGCCTAGTGTTTCATGAATAAATTGGTTAAATATATTAAATTTATTAATATCACAAGCATGCGGTCATCCAAAATAATTGGAATAACTCATGAATTGGGGTCCAGATTTGAAACCCAAGGTCACTATTGAATTTATATAGTGGGTTTTACATTAGGTGAATGGTAACAATTTTTGATATTTGGTGATTGCGAAAAATAAATCAAATGAAAAAAATAAATTAAATAATTAAATAATTTATTTAGTTTTTTTATTTATGTAGAAACATAGTTGGTCCATTAAATAATGTAATATCCAAATTGAAGGGTTATCCACATAACCCCTCAATTTTAAAATCCATTTGATTTTTGTTGGGATATGTTCTATTGATGAATAAAAACCAGATCAAATATAGAAAAACGTTGTGACACAAAAATAGTGTATCTCACAAATGATAATTACACAACCTAAATCTTCATCAATGATCTATAAAAATTCAGGTAGGATGTTTAATTGATTGGATTTATCCAGCTTTTATTATTTTTATGATAATTATGAATCAATCAACCAATATAATTATTCAATAATCGGGTGTATTGTTTGATATGGTTTCATTTATAGATATATTGGGATATTTGTTTATCTTATTATGGTTTTTTGATTTTGATTATAATGGTAACAGATTGAGACCATCAGAATAGATGTGAGGCTCATTCCATTCTTGTGTGTTTCATGGATTAGTTGAATTTTTCTATGTGAATTCGTCTCATATAATCTATTATAATGGTGGTTTGAGCCAATTGTTTTGGAATCAACCATTGAAAACTATTTTTTTACAAAGATTCGACATCACAGGTCTAGAATAAATATAGAGTTGGGATCATGTGATGAATTTAGCAATTAGTCTAATTAGATAGTACTGGAGATCACAAGGTTTTAACAGCACATTCTATAGTGATGTGGCAAGAGGATGGCCAGTTCCTGTGCAAAGTGGAGGACTGAATGTCCTCAAGTGATGATGGAATGGATCTACCAGAGTATATATATGGTTTTCAGGATGACTCATTATTAGATTTGGATCCTTAGGAGTATAATACATCATGATTGGTTGAACATTATATTTTGGAACAAATCAATCTACATGGTGAGTATTTCATGAACATACATTTTGTGGGATCTTGAGTTCATCATTTCGTGTTTCCATGGGGATGTTAAATTTCACAAGACATGCATCATTATCGTACGGTGTGTACCTTGGCCTTGATGATCGACATGTCCCATAGAGGGTGCACATACATGACCAGGAGTCATAATGATCATACAAGTCATTTACCTTGATACATACATTTCCATGCCTGGTGTACATGGGAATATACATTTAATTGGACATAGATAGAGGTGTAATGTCTTGTACACAAAATGTTATTTGAAATGGAAATAGGGTTGGTCTTTGATTCATGAAAAGGATCTTATGCTGAGGTGAAACATCATGTACTACAATACAGTTTTTCTACTACTTAAATTAATGATTGGAGCCAAATTTCTTTTCAAATTCAACATGTTTTGATAGGATGTGTTCCCTTAATTATATGTCTGAGTGTTAGTATAGAACCACTTCATACTCATAGGATAATTATCCCTTTAGTAAGACTTATTGGGTAGAGTTTTTGGATCCATTCCATGAGCATATATATTAAATTACATTTAATTCCATTATATATGTGGTGTTGATAATATTTTCATTACCAAAAAAACTTGGTATTTGATCTTGTACATAGAAGGTCATTCTAGATTGATATGTTGGTAAACCTCAGGGTCTTGGGTGTCAACATCATCTATGTATCGTTCTCTTTATAATTCTATTATATAATTTATATGGTGATTCCTAATGATATGTACATCTCAGATATATTCCCAGAATTAAATATAATACTTGGAGGGGTTTCTAATAGATGAGTGTTATATGGAACCTTTGAGTATGAGTCTTAATACTTCATTGTAATTGTGACATATAAAAAAGATGGTGTGTATTTTTTTGAGTATGTCATGATATTCTTGCCCTAGGTTTTGTATGGATATTCATTGCATAGATGGTTTTTATTTTTATGGTTTTCTTATTTGTGGTTTTTAGTTTTCTATTGGGTATTAGTATAGTAACTCTTTCATGATGTTTTCTTTCATGTTTCGTGTCTTGTGAAAATGATTGATATTTTAACTGATCAATATAGAAACTATGACTAGGAGGTGATTTGTATTCCATAAAGATTGAGGAGTGTTCCTAAATTTATGTTGACATTAGTCCCCTTATAAACATGAGGTAGGAAATTCATTCATATTAATTGTTGTGGGATTTTATTTGGCCAAATTTTCTTTCTGTTACTTGTTGTTGTGCTCTAATTTTATGATTTACATGTATGAATGACTGAATTATCATTTTTTTACATTTCGCCATTGCATGGGCTTGTCGATGTCTATGTGTTTATAGGTCTGTTAGGTTAATCCATACTATATTACTTATGTAACTAGTTAAACTATTCACCATCCCCTGACTAATTGAAATTGGACATGGGGAGTCACAATACAGTTCCCAGTGTGATGGGTCATGAAAATTGTACCTTAACAAACTAAGGAATATTAATCTTGAAATATCGATATTATAACAATGAATTTAATTCTTTTGTTATGAATTTGATTCAATGATTTTACAAATATATATAATATTCACATCAAATATAAATGTATTTAAAAATATTTATAAAAAAATATCCAAATTTTACACAAGTCATTTTAATCATAAAAAATACATTATCCTCAAAAAACAGTATTTAGTAGCATTTTAGAAAAAAAAATTAAATTGTTACTACATTTAGAAATATCATGTAATAAAAAGATGTAATTTTTTAAATTATCCTGTCATAATTATCTAAACATGAATTTTTTGTAACATTAAAGTAATATTTCTTTTTATGTTATTAGTGAAAACGACCGATTTATAAACAATATTCATTTATATTAATTAAAAATACCAATAAAATTTTCAATTTAAAAATAAATAAATATAACCAGACATTAGTTATTAATAATATAATTAGCTACATAGTTATCAATATCATTTGTGTTCTTGAAAAAATAAAAATTATTCTACTTAATAGATATCCCTTCTTAGAAAACCATTTTTTGTTACGCTTTGTATGATATATATATAAATTGTATTTTGAAAATTATAATGACTGATTTTCATAAAATGGTTTCCATATTTTTAAACATGTCAATTACAAAATTTATTTATTCATAACAAATTTTTTTAATAATTATTATTTAAAAATATATAAATATTTAGCACTGTGGTAAAAGGGTATATACAGTCAGTATAGGATAAACTTACATGATAAGGCCCGCATTTTTAATATTCAATATTATTGGACGAAGTATTTTTGAACCTTTTACCTTACAATTCATATGTATTTGATTAACAGACACTTTTCATTCAATGAGACAAATATCATAATATATGTATGGAAAAATACATAATTTCACCCTATTTCTTTTAAATATATCTTATGTGTTAAAAATTGGGCACAAAAATTTTCAATGCAAATATTAATTATTTTTTATAAAATAATGAAAATATTTTACTTATAGTACATTGTTTATAATTTTTTAAATTATATAATTATAAAAAAATTCTTATGAAATGCAGACACAATAATTATTTATTTAAAATGAAAATAAAAATTTGATTTTAAAAAAATCAAAAGTAATTTATTTTGAGTGAATTAATTTTCATGGAAAATATTATATATTATTAAATTATTTTTAGGGACTTTGGATGGTTTTTATTAAAAATAAATTATTTTATTGAGGGCTTGATTTTAAAATTAAATAAATAGTTTCAAAACTGATATTTATGATTATTTAATAAATAATGTTTAATTAAATGATTTAAATTTTTTAAAAATATTATATATGGCCCAGGAAATGGGATATAGTTTTTTATTATAAAAAGAAGTATACATTTTTTTCCTTTTAGAGTATTTTTGTCATCGAAAAATAAAAAACACATTAATATTGTGGTAATTATCAAAAAAGGTTAACATGTGTTAAAAATGAGAAGGGTAAAAAAATCACATGACATGGAGCATTTTTTATTAAATGGAATTAAATTAATAATAGTAAAATTTTAAATTATAGATTTTGGATTCCATATGAATCTATAAATTAATTTATATTAATTTAATACTTTATTAAAATCCAAAAGTTCCCCTCACCTCTTTTATAAAACCAGACATCCTCTCTTATGTCTATCATAGTAAAAAATGTATTAATGTGATGTAAATATCATGAAAATAATTCAAAATAATATAACTAAACATATACTAGAGTAAATGGATCGATCATTAATCCATCCCATGAATGATATTGGTGTAAACATTATTAGGTTGTCCGAATAAAATATTTAGTTATTAACCATGAGTTTTCATTTAATTTAAATTTATACCTCCTTAAAATATTAATCAACCAACTATAAATATTATAAAAAATAAATTCTTATTGTAATTAGTTATTATGATTATGTTTGAAATATATTATTAAACTCTTCCATCAAATGGAAAATGAAACCATCGATCTTGTGTATAACTGACTACAACCTCATTAACTGATGTAATTAATCATCCACCACATCTATATATGGTTGGTTATAAATATGTATTTAATATATATATGTTATGCTAATTATATATTTAATAATTTTTAAATTAAATGAATCATATATTTTCTTATGATTCCTTTTTTTAATAATAACATTGTTTTTGTAAATGTGTTAACTACAAACTCCACGAAGAGATGTGTTTTTAATTTCATCTCCGCATCAATTTGATGATATATATAAATATATTTAAGGAAATTATATGGTATTAATGATATATTTATCATTAATATTGTGTAAAATATCACTTATCTTATTTTTATAATGATCCTTCATAAATTGATATGTTGCTCATGGGAATGTATGATTTTCTTGACTCCTCGATTATAACATAGTTCATTTTTCATATCCATCAATAATGTATGGTATTAAATGAATAATTTATTATTAAAATAAAAATTAATTAATTAATATTATTCCACATATAATTTAAGAATTTTAACTTTTACTATAGACATCCTACCAATGTCATATTGATATATAATATCAATATCTTTAAAACATCTAATATTAATATAATTAATTATGTATTTTATTATTACAATTTAAAATAAATAATAATAATTACAAAATATTATAATAATTTTATTATTTAACATAGTATTATATTCCATGAAGATAAACGACATACGTAATCATTCATAATTATGGTGTGGGGATTTTAAAAAATAACATCTTTTATAGTTTCCCTTCCAAAACCTTTACTTTGATTTCCATGTTCATCTAATGGTTTCATGAAAATTAAATTCCATTCATAGATTAATGACCAAGGTAATTATAGACCATATTTTACTTTATTTATATTTTTTTTTCTAAATATAAATCATCTTATTGTTTTATTTAAGAGAAACATTACATAAAAAACTCATTATAAATTTTTTAAAAAATTTATTTTCTAAATCTCATTATTACTTAAAATATTATTACAAATATTTTAAAGATGTTGATATATATATAAATTAATTATATTGGTCATTATTATAAAAATTTTCACATTCATTATTTTCAATAGGAATATTTTTACAAATATTATATTGAATTCTTTAAATCTCTCATCAAAAAGACAGATTGAATGTCTTATTTTAATGTATATAAATAAAAAGAATTTTACAACTTCCATAATTATTTTTTATTTTAGATTTATTTATTATAATTCTTGTTTTATTATCTAAAATAACCTGTTTCCCTTCATCATCCATTAATTTTACATATATTATCTTGGAATATTTGTTTTGAAAAATATATTATATTAATAATCAAATGTGTTTTTCATGAAGAATGAAAAAATTATCTTAAAGGTTATTTTGATGAAAAGGATAAATAATAATCATTTTTTAATGATATTATACTTTAGAATTATACATGATTTTAGTGTGGACGTATATAACTTATATTACTGGTTTATCATGATAATATCTCATGAAGATGGGTGAGGACAATACAATTTGTACGATGTGTGTTTCCCATTATAACTCTCTATTCATCATAGTAAAATAACATCTATTTAGTGGATAGGAGGATGGGGTTAATTAATGAAATTTATTCATTGGATATTTTTGTGATCTAGTTATTCTTAATACAAAATTAAAATGGATTATTACGGCGATTAAATATGTCACCTAAAACATACTTGTATTTTCTTGCTATAATTTTTTATTTTTACGTTGAGAAAAAATGTCTTCTTTTCATTTGTAAATAAATTATTTCATACTACATAAGAATAATGTAATACTTATAAGTAATTAATTGGTTAAAATGGTTTTAAATTCACTAATGGATACTTTATTCATTATTTCCATTTTTCTGTGATTATCGATAAGTTTTTTAACAAATCATAGGGATTATAGAAGATCTTGAATAAATAATAAGGCAGGTTTAAAATTATAAAATTTACCATTAATAAGAAAACATTATTTATTTTTATTTTTCTTTGTTGAGGTTAAATTTTTAAAAAATATTATTGGTCCCAAATGTATTTTACAGGGATTTATATAATAGTTATGACCTAATGCTCTTAAACGCTAAATCGTATATATCCTCATGTATTTAATAAATTGTGTTAGAAAATATATATCAATATTATTTAATGTATGAGGCCTAGTCCTTATAGTTGATAAGATTGTAATTATTTAGATAAAATTTGATATTATGATTATTTCACGTAAGATATACTAAAGAGATAGGTATATCATCCCGGGTTTTTTAGTTAATGTTTGATCAAGAGATTAATGTTTTAGACACCCCATTCAATGTTTATGTTTTTTGTATTTTATGTTAATTAACATAAATATTATAGAAATATTATTGGGATAATTTATATGTACCCCTTAATTTTAATGTGGGGGATTATTTCACATGAATAATATTTCATTATTTGAGATATAAGAAATTTTTTTTGACACATCGATTGATCATAGGAAATTTCTTGAATGTTGAAATTAGTTAGGATATTTTTATCATATAAAAGATATTTTATTTTACAATATATATTAGTATTGGATTTAAATTTCAAATATTTATTTTAATATGAATTAAAATATGTTAATATTTAAGTTGTTTCTTCAACAAAAAAATAATTATTATTAATCATGATGTAATTTAAATGTTATCCTAGAACATTATAATATCATCAACATGATTTAGTCATAACTATAATAGATTAATATTGTGATAATAAATTCTAATAATTTATGATAACTAGATTCACCTGTAATAATATATTTGATTTATCAATCACCAGTTTGTTTTCAAAAAATTGGTCTGATCAGGGATTGTAATTTTTTTCAAAGTATAAAATTACCTAATTCATTCTAAAAGGGAAAGTTTGATCCTGAATTTTTTGGTAGTTTCCATAGAATCACTTACAAGTACACCTTTTCCTTTTCTTGATAACATTTCATCTAGGTTTTACATTGGATTGTCCTTAATGGGAATTTGATAAAAATTGAAGGAGGTTTGTGCATTATTAGGGAATGTTTAGGAAATAATGAGAACATTCATTAAATTAATAATGTACCCAAATAAATGACATTCACTTCTAAGAAGAAAAATTATGGGAAAACATGCACCTCTATTTGCAAACTGTGATTACAAGATTTCAATCTTGAACTATTATTAAAAAAAAGTCTCAAACCTCCATCTAATATCACTATGTTTTCTAGATTGATCGATAATCAATTTAACTCAATTCCAGATCATTAAAATGGTATTACACGTCCCTCTGATACTCATTCATAATGATTATAATTCTGGATGTCACATATTCATCACTCCGCTTATGTGGTTCCATTAGGATTGATTTCCCATATCACTTATGATGTTCTCTCAGTCATTTGGTGGTCAGTTATCCCACTATTTGTTAAATCAAGATCGATATTATTTGAATCATGATCATAGATTGTTGGATCTATATATATTTATTTTTTGAATCATGTTCTAGGATTATTGTACTAAAATCATTATTGAAGAGGTCTTGTTTTGTTTAACCAGGGACTATGTTTCAAATCCCAAATATATTATTCATCGCATTCTTGTTTGATTCTCATCGAATTAATGAATCTTCTATTTGAGAGTGTTCATCATCAATATTGAGGTAGCTATTATGTAAGTCAAAGAACAGTGACTTGATTAGAATTTTGATTATGTAATTGTTCAATTGAAGTTAGATATTTATATAATTAGTTCATAATTTAATTAATACATTTCATGAACTAATTAATTATGAGAAATATTAAATTTAGAGATATTATGATTATATATTATGAATAATTAAATGTATAATTAATTATTAGGGATTTTGGATTATTAAATTAGATAATTACATGTTATAATTATTATGAAATATGGAATTTTGATTTTGGGATACTGAACTTAGCGAGTTGGAATAATTATTTAAATAATTAATTATGAGGTTATTGAATTTGATGATTTTTTGATATTAATTGATGAATTAATTAATTCGTATAATTATAATTTTAAGGGTAGACAAAGACATTTACTAAGAATAAAGATGAATTTTATTAGAAAAAACATACAAATGTCTGAAAATGGAATCTTTACATTGTTCCGTCTTGAGAAGTGGGAGATGATCATCTGGTACATGATTGTCCCATTGAAAACCAATGCCATTAACATCATTATTTCCAAGTCTATCTACTATTTCATTAGCCTATTGATATGAATGGGTGAAAATGTTGTCGATTGAATAATGAAAATACAGGCACCTAATCCATCTATTGGTTAGCTTCCGTGAATGATAAATAGAGCCTATATGAATATCATGAATAAATTTGGAAGAATAAAATTCATGCCAAATATTCTTCCAACCACGTTGCTTATCCATTTTAATTTCCACAATAATAGAAAAAATTTCTGATTCAATATCATAAGATGTACCACAAGAGACAGACATGAATCTAAGAATATGTCCCCTAGGATCCCTGAAAATAGACCCAAAACCAGAAGGTCCCATATTACCTAAAGAATCACCTTCAGAGTTGATATTAATCCATCCGAGGGGGGATCCAGCCAAAAAACATCAATTGTACCATTTCTTGGTTGCAAATTACACATAACCCAAAGATAATTCAAAATAGTAAGATCATATATAGTGTTGGAACATAATAACCTCTTTAGTATAATATTTGCACTGAAATTAGAGATTATATCGATCAAAGAAGTAAAAACCTAGAATGATTGGCTATCATGGATCACATTGTTCATGGATGTCCATATGCAATGGATATGATCTTTCGAAACAACATAGAATTAATTCTAGATGTACGCTATTAGATTGATTTCCAACTGACAATTCAGAAATTCTCTAATCAAACTGACATGATGCAAGACCATTTCAAAGAGGACATCCATGACAATCCACATTGTTGAAGGAACCACACAACCGAGAAAAAAATAATCAATGTATTCCCTATGTTTATTGAAAAATATTAAAGAATAGCATAATGATATTTTACATGTTTCAAGAAGTCATCTCTTCGGAGCATTTTTGCGTAACTCCCCAAACCAGTATTGTATGAGAGTGCCTCAATAAGTTCCTCCTTAGATTTACCTTCTAATAAAAATTATTATTTCCATTAATATTATGATTATAAATTTTTTTTGAAGATATCATTCAATTTTTAGAAGGTTCCAATGCTAGAAAGACATCGTTGTTGGATATTCACCAGTTAATCAAAATATTGATTAAATTCTTAAGAAGATTCTACAAGATATAAAAATGTTGTTTAATTGATATATTAAGGTCCAAATTTGAATCCCCATCCCAAATAGAGACATATAATGGATCCCCAGTTGAATTGATATTCCAAAATGATAAGGATGAAGCCATAGAGACAATACATCTCAAATCTGCATCAATTGCAGAGAAAGTATACATAAAAGCAAGCCACACTGATGAACTGAGAAAATTGAAATTTATTTTCTCAAGATTATACATTAATGTGGCCTGAAGAAAGGTGAGAGCTTCATAATGTACGTTTATGAGCTTCTACATGAACCCATCCTAAAAATAATCATTAAAACAACCATGATTTTCCATTCTGAAACACCATGAACCATATTGCTTTTAGATAATGTTCCAAGGAACATTAACAACACGTCCTTCCGTAATGGAACCACTCCAGATTAATTTTATTATGGATACATCGATGACTTTAACAAGTAAGTCGTGAAATTTATAGTCCATTAAGGGGAAGAACAATTTAAAAATTATGGTTGATATCACTAAAAAAACTTTACCAACCATGGATAAGGATTTTTCCTTCCAGGTAGAGAGCTTCCTTCTGATCCTACTAATAATAGACGAGAAGTAGCAGGCCATTGACCTAACATAGAACATATGAACCCCTATATAGATGAAGGTAAGAGAACCATCCCTAATTCCCAACTCATTGATGATGTAATGTTTCCTCACAATATATAAATTTCACCCAAAGTTAACAAAGGATTTGTTTAAACATATCTCCTAGTCCAAAACCATCTCATTATGTAAGAGATCACTTTGGATGTTCTTGATGTTTCACCTATACCCCTTTGGGAAAATGTTATTATCATCAGCATATATGTGATTGGTGGGTGAAACATGTCCTCTGCCTTCATAAATTTAATTTATTTTCCCATTCCAAACAATGATATAGTGAAATATGTTGAGGTAGTCCTCATCAATAATAAAGATCACAAAAGATAATGAAACCCCTATCCTAACACCTATTGATAAGTTAAAATATCCATGAATTGAACCATGAATGAGGATAAAGATGTAAGTTGTTCCAAAAATGTTCCATACCCAATTTATGAAAATATTACCAAATCCAAACATGGTCAGAAACATACATATAAATCCATAGTCCATTAAGTCAAAATATTTTCTCACAACAAGATTTAGAGAAACATTTCTTCACATGGTAAGACTATTAAAAAGATTAACACACTCTAAATGTAATGCTCCGACCGTAGTTACCTAGTGTTGGTGCATTATTAGATTTCATTGGCATGATAACAAAGTATTATGTCCTCAAAGACCAATATGTTTAGTAGCCTTGGGTTTACATGATACATACATAACTTTTACATTACATTATGATGTTAAAAAAATGTGTCTCCTTTGAACACAGTCATATCCTAAAGCCTATCCCAATAGGTCAATAATAATGTATTTTTTCATATCCTGGGAAAAATAAAACATTAGAATTGGGTTAGATTAGATGCTCAGTAAAGATAACAATATAGCAGAAACAATCATAAGAAAACACAAATACATAAGGAAATGCATAAGACTAAAACACAAGCCTTTTAAGAATAAATATAAGCATAATATGAAAATGATAAATCAAATAATTCCATTTAATTATTCACAGAGATATTCTACTACTTGAAAATCACATGTAATATCAAAAGCTTATTTCATATAGATAGAATGCATAATACCGAGCATCATAACCACATAGTCAAGGCCTTGTGCCCTGACTAAAAATTATATTTTGTCATGACCTTGTGCCAAGACACTAGTTTGTCTCATGATACCTTCTGATGCATCGAGAAGATTTAGAGGGATCCGCCGATAACTTACTATGTCCAATGATTTCCTCATATGAAATGGTTGAATCATAATCTGAAAATTCGTATTAAAACTAGCATATGCAATGCCAATATTTTAACCACAAACCATGAATGGAATTAAAATATTACGTCCACTGTCCAACATAACATATAAAATACAATATAAATAATTTTTTTACAATAAATAATCCTCAATGAATAATAATTAAGGATATTGACATAGATGATAATAATGAGTAAAGATATTTGAGATAAATATCCCCTTTTATGAAAACATTAAAAAGTCTCACTATTTATCAATAAGCTATTAAAAATATATTTTTTTATTCAAAGTGACCCATAACAATTTAAAACATTTAAAAGGAATTATAATTTTAAAATATTACTGTCCATATAAATAAATTCATTACACTATTTTTAAATCATGGACATTAATGAGAATGATTTAGAAGAATAAAATTTTAAAACATTTAAAATTATTTTTTTAGAGTTCCGAAACAAATGAGAGACGTTTGATTACGAATTATTGAAGTAATAAAAACATTATCATATCACGAGAATAAAGGGATTCATGATATATTTTTTCAATGTACAATAAGTACCTCATATATAAGTGATTTGGAACCTAACTACAATGAGGTATCAAATGAATGTAAATTGATATGAAATCACATTACCAAGATGGTATCCATAGGTAAAGGATATATCAATTACATAATTATATATGAAAAATATAAAAACACTCAATATGATAGGATATTTAGTGTAAATCAATTAGAGGGTATTCACACATATTCTTGTAAAAACAACACCAATGACTGGGATGTTTAACTCAATGAATGAAAATTGAGTTAAGATTACTCATATCAAGTTCATATTGATGAAATGATAATTTACCAATGGATTTACTATGTGTATCAAATGTATATGCATACTAAGGGGAGTGGAAATTACTAAATAAACAATTAAATAGTGTTTTCATACATAATCTTGGATAAATTAATCAATGCAGTTTACATACAACCCAATGAGTGGAAATTGAAATTAGAAATTCCCTTATCAATTTGGTATGTTACGAGACATACACTGTTGAAATGAAATTTCATACAATTAAGATGTAAATACACATGAATTAAAGTATATTACACAAACAATACAATCATGGGTAGCACATTTACCACATAAAAGAAAATAGTGGCAATATAACATGAATTTCACATGAATAAAAAGTGAGATGATAATCCCTTACCATGTTATTTACCTTTATTGAGTGTAATTTGACCTTATTTATAATGGTTTAATAATTTTTATTTAATTATAAATGAACCAAAAAAACAAATATGATATCATTTATGATATTTCAATATTTTATTGTTAATATATATTTGAGTAGTATCATTGTTTTGGGAGTTAATTGATTCATTTTCCATTATATGTTTTGTTTCATAACTCATGTTTGTTATGGATAGGTTGTATTTGATTCATATACATAAAGATATTAAGTTCGTTAATAGTATTTTTATCATAAAATGAAAATTATTATTGAATAGTTACGATGGGAAGGAAATCTCATCGCATTGTAGAGACAGTAAGCCGTACGTATGGACGTATGATGACTTTATCATTCATAGGATGGATAGAATAATGAATATGGTTGTAAAATATTTATAATAACATGTCAGAATGTAGACAGTACTATAGTTGATTTTTTAGTATACAAACAACAAAGAATGAGGAAGTGGAAGAAGAGACGAACATTGAAGGACGTGGTGAAGTAACTACCTCTTCTTCGAGTGTTACATTTTGATTTGACAAAAGGTATCATTAATGTGGATTTATGATCTATGAATTCCTCTAGGAAGAATTTAGGGTAGTTAAGAAAGGATTTGTGAATGTTTTGGATGAGAAAAATGGATTTGGAGTTGATAATTTGAGAGAAGGATGTGTACCCTTTTATAAGAGAGTTGAGGGGCACTTTAGTAAAAGCTTGAAATATTATTTTATTATAAAATTATTTTCAGTTTTAATTGGGTATAACTGAATTTATTTCCAGGTTACAGTGGGGATAGGTTTAAACATCT
The DNA here is from genome assembly GCA_963277665.1 of Viscum album. Lineage (NCBI taxonomy): Eukaryota > Viridiplantae > Streptophyta > Magnoliopsida > Santalales > Viscaceae > Viscum > Viscum album. The sequence continues at coordinate 2,014,202,907 of OY728159.1, forward strand.
CATCGAATTTGTTTTTGACATGTTTAGGTCGCCATGTGAACTATATCTTTAAGATTTAACTATTCATTAAATAGTTTAGCTTTTACCATTTCTTATTGTATTCATACATTATATGGTTAATAATCATAAAAAATTATCCATGAAAACATCAAGACACAAATTAATGACTTATATTAAATTATTTATAAATTTTTAGGAATATTATTTCATTTACTAGAATATTATTTGTTTTATAAATTCATTTATGTAAATTTTGACACTATCAGTATTTGGTTATTGTGAACGTCATAACAACAATATTACTTTGAAAAAAATTCCTCACGTGAACCCTAAAATGTAAAATATACCTAGAATGTTATCACACTACATCAAAATTCTGAATTTACAATTATTTAAATATTTATAATATCAACTGCTTTTATTATTCGTTAAAAAGGTTATTATTGCATCATCATTGTGTCATAAATAAATTTACTTATTTAAATTATAAAAATTATAAAAAATTATCATGAATTAGGAAATCTATTTATATTTCAAATGAATATTTAAAAGTCTCTTTATCTTATATGTAACCTTGAATTTAAAATAGTTAATTAGTAATATTTGAATTTTAACACTTTTAACTTATCTTTAAATAAAATATAATAAATGTCTACTTGAATCCATGTGGATAAAACAGAATTGTAATTTTTTGTTGTGGTTTATTTTGGTCAAAATATATTTATCCAATATAATTAGGACATGTGTTGGGGAAATTATAATATCATTTCAAACATTAATTACATTATTTACTTTTAACCGTGGTAAATAAATTTCAAAAGTTACTATTCAACAAACATTAATTTCATCCTATTGAACAAAATTTTACTTACTTATGTCAACCTTGTCCCTCATATTTTTGAAATTCAATTCACAAAATCACAAATCTTACATTTTATGAAAATTTTCCATTTTTCCTACAAGGTGGGTAAAATACGGTTAAAAATTCAATAAAATTTTATATATCTAATCATATTTTAGAATGACTTAAATGAATTAAATTTGACTAATATAGCTATTATGTATGTATTTTTATGTAAAAATAAATTTAAATAAAAACCATTATTTAAATAAAAAGACGATTTTAAACAATAATAGAGTTTTTCATTTACTATTTATCAAAAATTGAATATTTTCAGAAAAATACCAAAAATTAACCCAAATATAATTTTTATATTCTAAATCAAAATATGACGTAAATTTTACCAAACCCAAAACATATAAGTCATATTTATTAATTTAAATATAATTCCCCTAGTCGAATCCAGTTCTAGGTTTTTTAGAAATAAAAACTATCAAATAATAGAAATCGGTTTACATCAAATTTGAATATAAAAATATTTCCAATAAAAAAATTGGTTTAAATTATTAATATATAATATAAATATACCTTAAATCCATTAAAATTTATTATTTAATTGTATAAAGTATTTTTATTAATAAAGATGGTTTAAATTAAAATTTAGTATTTTTCACTCTTTATCAAAATTTAAAAGTTATCAGAAATGCCATGACAATTTATCCAAACTCTATTTTTAGGTTCCAATTCTGTATAAAACTTTTATTAAAAAAATTAATATTCACCATAACTTATTTAATCTAAAAGGATATGGGGGGTTGGATTCCATTTTTAAAAGAACAACCAAAATTGGGTGATGGTCAGAATTGAGCCTAGAGTATGTTGTACATGAAATAGTGCTTCATGAATTTAGAGAAGCCTCATAAACAAAAGCCATATCAATTTTAATATCCACAAATAATTTCATATGTTTCATATACTAGGTTTATTTTTCACCAACAATATTGAACTCGATAATATAATTTTGATCAATAAATTATCTAAATTACCTAAAGGAAATAGTGTTTTCATTCACAACCATTTTCTCTTCCAGATGCAAGATTTTATTTGTGTCACCCATAATAATTCAATGGTTGGTGAAGGAAAATTTTATGGTGTCAATGTCCAACAAGATACTTCTTCGATATTGGTATTTATATATAGAATAAAAAAAGATCAAATAATGTTGGATACCAAGGTTTTTGAAGGATCAGGTCACTAACTGGTCACTAGAAATGATTATGGAGATGTTCCTCAGGGAAACATGATAAAAAAACCAAAGAAGTTTGACTTCATATGAGAACTTGTTATGTTAATAAGATGAAATCCATGATTTTCCAATTTGTAATGTTGGGGGTGAAGAAATTACTTGGTTCAGACAATCATAAAATAATTGGATTATTTTTTTGAATGAAAATCTTGATGGGGCAGGAGGTTTCTAGATTGGTCGCTCCCTTGCAGTTTTAAAAAGGGTCTTCATTTAAATCTGAAATTGGGGTTAAATCCCCTCTTGTTTTTTCATGCTTCCTTTTTAGGTGGTCGACCCTCCATCCTTTTATGAGTTGGATTTCAAAGCAATAGATCATTGACCATAGATGTACTGGTCTAAAAATTATTATAGTTGATATTCAAAATAGATCTGAACTTTTTGTGTGAGATTCATGATAGAATTATCAATGAATGATATGTGATAATTATATTATTGAATAAAATAATGTGATTAATTTAATTAATTAATATTGTAATTAATTAATGGAAGTCATGTAATTATTTAATTATTTAATTCAATAATTTGATTAATTAATTGATTAATGAATTAACGTATGTTAGGTGATTATTTAATTGTTCAATTAAATAATTGGATTAATTTATTGTGGAATTAATTAATTCAAGTAGTGTGAAAATTTAATTATTGAATTAAATAATATGATTAATTAATTGATTATTTAATTATTATATGTAGTGTTACTTTGTAAGTATTGAATTAAATAATGGGATTAATTAATTGTTAAATTATTTAATGGAAGTAACGTGATTATTTAATTTTTTTATTAAATATTGAGATTTATGGGATTAATTTATTGATTAATTAATTAATATGAGTAATTTGATTAGTTAATTATAAATTAATAAATGGAATTGAAAAATAAAATGCGTTAGACATTTAAATTACTATATTGAATGTGACTAACTTATTATGAATTCATTAATGAAATTGGCACAAACAAATAATTTTTTAATTAATTTAAGGGATTTAATATAATTAATTAATTTTAAATTTAGTTAATGCAATGAACGTGATAAATGTATTTGTGAATTAATTAATGGGGGTTGATTAGGAATAATTATTTATGAGATTAATTAATTGATTTGATGTGAATTATTAATTGGTGAATTATTTAAAGGGGGTGTTGCATTGATACGATTGAATGTGTTCGATTAATTAATTATTGAATTAAGAAGTGGGGATTTTTTTTGTAAATGAAATTGAGTAAATTTGATAATTAATTGTTGAATTAATTATGAGATATTTTGAATATTAAATTGAGATAATGGACTGAGTAACTAATTTAGAGATATTGATATTTGATAATTGCGATAATTAATTGTGGAAATAATTATGAAATATTGATATTATAATTAAGATAATTAATTACGGAAATAAGTATGTTATTTTAGTGGTTGATATTGATTAATTAATTTTTTTATTTATGAATGGGATTCATTTCCTTACTTAATTGGGGAATTAAAGAGGTGTATTTTAGATATAATGTAATTATTGTATTAGAAATGAAATTTGTGTGATTATTTAATTTTAAAATTTACTAATAGAGTATAATTAATTAATTAATTGTTTAAATAAGTAATCTATTTTATGGGATATATTAATTATTCAATTAATTAATATTATTCACAATAATTAATTAATTTATGATTTAATTAATGTCTTATCCAGATATATGTAATATTGTTATGATGTAAAATATGTATTATTAAATAGAGATTGATAACAATGAAATTCAAATAAGTATTATTAATGGTAACAAACTCATTCATTTATGTGTAATTATATGGTTAATGGCGACAAGGAAATTTGGACATGTATTTTGAATTGTAAAATGGTCATTCAAATATGTGATATTAAATAGTGAATGGTAACATGAATATTTGGCTTTGTATTATAAATGGTAACATGCTCCATCAATTATGTGTTATTAAATGGTGAATGGTAACACTGAAATTCAGCCACAATTTGTAAAAGGAAACATGCTCATTCCATTATGCGTTATTAAATACTTATTGTTAACATAGACATTCAACAAAGTATTGAGAATGTAAACATGGTAATTCATTTGATAAATGGTGAATTGTAACAAGGGAATTAACTTTTAAGATTATGAATGGTAACTTGGACATTAAATTTCATATCCCTTGAGGATAGTTTAGATTCCAGCACATGTTAAAGAAGATATTGACAATTGGGTTTCCATGGGAACCTGTTGTTTTGGTTATTAGATAGAGAATATATGATACTTTGATAACTTTTTTCATTAATTTTGATTATTTATTTATACAACTTCATACACTTTTATTAACTGGATTTTTATTTATAAATTCTTGGTGGTGACCTACTGAGTTGGACTCTAACCCTACCCGGTCATCATAATCATTACCCCAATAGGATTTAATTTTTCTTGATAGGGAAAAGGTCAAATTCCTTATTATAAGATGGTGGTATGGGGATGGAGTATGGGTGAGGGAACCAAATGTGGATCATGGCCTCCTTTGAAGTTATTAGTTGATTTATTTTTGAGTTTTATTTTGACCTTTGGCACAAAAATTATCATTGAATATCTATTGTTCATTTCTTGGAATTGTATTTCATGTTTTAAAAATATTGTGTTATATCTACTATACATTATATGTTATATAAATTGGTTATTTAGTTTATTATTGTAATTTATTTATACTTGTATAGAACTCTTATAAAAAGGGTATAATATCCCTAGAGTTGAAATTAAACCCTCACTGCTTGATGGAAGCCTCTAGAATATGAGGATACTATCTTGAGTTCATGTTACCTACTTTCTTGGGGTAACAACGTGCAAAACCCAAGAAGGAATGTTACAATGTTGTATTAGGGGAAGGTATTATTCAACATCCCAGCTATGATTATGGGCTATTCAAGGTGGAGGTATATGTAAATACCACATCGAAGGAGGAGGAGCATAAAAAATTACTTTATAATGTGGTGGGGATATATATTCCATTATAATGTCTTTTCTTATGGTATTCCTAAGGAATATATCCTATGTAAATAAAAAATATGTGTTATTTGTGGAAATAAGACAATATCATGATCGTGGGATAGGCATGACCATTACAAAGTGGTATCAGAGCATAGTTTTATTTCATTATTATATTGAATTACTTAGTAGGAAATGTATAATGGAGACTATGAAGTGTTAGGAATTGTTTATGAGCTCATTCTTGTGGGTAACTATCTCATTCATGAGGGAGAACTCAAGTAGCCAGGTTGGGATTGTTGTTATTCTTTTTTGATGTTATAATTTAATATTATTTCATAGTACATGACACAATTTTTGTGGGAAGTGATTATGGAAGATGCTATAATTGAATATATGACTCCTGTACTATAATTTCACGATACTTGAGTATGAATGCCTCATTCTGGTCACTTAATGTTATTTTATGACATGAATCATTTTAGGCAAGCATAGAAAAACGGTTTTGGGTATGTTGTTGGACATGAATTGTTTTATCCTTTCTTGTGAAATTGAAATTAATGTGTGATTAATGTGAATTGATAAAAAAATTAAAATGATTAAATATGTGAAAAAAATTGAATCAATTTGAGGAACATGAATTGAGAGAATTCTTAAAATTTATTAACCCTGAACTATATATTGTATAGTTAACGGTAGTGATAGTTTCGTGAGTTTTACCAATAATAGGGAAATATGGGGAATAATTTATGTGTTTTTTTATAAACTCATATTAATAAATATGTTATTTTTTAAATTTATAATAATTTTTATAATTTATTTATCCATTTATGGGGGTTTTCGGTAGTTTGAATACCCTAGTTTTAGAAATCAACTGTAGGTTGTTTGAGAGACTTTCTGGTTTTGAATTGGTTTGGTGAGGTGATGGCGAGTAGGGAATCAGGATTATTTTGACAGAATAATGTGATTCTACCGTGGGATGTAATATCAATGATTAAGGATTAGTGGTGGTGTTCACTGATAACTTCATTATTAAATTTTTTTAGTGATGATTATGTCCCCTACATAGACATCATTCATGGTAGTCGAAGAAAACATTTGCATGATGTCATGCTACATAAATTTGTTATCATTATACATGGGGACAATTATCAGTAGAGATTATGAAGAAATATATAGGGATATTTATGGTGAGAGGTATTAGGTCGATACATTATAAATGAGAAAGTTATAAAGAGCATGTTATAATTCTTCAGGGAATGATAAGTTGGGCCTTGGAGGTGGTGGACGTATATCCTATGTAGGTGGATTTTATGTAGTAGATGAGGGAAAATGTTGGATGGTGTTCATGTGGTTGGTGGGTGCGGTGAGATGAGCAAATCATCATGTAGTTTTTAATATTTGATTATAAGACTAATGTGTCATTTTATTTGAATTTTATTTGTTTTTTAGATTGCAGTGACATAGTGTCAAGGGGAAGGACTGTCAGGAAATTTTATGTATTGTGGAACATCGATGAGTTTAGAAGTAAACAAGGGAGAGAGAAATAGATTTGTGGGCTCAGTATACTGATCTTTTTAACTCTAAATCATTGAAATTCATGGGAGTATACCTATAGGATGAGTTATTATAAGGTGGAATGATTTTATGAAACTCATCATTTCTACAGTTGTCACCGACTCATTTATAAGTACTCTTTTTTTCTTATGTTTAGTATTGTTCGTTAGGGTCTTACGTTAGGGTGTGATTAGGTGGATATTGATAAAAATTTATATAATGAGGGATGTGTTGTGGTGATTCATTGTTATCGAAAATTTTGTTCCCTCTTATATGCAACAATTCACCCCTATAAATGAGGTACATTGTTAAAGCACATAGTTTAGGGATTTCAGGTGCCCTGAGAAGAAACCTCTTTATACTGAATTTAAATCCCCCAAAAATTATTTAATAAAATACTGAACATTTTATACTAACCCGTAATCAATTTATCTCAATTCTAGAGCCTCATAGAGGTATTCCAAGTCCATTTGAACTGCATTATTGGTGATTACAATTTCTATTGATAGATCAGTATCTCTTCTTGTGTGGTTTTGTTTGGAATGATTTCTTATCACACATTATTCATAAACCATTCCTTTGGGGGTAGTTATCCCTCATTGTTTGACATATATTTAGATTTTTAGAATCAAGATCAAGGATTCATTAAAATAGATTTAGATTTCTTGAATCAAGATATAGCCTTGTTAGATCTAGATATTTATTTGAGAGAACTATTTTCCTTTAATCATGGATTTATATTTTGGGTCTATATTGCGTTCTTGGTTGATCTACATCAATTTAGGGGATATTCTATTGATGATTACTCTTTATCAATCACGAATAAGGTGGTCAATAATTCAAATCGCAATGTATTCTATTAAATTATGTGTTTGTAATTATAAAATTGATATTATATATATAGAAATTTAATTTTTGATTGAATTTTTTTTTCAAATTAATTAATTAAGAGAAATATTAAAAATATAGATATAAGGAATATAGATTATAAATAATTAATTTTTAAATTAATAATGATGGAATTTGGATTGTGTAGTTATATAATTAATTGATAAATTAATTATGAAATTTTGAATAGGGATTCTGGGATATTGAATTGCGTTACTTGGAATTATTAATTTTCTAATTAACTGTGGGGTTAGTAACTTTAATGAGTTTAATTAATTAATTAATTAATTAATTAATTGAATTAAAGTAATTTTTTAATTATTAAGATAATTGATGGAAGTAATCTGATTATTCAACTGTTTAATTAGATTAATTATTTTATTAATTAATTAATTGAATATATTTGATTAATTTATTGTCTAATTAATAATAAGAATAATGTGATTAATTGATTTTGGAATTAATAAATGGATATATTATGATAAAAAAATTAAATTAAATATTCGGATTAATTAATTGATAAATAAAATTTTGGATTTAATGTATTTAATTAATTATTTATGTAAATAATAGGATTAATGGGATTAATTAATTGTGGAATTAATTAATTAATGTAATGTGATTATTTAATTACTGAATTAATTAACGGCTTTTTTTAATTGGTTTTTAATTAATGGAAGTAATTTTATTATTTAATTATTTAATTAAATAGTTGGATTAATGGGGTTGATTAATTGAAAAACTAATTAATTTAAGTAATATGGTTATTTAATAATTTAATTAATTAATGTGGTTGATGTGATTAATTAATTAATAAATAAACTAATTTGTGTTATTTGATTCATTAATTGTAAATTAATTAATGGAGTTAGCATGGAAAATTAATAGGAAAATTAATTTAAGGGGTTTACTGTGAATAATTGATTGTGAATTGGTTAATGAAACATTCATGTATAATACATTTTTGAATTAATTGATGTATTGAATGATTTTAATTAATATATAATTAATTAATGCAATTTGATGTAAATAACTAATTGGTGAATTAATTTAGGTGGAGTGAATGTGCCTAATTTATTGTGGAATTAATTAATATGTTTGATGTGATTTATGAAATAATGAATTAATTAATGGGTATTTTAGCATTGATCAATTTGAATGTGTTGGATTAATTAATTGGTATATTATTAAATTGTGGGTTATTGTGTAAATGTAATTCAGTAAATTGTATTATTAGTTGTTGAATTATCTAAGAGATATTAAGATTATTGGTTTGAGATAATTGATTAATGAATTGATAATGATATATTGATATTTGATGAATGATATAATTAATTGTGTAATTAATTATAAAATATTGATTTAGAAAAATGGATAATTAATTATACAATTATTTATGGGATTTTTGGTTGTGGATATTGATTAATTAATTGATGAATTAATTAATGTGATTGACATTTGTAATCAATTTTGCAATTCAGTGAGGGGATCAATGTGAAAAAATAATTGTATAATTAGTAATGAATTGGTTTGATTAGTTAGTTATTATATTGAATAATATAATTTAAGTGATTAATTAATTTTTGAAATAATAAATTTATTTGATATTATTTATAAATTAATAAATTATTTAATATTATTATGTATGATTAATTAATTGGTGAAATAAATGATTTCGGGTTGATATAAATGTAATATTGTGATTTTGTCAATTACGTATTACTAAATTTTTAATGTTACCATGGAAATTTGAATTTTTATTATTCATGGTAGCATGATCACACATTTATGGGTTGTTAAATAGTGAAGGGAAGTATATAAATTCATCCAAGAATTATGAATTGAAAAATTCTACTTCCATTATGTATTATTAAATAGTGAATGTTTACATGGACATTCGGCCATTATTATAAATGGAAACAAGCACATTCAATTATATTATTATTTTTCAGGGGATTATGACCAGAACATTCTTTAATGTTTTACGAACGATAACAAGTTAATTAACATGAGAAATTGTGAATAGTAACATGGTTATTGACTTGTGAGATTATTAATGGTAATATGAAAATTTAAATTTGATATACCTTATATATAGTTAGGATTGTGGAGAAAAGTGAATCAGGTATTGAGGTTCAGGTATCCTCAAGAACACATGGTTTCTGTGGTGAAATATATCATATTTGATACTGTGATTTCTATTTATTTAGGTATTGTACTTATTTCATTATGAAACTATATAAACTATTATTGAAAATATATGTTTTAAAATATTTTGACTATTAGCCTATGAAGATGTACTCACAACCCACTCTAGATGCCTGACCAATATCGGAATAGGCTTGTTATTTTATAAACAGGAAAAAGATAAACATCTCTATGTTGGATGGCTATTTGGGGATTAGGTATGGATTATAGATTACAAAATTGTTTAGGACCCACTTTAATATTATCAGTGTCATCACTTTTGACTTTAATATTATCACATGTCACATACATTATCATTACATATATTCTATTTAGTTTTGATATTTTTTTTAAATTATAGTTCATATTATAGTACTCATATTATCATAGATATGTTATATCATTTGGGTTTTTAGTTGACTATTGTCACTAATTTCCACAGGTTTGAAACACTTATGAAATATAGAGGGTATAGTCTCCACAATAATTTTATTATACCCTCGTAGTTATTCAATGACTCCCGTGTTTGGGGAAGCAAGCTTGTGTTCATGTGGCCAAACGAACCGTGGCACCGGTGTGTGACACCTAGGCCGGAATATTACATGTAAATACAACTAAGAACTCTAATTTTTCTTTTATAAGAAATAGACATTATACTGAAAGATAAATGGGACATCAACAAATTCAAATAATACCTATGTTCCAATATTTATGTTTAGAATAATTTTCCTCATTTCTACAATTAAAAGCTTATTGGTTTTATGTTGTTGAATAATTATAACATAATTCATATATTTTATCATGGGAATAAAATATTATTGATTATGAAAACAAATCATGGATTCATGTTTAGTAATGAAGATCAATGAAGTATATTTTGATCAATGATATTATGATATATTTATAATATTATGAGATTTAGTTAACAGATAAAGTCTATTCAATATTAGTTTTTATTTTCGGTATTTGGAAAAATATGATATAAAAAAATACATTGGTAATTAGGTGTACCAGAATTGAGGTAATTTTAAGCGAGACTCATTTAATGATATATGATAATGGGATAAATAATACTTTGGCTTACTATGTCCTTCATGTTAAGGATAAAATAGTCAATTGGGATTATTTGAGGAGATGTATTTGAAAAATGTAAATGTTATAAAGTAATTTGATGATCAATGATATTTTATGATTTTTCATATTTATTGGGTATAATAATATATTTCATATTTATTCATATTTATTGAAAAATTCAACTCGTCTCATCTAGCAAGGCTGAGTGTATTAAACAAACAACCAATGGGAGGAAATAGTGCAATTCCTATCAATGGACTACATGATGTCCTTGTTAGCAGGAAATATTTACTGATTATGTGATTAATGTTATTTGGAAAGAATTTAACTACTCTGGAACATAATATGATCAATGTAAACAAAATAGAATGGAAATTTTTATGATGAATAATGGAAGAAATATATTTTATAAGAATACATTATTTTAATATGGATATTTTTATTTATGTCAATGACTAAAATTATTATCATATAATTATTGTTATATTTTGTTGGAATATACAACATTGGTATAATAACATTAGAGTGATTATGGTTAATTGGAGGAAATAATTAAATTTTTCTAGGAAGACGATGATGTTTAATAATTCAAATATCTCAGTTACAATATAAGTTAGGAATATTTGATGAGTATTTATGAGAGTTAATTATTGAATGATTTATTTTTACCTTTTTGTATTGTTGTTCAATTTTGGATATTAAAGTATCATTTCTTTGTATAATGTTCTATTAATTTATAGAATTATAAGATGTTATGTGAATCATTTTAGTTTCAGTTAATATGCAATGATAGGATGAATATATTATTACCACTTAATCATATTATGTTATTTATTATATATTGATTTTTTTTATTTCATTCATAAAAAATATACTTCAATAAATATAATTTGGAAGAAGAGATGGGATTGGGGTGGAAATTGATTAATGGATCAAATTATACATGGCATGTAAGTATATTTTCCATATGTTCTCAGTATATAAGTTAAATAATTATATAACATTTAGAATAGGATCTTGAATAAAATATTATATACAATTACATATATTTTCAATGCATTAATAACATTTTTAACAACTATGAATTATATGTTGGATGGATATATCATTATTTTAATTATTATCTTTCATGTGCTGAATAATTTATAGCACTCTACATATATATTTGGGCATTATATTTTTTTCCAACTCCATATTTTCACATCCCACCAACATGCTCTAAATTAGATTCATATTTCTGTGTTATTCCAGATGACGTTCATATTTGGTTTTCAAGATTTTTAAGAAGATGTTATCTTACCCATTTTTACAATGTCGCATTTGAAGACAAATATCTTAAAATGGGAAATATTTAATTTCATTGACCAAGGGAAAATTTTATTGATACAATTTAATAATTTTTGGGATATAACAATTTGATATTTTAAAAAGGGGACTATGTTTGATAGCTTATATGGCTTATAAAAATAAGAATAAATTAACGATAAAATATTATAATCTAAATATAACTATTATAATGGAGCCGATATATTATTGGATTGGAATAAATCTTAACCACTTTGTAAAATATATTTAACGGTCCTAACTAATATAAAACTGTTGATAAATATTAAGTAAATAATTTTAAAAAATATTGTAAATTACTTTTCTACATCAGAATTAGGTATTTATCAATAATTGTATTGTGGAATTTATTATATTATATATTATGAATTATTTTTAATTTTTTTTGATAATTTATTTTATAAAAAAGAAATTACTTTTTAAATTAAAAGATTATGGTTATTCTATGATAAATTGTTTCTCTTTATACAAATGTAATGATTTTTCAATGGATAGTCAATTATACTAATTCTAGTAATTTAATCATTAATTATAATTAAAAAATTATAATAATATTATTTTTACCATATATTAATAAAAATATCCTTTATTTATAAATAATAAAATTTGTTACATAATAATCAACATGAAATGAGTTCTTCATAAAAAAAATATTTTATACTTAATAATTACAACTTTGTTTATAAAACCATTTTCTATTTGTGTTGAATGGTATATGTAACATTATTTTAATCCACTAATATAGGATTATTTTGGTAAAATGGAATCAAAATTTGAAATCAACATAACTAATACTATTCAACAGGGCAAACATAGCATTTTTTCAGAATGAATACTAATTAATTCGAAAATTCATCACCATGTTATATTTGTAAATTAGGAAAACATAGGTAAAAATAATTATTTCGGCCCTCATATTTTATCAAATATGTTTTCTTGATGAATTTATTTTTAACGGTATCATTTATTCTTGATATTTTTTTAAAATGTGACACTTTTTTATGAGGTTGTATTAAATAGTATTTTATTTTAAAAAAGCACATAATCCCCCTCATGATTTTAAATAGCTGTAATGTGTTCACAAAGGGAAAAAATTAAATTTAGAAGGAATTACAATGTTTATATTCAGAATAATGAAATTTTATTCTTCATTGTAATTTATTTAATTTTTTTTCAATGCATAATTACTTTAAATTTTAATGGAATGATGATTTTTTTTAATTTAATGTAAAATATAATAATTTATTTTAAAAATATTAAAAGTAATATATTTTTATATTTTTGATAATTTTCATATTTATTTTTATAATATATGTTTGGTTTTAAATAGTAATAATATAATTTCATCTTGGTGATGATGTTTTTGTAGTTAAATTAAATGAATATTGTTCAAATTGATGTTAATGATATTTAATATTAATGAATTTTTTCATAAATTATTTTAAATATATAAAAATATTACAATAGTAAATTTAAAAGTGATGTGCTTGATCATATTAGTAATGATACATTTTTGGGAGTTTTATATTTTTTTTAAAAAAATTTGACCATTAAAATTTAAAATCAATAATATCGTGGAAATTGTCAAAAAGGATTAGCACATGTTCAAAATAAAATGACACGAGTAACACACCAATTATAATTGGTTTATTTTAATTGGATTGTAATATTTTCACTCATATTCACATTTGAGTAAAAAAACTCAAATTATAACAGTTTGAATAAAATTTTTATTTTAGATTATTTTAATACATCATGATATTGCAAGAGTCCCACCCCCCACATTAATAAATAGAACACATCATCTCCTTGTTTCTTCACACATAAAATACATTTGTGTTCTAAAAATACATACCAAAATACCTTCCATCCATCGAACCACATTTCTTATAAGACTTGTTTTGATCATAATATTGACCCTGGATGAAATTTTGTGAAACATCAATAGGTTTTCGAGGTATGAGGTATTATTCTTATAAATTAGTTTTTATTTTATATTGTTTTCAATGTCATTAAATTGTACTGCAACCATTCGTAAAAAAAGCGTTCTATATACCATATTATAGTATTTTATTATGTCAATGGGATAACATATACCAATAACATCTTCAATAAAATGTGAAATAAATCTATCATTAATGATTATCATAAACAATCACCTCATTGAAATATGTAATTATTTTTTACCACAACCTCTTACAGATTGTTATAGTTATGGATTTAATTTATATATATTATATTTATCCAGTATTTATAATTATATAATAGTAAATTATATTATATTTTCATAGTAGTACATTCAATGAAAAATGATAATGTTTTATATGTTTATGTTTAAATTACCACCTCCATAATGTGGTGAAAATTGTTTTTCATAACCAAATCATATGAATGGTACATATAAGTGTGTTAAAAGATAAAATATGGTATTCTAGATATAATTATTATTCAATAATTATAAAATAACACTTACATTCGTTCATAAATATTTTTATAAATTTATAACGTTAGTTATTTGTATCGACGACCTCCATCTCAATAATATTAACATAGTTAATTATTAAAAACCAATTATCAGTATTGAGTTCAAAAGTTAAATTTATGTATAAAATGAAAAAATTTAATTATAATCAATCATTAGATGTCATAATAAGGAACTATTTTCCATTTTTACCCTATAAAAATTATATTACACATATTATTTGAATACTGTAACAACATATGATGTGAGCATAATTGATAATGTAACTAAGAAATCCATTTTTAAAAAGAAAAAAAAATGAATTTTTTTCATAAAAAAGTTTTTAATTAACATAAATATTTTATATAGGATAATAAATCATTTAAGAGATTAATTTGATTCAATGTAATTGAGTTTAATTTTTTAAAAAAATCTTTATTTAAGGATTCCATTACCACTATTTTTCATCAATGACCATATTAATCTAATTTTTTTATATAATTATTATTTATGAATAATTGGATTATAAAGGTCATTTTTTTTTAAAAAATTTATTTTTATTATAATTGATTTCAAAAGTAGTCTCCTTTATGTTTATCATATAAGACACATTTAATTTAGAGATTATTTTAAATGTTTTCATGATTACTTTTTCAAAATCATTATCTTCAATACAACAATAAGAAAATTATTATATGGTAGTTTATATATTATAATTAATTAGTTATAATGGAATCATTTATATTAATTTTGAATTTTTTCCATTTTTTTCAAAAAGAATATATTTACTTTTTTATGGGGAACAATTTATCTTTTATAACCAAATACATAATGAATGTTTTTATTTATATGTGTATGAAGAAAATTTCAATTCAACATAGTTATTATTTTTTATCCATAAAAAATCATTACTTTTGAATTAAAATAAAAGTCATTTTCCAATATTTCATTGGTATTTTTGTTTTAAAAATGATGTTGTGAAATATAACTATATTTCAATACTAAAATTTTTTATTCATATCGGTTCAAAAGTGTAATACCCTGGGATTAAGATAAAAAGGTGTAAGAATAATTTTTTTATTCATGATATTGTATTGTAGAATTGTATATGAGAAGTATTAGAGGCGGATATATCATTTATGATGGGTATATCCCACATTATCTCATGAATATGGGTGTTCTCGATTCAACTTTTATGAGGGTGAGCTCCATTATAGCTTACAAATGAATTAGGTAATGATCATTATCAAAAGTGTAAATAAGAAGGTAGTTATCTTATTTAGTTTAAATTATAGATTTAATTGATATGTATTGTTTTCCGACATTTGTATCAATATGGTTATGAATTTCACGACCCATCCCTCGGGGCTCGTTCTATGACTACCCCAACCCTTCCTTCCGTAGTCCAAGGGATGGGGACTAGTAACAAAATGCGTAAATCTCTAAAACATGGAAGGCATTCCCTTTCTAAACTAGAAAAACACACAACAGAGTAAGCTGGAAGAAAAACTATATGTAAAACTGTATACAAAAAGGAGTGCTGAAAATTAAAAGGGAGACGAAAATACAAGGCCAACTGTAAAGTACAAATTCAACTGGAATGGGACAAAACAGATGGATGGTGAAAGTAGCTCTTGGATCGTCCTCCGGGAAATCCTACCTGAAGGGTAGGTACACATAGCCTCCAAAACACTCCACGTCCATCCCTATCCTCCAAGTACCAATTGGTCATATGGTCCACCTCTGGGTACCGTCCAGTTCTGGCGCTCTCAGCCACTATTATTGTTGTCCATCGTCTGTATCCAACACAATGATGTGTGGGCATAGCCTGTTTAGAGGTGAGTATAATGATACTCAGTAGGTACCTTGAAACCCTCATGTTATCACAAAATCCAACAAGGATAAACCACAATGTATGATTTCATAGGATACCCTCACTTAGGTATATGCCCCTATATATACCTAAGTTATCAAGTAATCCATCTTAATCATGAAGAAAACACAATGTCTTCGACTCAGTTCAACCATGCTTTTATTCTAGGGATAGTATCAATATGAACCTTCGGCTATTGCATAACACCTCCTCTATCGAGTATAGTGGGCCCACCGCATCACACAGAGGCACTTCCCACTAACATAGACTGTTGAAGTACTCCTCCTGTCGAGTACTGTGGATCTGACGCACTCACACTAAGGCGCTCCCCACTGTGGGTCTGCTGTACTCACATAGAGTCACTCCCCCTTGTAGCCTAATGAGGTACTCCATGTGTCGAGTACCGTGGGTCTTCCACACTCACACAGAGGGGATACCTGCCCTGGGTCTGCCGTGACACCAAGGTGCTCCCAACTAGGCTAGCCGAATCACTCTGAGTCGAATTGGTCAGCAGTATTCAAATCTCAGTCAGCTACTAGGTTACCACACAAATGTCTTATCGTCTCTAGAAGATCCACTCCATAGATACTGGTCGATACTACAACTATCATGAAGTCCTACAAAAAAGTATCTCAAAGGACATCCATATCTTAGAGGTCTCAATGCAACTAACGACGCGTCAAAGAGACGCCTAGTCTGTGAGTTACTAGACTTTTAATCCCGGGGTCTCGATTGGATTCGTGTATGAACCAACCTAACTTTAACACAAAAATACCTTAAACATCAGTGGGGTATATTCAAAGATACCGTTAGGCTCCATGAATACCATCTCCGATGATATATCATCAAACAGTCGTCTGGTGCCAAAGATATGACCAATGTTAGTAATGGGTCAGTATAGGGCCTGAGTCTGGTCCGACCCCGTCGGACAGACTCGGCCCAACCTAGTCAGGGCCGACTTGGTCTGGGTTGTCATGGTCAAACTCACTGGGTCTGACCCGGCCTATTGGGCAGGTCAGCCCGTTATGTTCGGCCTGGTTCACTGGGTCCGACACTACGGACTGCGAGAGTGGTTCGACCCGAGCTCAAGGCCTCTTTGGCCCGGAGCATCGCAAGGGCACGACCCGGTAGTCGCGGCCAGGCCTGTTCGGCTAGGGCTCTACGAGGGAGGTTCCGGGACACCGGCTCGGCCGGGAGGCCTCATGGGGGGACGGGCAGGCGGGCAGGCCGGGTGCGCGCGGGTCGCGTGGAGGTTGTCTCGGGGGCGGTCGTGCAACGTCTTAGCCAGGAGGGCCGCGGGCAGCCTGGCTGGGGGCCAGGAGAGAGTTCGTGCGGCGACCATGCGGCAGCCAAGCGGGAGTCCAGGCGGGTGTCCAGGCAGCATTTAGCTAGTTGCCAGGAGGCGGCCGTGCGGTGGCCGGTTCGGGTTGACGCACGTCCAGGGGGGCTATGGGTTTGGCTGGGCACGGGCCTGTGCGAGGTTCTGCCGGGGCATGCGGGTGGCACGGGCAGCCAAATGACAAGGAGGTCCGGACGGCCCAGGTTTGGCCGGAGGCGTTGCGGAACACCGCATGGGAGGCGCGGTTCATAGAGGTTGCTGGTAGAGCGGATTTTTCCATTGTCGCCTCCACTTCTTCTTGCTTCCTCACCAAGATGAAGTTCAATCAAAAACAAGAACGACAGAGGGCTCGATCCATTTTGGTTTTACCCACATCCTCCACGTTTAGGGTGTTAAATTTTGGTTCTCATGAACGAACCACAACATTCTACCCACAAAATATAATCATCATCGTTCTTTATTTTTAAAAAAAAGTAAGAACATGTAATTTAAAATAAACAAAACCCCTAACTATTTTTTGGCATTCATCGATCATCGATGGAGTCGCGGAAGGAAGAAGTAGGAGACTGTCGTTCATCGTGTCTGTCACACACTTCCAATCCAAGCTTCTGTGTCGTTTCATTGACAACGATGAGGATGAAATTTGTTCTGCGTCGGTAGGTGACTGGGGAATAATGTCAAAGAAGAAACGTCACCGGTGTTCTTCACGTTCTTCATTGAGATGGGCATTCTTTTTTGGAGAGGATAAGTTTCTCCAAGTGCACTTCCCCTCCCATGTTTCCACGAAAATGAATGTTCCCAAAATAATAGTTTGTTTATTGTTTTAATCGTTTTCAAAAATTCAAAAAGGTGAATTAATTGAAAAGGATCCTCCAATTTAATTTATTATGTTGGCTCATTAATTGGGGAGTTGGCACAAATTCCAAAACTAGGGGGGGTAGGGAGTCTCTTCCTCATTAATGAGGGAGAGTTGAGAGGATATACTCTCTTCCCATTAATAGGGGTTGGGTGCTCCCCCCCCCCTAATAGTTAAACAAGAGGTTATGGTCTCCTGTGGTCCCCATTTCGTAACCTCTCACGGGAGGTTATATTCGGGTGGGCCCCACCCCCATACCATCTCATGAGAGGTTAGGGTATGGAATTCCCACCTCCAACTCCCAAGTGGAGGTTTTAACCAACAATCACACACACCAAGCCTTAATATAAAATAAAGTGTTGTACACATTATTTTATTTTTTTTTTATAAAAATCCAATAACTAACATTTATTTTTGACCTTTTGTCATCAAGAAGAATGTCTTCTTAAGATAATATTGGTGTTATGAGTTAAATGGTGCCCTTGATTTTCAGTTCCAAGCACTATTTCAAAAGATATAGAATCACACTCGTATGATTACTGAACGTACCCGAACAAATCATAAGTAATTGATTCCGGGAACACCGTGCCTCGGAATCAAGCGTCGTAAATTTTCACAGACTTGTAAAAATCCCATGTATTTAAGAAAAAAAATCCATGGAATTTTTGGGTCTTTACATTCTCCCCACCTCAGGGATTTACGTCCACGAAGCTACATCTCAATCTAAGACAAAAAATGAGTGTATTGAGCATGCATCTGAGCCTCTCACTCCCTTGTGCTCTCCTAGAGGTTCTCGTGCTGCCCAAGAACACGCACCAGAGGTATCGACCTTCCTCAAAGGACCCACTCCGATCGATCCTCAATATCCACTAGAACCTCTATGAATTTCACCCCATCTTCGACATCTAACTCACCACAGTCGATAAAGTGAGAAGGGTCATGCACGTATCTCCTCAACTGTGATATGTGGAAGATGTAGTGAAATCGGTGCCATTGAGGTGGAAGATCAAAGTGGTAAGCCACCTCTCCTACTCTACCGAGGACCCGAAAAGGACTGATGAATTTTTGAGATATCTATCCTCATGAGCCAAATCTTCGTAGACCTCATCGAGATGAGACCCGTAGAAAGACATGGTCGCCATCCTCGAACTCTAGAGGTCTATGTCTCTTGACAACATTCAACTTTTTCCTGCTCTGTACAATCATTATCTACTCCTAGATGATATGCACCTTCTCTGTAGTAGCCCATACCATCTCTAGTCCGACTAGTGCTGACTCTCCTGGGTCTGTCCAGCATAGTGTTGATCTGTAAGGTTGAGAATAAAACTCCTCAAAAGTGTCATACCGATGGTGGAGTGATAGATGTTGTTATAGGGAAACTCCACCAAAGGTATGTGATCCTCCCAAATACGACTGAATTTGAGGACACAAGCATGAAGCATGTCCTCGAAGGTTTGAATAGTCCTCTCGGTTTGACCGTCTATCTGAGGATGGAAGTTAATGCTCAGGCGAAGATGTGCCCCACAATCCTACTAAAACCACTTCCATAGCAGGGAAGTAAACTGTGTGTCACAGTCAAAGACAATATATGAAGGTACTCCATGTATCTACACAATCTTTTACACATAGAGGGAACCTAAGATCTCTACTAAACCAAGCTCTATGATTGGTAGGGAGTGGGATGACATGGTGAGTCGGTCAACGATCACCCAAATTGAGTCGTGACCCAGGGATATATGTGGAATCCCCATCACGAAGTCCATGGATATCCTATCCCACTTCTACTTTGGGACTTCAAAAGGCTGGACGAAGCCTACTGGTACCTAGTGCTCCGCCTTCAGTTTCTGACAATAGAGTCATCGAGAAACAAACATCACCACCACCTTCTTCATACCAGGCCACTAGTGCTGTGGTCAAAGGTCCTAGTACATCGTCGCCACTCCTGGATGTACCGCTAGAGGGGATGTGGGATCTCCCTCAACAATTTCACCCGATGTGCTAATGGTACCATGGTATGTCCTATGAAGATATGACGTGATCCCCAACTTCAAAAAATCTAGCAGGTGTCTGTCCAATGGATATCTGAGCATGTCGTGTCTCATAGTCAGAATCCCCATGTTTTCTTCCCTGACATGATGAAGGAGTGGGGGGAGTGACTGTAAGAGATTGCAGGAATGTTTCTTCATCTCTATCCACAAAGGATAACTGTAAAGTAGCTAGCTACTCTATCACCTCTACTAGTAGTTGTATACCAGTCCATCTGCTTAGTGCAGCTACAACAACGATCCCCTTACCAGATGTATAGACAATCTCGAATTCATAGTCATGTAGGAACACAAGCCATCACTTCTCTCTCAGGTTCTATTCCTTCTGAGAGAGGATATAACTAGGACTCTTGTGATCATAGAACATGTTAAAACATTCACCCATCAGCTAGTTCTACCACATCTTCAAGGTGAATACCACTGCTGCTAACTCCAGGTTATGGGTAGAGTAGTTTTTCTCTTGTTGAATCAGCTGTTGAGAACTATATGTGATCACTACTCACTCCTGCATCAAGACACACCCATGTCTGGTCCCCAATGTGTCATATTAAACTACATACCCTATTCCCTCATCTGGAGGACACAAAATGGGGTTACTAGTCAGCCAATGCCTCAGCTCTTGAAAGCTCTGTTGGAAACTGTTCGGCCACAAAATGGTTTTCCCCTTCTTCTTCAAGTCTGGTAGTGGTGATGCAACTCTGGAGAAGTCAGTAACAAATCTTTTTTAGTACCTATCCAAAACAAGGAAACTTCATACCTATGTCAGACTCCTCGGTGGCTCCCAAGAAAGTAGCACTTCAATAATCACTGGCTCTACTGCAACACCAGCCTCCTAGATGACTTTTCCCAAGAAGTGAACCTCTCAAATCCAAAACTAGAACATCAAGTGTTACCATAAATATGGTGCTCTCAGAGTTCCGTCGGTACTACCAAAAAATGGTAGGCATGCTACTCCTCAGTAGTCAGGTAGATTAGAATGTCATCCATGAAGACTACAACAAATCGATCGATGTAAGGATTTAAAATCATGATCATGAGTACCATGAACACTACTAGATAGTTGTTTTTGCCAAAGGGAATAACCAAGAACTAATAGTTGTCATACCAACATACGAATTATATCTTCTGTATATACTCATCTCGAACTCTGAGCTGGTGATAGCCTGATCTGATGTCTATCTTCGAGAACCACATAGATCCCATTAGCTTATCAAATAGGGATTCAATCCTCGAGAGTGGGTACTTGTTCTTCACAATCACCTGGTTTAGGCTACGGTATTCGACACAAAGCCTCAAGCTTCCATCACCCATTTTGGTGGACATAATCGGGGCTGCCTAGGGAGAAACACTAGGCCGGATGAATCCCTTTTCCTATAAGTCCTCAAGTTGTACCCGCTGCTCATGAAGCTAAACGGGAGCCATCTGATAACAAGCGTAGATATTAGTGCCATCATGAGGTACATGTCAATGTAGATTTCCACATCTCTTCAAGGAGGTAGACCTGGAACATCATTATGGAAAACATCCACAAACTGGTCCACCACTACAGGATAAGTTAGAATATCCACATCAACTGTTCCGAGGGTAAGGCAGGCCAACTGATTATTGATTTGCTGCACCCTTATACGAGTAAGTCTGTCCTATACTCAAAAGTCTCCCTTATCATCCGTGATGGTGATCATGGTCCCATACATGAGGAAATAACGTATTTTGTACCTAATAAAGTTGATCTGAGCATGGATTTTAGATAACCAGTCCATACCGAAGATGAAGTTCTAATGCATCATCACCATTATTAAGAGATCCCAGCCAAAGCTCTTGCCACCTAGAGTATTCTCACACTACTGGAACCAATGAGTAATCATCTATTTTAATCTTGTAAGAGTCTCTAGCCAGAAGGAACTAACTAACGGCTCCTTCGGAATCTCCGAGATCCAAACGAGGGATGTTGAAATGAAAGAATGACTGGAACCTGTGTCTATAAGAACTATAGTTAAGGTGGAATAGACACAGATCATACCTCGAATCATCTCTGGAGCACCGTGATCATAGGCCTCAGCTACTTGGAGGTGAGCTATCCCCGGTCTACCTACTCCCTGCAGTCAAGGTGGAAATCCTAGTGGTGGTGGTGGTGGTAACACCTAGAATCATCGCCCACCGCTAGCTGCATAGCCATCTCCTCTACCACATCCACTTTCTCCCTGCATACTTCCTCGATCGAACCTCTGCTGCTACCTGGGAGGTCCCTCAACTGTCTGGTGGTCATCTGAATGGCGGGTCAGACAATCCCAAGCCATGTGACCCTGCCCGCCGCACGAGTAACACTGCCAGCTCTTGGCAGGTAATTCACTACCCTTGGTGCCCCTCATAATAGATCTTGAGTCCTGCGAGTGTCCACCTGTGGGTCTGGTCCTCTTGTAACTTTGTGTCATCTGTCTACTTCCAGTTGAAAAAGACTTTGATTCATGTCGACTAGTTGTGGGTCTCGCACCTGGTGACGACTCAACAAGGAAACTCTCCACCTGGAGGGCTCTCTCTAACACCCCCACCTGTGTC
Organism: Viscum album; assembly: GCA_963277665.1. Taxonomy (NCBI): domain Eukaryota; kingdom Viridiplantae; phylum Streptophyta; class Magnoliopsida; order Santalales; family Viscaceae; genus Viscum; species Viscum album. Next base: position 2,014,226,211 of record OY728159.1, read on the forward strand.
GGGATGATGAGGGATATCATCAATGCTCTGATCTCTCACCTAATACCCTGCTCGATGGTCCGTGACATAAAAAATCAGTCCTGCACCATATTTGTAGAGTAGCACGACAGGGAAGTGAACTTCACTGAGTACTGTGCCACCGTCATGCGACCCTACCGTAGATGTAGTATCTCCTATATCTGCATCACCTGAAGGGTGGCTGGGACAAACACTGCCCATAACAGGCTCTCGAAGTCTGTCCATAGCAGTTTCATCTCGTCATTCACATAGAGCTTCAAGCTCCACCATCTGCCTACTAGTGCCTGTACAGGGCTGGAAGAAAGAATCACCATAAAGTCGGCTAGTTTCCCTATCAGTATGAAGAATCTCACTATAGCCTCTAGCCAATCCTATGATGCCTTCGGTTCCGTCTCTCCCCTGAACCTGGGTGGGCTCTGGCTCTGGAAATCATGAAATGCGATCAAGTGGCGTGCATCATCAGCTGCAGGGGCTGGTGGCATTTGTGGACCAACGTGGAGTGGTACCCTGCTGCCTCTGCTGGTAAAGGCCCTGTACTGAGGCCTCATCACTCGGTGGGATATCAGTGCGTACGACTCTTGGGGCTCTGACATGTAATCTGCAGGGAGGCTTCCTGAAAGAAACAGATGTGACACTATCAAAATATTATACCTAGTGAGATGACTTGGTTGAGATGTATTAATAAAAAACTTTTGAAAACACACATGAAATAAATGTTTTCATGCAACAAGTTTGTTATTAGTATTTAAGGTCCTAGTGTATGGATATGTCGGCCGACGCACCACCATTGGAGTCCCTGAACTGAAAACAAAAACATAGTACCCTTAACATTATTTCTTCACAGAAAAGAATGATCAGAATATTATGTTCTGTGGTAAAACTGACAACTCTGATACCAATTTTTCATGACCTGTCCCCCAGAGCCCATGTTGTTATTACCCCAATCCTTCCTTCCATAGTATAGGGGCTGGGGACTAGCACTAAAGGCGTAAATCCCTATAATTGGGAAGGTATTACCCTTAAAAAGTAGAAACACCCACAATGGAGTAAGCTAGAAGAAAACACTATGTAAAACTGTATACAAAAAGAGGTGCTGAAAAGTAAAAGAGGGTCGAAAATACAAGCCCAAATATAAAGTACAAGTACAACTGGAAAGGGAAAATCAACTGAATGGTTAAAGCAGCCCATGTATCATCATCCGGGAAATCCTACCTAACGGTTAGGTACATATATCCTCCACAACACTCCACATCCATCTGTCTCCTCTGTGTAAGGATTCGTCTTAGGGTCCACCTCCGGGTACCATCCAGTCCTGGTGCCCTCAGCCACCGTCAGCGTTGTCCATCATCTACATCCAACACAACAAGGTGCAGGAATAGCCTGTATATGGGTGAGTATAATGATACTGACTATGGACCTCGAGACCCTCAAGGTCTCACAAATTCCAATGAGGATAAACCACAAATTATGAGATCAACGGATAACCTCACTTATGTATATGCCCCTACATATACCTACGTAATCATGTAATCCATCTCAATCACGAGGAAAACATAATGTTTCTGACTCAACTCAACTAGTATTTTATTCGAGGGGTAGTAAAAATCTGAACCCTCGGCTGCTGGAGAACTGCTCCTCTATCGAGTACTGTGGGTCTGCCACATCACACAAAGGTTTTTCCCACTAACTTGGACTACTGAGGTACTCCTCCTATCGAGTATCGTGGATATTCCACGCTCACACAGAGGTGCTCCCCACCATGGGTTTGGTACGCTCACACAGAGGCGCTCCCCCTCGTAGCCTACTGAGGTACTCCATGTGTCGATTACCTTGGGTCTGTCGTGCTGACACAGAGGTGCTCCCCACTGTGGGTCTGCCGCAACACCAAGGAGATCCCCACTGGGCAAGTCGAATCACTTCGAGTCGAATCGGTCAGCAGTCTTCATGTCTCAGCAGGTTACTAGGTTCCCATACAAATTCCTGCTTGTCTCTAGAAAATCCACTCCACATCTATTGGTCGATAATCCAACTGTCACGAAGTCCCACATATAATTATCTCAGAATTATTCCACGTCATAGAGGCCACAACGCAACTATCGGTGTGTAAAACGGACACCCGGTATGTGAGTTATTATCCTTTTAGTCCCAAGGACCCGGTTAGATTCGTGTACGAACCAACCTGACTGTAACTCCAAAATACCCCGAACTCTGGTAGGGTATAATCCAAGTGGTCGTCATGATCTAAAAATATCAGTGTCGCTGACAATTCATCAAATATTTGTTCGGTGCCAAATATATGGCCAATGTAAGTAATGGGTCGGTAGAGGGCCCAAGCCCGGTTCGACCTGGTCAGACCGACTCGGCCCTACCCACTTAGGGCAGACCCGTTCCGGGTCAACCCGGTCAAACTCACTGGGTCTTACCCGGCCCATTGGGTGGGTCATCCCTTTATGTTCGGCTGCATCCACTGGGCTAGGCCCAATGGACTGTGAGAGTGGTTCAGCCCGAGATCGGGGCCAGTGCGGCCCAGAGCATCGTGAGGGTGCAGAACGGCGCTGCTCGATGCGCCTCGGCCCGGGGGTGTGGCAGGGCCGGTTCAGCTAGGGCTCCACAATGGAGGTGCCGGGACGCTGGATTGGGCGGGAGGCCGCAAGGGGGGGCAAGAAGGCCAGCAAGATGGGTGTGTGTGGGACACACGGAGGCCTTCTCGGGGGATGCCAGGCATCGGATCATCCAGGCGGGCTATGGGCTTCCAGGGGCAGCCATACGGGAGGCCATGTGGGCAGCCTGGCGGGCGGCCAAGAGGGCGTCCAGGCGGCGGCCAGGGGGCGGCCAGGCGGTGGCCAGGATGTTTCCAGGGGGTGGCAGGTTCGTGGTGACGTGTGGCCAGGTGGTCTATGGGTTCGGCAGGGCACGAGGTTTTGCCGGGGTGCGCGGGTGGCCCGTGTGGCCGGACGGCCGGGAGGACGGGTTGGCGATGGTTCAGCCGAAGGTGGTGCAAAACATCGTGGGGGGCGGCGTTGTTCATGGAGTCCGCAAGTAGCATAGCCTTTATCGTTGCCCTCTCGGCTCCCGCTTTCTTCATCTCCAAGCCTATGATCAATAAAAAACAAGATTGACGGAGTTGTCGAGCCATGTTGGTTTGGCCCGAACCCTCCGCATTTAGGGTGGTAACAATTGGTTCTCAAGAACAATGAACAAAATTCCACCCACAAAAGATAATCATTATTATTATTTTTTTAAGTAATTAATGAATATATAATTTAAAAGAAATTAATCCCCTACCTTTGTTTCGATGTTCGTCGATGGAGTCCTGGAATGAAGACGAAGGATACTGTCATTCGTCGCATCCGCCACACACTTCCAATCCATACTCGTGTGTCAGTTCATTAACGATTATGAGGAGGGAAGTTTCTCTACTTCGGTAAGTGTTCGGGGAAGAAAGTCGAAGAAGAAAAATTGCTGGCATTCTTCGTGTTCTTCGTTTGTAAGGGTGTTCTTCATTGGAGAGGATAAGTTTCTCCAATTCCCTTCCTCTCCCATGTTTATACCAAAAGTAATGTGCCCCAAATAATAGTTTTTATATTATTTTAATCATTGGCACAAAATTCAAAAAGGTGAATTTATTTAAAAGACTCCCCCAATTTAATTAATTAGGTTGGCACATTAATTGGGGAGTTGGCACAAATTCAAAAATTGGGGAAGGTGGAGAGGCTCTCCCTCATTAATGAGAGAGATTTGAGAGGTTATACTCTCTTCCCATTAATTGGGGTCGGGTGGTCCCCACCCTTATTCCTCAAATGATAGGTTAAGGTCTCGGGTGGTCCCCATGACGTAACCTCTAACGGGAGGTTAAATTTGTGTAGGCCCCAACACCATAACCTCTCATGGAGGGTTAGGGTGTGTCGGTCCCACCTCCAACTCCCACGTTGAATTTTTAACCAACATTCACACACATGGTATCTTAAAATAAAATAATGTGGTGTACACTTTATTTTTTTTATAAAAAGCCAAAAACTAACTTTTATTCTCGACCATCTGCCATCGAGGTGAAATTATTCTTAAGAGAATAATGGTCTTGCGAGTTCAACGGTGCCCTCAGATTTCAGATCCAAGCACCAGTTCAAAAGTTATAAATTCCCAGTCGTACATTTACTGAATGTAACCGAAAAAATTTTATATATTTATTCTGGGAACACTGGGCCTCAGAATCAAGTTCAATAAATTTTCACAGACATGTAAAAATCCCATCTATTTAAGAAAAACATTTCCATGGAATTTCTGGGACATTACAATGAATTTGTTGATATATAGTACCAAAAACAGATTTCTATTTTAATACCATATAATTTAATGTTATTTTTTATTTCCTATCTATTATTGATTTTTATTGTTCCATTAAATTATTTTAAAATATTTTTCTTACATGTTTTTTATTAAGGGAATAATATATACTATTATTATGTTCCGAAATTTTATCTTATGGATTCTTATATAATAGTTGTAACTTAATTTTATAAAACATTAAACAATAAAAATCAATATATTTTAAAATATATATATCTTGGACTAAAAAAATATTTTCTATTGTTTAAGGAATGGCCCATTTATGAATGAATATGAATTTTGGATGAAGCATGGTTTCCTCAAAATATAAGTTTGAAATATGAAATAATAATGAAATGGGATATAGTAGATAAACCATTACTCATTTTAGTAGACTGATAGAGAATATTTCTCAAAAAAAATCTTGAGTTAAAAAACTCTTTTTAGCCTTTGTGAATTTTGAATTCAAAACTAATGATAGGAAAAAAATAGAACATTGAAAATTATGATGTATTAGTGGTCAAGTTAGAAATCTATGACAAAAAAGTGTTTAAAAAATTAAAAATTAAACCAAGCTTATATCGTAACCATATATCAATAAATTCAAATTTATGAAAAACAAACACATATATATTTAGTATGAAATGAAAAAAATGTCCATGGATGATTTTAATTTATAAAAAATCATGAGTAAAATAATTTATTACAAAATAAAAATTATTTTAATTTATATATACACAAAAAATATAAAATTATTAGTGCACAATATTAAAACATGTCTCAATAAAGATAATGTCATGACAAAATCATAGAGATTAAAAAAATAGAAATAAAATGCTATTGAATTAAAGATTTTTTTTATTTTTAATGTAAATACATTTAATTTTAATAAAATATATATTTTCTATATATACATCATTTAAAATAAATTAGTATCATATAAGAACATGTGTCGTAATGTAGGACATTTTGATATGAAATCTTTACCTTGTTCCGATGCTTAGTTGATGAAACAATAAATCATTATATAAAAACATAGATAAATTAATAATGTATTTCATAATTATATTCATTTATATTACATTTTACATCCTTCATTTATGTCATTTATTATTATTATATTTGTTATTCATAGCTTATTTCACCCATCAAGAGTTAATATCTTTGATCATTTTTGAATGTTTTATAATTTTTTTACCCATAATTTTACAAAAATTTCATCCTCAATATATGATATAAAATATTTATTTTATATTTATTTATTAGGAATATATATAATTCCCTATGTGCTTTAGTTATAATTTGTAAAAGTGTATCTATTCTTGGATTATCATTGAAATTATAGGGAACAAACATTGGTACATTTAAAATTATATAAATACATAATATAATATTTCTAGAACCATATAGAGATAATTATTTTATTATTATATTATAAAAGTATTTATGTTCTCATTGTTACACATATTTTATTTTTAAAGAATCATTCATGTATGATGCTAAACAAACCCGAACATGTACTATCATTAACATAATTGATTTGTATATTAAAGGATGATTTTATTTAATTCCTAGAATCAATATTAAATAATTATAATGATGTAATTCCTATTATTTTTTGTTCATAACTATATTTTATTTTTTTCATTGATAATGAAAATCAAGATGAAGAAAGAGAAATGGATTCTTTGTGGAAGTGGTAGTCCAAAAATCATATCTGACTACAGTTCCCTTATTTTTTTTATTAAGAATGGAAATTGACATGTAAGCATTGAATGAATAAAAAATAATTAAATAAGTATACTAATTACAATTAATTAATTATATTATTATAGTGAAAATACATTTTGAATGTTAATATTAACAATAAAAACATTGAAATAAATAAATAATTATGTTAGTCACAATATCATTCCTTTGAAGTAAAATTAAGATTTAAAGGAATGGTATGTTTTTATTTACCATCGGATAAAGTTAAATATAAAGGGTTTTATGTAGAGTGTAAATTAATAAATTCAATTATTAATTTTATGTTGAAGTGTAACATTGAATGAGTGGAAGCTATGACAATCATTATGAGAACCAAATGGTTCTTTTGGAAACCCACATCATTTTACAATATTTTTATAAAATTATTTATGCGTCAATAGAAAGAAAAATTGAATAATATGTTTTTGGGGTATTATAAATTTTAAAACTTTTAACCACTTATTTTAAAACATTTTGGTTATCATTTATAGGCCATTTTCTCTTAGTTAGTGGTTTTTTACCTATGTTAATCTTTAAACGTGGTTATTATTGTTATTATTTGTAACCAATTTTGAAAATTAAAATTAAAATTGATCATCTTAAATTTTTTAATATTAATTATTTAATGTTTAAAAAATATTTCATGACATTATTTATACAATTGTGGAAAATAATAATTTCAAAATAGACTAACATAATCATGAAATTATAAATTTTATGAAAATTTTGTTATTTATCTTTAAAAATAATTATAAGACAATATTTTAATATAACTGATTAAAATAACCTATATTTATTTACAATATAAGAATACAATGTATTGGTCATCGATTGAATGCGACAAAAAATTCTAAAGTTGAAAATACTTTATTCAAAGAAAAGATTAAATGTGCATATTATTATTCTAATATTTTTATTTAATTAAAAAAATAATAAAATAGTATTTTTAATCTATAATATAATATTTAATATCATAATTGTTATCCTTAAATTCATATTTTCTTTAACTTAATAGGTATTTATAACATCAAAAATATTCTAACATAATAAAAAATCAAAAATTATATATAATTCTTTTAAAATATTATATTCGAAAAAAATAATTCAATTCAAAAAATATTTAAATTATATTTCTATGTAAAATTTGAAAAAAAATATTTCATAAATAAGGTTTAATTTAATAAATTTCAAAATTAAAAATAGAAAAATAATTTTTTGAAGTAAGTTAAATTATAAATAATAATAAATAATTATTCCCTTTTTCAATGTTAACAAACATTAATTATTTATCATTTAAAGGTAATATTTATTATTGGTCTACAATATTATTGACTACTATAAATTTATTAATAACTCCTTTTAATTTTTTTTTGTTTTTTTAAAATGTTTTTAGAATGAGAGAAATGTTGTAGAAAAACACATATCTTTAAAAGATCCAAAATTTTCACTCGTTATATTATACATTTTAATAAAAATTTCACTCTCTATTTAATTGTGGTTTTATTTTAAGAATAAATAAATGTGTAAAAAATATTTAAATGTCATAAGATAGAATCACAATTGATATATAATACTAAATATATTTAGGATGAAAAAACACTTATTTTTTCACTCTACATTTTAGGAAAATCTATCAAATACCTAAGTACTCAGGCCATTGTAATGGAATCTATTTTAATTGTATAAAATTTATATTTTCCATGAACTAATATATTGTTAACATTGATTTAAACTATTTTTTTACCAATTATATAAATTATTTTATTTCTAAATTCATGATAGAAATTGATATTCCAAAATTGGGTAAATTTTTATTTATGGATATAAGGATTTTCACAATTTTTAATTACAAAATGATAGTTATCATAAAATTATTTTATTTCCATAAAATAAAAATCACCACATCTAGTCTATTTATTTTCATAAAATAAACCTATATATGATATGGTTGATTGAACCTGAATAAATCAAATAATTTTGGGTAGAGTGTATATGAATCCTGAATACAACTATCACCATCACGGATGGTCATAAAAATTTAATTTACATGACATCATTGTTTAATAGTTTTTTAGTGTTGATTTGTTTATTAATAAATTCGATTATTTTATAGGTTCACATGATGCCCAAATTTATTACATCTAAAAATTTGAACTTATACTTTTATTTAGGATGAATAATGTTTGTCCCCATGAAGTTAACAAATCCCTTCCATTTTCCCCAGTATTTCGTTTCTCTATGTATTCATTTACATAAAATTTAGCATATCACATGTTCCTTAAAAATATTACCATATGTGTCACTACTCACATTATTAAATTCATGGAAATAAATTTTTTATTCCTTATCTTCTTCACATGATCTAATATGTCACCCCATCGTTATTTTCATTGGTGGGATCAAATGTTTATAAAATAAAAATTCATTAGTCATAAAATGAAATTGTTGTGTGATAATAACCATGTTATTTTAAATACCAGGTTTTATCCATTTTGGGTGCTTATTTTATCCTTATTATATTGTTTATCATGTCAATTGATAATGTTTTCCATATTTGATCAAGAAATTCAATAAAAAAAGGATTTACTATATTTTGAATCATTAGAATTATGATTTAATTATCATAATGTTTGAATTTAGTACTTATTAAAACATAATACACATTAATACTAACATATTTGCCTATAGATTCATCAGTTCAACAGATATAAATATTAGTTTATCATATGTAAAAAAAATTCATTTCATGTAAACATATAATATCGTTAATAATATATAACTATGAGGTTAATACATCATTGTGGGTTATAAATATAAAATTATAAAAAACGGCTCTAGGGCCTCTAGTTTTTAAAATATGAAAATTTCCTTGATAACATATGTGATACAAATCCCCAGACCAAAAAAACTTAATTCCTCGAATATGAAAATTTTAATCTATTTAATAAATTTGTGGATATAATTTGGTATAAATACAACATGAGCTATATATATATTCCCCAATTATAATGAAAAATTATTCTTAAATAATCAATTATTTTTTCTTAATGTCTTTTATATCTTCAAAATATGTTTACATAATAAATTATTTTTATTTGTTTTAATGAAAAAAAATCATAATTTGTTTTTTAAAAATATAGAAAACTTATATCATAAAATAAATTCCATATTTTAGAACATCATTTTAAAATTTAATTACGGTGAGTTTTTTTCTTGAATATATGGATTTTTGTTGTGAATTTGGAAAAAATAAGAATTTTACATAATGTTTTCATTTATTTTATTAAATTATTTAATTTAAAACTTCAATTATCATTTTGATTTGATATTAAGGTATCATTATTATTCATTAGTTATGTATCATTCAATTAAGAATATTCTCTATTATCAATTTAAAATATTTTTGTACGTGTCTTTTTATAAGATTAAAAAATCATTCTATGAAAACTGTATTTTAATTGATAATGTATATCTATTATCTCTAACTAGAATAACCCCAATGAGAAATTATATAGATAAGAAATTTAGATTATTTATCTATACTTAATAATTTTTATTTTTTAATGAATATTACTTGTTATAAAATTTAATCAAAAATCTTATTTCTATTAAAATTTTCAGTTTTGGAAAATTGTAATCCTTAGATCATGTATGTTTTATTTTAAATTAATTTATTCTTTATCTCTGATTTTATATTTCTAAACTTTATTTCATTTTTTACTAAAAATAATTAACATTATGAAATATGGTTAACTTAATTTTTCAATAATATGATTAGAAAATGATCAAAATATTAATTACCACGATAATAAGAAAATTTGTTAATTTGGTGTAAAAAAAATTAACAAATACTATAATAAACTAACCCTTATAGTTATAATAAATATATTTAATTTTTTTAAAAACATAATTTTATTTATTTATTATAGTTTTTTACTTTACAAAGGATTATGTAATCTGTTTGATAAAAACATTATTTTGAAGTGATAAAACACAAGTTGTATTTTTATGTAATATTCATTTTAACTTTAAAAATTCCTTTTTAAAAGTTAATTGAATTTCTAGAGTAAAAAAATTTCTTAAATAATATTTTCCTTAAATATTTTTTATCCAAATTTTTTTTTATTATTTTTAACAAGTAAAATATATTTTTTATAATGGTTCAATAAATCATATTTTAAAAAACACAACATTTCATAGTAAATGTGTATTTTATATTAAAAGTGAAAATTAATATATTTAGGTTATTATTTGGATAAAATAAATACTATTGTTTGAATTAGAAGGTTTGAATTATTCAGTTGGGATTTTTTTAATTATCATGGATAAAAGCATTTTTATGTAAAAAATAAATACCATATAAATATACATTGTGTATTATGACAACATAATGAAAAAAAATTGATATAATAAATAAAATAAATGATATCCAAGACCATATATATGTTATTTCATTAAATTAATGTGATTTCAGGTTTATTTGATTTATTTTTTAATGCTTTTATGAATCCCGTAAAACATTTAATATATATTAAGGTATTAAAATCTTTTCATTAAGAGTGTGGCTAGGCTCCACATATCCAAGAGTAATTTTCTTTTAATTTCGGACCTTGGTCAAATTAAATAATTAAAACCACTGCCATTTTGAAGAAACCATGGGTTGGATTTGGTTTTTTATTGTTTTATTATATAGCATCCAAAACCTAAATAATAAATATATCACCATTTTTCCTATATATACCTACTCAAGGTCCAATTTACCTTCACACAAAATCAAAATCTAAGGTACATAATATTCCATACAATATTTAGAATCCTCCCAAAGTTCCCCATTTTATTTATAAACAAATATTGACCATATTCATTGTCATTAACAGATTTTTTTCTATATGTAATGTTGTTTTTCTATGGGTATTTTTCCACAATTATTCCAACCAAACCATCTATGTAGTTAATACCCCACTATTTCATATAATGTTAGTTCACCATTATGCATGTATAAAATTTATTTGGGACATAAATATATCTATTACACAATCCATTATCATGTAATAAAAAATTATGATTAATTAATCCACATTGTAAGTTCTATGTTGCACATTTAATCATGATATTTAAATGAATGTGACAAGTGAACCCAAAATTATATTGGACTCCAATGGATTGGTTACTGTTTTCTATAAAGAAAATTTATATTGGGAGTGGGAGTGAACCGGATTATTTTATAGTAGTTTTTCTACAATGGTGACTTGGTTTTTTATCCTTGACAGATTTTTGGAGGCATTTTAAAGGATATTTCCTCATTTCCCATGTAATTAATATCATTATATATCATGTATTGTTGTTTTTTATTATTATACCTACTCTTTTTATACCCCATTGATATGCCTATTTCGAAACATTTATTATTGTATTCATTTAATGCCACTTTTATTCCCTTAATGATAATTATAGCTCATGGATTTCTTATGTAGGACCCTTGGGTATCCCATGAAGTTTTAAAATGAAAAATAATTCCAGAATCTTAGTATGGATTTTTTCAATAATGTTGTTGTATCCCATGTTCATGATGTTATTCTACGTGCCTAATTCCCAAATAAACTATGAATATGTATATATTGTGATTTATTATGGGTTATTTTATATAATGCATCAAAAATCAATTCAATATTAATAAATAGGGTAATTATACATTGATATCACTTGATACTGTCAAATTAGGTGTCTAGTTAGGGAACATTCCCTTTGGACCAGTGTGGTGGTCGATATATACTCTAAAAAATTTAAAGGGAATTATCCCTTGAAACATATTTTACAACCCATATTCATATATATAATTCATAATGGTATGTGTTACATGGAAACCAATCAATTCATGACATTACAGTATTTCAAGTTATCATCTAATACATAGTTTCATCATTAAGACTTCATATAGAGATTTATAACCACTACAACATAGTTAACAAATATAATATTCAATAATAAATATACCCTACTCTGATACCAACAAATCCAAAACGAAAAAATAATATATTTAATAAAAAATTGATCAACATTATAAATAATAAGTCTCACTAATAGTCTCACAACCCTAATAACAAATGGTTTAATGTTATAAAGATTAGATATTAGAAACTATTATTCCACTACACTTGTGATAAATTATATATAATCATGTGCATGTGGAACCCTTCTTGGAATCACACATGATATAACCATCACCATAAATTGGTGATTGTAGTCATAAGAAAGTGGGAGGTCAAACACATTGTAATGAATGTGTCATGATTACAAATATAGGGTTTGATGTTATTGTGAACCTAGATACCCCATATCCAATTCGTTAAAAAATTGTATGTATATCTAAATTACACACTATAAACATTTTTCAACCATTATCATTTATTTCTAATTAAATTGTCAATTTTGAGTTTGTCTAAAAACAATCACACTAACCATTTTTCATCATGGATTCTTATTAACCAGATCATATATAAAATTTTGATTGTAGATAATCCTCACAATCTCAATCATTGAGAACCTATATAATATATAACCCAATCAAATAAAATTTATATACCTTGAGAAAAAATCAATTATTAATTTGACAAAAAAAGGACATATAGGACACAATTTATCATAATGTTAATATTTTTTATCCAAATCAGAAAGAAAATCATCACATCATAAAATAACCCAAAGAAAGAAAATTGATTTTAGGACATTTCAAAATAATCATTTAGAGAACTTCTGTAAAAAATAATATCATTCTTACAAAATTAAAAAATCATATATAAAAAACATATGAAATAACAAGATATAAAAAATATAACTTTTCAAATAGAATCATACCATTATAACGTCGTTATCGTGATTGAAACATCACTTTTTGAATGATAATACATAATGATTAAATATATGAGAAATGTTTTTATCACAATACAATTTATAAATTTGATTTGAAAATTATATTCATAAAAAATTTAATGATGGGAAATTAAATAATTTTTGAAACATTAATATAATGTATTACAAGTAAAATAGAGTTGAAAAAGAAAAATGGCTCTCAAAAATGATATTTAAAACAATTTGGAAATGATAAAATTTAAATATATAATTATTTATATAGAATTGATGATGATATAATTATTTTAAAATTTTAATTATAAAAACACTAAAAACAATAATATTTAATATAACGTTTAATAATGATGAATTGAAAATAGATTTTTTTTTCAAAATTTGGATTGAAAACAATTTCAATGTTTTTAAAAATAATGAGTATTTGTTAATTCTCAAAGAATTCATAATTTTTTTATAATGAAAATATATTTTTTTTTGATAAAACCATATATATTAATGAAAAATAAATAATTTTTTGTCAATTATAAATAAATATATTAAAATCCCCATTATTTAAAAATTTGATAGAAAAATTATTTTCTGATGAGTAAAGTGGAATTAAATGTTCATTGTAAAATATAATAAAATTAATTTCTCCAATATAATGGATATGCCTTTTGTGATGTAAAACATGGATATAATAAAACATTAAATAAAATGGGTGGGAACTATTATTATCATAAATGAATTCTCTAAAATCATTGGAATCCAAAAGGACGAATGCATTTATATAAATCATTATTATATTATAAATTATTTCATACATTAAAATTGAATAGTCATAAGTTATAATTTATTTTACTTAAAATATATAGGCAATAAAGAGTGATTATGACCAAATGAATGGATTTGAGTCACTTAAAACTCATACATCCATTGAAATAATTGAAAAAACCCCCATGATATGTATAAATATAATATAGAAAATTTAATATATTAAATTATAAAAGGTTCGCGATGCAAAATTACAATATTTAATTATTTACATAATTGAAACTAAAATATGGTTTATAGAATTAATATACATAAATTGATTAAAATTTGACATAATGAAACTATTACCACAATAAATAAATTTATTCCATAGTATTTGGATAATTAAAATTTATATATTTATATATATACCATTACTTAAATAAATTAATATTTCATTGTAAATTCTCATCCAGTATACAATCCATTTAAATAATAATTTTTGGCATAGAATTAGAATATGTATCAATGATTAGAAGTGAAAATCAAAAGCAGTTATGGGATAAGAAATATTTTAATAAAAACCCCATGAAAAAAATTATAATGTCAAAATTTTAATACGATGAATAATTATTATATATGACATTAAATATTCAAGTTCTTATAATAAAAAAATATAAATAAATTAAATGGGTAATATAACATGTGTATTAAGGAAAAATGTTTTGATATGAACCTCTTACCTGGTTTCCTTGTTTATTTTATGAATATTAACTTCATATAAATAAATAATAAAATCCTTAATAACATATCTAATAGATTCAGTAATATATTTTAACCATCAAATAAAATAGTTATAATTATTTTTTATGGATATATATGTTACTTATATCGTATATAACCTATCTGATGTTAATTTTTTTCTTCATTTTTCACATTTTTTAATGTTGTTTTCGTTTACCATTATTTGTATCCAATTTCAACATTGTTATATAATTAAAGATACATTAATATATAAATTATATATATTTATAATTCTTTTGTATAAATCTATATGTGTCATAGTTATGATATGAAAAATTACAATTGGTTTGTGCTTAATTCTATTATTTTAGTGAATGAGGACGATATATTAATAATAAATTATAAACATCATATAATACTAATAAAATAATATTAAAATATATATTTTTATATTATATTTTTTAAAAAATATATTTTATTCTCCCATCATTATATTTTCTCTGATTTTAAAGCATCATTCTGGTAGGGAGTTAAACATACCAAATACATGGACTGAATTCACTCGATTATTGATTGTTGTTTTAAAATAGTTTCTCTTGAAATAAAAATATTTTAAATTATATTAGTTTATTTATTTTAATTTTTTATTATGCTTAACTAATATTTATTACTTTTTTTGTTAAATAATTAAAACTAAGTACAAAAGAAAACGTAATTCTTTATAGAAGTAGTATTCCACACACACAGAATTTACATTTCTATGATTTTATATATCGTTGGAAATAAATAAAAATATTTAATGCCAATAATATAAAAAAATATAAGAAAGAGAATGATACTTAAGTCATCATATTATTATAATAATATTAAATTTGGATGAGTTATATAATGAGTAAAAACTTAATAAAAATATAAAATTTATTTTGGAGACACTGTATTTTATTTGAAGCCACCTCAATATTGAATAGATTATGATAACATTGAGTGACTAGAGTTTGTGCTCATTGTAAATCATTATATTTATAGAAGAATTTATTATTTTAATATTGTAAAATAAAAGAATTTTTTAACATTGATTAGGTGTAATTACTATCACTTTATAATAGATGAAAATATACCTTTTTGGAACACTGTTGTATTTTCAATAATTTGATGAGATTATTAAATACTAAATTATTCGAAATTATAAAAAAGAGGAGTCTGATACATCATAATTTTTAATATCATCTCAAACACTTATTCTAAAATATTTTTTTATTTTTTTTTCTATTTGGACATATTAATAGTCTTTTACCAATTTACATTCTATGAAGGTAACTATTTTTTAACCATATTATTTAATTTTGAAAAGTAAAATTAAAAATAATCTGATAACCTAATTTGAAAACTTTTATTTTATATTTTGGAATAATTTTATCATATCAAATTCTTATATTTTACAAATGATTATTTTAAAATAATCTTACATATTTGTGTAATGTTTTTAAAAAAATATGTTTAACTATAATAAATTTTTTATCAATATAATATTATCAGAATTATGTATTTTATAAAAATAATATTAATTACTAAACATATATTTAATGTTATTATTAATTAATGTATATACAAAACTAAATAATGGCTTCAAAATAATTCATCCACAAATAATAATGAACTTTATTTTTATGACTTTGTCATATTTATTGAGTTCTAAAAATATTGGACAAAATTTTTAAATTATAAATAATATTTTAAAAAATTTATTTTTCATTTTAAATGGATAATTAATTACAGAAAATATTTTCTAAATTTATATGATAAACATTAAATTTGATAAAATATTAAAAAATATAATTTTCAAAAAATATTATTATGAACTACAATTCAGTATATTCAGAATAAAATTACAGTATGAAAATTTTCATTAGAGGAATTCAAAAGTAATTATTATTTATATAATTTTCGTTTTAAATTTTTTATTTTTTTAAATAATGTGAATTATAATGAAATAGATATTTCTATAACATGTTTCAAAATATCCTTATAAAAATTATTTATCAACTAAAGGTAATAAATTTTAATGTTATACAATCATAGTGTTTATTATATGTTTATTAGTAATTTTTTCTTAACATTTTGTGGTACATTTACATTATGTGTAGTGTGTGACATGTGATACATAATATTGTTTATATATATATTAAGGGATCTAAAATAATGTGTCCTTTTAAAAATGAATTCTCATATCCCATAACATATAAATTTTATCAATACAAATTCTTGAATAACCATGAAGGGTCATTAGATAATAATTTGTAAAAATATAATGTAAAACATAATATTTTCAATTAAAATTTCGTCCCTGTAAATCAATATATTAATCATTACCAAAATCAATACCACACCAATTACGCTAACACTAAATAATTAATGAAATTGAATGATGAAGAAGATTGGAGAATCACACCTCATATGAATGATTTTTAATCCCACGAAGACCCAAATTAATAATTTTGATGTGTGTACGAAATGATACCCATGGAATCAGTTGATACATTCAATGTTGAAGAGAAGCCAATAAAAATAGAAAATATCTAAAGAAATTAACGAAATTATAGTAAAATTAGGCATTTTTAAAATCCTATCTGTATTGGTCACACTGATTCTGTGATGGGTCTATATTGATAACACTATTTTAAATCACACAATGACCTCAATTATCATTTACTTGCTTCTCACATTCAGAACCACCAATAATCAATACATTCAATTAGGGCACAACACAACATTTCAATTAACACTACTATTCTGGAACAATAAAAAGCATCATGAACCCAAATCCAATAAAAGGAATAATAATAGAACGATAATCCATAGTCACCCAAAATTTAATAATAAAAAATTCATACACTCATACAATCATCCCACCGATCCTCTAACAACATCACATGACCACTAAAAAATTGAAAAAAATACCCCAAGACATATTTTATTTTGAAATTATACTATTATTTTCCAATAAAAAAATACACAAGGTTAGCAAAATATCACACATACTGTTACATAATATGAAATAATGATTTATATTTTCTGAAGTGCCCAGATCAGTGTGAATCACTGAGAGGGGGAGGGGGTGAATCAGTGATCCTTTAAAACTTTTTACTAATTTATTCTTAATCAATTAAACCTCTATGGCTGGTTAAAGCCTCGATCCACTCTTCTTGTATCTCTCACCATTCCACGAATGATGCAGTAAATGTAAAGGCACTGGACACAAGGATTTACAAGGTTCGACCCCAAAGGCCTATGTCCTTGCCATGTTGGTTATACGCCCCAACATGGTTTCTCCATTATAACTTGTTAGAATTACAATGGTCGATACAGAGTCTCACTGTATCTTTCCTGAGTCCCACAGGAGGGTCTTTATAATCCGTCCCACAGTGTTACCAGAGTCCCACTGGCCTGCTCCAGAATCCCACTGAAGACTTCTTCCACCCTGAGTCTCACAGGGGGCTTCTCCTAGCTCCTCGAGTCACACGAGTAGCTCTTCTTCACTTTAAGCTTCTTCAAGTATCTTCAGCAGTCTGGGATAAAGACTGATGGCCTTGCTCTGTAACTCTAATCACTTAATTTGATCAGGTCTTCTCGTCTTGCTCAGGATTTATCTCCTTCTTCTGAGGATGACCTGGCTTCTCTCCAACTACTGAATACTCAGACAACTAATGTCTTTAACTTCAGTCTGGTCCAGTCTCACTGGAATTCAACTTCATGCACTGAATTCATGGAAACTCGGATTCATCAAGATCTTCTGGTCTTGGACTTCTCAAATGCACACAACTGATTTGAACTTTGATTACGTGCGCATGTGCATGCATGCATGCATGCACTTCCCTCTTTCTCCTCTTGGTGCAATAAACCCTCAAAGGGTGTAGTCACTTTAAGCACACACCTTTTCTTCTTTTCCTTCACACGTTTAATTCCTTTTTTCTACACACTTAGATTGTGTGTTCTACAATAGTGTGAGAGTCCTCTTCTCTTTCTTCTTAGTCTGTACACTTCAGTTTGGACACACACTAAGGTTCGGCCTTGTTGTCTTTTTGCACACACTTGTTTCACTTTGCACACACTTGAGACTTGGCCTATTCTCCTCCTTGCGCACATCCAAGGCTACGGCCAACTCATTATGTCTTAGTTCATTTAAGTGTAAGTCTTGGACACTTGTTTCTTTGTTCCTCTTGCACACAAAAAGTAAGGGTATATCACTTGGCATACACTCAAGGCAAAGCCTCGGTTCTCCTTGGGCACTAGAGACACAATGGTCTCTGCCTCCCACTTCTTGTGCACACACTGCCCGAACTCCACCTTCAAAATAGGCATGCAAGGGGTGCGGCCTTCCTCTCTTCACAGCCGCACAGGGTCACACTAGACAAGGCGTGCAAGGTCCTCGGTGCAAGCGGCTCGGGAGCGCATGTGCAAAGGTACACTCGGCCTTGCAAGCCTCAACCAACCATGGGGGTGCGTAAGATGCTTGCGCCTCGGGTCTTCCTGCCGCGCAAGGGATAGGCGCACAGGGATCTCCTTCGGGCCTCGGGTGGCACCGGGACTTCAGCCGCACAAGTGTGCGCGAGGCTTCTACTTCGCGAGGCACAAAGGCACTCACGGGTCTTCCAAGATTTTCAGCAAGCTTCTCCATCGCCACGGGCTCTCTTTATATAGGCAGAGGAATGCCTCATATGATCTGCATGATTGCAACTTAAATTCCCGAATATTTCGGATCATTGAAATCTTTAAACGAGCCGCAAATCCCATTTTTTATTTTCTGTTTCACGCGGGATCACTTATGTTTTGGCCTTCTTCACGTGCATTCATTTTAACGTGTGCATGGCCTTCACCCATGCAAAGCATCAATCAACATGGCCTCTCACCTTCGGTTGCTTCGGCCGAACTTCGAATTCTTTCTCGATGCATGAATGCAACATTTTAATGCATACATGAGTTCGTTATGGCCTAACGATCACAATGGAGGTCTCGGTTTGCTCGGAGGTGGCCGGGAACTCAAAAACCATCCTCGGGGAGGCCTCTGGTTCGAACGGAGCTCGCGGGGAGCCTTCGGCTGAGCATGAGGTATGAGATGCCCCGGAACCGTCGGATCATCTCTTTGGACGGCTGCGATCAGAATGGGAGCAGCGCGATGAGATGTGCGGCGCAGATCGTCCGTGAGATCAGATGAATGGCCATGATTTGCTCCGCGGCAAAAATGCGCGTCCCACATCGAATCGGCGGCCATTTTCCATGCGGTTTATCAAACACCGCGTTCCATCCTCAGTTCAATTGAACTTCTCCCCTCCTGGTGCCGCCCCGCACCGGGTTCTCTTTGCGGGCGCACTTTGCGCCCACCGCCACTCGGGCGCGCCAGTGGCGCCCACTATGCATCCTCGGGCGCGCTCCTCGCGCCCCTGCTGCACAGACCTGATCCCCTGCATGGCCCGGGCTTACACACGGCCTGGCCTTGTGCCTCATGCAGTGCCCTAGCCTTGAGGGTTCCCCATGGGCATGGCGACCTTGAGTCCCACATGTGCCTTGGGTGATGACCCTTGGCTGGCCTCCTTGGTGGCCTATTTTTTGGCAAAAGGACTTTGTTAAGAAACAAAGTACTCCCAATATAAAATGTCAACTGCCAAATGCCTCCTCTTCTATTCTTCTTATCTTCTCTTCTTCATTTGAATTCCTCCAATTCTTCCTCAACATTTAATCTTCACTTAGGAGTGAAATTCTTGAAGGTTCATCATCAACCGAGCTCCTGAATCAAATAATTCTTCAAAGTTCTTTATTGATCTAATCAGAGATCAATTGGATCTTCTTCTAATTCACATGCACTAAGAGATAGTGCATGGACTTCTTCTGCTCACTTCATCAACTCAGTGGTTGTGGATGGATCATCTTCCTCTCCTCATGCATTGTCAATACAATGCATGGTCTTCTAATCATGTTGTGACTTTGTATCATCTTGATACAAGTTCTTTGAAATTAATTCCAGTTCAACAATCGTCAGATATAATGATGATGCTCCATCATCATCCATTCTTCAAGTGGTGTAACTTAATATCATCTTGATACAAGTATTGAAACATTAAGATCTGTTCTACAATCGTCTGATATAACTAGAGAATGTTTCAACCACATCTCTTATGCCACTTAGTGAATATCCTAAGTGACAGGCCTCTTAGTACCATGGCCATTCTCCTTCATCACCATCACCATCACATCCTTTGTCATTCACATCTTGACATTACTTGACATCCATTCATTCCATGACAACATCATGCCTCATTGACAACAAATGCAACACAGTGCACTTCAATCTCCCCCTTTGTATTTGTTGTCAATACACTTCTTCAGCACATATGAATGGGTCAATATGTGTGCCAATATTTTCTCCCCCTTATTGGAAATCAAATGCAAAGGTGTGGTGTGGTTCTGTTCAAAATATTTCTTCCTCCCTTCAAATAGCATCTTCTTGAAAAGCAGTAAGAGAGGGATGATGTCACATGTTCACTTGAGCAATGAACCTTTAGTAAATCAGCTCTAAGTATACTTGGGCAAACCCGGTGTAGAAAACAAGAGTGATATGACCAAGGAATTCAAAGTTTTCCCTAATTCTCTACACATGTGAGATCATGCTAAGGGGTTTGAAATTTTTCAGATATAACAATGAATTTTCTAAATCCTGCACATCTTCACAAAACTCATTAGAAAGTTCAGTGCAAAGATAAAGCTCCCCCTTTCATCCATTTGTCTTAAATCTATACTCCCCCTTAATTGACAAGATAAACTCAATTAAGAAACAAGGGATGAAAGTATGATTGGAATACCTTCACTTTTCTCTAGATGGTATTAATCTAATAATCCCATCTTCTACAGATTGGCTCCCCCTCAAGGGGTGCACTCCATTCTGTCCAAACCATCCTCCAGTTGAGAATGATCATCATCTTCAATTACCTGTAATGTTAGCACATGTAAATACAAGTGATTATGGAATAAGATGGAACCTCCTTGGTTCATCAATGTGAAAAACAAAGTTGAGAAGATTCTCTCAACCGAGATGCCCCATTTTCACCATTCTTCACACTTGCACATCTGATCTTCAATGATGTTTGTGCTGGTGTGGATCTCAATACATCTTCATGTGTAATAATCTTCTTCCCTTTTGCCTTAGCAATTGCCAGAACTTCATCTTCAGCTCTTTGTAGATCTTTGGCAAGTTGCAACTGATTTGGCCATATGACTAACAAGTCATTTGGAAGTGTGGCCTCAGTTCTGGAAGTTCCACATGGTTCTTTTGATGCTGTCAAGCTACCTTTCTTAGGCCACTTTTTTTCAATCAATCCCTTCTTCTTCATCTGGATTGATTGTCTGTTTGAGTCCAGTCTTCCTCTATTGAATTTCATGGATTGTTTACAAAGATCCATGATATGTCCTTTCTTGCCACAGTAGAAGCATGTCTTCTTGGTGGTCCTTCTGGATGCATCACCCTTCTTGGATTTAGACTCCAAGGACTTCTTTTCCTTTTTCAAAATCTTCTTGGGAGCATCTTCCACTTTCTTATGCTTGCTTCCCAAGGATTCCATTTTAGCCAGGTTCAGTGATCTTCTCTTCTTTTTAGCTCTGGATACAGTTTGAGATTGACATGTATCATTTTGACCACTTTTTCAATCATCCCAGATGTTGTCAACTAATCCAAATCTATTTGCAGTAAACAGATGTCTCTAGACCTGTGGATGCTGCTTCTTTTCCTCTGGCTTGCTCACCCTTGGTATGGTCTTCCTTTGTGCTTTGACATTTAGTGGATTGTACCAACAATTCTTTGCACAGTGCCCATACTTATTACAACACCAACACTGACCCACAAATCTTGACCTCTTCAGTCCTTCTGATTGTTGGGTACTTTTCTTGACTTTCTGCGTTGTTTCAGGAGGGCATTCTTTCTTCACTGCCTTCATCCATACTAGTTTGGATTCATTCTTCCATCCTTCACTTTTATTAGAAACACTTTTAGAAGCATGAGTACAAGATGGTATGGATGGTACCTTCTTTTTAGAAGATGTTTCCCTTTCATTAGAGGATGTCTTTCTTTTATAATCATCCTTCTCAATGCATACTTGAGTAGCAACATTTCTCCTTTCAGCTGACTGGGAGGCTTTGGCTTTGGGTGATTGCTGATTGTTCAATATCACCTCCAGTTCTAAGAATTTCATATTGAGGGAGTTCTTCTCATCCTCAATAGTTCTTAGCCTTCCTTCCCAATTCTCTTCCAGCTGCTTTATCTGGTCTTCATGCACCTTATTCATTTCAAGCAATGAGTTGTCATGCTCCTTCACCATTTTGACTTTGTCTTCGAGTTGAGCATATCTAACATTCATTGAAACTTTGTGCAACTTCTCCAGTGCATGGAAAACTTCTTTGATCATTGTCTTAAAGAATTCTTTCTCAGAAAGGCTTCTTTGCAATTCTTCAGTAGTGTCTTCATATCTTTCATTGCAAAGTGAAACAGTTTCATCTTTAGCCTTCACCAGCTTTCTGAGAGTGTTGGTTATGACAACCCTTTTTTCCAATTGATCTTCCATTGCATTGGATTCTTCTTCTAACTGTGATTATTCTTCTTGAAGATCAAGGATGCCTATAGCTATACACATTTCCACTTCCTTGGGAACTGTCTTCTGAAGATATTCGATTGCACTTTGAAGATCTTTCATTGTTCCAACTTCATCACAGCTAGGAAAGGCTTTCTTCATCTTCATGGCCTGTTTCTTCTTTCTATTTTTCTGAGTCTTGGCAGATATCTCCATTTGAGGCTGTTCTTTTATTTCCTCAAATCTGCACTCCATATAGACTCCCTTGGATCTTTTAGAGGTAACCTCCCTCTGATACCAATTGAAGTGCCCAGATCAGTGTGAATCACTGAGAGGGGGAGGGGGTGAATCAGTGATCCTTTAAAACTTTTTACTAATTGATTCTTAATCAATTAAACCTCTATGGCTGGTTAAAGCCTCGATCCACTCTTCTTGTATCTCTCACCTTTCCACAATGATGCAGTAAATGTAAAGGCACTGGACACAAGGATTTACAAGGTTCGGCACCAAAGGCCTACGTCCTTGCCATGTTGGTTATACTCCCCAACATGGTTTCTCCATTATAACCTGTTAGAATTACAATGGTCGATACAGAGTCTCACTGTATCTCTCCTGAGTCCCACAGAAGGGTCTTTATACTGCGTCCCACAGTGTTACCAGAGTCCCACTGGCCTGCTCCAGAATCCCACTGAAGACTTCTTCCACCCTAAGTCTCACAGGGGGCTTCTCCTGGCTCCTCGAGTCACACGAGTAGCTCTTCTTCACTTTAAGCTTCTTCAAGTATCTTCAGAAGTCTGGGATAAAGACTGCTGGCCTTGCTCTGTACCTCTGATCACTTAAGTTGATCAGGTCTCTTCGTCTTGCTCAGGCTTTATGTCCTTCTTCTGAGGATGACCTGGCTTCTCTCCAACTACTGAATACTCAGACAACTGATGTCTTTAACTTCAGTCTGGTCCAGTCTCACTGGAATTCATCTTCATGCACTGAATGCATGGAAACTCTGATTCTTCAAGATCTTCTGGTCTTGGACTCCTCAAATGCACACAACTGATTTGAACTTTGATTACGTGCGCATGTGCATGCATGCATCCATGCACTTCCCTCTTTCTCCTCTTGGTGCAATAAACCCTCAAAGGGTGTAGTCACTTTAATCACACACCTTTTCTTCTTTTCCTTCACACGTTTAATTCCTTTTGTCTACACACATAGATTGTGTGTTCTACAATAGTGTGAGAGTCCTCTCCTCTTTCTTCTTAGTGTGTACACTTTAGTTTGCACACACACTAAGGTTCGGCCTTGTTGTCTTTTTGCACACACTTGTTTCACTTTGCACACACTTGAGACTTGGCCTATTCTCCTCCTTGCGCACATCCAAGGCTACGGCAAACTCATTAAGTCTTAGTTCATTTAAGTGTAAGTCTCGGCCACTTGGTTCTTTGTTCCTCTTGCACACAAAAAGCAAGGGTATATCACTTGGCATACACTCAAGGCAAAGCCTCGGTTCTCCTTGGGCACTAGAGACACAATGGTCTCTGCCTCCCACTTCTTGTGCACACACTGCCTGAACTCCACCTTCAAAATAAGCACGCAAGGGGTGCGGCCTTCCTCTCTTCATAGCCGCACAGGGTCACACTAGACAAGGCGTGCAAGGTCCTTGGTGCAAGCGGCTCGGGAGCGCAAGTGAAAAGGTACACTCGGCCGCGCAAGCCTCAACCAACCACGGGGGCGCGCAAGATGCTTGCGCCTCGGGTCTTCCTGCCGCGCAAGGGATAGGCGCGCAAGGATCTCCTTCGGGCCTCGGGTGGCACCGGGACTTCAGCCGCGCAATTGTGCGCGGGGCTTCTACTTCGCGAGGCAGAAAGGCACTCACGGGTCTTCAAGTTTTTCAGCAAGCTTCTCCATCGCCTCGGGCTCTCTTTATATAGGCAGAGAAATGCCTCATATGATCCGTGTGATTGCAACATAAATTCCCAAAGATTTCGGATCTTTGAAATCTTTAATCGAGCCGCAAATCCCATTTTTTGTTTTCTGTTTCACGTGGGATCACTTATGTTTCGGCCTTCTTCACGTGCATTAATTTTAACGTGTGCATGGCCTTCATCCATGCAAAGCATCAATCAACATGGCCTCTCACCTTCGGTTGCTTCGGCCGAACTTCGAATTCTTTCTCGATGCATGCATGCAACATTTTAATACATGCTTGAGTCCGTTATGGCCTAACGATCACAATGGAGGTCTCGGTTTGCTCGGAGGTGGCCGGGAACTCAAAAACCATCCTCGGGGAGGCCTCTGGTTCGAACGGAGCTCGCGGGGAGCCTTCGGCTGAGCTCGAGGAAGGAGATGCCTCGGAGCCGTCGGATCATCTCTTTGGACAGCTGTGATCAGAATGGGAGCGGCGCGATGAGATGTGCGGTGCAGATCGTCCGCGAGATTAGATGAATGGACACGATTTGCTCTGCGGAAAAAATGCGCGCCCCACATCGAATCGGCGGCCTTTTTCCACATG
This sequence comes from Viscum album, assembly GCA_963277665.1. Taxonomy (NCBI): domain Eukaryota; kingdom Viridiplantae; phylum Streptophyta; class Magnoliopsida; order Santalales; family Viscaceae; genus Viscum; species Viscum album. The sequence continues at coordinate 2,014,251,765 of OY728159.1, forward strand.
GTTTATCAAACACCGCGTGCCATCCTCAGTTCAATTGAACTTCTCCCCTCCCGGTGCCGCCCCGCACCGGGTTCTCTTTGTGGGTGCGCTTTGCGCCCACCGCCACTCGGGCGCGCCACTGGCGCCCACTATGCATCCTTGGGCGCGCTCCTCGCGCCCCTGCTGCGCAGACCTGATCCCCTGCATCGCCCGGGCTTACACACGGCCCGGCCTTGTGCATCATGGAGTGCCCTGGCCTTGAGGGTTCCCCATGGGCGTGGCGACCTTGAGTCCCACATGTGCCTTGGGTGATGACCCTCGTTTGGCCTCCTTGGTGGCCAATTTTTTGGCAAAAGGACTTTGTTAAGAAACAAAGTACTCCCAATATAAAATGTCAACTTCCAAATGCCTCCTCTTCTATTCTTCTTATCTTCTCTTCTTCATTTCAATTCCTCCAATTCTTCCTCAACATTTAATCTTCACTTAGGAGTGAAATTCTTGAAGGTTCATCATCAACCGAGCTCCTGAATCAAATAATTCTTCAAAGTTCTTTATTGATCTAATCAGAGATCAATTGGATCTTCTTCTAATTCACATGCACTAAGAGATAGTGCATGGACTTCTTCTGCTCACTTCATCAACTCAGTGGTTGTGGATGGATCATCTTCCTCTCCTCATGCATTGTCAATACAATGCATGGTCTTCTAATCATGGTGTGACTTTGTATCATCTTGATACAAGTTCTTTGAACTTAAAGACCAGTTCAACAATCGTCAGATATAATGATGATGCTCCATTATCATCCATTCTTCAAGTGGTGTAACTTAATATCATCTTGATACAAGGATTGAAACATTAAGATCAGTTCTACAATCGTCTGATATAACTAGAGAATGTTTCAACCACATCTCTTATGCCACTTAGTGAATCTCCTAAGTGACAGGCCTCTTAGTACCATGGCCATTCTCCTTCATCACCATCACCATCACATCCTTTGTCATTCACATCTTGACATTCCTTGACATCCATTAATTCCATGACAACATTATGCCTCATTGACAACAAATGCAACACAGTGCACTTCATTTTCAAATACTAAAAATAAAATATAATCCTCAACACTAGAATCAAAAACCAATCCGCTTTAAGAAAAAATGTATATAAAAACATTGTGAATATAAAAACCCCTATCCCATTCACAACATCACAACAGAAGATCCATTATGTGACTTAACCCATTATGGTCAAACATAGAAGACAAAAAACACGATTATCTTCCTTTCGAACCACAATGGAACATCACCCATGGAAACACTTGGATACACCTCATTTAGTATTACTATTGTCTTTAACAACACTTTCCTCCATAAAACCTCTTTTTGAAACCACCAACACCCCCAAAACATAATATAATTTTTTGGATTGTTCTTGGACAATATATTATAAACCTATCAATGAATTTTCATCGAAAAAACTAAAAAAATGAATAAAAATTGACAATTAACCAATACACCCCTAAAATAATACTCTTAGTGGGGATCTCATCACTACAAATATTTAAAAATTACTTTGAGGATAAAATCAATAGACATAAAAATATAATAAATTTTTATAATATAAAAAATTTTAATTGAAGAAAACTATATAAAATACCCACTAAGTGAGGTACCACTTAGTAAGTTCAATGATATCCAATTAAATATATCCTTACAACTAAAAAGTTATAGATTAATTATGGTACCAAATTATAATTCAATTGTATTAATATAGACAATGGAAATATTATCACACACACACACACCACCACATAGTAAATAAATTTTATGCTTCAACATTCCTACATTAATATAGTAATCACTATAATGATTCAATTAATTTAAATACATCCCAACGATAAATTCATCCTAAAAAATGGAAAAACAAAACATAAAAATTTGATGGAAAATATCGACCAATCCATCCCAAAACACTAAATCAAATTACTAACAATTATTTATTTTGTAAAAGTGAAATAATTTCAAAAAAAATTTATTATAAACCATATAATTTCATTAATAAAAATATTTATTTTCCATAAAATATCATGCATTAATGTAAATAAAAAACTACAGGCACCATTACTTTTGAAATCCATCATGTTAAATTTTAAATATAAACTTATTTAAATTTGAGTAAGATTTTACCATGGGATACAGTATTTTTTAATAATTTAAATATATTATAAATTTTATTTTATTATACATTGAAATTTCGATACTAACAATAAACACACTATGAATAAAATTCTCAAACTAAACATATTTTATAATAAAAAAATACTCATTGCAATCAAAATATTACAATACCTAAATAAATCATCATTCGTAATCATAGAAACCCCATGAATCATATATTACCAAAGAATATTGTTCCATAAAACATTAAAATGAAAAAAATAGTTTTATTAACAAAATATGCATGCTGTAACTCACAACAAAGTCATAAAGACATTAATGAACCATATGATACAACATCACTCCCTTCCTCTACATACATCATGAACTACAACTCATGGTTAAATCCTCCTTTTACTTAGTATCTCAATTAAATCCCTTCTAGATAACATAAAAATTGTATGTCACGTCCAAAAAAGAAATTAAATATATACTCATAGCCTTATATCATCTTTCTCTCATCAAGGAAGAAGTAAAATATAATTCCAAAACTTTTTTTAGCCACTAAAAAACATTACCACAACATCAAAATACTGAAGGAAATACTAAGATGACTCACACAATACTCCCCAATTGGAAATTGTTTTATAATCAATAGATGTCCATAATTATAAAAGCGAGGAATGTGAACTTCCATTAATTTATGTAATTAACTCTTATCAAGATCCCACAACATGTAGACGAAGATTTTCCAGGACGTATAATAAACCATTAACCCAGATAAATCACAATGATAATTAAAATAATAATTTAAATATAATTATAATCAATTTTAATTTCAATTAAACATCTTCTAACCACTCCTCTAACTCAGGGCTCACTAGTCAATAATCTAAAATTGATACCCCCTACTATTAAGAACTGTATAATGCCTATCCCATGACTATAAAATCCAATTATTGATAAAAAAACATTTTGATTCCATAATAATAGATATTAATATTCATATAAAATAAATTATAATAAATCAAAAATATAAATAACACTATAAAAGCATCTAAAACACTATTACACGTTATGAATCATATATAATCTTATAACTATAAATCACTAACAAATTCATTTTCCATAAGAAAAATTACATCACCATTCTAAATATATAATATTACATCAAAAAATAACAAAACTTCATAAAAACTCTCATACCAAATATATTACAATAATTAAATAATAAATGAAATTATTTCTACTCCCCTCCAATAATATATGACAAATAATGTGAATAATAATAACAGTAGATGAATATATATCAAAAATAATTTCCATGGAAATGGAAAAAATATCATTATGTAAATTTTACCAAATCAATCTTTCTTGAACATACCATAAAACATGGAATTAGAGTTACACATGAAAAAAATTCCATGACTCACACATCATTAAATCTATCCAAATCAACCAAAAATTCACATAGAAATGACCACCATTTCAAAATATCAGTTTAAAAAAAATACTATTATATCATTTATTATATTTAGATATAAAAAAATACATTTTACAAAACATTAAAATTCAATTTACAATACCATTATTAAAATCAAAATAACATATATAAAAATTAAATTAATTAATTATTTATAACATAATATTTCTACCCAATCACATTTTTAGATCCCATAATTTTCTAAGTATGTCCATCTTTGAGCATTCCATTGATATTGTTTTAAAAAGGGTTTCTTACTTTAATAAACATCATTGTTGAGTTCCTCTTGAAGATGAAGGTAAATTTATAGGGATCATGACCTAAATATTTGAGATATATATAATTTATAATAAAAGTATTGCAGATATAAACATGTTAATGTATTATAAATGATATGCTATGATTGGTTCGATTTAGAGGAGGTTAGATATTTTTCTAGAAAAATGGTATATAATATATCTACTAAAAACATAGATTACTTGAACATGTTATAGAAAATGTATCTATTTCCATCTATATTTCATGAGTTGGTTCTTGGAGTGAAACAAATACATATCTTGAGTATAATATATTGCATGTTTCTATCGCCAAGAAAAATTCTGGAACTAGATCAAGTCATTAAGTGAATATAAATTATGAACATGGTTAACATTGTTTAATGTTTTATCTAGTTTATTTTAACTTGGGGTGAATCATTTTTCATTTTATCTCAATGTTCATAAATAAACTATAAGTCCCCAGCCTTATACCTTTCTTAATATTGAATTAAATGAGTAATTCACATTGAGGATCTTTTCAGGTTTAGTGTTTTATAGAATTAAGACATAACTATTATATCTCAAAAGATTAAAAAGTAGTCGCTTCTACTATATTTCCATAAAATAAAAACTCTTAAAAATAAACATGTATAGTTCCATGTTTTAGGTAGCATGACTTTCCCTTGATTCCATCCTTGACCCTATTCCACGCTAAGTCCTGTGAAAAACATTTCAAAAACTTGGGATGAGCATAAGAAGCCGAGTAAGGGATACACAAAGAATAAAAACTATTAGTTTTTCAAAACAACAAGTAAACCACGAATACTTTATCAATGTAATACTTTTCACCTTCATGAAGTAGTAAAAACACTTCACTAAAAAAAGTGTCATTACTTACCTTTCTGTAACCAAAGGATTACCATAAAACCCATATAAAGAACACATAACATATATAGAGATAACATGGGACATAAACATACTTAAGTGGAATAACCATACGGTCGACTTCCACACATATCACTTAATGGAATAGCCATACAGCCAATTTCCATACATACTTAATGGAATAGCCATACGGCCGACTTCCATACCCAATGCATTGGAGGTTATAACGTAACCACCCATCCTGGTATTCACGGCACCACCCGCCATATGGTTTATAACGAAACCACCCGTTAAAATGTCCAAGTACCAATATAAAATCATAAAACAGAAAACCAATATAAAGGAATGATATCATTTCCACATTTCAATCAGAATATATCATAAATATATTGACATAATAGAATCCTTTCTCAAAACCATTTTCAATACCAAATTACATAAAAGAGTATATGGTATTTATTTTATTCTAAAAACATTACGGCTTGTTGAGGAAGCCAAAGACCAAATAATACTCGTGGCGGCGAAAAAGGTCGTTGTCACCGCATACGTTAAAAAAACATTCCTTTTTGTCATTTAGTAAAACGCTTCATAGAAAAAGATTCCTTTTGTATAAAAGTAATAGTCAAAGGAGTTTATACAACGTATAAAATAAATTTGTGTATAAAACGAAATATGCCTCAATGAAAGGTGATTGAGACGAAGTCCCTTACAAAGACGGTATCCTTGGTTTAAGGATAAATCAATTGCAAATTATGTGTGACAAAAGAATACACCAAATATAATTGGATATTAAGTGTAAAACAATCATAGTTTATTCACACATATTCATATAACGACATATTCAAGGAGTAAAAGTTTATCCCAAAGAATCAAATTTGGGCTAAGAAGTTCCCTTGCAAAAATTTGACAGCCTAACAGCGTCACTTCAAAAATTCAGAAAATGAGTTGATGAGAGATAAAAAGGGAATCTCATCACTTGGACATAAAATTTACATCAATCAGGATATAGAATAACATATCCCAACATAATAGTATGTGAATTAAAAGACATAACCAACGAAGTCTTTTAAAAAGAGGAGGGTGAAAGGTTCCCTTACCGACTTGGGTAACTTTCAAAAAGTACACCCCATTGAAGAAGTGTCATACAATGAATATGTAAATACCCATATATGGAATTATATTAGAAAAGGAGTGTAATAGTGGGTAGTACATAAACCACTCAATGGAAATTGTGGCAAATGTACCATAAATCTCACTGGAATAAAAGAGAGATGAAAAAATCTCTTACGAAAACTCGGCAGCCTAACGGCGCCACATAAAACTTCCAAAATGGATTGATGAGAGGAAATAGGGTCTCTCATCCCATGAAAATAAAAATTTCAGTAAGATTAATATTAAATAACATCCCAATAACAATAAATATGAGCTTTAAAAGTAATGACATAAAATTTTTTACTTAAAAAGAAAGAGAGGAGTAGGATCCCTTACCTCGGGTCCGACTTGACTCGATCGTTCTTTAACGTCATGAATAATAAACTTGAGATAATTTCTATTTTCATAAGAACCTTTTTCAAGTTCATTATTTGTTTTATATCACTTATTTCCATGTTATAAATATTATGTAATCATTTAAGTTAATAGTGTTTGTTTTGTTGATATTTGGTTCTTAAGTCGAAAGTGGACTTCTTACAATTACATGTTGTTTGTGTGGTAAAAGGTTCTTTATATCGATAATGAAATTCCTGATTTGGATATAATATATATCATATATATCCATCATATACATGTATTTATAATATTACATAATCATTTAGAGGTAAGAAATGAAATGCACCGTTCATGGAGACGGTAAGCCGTATGTACGCATGAACGCTACTTTCATTTCTTTGTCATATTAATGGAATTAAAACTAAATGAGAGGTATGTATATTTTAATTCCAGAATTATATTCATCATTTATATGTATCATTCATCATTTATATCCATTATATACATGTACTTATAATAGTACATAACATTTGGGGATAAGAAATGAAATGCACCGTTCATGGAGACGGTAAGCCGTACATACGCATGAACACTACTTTCATTTCTATCTCATTCTTTAATGGAAATAAATAATAATGATATATAGGTATATAATAATTCCAGTATAACATCATATATAATAACATTAAATCCATCCTTTATACTTCTCACGTATGGCATTAATGAATCACATCACTTTGAGGGGGCGGTAGTCCGCACTTCCTAAAATGAAGATATCACGTATACCCATAATGGAAGCCATAAAGGTAAGACACAAATGAAAAATACAGAAGCATAAGTAAAACATAAACATATTATATCTCATATATAAAAATAGTGACATCATAATGGCCACCTTTTATGGTGTTAAATGAGTATTGAACAATCATCGTTTCGGGAGGCAAAATTTCTCCATCCACAGAAACCGTATGTTCTTTTACCATTTGATGTAGTTGTGTGAGTGTGTAGCTCGAATAAATATTATAAAAACATCCTAGTATATTGAAGATACTAGTGTCGTTACAAAAGAAATAAATAAAAAGAGTTTAGGGGGTTGGAGAAGCAAAATAAAACAAATGAACATGAGAGAATGAATTACCTTTAAAAGTGTAACTCTTTTTGATTTGAGCCTAAAGGCTTCCTTTGAAAGTATTATTCCCAAAGGGAATCCTCTAGGATGAGGAGAGGGATGTGGAGAGAGTAAATGGGCAGGGTATGGCCGAGCCAAAGGGTTGAAGAGTGTGTGAAATGAGGTAGAGGTGGGGGCCTTTTATAAGAGGATAAGAGAGGCACTTTTGGAAAGTAAGAAATATTACATTGTTTGAAAATGAGTTTCGGATTTAAAGGGTCCCACATTGATATAATTCGAGGATAAGGTGATAAGGCTTCGAAATCCACTCATCCAATTGGTTTTGGCCATGTGTAGGTTGTAGATTTTAAATTATCTTTCCATTTTATTTAAATCGTTAAATAATGAGGTCATCACTGCATCATCATGATGTCATAAATAATTTAATTTATTTAAAGTCTAAAAATTATAAAAAAAATACTATGATGTAGGAAATCCTTTTATACTTCCAATTACTTTTTATAATAAAAAATTTGACTTGTATAACCCCACTTAAAATTTTTTTTAGTAAAATAATTCAAGTTTGTGTCACTTTTACTTTAACATTAAATAAAAAGTTATTTGTTTCATTTCCCAACCAAAGTGGATCCATGGGGTCCCCAAGTTGACCCATGGCTTGTCTTGGTCTTCCATGACACAACCAATGACGGTAGGACATGTGTCATGTTCATTTCATATTATTATAATATTATTTTTACCTTAAACTACACTAATTAGACTAATCGCGATTAAAAACATAATAAGTTACTATTCACCAAAAAAATATTTTAATCTCATTGAACCACATTTTACTTCTTAATGACAACCATGTATGTCGGATTTTTGAAAATCAAAACACAATGATGGAAAAATTTCATTTAAACGGAAAAATCAGTTTTTATAATTACCACTTAGTGGTTTCACTATTCATCAAAAATTGTAGTTTTTTCAGAAAATTACCAAAAATTAACCCTAAGCAATATTTGATATTACAAATTCAAAAATGAATTCTATTTTACAAAATTCAAAACATATAAGTCACATTAATTAGTTTAATAATTAATTCCCGCTGTCAGAGCAAATAGCGTGTTTTTATGAAACAATAAGTATCAAAAGATTGACACTGGTTTAAGTCTGATTTCAAAGTGAAATTAATTTCAATGACCAATATTGGATTTAATGGTAAAAATATATTCTAATTTCACTTTAAAACCAATTCAAAAGATAATCTAATCATATAAATAAATTAGATTAAAAAGAGGTTTTGAATTAAAATACCACATTTTACACTATTCATTAAAAAATGAACTTTATCGGAAAGATACCAAAAATTTACACAAAGTAAATTTTCATGTCCCGATTCTTAATAAGAGTTTTATTTGGTCCAAAAAAATGTTTAAGAGTGAAAAAAACTATATTTAATGATGGTTCAACATCAAAATGTGATAAGTGAACCTTTAGTGAAAACTAGGGCATATACGCCTAAAATTGAATTCTTTCCGTATTTTAAGCGTCTATCCTTTATTGGATAAATGTAAAAACATTTAAAAACATATATAATCATATTTTAGTTATTTCTATCCATTCCCGCCATTCCAACGGCTACATGTTGACTACCATTTAAAATAATATTATTTTATTATTAGAGTGCAGCGTAAGATTCCCATGAAACTCGTTGTTGCGTGTTGGGTACGCCATCGAGCATAGCGTCCCCTTTAAAGTGATATCAATATTTTATTCACATATATGGATAAATATGAAAATGTCATATTCTTTATTTACCGGGGGTGTTATATAAACAACATGAATAGATTACAATTTTCTCTATTCTTGACCTCAACAGATTTAATGAATATTTGTGCATTTGTTTCATTGTTGATCTGAACTGTAGTAATATCTCTCATACACTATGTGGACTAAGGAAAACATGAAGTGCATTACTCTACTCTAGATGTTATTGTAAAGAATATTATTCCCGATTAATTGTTTTTCTTTATATTTAAACTCTCAATCGCATGTTCTTCACTATAGAATTAAAATACATTGATCATAGATTTTTTGGGATTTGATCATGATATTGTGAAAATATAGGTTATTCTTCTGATCTATTTTCATGTTTCCATGTAGGTGTTTCTATTAGAAGTGTTGTTTTGAACGATAAATAAAGGTAGTTTTTTCTAAAACATCACCCTATGGTATGTTTATATTTTGTTAAAATTATATTCATATAGTGTGATTTAGACAATTATTGTCTCTATAAAATAACATACTTTTGGTGATATTTATTCATGTGGTGGATTACACATTAGATACCTTTGAATCCAATGGTGTTGTGACCCAAATATAGGCATAACATATATTTTAACATGAATGACACTTCAAGTTATTTATTGAGATATATTTTCATGACAAATTTTAATAATTTATTAATAAAATGATTGATAATTAATTTACAAAAATGGGTGTGAAAACTAGCTTTTAAAAATCAAATAATATAAATTTTTTAATAAATGGATTATTTATATTCAAATGGAAATTATAAGAATTAAACATTGTTACTTAATATATGATGTTATGTAATTATATTTGTGCTATTATGACATGTGTTTTTTATGATGGAATTCTAATATTCTGGACTTATATATGAGGAATAAATGATATTATATGAGATTTGACAAAATTTATATAAAAAAATTATTCAAATGGATTAAACCAATAATGTTGTATTTATTATAGGGATTATCCATTCTATGATGTAATATATATACTGATGTCTTTTCCAAATTATATGATTTTCGATGGTTTCTGGTTATCATTGACATTATTGTGATACATGGTCAGAGATATTCTTGAATGGTGTTGAATTAGATTTATTGTTTCATTATATTAATTTGTAAAGTAATAAACATATTGTTTTCGTTATATCTCTTAAATATTCTCAAACTATTTTTATTTAGGTATGGTTGTGTCAACCAAGAGAGTTTTAGTCACATCGTGTTTGTGAATACAAATTTTACATGATTATAACCAATGAATTCATGGTTAGAATAATAAATAAAATCATATTCTAGACTGTGGATTTTTGATGTGTTTAATCATATAGATGGGACCAACATGGGGTTTAGAACCGGGGAATTTTGAGTTTATTCATGTCAATAGGGTATTTCATTCATATTACATTTAGTTTTACATTTAGTTACAATCCATCGCCTCATTACATGGTTTATAATTTTATTTACTTTTTTATTATTTTACATTCGATTCATATGGCGTATTGTTTCCATTGTTTTCCTTTACACAAATATAAAATATTATTCTGTATTTATTTTACTTTTAAACTATGTATTTCGGTGTGTAGCTTCCCTACTCTATTATTTTAAAATATATTTCTAGACCACTCCTTCTACTATTAAGGATCCAATATCATTGTCAAAAAATCAACCTTATTTGGTAATGTGACAGAGTTCTGGATTTAGGTAAATTATAAAATAGTTGTAGAAGAGAATTATTTCATTTTATACATTATTACTATTTGGTAATGGAATAAAGGATTCTATGATGTGTCGAGACATAAAATTGAGTTTCATCATGGGAGTATCTGACCCAATTATCTGAAAAAATACAGGTGCCTAGGGATGGTATTTTATTCACTAATGTTCACTTGTTATACATGATGTTATTTTAACATTTGTGATTGGAATGTTGTTCATTTAAACTTTATCATGAAATTTATACATATAGATTAGTATGGTACAATTTGTCTACAATAACCAACCTATTTATTACGCAATAATACATGCTTTATTAGATAATAATTCACTAACTACTTATATGGCCATGATTCAAATTCCTTTAACACACCATCAAACTCTTTAATAGAATGATTTTCTATAGTAATATTTTCATGTGGTGGTTCAAGGATAATAGTTTATCTCATGAACTTGATGATCATTAACTTCTCCCGTTAATGGTCTTTCCCACATTTATGTTGTTTGATCTCATATTGGTATTGGTCAATGAAAAATAATATAGATTCAATCTCTATTAATATAATTGATAAAAGGGCTTCACAGTGTAAGATTATACATGTTTATTCCATCATTTCCTTTTTCTTTGTTAATTATATTTGTTTAAAAAAATTATACATATAGTAATAATATTATCCTAATTCAATTTATATATTATCAATGGAAAATATTATTAACTTCCATTTAATTAATATTAGGATTATTAAAACAAAATAAGTGCATGTGTTTTCTAAAACCATAATATAAATAATACATTTAATTAAATCAAAAGGGAAAATTTATTTATAAATGTTCGAGTAATTAAAATCTCTCATTGAGAAGAAATTTCACCCAAAAAATATTAATTTCCCAAACTAATAAAAATTAGGGCTATTTTTTATATAACCTCTTTGGGTTCCCACATCGCTTATTTGAACATGTAATTTCTCCATAGCACTTTGACATGGTGCATTGTCTTATTTCATTGACCTTTTTCATTATAATCTATAATCTTCACCAGATTATCTTCATATAAAATATCAATATCCAATGGAAAAACATCTTTATTGTGTACATGTGTGGGTCCTGGAATGTAATTTCTATAGTTGGATATATGGAATATATCATTTACTTAAGATTAGTTCGGGGGATGTTCTTAGTTATATGCCACTGCTACTATGTGATCAAGGATCTCAAAAGGGGTTTATGTATCATGGACTATGATTCCGTTATTAAAAAATTTTATCACATTAATATATTGAGATATGAGAATGAATACCATATAAGCCTAAATAAACACATGCCCTGGTGGATTATTATCAACATATCCCTTTTTCAACTCTGATTAGAATTAATGAACTGAAAAATGATCGTAAAATTTTCCACCATTTCATTGGCCATTTCAAGACCTTGCATTTTTCATTCCCTAACATTATTTTAGCATGCATGTATTCTACACCTCATCCTATAAATTGATAGATAGAGATCCATTTGGATGCTCACTTAAAAACTATTGTTATATTATAACTCGACCAGAGGTAGTTGTTGCTCGAAACCTTCTTTGATGTCAATTGATGACGATGTTATCATGTCTTCGTTTGTCTAGATACTCAGCTCAAACTAGCCATCAGTTTGAGGGTGATATGATGTACAAATGTTCACCTCAATTCATAGAGCATTTTGAATACTTTTTCAGATCATAATGGTGAATATTAGATCTCGATTAGATATAATCTATAGTGGCACTCTATGAATCCCAATTACATCTTAGATGTATATACACCCTTCATGATTTAGTGGGAAGTCCTCACAAATCACAATGAAGTGTGATGCCTTTTTAAGATGATCCAATAAAACCTAGATTGAATTTATTCCATTTGATGTATTTTTAAGTCTGATGAAAAATTCCATGATGATGGATTTTCATTTCCATTTAGGTGTGGGTAATGGTTTCATCATTTCCATAGAGTTCATCCACTTAGCCTTAACATGATGATATAATTGGCACATTAAAGTATATTCATTAATCTACTTCCTAATCGTTTCTCCACCTATAGTGATCATGAATATCTCAATACATAGTTGGGCTTCCTAGTTGACTAGTGAACGGTTAAATATTTGAATCATCTAATGGTTTCTTCTATAACTAATTATTTGATGAAACAAATAGTCTAGAATGAAATCTCATAACACATTCTTCATTAACATTGAGCTCCAATTATTTTTATTTTGTTATATTTTACACTTTATTTTGAATTCCCAAATCATCTCTTTGATTATCCATTATCCTCTCTAAAATCTGTAGTTGATAAATCATTTATTGAAGGATTCATTTTGTTACTACTATTATGATTCAATGGTCCACAATTTTCAAATATATGAAGATTGGATACATCTAAATTCCCATAAATGATATAATTTATGAGTGTTTTTTTCATAATTAATCTTCCACATTATTTATATTTCCATGATCATAGTGGATTGAGTAGTTATAAACATTGATCGGATCTAACAATATTCACTGTCACATATTAACATCTTTCTTTGTGAATATATTATTAATCATTTTGTGATTATATAAAATTTACACATCTCCCAGAAAAGATAATGCCTCTAATTTTCAAATAGAATATCACTAAATCCAAATATTTATCTTCTGTTCGATATTTATGTTCATGAACATTCATCTTTATTAAATATATGTCTATGACTTTGTAATTTTTCATTAACATAAAACCCAATCCGTTGTTCAAAAAATCTCTTAATACTATGAATAAATCTCTAATCGTGGGAATTGTAAGCAATGGGGTATAGATAATACTTCATTTAAACTCATTAAATATCCCTTTAAATTCATCTATCCAATCAAACATGACTCCCTTTGGAGTTATCATGGTATGAGGGATTTTCAACCATGAAAAATTTATCCCAATTTGATGATAAAACCCAGATAATCCAAGAAAAATATGGATATCTTTCTTAAAATATGTCTTTGTTCATCCTGTAATTATAAAAATTTTAAAAGGCACATAAGTATCAAATTTATTATAATGATGTTCTCCAAAAAATGAGACATCCTTCAACTATAACATACATATTCTATACTTTTCAAAAATCTTATCCTTTTTCAAGGTCTTCAGCATAGTTCTCAAAAGCTCATAATGCTTCTACTTGGTTTGGAATAATATTATAATATCACTTTTAAATAATACCGAATATATGTTGATGTAATTTATAAATACTATATTCATCAAATAAATGATGATTTCTGGAGCATTAGTGTGACTGGATTGCATTACTATGAACTCATATTGTGTGTACATTGTCTGAAAAGAGGTCTTGGGGATATATTTACTATTCACACATACATGATACTATCTAGACCGATTCTTATCCTTATAGAACTATTTTTTACCTATCGGATCTATCATGTCATCAATCCAATGCATATAATGCATTTTTATTATCAAGATCTTACATAGATCACGATTATCAATGAAAGGACACATTGGCCCATCGTTCATCTTGGAAATCAAGAATATTTCACCCCTTGGTGAAGAACATGGACATATAAACCCTATAACTAAATTCTCAAAGAGTTATTTCTTCACCTTATTTAGTTCCACAACAGCAATTATATATGGATTCTTGTATAATAGAAACACCATAGTTTTAATATAGATAAAAATTACACCTTTAATCTTGGAGGATGAATACAAAATTTCTCGTGAAATACATCATTTTATTCCCTCATTGTATGCATGTATTTGATTATGGTTTTTGCTATATGTTATATCATTTAATCTAGTCATACTATTTCATAAGGAAATAATTTCCATGATTAATATTTTGGTTCTAATGAATATTCTTCCTCCGCTTTGTACATGTAAAACATCATGGGACTATTCAAAACACAAAGGATGATTTTTTTCACATGATTTTTATATCTATATAGGGAAATCCAATCCAAGGTAATAATTGAATCAAATTACACCAAAGGTACAATAAAAAGGTTTTATTAAATGTTCATCCTAAAAACATTGATAAGGATGGATTTATATACATGATATGAAATAATTGACACATTTTCCATTTTCACTGATTTCACTACTTCCATGACTTTTGGTGTTGTTTTAACTGTTCTAAAAACATTTTTTGTATGATAGAAACTGTAGAATAATAATAAAACTATTCTGTTTTTATTATTGAATGAATAACTAGAATAATTTTCACCAATTAATTTTCAGGATCTTCAACAACATTTGTGGGGGAAATAGATCACCCTTACATCCTTGGATGTAATTGGAGTTATCTGAATACCCATGTCTATGGGAATTAGATCTCATTATTCCCTAGTTCCTTCAACTTTATCCAATGTACAGTGCCCTCAAGGGAGACTAGAGCAATCCTTTTTTTCATCACATTCATGGATTTACCCTATAAAAAATTACAAATATATGTTCCCTCTCTTCCTACCCTAATGAATTTACACATCCACTTTATTCAATTTCAAGGGCACTTCTTCACACACTGTTGACAAGTTGGATGTTGATGTTTCATTGCACCATTATATTTAACCATCAAACCCCGACAATTAATATCCACATTCCTTTTGTTATCCTTATGAAACCCTTTATAATTGATAATCTTGATTTTATCATTGAGGGAATATATGAAAATTCCGTCATAGATACCAAGGTCATGGATCTCCAGGTATTTTCATATACTATGATTTGCCCCAATTAAGAGGTGGTCAATCATGAATTTGGGAGTACGATAAAGCTGGAGTTGTATTGTGAAAATCTTTTGATGTTATCCACATACTCCCTAAAACATTATTTTTTCCTATACGTGAGAACATGGAAATCCAATTGCATTTTAATGGGTAGAGTGTGTGTGAAATATTATTTGGAAATTTTTTTTATAGAAATCCATATATCATATCAATTTTATATCATAATAGGGCTTCATATTTTTTTATAAATTTCCACCACTGATCATTTTATCCCTATGTATGATAAACTTATAGTATAACCATCTCTTAATAAGATCAATAATGGGTGGAGAATATATTTTCAATGGATTTGATCGATTTTTATGTGATAAATGGATCATATGATCCATTGGATGTGGGATTCCATTGCCTCATAAATGATTTAATTACAACATTCTCTCTCTTAGGGGGATTTAATTTTTTTCCCCAATCTGGGATTATATTCATAAACTGATTCATCAATTAGTGTATCATCATGAATTCCATGATTAATTCATCTATTATCTTCGGCATCTCGATTGGGTATTCGTTACATTATACTTCACATTGATTGTTTACCTGATTCTTCTTATTTTTGGCCATTTGATAGAATGAAACTAAAATTTGGAATGAGTGATTTTTGGAAACTATTAACAACATATTGGGGAATATAATGAAATTAAAGTGATATATTATAAATTTTACCTATTTTTCTTATATGTGAATTTTTAGGATTCAATCTATGTTATCAATAGTTTATATTCTATCAAATATTGTGTTGCAAATTTTTTCCCCAAATGATTTTTCATTGTGAGAATATAAATTTACTAAAGCTTATCCCTAATGAGTTACCAACTAGGTTCACAGTAAGGCCTCTTGTCCTATATCATGTTACATGGAGTTAGGCTGGAGACACCTTTTTAGATTTGTAAACCTAGGAACATTTATTCTATATCCACATCCACAAGTTGTATCTAACCTGGGATTTATTTTATTCATAAACAAATTACTCTATACTTACTGAAATTTTGGTATATTTTCTTATAGATAGGATTATTCCTATTTATTTTCCTATAGTTATTTAATATTATACCCTTAAATAACTAAACATTCATTTGATTTGAAATATAAAAAAAGATCTCTTTATTATGAATTAATACAGGATTGATTATACAATATTTCATTCAATACAAATTGAATGATTATTAAGTCTAGTTTATTTTGGAAATAAGTACATTTCATTGCAACTTATAACATTAGATACACAATTAATATTTAAAAAATAATTGAAAAAATCATAATATTCCCTCAAACATAATGATACATTGGATAACCTAGAGAGATTCATAAAAAATGGGTGAGATATAAAGCCTAATAAAATATTACACATTTCATAACATAATGAAAGAAATACTTATCATAAAATAGGTTTATCCATTGGGAATAAATATAAAAAGGAAAATAAGGCATGATTTTACATGACAATCATAAATTCAGTGTGGAAAACCCAGGTACAACTAAAATCACTACATCCCAGACAATGGTCAAGGCTAATACCACCAAGAACTCATGGTGAAAAAATCCCATAATGCAATATGGTTCACTACCTATCCCAACATGACATATCTTAACACTAAACATTAAAAAATTCATTGGATTTCAATAAAATATTTTGTTTACCTATAACATTCATTTCATCGTAATTCTTATGTTTTCCACATTCATAATTGAAATTGAATTTCATTTTCACCACATTTTATTCCATGAAAATGAATCTTCGAATAATGAAATTTAAATAAAAAATCAAAGAATAATATTTTCATAAATTTTAACTCCCTTTAATAGAATTGGGTGTGGTTAATAACTTCAAATTTTTTGGCATGAAGTCTCATTGTGAAATATAGATAGCATAACAAAGTCACCTATTAATTAATAGAAATCATTGATGAGGGAGAAAAGGTTATATAGTAATTTTTTCGTAAAATGTGATAAAAATGTGACATGTAACAACATTCTTCAAAATTAGTAATTTGGAATAGCAGAAATATTAAAAATAAAAAAAATTTGAGTATAGATAGTAAGGCGATGATCTTGTACTGGAGTGTATGACCCCAAATGCACGAGAGGAGATTCATAAAATATTGGGTGAATCATGGGAGGTCTCTATAGATAGGATTGAAGATTAAGTACGTACAATTTGAATTTTTAGTGAATTGAAGTGTGGTGTTGGGAGGGATTATATAGGAAACCAGAGGGGAATTATTTAATATTTCAGAAACATATGTTTTCAAAACTATATAATAAAATAACAAAAGAAAAAAACCATCACATGGATTTTTACCATAGTTTCGCCCAAAGAGGGGATTATGTATTAATTTTATTTTCCAAATTTCAAATATTATTAAAATAATTACCTTTCTTATGTGGAGGTTAGTCACACCTCTAATGAAATGATTTTAAAACCTTAAAATATAATAATGATTTTGGATTATTCACAACGTTATTATAAAATAAATAAAATTAAACTAAAATAAAATTATTTTAAATTAAAAACATATATTTGGGTGTGGATACCATTTATAGTATTTATTAAATCACTTATGTGTCATTATTTTGGCATAATATATAAATTATATTTAAACGTTATTTTATTTTTTTACCAATCAATGGGATAGTATTAGAAAATGTTTTAAAAATAATTCTTCTCTAATTTTTATGTTATAAATCCAAAAAAATTATTTTAACTCAGATATTTTTCGAAATATTATAGTTTTCTCATTTGATATTATAATCAATAATTATAGAGAAATTGTGTGTTTTTTGACAATAACAGTTTTTGAACCTTAATAAAAATTACATTTGAATTACTAAAATTATATGATCAGTTATATTTGATAAATATGATTTAATAATAACACATATTTGAAATATTATTTATTTTCAAAATCCATTAATTAATAATAATAATATTCCTCAATCTAATTTTAATATTACACAAAAATATTATTTATGTTCTATCATATGAATAAAAATCATATAGAAAATATCAATAATATGATGAAAATATATTTTTAATCTATAAAAACAATTTTCATACTCATATTCTTATGGTGTTGATACATATCCCAAAAATACACCAATAATTGTCCTTAGAGTAAGGTGTGCATATGTGAGATTTTCATGGGGTGGTTCGACTAACATGGTTTGTGCGGGGATCCCAATGAGCATGAACGTATCCTGTAAATATTTTCTCTCATTATTTATTTGTTTAATATTTTATTCTGATTGGTCAAGAAAAAAAACCCATATATGATGTCACCATAATAATATATAATAAAAGGGCCTTATATGGTATGACTCTACTATTTGATGTCATCACATTCTTTATCTATGTCAATTTGTTTTTTTTAAATTTCTATATTTATACAAAAGATATGATCATTGTTTGATGTGTATATTATTAGGGTTTAATGTGTTTAATGATCATTTAAATAAAATTGTATATAATAAAACAAAATGAGTGTATTTTTTTATATTACCATAGTAAATAATAATACATTTAATTAAATCAAACATGAAATTTTAATTATAGTTGTTCGAGTTACTATAATGTGTTTACAGGAATCATGATAAGTTCTTTGGGATATATAATGACATGCATAGTTCATGTGAGTAGAATTTTTATTATATGTGATATATTCTACTATATGAAAAATTAAATGAAAAATAATATATCTAATAAATAAAAATAATTAAAATTTATGTAATTATAAATTATTTATTGTTCTATTTTGGAGAGACTATTGGAAAATGGTTCCCTTTATTTTGTCATTTCATAATGTAAAAAATGTTTTTATCAACTATTTAAATGAGTGTATAATTAATATAGTGACAATGTCTCATCATCATTAAAATTGGGATTCAAGATAATGGTAATCAGTATGCTTCTAACACTACAAAACCAAAACCTCATGTTTCTCTAGAAGACCGTATAGATTTCCTGCTTCATGACATCTTCTAAATGATTATATGATAAATAAAAATAGAAACATTTCACAATGTGCACTCAATGATTGAGTGGATAAGAAATTTTTAGCTATAATATCAACACATAATCACTGGGGTGGGAGGTCCTCAGGTCACTAAGTTATGGATCGAGATGGTCTAGATGAACTTGAATCACCTCGAGACACGCACAGATAAGGGTTTAAATCAGGTTGCACACATTCTTCATGGAAATATTAATCATAGGTGGTACATTGAAGATCATGTTACAAATAAAGAGGAGGTATATTACAAATACATCAAGGATATGTTCGAGATAAAATTATATCCATAAAATTTGCGTGATGGGATGAAAAAAGAGTTCATTAACCTAACACTAGAGGAATGTTTTGTGATGGACATGGATTTTCATTTCAAATAATTGCCAAAAATTTCAATATAATTATCATCTAATTAATTATAAAGGGAGATGAATATCTAGGATGGGATATATTTGAGATATGGTCATAAATAGACATCATTTGAATGAATATATTTTTGGACATTATGAATCAGGCACTTGTCATAGAAGTGAATATAAGAGAGGCCACGAGCATGGACTATAATGTATCAATTGTGGAAAATGAGAACTATTATTATGGAATAAATATGAACCTCCAAATAATTTACCATAATTAAAATAATGTTAATAGTAGTTATATTAATTAAAATATATCTCAATATTATGTTATGTTTTAGTGTTATTGGTGTGGTTTGTTTGGCCATAAGATGCCTTAGTGTCAGATACATACATTGTAGTGACATGTGTCTGGTATTCTAGTAAACATGTAGAGTATTTGTAGGGGAATGGATGATAAATGTTGTGGAATGGGATCAGGATATGTATCAATGTTTAAGAGGTATGAAACTACCCCTCAGTAGACTAGCAGCTGGAGTTCTGCTAGGAGTTCAGGTCGAGGCAAGGAATATAGTACTTGTGAAAACAATCATCAGTACGTGGGGAAGGGAATAAAACATGATATTCATAAAAGATCCTAGATCTAAGGGGAATGTAAATTGTATTCTATATGATCTACTCCAACTATTTTTGATGTAGGAACATCAGGAATCTAAGGTATTATTCTAGTATCATCAATTATTTCCCTTGTATTTTTATAAAGGATAATGAAATTCTATTATATATTATCATTTTAAAAAATAGTTTGGACATGTATTTGGATATATTTTATGATCCATTGACCACTAATACAATTTTGGATGTTTTATCTGATAATATCATATGTCCCAATGTGTGTATTATTGAAATTGGTGGTTACAATTTCTTTTAGTAAGTGCATATTATGGAAAGGGAATGTTTCAAATTTTAGTTTCCATACACACTGATCATGGGAAACGTCATTGTTAATTTCATGAAATGGGATATATAGAAAGTGGAAGTGACATAGACATGTGAAAATTGGAAGATAATGTATCTATTTTTATACAAACATCTATATGATGAAGAGTTTAATGGATGAGTACTTCTAATATCAAAAACGTTTATACCAATACATCATGATAGGATTATACAACATAAGTTATATGGTTTTAATAATTATCTATATGGGAAAAATTATATCGTGGGGAAATAACATCATAATGGTATCCTATATGTAGTGGGGTTCTTATAATCCTTGGATGAGTTTCGAATCCTACATGTTTGTGTGAGAATGTTGTCAGTGATTTTCATGATTCTATAAGGATGGTACATCCAGTTCTAAAAAATAAGTATCATGATCTACATATGAGGTACTGATAGCTAGGTATGAATATTTACATAATGTGATTTATATTAATTTGTTTCAACTATTAGTATAAGATATCCATACATCCTAATACTTATAGGCTATTGCAGCCTCCACCTATTCATGAGTGAAATTGGGATAATGTCACTATGGAATTGTTGAAAAAAATATAGATGACACCCTGAAAATACAAATATATATGATTCATTGTAGATTAAATAAATAATGTTTCCATCTTCTTTTTATTATAGATACATTCACCATTTATTATTTGGGTAGACTTTAAAAAAATGCAATATTTTGTTTTGACGGTGTTATAAGGAGTGTCGTTTCTAGTAGATATGCACGATTAATTTCTCAATTCTGGTAGGGTATTTACAACGATATAGAATTAAACCTTCATTTTAGTACAACCTATCATCCTTATATTGATGGACAATATAGTTTCATATTATGACTCTGGAGGATATTTTTCTCTCCTATGCTTTAATTTTTAGTGGCCAATGGTAAAATCATTAATCACATGCGGTGTTCTAATATAATAATATATTATATGAGTCTATAAATCCATAACCATTTAAGAAATTAAATGGCCTTCCACAATATAAACAAATTTTTTTGTTGGATGTGGGTGAGTTAGTGTTTCTGTGACATAGTTTCATACATGAGGCATCTGTGTTGGTTTATTTTAATATAAAGTGGATCTCTACCACATAGAGTAGTAAATATATAATTTTGACCATTAGTGATCATGTATTCGTTTAAGTGTTTCCTATGTTGGGGTAACTATACCAAAAAATATTGAAAAATAGAAACAAGTTTATTCATTTCTTTTTTAGATATTGTAATGGGTCAGTGGATTGTTTTAGTGATTATCCCTTCCATAGTGCTACAGTTCTATGCATGATGAGTTTTACCTATGGCATCTTCGGAGATATCATCCTGAGCCTTCTAATTTTGTAGAAATTAATGAAATCTAGATTCTTATAGATTTCTGATTTAAGTATTTTCGGATATATATTATTTCTATTTTGATATTTATATTTGGGAAAGACTATATAAATAATTATTGAGAAGTGGAAGCATGTGTGTGATTTAATGGATAGCTAGTAGAGGAAGTTTGGAATACGAGGAAAATGTCTAGACATGTTTTTTGAGGCCCCATAGTGATTCATAGAGAATCATGGAGAAAATATTTTATATGGTGGGGTGGATGTAAGATCAGATATTATATCATGTACTACCCTCATTGTTTATAAAATGTACTAGATTATTTTGTTTTTTTATTTTTCATTAACCCTTGTGGTTAAGAACATTTTGAAGATTGAGAGAATTTTTCGGGGAATATAACACATGGGTTAGGGATATAAGAAATTTTTATTTAATAGAGATCAGGTATAAAAATTTCAAAGGATTATGAGGGATATTTGTTATTTTGGAAGGCTTTATAGGTGGATAGGGTTATTTCTATCGAAACAAGACTGAGAGAATTCTCATTAAAATTTACAAACTATGTTAATGTTACATGATATATAAATATCAATGATAATATTTCATAAGATGGTTCAGTATGATAAATAAATACGAATGATTAATATGTTACATGATGAGTATATGTCATATGTAGATTTCATATAAGATTTCATTGATTAAAACAAATAAACACATTGAACTGTCTTCACATCATGAAATGTTTTATCGAGGATATTTAAACCAAATGACACAGGTTTATTAGTGTAAATAATAAAATAAGAAATTCATGATGTTAATGTATTACACATTCTATAATTTGTAGGATCAGTAAATTTGAAGCTAAAATTTATGTTTGATTCATCATTTATCCAATATACAACTCTCTTATCTGACCCTATGGGACACCATTCTGTTTTGCACTTCTTTTATCCCTTTTAGATGGAATGGTATTGTATTCGATTCCTAGTTAGTTTTTTTTCTTTGGTTTTCCTATCTCTTCCTCTTTTACTCAATTATAGAAGTGTAACTTCTTTACCATGGTTATTTTGGGTTTTTTATTGACCTTGTGTAATATAATATGTTCTTGTGATCTTTTTTACAAAATTTTTGATGGAATTACCAATTAGAAGTGTTTTTATTTTGAAATAGTTATTGATGTTCTAGAACCAAAAACTATGGACTATTTTTCAAAATATAAATTATTTATAATATTTTTCTATTTAATAGACGTAACATGCATATAAAATAATAGATTATTGGATATGATAAGTCACACGTGGGATTACAACATTGATCACTTTTGATCGAATGTTGTTGATACCTAGTGATTGTGGTAATATATATTTTAGTATGCCATTATAATTGAGGTGAATGGTTTTAAAGGATTCACCGTAGAAGATGGATTAATTTATTATCAAAATAGTAGATGACAATTTGATATAAATGGATGTGAAATCTATCATAGAAATGACATAAGATATAATTTAATGAATGAAATGGTAATTGAATGAAAAAAGGTAATGGTAATAATTAACTAGTGTGTTTTATGATATGATGTTATGTTATGGTATTCTATTCTATAGGAGGTGTGTTAGTTTATATGATGAATTAATTATATAAAATGATTTTCTTGATTAGGTTGTAATGATTATCGGGCATGACCCTGTAATTCTATTATACATATAGATCATAGATTAGTTGTGAAATAAATCTTATATTGAGGGATTTTACTAGTTATGTGATTCTTCTAATGTTTCATAGTGATATTTTAAATGGTTGTGGTACATGTTCAGTGAAATTATGGAATGGTACAGTATATGTATTATTTTTATATTATATTAAATTTATAGTTAATACACCTATTTATTTATATATTTCTTTTAAGTATTATCAGACTAAATTTTCATAGACAATTTGTTGTGGACATACTATGTTTTACTCACACCCTATATAGGCCATTATTTGATACTAAATCTAATTATATGGATGCAAGTGAGGAAATGGTCAAGAGACATTGTATTTTATTTAATCTTATTTGATGGTTGGAGATTTGATTTGGGACTAATATGGGGTTCAAAACTGGTTAATATTATGATTATTCATATAAGCATGGTATTAAGAGGTGTTAATTTTAGTTTGGAATTTGGTTACATATTTTACTGTCATTTTACTCTTTATTATTTTCATTACATAGTTAATCCTCCCCATTTCAGTTGTATTGTGTACGCTTTCCACTATTTCTATTACTATGATATTTATTATTATTATTATAATAATTATTATTAATCTTTACCAAGGGTCATAATCAACCAAATATGTTCCGTACATCCCTAATGGTTGGTAGCCTATAGTGAATGGGAAGCAACACTTGATGTCATTATCCAGCCAGATTTATCCATGTGAGGGAGTGTTAAATTGGTAGAAATTTCTCAATTTGTATTAAGAAATCCATTTCAAAAATTTTAGATGATAGTATTCGAATTATTACATAGCATGATAAAAGTGATCTAAATATCATATAATAAATTATTATTAAAATTTCTTGATAGATTTCATTACATATAAAAAATTATCAAGTAGATAATAAATTATCAAATTTTTTCTATCAGATAGAACATGATACAAATAACTTGAAAATTAAAATATTAAATGTTTAAAAAATATTACATAATGCCAACATACAGTTTTATAAAATATTGGAATTTATAAACCATATATCTAAAATAATATATTAAACATAATCACGCTTATATCTACTATATTTCAAAAATATAAAAAGAGTACATTATTTTATTATATTTATACATTGATTTATACAATAATTAATATTTCTTATCTAATTGAAATAAATCTTTTTAAAATGATATTATCAATCATAAATTAATCCATAACATGTTATATAAATAATGAAGTAAAAAAATAAATTAATTTAATTCATGTTCGATTATTTTGAAACATATCATTAAATATGGTGAATTAAAAAATAATACAAACACATGTTTAAAAGAAACATTACACTGGATTTAACATGGACATGAATTATATTAATCCATTTAATTACTATAAAAGACTTGGATTCTATGAGTTCCAAATTAACACAACCCTAATATGAATTTTAATAATAAAACACCAACAAATTAAAACAAATTCATAATGTATCGAGATATTTTTAAAAATAAGTATATATACAAGTAAAATAAAAACACTAATCAAAATCATACCCACAACATCCTGATATATAAGTTGAAATTAAAATGTGACCTTCATTTATTGAACATTCATATCACAATAACTATAAAATAGGTTTCTAAATTTCGTTAAATAATATAAAAATATGGAATTTTACTAATGATCATTTTAGTAGATTATTATCTCTTCTCAAGAATAGTTATTCTTCTATCATATATATAATCATCATGATTCATAATCCAAACTAAAGATTAGAAATATTAATAGCAATGACCCAACCATGTATTTTTTGTTTGTATAATGTTAATACAATGTATCATATGGGCTCTTAAATTTTTTTGTCTTATAAGGTATGTCTTTCTACATAAAAATTTTATTATTATATTCAATGATTCACTATGAAACCAGTGAAATCATAACTTTTTTCAATCTAGAAACACCATATAATATCTTCTGTGTATCTAAGATACAACATTATCCTAACACACCCTCACAACGATCCCATCAGGTGTCTGTAGTGAAGACATGTATACTGCAAAATGTTAACATTGTTATGATGGTAGATATTTATAGGCATCAATGGTATAAAAATTAAAAATAGGGATTACATTCATAATCCTAGGAACACTTATAAAAACCACCATTAATCTCTATAGTAAAACATGTTAATCATTTTACAATAATTTAAGTAATTTTAGTAAAGAAACATGTGAAAAAATAAACGTATACTACTAATTCAAGAATATATGAAAGAACAATGAAATTTAATAATAAATAATAATTTTAAAAATTTCAAATTGGTTAAATGATTCATAATACCATAATTCCAAGAATCATATTCTATTATGAAGTACTCAAAATATAGATAAGTATATTCTTTTCTTGGTCTAGTGGTTATTTTATGTTTCTAAAAATAAAAATGATTTTAGGTATGAAATGTGTTCATGATTATAATTTTTTACTTAACGAATCATTGTGTGGTAGGTAATGGCCATTCCATGATCGGGATATGTCGGAAAAAAACAATATAAATCACTCTGAAATATCCTTACTCTTCAACCCAGAATCACATAGTTAATACTTATATAACTCCTTGTATGAACCCAAAAATTTATTGAGATGTTTCTAGATCATTTATAGGTATTATTTTATCATTTATTGATTATGAAAAGTTTTTCTATTAATATGGGAGATTTTGGGGAAACATGGTGAATTTTGGTAGAAAAACAAGAGTCCACGTTCGGGGAACGTTCTTCCCCAATCGTGTTCCCAGCACAAGTAACCGTATGAACCCGTTGAAGGAGATTAACATGTTTGGCGCATAGTTTTCTAACCCATGTTAACTCTTAGTAATTATAGAGACACACCATTGGGTGGGGTACATAACGATGGTGCACAGTTAGGGGAAATCTTGCGACTCATATATGAAAATGTATGCTGGCTTTATGTTTTATGAAAAATAGATTTTAAATTCTTGAACCCCATATATAAACCCTAAAAATGAACCTCTATTATACCCAATACATTATTTAATGTTTTCGAGAATACAAATTAGTTTCTATGGATCCTAACATCTATGCTTGGAGATTTCAATCCCATTTGTTAGATCTGCATCTCTCTGGGTATGTGGTTTTTCCTGATTGGTTTCTCGTCTCTTCCTCATTCATCACCCATCCTTTGAAGGTTTGTTATTATTATTTTGGGTTACATATATATCTTGTTTTTTATCTAGATATATGATTGTGGATCAATATCTTGAAATAATGTATATTTATTTGTTTGATCATGGCTTTAGGTTTAAGATCTTGATCTTATTCTACGTCATTATTTAACATAATTTGGGGATATCTATTTGTGAGTGTTCTCCAAAGTTCAAGTGGTAGGTGGTCTATATTTCAAATCCAAAATTCATAATTTCACTTATTATTATGTAATTAAAGGATTTATATTTGTTTTTTAAAAATGGTATTCATGTTAGAGTGAATTTATTTATTTAATGAATTAACTAAGTGAAGTGTTCAAATGGTGGATATTGGGTTATAGATTATGAATAGATAATTATTAAACTAATTATAGAGAGATAGATATTATTTAAATTAGATAAATATTTTTCGAATTACATATTTTTAATTTTATGTTGTGTAATTGTGAAAATTAATTGTTAAATGAGTTATTATATAATATTATAAGAAATGATTAAATTGATAAAGAAAAATAAAAAAATTAATTCACTATGGTTATTTAAATTTTGAAGTTATATTATTTAGATGATGAATTAATTATGTGGTTGTTCAATTGAATGGGTTGGAATAAATAATTGAATAAATAATTATGGGGTTATTTAATTGAGTTTTTTGGAATAATTTATTGATGAATTAATTATGGGAAATTTTATGATTATAAATTTGAATATTT
The DNA here is from genome assembly GCA_963277665.1 of Viscum album. Classification (NCBI taxonomy): domain Eukaryota; kingdom Viridiplantae; phylum Streptophyta; class Magnoliopsida; order Santalales; family Viscaceae; genus Viscum; species Viscum album. Next base: position 2,014,279,781 of record OY728159.1, read on the forward strand.
AATTGAAAATTTAATTAATATAAGTGATATGATTATTTAATTGTTCATCTAATTAATGGGATTAATTAATTGACAAATTGAATAATTTGATAATGTGATTATTTAATGGTTTAATTGAAAAATGGTGTTGATGACATTAATTAATTAATGAACTAGTTAATGGAATTAATGTGATTATATAATTATTGAATTGAATAAGATCTTGAATGTGATTAATTAAATTTGAAATAATTAATTTAATTGGAGTGAAAAATTATTTTTTTGAATTAATTGAATGATTTTAATGCTTCTAATTAATTCTGGGATGAATTTTGTGGTATTTCATGAATAAATAAATCGTGATATTATTTATAGAGATTGTTGTGATGGTGAAATTGAATGAATTATATTAATTAGTTTCTGAATTAATTAATGTAGATTGTTGGGTTATCGAATAACAAAATTGTATAATTAATTTTTAAATTAATTATATAATTTTTAGTTGTTGGCATTATTTAATTAAATGGAGAATTAATTAATATGATTTACATACTTAATATATTTGAGAATTAATTAACGGAATTTATGTGATAAAGAAGTTGTTAAATTATTAACAAAATTGGTGTGATTAGCTAATTTAGGGATTGATTATTAGAGTTGATGTGATCATTAATTTGTTGAAATAATTAATTTATTTTGTGTGATTAATAATTTTCGAATTAATTAATATTGTCAGTGGGAGTAGTTATCCTTTAATTTACTATAGTAATTGATTTGATTAGTTAATTTTTTAATTAACTAGATTAATTATAATAAATAATTAATTAAGAATATTTACATGATTTATTCATTTATGAATAGATTATGGAGAGTGAATTGACTAATTAATTGTTTAATTATTTAATAAGAGTTTTCTTATTTATTAATTAATCAGAGTTATGTGATTAATTATTTTTAAAATTAATTAATGGAATAAGGGAAAATAATTAATTATTTAATTAAATAAGGGATGATTGCATTGTGACTTGAATAATTATTTGTTGAAGTGATTATGTTATATTGGTATTATGGATTGTTTAATTAATTGTTGAATAAGTTAATAAAGATAGTTGTGTTTATATAATAATTAATTGAAAAATAATTTTTTGAATTAAGTATGAGATACTATGATTTCCAATTAAATAATTAGTCGTTGAATTCATTATGGGATTGTGATATTCTGAATTGAATGATTATTTTTTGGATTTTTTATTAGAAAGGATGTTATTACAGTTGATTAAAATGAATTAATTAATTATTAAAGTAATTAAATTGATTTGTTATTGCGAATCTGAAAATATTGATGTTGTTGATTAACCTTGATTGATCTGATGATTTTTTATGGTACATGGTCAGTTGTTTCCAATGCATTTAGTAATAAATTATATGATATGTGTGTGTGGGAAATAGTCAATTGTTTCCAAATCCCACATGAGCAGGACAAGATATGTTGTTTGTGAATCCCATATTAATAAATTGTGCTATAGACATGTGTGGGACATGTTCCTCTATTTTAAATCCCATATTAGTGGGACATGTTCTAGTATTTCTAAATCCTTTACTAATAGATAATGAGATAAATTTCTGTGGGACATGGTCTGCTGTTTCCAAATCCCATGTGGGCCGATCATTTTTTTCTTCTTCAAAAACTAATGGGGATAAATATATGTGGGACATGGTCTAATCATTCTAAATCCCCCATGGTACTAGTCTTAATGACCTTGATCCAAATTATTAATGTTGATACGATTCTAGGTATTTATATGTTAAATTAAAATCAAATAGAAAATGTAATCCCCATTATTTAATGAATTGTGAAACGAATATCTGACGTGGATTACACTTGGTTTAAGATAATGTAGAGATTGACGCATGAGTTTCCTCGAGGACTGAGTTTTCAATGTGGTTAAATAATTATTAATTAAAACTGTGATGACTATTTATATAGGCACTATAATTATTTTCATCACACAATGTTATAAACATTCAATTGACATTATATTATTTTATATATCTTTGGTGGTGGACTACTATATTTTCTCACCACCTACTCAGGATTCCAGATTTGTACCTGAATAGACCATGTGTTCTCTAGATAGGTTAAGGAAAAAGCCTATGGATTATATGGTTAATATAAGGATAAAAAATTGATGAGTGAATCATATGTGATTAATGACCCTCTTGGGATTTCTCAATGTTGATATTTTGGGTTTTTATTTTTGACCCATGGCACATACCTTAGCATGAAATATTTATTATTCATTTTTTACATTATATTTCTAGTTTAGGTTGTCTTCATAAACAAAATTATTATGTTAATTAATTCCATTATTTTAATTTATTTTCCACCAGTGTATTACTATGGTAAAAAAAATTATATTTTTTCATTGTTGTTTACTGAACCTTGATGCTACTCAGAAGCCTCTAGAATATGTGTTGGGGAACCTGAGGTCATGTGGTAGTCTGTCATGGGACACTGAGCTATGGAACCCAGGATAAGATATTACAAATTTTTATAAGAGCCTTTTTTTCTTGTTATTTTGTCATACTTTTTGGGAAATATAATAAGGCCCCAGCCTTAAACCTTACATAATATTGAGTTATCACAAGATTACACGTTGAGGATCTTTTCAGGTTTAGAGTTTTAGAGAATTAGAGCATGAAACATGCATTACATTCCACATTTAAACAAAGTGGTTACATAAAAGACAGTACTCATTCTTCCCATCAATGGAAACATATTGAAAATAAAACATGGATTCTTTCTTAACACATCCTTGACACTATCATCACATCATGTACCTTTCCCTTGACCTGTGAAAAACATTTCAAAAACTTGGGATGAGCATAAAAACCACAGTAAGGGTTATAAAAAATATGGAAAGGAAACATGAGTTCATATATACATAATAATGAAATCATACTTTACCCATAAAAAAAGGAACTTTAACTTACCTCATCAAACCATGAATAAATCATAGAAATCATAAAACATAAAGGTAACTTGAGGCATTCATAACATTCTTACGTAGGGAGTAACCCTCTTGGTTACGTTTGGAATACCCATCAAAGTATATTCCCTAAATCTCTTAGGAGAAACCTCAATGTTTCACTCCTTCGCGTTACCCAATGCATTGGAGAGCTATATCGGGCTCACCCGCCCTTAGTTTATCAAGGAACCACCCGTTTTCATAAAAATGCCCAAGAACCATAACATAAACGTATCACATAAAACATGAATAAAGGAAACATAACATTTCCACATCTCAATCACAATATAACATTTTAGTATATTGAAATAATGAATCTATTCAAAAAGAAACCATTTCCAAAACCATTTAAAACATTTAATAAGGGGATTTTTGAATCAAAGTGTCCCATACCACCTTGAAGCTTAAAATTTTAAACCATTAATATCCATATAAATAAATCCTTAAACCCATTTTGAAAACATGGATATTAATAAGAACAAATAATTAAAACATTTAAAACGATATTTTGGTTAAAGGGGTTTTACCAAAATTAGAGACACTTGAATACAATAATTGAGGAATAACATTTAGTCAGAACTTTATAATATCATGAGAATAAATGGATTCAAGATATAATACTCCAAAGGATAGTATATACACCATATAAGAGTGAATTGGTTCATAACAACAATGAACCCTCAATAGAAATGTCAAATGTGATGAAATCCCTTATAAAGAAGGTATCCTTAAATTGAGGACAAATCAATCTCAAAAATATGTGCGAAAAATATAAATACACCCAATATAAGTGGATATTATGTGTAAAACAATAAAAGGTCATTCACACATATTAAATGGATGACATATTCAATGACTACATGTTGAACCCAAAGAAATCGAAATTGGGTTAAAAAGTTCCCTTGACAGCCTAACGGCATTACATCAAAATGAGTTGATGAGAGATAAAAAGTTTATCTCATCACGTGGACATAAAACTTACATCAATAAGGATATATGAGAACATATCCCAACATAACAATATGTAAATTAAAAGACCCAACAAAAGAATTATTTTAAAAAAAGAGGAGGGTGAAAGGTTCCCTTACCGACTTGGCTATCTTTCAAAACATACACCCCATGAAAGAAGGACAATAGATCATTGATGTAAATACTCATAAACGAAAGTATATTACACAAAGAGTAGAATAATGGGAAGTACATACACCACTCAATGTAATTTGTGGCAAATGTAGCATAAATCTCATGGGAATAAAAGTGAGATGAAAAATCCCTTACGAAAACTCGGCAGCCTAACGGTGCCACATAAAACTTCCGAATATGGATTGATGAGATCAAAAAGGGTATCTCATCACATTAAAATAAAATTTACAGCAAGATTAAAATAAAATAACATCCCCCAACATTACAAAGAGGAGCTTAAAAGAAGTGACATAAAGGAGAGTACTTAAAAAGAAAGAGAAAGGTTAGATCTCTTATGAAAGTTCGGCAGCCTAACGACGCCACTCAAAACTTCCAAAATGGATTGATGAGAGAGAATATGGTCTCTCATCACATGAAAATAAAAATTACAGTAAGTGTAATATAAAAGATCATCCCAATAACAAGAATGATGAGCTTTAAAAGGAATGACATAAAAGTGTGTACTTAAAAAGAAAGAGAAGAGTAGGATCCCATACCTCGGGTCCGTCTTGACTCGATCGTTCTTTAAAGTCCTTAATAATAAACTTCAGTTAATTTCTACATGCTTAAGAAACTTTTCCAAGTTCATTATTCCTTTTATATAAACTATTGACATGTTATAAACATTATGTAATCATTTAAGTCAATAATGTTCATTTTATCGGTATTTGGTTCTTAAGTCGAAAGTGGACTTCTTACAATTACATGTTGTTCGTGTGGTCAATGGTTATTTATATCCAGAATGACATTCCTGATTTGGATATCATATATATTATATATATCCATCATATACATGTATTTATAATATTACATAATCATTTAGAGGTAAGAAATGAAATGCACCGTTCATGGAGACGGTAAGCCGTACGTACGCATGAACGCTACTTTCATTTCTTTGTCATATTAATGGAATTAAAACTAAATGAGAGGTATGTATATTTTAATTACAGAATTATATTCATCATTTAGAAATATCATTCATTATATATATCAATTATATACATGTACTTTTAATAGTACATTACATTTATGGATAAGAAATGAAATGCACCGTTCATGGAGACGGTAAGCCGTACGTACGCATGAATGCTACTTTAATTTCTATGTCATACTTTAATGGAATGAAATAATAATGATATAGAGTTATATAATAATTCTAGTATAACATCATATATAATAACATTAAATCCAACCTTTATACGTCCCACGTATGGCATTAACGAATCACATCACTTTGAGGGGGCGGTAGACCGCACTTCCTAAAATGAAGATATCGCGTATACCCATAATGGAAGCCATAAAGGTAAGACAAAAATAAAAAATACAGAAGCATAAGTAAAACATAAACATATCATATATCATATTTGAATATAGTGACATCTTAATGGCCACCTTTGAAGGTGTTAAGAGAATTTTGAACAATCATCGTTTCGGGAGGCAAAAATTCACCATCCACTGAAACCGTATGTTCTGTAACCATTTGATGTATTTGTGTGAGAGTGTAGCTCGAATAAATCTTATAACAACATCCTAGTATATTGAAGATACTGTTGTTGTTACAAAATTAGTAAATAAAAGGATTTTAGGGGGTTGGAGAAGCAAAATAAAACAAATGAACATGAGAGAATGAATTACCTTTAAAAGTGTAACTCCATTTGATTTGAGCCTAAAGGATTCCATTGAAAGGATTCTACCCAAAGGGAATCCTCTAGGATGAGGAGAGGGATGTGAAGAGAGTAAATGGTCGTGGGATGGCCGAGCCAAAGGCTTGAGGAGTGTGTGAAATGAGGTAGAGGTGGGGGCCTTTTATAAGAGGAGAGGAGGGGCACTTTTGGAAAGTAAGAAATATTACTTTATTTGAAAATGTGTTTCGGTTTTAAAAGGTCCCACATTGATATAATTATTGGATAAGGTGATAAGGGTTCGAAATCCACCCATCCAATAAGTTTTTTACTTGTGTAGTTCATAGATTTTACATTATCTTTTCATTTTATTTAAATCGTCAAATAATGATGTCATCGCTGCATCATTATTATGTCATAAATAATTTAATTTATTTAATGTCTAAAAATTATAAAAAAATACTATTATGTAGGAAATCTTTTTATATTTCCAATTACTATTTATAATCGAAAATCTGATCTTTATAACCCCATGTAAAAATTGATTTTGTAAAATATTTTATGTTTGTGTCATTTTTACTTTTACATTAAATAAAAAGTTATTTATGTCATTTCCCAACCAAAGTGGATCCATGGGGTCCCCAAGTTGACCCATGGATTGTCTTGGTCGGCCATGACACAACAAATGAGGGTAAGACATGTGTCAAGCTCATCTCATTTTATTAAAGCATTATTTTTACCTTATACTACACTAATTACCACTAATCGGGATTAAGAACTTAATAAGTTACTATTCACCAAAAAATTATTGTAATCTCATTGAACCACATTTTACTTCTTAATGAAAACCATGTATGTCGGATTTTTGAAAATCAAAACACAATGATGGAAAATTTTCATTTAAACGGAAAATCAGTTTTTATAAGTACCACTTAGTGGTTTCACTATTAATCAAAAATTGAAGTTTTTCAGAAAAATCCCAAAAATTCACCCTAAGCTATATTTGATATTCTGAATTCAAAAATGAATTCCTTTTTAAAAAATTCAAAACATATAAGTCACATTAATTAATTTAATAATTATGTCCCGATGTCATGACAAATAGCGTGTTTTTATGAAACAATAAGTATCAAAAGATTGACACTAGTTTAAGTCCGATTTCAAAGTGAAATTAATTCAACGACCACTATTGGATTTAATGGTAAAAATATTTTCTAATTTCACTTTAAAACCAATTAAAAATATAATCTAATCATATATATAAATTATATTAAAAAGTGGTTTTGAATTAAAATACAACATTTTACACTATTCATTAAAAAAATGAACTTTATCGGAAAGATACCAAAAACTTAGACAAAGTAAATTTTGATGTCCTGATTCTTAATAACAGTTTTATTTGGTCCAAAGGATTGTTTAAGAATGAAAAAAAACTATATTTAATGATGGTTCAACATCAAAAGGTGATAAGTGAACCTTTAGTGAAAACTAGGGCATATACGCCTAAAATTGAATTCTTTACGTATTTTAATCATCTATCCTTTATTGGATAAATGTAAAAACATTTAAAAACATATATAATCATTTTTTAGTTATTTCTATCCATTCCCGCCATTACAACGGCTACATGTTAACTACCATTTAAAATAATATTATTTTATTATTAGAGTGCAACGTAAGATTCCCAAGAAACTCGTTGTTGCGTGTTGGGTACGCCATCGAGCATAGCGTCCCCTTTAAAGTTATATCATTATTTTATTCACAAATATGGATAAATATGAAAATTTCATGTTCTTTATTTACCTGGGGTGTTACATCCCTCACCACTATTTGGGAATTGCGTCCTCGCAATTTTTAAAATTGGGCTTGGAAACATCCTTGAATGTCCTACATCGGAACAACAGTCGGTAAATCAATCACTTTAAAATAAAGAAAGATAATTACAGAGGTCACCCGAGTTAACCCATACTAGGATTCCATGTAGGAAAACATGGACATGGAGGAGAAAACATAGGGTCATGTTTTGATGGACAATGATAGAAAACATGTTTAGGAGAAAGTTAACAATAATAAAATCACAAACTTGTGATGGGTGAAACGGTATTCGATTCCCCAGTAGGAAAAGTTAATAGACAAATTTTTTTTAAGTTAATTTTTGTTGAGGAATTTATTCATAAGGAAACAAAATCACTTATCATGTAGACTTTCATCTTTTACTAGATTCCTTAGTCAAACTCATATTTTTTTCCAAAAGGCGACTATATAGGGAGACTTGTTCGCTTTAAGAGTACTATAATCAACTTCTAGAGAATCACCTAATCCACAAAAGAGAACTATATACATCCCATGTCTTTAGGCTTTAACCGAAACCAAAACCAAAATGGTTAGTACAAGGTTAGATAATCCAGAAAAGGATAACCCATTAAAAAGAAAATCCATGCTTAATCTCCAATATTAGCCCAACAAAACCCAAAGTTCAAAGAGGACCATTAGATAAACAATTTGTCCATAAAATTATTCAAATTAAACCAATATAAGATTGAAACCCAAATTTTTGAAGGATTTAGTCACATAGTCTTCCAAGTTAAATCATAACACTTATCTCCAAACAACATCAATCGCTCCTAAAGTCTCGCATTGAAAATTAATTATCCTAATCACATATCCTCCATGATAGGTTAATCATTTTCATAAATAACCAAATTTCAACTTACTCTTAATTCATAAAATCATATAACTAAAAAGAATCAGTCAAACTAACCAGGGACTTCACGTAGTCCAGTGGTAGGTGATAAATACCAGTCGCACTTTGGTTGTGGGTTCGATTCCCGGAGCTTTGTCCAACGCGACGGGTTGTCACACGGTCTGCGTGTTGTCCTTTTTCCAAAACTATATAATTCTTAAAACATTCCTCAAAATAAGATAAAATCTTCAAAAATAATCATAACATATTTTAACCTCAATTTTATCTCATTCCTTTCATTTTCCATCATATCATAGAGTAACCCATAATTACCTAAAAATTAAGGATCATATAAACCCTAATGGTTACCTTAATAATTATTACCTGAATTTCCACATCGAGTTGGCCATCTCGTGCATGATGCATTAGGGAACTCACCAAGTTTTAAGTGGTTGATCATCACTCCTTGATAGTTGGTTTGTAATAACTATGAGATTCCTCATTTAATCCCCCATCTCATCCAGTATCTTAATCAGAGATCCACCACAGTTTCCTTCAAACCCATTGTCACTTTGGTGCCTTCTAGATCCAGCCATTTACTAAAACCAAAATGTTCGGTGTGAGTATATCAACATAACCATCATGTACTAATGAGGAAGATAAAAACTAATATATACTTACTCATTCACTTTATCTAAAACTAAGACTCTTTCTGAAATCCTAACCATTATGGTAATTGTCACTTATGCTTAAAGAATACCCTAACCTCTAAAGTTATCTAAACCGTCCTTTGATACCAACTATAAGGCCCCAGCCTTAAACCTTACAAAATCTTGAGTTATCACAAGATTACACATTGAGGATCTTATCAGGTTTAGAGTTTTAGAGAATTTGATCAGGAAACTTCCATTACATTCCACATTTAAAAAAAGTGGTTACATAAAAGACAGTATTCATTCTTCCCACCAATGGAAACATATTGAAAATAAAACATGGATTCCTTCTTGACACATCCTTGACACTATCATCACATCATGTACCTTTCCCTTGACCTGTGAAAAACATTTCCAAAACTTGGGATGAGCATAAAAAGCTCAGTAAGGGTTATAAAAAATATGGAAAGGAAACATGAGTTCATATATACATAAGAATGAAATCATATTTTACCCATAAAACAAAGTCACTTTAACTTACCTCATCAAACCATGAATAAATCATATAAATCATAAAACATAAAGGTAACATGAGGAATTCATAACATTCTTACGTAGGGAGTAACCCTCTTGGTCACGTTTGGAATACCCATCACAGTATATTCCCTAAATCTCATCGGAGAAACCTCAATGTTTCACTCCTTCGCGTTACCCAATGCATTGGAGAGCTATATCGGGCTCACCCGCCCTTAGTTTATCACGGAACCACCCGTTTTCATAATAATTCCCAAGAACCATAATATAAATGTATCACATAAAACATGCATAAAGGAAACATAACATTTCCACATTTCAATCACAATATAACCTTTTTGTATATTGAAATAATGAATCCGTTCAAAAAGAAACCATTTCCAAAACCATTTAAAACATTTAATAAGGATATTTTTGAATCAAAGTGTCCCATACAACCTTGAAGATTAAAATTTTAAACAATTAATATACATATAAATAAATCCTTATAACCATTTTGAAAACATGGATATTAATAAGAACAAATAATTAAAACATTTAAAATGATATTTTGGTTAAAGGGGTTTTACCAAAATTAGAGACACTTGAATACAATAATTGAGGAATAACATATAGTCAGAACTTTATAATATCATGAGAATAAATGGATTCATGATATAATACTCCAAAGGATAGTATATACACTATATAAGAGTGAATTGGTGCATAACAACAATGAACCCTCAATAGAAATGTCAAATGTGATGTAATCCCTTATAAAGAAGGTATCCTTAAATTAAGGACAAATCAATATCAAAAATATGTGTGACAAATATAAATACACCCAATATAAGTGGATATTAAGTGTAAAACAATAAAAGGTCATTCACACATATTCAATGGATGACATATTCAATGAATACATGTTGAACCCAAAGAAATCAAAATTGGGTTAAAAAGTTCCCTTGACAGCCTAACGGCATCACATCAAAATGAGTTGATGAGAGATAAAAAGTGTATCTCATCACTTGGACATAAAATTTACATCAATAAGGATATATGAGAACATATCCCAACATAAAAATATGTAAATTAAAAGACCCAACAAAATAAGTCTTTTAAAAAAGAGGAGGGTGAAAGGTTCCCTTACCGACTTGGGTATCTTTCAAAACATACACCCCATGAAAGAAGGACAATAGATTATTGATGTAAATACTCATAAACAAAAGTATATTACACAAGGAGTATAATAATGGGTAGTACATACACCAGTCAATGGAATTTGTGGCAAATGTAGCATAAATCTCACGGGAATAAAAGTGAGTTGAAAAATCCCCTATGAAAACTCGGCAGCCTAACGGCGCCACATAAAACATCCGAATATGGATTGATGAGATTAAATAGGGTATATAATCACATTAAAATAAAATTTACAGCAAGAGGAATATAAAATAACATCCCCCAACATTACAAAGAGGATCTTAAAAGAAGTGACATAAAGGAGAGTACTTAAAAAGAAAGAGAGAGGTTAGATCTCTTATGAAAGTTCGGCAGCCTAACGGCGCCACTCAAAACATCCAAAATGGATTGATGAGAGAGAATAGGGTCTCTCATCACATGAACATAAAAATTACAGTATGTTTAATATAAAAGATCATCCCAATAACAAGAAAGATGAGCTTTAAAAGGAATGACATAAAAGTGTGTACTTAAAAAGAAGGAGAGGAGTGGGATCCCTTACCTCGGGTCCGACTTGACTCGATCGTTCTTTAACGTCCTGAATAATAAACTTGAGTTAATTTATAATTGATTAAGAACCTTTTCCAATTTCATTATTACTTTTATATCAATTATTGACATGTTATAAACATTATTTAATCATTTATGTTAATAATGTTCATTTTTTCGGTATTTGGTTCTTAAGTCGAAAGTGGACTTCTTACAATTACATGTTGTTCGTGTGGTCAAAGGTTATTTATATCTAGAATGACATTCCTGATTTTGATATCATATATATTATATATATCCATCATATACATGTATTTATAATATTACATAATCATTTAGAGGTAAGAAATGAAATGCACCGTTCATGGAGACGGAAAGCCGTACGTACGCATGAACGCTACTTTCATTTCTTTGTCATATTAATGGAATTAAAACTAAATGAGAGGTATGTATATTTTAATTCCAGAATTATATTCATCATTTAGATATATAATTCATTATATATATCAATTAAATACATGTACTTTTAATAGTACATTACATTTGGGGATAAGAAATGAAATGCACCGTTAATGGAGATGGTAAGCCGTACGTACGCATGAACGCTACTTTCATTTCTATCTCATACTTTAATGGAATGAAATAATAATTATATAGAGGTATATAATAATTCCAGTATAACATCATATATAATAACATTAAATCCATCCTTTATACGTCCCACGTATGGCATTAACGAATCATATCACTTTGAGGGGGCGGTAGTCCGCACTTCCTAAAATGAAGATATCGCGTATACCCATAATGGAAGCCATAAAGGTAAGACACAAATGAAAAATACAGAAGCATAAGTAAAACATAAACATATAATATATCATATATTAATATAGTGACATCATAATGTCCACCTTTGAAGGTGTTAAGAGAATGTTGAACAATCATCGTTTCGGGAGGTAGAAATTCGTCATCCACAGAAACCGTATGTTCTTTAATCATTTGATGTAGTTGTGTGAGAGTGTAGCTCGAATAAATCTTATAAAAACATCCTAGTATATTGATGATACTGGTGTTGTTACAAAAGAAGTAAATAAAAGGATTTTAGAGGGTTTGAGAAGCAAAATAAAACAAATGAACATGAGAGAATGAATTACCTTTAAAAGTGTAACTCCATTTGATTTGAGCCTAAAGGCATCATTTGAAAGGATTCTGCCCAAAGGGAATCCTATAGGATGAGGAGAGGGATGTGGAGAAAGTAAATGGGCAGGGTTTGGCCGAGCCAATGGCATGAGGAGTGTGTGAAATGAGGTAGAGGTGGGGGCCTTTTATAAGAGGAGAGGAGGGGCACTTTTGGAAAGTAAGAAATATTACTTTATTTGAAAATGTGTTTCGGTTTTAATAGGTCCCAAATTAATATAATTCGTGTATATGGTGATAAGGGTTCGAAATACACCTTTAAAATAAGTTTTGGACATGTTTAGTTCATTTAATTTACATTATCTTTCAATTTTATTTAAATCGTCAAATAATGATGTCATCGCTGCATCATTATTATGTCATAAATAATTTAATTTATTTAATATCTAAAAATTATAAAAAAAATTACTATGATGTAGGAAATCTTTTTAGCTTTATAATTACTATTTATAATCGAAAATATGATCTTTATAACCCCATGTAATAATTGTTTTCGTAAAACATATTATGTTTGTGCCATTTTTACTTTTGCATTAAATAAAAAGTTATTTATGTCATTTCCCAACCAAAGTGGATCCATGTTGTCCCCAAGTTGACCCATGGATTGTTTTTGTCGGCCATGACACAACCAATTAGGGTAAGACATGTGTCAAGCTCATCTCATTTTATTAAAGCATTATTTTTACTTTAAACTACACTAATTACCACTAATCGCGATTAAGAACTTAATAAGTTACTATTCCCCAAAAAATTATTTTAATCTCATTGAACCACATTTTACATATTAATGACAACCATGTATGTAGGATTTTTGAAAATCAAAACACAATGATGGAAAAATTTCATTTAAACGGAAAATCATTTTTTATAAGTACCACTTAGTGGTTTCACTATTAATCAAAAATTGAAGTTTTTCAGAAAAATCCCAAAAATTCACCCTAAGATATATTTGATATTATGAATTCAAAAATGAAGTCCGTTTGAAAAAATGCAAAACATATAAGTCACATTAATTAATTTAATAATTAATTCCCGCTGTCATGACAAATAGCGTGTTTTTATGAAACAATAAGTATCAAAAGATTGACACTGGTTTAAGTCCGATTTGAAAGTGAAATTAATTCCAACGACCACTATTGGATTTAATGGTAAATTTTTTTTCTAATTTAACATTAAAACCAATTCAAAAGATAATCTAATCATATAAATAAATTAGATTAAAAAGTGGGTTTGAATTAAAATACAACATTTTACACTATTCATTAAAAAATGAACTTTATCGGAAAGATACCAAAAATTTACACAAAGTAAATTTTGATTACCGATTCTTAATAAGAGTTTTATTTGGTCCAAAAGAATGTTTAAGAGTGAACAAAACTATATTTAATGATGGTTCAACATCAAAAGGTGATAAGTGAACCTTTAGTGAAAACTAGGGCATATACGCCTAAAATTGAATTCTTTCCGTATTTTAATCCTCTATCCTTTATTGGATAAATTTAAAAACAATTAAAAACATATATAATAATATTTTAGATATTTCTATCCATTCCTGCCATTACAACGGATACATGTTAACTACCATTTAAAATAATAGTATTTTATTATTAGAGTGCAACGTAAGATTCCCAAGAAACTCGTTGTTGCGTGTTGGGTACGCCATCAAGCATAGCGTCCCCTTTAAAGTCATATCAATTTTTTATGCACAAATATGGATAAATATGAAAATGTCATATTATTTATTTACCTGGGGTGTTAAAAATATAGACGACATAATAGGAAGAGTTAAGACTTGGTTATGTGATCATACATGGTAGTATCTACCCCCTGTACGGGGAGAACCCACAAACCCATGGTGGAATTGTTATTATTATATTAGTGGTACATTTCAATATTATTTAACATTGGGTGATGCACATGTTTTGTGATGCCATTATTGATGTTTATTTTAGATAATTTTAACTGTGGACAAGTGTGGAAAGAGAGTAGTGTTTTCATGTATCATTATAAGAAATCATGGTTATTATGACATGTATCATTTTACGCATGCATTAAAAAGGGGTTATGTGTAAGTTGTTCAAATTAATTATTTTTTCTTTTCTTGTGAAATTGAAATGGAAATCGTTCCTAACATGAAATTGAGAAAGATTACAAAATGAAGAAAGTTAATATTATAGGGGATTAAAATAGGAAACATGAATAATGGGAATGTGTTGACACTTTTTAACCATGTAATATATGTAGGATTGTTAATGGTAGAGATAGTGTTTCTGTTTTGACAGTGATTAATGAAAAAAGGGGAATGGTTGTGAGTGGTTGTTTTTAAATCACACTAGCTAACTATGTTAATGTTGTGAAATAATAATACTTTTTTTGTAAATTAGGTCATTGATATGGGTACATTTGGTAATGAGAATTCACTAGTTTGTGAACATAATCGTGAGTTTTCTGATGGGACATCTATTTCAAGATTTTATGGTGAGATGTGGGAGGTATGGAAGCCATTGACTTTTGACAGGTTAAGATATTTCCACAGTAGGATGCATCATTGATTATAGAGGATATTTGGTGGTGTTCACTGATAAATTCATAGAATACATTTAATTAGTGAAGATCATGTCCCATACCTTGATATCATCTCAGGTACACTGAAAGGGATTCAAAATTAGGCCTAACTACCTGAATGTGTTTTGAGAGGATAATAGGCCCCCTAGATGTATTTATTTGAATTACAATATAAGTGGATATGGATGGTGTTAGGTACACCATTGATTGTTGATATATAATTTTCTTAGGAGGGACTATTTGTTGATGGATAATGTGGGTCGTGGGAAATGGTAGTTGAGTTTCTTGATTATCATAGATAACGATTCACTAATAGTGGGTGGAAATGTTTCAGTAGTGGGTGTGTGGAGAATGACCATGGGTTGGATGTTGTGGAAGCCGAATGGAAATAATAAACCAATAAAGACAATATTTAAATTCCATGGTAGAATTGAATGTAAATCATTTCTAATCATTTTTTATGGAATGGGTATGTTCCATTGTTATGTAGTATTCTGTTGGTTTTTTGGAATGTTGAGTTCGATATTGTGTAGGGATTGTTGTGGATGATGTTGAGATTAAGATCAATGTTCCCTATTAAGAGATTATGATTCCTATACTGGATTGTTGTGAAATGGTGTTTTGGGGACAGATATAATATTATTTCATGTATTATGGAAACATGGATGTGTGTAGTAAGAAACAAGGGAGAGAGAAGCAGATATGTAGGATAAGTGGCCTCATCTTTTGACTCAGAATCATTATAGTCTTAGGGATTAGAGATCAAGGATATGTTTTTATAAGGTAGGGTGATTTTATGATCGTGAACACCTATAGAGAGGTTTCATTATCATTTAGAGGTATTAGATTTCCTTTTTTTGATTATAAATTTATAAGGTCTTAACCTGGGTGTGTTTAGGGGAAATTTTGATAATTTTAGAATAAAAAGGGGTAATGATTAGATTGAGCATGATTTTTCCAAACATTAGAATCACCCCAAAAATCTTTGCAAACACAGGAAAAGGTTATTTTCATGGCTGGAACATGGTTTTCTAGACTGTAAATTCTCTTACGAGTAACTGTGTGACACCCATGGTAGGGGTGCATTATTAATGTTCACAGTTAGGTTCAATCGTTCACCTGATACAGGAAACCATGCATGAGATTTAATTTATCCATAACATGGATTTTGAATTTATAGACGCCCAGTATATACACCAAATCTACACCCATTAAATCCAATACATTCATTTATTATTTTGGAGCCTCCTTAATGAATTACACATGCTCTCTACCTTCATTCATGGAAATTTTAGGCTTTATCATCAAAATTGAATCTCTAAAGCTATGTGGATTCTTCACCCTTGGTTTCTCATATCATCCCCGTTCTTCTCCAATCACTTGAATGGTTGTTCATCATATTTTTTATTTAGATTCAGATATTTTTTTTGGATCTACACACCATATTTTTTATCTAGATATATAATTTAAGGATATTTATTTGTTTAATCATGGATTTGGGTTTTAGATTTGGTTTACATTCTACATCATTATTCCGCATGAATTCGGGATATCTGTTAGTGAGTATTCATCACATTTTATGTGATAGATGGTATATAATTTAAATACCAATGTCATAATTACAATCATGTGCGTATAATTTTTGGATTGCAATAAAATGATTAATAAGAATCTTCTTGATCGAATTATTTATTTTGGTGAATTAATAATTTATGGGAAATGTTCAAATTTTTAATATTGGGATTATAGATTATGAATAGGTAATTATTGAATTAGTTATTGTGATATATAATTTTTTAAATTAAATAATTAATTTTCATATTTATTATTATTAACTATATGTTTCAAAACTGGGATAATTTATTTTAGAAAAAGTTATTAGAGATTTTTATGAGTACTGAATTTATTGAGATGGAAAAATTTATTGGATAATTTATTACATTTATTAAATATTTATATTTGAATAGCTAATTGACGAATTAATTATGGGTTTGTTGAACTGATTCTGTTGGAATAATTAACTGATGAATTAATTATAGTGTTATTCAATTGGGTTTGTTGGAAAAATTAATAAATGACTTAATTATGGAGATTTTTATGATTGTAAATGTTACTATATAATTGATATATTTATTAATTTTAGTAATGTGATTATATTATTTTTTACATAAATAATGGGATTTAATAATTGATGAATTAATTAATTAGAGTTATGTGATTATCTAAGGAATAATTAAATAATTTGATTAATGTGATTAATTAATTGATGAAATAATTAATGGAGGTAATTATATTTTTTAATTGTTAAAATAAATAAGAAAGGGAATGAGATTAATTAATTTGTAATTAATTAGAAAAATCTATTTGAAAAAATTATTTTGTGAATTAATTTTAGGGGTGAATGTGACTAATTATTTGTGAGATTAATCATTGAATTTGACATGATTCATTAATGGGTGAACTTTTTAAAAGGGGTTGTTGTTGTGGTGAAATTGAATTACATAGATTAATTAATTATTTATTTAATTGATATTGATTGTCAGGATGTTGAATTGATATAATTGTATAATTAAGTATTGAAATAATTATTGTATTTTGAGTTATGGACATTTATTCATTAATCAATGAACTAATTAATAGGGTTTACATACATAATAAATTGAGGAATTGATTAAGAGAATTTATGTGATAAACTATTTATTGAATTAATAATGAAATTTATTATATTAGTTAACTCATGGATTGGATATCATTATTTAATTGATTAATTAATTATTGAATTAATTAAAGTATTTGATGTGATTAATTAATTTTCCTAATAATTAACTTTATTGATGTGTTTTGTTGATTATTGAATTATCTAAAGTATTTTAGGTTCTTAGTTAATTGTTGACTAATTATAAGTATTTTATGTGATTAATTTATTTTATAATTAATATTGGAGATTGAAGGAATTAATTAATTTCCAAGTGCATTATTTATAATGTCACGAATCATTAATTTTCGAATTATTTAATGACAGTGATGTCATTAATTAATTACTTTTTAATGAAAGACATGTGGAAAAATTACTTTATTATTAATTAATCGAATAGTGGGGAATAATTATTTGTTGAATTAATTATGGGATACATGAATTGTGACATGAAAAATTAATTATTGATTCAATTATGTTATATTGGGATTATTGATTGACTAATGAATTTTTCTATTTAATAATGTAGATTTTTGTGTTTATATAAAACATTGTTAAATAATTAATTATGAATTAATTATGAGAATCATATAATTAAAATTTAATAATTAAATGATGAATTCATTTTGGTATTTTGAGATTTTGACTTGATTAATTAAATTTTCAGATTAATTAATGAAATGTGTTATTACTAAAATTGATTGAAATGAAATATTTAATTTTTAAATTGTTTAATGATATTATTGATTTTGAATTTGTTAAGATATTCAATGTTGATTAACCTTGATTGATGTGATAATTGTTTGTTGGGAATTGTCTTCATTTATTCCATGGCTATAATGATAAATTTTTTGATAAATGTGTGTGGGACATGGTCTACTATTTCTAAAGCCCTCATTGGTGGTTCATGTTCTAATAATTCATAATCCAATTGTAATATATATATGGGATAAATGTTCTACAATTTGAAAATCACACGGATTCTAGGATTGAAGAATTATTCCAAATTTTTTTGAATTTGAGTTTGGTTTCAATAATCCATATTGTAAATTAAAATGAAAAGGAAAATGAATTCATTGATTTTAATGAATTCTGAATTGAAAATATGGAATTATAATGTTTTGGGAGGATCATATATTGGAGAACGGGTATACATTATAACTTAGTGGTTTATGCGGTAAAAAAATATTAATTTCTAATTTTATTATAATTTAAAATGCATTTTAATTATTTTCAATACAATAATTAATACACGTGATATTTTCTTGATATTGTTATAGACAACATTGGTAGATGAAAACTAATTTTTAACAAAACCATAATTGGTATTCCTAATCGATACCCAAATATACCTTGTATTTTCTTGATAGATTATGGGAAAAGGCCCTGGTTTAGATGACGGATTTGGGGATGAAGCATGGATGAGGGAATCAAATGAGATTTGGATCCCGCTTGGGAGTTTTATATGAATTCATTTTTTTTTGTTTTCATTTTTCAAAATTGGCACATTTCTCATCATGGAATATTTTTTTTCATATTTGACCTTGTATTTCTAGTATTGGTAATCTCGTTTTACCAAATTATTTTGGTTATTTAGTTGATTATTGATAGTTCTTTATTCTAATGTATTACTCTAATAAAATAGAGGCTATATAATCTCAACAGTCGATAATAGACCCCCACTAATATTTAATTGCATATAGAATACATGGTGGTGTTCCTGAGGTCATCAGGGGTTTTGGCATAGGTCATTGCGGCTTGGTACTCGAGCCATGATATAACACTCCCTGAATAAATTGAGAGGTTACATGACTAAATATGTGATGATTTTACAAAATATTACCCTTTAAAAAGTTTTGTATTACCTCAAAATAATCCACAATGTAGTAGGATCACCACCAAGAAACAGATAACAAATAATGGTTTCCAAAAAAATAAACACCTTAGTGATTTATGCATTGATAGTTATGTCTACGGAATAGAGTTTACATTGAAAAAAATTTAAAATACACCTTGATCCACTTCACAAAAGGACACAAGGTCATCACACATTGATAATATCACATGTTGTTGTAACTCTAAACCAAATGAAATTATTTTTTGAATAATCCAAATACATAATATTTTAGTTTTATAAAAATTACATTGAATCTACAATTTCAAAAACGACATCAGTCAGACCACCACCACTCTATGCTTTCATTATTTCGTGACAAAATACACTCATGATCTATTCCCCACTATATAAATGAAGAAAAAAACTATGTCTCAACCATTAATGGTGTAATAGATTGTATTATAGAACTTCCTTCTCTTAAAAAAACATAAATATATTATTTCCTATGAAAATTTCATAAAATTACCTTTTCAACTAATGTATCATCTTTAATTCCATAGTGGGATCACTAACCTTCACTCTTCAGCATTTAAGATTACATGAATCAATTAATTATCAATAAAAGATAATCCACTTATAGATAATGAATATAATTAGGCACTATTTTACATACATGAGTATAATAAATTAGTTGAAATTGGAATATTAAGTTCCAATAAAATATTATATTGATTTTACACTTTATTTTTGTTGAAACAATATGATTACTTCTATATCATCGATGATAAATATTTTCTAAAACACTATTTCATTTGGGATAGTTACTAACCTCATATATTGATATATTAAAATCTACATGATTATTTATGTATGTAAAGGCATATACTAAGGGAAATTGTTCCTCATTGACATCATTATAATCGGTGAATTTGTAAATATTAATGAACTTGTAAAACAAGTTGTTGACATCAATTTTATAAACCATATACCAAGGGGAAATTATTAAATTTCATCCCAGACCCTTCATCATTATATATTTATATAATAATTTATTTAGTATATTAAAGTATTTCTTATGACATGCAATTCAATGTGACTCCACCTAACACCTCAATAACCTTATCCAAATGACATATAAGCAATTTTATCTAACATTATTGGTCTCTATCATTGTATGTATTAACTATTTAGTCGATCCCCACCATGATTGTGTCAATTAATAAGGAACCATTCTTACAACATTACATAATATTGTGTGAAGTCAATAATTTTACTTCATCTAACATTTAAGATTTTTTCAGGTTTAGAGTTTTAGAGTATTAATCCTTAACTCATACATATAAATACGATATAATACAAAGTGGACCCTTCTAATTAGTATATATTTTCCCACCATATTAAGCATTTAAAATATATATCATGATCACATTTATGAAAACTCTTCCTAACTATCAACATGAATTATTATCATCCGTTGAACATACGTAAGTCCTTTGAAAAAGACTATAAAATATGGTATGGTCATAAAATGTTCATTAAGGGATATAAAAATAATGAAACCATTATACCCTTTATAAACACAAACTTTTTTTGAAAGCATTTATAAAAAATAATACATTTCCCTATGATAAGTAGTAAATAATTTTCATTGATAATAAGAATATTTTTATAGTTTTTTATAATAATGATATTACCATAAAACCCATAACAGACATTTAAAATATATAAAGTCAACATGGAACATCATTATACTTTTTAGTATTATAAATGTAATAACCATATGGTAAACTTCCCTATATATCACTTTTAAAAAAAATAGCCATGTGGTTGACTATCATACGCAATACATTGGAAGCCTATCATAGACCCACCCATTTTTGGTTTATCTCAAAACCACCAATCATTGGTTTATTATAAAATAAATAATCATTTTTTATTTATGTATCCACTTGTAAAATGTCCAATTAAAATTTTTAAATCATAACACATAAAAGATTTTGGTTTTCAACATTTCACTTATAAAATAACATTTTGAATCAATGGTAAACATTTCAAGATATTACAATAATCAAACCACCATAACAATCATGAGTTAAAAAATTCCCCAAAAACTAAAAAAAATGTATTTCATATATGAAAACAAGATATAAGATAAATTATTCTAAAATAAAAATTACTTATACACCTTTGGAAAAGTAATTTTGGTAGTGAACATTAAGAGTATAACATTCATTTTTTTTTATCAAAATGTTATATATAAAGTATATAAAAATATTTATATTCATAAATATTTAAATGAAATTAATAATAAAAATAAAACTCATAATAAAAACCATTTTTATCCACAGTAAATAAATATCAAATATAATATGAAGAATAACGACACAAGGAAACAATTGCATATTTAAACCTTCAAAGAATCACATAAAAAATGATGATTTAAATGAATATATAATAGAAATAGTATCATTTAATAAACTATTTAATAACATGCTAATTCAAAATATTTTGATATATAATGTCAAAGTTGATTTATATGACCCATATAAATTAATAAATGTTCATGTAATCACGAAATTTCTAAAAAAATGGGATCAAGAAAAACTCCCTTACTTTGGGACTGACACGTATCTTGTGACCTTAGCTTTAAAATTTTAAAATTATAATAATTATCTAAATTATTGGTAACATATAATTTTTTTTACTTTTATTTGTCATATTATAGTATTTCTTACAATTATATAAACAATTTTTTTTACTTGAGGTGTTTAGAAAATATTCGGTTTACGGGTCAAAACAAATTCTGTTGGTCAATTTTTTTCAAATGAGTTATTTTATGACGTATAGAAAATAATTATCATTAAATAATTATCAAATATATACATAAATTATTCTTTTAAATTCTATCAAGAAATACATTTATGAAAAATAAACTAACATTCCATTCATGGAGACATGAAATCATTTTCATGCTTGAGTAACATTCCCATTTTTCAATAATCATTATGAAAACAATGTATGTATCAATTTTCATTTCCAAAATAATAAATATATTATATATAGCATATTATAAAATCATATATTCTAATATATTTTTTATTTTTGATGTAAAAGGAATCAGATCGCATTGAGTTGGTGGTATTCCACACAACCAAGAACAACATTATCACTATTTTAGTGTGTGGGAAAGTGTTAGATAAAAATATTTGATATAATTCCAGAAATGATATTATTTAATTAATATGATATACATTTATGAATCAAATATATTTAGTTAAATGGAATATTATCATTTTCCATGTATTTTGTGAATGTATTACATCTCATTGAGGGGGTGGTTGTCCACACCTACAAAAACAATGATATCGTATTCAAAAAAATGGAATGTATAAATGTATCTGTTAAAAATGTATTACCGAAAAAATAATATATATAATATATATCCTATATAATTAACTTTTCATTATAATTCACAACCATGAAAGGATATAAGGGAATAATGAACAATATCACTTCATGATGCGGTAGTTCGTTGTACACAAGAAAAGTATATTCCTTATCAATTAGATAGATGTCTGGGTACGTGTAGATTAAAATATTATAACAAAGACATTAATTTAAATTTATAATAATAATATTTTTATATATTAATGTAATAATAATATTTTAAAAATTGGAGAATAAAAATTAAATAATAGATCGTGAAGAAAGCTTTTACCACTAATTTAGGTAACTCATTTTTTATTGCACTATCGGGATTCCATGGATGTATATATACCCATAGTGACACTTATAGGTTCTGATGAAAGATTTTGAGGATATATATTTTTAGATAAGGGTCTATAAAAATTGTCGTGTGATATGCAAGGAACTTGGATGGGTGAGTGACTTTGTATAGTGGATGAGGAGAGGAACTCTTGTAAAACATTTAAAATGAAATTACACAAATTGTTTACCATTTTAAAAGGATATAATAAAAAATTAGAGAACAATGAGAATAAGTTTGATATATCTCATTGTAATTTATTTTGAATATATTTATTGATCATTTGGGTAATTAAGAATAATCATTAATTCCTTGCTAAGCTAATTTTTCTCTTAATCATTGTAATTAATTTTAATCACCCTCACTACAAGATTTGGTCCTAATAATATTTAACATATTAGAAATTATAAATTATGGGGATTACAAAAAATAGAAACATTTTTTAATAATTTCATTAAAAAAAGTTGCCGAAATTAATTTATCATTAATAATATAAGCGAGATAGCAATATGAGTTTCTATAGTAAAAAAACATTAAAATAATTTCCAATCCTTTATATGAAATTTCAATCTGAAATTGATTACAATGACATAAATTGGTTTAAATGATTCAAAAATTATATAATTATACATTTAATAGAAATAATGTTATATAAATATATTTTTAAATATGAAGAACAATATTTTTTGGTAGAATTATGTATTAATCATAATTCATCAAAATATGAATGTTCCAAGAAAAAAATTCACCCAAAGTAAATTTATATATTTTTTTTGAAAAAAGTTGTTTTTTAAATATAAAATTTATAATAGTTTGAAAAAATATATTTGAAATGGTTTCTCTTTTAAAAGGGTCATAAACTACATTTTAAATATATGCATCTTTTTAGACATAAAATTAGATCGAGTATTTTTTAAAGAATTTATAATTTATTGGATGAATGTAAAAACATTTTCTAAACATGTAAAAACATAATATCGATATCGATGATCATCCTCATTCATGAAATGGCTATGTGATAACTACAACATAAAATAATAATATTATCAGTATATTATTGTTTGGTATAACATAGTCGTTCATGTAACATATAATTATAATGAAACCCATTGTTGTGGGTCATTTAAGGTATTTATTATAGTGTACCTTATAATTTATATATACTATATTATTCATTAATATTAATTAGTATGATAAAGTCATATTCTACTATTATCTGGGATGTAACATCCTTCCTTATTGTCAAAATCTTGTGACCACGCTTTTATTAACATATAAAATATGTGTGGTTATTTTCCCCCATATAATTTTTACATATCAATATTTCATCATCAACCAAATGGGTTTTACATAAAACCTTATCCTATAGTATTACATTAATCCTCAACACATTGTATTTGTGTTCACAAATCTGAACATGTTTTTACACAGAAGAGAGATTCTCTTATAGGTGAACTTGTCACGACCTGTACAAGTGGGGCCCATGATGCAACTCCCCAATCATGCCTCCAGTAGGCCAAGGGATACCAACTAGAACTATGTAAGAATATCATTAACCTGAGAGGACATTTCTAATTACCTATAAACAATAACAAAACAACATTCCCATAAATGTTGAATAGTGTAAACCCCTTAGGAACAAAATGCATGCATACAAATAAACCCAACCAATAGATTACATTGGAATGTAATGTGTGGAATGTAGACTGCGATAGAATACATGGCCACAAAAATAATGAATCTACAAACTACAAATTAAAACATGTAAGCATGAAAATAGGAACTAGGACTACTTCTCATAGTTGTATGAATGCCTATGACTGTAAAGAAGCTCACAACGCTCAGTCTAGTCCTTTCCAAGATTGGACTCCATTAAAAGGGTGCTCGTCTGCACAAGACATGACACGTGTAGGAAAATCCCATGCATGGGTCAGTCTAAAAATACATAGTAGGGGACCACAAACCATAAAGAAATACACAAAATAAATGCAGAGTCATCTCTACACATTTAATGTCTATAAAACATTTAACAATATAAGAATATCTAGATATACTTGAAACCATACCTGTAGTCTACTGGTATGTCACAACGACTACATAATCACACTTTGTATTCAATTTGAATATTCCCCTGAAGCACTCATCCAAGATAACTCACTACACTGGTTTGATAGCTCTGATGACATCAGTATGAGAATTATGTTCATCAAGAAGTTTCACAAGAGAGAGGGAGATTGGGGAACTGATAGATCTTATGAGAGAACATATAAACACATTCTGGGAGAAATCACTCTAGTGTGGGGAAAGATCATGAAACACAAATGAGGATCACTACCAGGTCATAGACATATACCACACCTCATTAATATTCACCTATTAACTATAGCATCATTATCATGTATCACTGGTCACGGTGATTCCATATTCCACCTAGGGAAATAAAATGGGTATAGGATCTCACTTCGAGCCTCTAAGAGGGATTCTGAATCTATCCAAAAAGTATGGTTGTAGGGAACATACTGATGTGGATGGAAATGATAATTTACCATCAATAGAACACCCAAAATGAGAACTAACCCAATTTAATTCTCTTAATAAAACAATTAATAAGAGGACTAAGCCATGTACATAATAGTACAAGGCATGTAGAAAGCTTATGCGTTGTGTCCTATGACACCGTGTACTGCCCTTGTACAATAGCTTGTGTCGATGATCGTGTTTTGAATAAAGAGATATAAATGCAATGTAATATCATGTCATAATGTGCTATACTATCTATGGGGTACTCTGTATATGTAGTTTGTGTGCTCGTACACAACTTCAACCAGTGTTTTCCAACCCGGATATCGATACACGGGTTAACCCACATAACTATCCTGGTCTGGTCATGTGGTGGAGTATATGATGTGTACTCCACCCCATATCCAGTTATCATCTAAGATACATTCCACATCCCATGTAAAGAACCAAATGCGATGTGAAATTTTTCACACGTCGTTTCATTACATCCATCATTGTGAAACCGTAGCCGCTGTCGAGCTGGCCCTACAAGCAGTGTTCTTCAGAGAACATTCCGTGTTCCTCGATATTTTTCTGAAACGACATTCTTTGTATAGAGATCTCATTTGACCCCATTGATCATTCAACCCATTCACCTTTAAACTCTTGATCCAAGGCCACCACACATAATGTCATCAATTCAGTATGTTTTGGGCTTTTGATCATCTCTAAAAACTTGTTTCGATCACCCCTGTAAAGAATGGTCAAATAATGATTTCATTTGAATCATGTCGATTCGTCATCCTATATCATCATTGCAACATCTTGGGGTCATCACGATGTCTGATATCCAATTTGGGAGCATTGCATTGCAGAATGGATGTGCAACAATCCATTGTTCGTATCCCCATGAATAATGAATGATCTGTGTTCAGAAAGGGATATGAAAATTATAATCAATTGAAGTAATGAAATTTTTCCATTTTTCATCATGTTGTTGATCCATTCCTATTTGTAGGATAAAAAATTTAAAATCAAAACAATAAATTAAATCTAACATGGATTAATTTCCTGAAATAAAACCTAAAGGAATTCCCTCCCACAAGAAAAAACTATATACGGGTCAAATTTTTTGTAGGTTGATCTGTGTTCATCGTGAAATCAAATAATGGAGAAAAATGAAATAAAAACTAACAAAACCCTTCCACTATTGACGATGAAGAGGGATATCGATAATCTGTCGAGATTCGACCTCTCTTTTCAATGATCCATGGGTCTTCATTCATCATTGTTCATCAAGAATTCACCAAGGGTGAATCCTCTCAAAATTTTCTTAGGATATCAAGGAGTTTTCAATGTATATTATACTATCCTTGAGATCTTGGAAATTTAAATCCACATAACACATCATTTAATTATTTAATATTTAATCTAAAACAATGTGTTAAATTTATTTTATTTCTTTTAAAACTTTTGAAAACTAATTTACATTGTCGACACGTGCTGGTTGATGTTAGGCCTCATATATTGTAATGATACTTCTCTAAATGCAATAGTTTCCTCTTATTTCTGATTCATGAACATATTAAAATGTAAATCCACATTTCATGAAAATTGTTAATGCACATTATTTAAATATTTGATTTAATTTTAACATTTTTTCCGGGCACCCATGTATTTGGAATTGATTGCTGTCACAAATCTCTATTTCTTAGATATTCTATAAAATATTTAGAAATATTACACAGATAATCCGAGACATTACATTATCCCAATATAAGGTCTTTTAAGTCTCTATAATTCTAAAAAAAGTATACTAAAAAAGGGGTAATATACATGAATCTCAACCCCCCGCTCCAATGTTCTCTCCTAAAGTTTCTCTTTCTACAACCGATCACACACCAAGAGAATCACCCACTCATGATAGATTATGTCTTGTAAATCATCGATCTCCACTCGATACACTATAATGGTCATTCCATGCTTGTTATCCTGCTCCCCCAGTCGATGACATAAAATTGGTGAAGCAAGTACCTCATCATCTTGACATGTGGAATACATTATAAACCCTATGTAACTAAAATGGTAGAGCTAGGTGGTATGCCACTACACCCACTCTGTGTAGTATCTGAAAACATCCGATGAACCTCAGAGAAAACTTGCCTTTCTGGCCAAATAACTACAACCCTCGATGTGGTGAATCTTGAAGAATGACATGGTATACTATTCAAACGTCAAAGGTATCCATCGTCCATCACCAAGAGACTTCTTTTATCTCTGTGCAGTCTTAATACACTCCCAAATGATCTCGACCTTCTTGGTTGTAACATTAACCAAATCTAGAAACATGAGTAATGACAAATTAGTGAATTTCCATCAAAGTAGTATCCACTTGTGTCTCTCATATAAAGCCTCAAATGTTTCCACACTAATGGTGGAGTGGTAGAGTTTTTTTAATGCAAACTCCAGCAGTGGTATATGGTCCTCCCAACTATGACCAATGACCAATATATAACCCAAAAACATATCCTCTAAAACCATAATGGTTATCTCCATCTAACCATCTATCTGAGGATAGAACAATGTACTAATGTGTAGGTGTGTCCCAAATGCCTCTTGAAATACCTTCGACAAACGTGATTTTAAATTTGCATCCTGATTCGAGACTGTCGTCGATTGGATGCCATGAAGTTGAACTATTTTCTATATAAAGATTCATCCCATGAACACTACTAACTCTTCTCTCTAATAGCTTGGAAGTGCACCAACCTGGTGAGTGTGTCAATGATCACCCAGATGGAATCATGTCCCCTATATTTTTGTGGAAATACCATCACAATGTCCATTGATAATTCATCCCACTTCCACTCTCGAACATATAAGTGTGAGATAACATCGAAAGAACATGGTGCTCAACCTTCACCTACTATCTCTTAAGGAATCATCAATCAAAATCTGATACTTCCTTCTTCATACCTATCCACCAAAACCAACACAAGAGGTCCTAGTACATTTTTTTCCACTATAAGGTGTAACAACAAGGGGGAATTATTAAACTACCTTATAATCTCATCTAGAAATTACAATGGAACTATTGTATATCCTCTAAAAAGGACGGTGTGCTCCACACCTTGTGTATATCCATCAGTATCATGTCCTATGGTCAACTAAACATGTAATGTATGGCTGTCAACATCAACTTTTTATGCCTCCCAGTATCATCATAATAGTGGAGAGGTGAAAAACATCAACTGTAGATAAAATGTATCATCTCAATCTATTAAGGATATCTATAGTGAGGCGAACTTCTCTGATGCCTCTCTCAACAACAGCAAACTCAATCTCATTTTGAGAGAATTTGAAAAAACATTCCCCTTTCCAAGAGTATAGATTATCAAAAATTCATAATCTTGGAAGTACTCATATAATCACCTCTACCTTATATTCAGGTCCATTTATAAGAAGACATACATTATGATTTTGATGTCCTGGAAGGTGATACACCATTTTCACTTTAGGTAGTGTTTTTTCATCTTGATTGTGAATACTATCGCTTCCAACTGAAGATTATGCATCTTGTATTTCTTTGAAGGTGGACATAGTTAGTGTTAACCATTAGAATATTACTACCTTCCTCATTCATCATGACATAGCCAAGCTTGGACCCTGATGCATCACAAAAAACAATGTAATGAACAACCTCTTCTAGAAATATCAAGATCTAGGTGCTCATAAAAATTTTCCCAATCTACTAGAAAGCCCTGTAAAAATTATCCATTCATACAGTAGGATTCCCCTTCCAGGTCAAGGCTATCAATGGTGGTGATATCCAGGATAAATCATGGATAAATCATTATTGGTATCCCGCCAGCCAAAGGAAGCTCTACAACACTATCACACATCAGGGTGGATCCCATGATAACTCTACCTTAATCATGACTGGGTCCACTACTAATCCATCTTTTGAGATAACATGTCAATGAAAGTGGACATCCTGCATCTAGAACACACACATCAAGTGCTTCCCATAAAGCTGGTTCTCTCAGAGTACATATAGAATAATCCATTGGTATTTCACATGCTCATCCTCTGACACTGAGTACACAAGGATGTCATCGATAAAGAATACTATGAACCAGTCTATGTATAGATCAAAGATCTGGATTATAAGTCCCATGAACACTACATGGGTGTTCTTTATGTCGGAAGGCATCACCATGTACCCGTAATGACTATAGTGGAATCTGAAAGACTCTTTGATATATCCTCATAATGTAATTGTAACTGGTGGTAACACGATTGAAGGAAATCCTTCTAGAACCATCACACCCATCTCAATTGATCAAATAGTTCATCAATTCATGGTAGTAGATACTTGTTATTCACTATTACTGGATTAAAAAACATGTAATCCACAAATAGCCTCAAACTCTCGTCTGTATTATTTGAAAAAAACAAGGGATTCCCCTGGTGAATCATTGGGCCTTACGAGGCCTTTACTCGGAAACCCATCAAACATCACCCATATCTCATGATGTTCAATGGGATCTATCTGATTTGTTGATCTAGATATTAGGGTCGTCTTGGGGAGTATGTTTAGGAAGAAGTTGATCTTTTGATAGGGAGGTAGTCCGAGAACCACATATAGAACGACATTATCGTACTATTCCACTACCTTTAGAAACTAAAATATTACACAATTCATGTGGTGAGGAAATAATGACTAGAAAATAAGTTTATTAGTATGATAGATAAGGTAGAAAATATATAGATTTTACCTTGGATCATCCTTGCAGTCCATGGGTTGTACGCCTCGACCACATGTATCTTCCCTGCCCCTACCCCCAGCTCCTGGTGTAAAGACCCGTAAATTTCAAGGAAATTTTTTTCTTAATTTTCTTTGGAATTTTACAAGAACGCAGTTTTTGACGGCGCCTGATTCCGAGGCCCGGTGTGCCCGGAATCATTTTCCGAAGTTTGGCTCGGGTACGTTCAGTGAACGGACGAGCGAGTTTTTCTAAATTTTGAACCGGTGCCCGGAATCAAATTCTGAGGGCACCGATGAAATCGCAGCACCGGTATTCGCTTAGAAACGCCTCTTCAAGAGTTGCGTTTGCTCGGGTGTGGTTTTTAATTTTCGGGCTTAAAGTTAAGAAATAAAATAATTTTGTGACAACTTTATTTTATTTCACTTAAGCCACTTGGAAGCCACTTGAAGCCACTTGAATGCGGATTGAACTGTATTGAACTGGATAGGATGCTATCCAGAAATATCCTACCCCCTTGGTAGGATATTTGTGAGGTGGGGCCCGCACGAGCCCCGCCGTTTCTTTCCGCTAAGAAACGCACCCGTGAAAACCCGTCTTAATGAAAGTCAACCGACGCGTTTTCTAAATTCCTAACAGACCAATTAAATGGGCTGTTTCTTTCGTGAATTAAATGACATGTTTCTTTCGTTGAATTAATTCAACGAATTAATTCAATCATTTCATAACCGGTTTCGTGTGTTGGCATATTAATAAAATAAGACCAACCTAAAAATCCTTTGAAAAGATTGAGAGGATCCCTGTTTCTTCAGCTCCCCTGCGAAGAACGCGAAGAACGCGAAGAACGCGAAGAACGCCAAACCAAGAAATCGACGACGCCTTCGTCCGAGACGTTCTTCCGATCCCCGATCTGCGATCTCCGATCCCCAACCATTCGAGGTAAGTGCTTTCGGATTCCCGCTCAAGGTTCTTTTTGGTTTTAAACACAGATTTATTTATTTATAATTTATAATTTAAAATCTGTTGTTCTTGGTTCGTTGAGTTCACCGACTCAACACCGGTTTCCGCGACGACGCGATGCCTCCCCGCGACGACGCGACGATCGATCTTTTCCGCGACGATCTCTTCCGCGAAGAACGCCCGCGCACGACGATCATCAAGGTAGGGATTTCTTTATGGGAGTTACCCCTTTAAAATTAATTCTCGTCTTTGTTTCTTTAAGGAAATTAAAGAAACTTTTGTGAACAATTTTTAATCCTATCAAAATTGTTGTTTCCTGTGTGGAATCTTTTTCTCCCAGTTGTTTATTTCTAACAAAGAGGGCGCGGGCCAAACAAACACGGCCCGACGACCCTCCTCCGTTCTTGTTTTGTGCGGATTTGACGGTCGACGACGGAACGTGCCGCAATGGACGTTTGACGATCCCGCAGTAAAGAACGGATCCCGGGAGGAGCAACGGCGCAGACGGGAAGGAAAACGGGCCACCGGAGCGATGCCGGCGGCCCGCGGAAGTCGCCGGCGGAGCGGGTCACCGGCGCGGCGGTGCCGGCGGCCGGAGGCGGCGGCGCGCCGGCGCGGCCCGCACGCGGGCCGCGGTTCTCCCTCAAGCCGCGGGTCAGCGCCCGCGGCTTCCACCCGCGCGGCTCGTCCATGCCGAGCCGGCCGAGCCGGCCGCGCCCGACCAGCCCCGGCCGGGCCGGGCCGGGTCGACCCGGTTCGGGTTGACCCGGTTCGGGCCGACCCAGGGGGGGTCGGCCCGGGCCCGTACCCCCCATCTTCGGACGTTTTCGTTCAAACGCCCGTAACTTGAGCTTCGTGCCTCCAAACGACCCGCTGTCAGCGGCAACGAGATCCTTGGATCGAGACGGTCGTTTCGGTATATTGCACTCAAGGTTTCGGAATACTATGAGTTCGGCCGGGTTGGTTCGTACACGAGACCAACCGGGCCCTCGGAGCAGAAACGCTCGTATCTTGAGCTACGGACATCCGATTGACGTGCCGTCAACTCTGTTAAATTCCTCTAAGTGAGACGGATCTTTTGGCATACTCCGCCCGAGGTTTGGATGCAGGTGGAGTGCGGTCGGGTTGGTTTTGCCTTAAAAACCAACCGGGCCCCTCGGACGAAAATGCCAATATCTCTCAGACCAGCCGTCCGATTGACGCGCCGTCTGCGACGTTAAGTTCCTGTTGACGATATGGAACTTTTGGATACATCAACTTCGGAATTCGTGTCAGTTGATGTATCAGCCTCTCGGCTCGTGGAGCGGACCCTCCCGAACGAGCTTGCTGTGTGCGGGAACCCTAGGCTGGCTGCGACTGCTACTTCGACAGCGACGACCGTGCAGAGATCCTCAGTGGACTGCGGCGACGACTGTGCAGAGATCCTCCGTGGACTCCGATGGTGACCGTGCAGGGATCCTCAGTGGACTGCGGCGACGACTGTGCAGAGATCTTCAGCGGACTCCGACGACTACTGCACTCAGCGATCCTACGTGGATCAGTGATATCGGTCCTATGTGGGCCCGATCCTGTGTGGGTCCAATCCTGCGTGGGTCAGCGCTCAGCGGTTCTGTGTGAGCCAGCGCCTACAGGTCCTGCGTGGGCCCGGTCCTGTGTGGGCCCGATCCTGTGTGGGTCATCTCTCAGCGGTTCTGTGTGAGCCAACTCCTACAGGTCCTGCGTGGGCCTGATCCTGTGTGGGTCACAGCAAGGTTAGTACCTATCGATCCTTCGTGGGTCCGACGATTTTGATGGTTCAATGATCATCTTTATCATCATCCGAAGAAGTATACCTGTGTGAGCTCAATCTTGTGTTACTCTCCTTTGTGGGTTGTGTTGAGCTATCCTGTGTGGATTTACTGTTTACTCTCCTTTGTGGGTTGTGTTGTTTTATCCTGCGTGGGTATGCATTTTGCTTTCATGTGTGGACTGGGTTGTGCTTGGGCTCGGACGTTGGAGCCGAACGGGGAATTGCAGACTTAGGTATATGTATGGGCATATACCTAAGCCGTGTCAGATGTTACTTCGTGATTTCATCTCGTTTCGTGATTTATCCTTTGTGGATTTCGGGAGACCTTCGGGGGTCTCGGAGTCCCTACTGAGTAGCTTATACTCACCCCTGCACGGGCTATGCCCGCACTTCGTGGTGTTGGTTGCAGACGACGGACAGTGCTGATCGTGGAGGAGGCGTGCGGAGCAGGACAGTACCTGGAGGTGGACCACTGGGCGGGACGTACTCGGAGCGGTTAGGTGGACCCGAGGAGCAGTGGAGGCTATCTGTACCCACCTTTCAGGTGGGACTTCCAGTGGACGGCTCGACGCTGCAGTTTTTCCTTTCAGTTCCTGTTTTTCCTTTCAGTTGTACTTTACAGTTGGGCTTGTATTTCCGGCCCCTTTTTACTTTCAGCACAGCTTGTACAGTTTTACTTAGTGTTTACTTTTCCGCTTGCTTACTCTGTGGTGCTTGTTTACTTTTCAAAGGCAATGCCTTCCCTTTTTGTTGGGATTTACGCCTTGGTGCTAGTCGCCAGCCCCTGGCCTATGGAAGGCGGGCTTGGGGTAGTCACGACACGGGCCCCGAGGACGGGTCGTGACCAATTGGTATCAGAGCTGGTCGGTTCTACCGCAGACTCTGATCTTTTCTTCTATGTGAAGCAATAGTGTTTAGCGTATTGAGTGTGGTTATCAGTCCAGGGAGTCCAGTGTTGGTGCGGCGGCCGACGTATCCATACACCAGGACCCTGACTTCCGATTTCCGACTTAATGCACAAAAACATTGATTGCATGTGTGTTTCAAGTTTTCTTTGTGATTACTTGTGTCAGCGCACCAGGTATACTGTTCTGACCGTGGCATACTTGTTTCCTTTTCAGGATGGCACGACGACAGCAGCCAGCTAGGGTTCCTAGAGTAGGGCGCGACGACAGCCCGCCGAGCGATGAGGCCTCGGTACAGGGCCCGTTGACAGCAGAGGCACCAGCGGTATCTTTACCCGCCGAGCCCCCCGATGCTTCCAGCACTGGCAGCTGACGACGCACGACGCCACAGAGCTTTTCACGAGTTCCAGCGCCAGCGACCACCCAGGTTCCGTGGGGAGTCAGACCCCCAGGCAGCCGAGGACTGGCTGGAGGCGGTCGTCCGAGTTTTCAGGTTAGTGAGGACGCCAACAGACCTCATGGTGATCCTCGCAGCGAGCCTACTGCACGCGCGCAGCCGGACGCTGGTGGAGCCTGATGCTCCAGGTACACGATGTGGCCACCCTCATCTGGACGGACTTCGAGAGCCTCTTCCGCTAAGAGTTCGTCCCGGCCACCCTCCGAGCGGTGCGCATCCAGGAGCTTCTTCAGCTGCGGTAGGGCAGCTTGACGGTCGCTCAGTACGCGGCAAGGTTCACAGACCTTTCTCGGTACTTGACAGACATGGTACGGGACCCCTTCTTTCGGGCCCGGACCTTCGAGCAGGGTTTGAGACACGAGATCAGGGCATCGCTGATCTCCCTCAGCATCCCGACCCAGGAAGGAGTTTTGGAGCGAGCCCTCCTGATCGAGAGCTTCATGGCTGAGTCCACAGCGAGACCTACCACAGGGCGGCAGATAGCGGAGTCTTCGGCATCTGGTAGCTGGCGGATGACTCAGGGTTCCAGGCGGACCAGACCTTCCAGAAGGCGACCTCAGGACGCTGGCTCAGCAGTGCAGGGCACCCGGCCCGGAGCCAGCC
This sequence comes from Viscum album, assembly GCA_963277665.1. Classification (NCBI taxonomy): domain Eukaryota; kingdom Viridiplantae; phylum Streptophyta; class Magnoliopsida; order Santalales; family Viscaceae; genus Viscum; species Viscum album. The sequence goes on from OY728159.1 coordinate 2,014,315,206, forward strand.
TTCCGAGAGGTAGACAGTGCTACGAGTGCGGCGGGCAGGTCCATATGGCTCGTGACTGCCCGACCCGTCGTACTGAGGGGCAGTAGACGGTGGAGGGGCCACCCCGGCAGAGGCAGAGGGTCAACCGTGGCGGTCCGCAGGGAGGAGGCGGACGAGGCAGAGGATTTCGCCGAGCAGCAGGTGGTGGGCGACGCTTTGAGGCTCTTCCACCACCACCACCAGGAGGCCCGCCTCGACCACAGGGAGTCGGTGGGCAGAGACAAGCTCAGCTCCAGGCAGCGGAGGCCTATGACCACGGTGCGCCAGAGATGATTCGAGGTACGATCTGTGTCTATTCCACCCTTGCTGCAGTTCTGATAGACACAGGAGAGAGTCACTCTTTCATAGCCACTACCCTTGTTCGGAGCTCGGTGATTCCGACAGAGCCGTTGGCTCGATCCTTACGGCTAGAGACTCCTACGGGAGCAGACTCGACGATTACGGACTGGTGCCGGCAGTGTGAGCTTACTCTAGGAGGCGATAGCTTCGGCTGGGATCTTCTTGTAGCAGCGTTGAGGCCTTACGACATCATCTTGGGCATGGATTGGTTATCTATGGTCCATGCTCAGATTGACTGCATTAGGCCCAAGGTGCGATGTGTGCGCACCGACGGGAGCAGGTTCACCTTCACCGGCGAGAAGGGAGCCTTAGCAGCACAGGATGGACTCACGCAGAGGAGATGTCAGCCCATCACTCATCAGTTGGCTAGCCTCCTCCTGGGAGCAGTTGACGGGCGAAGTCCCAGTTTTCCTGCAGTGGTGGATCAGTATGCGGACGTCTTTCCCGATGACGTTCCAGGACTACCTCCTCGCAGAGAGGTAGACTTTTATATCGACCTGTACCCCGGGACATCCCCGATATCCACCCTAGCATATCGGATGGCCCCCGCTGAGCTTCGAGAGCTGCAGGTACAGTTGGAGGACTTGCAGGGCAAGGGGTTCATCCGACCCAGTGTTTCGCCCTGGGCTTCCCCGATTTTGTTCGCCAAGAAGGCGGACGGGAGCTTGCGACTGTGTGTCGATTATCGTCGCCTGAATCAGGTGACAGTGTGGAACAAGTATCCGCTACCCAGGCTTTATGATCTCTTCGACCAGCTCAAGGGAGCACGGTGGTTCTCGACAATAGACCTCAGGTCATCCTATCATCAGCTCAGAGTTCGAGACGAGGATGTGCAGAAGACGGCCTTCAGGTGTCGGTATGGCCACTATGAGTTCTTGGTTATGCCTTTCGGCGTGACCAACGCTCCAGCAGTGTTCATGAGCCTCATGAACAGGATCTTCCAGCCATACCTCGATCGATTTGTCGTCGTCTTCATCGACGACATTTTGGTGTACTCGACGACGGAGGAGGAGCACACCTACCACCTGCGTGTTGTGCTAGACACACTCCGAGAGCACCAACTTTATGGCAAGCTCTCGAAGTGTAAGTTCTGGTTACGTGAGGTCCACTTCTTGGGGCACGTCATCTCTGAGGCGGGAGTTGCAGTGTATCCCGCGAAGATCGAGGCAGTGCTAGCTTGGGAGCCACCCAAGAGCGTGACAGAGGTGCAGAGTTTCTTATGCTTAGCCGGATACTATCGGAGATTTGTGCCGGACTTCTCCAGGGTTGCGGCCCCACTCTCAGCGTTGACGAAGAAGGGGAAACCCTTTATGTGGTCAGACAGATGTCAGCAGAGCTTCCAGGAGCTGAGGCAGAGGTTGACTAGCGCACCTATCTTGAGGTTGCCTGAGGAGGGAGTTGGATTCGTAGTCTACTGCGATGCATCAGGGACCGGACTCGGGTGTGTCCTGATGCAGGAGCGGGCCGTGATTGCTTACGGATCACGTCAGTTGAGGCCTCATGAGCAGAACTACGCTACCCATGACTTGGAGTTGGTAGCGGTGGTCTTTGCCTTGAAGACATGGCGACACTATCTGATGGGCGAGCGCTTCACAGTCTTTTCTGACCACCAGAGTCTCAGGTACATCTTCTCTCAGAAGGACCTAAACCTGAGACAGCGGCGATGGCTCGTGTTCCTCCAGGACTATGACTTTGAGATAGTCTATACTCCTGGGAAGGGGAATGTGGTGGCTGATTCCCTCAGCAGGAGGACGGGCATCCAGCTACTTGAGGAGGCGACAGAGCAGCTAGCCTCTTTGCAGATATCCTTCATGGATAGAGACAGAGCAGCCTTCCTTTAGTCTCTCATAGTCTCCCCTCCACTTCTTCAGCGGGTCAGAGAGGCACAGCATGGGGACGTTGACTGTGAGACGCGGCGTGCACAGATATCCTCGGGACAGGCACCCGATGGTTTCTCCCTTGGAGCAGGGCACGATTTCCTTTTCAGAGGACGTACCTTGGTACCAGTCTCTTTACGAGAGGAGGTGCTGAGAGAGAATCACACTTATCCTTTGGCGGTACAACCTGGAGTAGCGAAGATGTACCAGGATCTCAGACGGCAGCACTGGTGGCCGGGCATGAAGAAGGCTGTGGCAGAGTTCGTTTCACGGTGCCTCACCTGCTAGCAGGTGAAGGCAGAACATCAGGTACCAGCAGGCTTGGTACAGCCCTTGGAGGTCCCGGAGTGGAAGTGGGATGGCATATCTATGGACTTCGTGACTGGACTTCCACGCACTTCCAGAGGTCACGATTCCATTTGGGTGATTGTTGACCGACTCACCAAGTCGGCACACTTCTTACCCATCCGAGAGCAGGGCTCAGTGGAGAGCTTGGGGCGTCTCTACGTTCAGGAGATTGTACGACTTCACGGTGTGCCATCGACAATCGTCTCTGATCGGGACGCTCGTTTTACTTCCCGGCTTTGGAAGGGGTTGTAGGAGGTGTTCGGGACGCGACTGCGTCTGAGCACCGCCTTTCACCCTCAGACGGATGGTCAGACGGAGAGGACCATTCAGACTCTCGAGGACATGCTCTGTGCATGTGTCCTCGACTTTGGTCGCAGCTGGGAGGACCACCTACCCTTGGTGGAGTTCGCGTACAACAACAGCTACCACTCCACCATCGGGATGGCACCATACGAGGCGTTGTACGGCAGGCCTTGCAGATCTCCTTTGTGTTGGACAGACCCTGGAGAGTCAGCACTCGTGGGACCAGAGATGGTCCGGGCCACGACGGAGAAGGTCCAGGTCATCCAGGAGCGGATGAGGACAGCACAGAGCCGGCAGAAGTCATATGCTGATAGGAGGCGGAGGCCACTAGAGTTCGAGGATGGCGACCACGTCTTCTTGTGGGTCTCAATTCGACGTGGTTTGAGGAGATTTGGCCGAGGCAACAAGTTGTCTCCACGCTTCATCGGGCCTTTCCAGGTCCTCAGCAGGATTGGTGAGGTGGCTTATCGCCTGGCTCTGCCACCTCAGTTGCACCGGGTGCACGACGTCTTCCACGTATCCCAGCTGAGGAGATACGTGCACGACCCGACGCACATCATTGACTATGGGGAGCTAGACGTGGATGATGGAGCGACTTTCGCGGAGGTCCCAGTGGAGATAGAGGATCGATAGGAGCGGGTCCTACGTGGGTGATCGATTCCTCTTGTGTGCATCAGATGGAAGCACGGGAACCTCTAGGAGAGCACTTGGGAGCGGGAGGCTCAGATGCGTGCTCAGTACCCACATTTGTTTCCCTAGTTTTTGATGTATCTTTACAGGGACGTAAAGTCCTGAGATGGGAGTAATGTAAAGACCCTTAAATTTCAAGGAAATTTTTTTCTTAATTTTTTTTGGAATTTTACAAGAACGCAGTTTCTGACGGCGCCTGATTCCGAGGCCCGGTGTGCCCGGAATCATTTTCCGAAGTTTTGCTCGGGTACGTTCAATGAACGGACGAGCGTGTTTTTCTAACTTTTGAACCGGTGCCCGGAATCGAATTCTGAGGGCACCGATGAAATCGCAGTGCCGGTATTCGCTTAGAAACGCCTCTTCCGGAGTTTCGTTTGCTCGGGTGTGGTTTTTAATTTTCGTGCTTAAAGTTAAGAAATAAAATAATTTTGCGACAACTTTATTTTATTTCACTTAAGCCACTTGGAAGCCACTTGAAGCCACTTAAAGGCGGCTTGAACTGTGTTGAACTAGATAGGATGCTATCCAGAAATATCCTACCCCCTTGGTAGGATATATGTGAGGTGGGGCCCGCACGAGCCCCGCCGTTTCATTCCGCTAAGAAACTCACCCGTGAAAACCCGTCTTAATGAAAGTCAACCGACGCGTTTTCTAAATTCCTAACAGACCAATTAAATGGGCTGTTTCTTTCGTGAATTAAATGACCTGTTTCTTTCGTTGAATTAATTCAACGAATTAATTCAATCGTTTCTTAACCGGTTTCGTGTGTTGGCATATTAATAAAATAAGACCAACCTAAAAATCCTTTACAAAGATTGAGAGGATCCCTGTTTTTTCAGCTCCCCCGCGAAGAACGCGAAGAACGCGAAGAACGCGAAGAACGCCGAACCCAGAAATCGACGACGCCTTCGTCCGAGACGTTCTTCCGATCCCCGATCTCCGATCTCCGATCACCGACCATTCGAGGTAAGTGCTTTCGGATTCCCGCTCAAGGTTCTTTTTGGTTTTAAACACAGATTTAATTATTTATAATTTATAATTTAAAATCTGTTGTTCTTGGTTCGTTGAGTTCACCGACTCAACGCCGGTTTCCGCGACGACGCGACGCCTCCCCGCGACGACGCGACGATCGATCTTTTCCGCGACGATCTCTTCCGCGAAGAATGCCCGCGCACGACGATCATCAAGGTAGGGATTTCTTTATGGGAGTTACCCCTTTAAAATTAATTCCCGTCTTTGTTTCTTTAAGGAAATTAAAGAACCGTTTGTGAGCAATTTTTAATCCTATCAAAATTGTTGTTTCCTGTGTGGAATCTTTTTCTCCCAGTTGTTTATTTCTAACACGAAGGGCGCGGGCCAAACGAACACGGCCCGACGACCCTCCGCCGTTCTTGTTTTGTGCGGATTTGACGGTTGATGACGGAACGTGCCGCAGCGGACGTTTGACGATCCCGCAGTAAAGAACGGATCCCGGGAGGAGCAACGGCGTAGACGGGATGGAAAACGGGCCACCGGAGCGACGCCGGCAGCCCGCGGATGTCACCGGCACGGCGGCGTCGGCGGCCGGAGGCGGCGGCGCCCCAGCGCGTCGCCGGACGAGATCCGCCGCGGCTTCAGCCGCGGCGGCGGCGGGTCCGGTTCATCCAGGAGGACGCGGCTCAGCGCGTCCGCGGCTCGCCAGCGCGGCCCGCACGCGGGCCGCGGTTCTCCCTCAAGCCGCGGGTCAGCGGCCGCGGCTTCCACCCGCGCGGCTCGGCCAAGCCGAGCCGGCCGAGCCGGCCGCGCCGGACCGGCCCTGGCCGGGCCGGGCCGGGTCGACCCAGTTCGGGTTGACCTGGTTCGGGCCGACCCGGGGGGGGGGGGGGGGGTCGGGCCGCGTCGGCCCGGGCCCGTACCCCCCATCTTCGGACGTTTTCGTTCAAACGCCCGTAACATGAGATTCGTGCCTCCAAACGACCCGCCGTCAGCGGCAACACGATCCTTGGATCGAGACGGTCGTTTAGGTATATCGCAATCAAGGTTTCGAAATACTTTGAGTTCGGCCGGGTTGGTTCGTACACGAGACCAACCGGGCCCTCGGAGCGGAAACGCTCGTATCTTGAGCTACGGACGTCCGATTGACGTGCCGTCACCTCTGTTGAATTCCTCTAAATGAGACGGATCTTTTGGCATACTCCGCCCGAGGTTTGGACGCAGGTGGAGTGTGGTCGGGTTGGTTTTTCCTTAAAAACCAACCGGGCCCCTAGGACGAAAATGCCAATATCTCTCAGACCGGGCGTCCGATTGACGCGCCGTCTGCGACGTTAAGTTCATGTTGACGATACGGAACTTTTGGATACATCAACTTCGGACTTCGTGTCAGTTGATGTATCAGCCTCTAGGCTCGTAGAGCGGACCCTCCCGAACGAGCTTGCTGTGTGCGGGAACCCTAGGCTGGCTGCGACTGCTACTTCGACAGCGACGACCGTGCAGAGATCCTCAGTGGACTGCGGCGACGACTGTGCAGAGATCCTCCGTGGACTCCGACGATGACCGTGCAGAGATCCTATTGGACTGCGGCGACGTCTATGCAGAGATCCTCCGTGGACTCCGACGATGACCGTGCAGAGATCCTCAGTGGACTGCGGCGACGACTGTGCAAAGATCCTCAGCGGACTGCGACGACTACTGCACTCAACGATCCTACGTGGATCAGTGCTACTGGTCCTGTGTGGGCCCGATCCTGTGTGGGTCCGATCCTGCGTGGGTCAGCGCTCAGCGGTTCTGTGTGAGCCAGCGCCTACAGGTCCTGCGTGGGCCCGGTCCTGTGTGGGCCCGATCCTGTGTGGGTCATCTCTCAGCGGTTCTGTGTGAGCCAACTCCTACAGGTCCTGCGTGGGCCCGATCCTGTGTGGGTCACAGCAAGGTTAGTACCTATCGATCCTTCGTGGGTCCGACGACTTAGATGGTTCAATGATCATCTTTATCGTCATCCGAAAAGTATACCTGTGTGAGCTGAATCTTGTGTTACTCTCCTTTGTGGGTTGTGTTGAGCTATCCTGTGTGGATTTACTGTTCACTCTCCTTTGTGGGTTGGGTTGTTCTGTCCTGCATGGGTATGCGTTTTGCTTTCCTGTGTGGATTGGGTTGTGCTTGGGCTCGGACGTTGGAGCCGAACGGGGAATTGCAGACTTAGGTATATGTATGGGCATATACCTAAGCCATGTCAGATGTTACTTCGTGATTTCATCTCTTTTCGTGATTTATCCTTTGTGGATTTCGGGAGACCTTCGGGGGTCTCGGGGTCCCTACTGAGTAGCTTATACTCACCCCTGCACGGGCTATGCCCGCACTTCGTGGTGTTGGTTGCAGACGACGGACAACGCTGACCGTGGAGGAGGCGTGCGGAGCAGGACAGTACCTGGAGGTGGACCACTGGGCGGGACGTACTCGGAGCGGTTAGGTGGACCCGAGGAGCAGTGGAGGCTATCTGTACCCACCCTTCACGTGGGACTTCCAGTGGACGGCTCGACGCTGCAGTTTTTCCTTTCAGTTGTTGTTTTTCCTTTAAGTTGTACTTTACAGTTGGGCTTGTATTTCTGGCCCCTTTATACTTTCAGCATAGCTTGTACAGTTTTACTTAGTGTTTACTTTTCCACTTGCTTACTCTGTGGTGCTTGTTTACTTTTCAAAGGCAATGCCTTCCCTTTTTGTTGGGATTTACGCCTTGGTGTTAGTCGCCAGCCCCTGGCCTATGGAAGGCGGGCTTGGGGTAGTCACGGCACGGGCCCCGAGGACGGGTCGTGACACCTGGAGCCTGGTGCGGACCTCCAGAGGGAGGTGCTGGAAGTAGCTCAAAGCATCTACGACATCGTAAAACACTTCCTACAACTCTAAAACATCCTCAGCCTAGCGGATTTTCTACTCCACTATATTCCTCTACTTTAGTGGTCCATCCATCACCTCTCTATCAGTATATTGACAGGTTGGATAGTCTCTAGCAATATATCCCCAACTCTCGCATTAGTAGCATCACATTTTTCACAGATGAATGGATACAACTTTATATCCCTAGACCGTTGGTCCTATTTCATGGTTCCCCCTATGATTTCTCCCATGTCACAATGCTAGTGTATGATGTTGGCTCTATGATTCCATGGTCTCTTCTCTTGTTTGTCTGCTGTGGATTTACACAATATGTATCTACTCAGCAAAGACGATCTTGACCACCAAATCTCACTCAACCAATACTACATAAATCAAGATTCAGAGAGTCACTACAGTAGCTTGGATATCCCTTCTTAGACCTTTCTCTAAGGAAAAAGCACCCAAGTATTAATCCATGAATATATCCATTGAGTACCTAGTGTGGTTAGAGATCCTCGTTGCATCGTCATCCACCTTTAAATTGTCTTACTGGAGCAGAATAAGATCATGGATAAACAATTCAGTTGGTGAAACTAGAGAGAACTCCTCCCTCATGTGTAAATTGATCTCTATCCTTGAAAGAGTCTCCTCATCAAGATATTGTATAGTATAACTCCACCAACATCACTCCAATACCTAATGAATGATAGCTCCAAGGATCACCATCTCAATTTCTAGTGTCTGTACTAGATGTAAAACACTAGTCATCATCTCCAAATAGTCATCATCGACCTGAGGGGTAGGCCTTTTATAGAACAGGAGTGTTCTCTGTCTTTGAAACTCATTGACCGCACCCGACCTGCACTCCTCATCTGTATGTATTTCATGTACCACTTGATACTTCATTGGTGGTGGTATAACATATGCACCACATAGAGGTAACTCGTGGGGAAATAGTCCATGTATTGAAGACTCATCATTGAGGGGGCCATCCTCATGATCAAGATGTTAAATCTCAGAGGGATGAATCATGATGGAATCCTACAAAGAATCAAGATATAACACAGTCAGAGAGTATATACAAAAAGATGAAAAAAAAAGAAAAAGGAAAACAAAACCCATTAATATATAATTCACGTACCATTAATTTATTTCTCTGCAACTAGTGTTTTGATTTACCGATGTCAGAAATTAGATTAATAGTGTTCGAGTGTATGGATATGTAAACCGTATGAACCAACACTTGATTCACTGGCCTGAAATTCGGTCCCAAAACATCTAACATTGTTGCCCCATAATAGTCTCATAGACACTTGATCCTACGGTATAAATGACCAAATATGATACCAGTCTGTCATGACCTATCCAAGTGGGGCATGTTCTATGATTCCCCAATCCCACCTCTAATAGGCCAATGGATGATCAGTATCTCTGAGTTGGAATATAAACAAAAAGTAAAGCATTTACTAAAGATAATTACACACATAGATCTCCAAGACCATAAATAATGAAATGTGAAAAACACTAAGGAAAAAAATTCAAGAGTATAACTAAACCCAACCAACAAAGTAAAACAGAAAGTATTGTTCATAATGTAAACTAGGCCTGAATAAAATCCCACCAAAAGAAAGAGTATTTAATAAACAATGGCCAACCATAAATAAAGAATATTGGTACAGGGACTACTTTTCATTTCTATAGGAACACCTAAGCATGTATGGAATTAAAAAAGCTTTGTATGGTCTTGGTCTGCCATGTAATATTTTAAAAGGCCGATTTTCTACACAAGACATGACATATGAAAGCAAATCTCATATATGGGTGAGTATAAAAATACCATGTATGGTACACCAAAAACTATAAATCAATACAAAAAGTAATGGTACAATCAGCTCTAAATAGTATATTTCTACAAAGTATATAATAAGAGAAACATATCTGGATATACTTGAAACCCAGGCCCATTCTCTAGAGGTATTTCACAATGACCACATACCCATTCTAGGGATTTTATTAAATAATTCCAATAATAAATCATCTGGGAGAAATCAATCCACAAGTCTAATATCTATGATAGCATAATCCTTAAAATTATGTTCGTCAGGAAGTTCACCAAAAGATAGGTAGATTAAAAAAATAGAGAATAGAAACACTCATTCTAGGAGAACTCACATCTATGTGGGGAAATATAATGATACACAGATGACGATAATGTCCAGGGAAATGGAATATGTCACAAATCATCTGACATTACATACTAAGAAGAGGATCAAAATCCTGTTGGATTGCTCATGTCGATACATGTCACTACCTAGGTATATGAAATGGTAAAATATTGTTCTTCGGAATTCTTGGATGTATTGTAACTCAATCAAGAAATTCCTACTGAAGGGATCATACTCCGTTTGATGGAAATGATATCTAACCATCATGGAATATACAAAAGGGTCAGTAACCCAAGCAGAACGTTTCCAAGGAATGATTAAAAAGAAAATTATGCCAGGATTAAAAAGGAACTTGGTGTGTATAAATATCACATGTCTTGTCTTATGACCTTGTCTAATCCCCATGTTGGATGAACCTTGTCGAAGATAATCTCAAGAAAAAGGATATATACAAGACGTGTAAGAACATGACACACCATGTCCTACTATCTAGTGGTTGATCCTTGTATCCTGGTTGTGTGTTCGTACACGGCATCTACCTCTGTCTGCCAAACCGTATACTGGTGCACAACGTAATCCACATAACATGTCTGGTCTGGGATGTCGTGTGGTGTTTTTTGTGTACTCCACCCCATGTCTGTGTATCATCCAATACAAACTGTGGGTCATGCATATAGACCAACAAATCTTATGACAGTGTTCACATGTCATGTCATCACGAAGCCCTTGCTACCACTGAGCCCTCCACACATGTCGCATTCTTTAGGATTTTCTAGAAAAGAAATTATTCATAATTACACCATGGATGATGATTCAACCATCTACATGGCCACATGTTTACCAAAAAAACTCATTATCTATTGTTGACCTACCATTATAGTGCCGATTCGATATGTTGTGGGACCTCGAACAGCTTCGGAATCTCTTTTTAATCCACATGCATAGAATGGTCAAAAAAATATTTCATTTGAATAGTGTTTATTCATCATCATCCTCAATCATCGCAAATCATCAGGGTCATCCTGATGTTAGATCTCAATTTAGGGATCGTTTCATTTTGGAAGAGACAGGAAACAATTCGTTGTTCGTATCTACGTGAAGAACAAATGATTTGAGGTTGAAAGGGGGAAAATCCAAAAGTGTTTTGAGGAATGAACCTCAGCCAACATTTGTCAGGGTGGTGATCCTCTCTCTTTATCAAGATCAAATAGAGACAATAAATAAAAATTAAAATCTAGAATGGATTAATATCATGAAACAACCCATAGAAAGTCCACCACTCAAGACAAAATAATGTTCTGGTCAACCTATTTGTGGGATGATATGAATTTTTTGTTAAATCCAAGAATGTGGAAAAAAATTTAAAAATAATAAACCCCTACTATGATCATTGGCGAAGAGGAAGATCAGTCATCATTCAGGATTCGATCTTTCTATGTAACAATCCACATGTTTTCGTTCATCAGTGATCATCAAGAAATCTTAATGTGTGGATCCTCTAAAAATATCCAGAGGATTTTAGGAATTTTTCTAGGTTTATGAGCCTATCTATAGGAAACCGTTAATTTAATACCACATAATTATTCATTGCATTATTAAATATTTAAAATAAAATAAAATGATTGATTAATTTTATTTCTTAAAAAAATAACAAAAATATAACTTTTACTACTGACCTGCGCTGGTCGATATTATGCATTTCCTAGTTTAATGTCACTACTCTTAATGCAATAGTATCCTCACATTTCTGATCTAGAATACCATTAAAATTTTATTCTACTTTATTATTTAAACTAATCATGTGCACTATTTAAATGTTTAATTTATTTAGAACATTTATTCTGGGCACCCTAGGCCTCAGAATCACATGTCGTCACAAATCTTGGTCTCATAAATATTCTATATAATATTTTAAAATAATACTTGGAAAATATGATGCATTTAAAAACTACTTTAGTACTAAAAAATTAGATGAATTTGGAAGATATTTCTAAAACATTGAAACATGAAATTTTGTACATGGGATAAACAATGTAGAAATTCCATAATGTATAAAACATTTCCAAAATTTTATATGGATTCAAATGGTGAAATGGATATTGGAATAAAATTTCTATTATTACAAAAAATAATCAGACTTTTCCATTGAAAAACATTTAAAAATATAGTATCACTGACCTAGAATGAAATAACTTTTCTGCATTTATCTAAATAACTCTTCTTCCTAAAAAATTTTTCATTATGTGTTTCAGTTTAGAAATAAAATTATATAATATTTTCTTAACCAAATATGGTTCAATTAACTTACATTATCCTAAATCATACAATCAAGGTTGTGTTCGACACCACATCCCATATGATTCCTTTAAATTATCCATTTTTATAATAGAATAAAAAATATTATTGTAAGAAAAAAGAAAAATAATATTAATTCAAAACTCTCTGGTAATCCATTGAGTATAAGTGAATAATATCTTCTTAGATATGATTCATCTTCTCAGAATGTCCATTAGATTGAAAATGAAAAGATGTCAAGAAATTTAATTTAATACCCCATTACATTGGATGTCCTTTCTAAAAATTGGATGTGAATCTATGATCACAGACTGTTACAATAGAGAGATGAACTAAATGTTTTGTAATAATATCTTTTAGATATAGTCTATAATTATCATTTAAATACACTATATCTCCAATGAAATTTAAATATGGAGATTTATTTAATTGAACAACATTTACCCAAATCAAATGTTTACCTTGATTTTTATTTGTCAATCCCACCATGAAATTGATTGATAAACTCTATCATCTACACTCTATAATTGGAAACTATTGCCTCACCCCATTTGGTAAATTTCTCTCTACATTAAACTATTGAAAAGATAAACACATCATAGTAAATTAATCAAAACCTATTTTCATCAAATCCCACCTATAATACTATCGAAGGTCTCTATACAACTTAGTGATTATCATTTGAATAGAAAATAGAGAAATACAGGATTTAGTGAACTACAATTTGCTCAAATGTAAATCAAAAATAAAAATACATTTTTCCAAAATCATAAAACACATTCTTCGTTGATATTAAAATCATGAAACATATTATTTTAAATGAATTATACATTTTATTTCAATGATTGATCCTCCTTCTATGCCCTATTTATTCTTTCTAAAATTGTAATCCACACCGAATCATGAATTAAAATAAGGTTTGTATTCCCCTACAAAACATCTAGGACAAAATTCATCAAATAATTAACCAAATCCCAAACCCCAAATGTAACATTTTTATTGATGAATAACATTTTTGGCTCAAGGAATAGACCACCTTGTTTTTGTTTATAGGATAATAATGAATTGGAAAATAATTATATTGGATTAGGTCCAATAATCTTCATATGTCTTAAGTTAAACATTTTCAAAGAGAATATATACTTCAAATGTTTGGGTTCTGTTTTTATTACACACACGAATCCAAATAAATAATGCCTCCAAATTCTAAATTAAAAAAACAGAAATTAGTAATTCCAAATAAATTGTCGATTAATTTAACTATTGATTTTTTAAATGATTTTAAGCATAATCATATTCCATTTTAATATACATCAGAAAATAAACAAGTACATTTAATGAAGAATCACTATATAAAAAAATTATCCATTTCTTAAATGAAGGGAAAACTGGGGAATTGAAAAATCTTCTATAGAATTTTTAAAAACTAACCTTAAATTATTATTTCCTGATAAACTGAATTCCATTTCATGTAAAATTTGATAGTGTTCTAGATAACTAAGAAATTTTTTCAGAAAACCATCATTACTGTAACAGCCCGAGATTTTATGAAAAATATTCTTTTTAATTTTATTAATGTCTTGTTTTTTACGCTACACCAAAAGGAGCTTTCACAACACGCATCCTTGACTTGCCTTGCATTACACGCAATCACAACCTTCCTCGATAGCGTGTGTAGTACGCAATACTGAGTTTCACGAAACAACCATATGCTATTAAAATATTATTAAAACTAGCCATTATGAATAGTAATAACCACTTTTTAAATTTTAGAAATTTCAGCTCTCAAAATGGACTTCATTTTTGGATTCGGAGTATCGAATTTAGCCTAAGGTGAAATTTTGGTAATTTTCGGATAACTTTCATATTCTGATGAATAGTCAAAATTACTAAATTATAATTAAAAACAGCTTTTTTAATCGAAATAATTAATAGTGATAAATCATTAATTTGAGTGTTTTTAAAGTATATTTAGAATATATTTTTACAATTTAATACAATGTTGGTCATTGGATGTAATTTCACATTTAAACCAGACATAATCAAGTGTCAATCTTTTGATAGATATTGTTTCTTAAAAACACGCTATTTGTTTTAACAGCGGGATTTAATTATAAAATTAATTAATGCAATTTCTATGTCATTAATTTGGTAAAATAGACTTCATTTTTTAATTCGGAATATGAAATATAGCTTAGGATGAAATTTTGGCATTGTTCTGAAAAAACATCAATTTTTGATGAATAGTGAAACTACTAAGTGGTAGTTACAAAACTGAATTTTTCATAAAACTTAATTTTACCGCTTCTGTGAATGGAATTTCAATAATCCGAGAGTCACGGTTGATGTCAGTAAGTAAAATGTGGGTCAATGAGATGAAAATAATTTTTGGTGAATAGTAACTTTTTACTTTTATTTACCCCGGCTAAAAGTAAATAGGGTAATTAAGGGTAAGAATTATATTAATATTACCCTAACACATGTCCTAATTCTATTGGAAAAGTGTATCTCGACCAAAAACAACCTTAAGTGTAAAATATTATCATTTAGGCCCACTTGGATTAGATTAGGACATTTATTATTATTTAATTCTAAGAAGAGTTAAAAGAGTTAATATCAAAGTATATTTACAAAATCATTTTTAATATAGGGTTGTACATAAGATAAATTCGATTGTAAATATTCATTATAAATATAAAAATATTTTCTACATGATGGTATTTTATTTGTAATTTTTAGAAATCAAATAATTTAATTTATTTATGACACAAAGATGATGCAATAATTATCTTATTAATGAAATATTGACATAATTGATATTATAAATACCAAAATAAATGTAATTTAAGACTTTTTATGAATTACACTAACTTTATAGGTTACTATGATATATTAGTGTTGATTTAATCAACTTCATTCGAACATATAATTCTGTTATGACTTTCACAAAAATCATATATCAAATAGTGTAAAAATTGACACAAAATAGTTTTTAAATCTAATATTATATTATTAATTGTTATTTTATTCCTAAAAATCTAAGGTTCGGCCAAATGACTTAGATATGGATATATATATATTAATAATAAACAATTTGGGGTTCGTTTGGCATGTTATAGTAAGTGTATTAACCATATAGTGAAAGAAAACAAAAAGACATGGTAAAAGATAAATTATTTAACTTAGAGTTAAATCTAATTGATAAGGCTAAAATAATACACTAAACCTCTCTAAATCCTATTGGTTGATAGGATTTCGACCCATCCCCACTTTAGCTTCGAAATAAGACCCTTTGGAACCATTATAAACCGATTTTGTCTTTAATATATAATAATATATTGAGATATTCCTAAGGTGCCCCTCTCCTCCCTTATAAAAGTGCACCTCCTCCCCCTCCTCCACACACCAATATGAGCACTCAAGCTCGTCCAACCCCTGCCATTTTCTCCTCTCCACTTCCCTAGAATAATCCTAGAGGCCCTGGTCTTCTTCAAAGACCAATCTTAGTTCCCTAAGTGGAGGATTCAAAGAGGCGTTCCAAAGAAGAGGTAATATCCATTACCGATCTTTTCAATTTCTTTCTTCTTAAACGTCTTCTTCTTTAGTTGTTTCCTGATAAAGTAATAACATCAGTATTACATACATACTGATATGTTATTATAAATATTAATCAACCCTAATTCACCTTCTATCCATCCTACGGAAAAATGAAATCACCGCGCGTGCGTACATACGGAATACCGTCTCCACGCCATGGTGTAATCTATTTTCCACCATCACCTTACAAGGATGGGTATATTGGTGTAATGAGTAACTATTTATGATTATTATAAAGTGATATTGATACTGAAATAGTATACATACACATCAACACAATTCCAAGACCATGAGAACGATATCATCGCTCGTGCGTACGTACGGACTACCGTCTCCACGACGCGATGAGATTCATTCTCAATGATTAACCATTCATGAATGATTATAAAGTATATATAATAAGTACTAATGAAATATATGAACTGATAATGATACAGTAATTATTTATATTTATATGTATGTCATCTACTTAATTCCATTCAATTAAATAAGGAAACGAAAACAGCGTTCATGCGTACGTACGGACTACCGTCTCCATGAACGGTGTATTTCTTACCATTTACTGATTTATTCTATATGTATATTCTGAATATATATATATATATATATAAATCATGTTTTATATTCTATAATTAACTAATCATGATCTATGTAATCATATGAATAATTACAAGTTAAAAAACACGAACGACAAATGAGACGATTTTACCCAAAATGCTACTTTAACATTAATTTACAAAAGAAAGGGTAATATAAAGTCATAAGTGGACCATATATGATATAATAACAATGAATATGATTCTGTAATAATTCAATAACATGATTTAAATCATTATACAGGAGGTTTGGACACTTACAAAGCAAGTCGGACCTAAGGTAAGGGAAAATATCACAATCTCATTTTTATGCGAGATTGTTTATACTTTGGCATTTACTGGGGTGTATTTTATCATCCAAATCCATGTTTCATCAATATGTAATATTATTTCCATCCACCTACAATTTTTTAAATCCATTTTTACCCTTCGGTGAGTTTTTAGTAATATGTATGAAAGGAATCTTTTGTCGTTTTTCGTACGAGGTACTTTTTGACTTTTCCGACAAAAGTACGAAGAATGTTTTTTTAACTTATATGGCATGAATGGAGTTTTAAAACATTATTTACATGAATATTACTTTATAAGTTTTCAAGTTTATTTTTAATCAACTTCTTTTAGTTTATAATTGTATGACATGTTAAGAAAAGAAAAGTGTTTTTGAAGTAGAAAGGATATTTTCCTCAAGAATGGAGTTCAAATGTTTTATTAAAGTTATTTTACGTCTAAGATAATATAGGGTTATTTTTTTATCCCTATTATTACTTTGATTTGATTATGTTGTGAGGGATTTATTTTTATGAAGTCATTTACCTTATATGATTTGTTTTATGATGTCATGATGTTTCAAGAATCCAATTTTTGTTACATGTGTTATGCGATGATGTATGATTTAGGATTATGTGGCACACATAAGAAAGGATTCATTTTAAGATGGGTGGGACCTATATCTCCCTCCAATGAATTGGGTAAAGATTTTATATCTCATGAGATAGACATGGCTGGAACGGTAGGTTATACCGGTTCAGTGAAACAGGACTGAAACGAGGGTGACTCGGTTCAGAAAGGGACATTGTCCACTAAGATAGTCTTGGAAATGAGTCTTGACTAACAAGAAATGATTCTCTATGATTATGTGTGTATGCCACAAAGTTCCATGTTTTACGTTAGGATTATTGTGATTTCATTTCACTACTATGATTTATCCCATGTTATGAAATTATGCTCTCTTTTGCATGTTAATATTTCCAAAAGTTATGTTCTTATGAATATGATGTGATTGATTTTTTTTTGTTTACCCTTACTGAGCATTCGAGCTCACCCTTTTATGTTTTCTTTTCCCCATGATATAAAGAAAGGTTTTAGGTAAAAAAAGTGAGATCTTTATGGGAGATATTGAAGATCTTTCACCACGATTAGAAAATTACGTTCCGAGTTTCCAAAGACACTAAACTATTACGATCCTTGTGTGTGTGTTTTTGTTATGTACCAAGTATTCCGCAAAAGTAATGTAATGTCCATGTACGACAAGCTTCAGGTCTCTACAGTTGGTATCAAGGGAAAAGTTTAGTCATCCTTTGGAAACTAGGATGCAAAAACGTTAGTAAGATCCCTAGAGATATTTCTTAGGTATGTCTAGGGATGTCCCTAAGGATAAGTATACGTATAGGATATAATCCTAGAACTATGATAACGATCTTATAATTTAACCTAAGATGTTAGATATTAAGGGTACTCCCCCTTTACTATGTTGTTTTCCCTAGCATTATTTTGCCTCTCGCACTATTCTTTTTGGGTTTTAGAAAATGGCTGGAAACAAGATGATTCACAATAATGGAAGATATGATGGAAAATGGAATGATATTCTTCATGAGAAACCAAATGAAATGGGATTTTGAAGTCCAAACATCATTATTATGCTGAATCAGCAATCTCATAATATGATCAATAAAGTAAAATTTGGTAAGTTTCCTGACTCGACTAATAAAAGAAAGATGGAGTTTCACGGTGATCATAGAAGAAAGAAAGTTCAATTTCCCCTATGTAAATCATGTGGGAAGAGGCATCAAGGAGAATGTTTCAAGGGAACTGGAAGATGCTTTGGGTGTGGGAAAGAAGGACACAAAGCAAGTAAGTGCAAAGGAAAAGGGTCAGTTAACACCATGGATGAGGATAATGGTATTGCTACAACATAAAAAATGGTTAAGTGTTTTAAATGTGGAATGTACGGGCCTTATGCAAACAAATGACCTAAGGGAAAGACTCCCGAAGAGAATCAGTATAGTCATATGGGTAGTATTTATGTTGATAATGATGAAGAGACTACAAATGATATGTGAGATGAAAGAATTGTTGAAGCTCGGTCAATGGTTTAAGAATGTAGTGGAATGATTACATGTTTATCATGTGTAATGTTGTATAAGAAATCTCATGGTACTATGGAATAAAGAGACATCTAAGGATTGTTACACTGTTGTCTTTCCTTGAGTTATGAAAGTGTATGATTAATGGTACCACTATCCATGAAAGGTTATTTTTGAAATTTAGATGATATGCGCATAATGAAGGAATAATAAGATAATGAGGTATTTGATTGTATTCATGAGCTCATGACTGATATAAGGAGAAGGTTATAGCATGGATTGAGTATAGAGAATTTTTGGATTTTGGTATGTGGAAAGAGTTAACTTCTAACTGCATTCATGTTTTCACTAAGGTTCAATGAGTATTCAAGAGAATACATGATTAAGGCCATTGAATGTTTGGAATGTGACCAACAAGACATTTCTTATGATATATGGGGATTAACGACAGTATTAAATCTCTGGTAATCGTTTTCACTATATTATGAGAGTGGACTACAGTATTATGGATAAGCCTAATGATTAGAATGGATTATGTTGGACATAAGTTAGTATTGTTTAAGGATAGAAGATTTTAGATATTATTGATTGGATGTTATAGTAATGTAGTTTTAGAAAAAGGACAACCTGCAGGATGGGTGACAGCCATCGCGTCAGACAAGGCTGTGGAAATCGAACCCACAACCGAAGTGCGACTGGCCTTTATCGCCTACCACTGGCCTACAGGAAGTCCCTGTTTAGTAGAAACTAGTTTTATTATATTAAGTTGTATGACATATGACGTATAAGTCCATTTTAGGAACCATATATGATTAATCTCACTATAGATCGACTTACGTATATAATTTTTTTTCTAACCTTTTGTTTGAGACAGATGGAATGACCCGTCATTCTATCACATGATCTGCTAACACTTCACGAATAAAAAATTTAACTTCATTTATTTAAGAGATGAAGTATAAATTGTTAAAGGCACGAACAACAGTGAGATTGTACCAAAATAAAGTAAGTATTTATTCTAAGTCAAATTCTTTAACTTTAGGGAAACGATCTTGAAAACCAAAAATGTTGTCCTAGTGATCTTATATCTGATGAATCAGATGGTACCTTAGATCGTCACAAATTTATGGCTTTGTGATTTCTGGCTTTTCCATAGCCATGTTCTCTACCACTCTCCATCAGAACATGATGGTTAGATTTTTCTTCCATATCAATATTTTCACCTATGTGGAAACCCAGTGATTAGTTTATTTGGGTAACCGTTACATTTCATACTTTTGTTTTTAAAGATTGGTTTTGATATTCCTTTTTACGATGTGGGTTTCTATTAAAGAAACTTTCGAATAGTAAACCATTTATAACCCCGACGAATTTCGAGGGCGAAATTCATTTTAAGGGGGGTAGAATGTAACAGAACGATATTTTATGAAAAATATTCTTTTTAATTTTATTAATGTCTTGTGTTGTACGCTACACCAAAAGGAGCATGCAGAACACGCATCCTTGACTTGCCTTGCATTACACGCAATCGCAACCTTCCTCGATAGCGTGTGTAGTACGCAATACTGAGTTTCACAAAACAACGATATGCTATTAAAATATTATTAAAACTAGTCGTTATGAATAGTAATAACCACTTTTTAAATTTTAGAAATATTAGCTCTCAAAATGGACTTCATTTTTGGATTCGGAGTATCGAATTTAGCCTAAGGTGAAATTTTGGTACTTTTCAGATAACTTTCATATTCTGATGAATAGTGAAAATTACTAAATTATAATTAAAAACAACATTTTTAATCGAAATAATTAATAGTGATAAATCATTAATTTGATCGGTTTTAAAGTATATTTAGAATATATTTTTACAATTTAATACAATGTTGGTCATTGGATGTAATTTCACATTTAAACCATACATAATCAAGTGTCAATCTTTTGATAGATATTGTTTCTTAAAAACACGCTATTTGTTTTAACAGCGGGATTTAATTATAAAATTAATTAATGCAATTTCTATGTTATGAATTAGGTAAAATAGACTTCATTTTTGAATTCGGAATATGAAATATAGCTTAGGATGAAATGTTGGCATTGTTCTGAAAAAACATCAATTTTTGATGAATAGTGAAACTACTAAGTGGTAGTTAAAAAACTGAATTTTTCATAAAACTTAATTTTACCGCTTCTGTGAATGGAATTTCAAAAATCCGAGAGACACGGTTGATGTCAGTAAGTAAAATGTGGTTCAATGAGATGAAAATAATTTTTGGTGAATAGTAACTTTTTTACTTTTATTTACACGGTTAAAAGTAAATAGGGTAATTAAGGGTATAAATGATATTAATATTACCCTAACACATTTTCTAATTCTATTGGACAAGTGTATCTCGACAAAAAACAACCTTAAGTGTAAAATATTATCATTTAGGCCCACTTGGATTAGATTATGACATTTATTATTATTTAATTCAAAGAAGAGTTAGAAGAGTTAAAATCAAAGTATATTTACTAAAACATTTTTAATATAGGGTTGTACATAAGATAAATTCTATTGTAAATATTCATTAGAAATATAAAAAGATTTCCTACATGATGGTATATTATTTGTAATTTTTAGACATCAAATAATTTAATTTATTTATGACACAAAGATGATGCAGTAATTATCTTATTAATGAAATATTGACATAATTGATATTATAAATACCGAAATAAATGTAATTTAAGAATTTTTATGAATTACACTAATATTATAGGTTACTATGATATATTATTGTTGATTTAATCAACTTTTTTCGAACATATAATTCTGTTATGACTTTCACAAAAATCATATATCAAATAGTGTCAAAATTGACACAAAATAGTTTTTAAATCTAATATTATATTATTAATAGTTATTTTATTCCTAAAAATCTAAGGTTCCGCCAAATTACTTAGATAAGGATATATATATTAATAATAATCAAATTGGGGTTCGTTTGGCATGTTATAGTAAGTGTATTAACCATATAGTGAAAGAAAACAAAAAGACACGGTAAAAGTTAAATTATTTAACTTAGAGTTAAATATAATTGATAAGGTTAAAATAATACCCTAAACTTGTCCAAATCCTATTGGTTGATAGGATTTCAACCCATACCCACTTTAGATTCGAAATAAGACCCTTTGGAACCATTATAAACCGATTTTGACTTTAATATAAAATAATATTTTTGAGATATTCCTAAGGTGCCCCTCTCCTCCCTTATAAAAGGGCACCTCCCCCCCTCCTCCACACACCAATTTGAGCACTCAAGCTCGGCCAAACCCTACCATTTTCTCCTCTCCACTTCCCTATAATAATCCTAGAGGCCCTGGTCTTCTTAAAAGACCAATCTTAGTTCCCTAAGTGGAGGATTCAAAGAGGCGTTCCAATGAAGAGGTAATATCCATTGCCGATCTTTTCAATATCTTTCTTCTTAAACTTCTTCTTATTTAGTTGTTTCATGATAAAGTAATAACATAAGTATTACTTACATACTGATATGTTATTATAAATATGAAACAACCCTAATTCACCATCTATCCATCCTATGGAAAAATGAAATCACCGCGCGTGCGTACGTACGGAATACCGTCTCCACGCTGTGGTGTAATCTATTTTCCACCATCACCTTAAAAGGATGGGTATAATGGTGTAATGAGTAACTATTTATGATTATTATAAAGTTATATTTATACTGAAATAGTATACATACACTTCAACACAATTCCACGACCATGAGAACGATATCATCGCTCGTGCGTACGTACGGACTGCCTTCTCCACGACGCGATGAGATTCATTCTCAATGATTAACCATTCATGAATGATTATAAAGTATATATAATAAGTACTAATGAAATATATTACCTGATAATGATACAGGAATTATTTATATTTATATGTATGTCATCTATTTAATTCCATTCAATTCAATAAGGAAACGAAAACAGCGTTCATGCGTACATATGGACTACCGTCTCCATGAACGGTGTATTTCTTTCCATTTACTGATTTATTATATATGTATATTCTGAATATATATATATAAATCATGTTTTATATTATGGAATTAAGTAATCATGATATAAGTAATCATATGAATAATTACAAGTTAAAAACACGAACGACAAATGAGACGATTTTACTCAAAACGCTACTTTAACATGAATTTACAAAAGAACGGGTAATATAAAGTCATAAGTGGACCATATATGATATAATAACAATGAATATGATTCTGGAATAATTCAATAATATGATTTAAATCATTATACAGGAGGTTCGGACACTTACAAAGCAAGTCGGACCTAAGGTAAGAGAAAATATCAAAATCTCATTTTTATCCGAGATTATTTATACTTTGGCATTTACTGGGGTGTATTTTATCATCCACATCCATGTTTCATCAATATGTAATATTATTTCCATCCACCTAAAATTGTTTAAATCCATTTTTACCCTTCGGTGAGTTTTTAGTAATATGTATGAAAGGAATCTTTTGTTGTTTTTCGTACGAGGTACTTTTTGACTTTTCCGACAAAAGTACGAAGAATGTTTTTTTTAACTTATATGGCATGAATGGATTTTTAAAACATTATTTCCATGAATATTCCTTTATAAGTTTTCATTTTATTTTTAATCAACTTCTTTTAGTTTATAATTGTATGACATGTTATGAAAATAAAAGTGTTTTTGAAGTAGAAAGGATATTTTCTTCAAAAATGGAGTTCAAATGTTTTATCAAAATTATTTTACATCTAAGATAATATAGGGTTCTGTTTTTATCCCTATTATTACATTGATTTGATTATGTTGTGAGGGAATTATTTTTATGAAGTCATTTACCTTATATGATTTGTTTTATGATGTCATGATGTTTCAAGAATCCCATTTTTGTTACATGTGTTATGTGATGATGTATGATTTATGATTATGTGGAACACATAACAAAGGATTCATTATAAGATGGGTGGGACCTATATCTCCCTCCCATTCATTGGATAAAGAATTTATATCTCATGAGATAGACATGGATGGAACGGTAGGTTATAACGGTTCAGTGAAACATGACTGAAATGAGGGTGACTCTGTTCAGAAAGGGACTTTGTCCACTAAGATAGTCTTGGAAATGAGTCTTGACAAACAAGAAATGATTCTCTATGATTATGTGTATATGACATAAAGTTCCATGTTTTAAGTTATAATTATTGTGATTTCATTTCACTGTTATGATTTATCCCATGTTATTAAATTATGCTCTCTTTTCCAGGTTAAGATTTTCAAAAGTTATGTTCTTATGAATATGATGTGATTGATTTTTTTTTGTTTACCCTTACTGAGCATTCGAGCTCACCCTTTTATGTTTTCTTTTCCCCAGGATATAAAGAAAGGTCTTAGGTAAAAAAAAGGGATATCTTTATGGGAGATATTAAAGATCATTCACCACGATTAGAAGATTACGTTCCGAGTTTCCAAAGACACTAAACTATTACGATCATTCTGTGTGTGTTTTTGTTATGTACAAGTATTCCTCAAAAGTAATGTAATGTCCATGTACGTCAAGCTTCTGGTCTCTACAACTACTAACACAGTATATATGAAAACTATGAATCACACTGGCAATATTTGGTTATTTCTACTCTTTTTCATATTTATCTAAAAGGGTCAATAGTTATTCCATCTGTTGATAAAATATTTCCTGGAAATGAAATTTTTTGCAAAAAAAGTTCAGCCTCACTAAAAATATCACATAGTTTCATTTTAATTAAAGTTTTACAAAAAAATACTTATATTATGTTAATGTTCCTCTTACTTTTTATAATTTACCAAAATATCATTTTTGAACACAACCCAAAAATTATCCAAAAACTTATAGAAAACTATATTCATAAGATTCATAAATACATGATGTGCATTAGATAACCTGAAGAAAATAAGTAATATCTCATAATTCCAATACATCATATGAAATTATGTTTAATGAATGTCAACCACCATCAGATTTTGCTGATGATACCCAGATCTCAGATCCATCTTCAAAAAAACATAGAGCATCCTAGAGATGATCAAGAAAATCATTGATATGTGAATATGATATTTTGTTATATATTTTTATGTAATTTAAATTTCTATAATAAATTAAATGACTCATGGAAGCATATTTTTTCACATATAAAATAGAAGAACCATATGGTGATGTTAATGTTCAAATGAACCGTTTATCAATAAATTATTGGAATTGGTTTTTAAATTCCATATGATCGAATATAGCTATTTTATAAAGAGTTTTATAAAAAATCATAGAATCATGTACCAAATCAATAGTAAATTATAATTCCCAATCAATAACAAAAAAAAGGATATTTATTTATAAAAACATCTATAAATGTTTTCATTATTGGGACTTCACTAATCCAAAATTATTTTTTTTTTTCAATAAAATGGGAAAGATAAATTTTTCTACCTTCAATTATTGATTTCTCAGCTTCTTGGTATGTCATTAAATATATGATGTCATTGAGTGAAACATTCATGGCATTATAAAATATTTTTTCATGATTATATGAAATTTAATACTTACCAAAAATGATATCAAACTATAATATGGTTATTTCAATAATATTTGTAGGAAAACCCATCCCACTAATGAAAATAAGAAGATTCTAATAAATATTTGTTAACCTAGTACTTAAACTAGGAGTTTTAAACCAAATTTATATCATTATTTCATAAAATGATATAACTAATTAATTATGAAATTTTATATAAATGAATGATTGGAATGATCGAAAATCAAATAGAGTATTCATATTATTTGAATAAACTAATAAAATACCTATCAACACATAATTTAATTGTTTAACATCATCTATTGCTATAGGAAAATATTTTTCGACACTAATTTTCATATAATATTTTTGGTTTCCACTCTTCGTAATCCTCATTGGACAAATATTTTCATAATGGCCTCACTCATTAAAATTATGACATATTATTATTTTCCATTCATTTATTTTTTGATCATATTCCTTTCAGTTAATAACCATATGAACAATATTACCACATCAGATTCAGTAACTATACATTAAAAGAGATTTTTCATGATTCTTTTTACCAAACTTCTTAGAAGATGTGAATTTTCTTTTCATAACTCCAAATTCGTTGTCGAATTCTTTCCCATAGCATACAAACTGAACATATTTATTTTATTATTGTAATGGGACACATGATCATTGGAAAACTCCATTTCTACCTTCTGAAAATATCCAATAAGTTCATAAGATCTCTAGAACTCATGAAAATCCAATTCCATATGATATCATGTCTTCAATAATGAGTAAAACTAATTTATATTTATATCAATATATTAGATAAATTTTTGGATGTACAACAGCAATAATGTTATGTTTTAATCTTATACAACCAAATAATATTCCACCTTATATAAAATTCCCACACATGTTTTTCAATCCCATATTGATCTGTCTTATGAAAATATTCCTCAGAAAATATATTAAATGAATATCATTCCAAATCATAAATATCTTTACCATCCCTAATATCCATTACCAATTAACACCAGTTATAACCTTATCCATCAAAATAATAAATTGAAAGAGTTGTCTTTGTGTTATCTGTACATCCCATGACATCATATATACTCTTTAATGATTTAATCTATCATTAGGCTATCAAGGGGCCAGATAATCCTCATAATGGTGGGGTGAGGGTGTATAAAATGATCCAAAATTATTATTTTCATATAGGTTATATATAGTTTCTATATTTTATAGGCAACACCAGTATTTATATCCATAATCAGTATAGACTACAGTACAAAAAAACTACTCATTTATACTTCCAACCATCTGAGGATGCATATTCGAAAAGATATTTTCCTCTTGAGGGGTTCCAACTATAGCATCCATGTATTCTTTGTAGAAAACCATTCTAAAAAATATACAAGATATTGTGGAACATTGTAATAAAAAAATATTATATCAACTTAAATTAACCATAAAGTTGCATATTTTAATGTAATGCTATTAATATTATCGTAAAACCTAATTTTATATAAAAATTTCATATGATACAAAATATTAGAACCCAACCATAAATCATCCCAAAATATTTAGTTAACACAATAATTTTACATTTTCTTATATTGAGGATCATTTAATAATTAGAAGATTATAAAATTTGGTAAAAAATAATTCATAGAACAAACCATAAAATATAAAGTTGAAACATCCGATAAATATATATTTTTCAACCATATAATCATTTTAAAAAATAAAACTAGATATATTTTATGAAAACACATCATGGGTATCTATATAAGTTCTTCTTATCCCTTAAAAATCCTTAAGTCACATGAATTAAATTCTAAAATGTGGGATGAATATTAAAATATTATTAAGGGATATAAAAATAAGGAAACCATTATACCACTTATAAATATATAAAATATTTTTATACTTTAACATGATGTAAACTTTTTCACCTTAATATGTAGTAAATATTTTCCATTGATAAAAAGCTTATTTCATACATTTTTTATAAACACAAGAATACCACAAAACCCATAAAAATGTTATAAAATAGATAAAGGTATCTATGAACATAATTATAATTAATACTCTTATAATTTGAATAACTATATGGTTTAATTCCATACATTTAATTATATAAAATAGAATATCCATATAACAAACTTCCATACCCAAAGCATTTGACGAATATCATGGATCCACACATCATTGGTTGATCACAGGACCATCTATCATTGGATTATTATAGATATACCCATCATTGTTATATTAATGATCATCCTATAAAATGATTAATCACTTTTTACATAATCATAACTCATTAACAAATTTAATTTTCAATATTCAATAAAAAATATTAAATATCAATCACAAGAAATGATATCAAGATATAAGAATAATAAATCCATTTTGAAATGAAAATTTTAAAGAAAAAATACCCAAAATGGATTGTTATTCCTTTAAGAAAACAAGAAATATTACAACATAATCCCAAAGTAAAATATTTCCAATGATAGTAGAAAAGTCATTGTCGCTTTGTAAATTTATTATATAACATTATCTTAGTCATTTGTCAAAACATTATGTATAATGTATGAAAAAAATATTCAATTACAAATCATTTGAATGAAATTAAATATGAAGATTAAATTTTATTTATAACCCTATTAATAACATAATATAATATATAAGAAGAATAATATTTGGAATATTGACGTGAGGAATGTATTACATCTTTAAACATTGAAAGCATCACATACCACTTTGAAAATTTAAATCACATTGTACATGAAAGATAATAATATTAAATAAAACATTAAATAACAAGAAGATTTATGAAATATGAATATATGGTCCTTTATATATTACTTATAAAAGAATAAATGTACATATAATCATGAAATTACCTTCAAATAAAGATGGGGGAAAAATCCCTCAACGTGGGCCTGACTTGTCTAGATTGTCATTAACATTCTATATAATAAAATTATATTAATTATATACAATCATGGTAATTTTTTATTAAATTTTTACATTTATTTCACTTATAAATGTGTTTTATATAAATATTTAAATAATTATGTTTACGTTAGGTGTTTGGAAAATATTCTCTTTATATGTCAAAATGAAATTAGTATGACAATCATTGCAAAAGTTGTATTTATATGAATTTATCATGATTAATAACCATGAAATAATTATCATATATATAAATCAGTTACAATTTTAAAACTATTAATGAATGATGGTTATGAAAAATGATACAATGTTACAATAATGGAGATGTTTGGCCGTATGTATCCATGTGTAACGTTATCATTTTTCAAAAAAAATTATGGAAAGAAGGAAAATATAAATTTATCATTACAAAATGATAAATAAATATTATATTATATATTATTTAATAACATATTCTTATATATATTGTTCTATTGCTGTAAAAGGAATCACATTTCTTCGAGGAAGTAGAAGTCAACACGACCACAAACAACGTTATCAAATTTTCAGTGTGTGGAATTTTTTTAAATAAAATGATTTTTTATATTTCAATAAAATTAGAAACGTAATTAATATAATATATAAATTATTTATTTAAAATATATTAATTACACCCATTCCATTTATGTTCAATTTATTGTGTGAATTTATCAAATCTATTTAACGAGGCGAGAATCCATACATCCACAATTGACGTTATAATATTTATAAAAAATATAGTGTAAGAAGGCATGTGTTATAAAATAAATATATAATAATAATTAAATATTAAATAATATATATATTATAAAAATAGTTTCCACAATAATTTCCAACCACAAACTATGGTAATGGAAATCAAACAACATTTTTTCTACGTAGTACTCCACCATACACATGAATGATATATGTTTTACCCATTAGATGAATATGTGATTAATTGTAGGTATAAATATTATAGTAAAAATATTCAATTATTTTTATTATTTTTATTATATTAGGTATGCATGGAATAATAGTATTTCAGGATGTGTATAATGAAAATAGAATAAAAGAGTTTGAGTAAATGAGTTACCTCTTATTTAGGTAACTCCATTTGGTTTGCACCGAAGGGATTCCATGGATTAATTTATGATACATTATAATATTATAGATATTGTGAATTTATTTCTATTAGCTATTTATATATAAATTTTTTAATCTAATGTTAATTGAGAAGTGGGAGGAAGAGGGAGTGGGTGTGTTTCATTTTATTGTATGAGGGAGGGGCATTTTTGTAAATTTTTTAAAAAAGAAATTCCATCAACGTTTTTCCCATGTCATGTATTTCCAATAATGGTAATAATTTGGTAAAATTTGGTATACTGTCTTAATATAGATATTCAATTTATTTTGGAAAATATAATATTTATTAGGTCCATTAGATTGTGGTTTAATCCCTTATTATGATAATTTTTTCTCTAAAAATTTGAATGTAATTTTAATAACGTTAACTAATATTTTTTTCAAAAAAATTGATAACATTATTATTCATTATAAATTATATTTATTACACATAATGATTCCTTTTTTTCATATTTCAATAATTAATGTAGTATAAAATAAGTTAAAAATGTTTTCACAAATGGGACGAAAATGCATGTTTTTTAGTGTAAAATCATTTAAAAGTTTGATAAGTTCTTATATACAATTTTAATGTAAAATTTATTCAACTTACCTATGTTAGTTTATATGATATAAAAAATATATCATTATAATTTAAAACATACTAAATATTTATATAACTATACAATAAAATTGTTCGATAAAACAGTTTTGATTAATAAATATATATTTTTCACTATTAATCAAAATATAAATTTTCAAACAAATATAATAAATATACAAAAAGTAAATTTTTATATTTATATTCCAAAAAAGTAGTTTATTTTTTCATATAAAACTATAAAAATAGTCAAAATTTAGATTTCAAATGGTTTGTCCACTAAAAAGAGGTAAAAAAACTTTTTAAAAATATTCATCTTTTAATGACAAAAATTGGATTTAATATTATAATAATAATGTTAAAATTATTTGTTGAATGTAAATGCATTTTATTCACATATTCAAACAAAAAATATATATCCCTATTCGTTGTTGAGGATACATTTTCAAGGTGATTACTACAACTAAAAATAATAATATCATCATTATATTATTGGTCGATATAAATTAGACTTTCATGTTATCTGTGATTATAAAAAAATTCATTGTTGCATGCCATGTACGATACTTGAGATAGTATCCCATTTGACATAAAATTTATATCAAATTAATAAATATTAATCACTATAATGATGACTTACTCTACCATTACATGGGAAGTTACACCATCCCTAATTCAAACATGGTATTCAATTATGAAATTTTTGATATGAATGAACCCACACTTGTAGTGTAAATCTATTCTCATGATATTAGTAAAAATGAATGTATAACTATAGGATTGGTTGTTTCTTGTGGTTGAATAAGAAAATTAATCTATCTCTATGGGATTTGGCTTCCCATTAGACTTTTTGATATTTAAATCCTCCATATTTTCATTTTGGGAGAATATCTTAATGATAACATAATGATGTTGTCATTCTATTGGGATATTATATGGCTTGGTTGTTGTTTTTTATTGGATTGAAACCATGGAAAATGTTTTCAACATAGAAATTCATTTCTTTTGATTTTGATGTTCCCCAATTAGTAGTATGACTTCATCTATAAATTGGTTGATGGATAACTATCACTATGAGAATATTAAATTTTCCTTTATTGATTTTTTTTAAAATGATGAGTAATTTATGTGGAATATTATTCACTAAATGATACTTTATCACCAAACACAATTATATTATTTACATTTTAGTTAATTTTTTGTGATGTTGATGTTTAGATAGTATAGTAAATCCTTCCTTATAAATAAACCATTATTTTAATGATTAATTCTTTATTTTTACCCATATTCTAGCATGTACATATTGAAGGATTCATCCATGATTCATCATAAATATCTAACGTTACTATCATCATTGTAGGAAAGTAATTAATTTTAATTAAAAGATTTATGATATCTATTTGGACAATAGACTATGAAGATGACCTATAATTATTGTTTTTCAAGAATACTTTTTGATCTATCAACATAACATATGGAACATGATGAATAACCATGTAGTAGTTTTTCCTTAAAACATTATATAATATATGAGTTATATAAACTACATGATAAATCATGTGTTTAAAAAATTATCATGTTTTAAATAGTATTTACATAGACAACCTCAAATCAGTTATAAACCACCCAATATTTCATAATAAAATTTCATTAAATATTAATAAAATAAATATCCAAATAATATAATACTTGAAATATGAGGGTCCTAGTTTAATTTAGATTATTAGATAATGAATCAAATATATATGATATCATTATTCAATATTCAACAGATTTATCCTATTTTTGTATGATTTCTGAATATTGGATGAGATAACCTTTGACGTAAAAATGAAAAAGATGATCCATATTTCTCAAAAAAAGAATAATTAAAGAATATCATGATGATATGTAATATAGCTGAGTCTATAGGAATATAATGATTACATATAAATGTAATTATAATTTATGTAATCATTGAATAATTAAATGATATGATAACAAAATTTAACGAAATATAAGTGCATGTGAAAGCAATTGAAAATGAAAATTTGGATTCATTAGTAAATGATAAGTTCTATGAAATCATATCACAGTACCATTTTTAAAATCACCCATACAACATAAATTCTATCTTATCATATTAAAAAAATACATAATTCCATGGGGAACAATCATGGAACCACCAAAAAAATATCTCTCTTTATTTGTTCTATATTTTTCATATACCTTCCGAGTGTATTTTGATATTTTAAAATCGTAGTTATGGAAGATGGGTGTCGGAAATGAAATTCACCAATTAATAAATGATAATTAAATGTATGTTAATTTCATTAAATTAGGGATGGTTATTCACCAAAATAATATAATATAATAGATAATAAAAGGATAATTTTTTCATTATAATTATAGTTTATAAAACATAATTAAATGAATTATAGAATGAAAATAGTTTTGTCCCATTTTTTTTAATAATTATGATAGTAAATAAATTCATATAAATACATGAATGTGTGACCGGTATAGAATTTTTAGGTTTATTGTAATAAAATGGTGCATTGAAAAATGGCTGAGAGGAAACAGTTACCTTGAGAGGATGATTCTTATTGCTTACAAAACACCTTTCCATGTATATATAGGGGGCGTGGAGAGGGACTTCATGAAAAAAATGGTATGTATTGTATAAATGAATGAGTGAGATTTTGTTGCAAAATGGAAGCGGTTTTTTATTAATTTTTAATAATATAATTTCAACCTTGATTAATAATGAATTCAAAACAATTTGGTAACCCATGGTTTTAAACCATGGGTTTCCTTACATGGAAGTGGAATTATGATTTCCAATGATTCTTGAGTCAATCATATTTTCATAATATTATTATTCTATTTATGTGAGTCATGTAGAAAAAAATATATAATCTTTTAAATAATAATATATCCTCTGGTTTTGTTATGTTCTCTATTGGATTGGAAATATATTAGTATCACAAAGACATCCATTAATTTATTTGAAAAAAATATATTTTTTATCTATCTATCCCCTTATAAGATCAATCAAAGAACTATTTCCCATTAAGATGTTATAGTAAATAAATTATATTTATAAAGTATTTAATTATAACATTAAAATCCATCAACATTATAAAATTACTAAATACTCATTATTATCCAAATTCAATATGATGAAAATAAAGAATTTGTACGACTCTGTAAAAAAGATTTTACAAATATCAAAATTTAAATATTTATAATAAATTTAAAAATTATTAAAAGAATATAAATGTTATTAAAATAATGAATTTGTGGCCTTATTAAAAAATATTTGATTGAACAATGTAGCTTTATTATATAAAACAATTAAATAATAGTTCTTATAATATATTTAAAAAAATTATATGTTATTTCAAATTATTGGTGTTATTATAAATAATTTCCATGAAAATAAAACAAATATGTTTTTCCAATCATAAAATTTCTATTTATATCTATCTAAAATATATTAACTCATCATAATCCTCTATTTATGTTTCTTATATTAAACATCGATGGATGATAATATATAAATGAAAAAGGGTAAAACAATATTTCATTAAAAAGTAATTTTAAAATCAATTAAGATCATGATATATGACACCTTATTTCACCGTCAAACACCATAAGGGTTTGGTGTTTGTTGATACTAATTACCTTAGGGGTCAGAAAACATAGTTTGACTAGTGATATTTATAATCTTTAACATCTACCGTAAATGATTTATCTTGAGTTTTTATTTATAAATATCGCCTTTTCATTCATTAAAGTAAAATCTGAGTGATTCCATATCAATTTGTAGATACAAAATAAAATAATAATGACGTGATGTAAAATAGATTAATTCAATCATTTCTTATATCTATATTAAGTAGATGTTATTATATCCTTTATTATATAAAAATAAAAATTAACATTTTATAGTATACATATTAAAAATGGTTATTATGGTTAATGGTTCAAACATTAAACAGTCATATCATATAAATACTTTATAAATTTCAGTAAAAATAATAAAATATCATGCATGTTTTTTGTAAATACATTTATTAGTAACCTAAATGATAATTCAAATGGATTGTTTTAATAATTTTTATGACATTTTATTCAGCCTCAAGTAAAATTTCACCAATAAATCTTCATTTTTTTCACTCAAATAGATAATGGTACATCAGATTCATCTCTTAATTTAGTTCCCCTGTTTCCTCCTAAATCATATAGTTCCACCAAAATACATTTTTTTGGTGATATGTATTTCTTCACATAAAATTGTCAATATAATCTAATCTATTCAATGACTTCTTTTCATATAGAAGGTCATTACCCAATTTTATAACCTTTGGATTCCGGAAAATGTGGGATTCGTTATGTACTTCATCTAGACGGAATGATGCAACATAATATGTAATATATATATATATATATATATTTGTGTGTGTGTGTGTGTGTTTGTTGGAGTAGTGCTTTTGGATATGATATTCATTCAATGAATCCAGAACCTAAAAGGGATGATGTTTCTTTAGCATCTCATTACCTAGAACATAATGTGAAATATAAATATTCTAGGAAAGAGTGATTTTTGATATGATATATATTCATTGGATCCATATCCAAAAG
The DNA here is from genome assembly GCA_963277665.1 of Viscum album. Lineage (NCBI taxonomy): Eukaryota > Viridiplantae > Streptophyta > Magnoliopsida > Santalales > Viscaceae > Viscum > Viscum album. The sequence continues at coordinate 2,014,349,550 of OY728159.1, forward strand.
TGGTTTATGTTTCATGTACATAACATTACATTCTTCTCAAAACTCAAGAATTTTATCCATAGTGATATATGATGGAAAAATATTATCACTAGCCTCAAAATATAGTACACATTGATGATAATAATTTTATATTTTATATATAGTGATGGCGAATATATATATATATATATATATATATATATATTTCTAAACAGTTTAAACCCTTTATATCATAGAAACGAAAATTTCATGTCCTATAAACCCCCACTCTACAACAACATAACATCATGTGGAAGTCTAACACTACTACTTTAAAAAATCCTCGTATGGTTTCATTTGAATTAAAGAATGGAAATTGATGTTATATGGAAAATATAAAGGAGGATGGTGAATATCCCAACATAATTTTAAATTTATTATTCATGATTTCAATTTATCATATTACATTTCAATGGTCTTAACAATATGTAATTCTATATTTTAGTGATAATTAGTACCAAAACACATATCGATATCCAATTATTATTATTGTTTCTCTAGAATACCAAGGAAATACAATGATATGTTTTTTATACCTTGAATAGTGGTACTCCATGATATCTTACCACATAATATATATATATCATAGATTGTTTGGGAATGTATAAATCATCCTTTATAGAATTTAAATGAGTTTAATTTATAAGGTGATATAATATATACCAAATTGAATTATGGAATTTTTATATCTTATGGAGTCCTATGAATAAATACATGGTTATATTATTGTATTTCATTAATATTAAGTGAAATTATTGAATAATACCATTATTTTTCATTCATTTAACATTAGATGATTGGTATACCATGGATTAAGATATTAAATATTATGTTTCCCTCTTTATTGTATTATACCAAATGTATTTAATAAGATCTATATACATCATTGTACTTCATGGGTGAATATATAATGATAAGGGATGTGAATCATATATAGTAAACCCCTTTATTTTTGGTTTTCATGGGTCAAATATTCATGTTTGAAATCCTACAACTCCATCTTCAAAAAATTTAAACTCTATAATTTTACCTCTTCTATATATCCACTTCATATTTTATTGCCTCAATGACCATCTTTAAAATTTATGGATGATAAGTTATTTGACAAATGATTGATGATTATTCTTTTAAAATTTACATTTGCATCATTTATCTAGCCAATAAAATTAGATCCCTTTAAATCATCAACATGGTTGAGGTTTAATGAAATATTCTTCTTAGTGAATTAACCACCTTATATGCCACCCCAATACGGCAATTGATTGAATAGTCACACTCTAGGATTATATATAACCACAAATATTGATGTAACATCCCAAGGTTTTCTAAAAATAAATTGAAAATGCATGAAATTTAGTTTAAGGTATATATTTATAAGTATCCTTTAAACATAATTTTATTTCGCCTATGTTTTGAATTTCAAAAAACTGTCATCTACAATTGTGTTCAGAATGTTATTTAGAGTCTGATGAAACAAACTTGTTTTTCTTGGTGAAGAGTAACATGCCCTTATGAATAGTAATATGAATAGAAATATGAATAGTAATATGACCTCATGAATAGTAATTAATAATATTATTTTATTTTCCCAAGGCGATAGGATAATGGGATCTTAATTAATTTTCCCATGCCACATAAAACTAATTGCCCTTCAATATTGTTATTTTTCGAATTAACTGTAACCTTATTTAAAAATTAAATTAATAATATTTAGAAAATTAGTTTTTTAAAAATGGAGTTCATATTTTAATTCTAAACGTCGAAAAATGGTTGGGGTAATGTTTTGGTATTTTTCTGAAACTCTTGATTTTTCGGTGAATAGTGAAATACGATAAAATACCGTATAATCAATTTATGAGTAAAATGCACTATTTATGACATAATAAGTGATGAAAGTCCGCTTTCTTCGAACTCACATGATATTTTCACTATTTAGGGCCACTTTATTTGAGATTATTTATAGTCTTGATAAAAATATTATAATAAAAATTAAAATAATCTAAAATACCTCCCCTCCTCCACTATAAGTATCACCCTCACTCCCCTCTTCCTCCCACACCTCTCAATCCTTGATAATTGTCTAATTTCTGCCAAATTCCATCCCCAATCTTCTTCCCCACGTTCTAGAGCTTCTGGTTTCACCAAAAGGCCAAAATCAAAGCCCTTAAGAAGGATCTCAAGGAAAAGAGATCAAGAGGTAAACAACCTCTTATTTTCTTTCATTTCTTTCCTTTTTTGTTATTCTCTTCCATTACCTTTGTCTTGTGTTGGGATATTTCATTAAATATTTCCCCCCTTACTGTCCATATCTTGTATGAATGATGATATATTCCATTCCTCTCATCAATCTTGTTTTTATGAAATTTTAAGAGATGCTGTTAGGCTGCGGAATTTTCGTGATAAATTTCTCAAGATTTTCTTTTATTTCATGATTTGTTTTTCTTCTTTCCTTCACTCCCTCTTATTCAAGAGGCATGAAATCTCCAGAATAATGTATATTGATTATTTTTTCATGATTATGGAAAATTCCCCATCATTATTATTCTCCTCTTCAACTTATTTAAAGAATCAATAAAACATTGTCCATTTGTGTCGAATTACCAACATCGTGGACGATGTATTTTCAAATTCCATTAATTCATCCAAGTCTGGTAATTAAACCATTTATATGGTTGAATAAGGTTATAATATATGTTTTATGACTCATATAAGGTTCTTTAATTCTTTTGTACTCATGGTTATAATTTAAAAGACAAAATGACGTTGTTATTATCAAAGAACCACATAAATGATCTAAACAAACATCATTAATGTTTTATCACATGAATCATCCTAATATAAATAAATCAAAGTGATAAATTCTGTAATTTATGGTACTTGAAATATTTAAATACCTATCCATTCCAATTCTGGAGTTTCACTTCCAATCAACAAGAACGATTCATCATGAACCGATTGTGAAAACCACAAAAGAACTCACCCAAAATAATGCAAGGAACAAAATACTAACAATTAAGGGGTGAAATGAGGTTATGAAATGACCATATAAGATGTTATAACCATGAAAATGTTTCTGTAAAATACTAATAACACTCTTTTAACCATTATACAGGAGGTTTAAACAATTTTGAAGTAAGACAAGCCTAAGGTAAGGGAATTCTTAACCAGATTTCCATTCATTGGGTTAACCTTCTACTTTATAATTTATGTGATATTTAAATTGTTTTTGTGATGGGGTTTGTTTATATTATGTTTCATTATGTGTATTTACAGAGTATATACATATTCCTTCCACTCTATTAAGTCTCACTTCAAGTATATGATGTTTATAATGGAATTTTCTTCTAAAATCCTCTTCAAAATTCTGTTTTATAAGATTCAAATGCAATGTTTTTATGATATTTTTTATGTAGTATGATTATGTTTTGGTTATTAATCATTGTTTATGATGAAGGGTGGGACCTATATTTCCCTCCAATTCATTGGGTATGAGTAAGTTGGAGTTCGGCCGTATGGTTACTCCAGGTGTAACTACGATGGTTACACAAAGTAAGGTAGCCATGAGGGTTACAGATTTTAAGGTAGCCAAGATGGTTACAAGGTTATGTATGTAATGCCCCAAGATACCTCTATGATTATATTTATTCTTGTGTGGATCTTGTGTAAATCTCATGTTACACAAAGTAAGTATTTATGGGTGGAAAGCATGTCTTTTGAAAATGTTTTCATACGTCATGCGTATTCATGGACTAATGTGATTTTTCCTTCTTTTTCATACCTTACGGATCTTTTGTGCTCATCCCAAGTTTATAAATGATTTTTCACAGGATAATGGATGAGTAATACAAGGAAGGAAGACATGTTAAATGTTGAAAAACTGTCAAGGAGTCTTGTTTTAAGTTTTAATGTTTTATATTCTAAGGAAAATGGAAACTGATTTTATGGTATCCACTATGTAACAATGTGTAATTTTATGAATGTTTTGTCTTAATTATATAAAACTCTAAACTTGAAAAGATCCTAAATGTAAAAGGAAGTGTTTTCTTGAATAAATTCATGATTATGTATGAAACAAGTGCGGGTCATTATAATTGGTATTAGAGGATGGTTTAGATAACTTTATGGGTTAAGGTGATGCTAATAGAATACCATAAACAATTTTCAATCTGTGTCTAATTTGTTATTGCATTTAAAGATTACCATATTTCTTCATCTAAGAAATTTTTGTTCAGAATGGTTGTCCGCATAAGGAACATGGATGCTGAAGAGGAGAGGCACCGACAGAATGACATCCTTCCTGATCTACAGCCCGGAATGGTAGGGATTGGAACCGAGCAGTTTGTGACAGTAATGGATCAACTAATGCAGGATATAAATGGTGGTGGAATCCATGAATGAGAACCAATATAGGTACCCCCAACGAAACATGACAGTGGTGGAACATTTTATGAGACAACATCCTCCTGCATTCAATGGATCTTCTGACCCAGTGGCAGCAGAAGGAAGGATTACGGCACTTGAAAAGATATTTGATGTTATGGGATGTTCGGACAATCAAAAGGTAAGTCTTGCCATTTATCATTTTGAAGGGGAAGCTGATCAGTTGTGGTCAATGGTAAGGAATATCAGGGGTAGAGAGGATTTCGATGCCTTAGTGTGGGATGAATTTAAAAGTCTTTTTCTTGAAAAATATTTTCCTAAGGTGGTGCGACTTAGAATGGAGAATAAATTCCTTGAATTGAAACAAAAGGAGGAAGATTCTATGGCTGTGTATGAAGCTAACTTCACCCGAATGGCTAGGTATGCTCCAGATCTTATTCTGGATCTCGATAGCAAAATCAACCGCTTTTACTCAGGATTGAAGCCAAGGTATCGAATGGTGTTGGACTCCCGTGAATTCCAAAGTTATAAGAAACTTTTCCGATGTGCTGGGAGGGTAGAGATGAAATTTGGTGACAAAAACATGCATTTTGGAAACCAAGAGATGAAGAGGTCCTGTTGGCAAGCAATGGGTAAGAATCAACCAAAGAAACTGATGGTAAGAAAATCTAGTTTCCAGTTTGTGAAAATTGTGGCAAGAAGCACCCTGGGGAATGTCTTATCAAAACTGGGAAGTGTTTTAAATGTGGTATGTTTGGACATATGGCCCAAGATTGCAATGAAAATTATCCAAAGACTAATCCTGATAGGCAAACTGTAAAGTGTTTTAAATGTGGTGAGATGGGTCACTATGAAAATTCCTATCCAAAGAGGAATCCAAATGATGCAGAGAAGCCAGACTACAAGAAGAAAGGTGTAGTGAGATCCTTTGGGACTACGTCTACAGGTTTTGGGCCATCCAATGAAGTTGTATCAGGTACTTTGTTTGTTCACTTTGATTTTGCTAAAGTTTTTTTTATACGGGTTGTACACATTCCTTCATCTCTGAGAAATTTTCTAGTAAATTGGAAATATCACCTCAACAAATGGGACCCGAAGTTGTTGTTAAAACACCAGAAGGAAATGTTATATCAAAGAGGAATTATAATAATATTTCTATTGTGGTATGTGGAAAGACTTTACCTACAATCCTTGTTGTTTTACCCTTAGTCGATTTTGATGTTATTATGGGGATAGACTGGCTTTCTGATTATCATGCTAAGATTGACTGTAGATCTAAAGAAGTTGTTTTTCAAAAAGAGTTTCAGTTTGTATACAAGAATGAAGCCATAAAATTGATAACATATCAGGAAGATGAGAAACTACTGATAGATGGAAGTGAAAGTTATCTTGCTCATGTTGTTGAAAACAAGGGAACTATTCAAATTAATGATGTGCCAGTGGTAAATGAATACCTTGATGTTTTTCCTGAGGAGTTACCCAGTGTCATACCTGAACGAGAAGTCAAATTCACAATTGATTTAGTTCCTCATGCTAAACCAATTTCAAAACCCCCAAATCGTATGGCTCCAATAGAAATTCATGAATTGAAAAATCAGTTGCAGGATTTGCTTGTCAAAGGCTTCATTCGTCCCAGTACATCACCATGGGGAGCCCCTGTTTTGTTTGTTAAAGAGAAAGATGGTTCCATGAGAATTTACATTGATTATACAGCTTTGAATAAAATCACTGTTAAAAACAAGTATCCTTGCCTCATATTGATGACTTGTTTGATCAGCTCCAGGGAGCTCAGTACATTTCCAAGATTGATATGAGATCCGGATACCATCAGCTGAAGGTGAAGGAGGATGACATCCCGAAAACAGCCTTTCGTACTAGATATGGTCATTATGATTTTGTTATTATGCCATTTGGGTTAACTAATGCACCATATGTATTATTGAATCTTATGAATAGAGTATTTCATGAGTTCTTGGATAAGTTTGTGGTTATATTTATTGATGAAATTCTGGTTTTTTCTAAAAATAAATAGGAGCATGAAAAACATCTAAGAGTTGTTTTACAAACATTAAAAGAAAAGAAACTATATGGAAAATTCAGCAAGTGTGATTGTTGGCTTCAAGAGATTTCTTTTCTTGGGAACATTGTAAATAAGGATGGAATAACAGTTGATCCTGCCAAAACAAAAGTAGTTGATGAATGGCAAAGACCCACTAATGTTACAGAGATTCACAGTTTTCTGGGATTAGCATGTTATTACCGACGGTTTGTTAAGAACATTTCATGGTTATCTATCCCAATAACTAAGTTAACATGGAAAGGGGTTAAATTTATTTGGACAGTGGAATGTGATGTTTATTTTCAGGAACTAAATAATAGATTGGCGAATGCTCCAGTTTTGGCCTTACCTTCTCAGAATGGTGAGTTTGTTATCTACAGTTATGCTTCTTCGAAGGGACTTGGTTGTGTTTTGATGCAGAATGATCAGGTAATTGCCTATGCTTCGAGACAACTTAAAACACATGAGCTAAATTATCCGACACATTATTTGGAATTGGCAACTATAATTTTTGCTTTGAAAATATGTAGGCATCATTTATACGGAACCAAATGCCAAATATATACTGACCATAAAAGTCTTAAGTATATATTCACTCAGAAGAAATTAAACATGAGGCAGAGAAGATGGCTAGAACTGATAAAGTATTATGACTACACGATCAATTACCATCCTGGAAAAGCAAACAAAGTAGCAGATGCCTTATGTCGGAAAAATCATGCATCATTAACCATGCTACGTTTGGATCATGATCCCTTGATTAATGATTTGATGAATTTTTGCTTAGAAGTAGTTGGTGCAGGGAATATATCTATTTTGTTTCAGGTTTCAGTGCAATCTTCCTTGTGAGACGGAATTACGAAAGAACAGAGGGAAGACCGTAAGCTACAGAAAAAGATAGAATTGGTTAAAATGGGTATGTTTCCAGAATTTAATCTTGATAAAGATTGTGTTTTAAGGTTTGGAAAAAGGTTTTGTGTGCCTTGTGATTCCCAGCTGAAGAATGAATTGTTGAGTGAATCTCATAGTTCTTCATTTTCTGTTCATCCTGGAAGTACTAATATGTACAGAGACCTTCGAGAGTATTACTGGTTGAATGGGATGAAAAGAGATATTGCTGATTTTACAATGAAATGTTTGACATGTCACCAGGTTAAAGAAGAGCTGCAGTTACCGAAGGGGATGATTAAGACTTTTCCAGTGCCAGAATGGAAATGGGAGAATATATCCATGGATTTTGTGGTGGGACTACCAAAGACATCTCGAGGTAACAATGTGATATGGGTTATTGTTGATCGGCTAACAAAGTATTCTCATTTTCTTTCTATTCGAGATAAAATGACATTAGATCAGCTTTCTCGATTGTACCTCAAGGAGATTATCAGGTTACATGGAGTTCCTCTTTCCATAATGTTTGACTGAGATCCTAGGTTCACTTCTAATTTTTTTATGGGACTTCAGAAGTCTTTGGGCACAGAGTGGAATTTCAGTACAACTTTTCATCATCAATCAGATGGGCTATCGGAATGAATGATTCAAACGTTGGAGGATATGCTTTGAGCTTGTTCAATGGACTATCAGGGAAGTTGGGATCAGCATCTTTCATTAGTTGAGTTTTCTTATAATAACAATTTCCATTCTAGTATTCATATGGCACCTTTTGAGGCCTTGTATGGAATGCAGTGTCGGACTCCTGCATTTTGGGATGAAGTCGGTGAAAGAATGTTGATGGGGCCAGAATTAATAGAAGAAGTGGCTGAGAAAGTGAGGATGATCCAGCAACACATGAGGACTGCTTAGAGCAGGCAGAAAAGTTATGTAGATAATAGAAGGAAAGACTTATCTTTCGATTTAGGTGACCATGTTTTCCTTAAAATATCTCCTTGGAAAAGTGTGATGCGTTTCGGTATGAAAGGTAAACTAAGTCCACGGTTCATCGGTCCTTTTAAATTTAGATAAAATTCGAACAGTTTCATACCGCATAGCTTTTCCTACGAGCTTATTTTAGGTACACAATGTTTTTCATGTTTTGATGTTGAGAAAGTATGTTCCAGTTTCATCACATGTCTTGAGGCCGGAAGCAGTTCAGCTGGCAGAGAACCTTTCTTATGAAGAAAAACCAGTTCAAAATCTTGATCGAAGAGAATAGGTATTGCGGAATAAGGTAATCCACCAGGTAAAGGTTTTGTGGAGAAACCACATGGTTGAAGAAGCAACATAGGAGTCTGAAAATGCTATGAGCGTAAAACACCCTCAGTTGTTTAATAAGTAAATAAAATTGCGAGGACGTAATTTCAAGAAGGTGGGGATAATGTAACAACCCAAGGTTTACTAAAAATAAATTGAAAATGCATGAAATTTTTTTAGTTATATATTTATAAGTATCCTTTAAACAAAATTTTATTTCGCCTATGTTTTGAATTTCAAGAAACTGTCATCTACAATTGTGTTCAGAATGTTATTTAGAGTCCGATGAAACAAACTTGTTTTTTTGGTGAATAGTAATAAGACCTTATGAATAGTAATATGAATAGTAATATGACCTCATGAATAGTAAATAATAATATTATTTTATTTTCTCAAGGCGATAGGATAATGGGATCTTAATTAATTTTCCAATGTCACATAAAACTAATTGCACTTCAATATTGTTATTTTTTGAATTAACTGTGACCTTATTTAAAAATTAAATTAATAATATTTAGAAAATTATTATTGAAAAATGGAGTTAATTTTTGAATTCTACATGTCGAAAAAAGATTCGGGTAAACATTTGGTATTTTTCTGAAACTCTTGAATTTTCGGTGAATAGTGAAATACGGTAAAATACCGTATAATCAATTTATCAGTAAAAATGCACTATTTATTACATCATAAGTTATGCAAGGCCACTTTACTCGAACTCACATGATATTTTTAATATTTAGGGCCACTTGATTTGAGATTATTCATAGTCTTGATAAAAATATTATAATAATAATTTAAATAATCTAAAATACCTCCCCTCCTCTACTATAAATATCACCCTCACCCCCCTCTTCCTCCCATACCTCTCAAGCATTGAGAATTGTCTAATTTCTGCCAAATTCCCTCCCCAATCTTCTTTACCAAGTCCTATAGCTGCTGGTCTCACCAAAAGACCAAAATCAAATCCCTTAAGAAGGATCTCAAGGAAAAGAGATCAAGAGGAAAACAACCTCTTTTATTTTCTTTCATTTCTTTCATTTTTTGTTATTCTCTTCCAGTCCCTTTGTCTTTTGTTGGGATATTTAATTAAATATTTCCCCCCTTACCTTACATATCTTGTATGAATGATGATATATTTTATTACTCTCATCAATCTTTTTTTTATGGAATTTTAAGAGATGTCGTTAGGCTGCCGAATTTTCTTGAGAAATTTCTCATGATTTTCTTTTATTTCATGATTCGTTTTTATTCATTCCTAACTCCCTCTTATCCAAGAGGCATGAAATCTCCAGAATCATGTATATTCATTATGTTTTGATGATTATGGAAAATTCCTCATCAGTATTCTTCTCCTCTTCCACTTATTTAAAGAATCAAAAAAACATTGTCCACTTGTGTCGAATTACCAACATCATGGATGATGTATTTTTAAATTCCATTAATTCATTCAAGTCTGCTCATGAAACCATTTATATGGTTGAATCAGGTTATAATATATGTTTTATGACTTGTATAAGGTTCTGGAATTCTTTTTTACTCATGGTTCTAATTTAAAAGTCAAAATGATGTTGTTATTATCAAAGAACCAATTAAATGATCTAAACGAACATCATTAATGTTTTATCTCATGAATCATCCTAATATAACGAAATAAAAATGATAAATGGTGTAATTTATTGTACTGGAAATATTTAAATACTAATCCATTCCAATTCTAGAGTTTCACTTCCAATCAACAAGAACGATTCATCATGAACCGATTGTGAAAATCACAAAAGAACTCACCCAAAATAATGCAAGAAACAAAATACTAACAATTAAAGGGTGAAATGAGGTTATTAAATGACCACATATGATGTTATAAACATAAACATGTTTCTGAAAAATACTAATAAAACTCTTTTAACCATTATACAGGAGGTTTAAACAATTTTGAAGAAAGACAAGCCAATGGTAAGTGAATTCTTAACCCGATTTCCATTCTTTGGGTTAATCGTCTACTTTATATTTTATGTGCTTTTTAAATTGTTTGTGTGGTGGGTTATATTTATATTATGTTTCATTATGTGTATTTACAGAGTATATACATATTCCATCCACTCTATTAAGTCTCACTTCAAGTATATGATGTTTATAAGGGACCTTTCTTCTAAAATCCTCTTTAAAATTCTGTTTTATAAGATTCAAAGGCAATGTTTTTATGCTATTGTTTATGTTGTATGATTATGTTTTGGTTATTGGGAATTGTTTATGGCGAAGGTTGGGACCTATATTTCCCTCCAATGCATTGGGTATGAGTAAGTTGGAGGTCTGCATATGGTTACTCCAAGTGTAACTCCGATGGTTACACAAAATAAGGTAGCCGTGAGGGTTACATATTTTAAGGTAGCCAAGATGGTTACATGGTTATGGAAGTAATGCCCCAAGATACCTATATGATTATATTTATACTTGTGTGGATATTTTTTAAATCTCATGCTACACAAAGTAAGTATTTATGGGTGTAAAGCATGTCTTTTGAAAATGTTTTCATACGTCATGCGTATTCATGGACTAATTTGATTTTTCCTTCTTTTTCATACCTTACTGAGCTTTTGTGCTCGTACCAAGTTTTTAAAAGTTTTTTCACAGGTTAATGGATGAGTAATACAAGGAAGGAATACATGTTAAATGTTGAAGAATTGTCAAGGAGTCATGTTTTATGTTTTAATGTTTTATATTCTGAGGAAGATAGAAATTGATTTTATGGTATCCACTATGTAACAATGTGTAATGTTATGAATGTTTTGTCTTAATTCTCAAAAACACTAAACTTGAAAAGATCCTCAATGTAAAAAGAAGTGTTTTCTTGAATAAATTCAAGATTATGTATGAAAAAAGTGCGGGTCTTTATAATTGATGCATGTTGATCGCATTTTTTTTGAATATATACATGAGGATCTTAAGATTCTTATATATGACATAATTCTATCTATAAAGGTAATTTAAACAAATCATAAATGTGAAGATCACTCATTCCAATAATATATCATGTATATGATGATATTTCTCATGTGACAATAACTATAATGAGATATTATCCATCAAATTATTAGTTTTATGCCATATACAACCATATTATTTTATTTATTCAACATTTTCATCAATTTTAATTCCCATCTTATGGGTTTTATGAATATAGTTGCAGTTATTAGTATCTAAATTTACCATGTGAATATATAATCACATTAATATTTCAAAATGAACATCACTTTATTCCTTGTTTTCATGGATTACGGTTTGAAAAATCAAGTGATATTTCTATGAAATAATTGTTAGTACCCAATAGTTCCCCGGAAACTATAAATATCTAATAAGGATGTTGTAATGTGTTATTACTCAAAAACATTTGTTATCTATGTTTCCATGGTTATCCTTTTTTTATGATAAAATTCCCCTTAACATATTATATTTCCTATATTGAAATCTAATTTAAAATATATATGATATATCTTATCCATTGGAAGAGTCCTTATACATTTATTGAAATTATTCTAATACACATAAATGCAGTTTATATATACATTTATATCACCTAAAAAACTACCAAAAAAATATCAAGGTAATGTATGAATATAATATCATAAAATAAATTAATAATGTAAATAAATAAATGAGTTAAAATTAAATTACTAGGTACTAATAGTGTATATACGTATTATAAAAAAAATCCTTGGAATAACCTCCTTCACATTAACATGATAACATTTGGACCAAATATCCACATTAGAAATGTATTGAGCTCCATGTAGCTAATTGAACAATTCATATTTTTGTGTAAGGTTATAATTTTTTATTTTCATGATCATGTTGTGATTATATAGTTCATGTAGATATTCAGTGACCCATCCATTTTCTTGATGAAAAGAATCATGTACCCCTTTTTGAGGCACATGGACATATAAACACATAATATAGGCTATCTTATATTTTCATCATCAATTATTCATATTCATTATTGGTCGTTAAATATATTGACCTAAATATTTTATGGTATACAAGTATAAATTTTATTTATAAATTGAACTCTATGTTTAGAGGAAGACCAAAAAAAGTATTCATTGAAGAGATTATCAAACTCACTAATATTTTGAATATCATCTTTGTTGATCTCTTCATTGGTATCAGGAATTTTTTTCACATATTATTTGTAATATTCAAATAGTATAAATAATTGAAATGTAGATTTTATAATAGACACATACTCCTCCTTTTACCTATATTCGATCATAGGCCAATTTAGGATATAATAATTGAATTCATTCTCCTGGGAATTTATGTTGGTACCTTTCATGGATATCTAATATCATCCTATAATATTTTTTAAATTCCATAAAGTAAGTATCAAGTGGTTTAGTAGGAAATTTATTCCACAAATATTTTCCATGGCTGAACTAAATTCTAGGTATTGTAGTATCTTATCCCAAATCACTAAGTCAAATCCAGAATGTCTCACGACCTCAAGTGTCCTTTTATATATACTAACAGATTCCAAAAAGTGGAAAGGGTGAAGGGTATAATTTTTGGAAAATTATACCCTCCATCTGAGTTCACAATAAGAATTAACATTCGTACTATATGACAATAGATACTAAGATAATATTGATACGAATGACATACTATTAGTAATTAATAAATATTGAAAATATAGACTCAATAGTCGTATCATGGATAGAGAACTGGTCATTGAATTGGGTCAATCACCCAATGATATAATATGATTTAAATATCCATAAATTAATTTAAAACTCTATGAAACACCTTATCATATTATCTGAACTCAAAGAATGATGTCACATTCAATGATCAACCCAATATTATTCCCAACGTGTACCTATAATAAGTGGAGGTCATTTGAGTATAAACGTACCCTGGATATTGAAGCATGGTGTGACTACACCTAATTAGTATGACCCAAATGTTGTCTAGTACCAACTATTAATATGTTTTTCATGTTAATTTAAACATATCATCATAATATGATCATTTAAAACAAAACTAAACAATAATATCATAAATTAACCTATCTATATACATGTCATCGATATCAAAATATCGAGTGGTAATGGTTTTACCAAACCCCCATTAAACCCTTAATATAAGTTCTTTGGGGTAATTAAATTATGTATATAAAAATGGATGTAATTTTATGTCCCCAAAATTCAAGTGACATGTCACAATTCCCAGCATGGGTTGGCAGATTACACATTATTATCCATGCTCTTCTTTTAGAGAAACACATCAAACACCACCTTTAATGATGTTATTATAATGAACATCGTAACACAAAATTGAACATGGTCATCATAAGAAACATTTTATACCCCACACTGATGGTTTCAATTATCCTATAATTATTTTATTCCCCAAAAAACATTAGTACTGTAAATATATAATCCCATCCCCAATAAATAGAAAAATACTACATTATCATATCACTAACAAATTCTCGATCCTTTCATATTATACCCTTATGATGAAAATAATTCTATGATTAGTCACAACTTTTAAAGGAGATTTATTATATAACCATATTCATGTTATCACGATCTCCCATTATGGGTTCATCCATCCCAAATTATCCTAAAAGATGATTTACGGTTCCTCGGGATATAAAATACCACAAGAATTATGTACCATGTTAAGGAACAAAGAGGAACATAAATAGTAATTAAGAAGTTCCTATACAATCACCCTTAAGTGATTTTTATTGATAATGGTTAAACTAGATATGTGAACAAAGGGTATCACTAGCTACACATAGACAGATATGTGGTCAATCCCTCAATCATGGTATTACGAGCTCTATGAATCATATTTCTCAACCACACGTGAATGAGAATCCATGTATTCTAATGAACTCTTAAGTGAACATGTATTGTATGACATCATGTAATATAAATAGAGTTCATAGGTGAACATTATGGTATATATCTTGTTTTCTAGTTATATTGGTCATGGTTCCAATATCTATTTATGATGTAGGTATCGTTACTTTAATAGGAATTAATTCTTCTGTAGAAAATATTTTTAATTGAATTTATTTCACCCTATGTGTAAAACCTCAAATATCACTTGAATAAACATAAATAATACATAAGGGTATACTATATGTTACCACCTAACACAAAATGGTTAATCTCCAATAATGGAATATGTTGAAAGCATCCTCTGATTCCATCCAAATCCATTCTTCCACCATCCATCACTACAAATCACAAACATCGCTGCATATCAAAAAATTCAACCAATCATCCATGGATAGTCCATCTCACATTTCATTAATATATTATTTATCATTTTTCTTTATATGAAAATAATAAAATAACTCCCCATGATTTATATTAAATATTTTTCTTTAAATAATATTATTTTTTGGATATGATTCCTTGCACAAAATAATTTGTATAGACAAACCACGTTACAATATTAATAAAATTATATCAATTATTTCCTAGCCATTTCATTTGTGGTAATAAATAGAAAAATTAAATTATTAAAGTCTTATTTTATAAATATTTATAAATTTAATTTGTTAGTTATAAATGATTATATATTAAATGAAAATATATTTCGAAATTAAATGGTTATTTTAATGAAAAAATATTTTTATGTGTAAAATTTATTTTTATATTAATAAATTAAATTCATCCCAACTGGTGAATATTTTTAGCTAAAATTATGTATTCTATTATAGATAAAATATATAGAAAATTTAAAGAATTATTTAACTCATATGAAATGAATAAATACTGTAGTTTTATATAAAATCATATTTAAAAAATATATATTTTCCCATTTTTGAAAAATTCATTAAAATTATTTTATTCATTTTTAATTATTTCATTTGATAAAATTAGGTAACTATTTATAAATATAATATTAAAATATAATAACATTTCCACTTATATTTGTGGTCAATATGAATAGTAATAGTTGTAAAATTTAGGTCATCAGTATAGGGTAATTTGGTTTAATATTGATAAAAAACAAGTGATAATGAAATAATTGTTTAATTATAATTATAATTGGATTAATTATATTTTAGGATAACCATTTTAGGCTATATATTTAAGATTTATTTAATATTTTTTCATATAAATTACTTATTTTTTTTTTAATGTAATGAATTTTAAAATATGTCAATCTATATGTTGTAAGTAACCTTTATCAGTTCACATATAGTGGATATAATTTCATAAATGGATATTAACTTTCAATTTGTTCATAATGAAATAATATTCATGATTATAAATTATATAAAAATTTTAGGTATTATATTTTTACCATAAATTCATACACAATGGTCAAACAACATCTATTCATTTAATGGAAACACAAAATAAATGTCATTGATAATGTTAGATGTCATGTAATTTGATTAAATTATTATTTTTCATAAATTTCTTCTTTGAATATGGCACATAATCATTGTGTAAAAATAATATATTTGAATTTAAACTTTTTCATTATGTCTTTTCTATATAATTAAATGAATATTAACAACATTTATAATACAAAAAAAAATTCAAAATAATATTTTATAACATTATTTCTAAAATTAATATAATAATTAACTAAGAGAAGGTAAAAATTATATTGTAAAAGATTTCATAAATTTGATATTTATTGTCCCATTTCCTCATCTCAATTGAATATTAATACAATTTGATATTTAAAAAATTTCCACCCTAGTTACAAATATAATTGGTATACTAAGGGTTACTAATATTGATAACATAAAAATGTAACAAAAATGGTGAAAAATCATTCAATTTATGAGATTAAAATAATAAAATTCCTTAGGTTTTATTCTCTATAAATTATCATAATATTTCCAAGAATGTGAATTAAGTATAATATTATATTTTGAATAATCTCATCAGTGACCCTCAACTAAATTATAAATATAAACCTCCTACCTCTCTTATCTACACCACATTGAGAATTTTATATCAACAAAAATCTAATCAGAAATATTCTAAACTCTATTATAAACAATATATAGTTGATTTTATTACCAATATAACCATTTTAAATCTCTTAATCAGAGGTAAGAAATGTGTCATTTTAATTAAGTGGAAATCTCCTTAATAGATCAAATTTTTTAAATTTATTATTTAACCTCTTATAAATAAATTATATTCATAGAAATATTATGCATTTAGTATATAAAATATACAATAAAATTTTTATAAGTAGGATTCCAATTTTATAATGAATAATTCATTAATATGGGATGTAAAAATATAGATCTTATATATGTATGGCATACTGTGTCCACATTGTGATACAAATAATTTATCTTCTCCATATTTTACTAAATATTACCATGATGATATTGATTTTTTTCATATGATAAATATGATATAATTATACTTATTTTACCATAACATCATATTTACCTTCTTTTATTCCAAACTATTAGAAAATAATAATGTTTATTGTGTGTACATGTGGACCACCACCACCACCACGAACCAATCTATTTCCTTGTTCATTTTTTACCAGGGTGGTAATAAATACGGATTTAATGATTATCAATTATATATATGATCTAATATTTATTCATTAGGGTATTTATTATTCAATATTATTATTTTCTAATCATAGATAAAATTAAAACATCGTTCATGCGTACATCTGACATACCATCTCCCTGAACGATGTAGTTCATTCCTCTATCAAATTTTTTTTGATTAATAGAAATATATACATAATCAATATATAAAATATTTATATAATTATTTATATTTTTGATATTTTGAAACCATAATATGTTTACATAGACCATAACTACTGAGATGAAATACTCGTGATAAATAAAGCTATTTTCACCTGAAAATAATGATTTTAATAATGAATTATAGAAAATACGGGGTAATGAAATATTATAAAAATAATTTATTAAATTATAATCTATAAGGTGAATTTGGAATAGAATTATTTTAAATTTAATTTTATTATACAATATTTTGTATTACAATTTATTCAAGGTCAAATAAGGGAAATATGTATTATGTTAAAATCGCAGTATTTATTGGGATTATTAATGATTATGTCTTGACTATGATTTCTTTTTGATAAAACTATCAATATACTAAAGAATGTCTCATATCTTTTGGTTATTTCTTAATGATATTGGTTTTACTTTCATTTTAATTAGGATAAGTACTCATTTGACCGCAAATGCATTTCCAGAATACTAAACATTATTTCATGTTTTGATCAATATTTTTTAATCCATAAACATGTTTTCTAAAAAAAATTAAAAACAGGTTTTTAAAATGATCCTATAATTTTATATATTACTTTTTATAGAAGATCACATATTTATAAATTGTATTATTGGAATATTAATATTGTTTTATGAGTTTGGTGCATTATAATTTTCATCAATGGTGTGAAATGAATGTTTTTTGAACTAATACAACATGATAATATTTTACTACAACCATGGATGATATTTTAAATATATAATCCAGTATATTTTTTCATGTTTATCGTCAATGATGTTTTTTAGCTATAATTGAGCAATTATATAAATAGGATTTTTTAGAAATGGCAGATAATTTTGTTAGAAAAATTTTACAATTATCATTTAATGGTATTTCTATTCATTGAAAACAAGTCACAATTATTTCACTTATTCATTAATGAGGATATTATCCAATGAAACCATAATTATTAGTTCTCAAGTTGTTTTATACTTATTAATAATATATTTTTATGAATCATATCTCTTTAACATGTGTTATGACTTGATTTAATGTTTATGAACCCCATTTCATTTCAAAGAGATATTTTTTGAAGAAATTTTTATGAAATAATCTTTCTTTACATGGGTTATGATAAGATTAACTATTTATGAAACACATTTATTTTCATGGTTTTAGAAATGATGTATGCAATATGATCTTCTTGTTGAAATATGTTGAAATTACAATATTTCAATGTTAGCAATCTTATATTAGTCCAATTCATTGGGTAATGAAGGATATATTAAGACATAAATAAGAATAAAATAGTGGGAGAACCTATTTTTGCAAGAGACTATATACACTATGATATTATTTAGAGTAACACTTTACTAATTTAATTGTTTGGGTATTTAAAACATTATTTTATGATATCATTGGAAATAAGTCATGACAACAAAGTAAATAAATTTATATGCTTATTTGAATTCCACAAATCAATGTCTTATATCTATGTCAATATTTTAGGTTTTATGATCATTTATTACATTATTATTACATCCTTATAGACTACCAATAATGATGAAAAGACATTATTTTAGGAACTTTTTATATGGGTTATTGTTTTAAAATTGTAATATCATGTTCCTAAACACTTATTTGAATGTTATGACTTTGTGATTATCTAAATATCCCTTGTTTACCCATCATAAATATATCATAACATCCTTTTTTATGTATTGTTTCCCTATGTTATTAATAATGTTATTATGTATGATATTTATATGATGTAATGTAATTATATAGACATAAGTGTGAGAAAATTTATATTTATTTTAAATAGATTATTATGATTCCATGTTTCAAAAAATACTAGACATAAATGATTCTAGTGTGGATATTATTTATATGTAGTGAACAATCATCTATTGATATGTGATTTCGATATATAAAAATTATGGGATATCATATTCTATAACAGTGAATGATTACATTATTGTTTGGTGATTAAAATTCAAAAACATTGGAATAAAATATATGAATAAGTATATATATATGAAAAAATACAAATGTTTTGGATATGATAATGAATGGTCAAGCATAAACATATGGTGTCATATAAGAATGTTTTCAAAGTTAAAAATATTATATATGATTTTTCAGGAATGTGTGATTTGAAACCAACATTTTTTCTCACAATATGATTATATTTTTCCTATCGAGGGAAAAAACCCATATTAATCATGTTATTGATAAATGTGATTGAAATTGAAACGATTGTCCTCATAAGAAACAAAATGTTATTGGTGCTGGGATAGACCGTCAAATTGTTTTTCTAAAATAACTATATAAATCATTAAATTATGATAATCATCAAAAAACATAAAATAAAAAATATTCTATTGAGTCCTTTGCGATGATACATTCACCCCTTTTTCATGGTTATGATGCTTCACTTGTCACTGATCAATTGTTTAGTACCACTGAAAATATACATTATTTTCATTATTTTAAAAAACATGTAAAAAATTTATATTTTTCCATTGGAATGAAAATAAGTCCATTATTTGGAACATATCATGAACAAGAGAGAACTAGATGATATTGTATCAATGGCTTGGGACGAATTTAAAATATTATTTTTCAAAAATATCATTTTTCATATACGTTATTTAAATATTATAAAATATTTATACGAGTTAAATAATAAGGGTGATGTGTAACACCCGAGATTTTATGAGAAAATTATTATGCATCACTAATGGAATATTTCAATACACACAACACTTTCTGGGCATGCGTTATACACAAGAGAATCCTTCCTCGATATATTGCATTTTACGCAATACCGAGTTTCACTAAACATTTATATGTTATTAAAATATTATATAAACTAGCCGTTATAAAAGTAATACCCACTTTTTGAAATTTTATAAATTTTATCTTTAATAAAAGAATTCATTTTTGGATTCGGAATATCTAAATTAACCTAGGGTGAATTTTTGGTATTTTTCTGAAAACCATCAATTTTTTATGAATAGTGGAAACACTGAGTTATTTGTTAAAACCGACATATTATTTATATAATCAATTTTTTATTTAAATAAATTTTAGGTCAAAAAAAATAAATAATAACCATATAAGTTCAATTTAATTAATTAGAGTAATTTTATAATAATATATATACATAAATTTTTTTTGATCTTTTTGACCATATTTTACCCACCTTTTAAGAGAATTTGTAATTGAACATAAAACATAATTTTACTACTTCTATGAGTTGAATTTTTAAAATCTGAGAGACAAAGTAAATATCAGAAAGTAAAATGTGGTTCAAGAACATAAATTTTTTTTTGGTGAATAGTAGCTTTTTACTTTAATTTACCACGTTTTAAAGTAAATTGGGTAAATAAGGGTAAAACATATATTATTATGACCATAAAACATGTCCTAATTCTATCGGATAAGTTTAATTCGACCAAAAACAATCTTAGGAATAAAATATTATCCTTTAGGTCCACTTGGATTAGATTAGGACACTTATTATTATTTTATTTAAAGAAGAGTTAAAAGAGATAAAATAAATGTTTAATAACTAAAAAAATTTAATATAGGGTTATACATAAGACAAATTTGACTATAAATATTCATTAGAAAGAAAAAAATATTTCCTAAATATTTTTATTTTATTTATAATTTTTATACATTAAATAATTTAATTTATTTATGACACAATGATGATGTCGTAATTACCTTATAAATTAAATATTGACATAATTGATATTATAAATACCCAAATAAATGTAATTTGAGACTTTTTATGAATTATAATAATAATATATGTTAATATGACATGTTAGTATTGATTTAATTAATGTTTTTAGAACTAATAATGTAGTTATAAGTTTCACAAAAATCAATTACAAAATCGTGTCAAAATTGACATAAAATACTTTTTAAAAGAAATATTATATTATTAATTGTTATTATATTCCTAAAAATAAAAATATCAGAAAAATGAATTAGATAAGGTTATATATATTAATAATGAACTACTTGGGGTTCGTTTGGCTTGTTATAGTAAGTTTACTAACCATATATTGTAAGAAAACAAAAAGACGCGGTAAAAGTTAAATTATTTAACTTAGAGTTAAATATAAATGATGAGGTTAAAATAGTATCTTAAACTTGCCTAAAAACAATTTTTTAGAGTATTTTGTCCCATACCCACCTTATCTTCGAAATAAGTCATTTTTGAGCTGTTAAAAACCAAATATGACTTTATTATAAAGTAATATTTTATGTTTTTCCTAAGGTTCCCATCTCCTCCCTTATAAAAGGGAACCTCCTCCCTCTCCTCCTCACACCACATTGAGAGTTAAATATCATTAAATCTTTGACAATTTCTCTTCTACCCTTCCCTATAATCATCCTAGAGGTCCTGCTATTCTTCAAATACCATCTTTAGTGCCCTAATATAAGGTTAAGAATAGGCGCTTCATGGAAGATGTAATGTTCTTTACCGATTCTTTCCAATTTATTTCTTCTTATACTTCTTATTATTTATTTGTTTCATCATAAATTAATAACATAAGTATCTCTCATATAATGATATTTTATTATAAATATGAAACAAACCTATTTCACCTTCTATCCATCCTACGGAAAATGAAATCACCGCGCGTGCGTATATACGGAATATCGTCTCCACGTCGTGGTGTAATCTGTTTTCCACCACCACCATACTTGTTTGGGTATAATGTTTTAAATAATAACTATATATGATTATTATAAAATGATACTAATTCTGGGACATTCCATTTTCCACTCCAATACCCTTCAAGAGTTATGGGAATGATATCATCGCTCGTGCGTACGTACGGCCTACCGTCTCCATGATGTGATGCAACTCGTTCTACATTATCGTCCTTGAATAATGATAAAAGAAATGAATATAATGAATAAATTTGATATATATTAAACTAATACCATTATTTAAATAAGGTATCTATAACCTAAAAAGAGGTAGTTTATTCAAAAGACATGCATAAGAACACAAAGCAATGAACACCCAAATAACAAGTAGCAATGAAATATTACTAATAAGAATATAATAATATGACAATATATGATATCATAATAATGAATATGATTCTATAATATGTCATTGAAATTATTTAAATCATTATACAGGAGGTTTGAATACGTACAAAGCATATCGGAAGTAAGGTAAGGGAAAATCCCACAATCTCATTCTTATCCGAGATTGTTTATACCTTGGTATTTACTTGGGTGTATTTATCATCCATATCCATGTTTCCCCAATATATAATATTATTTCGATCCTCCTACAATTTTTTAAATCCAATATTACTCATTTTTGAGGTTTTAGTAAAATATATGAAAGGAATCTTTTGATGTTTTTAGTACGAGGTACTTTTTGACTTTTCCGGTCAAAGAAGGATAAAAATGTTTTTTTAACTTATATGGAATGAATAGATTTTATGATTTAATTGAACATTATTTCCATGAATAATCCATTAAAATTTTTCATGTTTATTTTTAATCAACTTATTTTAGATTAAAATTGTATGACATGTTAACAACAGAAAAATGATTTTGAAGTAGTAATGGTATTTTACTCAAGAATGGAGTTCAAGCATTTTACCAAAATTATTTTCCATATATGACAATATAGGGTTCTGTTTCTATCACTATTTTAATATTTATTATATTATGATGTGATGGAATTATTTTTATGATATCCTTTTATATTATATGTATTATGTTATGATTTCATGATGATTAAGAATCCCATTTTTATTATATGGGTTATGCAATGATGAATGATTTATGGTTTTGTGGCAAAAATATGAATGATATTATTATGAGATGGGTGGGACCTATATCTCCCTCCCATTAATTGAATAATGATTCATATCACATGAGAAAAACATTTCTGGAATGATTGGTTACTTCGGTTCATTGATACATGACTGAAACGAGGAGTGAACTCGGTTTATAAATGCACTTTGTCCGCTAGGATAGTCCTAGAAATGAGTCTTGACTACTAAGAAATGATTATATATGTTTATGTGTGTATGAAATATTATTTCATGTTTTGAATATTGGGATTACATTTTACTACCACGATTTATCCCATGTTATGATATTATGATCTATTTTTCAGGTTATGATTTTCAAAATGTTATGTTCATATGAATATGACATGATTGATATTTATTTTGTTTACCCTTACTGAGAATTTTAGCTCACCCTTTTGTATGTTTTCTTTTCCCTAGGTCAGGAAGAAGGGTATTAAGTATGATATTCCAAAAGGGACTACAGATATGATAAAATAAAATGGATACAAAGTAGATGAGTTGTGAACCAGTTGTTTATATTTCCCATTTTCTAAAGACATTGCACCTATACGGTCCATTCATGGTTTTGTTATATGTTGTAATAAGTGTGCTATAATTTTTAATTAATAACAATGTATGTAATGTATGGGTCATTATAGTTGGTATTAGAGGAAAGGTATAGTCAACCTTTGGAAACTAGGATGTGAAAGCATTAGTAAGAACACTAAGATTAAGTACAATCATAGAACACAATCTTAGTGTTTTAGAAATGTCCATGAGTAACCTATGATAATACCTTCATTGTGAAATTTTATTCTTGATTATGTTATTTTCGTATTATTATTAGTGTTTCTCACTCTATGCTTATTGGATTTAGTCATTGGATGGAACCTGAAAGAACCATGTCAATGCTTAATGATATGTGAAATGCAATGATTGTCCCCCTGAACAACCAAATGTTATGGGAGATGGAATGAAAAATCGTGTAGCGATGCTCACACAACATTCTCAATCTATGAACCATGGAGGACTTCCAAACGAGCAAAGGAAGGAGAAACATTCTATTGAATCCTTTATGAGGTAGCGTTCACCCTCATTCAGTGGGTCTACTGATCCATTAGTGGCTGAACAATCAATCAGTACCACTAAAAATACTTTTTTAGTTATTCGATGTTCTCAATATGATAAAGTCATCTTAGCAGTATATCGTTTTAATGTTGAAGCTGATCAATGGTGGAATATTTTCAAGAATATGAGGAGAAGAGACAAAATTGAGTCCATGGAATGGGATGAGTTCAAAAACTTATTTTCCAATAAGTACTTCCCACGTATTCTTCAAACAATTATGGAGAAGGAGTTTCTTGAACTAAAGCAAAAGGATGATGAATCGGTTGGTACCTACGAATTTTTTTTATAGGACTTGAAAGGTACGCTTCCGGAATTATTATCCAAAACTGAGAGTAAGATCGATCGATTCTTTAGTGGCTTAAAACCACGTCTTTTAAGGGTGTTAGCCATAAGGGACTTCAATAGCTACAAGGAAATTGTTCGATGTGCTCTCAAGGTTGAGATGGAGATTGGAGTAACCCATCAGTCATATGGGTTTGATAAGAAGAGGAAAATGGAATTCAAATGGAAATATAAAGTCCACACTGAAAAGAA
Organism: Viscum album; assembly: GCA_963277665.1. NCBI lineage: Eukaryota > Viridiplantae > Streptophyta > Magnoliopsida > Santalales > Viscaceae > Viscum > Viscum album. Next base: position 2,014,374,458 of record OY728159.1, read on the forward strand.
GATGAGTTTTCCATTATTCTAAAAGTGTGGGAAAAAACATGGAGGGAATTGTCTTAAAGGGACAAGTAAATTTTTTAAATGAGGAAAAGAAGGTCATTTTGCATTTGAAAGCAATAATAATGGAAAAAATATGTCTACTGATGCGAACAAAGAAAGGGATACAAAGAATGAACCTCCTACAATTCAATGTAACAAGTGCAAGGAAATGGGGAATTATTCTAATCAATGCAATAATACAATGGTTGTTGATTACGATCGATGTCAACAAACTATTAAGGCCAAAGATAAAGGAATGTCACGTGAAATATCTATCAGCAATGTTGAGTACGATAACAACGTGGTGAAAGGTAATCTTTCCATCCACTCAAAAGTAGAAAATGTTTTATTTGATTATGGATCCACCAACTCTTTTATTTCGGTAGAATTTTCTAAGGGTATCATTGTACTACCTAAACAATAAGCTATTGAGTTAGCTGTGACAACTCCAAAAAGAATAATAGTTGCATCAAAAGTTTATAATTCTTCTCCAATTGACGTTTGTTGGAAAGTGCTACCTGCAAATCCTGTGATCCATCCTATATTGGAATTTGATGTGATTCATGGCATGCATTGGATTTCCTTATATGGATCTCATATCGATTTCCAAATATGGGATGTCACATTTCATATTCCTGATGAATCTATGATCACGTATCGATGCAAGGATGAATATAACCTTCAAGTGGAAATTTATTCCATCTAATGGGTCTTGATTCCAATAAATGAATGGTATTTATATAAAATGGTTATAAAGAAACTCACAATTAAGAATATGCCAATTGTACGAGAGTCTGATGATGTCTTTCCAGAGGAATTGCCAGGAATTCCACCAAATCGTGAAGTTGAGTTTTCAATATAACTCATACAGGTTGTTATTCCCTTTTCAACGACACCTTATAGAATGGCCCCAATTGAGTTGCAGGAATTGAATAAGAAACACCAAGAGAATATTGATAAGGGATTCATACGCCCTTTTGTATCACCATGAGGAGAACCTGTTTTGTTTGTTAAGAAGATAGTTAGATCAATGAGACTCTGAATTGATTATCGAGAACTTAACAAGATCACTATCAAGAAAAAATATCCTCTCCCACATAATGATGAATTATTTGACCAACTACATGGAGATAAATACTTTTCCATGATTGATCTTCATTCAGGGTATCATCAATTAAGGGTCAAAAGGGAGGATACACCAAATACGACTTTCCGTATAAGGTATGGACACTATGAATTTAAAGTCATCCCATTTGGCCTTACTAATTACCCTTCTATCTTCATGGATATGATGAATAGAGTCTTTAGAGACTATCTTGATCAGTTTGAGGTATTCTATATAGAATATATTCATTTCTAATCAAAGAGAAAGGAAGAACATGAAGATTACATGAGAATTGTATTAAACACCCTAAGAAAGGAGAATTGTTATGGCAAATTCACCAAGTGTGAATTTTGGCTTCAAAAAGATTCATTATTGGGTCATATAATATCAAAAGAGGGGATGTCCATGGATCCAGCAAAAACAGAGGTTATCGAAAGATGGTCGAGACCAAAAATAGTAACTGAGATCCGATGTTTTCTTGGTTTGGCAGGATATTACTGAATTTTTGTGAATGGATTTTAATGATTTTCTAATCCACTCACATGGATGACTCGAAAAGGAGTTAAGTTCGTTTGGACGGAGGAGTGTGAAGAGAATTTCAAGGAGTTAAAAGGATGGTTTTCTAGGGCCCATATGCTCACACTTCCTTGTAGTGGTGAAAGGTTTGTGATCAATAGTGATGCATCCAAGAAGGTATTGGGGTGTTTTCTCATGCAAAATGATATGGTGAAATCTTATGCCTCACGACAGTTGAAAATCCATGAGAAAAATTACCCAAATAATGATTTCGAATTAGCTGTGGTAATCTTTGCATTACAGATTTGGAGGCATTATCATAATGGTGAAAGGTGTGATATTTATACTGATCATAAAAGTTTAAAGTATATTTTCACACAAAAGGAGATGAATATGCACCAAAGAAGATGGTTTTAGATGATTAAGGATTATTACTGGTCAATTCATTATCACCCTAGGATAGAAAACAAGGTGGGAGATGAATTAAGTCTACAATACCATTCTAGCATATCTATGATGATGGTCACAAAATATCCAATATTTATGGATTTACAAAGGATGGATCGAGGAATTATAATAGAAGGGGAAAATCGTAACTATATCAAATGAATGTTCAACCATTTATACATGCAAAGATTAAAGAGGCCCATAAAGAAGGTGTATAGTTACAAAAGAAGGTGAGAAATGTTCCTAAATTTCACTTTGATTGTGTTGAAATAACATGGTTCAGGAATCGGGTTTGTGTTCCTCTCATACCAGAATTAAAGAAGGAAATACTGATTGAAGCTCATTGTTATTCATTCTCTATTCATCCTGGAAGCACGAATATGTATAAATACCTGAAAGAGTACTTCTTGTGGGATGACATGAAATGAGATGTTGTTGAATATGTGTCTGGATGCACGGTTTGTCATTAAGTTAAAGCTTAGTGATAGAAGTCCAAGGGGACGTTATAACCATTACCCATACCAGAATGGAAATGGGAAAACATCACTATGGACATTATCACTGGACTGCCTAAAACATCCAAAGGCAATAATGCTATCTGTGTTATAGTTGATCTTCTTACAAAGTCAGCACACTTCATTGATATTAGAGAAGATTTCTCTCATGATCAGATTTCCAAGATATATGTAAAGGATTTGGTAAGATTACAAGGAGTACCACAATCCATTATATCTGATCGGGATCTGAGGTATACCTCGATGTTTTGGATAAGTCTTCAGCATACTCTAGATACAGATTTGAGTTTCATCACTGCTTATCATCTTCAGACAGACTGTCAGTCTGTGAGGACAATTCAATAACTTGAAGATATTTTGAGTGCTTGCCCTATGGATTTCAATGGTGGTTGGATTCAATATCTATCTTTAGCGGAATATTTTTATAATAATATGTTTCACTCCAGTATTCAGATGTATCCTTATAAATCTCTCTATGGAAAGAAATTCAGAACTCCAACTTGCAGGGATGAAGTTGGGGAATGAATGAAATTAGGACCTAATCTTGTTTATGTGATGGCAGAAAAGGTAAGATCTATTCAACAACACATAAGAGCAGCTCAGAGTCGACAAAAAAGATATGCCGATAACCGAAGAAAATACCTAGAGTTTGAAGTGGGTGATAAAGTGTTCTTATGAATATCTCACTAGAAGAGAGAAATGAGATTTGGAAAGAAGGACAAGTTAAGCCCTAGGTATATTAGTCCTTTAAAAATATTTGATCGTGTTTGGAGCGTAGAATACTGATTGGCGCTTCCACTGAATCTCTCTCATGTTCATGATGTCTTCCATGTATATCTCTTGAGAAAATACATACCCGATCCTTCACATGTACTTAGCTCAGAAGTTGTACTGATGGAGCATGATCTTTCTTATAAAGAACAGCCGATAGAGATTTTGGATCGTAGAAAAAAAAGTCCTACGGAACACGACCACTCGCTTGGTTAAAGATTTATGGAGGAACCAACAATTATAAGAAGCAACATGGGAGCATGATGATATGATGAGTGAGAGGTATCCTCATATGTTTGTTACAGAGTGATGAATTTTGTGGGTGAAATTCATTTTAAGGGGACTAGAATGTAACACCCGAGGATTTATGAGAAATATTTTTTTTATTCATCACCAAAGGAATCATTCACTACACACAACATTGTCTTGGCTTGTGTTATATTCAAGAGAAACCTTCCTATATAGATTTCATTGTATTCCATACAGAGTTTCACTAAACAACGATATGTTATTAAAATTTTATATAAACTAGCTGTTATAAATAGTAATACCCACTTTTTGAAATTTTATAAATTTTATTATTCAAAAGGCGCATCATTTTTGGTTTCGGAATGTCGAAATTAGCCTAGGGTGAATTTTTGGTATTTTTCTGAAAACATTCAATTTTTTTTGAATAGTGAAAACACTGAGTTATTGGTTAAAACCGACTTTTTATTTAAATAATCATTTTTTTATTTAAATTTATTTAAGGTAAAAATAGATAAATAATACCCATATATGTGCAATGTAATTAATTGGAAAAATTTTATAATAATATAGATACATAAAAATTTTATTGAACTTTTTGACCGTCTTTTACCCACCTCCTAGGCACATTTGTAATTGAACATAAAACATAATTTTACCTCTTCTATGAGTTGAATTTCAATGATCTGAGAGACACGGTTAATATTAAGAAGTAAAATGTGATTCAATAAGATAAAAATAATTTTTGGTGAATAGTAACATTTTACTTTTATTTTCCACGGTTAAAATTAAAAAGGGTAATTAACGATAAAAATGATAATACTATTACAATAACATATGTCCTAATACTATAGGATAAGTTTAATTAGACAAAAAACAACATTAGGGATAAAATATTACCCTTTAGTTCCACTTGGATTAGATTAGGTCACTTATTATTATTTTATTTAAAGAAGAGTTAAAAGTGTTAAAATAAAAGTTTAATAACTATAACATATTTAATAAAGGGTTATAGATAAGATAAATTCGATTATAAATATTCATTATAAATCTAAAAATATTTCCTACATGTTGGTTTTTTATTTATAATTTTTAGACATTAAATAATTTAATTTATTTACGACACAATGATGAAAATGTATTTAACTTATTAATGAAATATTAACATAATTGATATTATAAATACCCAAATGAATGTAATTTGAGCCTTTTTGTAAATTAAACTAATTTATTAGGTTAATATGACATGTTTTAATTTATTTAATTAATATTTTTCTAACAAATCCTCATGGTATGATTTTCACAAAAATCAATTACCAAATAGTGTCAAAATTGGCATAAAATTGTTTTTAAAACAAATATCATATTATTAATTGTTATTATATTCCTAAAAATCAATGGTTCGGACAAATGACATTGATAAGGTTATATATATTAATAATTAACCACTTGGGGTTCATTTGTCTTGTTATAGTATGTTTATTAGCCATATTGTGTAAGAAAATAAGAAGACCCGTTAAAAGTTAAATTATTTAAAATAGAGTTGAATCTAAATGATAAGGTTAAAATATTTACCTAAACTTGTCTAAAACCTATTGGTTGGAAGAATGTAGACAAATAACCACCTTATCTTCTAAATAAATCAATTTGGAACTATTAAATACTGAATACGACTTTATTATAAAATAATATTTTATTTTTTTTCTAAGGTGCCTCTCTCCTCTCTTATAAAAGGGAACATCATCCCTCTCCTCCTCACAACATATTGAGCCTTAAATCTCAGTCAACCCCAACTAATTTCTCTTCTTCATTTCACTAGAAACATTTTAGAGGTCCTGGTCTTCTTCGAATACCATCATTAGTGCCCTAAGAGGAGGTTAAGAAGAGGCGCTTCCAAGAAGAGGTAATGTCCTTTACCGATTCATTCCAATTTATTTCTTCTTATACTTCTTCTTCATTATTAGTTTCGTCATAAATTAATAACATCAGTATCAATCATATAATGATATGTTATTATAAATATGAAACAAACATATTTCACCTTCTATCCATCCTACGGAAAATGAAATCACTACGCGTGCGTACGTACGGAATACCGTCTCCACGACGTGGTGTAATATGTTATCTACCACCACCTTACGTGGATGGGTATAATGGTTTAAATAATAACTATATATGATTATTATAACTTGATAATAATTCTGATATTTTCCATCTTCCACAACAATACCATTCAATAGTTATTGGAATGATATCTTCGCTCGTGCGTACGTATGACCTACCGTCTCCACGATGTGATACGACTCATTGTACATGATCTTCATTGAATAATGATTATATAAATGATTTGAATGAATAAATATGATATATATTACACTAATACCACTCTTTAAATAAGTTATCTATAACCTATAAAGAGGAATAAGAATTTATTCAACAAGACATGCATAAGAACATAAAGCAATGGACACCCGAATAACAAGTAGCGATGAATTATTACTTATAAGAATATAAGAATATGACCATATATGATATCATAATAATGAATATGATTCTATTATAATTAAATGTCATTATTTAAATCATTATACAGGAGGGTAAGATACATATGAAGCATATCGGACCTAAGGTAATGAAAAATATCATAATCTCATTTTTATCCGAGATTGTTTATACTTTGGTATTTACTGGGGTGAATTTATCATCTAAATCCATGTTTCCTCAATATTTAATATTATTTCTATCCACCTACAATTTTTTAAATCATATATTACTCATTGGTGAGTTTTTAGTAAATGATATGAAAGGAATATTTTTTCTTTTTTAGTACGAGGTAGTTTTTTACTTTTCCGTCCAAAGTCCGAGAAAAATGTTTTTTAACTTATATAGAATGAATGGATTTTATGATTTCATAGAACATTATTTCTATGAAGCTTCCTTTACTTGTCTTCAAGTTTATTTTTAATCAACTTCTTTTAGTTTAGAATTTTATGACATTTTAATAATGGAAAAATGTATTTGAAGTAGAAAGGTTATTTTCCAAAAGAATGGAGTTCAAGTGTTTTATCAAAATTATTTTCCATCTAAGATAATATTGGGTTCTGTTTCTATCCCTATTTTTACATTGAGTTGTTTATTTTATGATGGAATTGTATTTATGATGTCATGATGTTTAAGAATCCCATTTTTATTACATGGGTTATGCTAAGATGTATGATTTATGATCTTGTGGAACACATAAGAATGGAATAATTATGAGATGGGTGGGACCAATATCTCCATCAAATGCATTGGGTAAAGATTCATATCTCATGATATAGACATGGTTGGAATGACAGATTAATCTGGTTCAGTGATACATGGCTGAAATGAGGAGTGAACTCGGTTTAGAAATGGTCTTTGTCCACTAATATAGTCTTGGCAATGAGTCTTGACTACTAAGAAATGATTCACTATGATTTTGTGTGTATGTCACAAAGTTTCATGTTATGATTATTGAGATTACATTTTACTACCATGATTTATCCCATGTTATGATAATATAATCTCTTTTGCAGGTTAATATTTTCAAAATGTTATGTTCTTATGAATATGATATGATTGATATTTCTTTTGTTTACCCTTATTGAGAAATTGAGCTCACCCTTTTGTATGTTTTCTTTTCCCCAAGTCAGGAATAAGGTTACTATATAAGATATTCCAAAAGGGACTCTATATATGATAAAATAAAAGGGAGACAATGTAGATGATTTATGAACTAGTTGTTTATATATCCCAGTTTCTAAAGACACTATACCCATACGGTCCATTCATGGTTTTTGTTATATGTTTTAATAAGTGTTCTCTAATTTTTATGTAATAACAATGTATGTAATGTATGGGTCATTATAGTTGGTATCAGAGGAAATGTATAGTCAACCATTGGAATTTACGATATGAAAGACTCAGTAATAACCCTAAGGATAAGTCTAATAATAGAACACAATATTAGTGTTAGGGAAATGGCCATGAATAACCTATAATAAGTCCTTAAGTGTGAAATATTATTCTTTACTATGTGGTTTTCCTATTATGATTAGTGTTTCTCACACGATGCTCATTGGTTTAAGTCAATGACTAGAACCCAAAGGAACTGTGTTAATACTAAATGCGACGGGCAATGTAATGATTGTCCCCCGGAACAACCAAACGTTATGGGATATTGAATACAAAATCTTGTAGCAATGATCACACAACTTTATCATGTTATGAACCATGCAGGAATATCAAATGAGAAACGGAACATCCAATATTCTGTTGAATCCATTATGAGGCAGTGTCCACCCTCATTTAGTGGGACTACTGATCCATAAGTGGCCGAACAATGGATCTATACCACAGAAAAGATATTTTTAGTTCTTCAATGTTCTCAACATGATAAAGTCATCTTAGCAGTATATCATTTGGAAGGTGAAGTAGATCAATGGTGGAATATTATCAATAATATGAGGCAAACAAACGAAACTGAGTCCATGGAATGTGGCGAGTTCATGTACTTATTTTTCAATAAGTACTTCCCTCGTATTCGTCGAAGAAAGATGGAGAAGGATTTTCTTGAACTAAAGAATAAGGATGATGAATAAGTTGGTACCTACAAAAAATATTTTACAAGACTTGCAAGGTATGCTTCCAGAATTATTATCCAACCAGAGAGTAAGATCATTCGATTCATTAGTGGCTTAAAACCAAGCCTTCGAAGGGTGTTAGCCATAAGGGACTTCAATAGATATGATGAAATTGTTCGATGTGCTCTCCAGCTTAAGATGGAGATGGGAGTAAAACATCAGTCATATGGGTTTGATTGGAAGAGTAAAATGGAATTCAAAGGAAAATCTAAAGACCACAATGAAAAGAAGATGTTTTTTATGTTATGATCAATGTGTAGACATAAACATTGAGGGAATTGTCTTAAAGGGACCAGTAATTGTTTGAAATGGGGAAAAGATGATCATTGGGCATTTGAATACCGTAATGATGGGAAAAAGATGTCTCGTGATGCGAACATAGATAGGGCTACGCAGAATACACCTCCTACAGTTCAATGTTACAAGTGCAAGGAAATTGGGCATTATGCTAATCAATTCCCTAATCGAAGGGTTGTTGATGATGATCGATGTCAACAAACTCATAAGTCCAAATACAAAGGAATGTCACAAGCAATTTATATCGGCGATGTGGTGTACGATAACAATGTGATGAAAGGTACAATTTCCATCCACTCTGATGTAGCCAATGTTTTATTTGATTCTGGATCTACCCACTCTTTTATTTCTAATGAATTTTCTAAGGGTATCACTATACTACCTCAACCATTAGCTGTTGAGTATGTCGTGACAACTCCTAATGGAACAAAGGTTTCATCAAAAGTTTATAATTATTCTCCAATAGACATTTGTGGGAAGGTGCTTCCTAAAAATCTTGTTTCCCATCATATAGTGGAATTTGATGTGATTCTTTGCATGGATTGTCTATCCTCATATGGAGCTCATATCGATTTCCAAAAAAGGGAATTCAAATTTCATATTCCTGATCAATCTATGATCACCTATCGATGCAATGATTAATATAACCTTCCAGTGGAAATTTATTCCATATTATGGGTCTTGATTCCAATAAATGAAGGTTATTTATCTCACATGGTTGGACAGAAACTCACGATTAAAAATATTCCAATTGTATGAGAGTTTGATAATGTCCTTCCAGCGAAATTTCCCGGTCTTCCACCAAATAGTAAAGTTGAGTTTTCATTAGAACTCATATCGGGTGCTATGCCCATTTCAAATACACATTATAGAATGGCCCCAATTGAGTTGTATGAATTGAAAAAGCAAATCCATGAGAATCTTGATAAGGGATTCATATGCCCTAGTGCATTACCTTGGGGATCACATATTCTGTTTGTTAAGAATACATATGGATCAATGAGACTCTGAATTGATTATCGAGAACATAACAAGATCACTATCAAGAACTAATATCCTCTCCCACGCATTGATGACATATTTTACCAACTAAGTAGAGCTAAATACATTTACAAGACTTATCTTCGTTCATGGTATCATAAATTAAGGGTCAAAAGGGAGGATATACCAAAGAAGGCTTTCCGTACAAGGTATGGACACTATGAATTTATAGTGATGCCATTTGGTCTTACTAATACCCCTGCAATATTCATAGATCTGATGAATAGGGTCTTTAGAGACTATCTTGATCAGTTTGTGGTAGTCTTTATAGACGATAATCTTGTTTATTCAAAGAGAAAGGAAGACCATGAAGATCACTTGATAATTGTATTAAAGTCCCTAATAAAGGAGAAGTTTTATGATAAATTTACCAAGTGTGAATTTTGGATTAAAAAAGTTTCATTTTTGGGTCATATAATCTCAAAAGAAGGGATATCTTTGGATCCAGCAAAAACAGAGGTTATCAAAAGATGGTCGAGACCAACAATAGTAATAGAGATCCAATGTTTTCTTGGTTTGGATGGATATTACCAACGTTTTGTGAAATATTATTCACGATTATCTAATCCAGTCACTATGTTGACTCAAAAAGGATTTAAGTTCATTTGGATGGAGGAGTGTGAATAAAATTTCAAGGAGTTAAAGAGAAGGGTATCTAGTGCACCTGTGTTCACACAACATTGTAGTGGAGACTGGTTTTTTATCTACAGTGATGCATCCAAGAAGGGATTGGGGTGTGTTCTCATGAAAAATGATATGGTGACTGCTTATGCCTCCAGACAGTTGAAAATCCCTGAGAAAAATTACCCAACTCATGATTTGGAAGTAGCTCTTGTAATCGTTTCATTAAATATTTGGAGGCATTATCTTTATGGTGAAAGTTGTGATATTTATACTGATCATAAAAGTTTAAAGTATATTTTCACACAGAAGGAGCTGAATATGTGCCAAATAAGATGGTTGGATCTGATTAAGGATTATGACTGATCAATTCATTATCACCCTGGGAAAGCAAACAAGGTGGAAGATGCATTAAGTAGACAAGACCATGCTATATTATCCATGATGAGGGTCACAAAAGATCCAATATTTAGGGATTTACAATGGATAGATCTTGGAATTATAATGGAAGGGGAAAAATATTATCTTTCGTAAATGAATTTTCAACCATCTCTACAGGTGACGATTAATTAGGCACAAGAAGATGATATAGAGTTTCAAAAGAAGGTGAGAAATATTCAATAATTTCACATTATTTGTGATTAAATAATAAGGTTCATCAATCGTGTTTCTATTCCCCCCATCCTAGAATTAAAGAAGGAAATACTGGATGAATCTCATAGTTCTTCATTATCTATTCATCCTGGACGCAAGAAGATATATAGGGACGTGGAGGAGTACATCTGGTGGGATGACATAAAAAGAGATGTTGCTGAATATGTCTCTTGATGCATGGTTTGTCAGCAAGTTAATGCTGAGAGACAAAAGTCTAAGGAACTGTTACAACCATTACCCATACCAGAATGGAAATGGGAAAACATCACTATGGACATTGTCACTGGACTCCATAAAACATCCAAAGGCAATAATTTAAGATTCGGATCTTTGTTTTGGGTTTTTTTTTCGTTTTTTGATGTTTTTGAGAAAAGAGGAATTTCTAGAAGTTTTTTATGTACACACCATGTACTTTATGAGTACATGTCTTGTACTACCTTGCTGCGCTAGGCCGTGTGTTGGCCGTGTCAGGGTCACACACAAAGTGTGTAGGGATGAAGTGGAGGCCGCTTAAAGAGGAGTACAGAAAAATAGAGTTCACACCGTATTCTCATGAAGAAAACACCGTGTATTTTATTTTTATTCATTAAATGGACCGGCTCACGCCTAATTGATAGAATTGTCTTCATCTAGGTCTTGTTCGACCAAGAGACAATGTATGGCTGCTGAACTTCTCTGAATCCCCACGCATTCATCGTATATCTAAATCGATCGCCATCAATTGTGTTGGAACCGCACCAGTGATTCCTTCTTACTCCTAGATCCTTTTTTTCCAGTTCCTCTTCTTTCTCATGTAATCATCAGTTGAATGTTTTGGACGTTTTCTCAGATCTTCGATGTTCTAAGGAGAATCAATCATCGTGGATCAAGTATATTGATCTCCTAGCCTCCAGGTATGTGGTTTGTGCAATACCTTTCGATGTATTTGATTTTTATGTGCAATTTCAACCAATACCCAAGAATGGGGTATTGAGTGTTTGCTGTTTTGCCCTTGTGGTTATTCCTTCCTTGTCTGGATGCTTGTGTAGAGGTAAATTGATCATGTTTGTGGATAATTTATGTTCTTGGATGTTTTTCCCATGGTTTTTTGTTTATATCCCACGTGTCATTGTTAGCCTTGGCCGTTTTTCTTGTTTCCATCCCTTGTGACTGTAGGATGTATTAATGATGATAAGATGCTTGTTTGTTGTATACTGGTTAGCCATGTAGCTATATAGTTTGACATTGGCCTTATAGCATTATTATGCACTGACTGGAATGAGTCTGTGACAACCTGGTGTTATATACTATAAGTGATAGACCAAGTGAGCTTCCCAGAGAGTCCTTGACATTATAGGATAGACGGGATAGACCAAGTGAGCTTCCCATAGTGCCATTAGACATTATAAGCTACAGGGGATAGACCGAGTTAGCTTCCCAGAGTGCCTTCAATCTTATAGACTGTAGGAGGGTAGATGGAGTAAGCGTCCTCAGAGAGTCTTTACCTGTTTAATTGTTTTAAAAACTTTTTCCAGATTAGAGAAGGAAATTACTGAGTGATCTTCCTTAGAGATTATAAGATAGACCTGAAACTATAGGTGGAATTGACTGAGTGAGCTTCCTTAGAGAGATTCTAGACCTTGGGGCTACGAGGGTTAGACCACATGATCTTCCTCAAAGAGTCCCCGACTACCCTAAACTATAAGGGGAATTGACCAAGTGAGCTTCCCCAGAGTGTCTTATAAATTTGTACGACCGAACCAGAGGGGTTGGGCTGAGTGCACTACCCATAGGGTTGTGGTACTTCTCGGTTAGGACCAAAGGGTATGGCTGTGAGTAATTCCTAGAGGGTTTCCTGTTAGTGGTTAGTTGTTTTCTTCACTAATGCTTGTTGTTCTGTGGACTGATTATTGTTGTATATCTTCTTGTTAATGCCTGTTTTTTACTATTACTGTTTACTGCTTACTGTACATTTACCTGCCATATACTCACTGAATGTTAGGCACAGATCTTCGAGTGGTTGCCTACTGGGATTTAGCCTCACACCCTATTTGTGGCATGATTTTGGTCCAAATCAGACTATGTTGTTGCAGGTATAGACAAGGGAAAGCACCCTTCGACTTCTGGTACTTGATCGCTTGGAGCAGGAGATCATGGGACTAAGCTATGGCTTGCGATTCTGAGGAGTTTAACTATTTAACTTTCTTTTGTACATTGGTTTGAAAATATTGTATTTCCAGCATTGTGACTTGTTTGGCACCTTTCCTAGACATATGTATCTTGCATCATTTCATATATATGTGTGTGCTCCAACTGTTTACTACCTTAGTCTTCTATTGGTTACTTTTTTTTGGATTGTTCTGATTATACTATTTCATATTTTTTAATTCTGTTGTGTACTCTTCCAAAGAGGACATTATTTCCCCACTATCACACCCAAGGCCCTCACTGCTAGTCTGCAGGCTCTAGCATTGGGGGAAATCCACTTGAGGCCATGTGAACAACTGGGTATAGGGCGCCTCTGGGTGGCTTCCAGAACTGGGACGCTACAAAGTGGTATCAGAGGAGTTAATTTCTCTTGAATTACTATTTAGATCCTTATCCTGGGATAGGACGGATTCAGTACTTGGTGTTATGCTATGCTCGGAAGTATCTAACCCGTGTAAATGGAAAATAATTTCATCCTCGCTTATTTTTATTTTATGGTTTTGTGATGTTACCGTTGATATGATTTCACCTAGAGTGATTCACATAACTTTTGTTGTTATTGTTGTTTCTATTATAGTTATATTTCTATTGTAACCCGATGAGATGTGGGTATTCCATATAATGCATCATTTAGGCACCTGTTAGAAAACACAATCCATGCATTCATTCCATGCCATCTAAGGAGAATTAGTGATTTCATGGTGTTTTGATAGACTTCTGTAGATTATGCATGTAGTTGTGATCGATGCTTGATAAAATCCCTGTTATTTGTTAGAGGAATTTTTTTATTGTACATGCTTAGATGAATGCCAAATTTCTGTTCATTAGGTGTTATGGGCCCTCTTGAATCAGAAATTGGTCGATCATTGACCTATTATTTTTTTATGTCTTTATTGGATGCCATGCTTTGATTCGCGGGAGTATGGGCCCTCACTGATCAGAATTTGGAACCTTCATGCCTTGTTTCGGTGTTTAATGTACTTTGGTGTAGTTTCTAAGCTACTACCTCGAAAAACCCAGAATACACAAATTGTACATTGTATATACACGCCGTGTAGTTTTTAAAACGTGTCACTGACTATGTGAGTTGGAAAACGGTGTTGTGGAAAATATTCTTGAACACGCCATGTATGGTAGGTACATGTTGTGTAGTAGTGAGCCGTGTACCCTACTGTGTCACTAACAACATGGGATGGGGATGCTTGGGTAGAACACAACGTGTTTGGTATGAACACGACGTGTAGTTTTATTCTTGGTACCTGGCCATGTCACGAACAACATGGGTCGGTGATATCTTCTCCTATGCACGTCGTGTTTGTTCGGAACATGCCGCGTAGCCAGCCGTGTAACTAACAACACGGGTTGCCCAAACCTTCTTTAGTACACACAATTTCCATTGTAAACACATCGTGTAGTGTAAGTTTAACTGGACCATGTGGGATGGCCCTGTAAGGAGACTCGGGCAGGGGAGTAGAGTTCAAGTACATGCTGTGTGTGGGGACAACACGCCGTGTAGTTTGGGTTGTTACACGACCAGTGTGGCCGGAATACACGCCCATGTGAATGGCTTAAGATAACACGCCGTGTAGTTTTAATACACACCGTTTAGTCATGTTTGGTAAAACCTGAAGGCTTCCTTATCCTATTCTTGTTTTGTACTCTTGTGTTCTAAGCCTTTGATAATCTTGATCTAAGGTGTGCTTTTGATCTTTCAGAGCTATGCCTCCCAGACGTCCTCTGGTTGAATGCCAATTTTTAGACTGTGATCAGACATGAGAAATGGCCGTTCAGAATCCTACAACAGATCCTCCTGAGGTGCCAGCCTTGGAACCTGTAGTTATACCCGTCACGGGTGCCAATATACAGTTCAGGGAGGACTTCCTGAGGATGATGTATAATTTTTATGGAGCGCCGCCTCCTGCCCCATCATTGGCTTAATTGACATGGGTCTTTCAGCATCATCATCCTCTTACTTTCTCAAGGGATGGAGGACCCCAGGATGCCAAGTCGTGGTTAGAGGGCATGCTGAAAATCTTCAAGCATCTCGAGTTACCACTAGAGAGTAGAATAAAGATGGCCACTTATATGTTCCGAGACACCGCCAAGAGGTGGTGAGAGGCGATCTGTCAATCAGGGGACCAACAGAGTATGTCTTCAGATGAGTTTCGGCACACCTTCTATGACTACTTCTATCTGGAGACCCTGAGGGCCGATCGAGCCCAGGAGATTATGATTCTAAAGTAGGGTACTCTATCAATTATGGAGTACTCATCCCACTTTACTGAACTGTAGCGTTTCACACCGATCCTAGAAGGTGGTGAGTTGTTCCTTTCTAGGAAGTTCAAGGATGGTCTCAGGGAAGAGATATGTTCCCATGTGAATATTTTTAGGTTGACATTGATATACTCTATCATCAACCAGCCACTTATCTCTGAGCGCAATCTCATGGACTATAGGGCAGTGATCAAAGATGGTTTTAAATCCATAGCTGGTGTTCCTCTTTCGGATAGTAGTAAGCGCCACAGAGAGTCTTCTCGAGGAGATCAGGGCTGCCAAGATATATCTTCTGCTATCCAGGTTGTGTGATACTAGTGCGGTAGGAGTGGGCATACTATGCCCCAGTTCTAGAGAGATTTGATGGAGTGCCGATCTAGCGGAAAGATGGTCCATCTATAGTGCTTTTTTTAGAAATTCTCAAATTCAGCTGGTGGTATCGGTTCTTCTATGAACCACGTTCTGGAGATTCTTCACCAGTTTCTCACTAGTCTGGGAACTGGAGTTCTTCCGGCCATTCGGGCCGAGGTGGAGGTCACGGTCGTGGTGGTCAGTCACCCGGTCATCAGTGATAGCAGAGTGGATTAGCGCAGTGTGGTTAGGCAGGGTCACAGGGCTGTGGGTTAGGCCAGACATTAGCTGTGGAGCAGACCTATTAGGAGCATGATCCCAGACCTTCTAAATTACTAGGTACTATCTTAGTAGCCTTAGTTTTATCTTCAAAACTTTTTGATACTAGTGTTTCACATTTTTTTTATCTTTGATGCTATTGTGGAGAACCTTGGTCTCTGTATCTTTTCGCCGTTCGACATGATGACTCTTGACACGCCGTTGGTATCCAGGAATTTGAGCGTACTTTAAGGTACATAGTTCCCTTTTGAGGTTGCAGGGTATCGTGTCTTTTAGGATCTATTTTTCCTAGAGATGACAGGTTATTATGTCATTCTCTGGAACGACTGGTTGCTTCCCTTCCAGGCGATCGTCGACTGTTATTTCCACAGGGTGTGTTTCGTATCCCCAGAGGGTGAATCCTTTCTTCATAGAGGTGAGTGGGATGTTCAGGCGAGTGGAGCAGGACTCGAGCATCATGGTCTAGGAGAAGTTATAACCCATATTTCTAGTCTTTATCTGGATGACCCTGGGACATCACGTTTGGAATTTCTTCCAGTGGTGGATCATTTCAGAGATGTATTTCCAGAGAAATTTTTTTGTCTACCTATAGATCATGAGGTAGAATTCTTGATTGATCTTGTTCCTGGAGCGGGACAGGTGTCCATTCCTCCC
Organism: Viscum album; assembly: GCA_963277665.1. Lineage (NCBI taxonomy): Eukaryota > Viridiplantae > Streptophyta > Magnoliopsida > Santalales > Viscaceae > Viscum > Viscum album. The sequence continues at coordinate 2,014,391,116 of OY728159.1, forward strand.
TATAGGATGGCTACACCTGAGTTGCAGGAGCTCAAGAAGTTGTTGGAGGAGTTGCAGGTAAAGGGTTTCATCTGACCCAGTGCTTCGCCTTGGGGTTTGCCTGTCCTTTTTGCGAAAAAGGAAGATGGTACCCTTAGGCTTTGTGTAGATTATCAAAAGTTGAACCAGTTGACGGTCAGGAACCGATATCCCTTGCTGAGGATCGATTATATCTTCGATCAGCTTTGAGGTGCCAGAGTGTTCTCAAAGATTGACATGATATCCAGTTATCATCAGTTTCACATTAGACCATCAGATATACCTCTTATAGCCTTCAAGAGAATGAATGGTCTATACGAGTATAAGGTTATTCCGTTCGGTCACAAGAATGTGCCAGTAGTTTTCATGGCTCTGATGAACCGAGTGTTCCATCCATACATGGATTCCTTCTTCGTTCTCTTCATGAAGGATATCTTTTTATACTCTCACACTCGACACGACCATGCCACACATCATGAGATCATTCTGAGTACACTGATAGAGAATCAATTATATGTTAAGCTCTCTAAATTCCACTTTTGGATGGAGGAAATTCACTTTCTGGGACGTGTTATCTCAGAGATAGGAGTATCAGTGGACCCAGAGAATGTGGGATTTGTAGTTTCCTGGGAGTAGCCGAAGAATGTATTTGAGGTATGGTGTTTCCTAGGGATGGCTGAATACAATATTCAATTCATACAAGACATTTCATGCCTAGAAGCACCATTGACAGGTCTGACTAAGAAGGGGGTGAAATTCTTATGGTCAGATTATTGTGAGTCAGCCTTAGAGGAGCTGAAGGGAACGTTGATGTCAGCATCGATACTAGTCTTTCCAGATCAAGGAAAGAGCTATACTATTTATTGTGATGCTTCAGGTATTGGGTAGGGTGTCGTGATTATGCAGGGAGATGCAGTCGTTGGGTTCTGGTCTCTGTAGTTGAGGCCACAAGAGTAGAACTTCCCGAAGCATGATCCAGAGTTTCCAGATGTTGTTCATGACTTACACTGTTGGAGAAACTACCTTCTAAGATAGCACTTTGTGGTATTCACTGACCACAAGAGTCTCAAGTATATCTTCACTTAGAATGATCTGAATCTGAGACAGTGCAGGTGGGTTGAGTATCTTCATTCTTTCGACATCGAGATCGCCTATACACCAGGAAAGGGCAACGCAGTGGCGGATGCATTGAGCAGGAGAACTATGATTCAGGTAGTTCGGGAGGCCAGTTGTGAGTGGAAGCATATGGCTCTGTTCACTGAGATTCACTTTTAGGTGCACAATAGATAGGTACATGATTTCCTTTCTTCTGTAGTTGTTACCTCTACTCTTCTTGATCAGGTACGGATGATGCAACAATCAGACTCAAAAGGATTAGTCTTGCAGGAGAGTGTGTCAGGATATGACCCTCTTCTTGGATAGAAATTGGGCGAGGATGAGATCTTGTGTTTCCAGAGACACATATGGGTTCCAGCAGACATACGCGAGGAGATGTTGCAGGATTTTCATTCCTCAGTTTGGGCAGTTCACCCTTGAGTCACCAAGATGTATTGGGATCTTCATCACCAGTACTGGTGGCCAGGTATGAAGAGAGATGTTTCTAGATTTATCATGAGATGTTCTACTTGTCAGTAGCTGAAATTAGGGTATCAGAGACCAAAATTCCTTTTACATCAGTTACCCATTCCTGAGTGGAAGTGGAACAACATCACGATGGACTTCGTGATAGGGTTGTTGAGGTCCCTCAGAGGGAGTGATGTTGTTTGGGTTATCATCGACAAGCTTATGAATGTTTCTCACTTCCTTATGGTTTAGGATACCTTCAATTTTGATTAGTTGGGATGGTTTTACATCCGAGGGATTGTACGTCTACATTGAGTTCCGCACTCCATTGTTTTAGACAGGTATGCGTGCTTCACTTCTCAGTTCTGGTAGGGACTTCAGAAGGACTTGGGGACACTTGTGTTTCTAATTACATCATACCATCCCCATACTGATGGCCAGTTTGAGAACATGATCTAGGTTCTATAGTATATGATCCGAGTTTTCATTATAGACTTTAGCGGTTCTTTGGTGAAGCATATCCCTCCTGTGGATTCCGCCTACTACAATATTTTTCAGGTGTCTATTCATATTGAACCTTACAAGGCTTTGTATGGTAGGCTATTCCGATCACCCTTACGTTGGCTGGAGGCAAGAGAGGTAGCTTTGCTGGGACCTCATCTTGTTTAGGATACCTCTAAGAAGATAGAGTTTATTCGGAATAGGATGGCTACAGCACAGTCTCAACAGAAGTCTTATTCTAATCAGCATAGACGACCTCTGGAGTTAGAGTTTGGGGATCACGTTTTCATACGTGTCACACCAAGGTTGGTACACAAGAGGATTTAGAGATAGAGTAAGATTTCACCACAGTACTTTGGGCCATATGAGGTGTTAGAGAGATTTGGGCCGGTCAAAAATTTGATGTAGTTACCTCAGAGGTACCGGGGTATGTACGATGTATTCCACTTTTCTCAGTTGCGACATTACTTTTCAGAACCATACCATGTCTTCTAACCTGAGGAGGTTGAGTTCAAAGCAGATTCATCATTTGAGGAGCATCCTATCCGTATTTTCAATCATCGAATGAATGTTTTCTAAGGCTGGCCTGTTCCTCTGTTACTAGTTATATGGAAGCACATGCGAGTACATGACGAGACATGGGAGAGGGAGGCCGATGTGCGATCGCAGTGGCCAGAGATGTTCATGCTTTCTACTTTTACGCCTTTATAAGGAAATTAGATGATGAATTTATTTAAGGGGGAATATTTCTAAGAACTCGGATCATCGTTTCAGGTATGTTTTTCCTTTTTCTGATGTTTTTGAGAAAAGAGGAATTTCTGTAAATTTTTGAAGTCCACGCCGTGTACTTTAGGAGTACACGCCGTGTACTCCCTTGCCGAGCCAGGCCCTGTACTGGCCATGTCCGTGCCACACACACAGTGTGTAGGGATGAAGTGGAGGCCTCTTAATGGGGTGTAACAAAAAATACATTACATACCATGTACTAAATATGTACACACTGTGTATTTTTTTCATTAAATGGATCGGGGTCACGCCTAATTGATAAAATCGTCTTCTTCTAGGCCTCGTTCGGCTGAGAGATTCCCTACAGCCGCAGAACATCTCTAAATCCAAATGCCTTCATCCTTTATATGAATCGATCATCGTCAATTATGTTGGAACCGAAGCGGTGTGTCCTTCCATCTCCTAGAGAATTTTTTTCCAATTCCTCTTCTTTCTCATGTTTTTGTTAGTTGAACATTTTGGAAATTTTCTTAGATCTTCAACGTTCTAAGGAGAAACAATCGTCATGGCTCAAGTATATTGATCTGCTATCATCTAGGTAGGTGGTTTGTGCCTTACCTTTTCATTTATGTGTGTTTTATGTTGAATTTCCACCAATACCCATGAACGGGGTAGGGCATGTTTACTGTTTTTCCCTTGTGGTTATTCCTGCCTTGCTTGCATGCTTTTTTAGAGGTAAATTGATCATGTTTGTGGATAATTGTTGTGCTTGGATGTTTTTCCCATGCTTTGTTTGGTTTACAACCTTTGGGTCTTTATTATCCTAGGTTGTTTTTCCTATTTCCTTGCCTTGTGACCGTAGGATGGAGTGATTATTATAACATGATTTTTGGTTGTAGACTTGTTAGCCAACTGGCTCTATAGGTGTACATTGGCTTTATAGAATTATTATGCACTGACTGGAATGGGGCTGTGAGAACCTGGTGCTATAGACTATATGGGATAGACTTAGTGAGCTTCCCAGAGAGTCCTTGACATTATAGTCTATTGGGGATAGCCGAGTGAGCTTGCCAGAGTGACTTTGGAAATTATAGGCTACAGGGGATAGACCAAGTGAGCTTCCCAGAGTGCCTTGAATATTATATACTATAGGAGGGTAGACTGAGTGAGCTTCCTCAGAGTCTTTACCTGTTGAATTGCATTAAAACCTTTTTTCAGACTAGAGAAGGAATTTACTGAGTGAGCATCCTTAGAGAGTCTATGATAGACCTGAAACTGTTGGAGGAATTGACTGAGTGAACTTCATCCGTGAGTTTCCAGACCTTGGGGCCACGAGGGTTAGATAACATTGTCTTTCTTAGAGAGTCCATGACTGCCCTAGAATATAAGGGGAATTGACAGAGTGATATTACCCAGAGAGTCTTAAAAATTTGTATGACCAAACCAGAGGGGTTGGGCTGAGTGTACTGCCCATAGGGTTGTGGTAATTCTTGGTTAGGACCGGAGGGGATGGCTGCGAGTTCTTCCTAGAGGGTTTCCTGTTAGTGGTTAGTTATTTGTTTCACAACTGCTTGTTATTTTGTGGACTGATTATTGTTGTATATCTTACAATTACTTCATTTTTTTTACTATTACTATTTACTGCTTACTGTACTATTACCTTTTATATACTCACTGACTATTATGCATAGATCATCGGGTGGTTTCCTACTAGGATTTAGTCTGAACCCGTATTTGGGCCATGCTTTTTGGCCCATGTAGACTTTGTTGTGGCAGGTATAGACAAGGGAAAGTTCCCTTAGACTTCTGGTACTCGATTGCTTGGAGAAGGAGAGCTTGTGACCGATCTATGGCTTGTGATGCTGAGGAGTTTATCTACCTACCTTTATTTTGTACTTTGGTTTGGCACTATTATATTTCCATCATTGTGACTTGTTTGGCTGCTTTCCTTGACATATGTATCATGCATAATTTCATATATATGTGTGTGCTCTAGCTGTTTAATGCTTTAGTCATATGTTGATTACTTGTGTATGGATATTTCTGTTTCCATTCGTTCTTTTTGTCTACTTCTGCTATTTAATCTTCCAATGAGGGCATAGTTTTCCCACTATCACACCCAAGGCCCTCACTGCAAGTCTGCAACCTCTGGATTTTGGGTAAATGTGCTTGAAGCCATGTGACCAACTGGGTATGGGGTGCCTCTGGGTGGCTTCTGGAACTGGGATGTTACAAATAATTCTATCTTGATTGTAGTTGATCGTCTTATGAAGTCGGTGCACTTCATTACTATTAGAGAAGATTTCTCTCTTGATCAGTTTGCCCGGATATATATAAAGGAAGTGTTAAGATTTCATGGAGTACCACTTTCCATTATATCTGATCGGGATCTGAGGTTTACCTTGACGTTTTGGTGTAGTCTTCATCATACTCCATATACAGAGTTGAGTTTCAGCACTGCTTATCATCCTCAGACAGACGGTCAGTCTGAGAGGAAAAATCAAACTCTAAATGATATGTTGTGATCTTTATCTATTGATTTCAAAGGTGGTTTGGATGAAACCCTGCCTTTAGTTGAATATCCATGTAATATTATCTTACACTTCAGTATTCAGATAGCTCCTTATAAAGCTCTCTATGGAATGAAATGCAGAACTCCAACTTGTTGGGATGAAGTTGGGGAAAGAAAGCTATTAGGACCTAATCTTTTTTATGATATGGAAGAAAAGGTAATATCTATTCAACAACACATAAGAACAGCTCAGAGTCCAAAAAAAGTTCTCTCGATAACCGAATAAAAGACCTAGGGTTTTAAGTTGGTGATAAAGTGTTCTTACGAATATCTCTCTGGAAGAGAGTAATGAGATTTGGAAAGAAGGGAAACCTAAGCCCTATGTATATTTGTCCTTTTCAAATACTAGATCATGTTGGGAAGGTAGATTACCGGTAGGCGCTTCCACCAAATATCTCTCAAGTTCATGATGTGTTCCATGTATCACTCTTGAGAAATTACATACCCGATCCTTCACATGTACTCAGCTCAGATGTTGTACCGTTGGAGAAAGATCTTTCTTATGAAGAACAGCCGATTGAGATTCTGGATTGTAGTGAGAAAGTCCTACATAACAAGACCACTCACATGGTTAATGTTTTATGGAGGAACCACCAATTAGAAGAATATACATGGGAACTTGATGATATGATGAGGGAGATGTATCCTCCTATTTTTGTAACAACATTACAAATTTCGAGGGATAAATTCATTTTAAGGTGTGTAGAATGTAACACCTGAGATTTTATGAGAAATATTTTGTTTTTATGCGTCAAAAAATATATCTTTCACTACACAAAAGACTATGATTTCTTGACTAACATGCAAGAGCAACTTTCCCCAATAGCTTGCATTGTACACAATACCGATTTTCTCTAAACAACAATTTGTTATTAAAATATTATATAAACTAACCGTTATAAATAGAAATACCCACTTTTTGAAATTTTATCAATTTTATTGTTCAAAATAGACTTCATTTTTAGATTCATAATTTCGAAATTTTCCTAGGATGATGTTTTGGTATTTTTCTGTAAACTATCAATTTTTGATGAATAGTGAAAACACTGAGTTATTGGTTAAAAATGACTTTTTATTTAAATAATCATTTTTTATTTAAATTAATTTTATGTTAAAATAGATAAATAATACCCATAAAAGTTCAATGTAATTTATTGGAGTAATTTTATAATAATATTGATACATGAAAATTTTATTGAACTTTTTGACGGCCTTTTACCCACCTCCTAAGAACATTTTTAATTGTACATAAAAATTAATTTTACTGCTTCTATGACCATCATTTAACATAATTGATATTATAAATACCCAAATAAATGTAATTTGAGACTTTTTATGAATTAAAATAATTTTATAAGTTAATATGACATGTTAGTATTGATTTAATTAACTTTGTTTGAGCTAATCGTGCTGTTATGATTTTCAAAAAATTCAATTACGAAATAGTGTCAAAATTGACATAAAATAGTTTAAAAAAATATTATATTAATAATTGTAATTATAATACTAAGAATTTATGTTTTGGCCAAATTAATTAAAAAAGGTTATATATATTAATAATGAACCACTTTGGGTTTGTTTGGCTTGTTATATTAAGTTTATTAACCATATGACGTAGGAAAACAAGAAGACACAGTAAAAGTTAAATTATTTAACTTAGAGTTAAATATAAATGATACGGTTAAAATAGTAACCTAAAGATGTCTAAAACATATTGGTTGAGAGGATTTCCACCCATACCCACCATAGTTTCTAAATAAATAAATTTAGAGATATTGAAAACCGAATATGACTTTATTATAAAATAGTATTTTATGTTTTTCCTAAGGTACCCCTCTCTTCCCTTATAAAAGGGAACCTCCTACCTCTCCTCTTCACACCACGTTGAGCCTTAAAGCCTAGCCAAACCCTACCAATTTATCTTCTCCACCTCCCTAGATATATGTTAGTGGTTCTGGTATTCTTAAATGACCATCTTTAGTGCCGTAAGAGGTTGTTAAGAAGAGGTGCTTCAAAGAAGAGGTAATGTCTTTTACCAATTCTTTCGAATTTATTTATTATTCTACATATTATTCTTTATTTTTTTTCATAATAAATTAAAAAATCAGTATCACCCATATATTGATATGTTATTATAAATATTAATCAATCTTATTTCACCATCTATTCGTCCTACGGAAAATGAACTCACCGCGCGTGTGTATGTACAGAATACAGTCTCCACGTCGTGGTGTAATCTGTTTCCCCCCTCCAACTTACTAGGATGGGTATAATGGTGTAAAAAAAATATATATGATTATTATAACGTGATACTAATTTTGAGGCATTCCATCTTCCCCTCCAATACCATTCAATAGTTATGGACATGATATCATCGCTCGTGCTTACGTACGGCCTACCGTCTCCACGAAGTGATGTGACTCGTTCTACATGATCTTCATTAAATAATGATTATATAAATGAATTGAATGAATAAATAAGTTATATATTACACTAATACCATTTTTTAAATAAGTTATCTATAACCTAAAAAGAGGAATAAGAATTATTTCGACAAGACATGCATAAAAACATAAAGCAATGAACACCCGAATAACAGGTACCAATGAAATATTACTAATAAGAATATAACAATACGACCATATATGATATCATAATAATGTATATGACTCTCTAATTAGTCAATGTCATTATTTAAATCATTATAAAAGAGGTTCAGATATGTACGAAGCATATCAGACCTATGGTAAGGGAAATTCTCACAATCTCATTTTTATCCGAGATTATTTATACTTAGGTATTTACTAGGGTGTATTTATCATAAAAATCCATGTTTCCCCATTATTTAATATAATTTATATCCTCCAACAATTGTTTCAATCCAATATTACTCATTAAAGTTTTTTTAGTAAAATATATGAAAGGAATCTTGTATTGTTTTTAGTACGAGGTACTTCTTGACTTTTTCGGACAATGTACAAGAAAAATGTTTTTTAACATATACGACATGAATGGATTTTATTATTTCATAGAAAATTATTTCCTCGAAGCTTCCTTAACAAGTTTTAATGTTTATTTTTAATCAAATTATTTTAGTTTATAATTTTATTCCATGTTAAGAAAAGAAAAAATGTTTTTCAAGTAGAAAGGATGTTTTCCTCAAGAATGGAGTTCAAGTGTTTTATCAAAATTATTTTCAATATAAGATAATATAGGGTTCTGATTCTATCATTATTTTTAAATTGATTTGATTATGTTATGATGAAATTATTTTTATGTTGTCCTTTTATCTTATATGGATTATGTTTTGATGGAATGATGTTTAAGAATCCCATTTTTATTACATGGGTTATGCTATGATGTATGATTTATGTTCTTGTGGCCCACATAAGAATGATATCATTATGAGATGGGTGGGACCTATATCTCCCTCCAATTAATTTGGTAAAGATTTAAATCTCATGAGATAGACATGGATAGAATAGAAGGTTAATCTGGTTCAGTGATATAGGACTGAAACAAGGTGTGAACTCAGTTCAAAAATTGACTTTGTCCGATAAGATAGTCATGGAAATGAGTCTTGACTACTAAGAAATGATTCTCTATGATTATGTGTCTATGCCTCAATGTTTCATGTTATTATTATTGGGATTACATTTCACTACCATGATTTATCCCATGTTATGATATAATGATCTCTTTTGCAGGTTAGGATTTTCAAAATGTTATGTTCTTATGAATATGATATGATTGATATTTATTTTGTTTACCCTTACTGAGAATTTGAGCTCACCATTTTGTATGATTTCTTTTCCCCACATCAAGAAGAAGGGTATTAAGTAAGATACTCCAAAATCGACTCTAGATATGATAAAATAAAATTGATATAATGTAGACGGTTTATGAACTAGTTGTTTCTATTTCCGAGTTTCTAAAGACACTATACCTATATGGTCCGTTAATGGTTTTTTATATGTTTTAATAAGTGTGCTTCAATTTTGAAGTAATAACAATGAATGTATTGTATGGGTTATTATATTATGAATTTATTATTACATATGAGGAAAATTTTACATGACATGTGAGCCATTATTTTTATATTATTATCCTTTTTTAAGGTAAGGTCGATCGATTCTTCTGTGTCTTAAAGGGAAGTATCTGACAGGAGTTATCCAAAATAGTAGTCGGTAACTACAAAGATATCATATGATATTTTATTAGTTGGAGAGACATATTATATTTCTACATACATCTCATGGTTTTGATATTAAAACAATGATGTAATTTAATATTGAATCTGAAAAATATGGACATTAGTATATGTGATTTCCGTTATAATAAAATAATTGAGTCAATCACTAAAGAAATTGAATGATGTAAATCATAAAATGATTCATGTTTGGAAATGATTTTCATAAGACATTTTATTTCCCGAATGTTGGGAAGAATATAGATAATGATATGAATAATGATAAATCATTACAGAATGAACCACACACACTAATATGTATTAAATTAAATTAGTATGGGAATTATTGTAACCAATAACCAAATAAAATGCTAATGGATGATGTTGGTTTCCAAAAACCTCTTAATCCCATAAACAAATGGAAATATCATGTGATAACTGTTCCCAATTAGGGTTATGATAACAACATAGTGAATGTAACACTTACTACCCACTATAGAATAGATAATTTATTAAATTATATTGGATATACTAAATTTTTATATCTAAAAACTTTTCAACATGTATCAAAGTAAGAATTAAAAATTTGATATTAATTTAGTAGTAAAAACAGTAATGCAACAATAGTTGAATCTGAATCCTACGATTATTATTTGTATGATAATTGTGGAAATGTATTTGCCACAAATATTTTACTTTCTCCTATAATTTAATTCATTGTTATTTTTGGCATGGAATGAATTTAATTACAAATATATTTAGTCAAATGTTTATGAAATAATGATATTTTTTATATTTAGAACCATCCTAGAATATCTTATAATAGTGATTATAAAAATAAATCCTTTATGGGAATTTCATTAATTTAATGGTTTGATATTCCATTTAAAATGTATAATTTATCTTATACTGTTGGGAAGAAACACCACATCAAATATGTTTTGATTTTGTATGACTTTAATTATGAATTTATAGAATTGTTTCATGACTTTTCTACTTATCATGATTTTTTGTTTTAAATAAATCTCATAAATTGTGCTACACCTATTTAGATGACTCTAGATTGAATATAATATATTATTTGACATAATTTTGAGAATAAACTAAAAAAAATTATTAAGTAATAATTCATTCAAATGTGCACATTGGGGTGCACCAATATTTTTTATTATGATGAAATATGGATCAATGGTACTTTTTCATTTTTATCGATAATATAAAAATACAACTATCTAAAAATATAATCATTTACCCTTTATTGGAGAATTTTTTGATCAATTTCATAGAGACTAAAAATTTTCTACAATTGATATACATTTTGAATATTTTCATTTCAGGGTCTTGAAGGATGATATACAATTGAAGACATTCCATAAATTTTATAGAAATTATTAATTTATATTAATTACTTTTGGTCTTAATAATTTCACATCTATCATTATGGATATATTTTATATAATATTTATATATTACAGTGATCTGTATGTAGTATTATTTTTAGATGATATATTTTTTTTTAAAATGGAATATAAGATGATTAATATCATATTATAATTGTGATAAATACACTATTAAATGGTATTATTTATTATATACTTACCTCGTGTGGATTTTGGAATCAAAGACTATTATTTTTGTGTCATATAATCTTATGTGACGGTATATATGTAACACCTTCAAAAAAATTAATTATTAAACGTCACACCAAGAAAAAAAATTGGAAATATATATGTAGTTTTATTCATTTATATGGATACAAATATATATTTCGCTCATCATTTAAACAATAAAGGGATCCAAGTTCCATAATATGGATAAATGTGATGATTGTTTTATCAAAATAAAAATGTGTCTAGTCAGTCAACCGATGGTTACACTACCATGTAGTAAAGAAGGGATTTTATTATGTACTTATTAAACAATGAATTAGAAGGGATGTTTCTTCATGAATATATGGTTATATATTATTTTTCATGATAATTGAAGTCCCATAAGAAAAATTACCAAACTCGTTATTTGATGTTGGATATTGTAATTTTTTCATTAAATGTTTTGATGATTTTTTCTATATTGATATGTGTGTCATATATAAGGGTAGAAAAATTATATATATATACATATATTCACACAAAAATATATGTGTGTAAATTTAATGATATTGATGTATTTTATTGTGTATTTTGATGACTCAAAACGTCACCACACTATGAATTTGAACATAGTGGTAGATACCATGAATCAAAATTATCACAATAGCTTATGTACGATGAGGATAGAAAAATATACAATTTTTAAATACTTTTAATATATGTATATTGAAATACTGATTGAAGGGATGAATATTATCTTTAATAAATGGGTGATCAACCATATATACATGTAAATATTAAAGAGGTGTTGAAGGAAGTTGTTGAGCTGTGAAAGATTAGGATAAATGATACTGAGTTCGACCTTTATTATGATCGAATAATAAAGTTTTTTCATGTGTTCATTCAGTAACATATTTAATGATAGATATAATGGATAAAGTTAAGAGTTCATTATTATATATTTATCCTAGATGTATAATGATTTATATTGATTTGGAAGTGTTTTTCTAGTTAAATGACATGAAGAGAGATATTACAGAGTGTGTTTCTAGGTACATGTTATATCCTGATGTTAATTCTAGGAGACACATGTTTATGGGTATGATACACCCATTTCCTATAAGATAATGTAAATTGGAAAACATCAAAAAATATTTCGTAATCATACTCCCCAAAACATTTCATTGTAATATTGAAATTTCATTTATAATTAATAGCCTCACGATGTTATAAAATTCACATCCATTTGAAAAATTTTATCTCTTGATTATCACACACAATTATACAAAAATATTGATTTAATATTTCATGGAGAAAATCTATAAATTGTCTTCATTGAGATCATATGTATATATCAATCTTTTGGAGAATTATTTTGAAATATCTAGATAATGAGTCACATTTCAACACTAATAATTAACCATAGATAGATAGTTAGTCTAAGCGGGCCATTAAAAATATATAAGTGATGTTCAGATTATAATTTATATATTTCAATGTTTTTTTGGGTTCAACACATTAATTTGGTTTGATTTTCTTAAAATTACTACTTTAACTCGAGTATTAAGATGGATCCATAAGAATACCTCTCTAGTAGAAAGTGAAAAACTCCAACATAACACAATGAATTTGGATTTTGAAATCTATTTATTGATTATGGTATTTTCATTCCCTACTACTTGATGAAATAATAAGGACGTGGTTTTATATCATTTATAGTATATTTTATTTTTCTCCTAGAGTATCTATAAATACGGAATATTAATATTTTTTAATATATTTTTTATCCAATGTGTTTTTTATTTATATAACATAACATAGATGGTATTTAGATACCATTGACTCGGTTTGTATTATGCCTTGTGGGAATGGTACTCACTTTGATGGTTATTGTAATGTTATTTGGAAAATTTTAACGAATAGTTAAAATAGTAATTTACAGAAAAAATGATAATAGATAAAAGAAGTAATTTAATTTAGTTTTTAAAGACATTTTCGAATATAAAATATATATTTCCTAGTAGTGAATGAAGATTGTATGAGTGATGGTAGGTGTAGTTTGGCATTGGTCTTGGATATAACCATTGTGACATTGTGAGGTATATTATATCATGTACTTTTTTTAATATGATTCCCCACACATGTTGGTTGGGATACAAACATGAGATTGTTTCTCCATAGACATCCTAGTGGTGATTCTCGATTGCTAAATTCCATCTATGGCATCACTCTATTCACTTTGTATTACTATGTGATTGTATGCACTGTAGTTGGTTATCAATATATGTCTATACAAAAATAAATTGTTTTTTGGTAATTTGAAACAAAAATTTCTCTAGATATAATTTCTAAACAATTTTTATTGTTAGGAAAATTTTGGTATTTGATGGTTTGAGGTACATTACATATTGTGTGTGTATTGATGGCTTGAGTTATAGTATTAGATGTACGGTAAAAATCACACATGCAGTGGTGGATCTTGCAAACTAAATTCTTAATATTTAGAGATGTGATATGATATGTTGCGATTATTTGATTCATGATATTATTTTTTTGATAAATTACTCCATGTCTATAATGGAATGAATTATTTGTTAGGGACATGGGTTAGGGTTTGTGAAAAATTTTGTAGATAAAAAAATAAGTGGGAAATCTGAAATGAGGTACCCCTATTCATTTTGTATTTTTATATGTAATCACATGTATATGATAAATTTTGAGTGATATAAATGGTCATGATGGAAATTTAGTTTATCAATTCAGGTGATGAGTTAGTTTCACTAGTGCCTCACTTTTATTTGGTGTTTTTTTATTTTTCACAAGAGGATCCAAATAGGATTATACTATGTATACCTAGTATTCTCACACTATCTAAACACAAATAGAGTAGTATGGTCAGTAGAATAATTTTGGTTTTCATAATATTAAAATATAACTATTTTTTGTAAGATGTATTTAGACATCATGGTTGCTTCCAAGTTAATTATCATTGGATACATATAGTTTCTTTTTCAGTTGTATTGGTTTCAACTACATTAAATATACTCAAATGAAATATATTTTATATTTATGAGTTTGAGTTTATTTTTTCCATATATATCTCTCTATTTCACATGTTTCTCTTATAATAAGATTCCTCCTAATTTTTTGTATTTTTATACCATCATCACTTTTCTCCAACTCTTAGCCTACGTGAGGCATGACTCAAGAGGTCACTATTACTCTTCTATCATTTTCATCTCATGAGAGGAAATATTTGGGGTGTAGAGGTTATGGTAATGTGATAATAGTGTTTAATTATTATGTATTCTATATATATTGGATTTCTAAATATTGGTAACACCACATTATTTTATAAATCTTTTTTTTCAAATAAATATAATTATTTCAATAGCTTGTGCTACACACAACACTATGTTTTAATAAACCATCGTATACTATTAATATTATTATTTTATCATGACCATTATGAAATTGTATTTAAAATTATTTTTATGAATATTAATATCAATATATTAGAAATTATGTGTTAATATTTTATGCAATGAAAATATATTTATAAATAACTTCAAACTTATTTCTGAAATATTAATTTGATTCGAAACAACCATATTTATATTTTTTTTGTAAAAAATTAATATAAATAACTATTTATAAATTTTCAAAATTTTTTGGAATTTTTAACAAAATTTCATGTATTAAACATGTTATAATTATGTTAAGGTGAATTCATTATTTTTTCTAAAATATATTCTGTTTAATTAATATTGAAAAAAAAATTGATTTTAAAAAAGAATTATAATTTAAATAATTTATAGTGTTCTATTTTTTAATAGATTTATTAATTAAATTATATAGAATTTTTTTTTTATTTTTTTTATTGGGATCAATTTCGAGCTGTTATCTTATATAAAACCAGTTTACACATATAAAAACTCTTTCAAGGGAAACAATTTCTTTTGTCACGTACATGGATTTAATATTCCATTAATGTCTACCATTTCTGTAATTTGAAATTTGAAAAATGTAATTCATATTTTTAGTCATATTAATAAATATTCTATTTTACATTTGAATAATGTTTTTTTATAATGAATATTAATCGTTGTGAAAATTCAACATCATAATTAAGGATAATGTTGGTTTACATGGGGTTAATGATAAAATAAACGAGTTATTATGACTGAAAAAACATTTAATTTTCATTTCTTAACATGTTTTGACCATATATCATCTAATGTTTTATTATTATTCATTTGGGATCTTTATGGAATGTGTAATATATGAACAAAAAAATTTCTTTTCAAATTATATTCATGTCTTCTCACTTCAACATATAAAAGGGAACCCATATTATATTATATTCAGAGATAAAAATCCTTTTATATTTTCAATTAATTATATGTATCACTTTAATATATATCTCCCCAAATAATAGTGGGATTTTTATGATTAGGTAACCCTCTAATTAAGGATTTATGCATTAAAATATAATATTATTCGAAAAGGGGGAATAATTATTTAATATATATTTTCATTCATTTCATAATAACATTATTTCAAGTATACTACAAATATTATGATATGATAAACAAATTATCTCTTTTATATTGTTATATTATTTTCTTATTGGAATAACCTACATCCATATCCTCTCCCATTAAATGGTTAACATATATTTTGACTGTGTAAAATGCAGACTTTTATATCACTGGCCGGTGTGATTCATTTTCAATCACCACCACTCACTATTAAATATAATGATGAATTTAATGTTTATATATGATATTTATTTAATATATATACTTATTTATTTTTTAAAATGACAATAAAAAAATTACAAACTAATTCATTAAAAAATGAAAATGTTTCTTATACATACTTGTTCACTACAACCTCCCCGAAGTGATGTGATATTTTTTTTTAAAATTATTGGTAATACTACTATATTAATTAATATAAATGTTATATATGAAATTCAAGTTTTATAAAAAATGTTAAATATTTTTTTCATTTAACATGTTCAATCTGTGGAGAAAATGGAAACAACCTTCATTCATACGTATGGCCTACCATCTCAATGAATGGTGTAATTCATTTTTTATATTTAATTTTTTTATACATTATAAATATAAATTTAATAAATATTTATTATATTTATATCATTTCTTACAATATATACATTATATCACCCTGATAAATTTAAAATGAGAAAATTTAGAAAACCAAAACATAAATTAAAACTGATGTATTTATTAACCTAAATGTATTTTAATTATGATTGTTAATATAAAAGGAAAAAAATTGTCCAAGGAATAAAATATATTGTGATGTATAAGAGTATGTTTATTTTATAAATGAATAATAAAGAAATAATTATAATATACGAGGTTTGAACATGTGTGATGATTTCTGAGACATGAGGCATGTGAATTCAACACTAATTTTATTTTAATAGTAAACATGATCAATACACTAATAGATTAATTTTTTGTGTTGTAAGAATACTTCAAACCAATGTATTTTATTAAAATTTTCCTCAAAATAATGGGAAACATGCATCCTTTTAATGATATTTCATTCACAAGACTATTGATTCAAAAGATAAAAACAATAGAAATGGGTTAGTGTTACAAGACATTGGTTTATTATCATTTATTATTATTAAGATATTAATGAAGAAATATTATGTCCATTCTCTTAAGAAAAATTAGTGTTACCACCATTGAAATTTCAATGTATAGGAATATACCCCTTATTTTTGGTAAACTATATATACAATGGTTTTTATGAAGTTAAATACCTGTATGGATACTACATGTTGATGTTGATTAAGAGGAGTTGATTTCATTCATTCTAATGAAAACTATTTTACGGTTTTTTTAAAAATTCATGAAATTATATCCTTCGTAAAATGTAGATTAATTTTAGCAGTGGTGAGGATAGATCCATGTTGTCATTCTGTTTCCATGTCAAGAACATTAGATGTTTGATGTTGTGGATTTTTGGCTTGCCATTTAATTTTTTGTAAATACGTTTTGATAAAGTGTTTTCCAATTAAATATAGGGAAAAAAATAATATATATTAAATTGGATTACATATTTGATTTTTTATGGTTTTAGATATCACATGAAGATTCAATCTAAATTGATAGTGGATTGCCTCTTGATTTCTAGGATATATGAAATATATAATTTGATATTTAGAACATATTTAATGCTTGGTAAATCAGGTTCCCATTTAAATATAATTATAATGAAAATAAATTAGAATTAAATTGGTTGGATAAAGATATCAGAAGAAATATATTTTGAATCCATATATTCTTATAACTTGAGAGAAATATTTTTTTTTCTACATTCATGTTTTTATAAATATTTCATTCTATGTGTAAATTTAATTGAAAAAGAACACAATTTCATAATATTTTTATATGATAGAATTAATAAAAAGGGATATAAATTGAGAACTATTTTTCTCACAGTTTTAGAAATTAGGATATATAAAAGAAAGACTTGTAAAATAAATGATATATTTATTAGCTAAGGTTTTATGTTTCTCATTGATGAACATGTAAAACTGGAATTGGTCAATTAATTATTAAATGAAAATGTTTTTTTTGAATACAAATAATTTTGTCTACTATTTAGAGTTTTTCTATAATGGATTTATGCCTTTTTTTAAGGAAAATGATATAATAATTTTAGGTAAAAGATAGAAAAAATTAGGGAAAATTTAATATATTAAATGTTATTTTATATTACATCCTTCTATGAAGTGCACCTGATGTGATAATTACTAGTTTATGTGGGATGGTCATGGGTTGGATAAAAAGATATGGGTGTAGAGGTCCAAGGATGGGGAAATAGTTGACACGTATAATAAAAAGATGCATGGTGATATTCATGAGGTAATCCTGGATAACATGAGGTTGATAAAATTTATTATTTATTTTATAACCCATTGTATTCATGTTGATATTTAGAAAGCATGATAATGAATTTATTGAATGGAAATATATCTATGTTTTTTATTTATCTAATTTCATTTACCCAAAGGTTTAGTCAGTTAGTTATTATTGGGATTACCTATTTGATCCTATATTTGTATTTTATCCTAGAGTACCTAGAACTTTTTAATGGTGTTAATATTTAATAATTTTATTACCCAATGTGGTTTCTATTGATATAATAAATATGATCTGATCTTGATGAACTATTCACTAAGTTTGGATTATGGTTGGGGGAATTGAGTTCACAGTGATGGTTAATGTAATGTAATTTGAAACAATTTAAATAAGTTTTAAATGAATTAATTAACATAAAGTAACTTATTTATAGAAAATATTTACATTAATTTAGTCTTCTTACATTCTATTTTGAATATTGGATATATATTCCAAAGTTATTTGAACCTTTTGTCTGAGTGATTGGAACTTGATTTATGCATAAGAATAGGTTTCACCCATGTTGTGGTTGTGAGGTTTATTATAGGCTATATGTTTTTTAATTCACAAAATATAACAAATATGTGGTTAGGGTTATTTTAAACCAATTTTACACTTTATGTATTTCCCCAACATCATAATGGTGTATATAGATGTCCAGATTCAACCTTAGGCCTCATTCTAACCACTATACCGTTCTATGTGATTATATGCATAGTTGGTTATCTCCAATATATTTGTATATTGGGGTGGAATTTATTGTTCCTATTTCATGAACATGTATCTATTGATATATTATAGGAAAAATTATTTTTGGTATGACATGTATGTGATTTGATGAATTGAGGTTCGTTTCTTAGTGTATTGGTTTTTATATATTGATGTATAATACTAAATGTATGATATATTTCATACTAGAAAAGGTTGGTCCTGGAAAATAATTTGTTACTATATAAATGTTGTATATGGGATTATGGGAATATGATATTAATAATTTTCATGTTTTTTTCATTCTCCTATGTGTTTACAAGTTTTAATTCTATTGGAGAGAGATCACTCATTATGTTTAAAATTGGTGATTATCAGGAAATAAAGTTAAAGTGGTAGTGACGAAACCTTATTATTTCACTATTATAATATATGAAATGTTTAATGAGATAATTTTTTATGGATTTATTGGTTGAGGATTGGGACATAGAGAACTCTTTTAGGTTGCTATTTAGTTTTTCTTATTATTCACTATGATTTAGAATCATTCCATAATCAATTTCATGAGGGGAAATAATGAGGATTCTGTTGATTTTACTTGTTCAACTCACCCTATATATTAATAAATATTATATCCATGTAATAAAGTGATTTATAGAGAACAATAAAGATATTAATAGCTCGTGGTTTTTCTGGAGCTATTTAGGCTTCATTGCCCCCGTCATGATTTCCATCATGGGGTACCCATATTTTCTATTTCATGTGTATTAGTTTTTAATTTCATAAATTTATGAACCATTGATATCTTATATTATTGTGATAAATATTTCTTTGTTTTATATTTCTCATTTATCTAATATTCCTGAGTCTCTCATATCGTAAGGACTCATAGATATTTTAGTATTCATACCCTCACAAATTTCCAACCGTAAATTTCCTACCAGAGGTGGGACATATGATGTCATTGTACCTCTTATCTCATCGTCATCCCAAGAGGGAAACCTTTTTAGAGGATGGGATCAAGAAATTGTTCAATTAAATATCCTAATGTATGTTAAATTTGATATAAATTGATAAATCAACATGTTATGAGACGTATATAAATTCCAAAAATTGGTTAATTCCATAAAACTTCCTATCCATGTTGCTTTTTTAGAGAAAAAAACACACAAACCCTAATGGTTGTTGTTATTAATAACACCAAACACCCTACCATGATAATAGTTGTTTTTATGAACTCTATATGATAAACCTTGATGGGGATTTCTTACATCGAATTGTGGTATATCCCATAAGAAATTCATGAAAAAATTAACTAATCACATCACCACTACATGGTAATATTACAATTTATCCTATATCCAATAGATTAAAAAATCATGAATGGTCTAATCCCATGACAATAACATGGTCACAATCTTACCCGTACAATTATATGACATATAGTTCATATCCATTGGAATATAACAATGTCCCACCTCGACGGTGTTGTTTATACAGAATAGAACAACACGGTTATCTTATTTCTTGTAGAAATGTTCAATAGTCTATGTAACTCAGAAATAAATAGCTATCATAAAAATGTAACAATGGGGAAAATACTGAAAAATTAATAATATAATACACAATCAACAAATTAAATCACTATCATGAATGGTAAAATTAGAAATTAAAAAAATATCACATCAATAAAAAATGGGTATACATATAAGAATATGACAATATATTTTCATTATAATGGTTGCATCTATCATGTACGTGTGACCATTATAAATTAATGAAATAATATAAATAGAAATTGTGAAGGAAAAATATCATTATTTAGGGCCTGGTATGTTATACATTCATATAGATGTTGTCAAACTATAAATCATGGTATAACAATATCTTGGACTCATGTAATAAAACCATATATTAAATATGATCCATGTAATAAAAGTCACATGTTACAGATCAATCCATTGACATTAGTGATTTTTATAATGAATGTGAAAAAGTGACCATTGTGGACCATGGATAATTTTCAAATTTCATTAGGCATGGTCCATTATTTAATTGATAAATATATATCAATAACTAATTAAGAAATAATTTTAACTCATAAAACAACATCAGGAAAGGGTTTGTTCATCCAACATGATTAAACTAAAATCTACGGACAATAATATCATATAATAACAATGTGAAGAGTAAAGGGGTTCCCCTACCTCAATCAGTGTGAAATCATTTCTATAAAAATCCAGATAGCTTCTTATCTATATATTTACATATATTCAGCATATAATGGGATTCTTCACTCTTAGACATCACCAACTACATCAAAACTCTACCAACCATACATGTGAGGTCTATCTCAAAATTATAACCTATTTCTAGTAAAATTTTAAAATGTGAAACTATAAGAAAAAGTATAATTTAATATAATATTCTTTATATATTATATGAACCCAACCAAATATAATATCGTAGATGTATCCTTTTAAAAAGGATATTCATCCACTCCTATTATAATACTAGTTCTAGGACAATAGGAATCAAAAAATTAGTTACTTGATTCTAGGAATAATTGTTTAAAATTTTACAGATAGTGATTGAATCATTTTCAATGGTTTGAATTTATCAAAATAGTCATAAATTACACATGATCATTTCCATCGATAATTTTATAGACATGTAAATTCAATGTTTTATAGATTTCATAAAATTCGACCAATACCAAATTGATTTTTCATATGGTTCAAGAAGCATATTGTTACATACTTTGAATTAGTGAACATGATGATTACTTGGAATACAGTATAATGAAAATTTAGATTTTAATGGATCATATGGGATATTAAATACATATATGAATCTACCATCACAAATAACACAAAAATACACCATCATAAAATGAAAAAAGAAGTCAAATATCAAAGGAAAAGAAAAGAGTATACAATTATTACTAATACTTTGAGCCTAATAAAAACCAAGATGGTGGAGAGCTAGTTGAGGGTTGAGTGGAGAGGGGAAAGAATTTAATTCTATAAAAAATAGAATCCATTAATTATAAAACAATATGGGATTCAGTGGTGGAAAGGACCAAGACACCTTTCATTTATCCGCCATTTTTCTAACCACCAAAAATATATTTATGTTCCACTAGGACATTTTTTCATGATCACAGACTGAATGGTAAGTCTTGTTATTAAAAAATGTCTTTACCCACCCAACCCCTAAATTTAAAATGGGGGATACCAGATTGTTGGTTCCACTTTAGCAACCAAGTTTTGTAAACAAATACATTACTCTATTTATGATCACTAATTCATCAACCATACCTCCTTTCTAATAAAAAACTAATGGATGATTATACATGAAACACCTTTGGTTAAAATATGGGTAATAAAAAAATTAACATCAAAATTGAAATAATTTATATTGCGTCAATAATTACAACTCATAAAATAATTTTACATTACTGGATGAAATACATTACCCATTTTATATTTTAACTAATAACTCATCTTAAATGATTTTTGATGATTTTTGAATATTTATTATAAATTATCATAATAGTAATGAATTTGTAGAACCATAATCAAATATCTATTTTTTAAAATAATAACTTGTGTACATATCTCCATATCATTGTTAAGATCCCCAACCAATGTTTTGATAGCATATTTTCTTCCATTTATCCAATAAAAGGTTGTTTTTTTATTATCTTCAATAAAGCATAAATGGGTAATTTTTTCTCATAGTTTCCATGTTCCTTTTTTATAAACATTTAACCATTACAAAGGGATTGAATAAAATCAACCTTTCCAATATCACATTAGTTTGATCCATAATTGTATATAGGAATTCCATATAATGATTCCCATCATATCCACACATAAAACATTTCATTTTATACTTTTGGGAATATATTAGATGCTCCTTCCAACACCTTTGACATGTCGGATGATAGAATTAATTAACACTATAGGATTTTCCATTTCTCTAATCGACCTTATCTCAATTATACCCATAATATCTCTAGACTTGTATAACCCTTGAGATTCACATATATCTATTGATAATTTATATTACAATATAAAATTCCCACATAAGTGTTAGTATCTTGGATCAGCAAAACATTTTAACAAGTTAACATTAACCCAAAATGCGTCCAATTTATAGTCACAGTTACTGAAAAAATCATTGACAAATAGTGAAGTAATTCCGATGTTTTCCCCATACCACCTTAGAATTTATCCTTCATCCTCCAATGTAAAATTGTATTACCTCTCTGTTTTACGATAAAGTGTAAATGGGAATTATTTATTTAAAATGATTTTATTGAATTTATCCATGTTCCAACCAAAAACTTCCCCAATTAATTTTATATTCATAATCATCATCATATATGGATTATCTTGTCACAATATATAATAAATGACCGGTATGACTTCTTATTTGATAAAACCTTAGTGGACATGGAATATCCCCTCAATGGTAGAAATCCATTTTTTCCATGATGAAGGTTTTGAATTATCCACTAATGTCTTAATGTCATTTTTATATAATGGTATTGACCAAAAAAATATCCGTCATATGAAAAACCCATGTTCCTATTAGTTCATGTTATTATTATAATATTATGATAGTTGAGTAATTTTTTTGGTCTAATCCAACTCACATTTTTTATGCATCTCTTTTGGTTAATAATCACATTCATCATCACATTATATGTATAAACTATTACTCTTATTTATTTTCGAAAGGTAAAAAATATTAAAAAAGTAATGAAAATTTTAAAACTATTAAGAATATAATAGTGAAACTATGAATATATTAGGTATGGGTTAAAAATATCATATGAAACATATATCATGATTTTATTCTCTTTAACATTTGTTATTATTGGTATTTCTTCTCTCAATAAAGCATGCACAAAGTTTCAATTTTTAATAAAAATGGTATATTGGGAACATGTAATTAATAAAAATATATCTATTGTGAGTTTCTTGATTTTTTATTAATAATTATAATAATTTTTGTGTGTGGGTTATTGGTTGAGTTATATTCCAATGAGGTCTATTAGGGTTAATACACTGATCAAAATCTTTTCCTTGGCCAAAACCACTTGATATAATCTATATTGGGATGTAATTTCTATAAAAATCATACCCTTTGTACAATAAAAATGTTATATATGTTCTTTATAATTATAATTATCCCAATTGATTCCACAATTGGTTTCTATTCATAATAAAAAAAATTCACTTGACAATTTTTTATAGAAACTAAAATAACAAAAGTTTAAAATACATTTTATTTAATTATTTTGTAAATATAGATCCGAAAAATACAATATAAAAGAGGGGAAATTTTCATTGAGATATTTTATATGTAATCTATTGAAATAGGACATATTTATTTAATTCTCTATAATCTTCACACAATTTCTTTTGTAGTATTAATACTATAAAAAATATCGCATGGGAAATATTTATGAAATTAGTGGCCTATAAATCATAATATTGAATTATTCTTTGTATAACTTTTTAAAAATAAATAAATGTGATCCTATAATTGTATAATGATAGAATATAAATGTGGGAATTTTTTTCTAATAAATTTATTAATGAAATTATTTGATATCATGCGATCAATGAATAAAAGGAGTGTCTAAGAGAAATAAATAATTTTACATCATAGTAATAAGATAATGATACATTATAAGAAATAAAAACAATGTGTTCTTAGTACAATTTATTATCTAAATTACATGATATCACAAGAGAAAAAATCATCACCCATTGTATTATAGTTATATCTAGGAACCACATTTACATTATTTAATATTATGAATGAAATTACGATCATAAAATATAAAAATGTTCTTTATAATTTTTATCACAATATTATGGGATGGGATTTTCATAAATGGAATGTTAAAAAATTATGTATTTTAACAATTAGGTGAATAAAACTAAATGATGATAATGAAGGTTAAACAAAATAACATAACTTTTCATGGATAATCAAAGGATGATATCATCAGCAATACTTGGGTACATAAATGATCATAAGGGATTAATAAGAGAGAAATGTGGTGTACTGTTATCATTTATTCACATTGATTGTAATGGATTTTTTATAATCCCATGAAAACAATAACAATTGTTAGTCAAAAGTCTTTATAAAATTAAATTCATTGAATTAAAAAATTGATAGATACAACCCTTTCCTTAAGAGGATGGTTCAAAAATACTAGAATGAGCTTCATGGGGCCATAATACACCATAAAATGGATTTAGAGATATATAAAGATCTGAAAATAATGAAAAATTGGTTTGGAGTGGACATTAATGATAAAATGAGTATGTATTCAAATAAAAAGTAATAGAAATGATTTTTATTTTCCAAAATTATGTTTTTGACTATATTTCATAAAATATTTCAAATAATCGGTTCTCCAATACTCTTAACCCCTTGGGTTTTCTATAAATATGTGTTTATATGTTTTTTCCATTTTTTTCATGAGAATGAATTATGTAAATAATAATGATGATGATTATAAGGTTAGTCATATTCATAATAATTTTTTAATTGTAAAATTTATTATATTATTTTAAAGACTATATAATTTTTTGAGAAAATAATATTTCCTAATTAAAATAAATTATTCTAATGATTTTGTTTTCAAATTAATCCCGTAATGAATTATGATATAAATTTTAGTCTATTATAGATTCTTAATACATCTATATATTTATACTATTTTAAATATTCTATCAAATAATCAACATTCTTAGTAAATGAAAAAAATTAATGTTTACTATTTTCAATGTTCTAAATTTAAAATAAAAATCCAATAGCTATAAATTTTTATAATAATAATAATTTAAATGTTAAAAATATATATATATTTATTATAAGAAACTTATTTTATAATCTAAGTGAATATTAAATTTTAGAAATTCCATATTTTATTTCAAAAAATAATTTTATAATTTAAAAATGAAAAAATATTAATTTATATAACTATTATTTGAAGATAATAGATTATCCATATTTATGATTAAATCATAAAAATAATAATAATAATAATAATTAAACATATATATATATTTAAAGAAATGTAATATTTGTCTCTCTTTATAACAAACCCATTCAAATCATTTACACCCCTATTAATGTGTATTTTAAATTTTTATACTTATAATGTTGATAAGATGTATATCATATTGGGTGGAACAATATTTCTTGTTTCATGTAATTTTACATTCTATTAATGTCTAGTTACATAATTCCTTACTACAATGCCTTAAACTATATGTTTAAAGTGTTCAATGGTAGTACTATTATGGGTGGTTTGATAATAATTGTATCTGAGGTGATGTCTATAAGAATGGAAATCTATATTAATTGGTTATATTTGATTTTTATTGGAAAAATATTATATTGGTATTTGTAAATGGTGAATCATAGTGATCTGAACTCTTGCTAACGATCTAAAAAATGAAACTCATATTGTATGATCCATCTAGTTGATGAAAACTTTTTTTTCATTTGGAATCGTTTTTATTTTATTATTCCATTAATTTATACAAGTCATAATGGGCATTGTGTAATATGTATACTACCAAAATTTATGACTCATAATTCTATTTATACTCAAATATGTTATTATGAAAATATGTTAAATTGTATATAAAAAGAATATTTATATTTTTCCTTATCATTATATATGTACATTATATAAGAAAATCTATGTATATTTAAATGAAATTGTATTCTTTATTGATATCAGTCATTAGAAATTAGTTTTTCTTTTGTTGTATCATATGAATCATTCTATTACTGGGTAGATATATCATCCACTATATTAATACATATGATCCTTCTCAATTTCTCTTTATCATTATGGTTTATAGTTTATCCTCTATTTTCTTTTCAGTGATTTTGATGAGAATTTCTGATTGCATAAATAGTGCAAGGGATTATTTTTATCTTTTTATTGTCTATAAGGGGAATATTTTATGAATTTTGTTTGGGTATTAATATTATATTATCATATTATGGGCGTTTTAGTGCAAATTATTCAACTTACATATAATGTGTTCATAATTACAGTAATTCATAACTGTAATTTTCATCATTAAGAGTGTCTAGTGTATTAATATTTCTCTATGTCCCCATGAAAAGGATGTTTAAAATAGATTTATTAATGGAATACATATCCACATTAGGTGTAATCAAACTCAAGTATAAAAGGATCTGATATTTGGTGTTTTTTTCATCATGTTAATTGATTTAAACCAATCATTTAATTTATATAACTTTTATGGTTTCAATAAATGATTTTTCAGAAAATTCATAAGAATATTTTGTATTTCTATTGTCATGTTCAATTGTAATTCCACATAAAAATCATAAGTACTTTTTCTCTAATATGTGTGTGTATATTCATTTTGTGGTACTAAATTGGAATTATCATTCACTAATCGTAATGGGTTATTCCAAAGGAATTCAACCAAATCACAGATATGAATATATGTATTTTGTCTAATGATATCATGGAATTTTACATATGTCTCTATCCAAAATAGATGATGATACTTAGAAACTGTGAAGGAATGTATTAAAAAAAATTATTTTTAAATTTTACCATGTTGTACCCAATTTATATATCTAGTCCTTATGTTTGGGATGGTGTAGAAATAACATCCAAAATTTTCATTTCTGCATGAACAAATTGGTCAAAACATTATTTTATGGATTCCCTCCTAGCCACAACATCTTTTTAAAAGATGATGTCACATGATACTGTAATTTTATACATCTATATATATATAAATATGGTATTTTTATGTTCTTCAAAAAGGACCTAAGACTTGTTGGAAGTGGGTATAGGGGCCACCTACCCCTTTTAGTACTCCATCGAGGAATGTTACACCTCAAAATATGTTTATTAAGATATTCTAGTGATATTGAATTAGTTGAGATAAGTTAATCTGTCATGTACCCCCAAATTATAACACCCATCCTAGGTACGTGGTTTTAATTCATTGAGGAAAATGTAGTTACATCCTACATAATTGGTAATTACTGTTGTAGAAACAATATATCTCTGTGGGGCATTCATTTTTTCATGGTATGTCTCAGATGAAATATCCATAATTTTTATTCCTTTCATGCGACATTTTCACATACCCTACACATCACACAAAATTATTTTCCAAATAGTATCTATAAAAATAAATAAATAAGTATCATTAGTTTAACATGTAATGCTAATATTAAAAAAAGGAATATTTTTTTTAGTGAACGATTCCACAAAATGTTAATAATTTTTATGAGTGTTTTTAATCATGTATCAACCATCTAATGGTGGGTAGTCAATATTATGAATTACTTACACATTAAACTATATAAAATTAAATTTCGGGTTTGATAGGTGTACTTATCTCATGAAGGATCTTATAGTATTATTCAATAATCTTTAGTTAATTTTTTAATATTATAGTTTGACCCTTCCTAATTAAAATACTATTTTTAGAAATTTATGAGACCATAGTGGTGAGAGTACCCATTAAATAAATATCTGTTGAACTTTTTGTAATTTTGTATAAATAAATTGTATAAAAATCACCTAATAATAGGGGAATTTAAGTTAGTCAGATTAATTTAATTAGTAATACATATGTTTATAGAAACATTGGATGGTTATATTAAAGGATTCCAGTTTAAAAGGCATCTGTGATTGTTCATTGTGGTCAAGGTAAATTGAAATTTTATAATAGAGGTATGTTGTTAATTAATACTATATAAAAAATAATTATTGGTTATTTTGAGATGTATTCAGTTCATAGAGGATGTTAGACTACAACACTATTTCATTCTTCCTAGAATGGATTACTGGTTATGCTTTGATTTATGGTTTCTTATGATCACATAAATGGTAATAATAGTTTAATTACATACATGAATTATTAAGGGCTACACTGGTATATAGAATCTTTAAGGAGGGCATAATTGGTATTTAATTTTTCCATGAAACCATGTAATTAGTTAAGGTTATGTTGTGTTTACATTATCCAATGAGTATATAATGGTATGATTGAGTTTCTATCACGAACAAGATCTGGTCACCATCCAACCGTCACCAAACCTGGCATGTGCCAAGGCCCGATGGGCGTTCCCGATCCCTATGGGCTGGCACAAGTGCCCGGGTATCATATAATTATAATTGGGAATGATTTACTCGAATTTATAAACATTAAACAACAAAGAAAATAAATAAACCAAATCTGGATTTTTCAACTAAAACGATCTTTTACAATACTTAATAACTGAATTAAAAAAGTTAAAACTACATTTAAAGTCCATTAAAAAGTTAAAAAAATAAGGACAGCCCAAGAACCCTCATGGGAAGGGGTACCGCCCTTAAGCCATCTCCATAAGATTTCAACACCAAGGACCTGCTAGAAACCCGAACCAATGGTACTAAAAACTGTACCCAACCTGCGACAAAAAAAATAACCAAGTATACTTACACCCAAGGGTGTAATTAATGTATGAGCCAATTCCCAGTATGAGACGACCACTAATAGATTCCATGTGATAAACATTTAAAGATGAAAAGCATGCATGTTTTCAAAAACATAAAAAAACTATTTACAATTTCTATAAGATGCGACCTTGAATAAAAATAGTTTTCAAGTGGGATAATTTAACGGGTTAAAACATTTAAAATAAAAACCAAAGCTACATAATTTTCTATCAAAATGTACTGTATGTCGATGGTAAGTATAAAGTAACTAATGAGTACAAGAAATAAGAAATAACCCTTAGGCACTAGCTAGCTGTGTGTCCCAGGTACATCGTATCTCGATGAGAGTAACCATCACAAATATCCATTATCGTGCATGATACACTAGTAGGGAACATACCCATAACCTAGTGGTCCCCAATCATCATCATCATTGTTTATTTAGAGTTTTAAGAGTCAATCTTGCTAAGTGAAACTGAGGCCAAACCCCACAGATTCACTTGCATACTAGTACACGTCCACCAACCTAGATAACCAGGTTTTCCCCTTGTCCTAAAACAAGTTCAACAAGTCAAGAAATACACATTGAACATGAAAATATCATTTCCAAATCACAAATTCACCAAACAGCACATATGTATACCAAATAGGTCACAAAAATCCATTTTTAATTCAAAATGATTTTGAAGTCCGACTCACACCAAAATATCCCACAACACATTTCACATTTCTTCAACACTTCCACAAAACCATAAAAAAAATTTATAAAACAATTTTAAGATATTTAAACTCATATAACATCCCACACACATGGAAAATAACACTTCTTTCAAGATCAAAAATTCAATTTTTCACATCACACTCACGCAAAACACTCCACATCTATTTCACATCACTTTTACACCTTGAAATGCCTGGATCAGTTGTGATCATTGAGAGCGGGGGTGAATCAATGATAATTTTTTAATGAATTGTTCCCTTTGAATGATCAATTCAACCTCTGTGGCCGGTAAAGGCCCAGATCTATTATTTTGGGGGTGCAGTGATAATGAAAGCACAGAACACAGCGATTTACAAGGTTCGGTACAAAGACCTACTCCTTGTCATGTTGGTTGCACTCCCCAACACGGATTCTTCACTATGCCAGAATATGTTTACACGGTAATTGGTTATACCCCCCAATTACAAGTTTGTTAACCCCCCAACTTCACAACATTTTCTTCTTCACAGCTCAACATCTCTTCTTCAAATGTGTTGTTCAATTCTTCACGTATCTTCAACAAACTCCAGGAGAACTTGTTGTTCTTTCTCACCAATAATTTTATTCAATATGCCTGCATGTGCATACATTAACTCCATTCTTCTTAACTTGATCACACACCCTCAAAACCCACAACATGAGATGTGGTCTTCCTTTCTCGCACACTCACTCACAAGGTTTGTGTGTGTGGGATTCACTCCACCCGAACCCACTTCAGAGGAGGGCGTGCAAGTGTGCGGTCACTCCTGTCTTCTTCCGCGCAGGTCTCTGAGCATAAGTGATCGGAACACCTACTGATGTGTAGATTCAACGGGCAGAAGGCGCGTAGGTGTGCGGCTCGACCTCTTCCTTCCGCGCAAAGAAACGCGCAGGGTATCACGACTCGACCTCTTCTTATCGCACAAAGGGAGCACGCAGGGTGGCTCGACTCAGCCTCTTCCTCTCGCGCAAAGGGAGCACACAGGGTGGCTCGACTCAGCCTCTTCCTGTAGCGCATAGGGAGCACACAGGGTGGCTCGACTCGGCCTCTTCCTGTCGCGCAAAGGGAGCGCACAGGGTGGCTCGACTCGGGCATGATATTTTTCTCTTCATGTTGCACGGAGCTACGCGGAACTTCTTCTCAAAAGATCAGTAGCTTTCTTTGGCCTCAGACGGCTTATTTTATAGGCAAGGAGTTTCATCAATGCCGCGGGGTTCATATATTTGAAGGACCTAAATCTGCGGCGTTTGAGATATTCAAACGTGGATTAAGATATGGCCAAGAAACACGGTATCTTTCATTCACCGCGGACTTCTTTGGACGTAGATACTTCATGTGCATGTGTCCTCGAATGCATGCATGGCTTCTTCCTGTTCTATCCATGCTCAAACACTCTGCCTCACAACTCTGTTTTCTTCGGCCTCAATCGAAATCTTAAACTCGTTGCATGCATGAAACATTTAATGCATGTGTGAGTTTGGTTCATCAAGATGATCATCATGCACTTGATTTGAGCTTTAAATTTGGTCCGGATTCAACCATGGTGGATCGGCAGTGGTGACAGCGAGCTGGTTCACGTCGGGTGGAGCTCGGGTGTTTGGAGGTTGAAGAATACCTTAGTTTGTCACCTTGTCCATTGGATCGGAATTTAAATGATCTCAGATGGTCGAGATTAGAACATGGCACCGCTGATGAATCGTGCAGCTGTGATTACACGTGGATCATATGGACGGATCAGATCAACTCTGTGTCTCAAAAAACTCATCCCACATCAAAACATGTTGTGGCTTTTCCGCGGTTTATCAACCATTTCCTCCCACCATTGGCTCAGAAATCTCCTCTTCCCCCTCCGGTGCGACCCCGCACTGGTTCTCCTGCGGGCACGCTTCTGCGCCCACAATGCTCCTCTGGGCGCGCTGTAGCGCCCACTCAGCTCCTTCGGGCGCGCTCTAGTGCCCATGATACACGGGTTCATCACCGTGTGGCACCCGCGGGCTTACACACGGCCCACACCATGCCTCGGGGAGGCTTTGGCCTTGAGGAATTCCCTTGAGCACGGTTAACCCTCGGGTCCCGCAAGTGCTTGAGGTGAGGGACCTTGGCTGGCCTCCTTGGTTGGCTTATTTTTTGTTAAAAGTACATAGTTGGTACTTTGTATAGAAGCAAAGTAACCAAGTACAAAAATTCCAAACAATAAATATTCTCCTCTTCATCTTCTTAAGAAATCCATACATCTTCTTCAACATCTCTTCTTCTTATTCTATGAAAGAATGGAATTTCCAAGGATCTCTCAACTATCGTAATCAACAATTAATCATAAATCACTTGATCTTCATTGTTCTTCTTTGATCCAAACATAGATGAGGTTGGATCATCTTCAAATCCTCATGCACTAAGAGATAGTGCATGGTATTCTTCAAACCACTTCGTCCATTTAGTAGTTGTGGATGGTTCACCTTTCTCTCCTCATGTAGTGTGAAGACAATGCATGGACTTATAACAATGTCGTGACATTGTATCTCCTTGATACATGTCTTGGAACTTTAAGATCAGCTCTAAAATCGTCTGAATTATAAAATAAATCTTCAACCATCATACCTTAAGATTTATCACTCTTCAAGCCCACTTCATCAGTTAGCACTCATTGACTGGTTATTGACAACAAATGCAATCACTTGGGCAGAACAACCTCCCCCTTTGTAGTTGGTTGTCAATACTCCGAAGCACACTTAAGAAAATTTCACAATGTGTGTGCTGATGATTTCTCCCCCTTATTGGCCAACAAATGAAAAGGGATAAATGGGAAGTCATTCCCAGAATGCATAACCGCTTGACTCAGCAACCAATGCTCCCCCTCATTGGATGCACTCATCTCCTTCAATTCCATGGATGTTAGTACACAATCATATAAATGTAGGGAATAAGGACGAAACATTCTCTTCCTCAAGTGAGGGGAGAAGGTTGAACTCGATGTTTCAGTCTTAACTCAACAAATCATTCTGTAGGCATAGCTTTGGTGAAAATATCTGCCACTTGATCTGGAGTAGAAATGTAGTCTAACGTGATGTCTCCACTGGCGACCCTTTCTTTGATAAAATGATATTTAATATCAATGTGCTTGGATCTTGAGTGTTGTATAGGATTCTTAGACAAGCCAATTTCACTTTGATTATCACATAAGATCCTCATTGGTTTTCCAGATTTAATTCTCAAATCTGCTAGCTTCACCTAAATCCAAATCATTTGTGTACATGCATGTGTATCTGCCACATAAACTGCATCAGCTATGTTCAATGTTACAGAATTTTGTTTCTTGTTGTACCAACTAACACATCCTTCTCCCAGAAAGAAGGTTCCACCAGATGTGGATCTTCTATCAGTACAATCACCAGCCCAATCAGCATCTGTGAAACCAAAAAACTTTATGTTTGTACTGTTCTTTTATAAGAGTCCATAGTTGAGTGTTCCATTCACATATCTCAAGATTCTTTTAGCTGCTGATAAGTGATATTATTTTGGGACACTTTCAAATCTGGCACACAAAGTCACTGTATATGTTATATCTAGACTTGAAGCCGTGAGATAAAGGAGACATCCAGTAATTCTCCTGAACTCTTTCTGATCATCATTGTTCCCATCTTCATCCTTTCATAGCATGGTTCCAACAGACATGGGTGTTGAGACTTCCTTTTCATTCTCCATTCTGAACTGTTTCACTAAGTCACTTGCATTTTTTTTCTTGTGAAATAAATATGGAGTTTTTCCTTTATTCCACCTGAAATCCGAGAAAATATGTCATTTGACCGAGCATGGACATTTCAAAGGTTCTATTCATCTTCTCAGCAAACTCTTCACATAATCCTTCCTTATCACCAGCAAAAATAATATCATCCACATAGATAATGACAATGAGTGTACCAGTGGCCATTTCTCTGACATAGAGATTAATATCAATTGTTCCTTTGACAAACATCATGCTCTTGAGACAACCATCCAATTTGGAGTACCAGGCTCTAAGGGCATGCTTCAATCCATACAAGGATTTTTTTAATCCGCATTCCATACTACCGTCTTTTTCCAGCACAAATCCCTCTGGTTGTTCTATATACACTTCTTCTTCAAGGTCTCCATTAAGGAATGCAGATTTCACATCCGTCTGATATACCTTGTACTGGATGTGTGTTGTAACTGCTATGAAAATTCGGATAGTTTCCAGTATTTCAATTGGTGCAAAGGTTTTTTCAAAGTCGATTCCTTCCATTTGTGAATACCCTTTGCATACAAGTCTGTCCTTATTTCTGGAATCTTCCCCCTTTTCATTGAGTTTGTTTCTGAAAACCCACCGTGTCCCAATTACATATTTATTTTTGGTCCTTGGAACAAGATCCCAAGTGGAGTTCTTTTCTATTTGATTGAGCTCCTCATGTTTAACTACTTCAGCCATTGTGTGAGGTTCAACTAGAGAAACTAGTGTAGTTTGATCTTCCAATTTCAATCTTCTTCTAGTTTTTACTGAGGACTGTGGGTCACCAAGGACATTTTTATGTCAACATGTTTCTTCAATTTATTGTATCTCCTTCTTCCATCTTCATTACCTTCCTCTTCATCACTAGTGTGTTCAGAGTTGATCTCACCAGTAGTTGGTGTTGGATCAGTTAATTATTCATTCTTCTGTTCCAAGGTTGTGTCAATCTTTGAGTCATCATTATCCATAGGATATGGTGTTGTGTTGTTTTCAACTATTCTGACATCATTGCAGTCAATAATTTTGTTCAACCTCTTATTCCAGCATCTAGATCCTTTTCCATCAGGTAGGTAACCCATGAAGATTCCTTCTTCTGATTTTTCTTCAAACTTTCACATATTAATGTTTTTAATCATGATGATGCAAGGACTTCCAAAGACTCTGAAGAACTTAACAATTGGTTTTTTGTTAAACCACATTTCATAGGCTGTCGTTTGTGTTTCTGTTCTCAGAAGACATCTATTCTGTTAGTGTATAGCTGTGCATACTGCTTCTCTCCAGGAAAACATAGAGATATTGTGCTCAGCTATCATAGTTCTCCCCATTTCTTCTATGCTTTGATTCTCCCTTTCAGTCACTCCATTTTTTGTGGAGTATATGGTGTACTAAATTGATGCATGATTCCATAATTGAATAGATAGCTTTCAAAATCATCACAATTGTATTCTTTTCCATTGTTTGATCTCACTTTCTTGATACAGAGTACACGTTCTTTCTCAGCCTGCCTCCTGAAATTT
This sequence comes from Viscum album, assembly GCA_963277665.1. Taxonomy (NCBI): domain Eukaryota; kingdom Viridiplantae; phylum Streptophyta; class Magnoliopsida; order Santalales; family Viscaceae; genus Viscum; species Viscum album. The sequence continues at coordinate 2,014,426,456 of OY728159.1, forward strand.
TAGAACATTGTGATTGCTTCTTACTTGTGTTTCATGAACATGATGTTGGTCATTCGAATTTAATCATCAATGAAGGTTATAAAATAGAGATATCCTCTTGTAGACTTCTGTCTCATCAGTCCACATATGTTTGTATGAATGAGTTCAAGAGGCCCATTAGACATGATATCTACTACTTTGTGTGAAATATGGGTTAGTTTTCCCTTCTCACATGTGTCACAAATTTCATCTCATTATCTCTTTAATTTGGGTAGATCTCGTAAAGTTTTGTACTTCAAAATTTTACTCATACTTATTTGACCCAGATAGCGAAGTATTCTGTGACAGAGATTGTTTTCACCTTTAGAACTAAGATTACAAGAATTGATAGACTCACCAATTTGAAATAGGTTTCCAGTGGTTCTTCTTCCTTGAGTGATGATTTTTTCATCTTTTGAGCTCCTGATGATGCATGAATCCTTCTGGAACAACACCTCATGTCCATCATCATATAATTGACTTACACTCAGCAGGTTGTGCTTTAATCCTTCAACAAACAACACATCATTAGATTTTAGATTTTTTGTTTCAATCACAGCCCTTCCAACTCCCTTGATTTTCAAAGAACAATCATTTCCAAACACCACGGTTCCTCCCTCATGAAGTTCTATGTTGCTTAGATTTTTTGTATCACCAGTCATATGTGATGAGAATCCACTATCAAGAATCCATGATTTGAGTAGTCCTTCATGGGGATTTCCTTTCTTCCACTAAAGATTATTTTTCACAAGTTTTTGTATTCACTATTTGTCTCAATTTCATCTTTGGACTTGCTTTGTTAGAGATAACAAATGTATTTTTAGATTTACTTAGTTTTAAATTGACTTTCCTCTGAGCACAAGCATGAGATGATTCTTCCTTGACCTCAACAGCCTTGTTAAAGTCTTCTCTCATCTTTGTCAAGCTATTCTATGCTTCAATCAACATGGACTGTGTCACTGACTTCTCTTCTTCTTTGAGGTGAAGTTTTTCTTCAACATCTTTTTCTATCTTATCTAGCTCAGCTTTCTTTAGTTTGTGTCTCTTGATTTCATGAATGTACAATGTCTCTTTCTTCATACACTCTTCCAACTCCTCAGTCATCCTTCTGGTTTCTTTTTGTAACAGTTTATTCTCTTTCTTGAGCTTGCTGTTTTGTTCAAGGCAAGCCTCTAATTCATCTTTCAACATTTGTTCAAGCTCTGTTCATTCACTTTCATCATCTTCACTGCTGCATGTATCAATCCCTTTTTCCACATGAGCCATAAAGTTTGTTTCTTCTTCTGATTGACTGGATGAAGTGGAGTCTGATTCTTCTTCTTTTCTCACATATCTTCTTCTTTCACCTGGAATTATACTTTTCTTTCTTGAACCAAATTTTCTTCCTTCTCTTCGGTTTCTACTCCATTTCTTCTTTTGTGATTTTTCTTCTTTAACTTCAGGAGCACTAAATCTTTTCTTGGCACAGTTAACAGCAAAGTGTCCGATGTTATTACAATTGAAACACCACAGTGGTAATTTCCCTTTTCCCTTTAATTTATCACTTCCAAACCTTTTTGATAAAAGAGAAATAATTTTGTTGAAGTCTTCATCTTTTTCTTCATTGTCAGATTCACTTGATTCTAAGACTTCGTCATCTCTTATCTTGAGTTGTCTCATGGCCTCAAAATCCATCTCATCCTTGATCATATTCTTAAATACTAGGATCTTCTTCATTTCAAATGAAATGAGAATGTTGTGTAGTTCATCAAGAGAGAGATCATCTCTATCTTCTAATGCTTAGACTTTGGGGTCAAACCTATCAGGAAAGTTTCTCATTAGTTTTTTAACGATAGTTGAGTCCTAAAACATTTCTCCAAAGCCCCAAATGTTACTGACAATTTCATTGACTCTTGTGAAATAATCATCAATAATTTCTTCTTCTCCCATCTTGATATCTTCAAACTTGCTTCTCCAAATTTGTAATTTGGAAACCTTGACTTTCATGTTGCCTTTATAACTGCTTTCCAAATTGTCCCAAATTTCTTTAGCATTCTTGAGTACCATGACTTTTGTTTATACCTTTTCTGAGAGTGACAAAAGAATGGAATTTTGAGCTTTACCATCAACTTCCATATTTCTTTTCTCATCCAGTGTCATAGCGGCTTCATTAGCAAGAGGAGGGAATCCAAATAAGGCTGCATATCTATCTTCAAGGCCGAGAGATAGAAGGTAGGGTAACATCCGATTCTTCCAGCTGTGGTAATTCTTTCCATAAAATATAGGAACACCCCTACTATTAACAGAATTAAGATTGTCCATTTTCTCAGAAGTAGATCCTAACATAGGGAACCTCCCTCTGCTACCACTTGAAATGCTTGGATCAGTTGTGATCACTGAGAGGGGAGGGGTGAATCAGTGATATTTTTTTTATGAATTGTTCCCTTTGAATGATCAATTCAACCTCTGTGGCTGGTTAAGGCCCAGATATACTCTTTTGGAGGTGTAGTGATAATGAAAGCAAAGAACACCGATATTTACAAGGTTCGGTATAGAGACCTACTCCTTTCCGTGTTGGTTGCACTCCCCAACACAGATTCATCACTATGCCAGAAAATGTCTACACGATAATTGGTTATACCCCCCAATTAATAGTTTTTTAACCCCCCAACTTCACGGAATCTTCTTCTTCACAGATCCACTTCTCTTCTTCAAATGTGTTGTTCAATTCTTCAAGTATCTTAAACAAACTCCAAGAGAACTTGTCGGTCTTGCTCACCAATACTTTTATTCAATATGCGTGCATGTGCATACATTCACTCCCTTATTCTTCACTTGAGCACACACCCTCATAACCCACAAGATGAGATGTGTTATTCCTTGCTTTCACACTCACTCACAAGGTGTGTGTTTGTGGGATTCACTCCACCCGAACCCACATCAAAGGAGGGCATGCAAGTGTGTGACCACTACTGTCTTCTGCCGCGCAGGTCTCTGAGTGTAAGTGATCCGAACACCTACTGCCGCTTAGATTCCATGGGCAGAAGGTGCGCAGGTGCGCGGCTCGACATCTTCCTATCGCGCAAAGAAACGCACAGGGTATCATGGCTCGACCTCTTCCTGATGCGCAAAGGGAGCGGGAAGGGTGGCTTGACTCGGCATCTTCCTGTCGTGCAAAGGGAGTGCGCAGGGTGGCTCGACTCAGCCTCTTCCTGTCGTGCAAAGGGAGCGCGCAGGGTGGCTCGACTCAGGCATGAGATTTTTCTCTTCACGTTGCATGAAGCTACACGGAACTTCTTCTCAAAAGATCAGCATCTTTCTTTGGCCTCATACGGCTTCTTTTATAGGAATGTTGTTTGATCAATGCCGTGGGGTTCAAATCCTTGAAGGACCAAAATCTGCGGCATTTCAGATATTCAAACGCGGATTAAGATATGGCCGAGAAACACGGTATCTTTCATTCACCGCGGACTTCTTTGGACGCAGATACTTCATGTGAATGTGTCCTCGAACGCATGCATGGCTTCATCATGTTCTATCCATGCTCAAACACTCTGCCTCGCAAATCCGTTTACTTCGGCCTCAATCGAAATCTTCATCTCGTTGCATGCATGCAAATTTTAATGCATGCATGATTTCGGTTCATCAAGAAGATCATCATGCACTTTATTTGAGCTTCAATAGTGGTCCGGATTCAACCATGGTGGATCGGCAGTGGCGACGACGATCTGGTTCACGTCGGGTAGAGCTCGGGTGTCCGGAGGTTGAAGACAACCTCATTTTGTCACCCTGACCATTGGATCGGCGTTTAAATGATCTCGGACGGTTGAGATTAGAACATGGCATCGCGGATGAATCGTGCGGCTGCGATTACACGCGGATCAGATGGACGGCCCAGATCATCTCGGCGTCTCAAAAAACTCGTCCCACATCGAAACGTGCTGTGGTTTTTCCATAGTTTATCAACTATCACCTCCCACCATCGGCTCAGAAATCTCATCTTCCCCCTCAGGTGCCTCCCCACACCGGTTCTCCTATGGGCATGCTTCTGCGCCCACTATGCTCCTCCGAGCGCACTGTAGTGCCCACTTGGCTCCTTCGGGCGCTCTCTAGCTCCCATGCTACACTGGTTCATCACCGTGTGGCACCCGCTGGCTTACACACGGTCCGCACCATGCCTCGGGGAGGCCTTGTCCTTGAGGACATCCCGTGAGCGTGGTTGACCCTCGGGTCCCGCAAGTTCTTGAGGTGAGGGACCTCGGCTGGCCTCCTTGGTTGGCTTATTTTTTGTTAAAAGTACATAGTTGGTACTTTGTATAGATGAAAAGTAACCAAGTACAAAAATACCAAACCATACTTCTTCTCATATTCATCTTCCTAAGAACTCCATACATCTTCTTCAACGTCTCTTCTTATTCTTCTATGAAAGAATGGAATTCCCAAGGATCTCTCAACTATCGTCATCAACAATTAATCATAAAGCACTTAATCTTCATTGTTCTTCTTTGATCCAAACATAGATGAGGTTGGATCATCTTCAAATCCTCATGCACTAAGAGATGGTGCATTGTCTTCTTCAAACCACTTCATCCATTTAGTAGTTTTGGATGGTTCACCTTTCTCTCCTCATGAATTGTGAAGACAATGCATGGACTTATAACAATGTTGTGACATTGTATTTCCGTGATACATGTCTTGGAAATTTAATATCAGCTCTACAATCGTCTGAATTCTGAAAAGCTTATTCAACCATCATACCCCAAGCTTTATCACTATTCAATCCCACTTCATCAGTTAACACTCATTGACTGGTTATTGACAACAAATTCAATCACTTGGGCACAACACACCTCAATATCTCTTTCAATCAATTTAATAAAATATTTACAAGATGATACATATCACATAACATCCTTTTCACAAATGAAATGGACCTTTTAAAAATATACTCCTACCAAAATAGTTTGTTTATATAGTTTCACCTACTAAACAACTCAATAAACCATTCAACACTTTCATAAAACAATTATAAGGAATATACCCAAACTTTTCACATAGACCCCATTTCAAAAACCTCCTTTTAAGCCGAAAGCACACCAAGACCATACCAAAATTGAATTGGAAGCCCAATCAACATGTAATAATCCACATTCAAATGTTATATAATCACCTTGAACAATATCACAAAAGATACCCATGAGAACACACAAATCCATAAAACATTTTCAAGGATTATAACTAGGTTATACACATAAAACGATTAAAAGACACCCCCTTTTTAGGCCCACGTAGCACTATATCATTACCCAACAAAAATTGGCAGCCCCTTTCAAGAAATAATAAATCACTTCAACATTTTAAAAAACTACCACAAGAGATAACACATGAAATATATTTGAAAAATACACACTTCAATCAAAAATGTAACATTAATACCAAATGCTATACTATTTCTACCAAAATGGTTTTCTCATAATGCACAACATATAAGGAAGATGAAAATTTATTTAATCATGGAATCTAACTCATCATTAAATGGTTACCCACATAATCACCTACTGAAATTGTCGAATCCCTCAAAACATGCTGTGAGATATCAACCGCACCACCTCGGCACCACACGGATGATAAATCTAGCCCTCTACCACAAATTTTCACTAAAAAGACCCATGGTTAAACCCTAGGTACGAACCCTAGGTTCTGGACACATTGTAACATCAAGAAAGAGGGATGAAACCCTAAGGAAAAGGAAGAAGAGGAAGGGAGAAACACTCTCCTTGAAAAATCATAAAGCAATTACACCGAATTAACCAAATGTTGAAACTCAAAGCAGAAAAACATGATATTTTTTCTCTAATGATGAAGAGGAGGTCAAGTGGGGACTTAAATGGGGGGAAAAGAGTAAATATTGATGGCGATATGAATGAATGAATTTACCTCTTCAAATCTGACCAATTTTAGAAACCGTATAAGTTCATCACTCAATCATGATGATGGAGAGTTCCAAAGAGAGTAGAGAGAGCTTGGGCGTGCTTCTTGGTTCAAGGGTCGCGTTTGAGGCTTGGAATCACCAAATAATACATAAAAATGAATACGTTATTAATTAATCGAATATTATTTTTAAAACTGGAATTGGGATTTCAGGCAGGCCCAATCCCTCATATAATAACCCATATACACCTTGGTTATGGATTTATAAATGCTCAAAACTACAATGGTGGTGTTAATATGTCATGGAAGACCATTTAGGAATTGGAATGGGTGAAAAATATTAAAAAATGAAAATTTTATAAAAGAAACAAAATTTATTTTTAAATCAGGAATTGGGCTCACGGTTTGGCCCAATTCACAAAAACTCACCCATCCACCATAAAAGCTTGAGAAACTCCAATAACAAAGGATAAATGGAAATTAAATTAAATTAAACTTTAAAATAAGTCATGTATGTTAAAATTCTACCCACCATGATATCTTTCCTCCCCAGAAAGTCACATCAAGGACAATGCAACAACCAAACTCAACTAAGAAACCAAGAGGTACTCCTTTGCCAGGCTTCACCCTCAAAGGACAAAACACCTCCAGTGATCAATTAATGAAGGATTACTTTCAAAAACAAATCTTACACCACATTCCTGAAATGATAAATCACATTCATAATTGATCCCAAAATAAAACTCATTAAACACTATCCGAACAAGACTCAAGAAATTCACCCAAATGAACCACAACATCGAAGAAGGTTGCACTTACTTTAACTAGACCATTGGGTACTCCCCAATCCCAAAGATTACTAAAGGAAGATGTAGGTAGCTTGATAGCTCTGAATGAGACTACCTACTGCCAATCCAGGACCATGTATAAGTCCGAGTTACTGGTATGGAGGAACAAAAATAACCTCCCCACCATAAGAGACAACCTATATATTTTTTTCCCAAGAAAGAATCAGGACACTAACAGGGGGAGGCCTGAATGGGCTCCCCGGTACAAAGGGTATAATTGTATCAGATATTTACAAAAGAACTTATATAAGACTCATATTGTGTCTCCCCACCATAAGAACCATCCATCTTAACCGACCAGTATGGGCCGGTACATAAATCCCCCATAATTTAAAGAGTTGGGATGACCACATGGTCAGTCTACATGGTTTGGGAAACCATGCACTAAAAGTGGGGATCCGTCTATCTAGAAGGTTTTCTGGGGCATGGTCACTACTAACCAAGTGCAAATCGTGTACCCAACCAATCTAGCCAAACATCAAAACTTTCTCCAAAGACTCAATGGAAACCAAAGTGGGAGGGAATGACATTACGCAAAGTCATGGGTACAAGGCCCTCCACCTATTTCCACCAAATGGGAACAAAAGAGAAAACATGATGACATTAGAGGTTTAAAATCTTCTTATCATTAATGATGAGTATAGGACATTGTACAAGGGGTTAAATGACCCTGAGATTTCTCCTAACTACGAGCCATCTTCTCTCTGAGACCTATGGTTGGAGTTCAAATGATTGAAGCATATTTGGCCCCATAGTTGGGCATTGGAAACCCCTTGGACGATAATAATTCTTTTTATGAAACCAACAACTACACCGAAATCCCCTATATGTTTTCCATGACATAACACATTCGAAACTCACATTACCCAAACCCGATCTTTCACTAAAACAAGGGCTCAGAAAATTCACACACAACAATCCTTGTTTGTTGGGGTGAGAAACAATAGATGTAAAGAACACCTAAACTAACCTTCCTCTAAAATGGAATATTTTGATGTTTTTCAAAGGGAGACATTCTCCCAACATAATATGGACTCTAGGTGGATTTCACAAATTTCACGTATACGGTCAATTGAGCACATGACGTCATAAGGCATCACCAAACATGACCATTGCGACTAATATAAACAATGCATGGAGAGGGACCTTATACGACATCCCAAAACAACACACAATTATAGATAGTGGCCACAATATCCTATCATGACCATATTTACCACACTAGTGGTTTAACATAAACTCATGCTTCAAAGAAATTGTGATGATCCCAAAGGCCATCTTAGAGGACATCGAGACACTCATCCCCACTAACAACCCTAGACCACTTCCAGCTTCGACAAATAAAGAGGCTTAAGAGGCTAAGGTCTCTTTCAACCTTAAATGATCACTCTCCCACTACAATAGGATACAAAAAACCAAGAATGGAAAGGGAGTATAATCAATATAAAATCTCAAGAAAAAGATTCTTTATTTTGAACAACTGGAGGGTCTTCAAATGGAGAAAAAATCCGGGTTGCACTTCAGTTGTGCACTAACCTTTAATGGGGTGTGCATTATCCAACGATTGAACCCAAGGACCCAACCAAGATGGTACATTGGTAAAGATATACCAAAAACCAGATCCAAACTCATGAACGGAACCACCATAAAGGCGTCTCAAAACATTTTTCAAAATATACCACTAATCGTCCGTACAACACAACTTACTGACCAAACCCAAACCCAAAAAACAGTTCAAATAGGAGGGGTTCTTGGACTCAAATATTCCCAGAACATCAAATTTTTCAAAATCACATAATATAAGCCATCACAAACAATTCATCATGACATCATGTTTTTCTATAAAAAAATTTATTGAAAAAAAAACGGTTCAGTGGTTAGCGTATCCACCAATGGTACCCCATGGGCCTTACACGTGCATGTTTCTGTGCCACACTAGGCACCCTCCTCATATCCGTTCTAGAACTCATCCAGTCACGCCTTCAACCATCCATCATCCCATATAACCACATTCATGTGGTCTCTCATGAAAATACAAAGGATAAAATAAATATTCTTTCCACTTTTCAAAACCAAAATGGTCAACCAACACATCCTTTTCACAAAACCACTAACTAGAAGATAAAAATCTCAATTAAAATATTACTAAACATTTCAGAAAGAGACAACCATTTAGACATGAACTCACTTTCATGTTATTCACATCAATTTCATATCATCTTATCTCATTTGAACACCCTTTTATTGTCTAGAAAACTATATGGGAAACACTTTTTCAAAACCAACTTCAGTATAGTTTCATCTTTTAAAAAGAGGTGTAAGCACACCATTTTCCATTTGAATATAATTCTGAAAATCCAATTCCACCATTTCATAAATAAAACCATTCCATCATTATTTGAAAATCATTTCACAAAATCTTTACACTTCTTAAAACCAAGTCACTTTAAAACCAAAGTTCCATGATTTCAAAATTAAGGAACACAAGACAATGCGAGAGGAAACTAGTTTCAGTGGGTGACATAGACATATGGATGGCAGCCATATTCCATTCACTTAACTATCACAGAGAGTGGTCTAGGGAATATCCCTAGCTCAACATGGCTTTCCATGCATTATGAGCTTACTGAGACCCTTAACCCAACTCTCTTTTCATTTCCCCTAATCATCGTTAAACCAAGAAAACCATGGGACTCTAAAAGGTCCCGACTTCCCTTGGAGACCTGAATCACATCAGGAGGTGTGATGATCAGCCACACTACTCATAACCGAATTTCCATGTCCCAATATTCCTAACTCTAGACTATCCTGACTATTCCCCAAATAACATGACCCAAAGAGAGCGAACCTCATCGGATACCATTTTTCCACGAACCGGATCTGGTCACCATCAAGCCTGCACCAAACCCGGCCCGTGCCAAGGCCCGAAGGACGTCCCTGATCCCCATGGGATGCCACAAGTTCCCGGGTATCATATAATGATAATTGGGAATGATTTACCAGATTCTATAAACATTAAACAACAACCAAACTCAATATTACAAATCTGGATTTTTCAACTAAAACCATCTTTTACAAAATTTCAGAACAGAATTACATAAGTTAAAACTATGTTTAAAGACCATTACAACGGTAGAAAAATAAATAATGACAGCCCAAGAACCGTCATGGAAATGGGCACCACCCTTAATCCATCTCCACAAGACTTCACCACCAAGGACCTCCTAGAAACCCGAACAAATGGTACTAAAAACTGTACCCAACCTGTGAAAAAAAATAACCAAGCAGGGTGTGAGACAATGCCCAGTAGGATACCACCACTAATAGATTCCATGTGATAAACATTTAAAGAATAAAAGCATGAAATTTTTCAAAAACATAAAAAATACTAGTTACAATTTCTAAAAGATGCGGCCTTGAATAAAAATAGTTTTCAAGTGGGCTATTTTAACAGGTTATCACTTTTTAAATAAACACCAATGCTACTTAATTTTCCAGCCAAATGTTTCATATGCCGACGATAAATATAACGTAACTAATGAGCACAAGAAATAGAAAATAACCCCTAGGCATTAGCTAGTTGTGGGTTCGAGGTACCTCGTATATCAGTGAGAATAACCATAAAAAATATCCATTATCGTGCACGAGCCACTAGTAGGGAACATACCCATAACCTAGTGGTCCCAAATCATCATCATCATAGCTTAGTTAGAGTTGTAAGCGTCAATCTTGCTAAGTGAAACTGAGGCCAAACCCCACAGATTCACTAGTATACTAGTACATGTCCACCCACCTAGATACACAGGTTTTCCCCTGTGCTCAAACAAGTTAAAAAATTCATGAAATATACTTTGAAGATGAAAATACCATTTCCACATCAAAAATTCACCAAACAGACAATATGTATACCACACATGTCAAAAAAAATCCCTTTTTCATTCAAAATGATTTTGAAGTCCGACTCACAACAAAATAGCCCACAACACATTCACATTTCATCAACACTTCCACAAAACCATAAAAAAATTTATAAAACAATTATAAGATATTTCAACTTATGTAACAGCCCAGACAGATGGAAAATAACACTTCTTTCATAATAAAAACGTCATTTTTTAACATCACACTCACACAAAACACTCCACATCAATTTCACATCACTTTCACACCTCAACATCTCCTTCAAACAATTTAATAAAATATTTTCAAGATGATACATATCACATAACAGCCATTTCACAAATTAATTGGACCTTTTAAAAATATACTCTTACCAAAACAGTTTACTAATATAGTATCACCTACCACACAACTCAATAAACCATTCAAAACTCTCATAAAATAATTATAAGGAGTATACCCAAACATTGCACATAAAACTCATTTCAAAAACCTTTTTTAAGACAAAAACGCACCAAGACCCTACCAAAACAGAATTGGCAGACCAATCAACAAGTAATAATCCACTTTCAAATGTTATATAATCACCTTGAACAATATCACAAAAGATACCCATGAGAACACACAAATCCATAAAACACTTTCAAGGAGTATAACAAGGTAATACACATAAAACCATTAAAAGGCACCCCCTTTTTACGCCCACATGACACTATATCATTATCCAACCAAAATTGGCAGCCCCTTTCAACAATTAATAAATCACTTCAACATTTTACAAAACTACCACAAGAGATAACACATGAAATACATTAGAAAAATAGACACTTCAAGAAAAAATGTATCTTTAATACCAAATGATTTATTATTTCTTCCAAATATTGTTTTCTCATAATTCACAACATATAAGGAACATGAAAAATTATTTAATCAAGAAAACTAACTCATCATTAAATTTTTACCTACGGAATCACCTATTGAAATTGTCGAATCACTCAAAACAAGCTGTGAAACATCAACTGCACCACCCCGGCACTAGAAGGATGATAAATTCAGCCCAAGACCACAAATGTTCACCACAAATACCCATGGTTAAACCCTAGGTACGAACCCTAGGTTCTGACCACTTTGGAACATCAAGAAAGAAGGATGAATCCCGAAGGAAAAGGAAAAAGTGGAAGGGAGGAACACTCACCATGAAAAATCATAAAGAAATTACCCCGAATTAACCAAATTTTGAAACTCAAAGCAGCAAAACCTGATATTTAGGCTTTACTGATGAGGAGGTGGTCATTTTGGGACTTAAATGGGGGAAAATAGTAAAAATTGAAGGAGATATGAATGAATGAATTTATCTCTTCAAATCTTCACGGTTTTTGAAACCCGAATAAGTTCATCACTCAATCGCGATGAAGAAGAGATTCAAATATAGGAGAGATATCTTGGTCCCACGAATGGATTCCTGGGGCACGTTTGAGGCTTGTAATCACTGAAAAATCCTTAAAAATGGATATTTTATTAATTAATAAAATTTTATTTTTAAAACTGGAATTGGGTTTTCGGGCAGGCTCAATCCCTCAACTAAAAACCCATATACACCTTGGTTATGGATTTATAATGGCTCCAAACTACAATGGTGGTGTTAATATTTCAGGGTAGACCATATAGGAATTGGAATGGGTAAAAAATATTTAAAAATGAAAATGTTATAAAAGAAAAAAAATTATTTTTAAATTTGGAATTGGGCTCACGGTTTGGCCCAATTCCCGAAAACTCACCCATTCAACCATAAAAGCTTTAGAAACCCCCAATGCAAAGGATAAATGGAAATTAAATTAAATTTAAATTTAAAATAAGTCATGTGTCTGATAGTTTCATTCTATATTATAAATCATAATAATTATACATAGATTTGAGGTTTCCCATGATGATTATTAGTTATAATAACAATTATTAAAATTGATGATATTATAAGCATTATGTTTGGATTTATTCCCTCCCAGTAATAAATCAAGAGTTTAGCGATATGTGTCTGAGTTTTGATAGAATCATAATTCAAACTCAAACATGATACCAATTTATCTCTGTTGAGGTAATCAAAATGCATGTAGTGTATTTACATTTATTGAATCACACCATCCCATTTAATGATTTTTGATGTGGACCATAGTTCTTTTATTTAAGTTCATTCAATTATGACCAACGATATTATTTTTATGGTCATTAATAATGGTCCTTTACATTGAAAAAATTATTTTATAAGAATAAAAATAAATTCAAGTACTTTTATATAATACATAATGGATTACATTGTACAATATACTGAATACTATATTATTATGAGAACAGTTTATGAGTGTAACATTTATATCATGCCTTTAAGTATTAATCAGGTGAATTTATTTTGGATATTACACATTATAAGAGGTCCAAAAGATCTCTAAATCATTAACAAACTCTTTTTTGTAGAATGTTAATTCTTTAAAATGTTATACTATATGTGTAATACTCCAAACTATTATCATCTGAATAGAGGGAAAATTTAATAGAATAAATGATCCAAAATGTTGGACAAAGTATATTCTTACACAATATATTTACTATATAATATGTATGGGTGAAGGGTTATCTATGGTTGATTACATTGTATGTTCCTGATATAATGGAATTTCAATTATTGATATCTTAGGAGAAAAAAAAGGATATATATTTTTGTTAATTAAGAATCTTGAAGAACATATACATGATTTAAAATAAATGATAACAAATATGAATGTGAAGTACCCAATAAATCATAAATTAAAATTTTAATTATTTGACTACTTAAAAATTGATCATGTATGAAAACATGTTTATGTACGGGGAATTATGGGGGGGATATATTAACATTTAGGTGTATCATTTAATAGTGAATATTGAATTGGAATTTTCCATTGGTGGTAATAGAGTAGTATCCACGTGATGAGATCCGATTCACGTGGAATATGTATATATAAATGTAAACTATTTAATATTTTCAATCAGTATAAACTAAAAAATTAACTTTTAATTTAAGATGTGTGATCACAGATGTCACTTTTGAAAAATGTGTAATCCTGAATCTGACCACTTAAGAGATCATTATAACACATGTTACCCTTGATCTAATAGAGAATCACTCATTTGACCAAAAATTTATTCATGGTATTAAATGTTTTTAGAAATTATTAGATTAAATATAATTGATAATATTTTCCATCTATATGTGGTTTAGATGATGTATGGATCTTGATTATTGAATCCCCATTGAAGAGAATCATGTGGTAACAAATATGGAGGCCTTCTATTGGGGATCCATGAGTAAGAAAGAAAAATTAAATGAGGAAAGATTAAATACATGTAATCATGCTCTACTCCCCCCAATTACACATTGAATAATTATTACAATAAGAATGAACATTAGTAAAGGGTTGTATGATGGTAAAAGACATTTTGTTTCTTTAACTAGTCCAAAAAAATTGATTCTGATATGATAAAAGAGTTTGGATATTGATAGGAAACATAAGATGGCTAATAATATCGTACTAAGGGTATAAAGTTCATCATTTAATAGTATGATGGGTTTATTATCATGATATTTTCATAATACTCTTCATATCTCATGCCTTAAGATGAAAACACATGGGAAAATATACAATTATCAGGGAAACCTATGTGGCCAACCGATTTTTCTAAATTTAAATGAACAGTTCATGTAGACGACCCCTTCCTATTGTAATGATTTATTTTAAATTAGTTAATTTTAAAAAAAACTCGATGGGATATATAATTATAAAAGGGACACCTTTTAATTTTCAATAATAAATTCAAATAAAAATTTAATATTCTATATGAATATAAATGAAAGGAAATATTCTCACATGCAACTAGATTATTTATATACATATATTTCTAGTTACATAATGTGTTTGAAAATGATCACAACTTCTATTTTTATTCTAGTGTACATGTATCCATTCATATTCTTATTTCCAAGTTTGTCATTACAGTTGGATTATATACGGCTCGTCCAGTATACTATATAATATGTGTTATACAACCATTGAGACTTTAACATGGGTGGAGTCATTCATGATTTTTAGGTGGATATGTAATGTTGATTCAATGGGGTGGTCTAATTTTTTTAGGATTTTTTAACATTTGAAAAATTATGTCTTTTAACATAGTGTACTTGATTAGAATTCCTTATTCTGGTTTGTTTGTTTATATGAGTGGGAGAAATTCTTCCCATCATTTTTTTCTTTATCCATTGATGTTTATATAAATATTCCTTGAATTAAAGGTTTGTTTAATTTTTACGGGTTGTTATATGTGCAAAATATTGGTCTTCAAATCATGAACATCAAAAATTCATATTTCATAATTTTTTGTTTATTAATTTATTTAATTTTATTTTGCAGCCTTGAGACAAAAATATTGGTTCATGTGATTTAAACCATATAAATATTTTTAAAAATAATTATTTTTGAAAATAATATTTCTAGATAATGATTTAATATTGAGAAGGATCCATATGAAAAAGTGAAATTATATTTTTGATATATCATGAATCATCTAGAAATTCTCCGTATGTTTATAGGGACTAATAAGGAGGAAGTATATTTATAAAATTATATATCATATAGCTTAGGGAATGTTGGGAACATAATATTACCATTTATATTATAATTAATATATTTAAATAACCTTAAATAATTAAATAATAACAAAAATACTAGACATTCCACATAAGTATAACTTATAAGTGGTTATAACATTTATTAAATTTAGTCAAAAAAATTATTTTGAGCATGACATTGTATATATAAAAATTTTCTTTTATATAAGTTATATATTAAATTCTATATTCCAACATTCAAAGGACTTGTAAAATTTATAATTTCTTGAGTTCTATAGTATTAATGTTTTATTGAATATCATTATATATTATAAATATTACTAATATCCCTTTTTGTTGATCATGGGTTTTTTTAATAATGTTACAATTTCATTACTATGTTTTTATCATTGATCATGATATATGAAATTCACTATTAATTCTGTATTTTTTATCATGTTATGACTAATGTAATCCAACATGATAAATAATCTTTATGGGTAATTTATTTATATGTATTTTATTTTTTATTTTTACTAATAATTTTTCTTTGTTGATATCATGAGATGATTTTCCTGAAATTAATATGGAATGTATGATATTTCATTGTTTTCCAATGAATGAAACAAAATTTATTCATCATTGTTTTAGGGTGAAATGTTTTTAAAATTATAGTTTTATATAGAAATAGATTTCTCTTATAAATTTTAGAAATTTTTTTTTTAAAAAAATTTATTTGTTACCTAAAGAGATTTAAAAAATAAAATGTTTTGAAAATTGTATTTACATGTTCATTTATAATTATAGATTTATTTCAAGAAAGAAAAATTTGATAAAGAAATAGTTTTTTAAATAGAAATGATTTGTTATAGTATAAATTGGTTACAATATATATCTTAGAAATGTTTTGTTATAGTATATTTTGTTGTGAATATATTTCATAGAAATTAAGATATATAATTGTTCCTTCCAAATTATAGAATATATAATTGTTAGTGATTCTTTAATTTTATGAAATAGTATTTTGATGTATTTTTTTTATTTGGGAATAGTGATAATATATTGACAATATAGTCGATTTTATAAAGAAAAATTTATAATTAGGTTGATAATTTTATTTTTTTAATTCTTTAGGTCATATATTTTTCGTGTAATTATATATTATTAGTTTGTTCTATAGTTTGGGATTCCAATGGGTATGATAGTTATAATAATATTTTTTTTGAAGGATAATTGAATGATATTATTTTATAATGGATGAAACATTAGTGATGTTAAACAATAGTGTGATAGATACATTTGGATAGTCATATATAATTTTCTGGTACCTAGGTTCCGGTGAGGATTTGAGTCATAGGGTGAACTTATCCTCAGAAATATAATTATGGAAATTTGATTCAGTTAGGGATTTTAAGATAGTATTCGTTAATATGTTGACTATTTATTTATTTTTGGAATTTAATTGTGGATATAAAGATATTTTTTTTAATATTCTGTTTCGATCAGTACATTGTTTTTCATTGTTGAGATTAATTAATTTTTCTTGATGAATTATTAGTTCTGTTAATATTTGACTGAATTCATGAATGAGTTTCATACGATAATATATGATTCAATAAAGTTTCCCCTAAAAACATTATTGTCTTTGAAAATCAGTTCCAATTGTTTGATATCTATATACAAATTGACACTGGTAGAGGCCAGTTAATTCTTCACTTTCCATTGGTTCTCAGTTTCCAATCATAAAGTTTCCAATATGACCAATTATTTATCATAATAAAATTCAAATAAATCCCCCTGAATTCCTTCTCTCATATCATTGGTTATTTATTTTTAACCATTCAATTTGATGCAATGTTTAAAAGATTTCATGGAAATATTATTTACTAACTTTTTATGGTTCTGGGTTGATTAAATGCTTTTTATATAATCAATTAAAGGTAATCAACTCTACTACTCATTTTCATTATCTTCACTTAATTTAAATAGGTTTTGAATATAAAAGGATTTAGAATGACAATTAATTCCTAAGAGATATAGTCTAATTAATCTAATTCATCAATCCACCTCTAATATTTTCTATGGGTCCTCTATTAATAATTAACTAATATCCAATTAAATTTTTTTTGAATATATTGGTGTGTTATTGGTTATAGTGTTTTCTACCTTTAATGTTTTGATTATATTATTATAATTATCCTTTTCTGGATTTTATGTCACTATATTATCTGTTTATTTTATATATCAATACAATATATTTTCATTGGTGCTCTAGTTTTCTAGAATTTGGGTTATTTTTCTATTATTGAATTTTGTTTATGAAATATCTTTTAATGTATTTTTATAGATTCAATGATCATCTATTTGTGAGTTAATGATTTTTAATTTTAAAAAAATCACTAAAATTGATAAGGTATGAGGTCTCAACTAATTTGGTCATTTTATGTCATGCATTATGTATTATTACAACTATATTATGAAATAAATAATCAAGAGTTATCAATTATTTGAGAAAATGAACTGAATTATTTTGTTATTTCCTTTTTTATAAAATTTTTATTCTTCTAAATTATAGTTTTATAATTTATCATGTCTTCCTTGTATTTTTCTTATTATTTATTAAAATAATGTTTTAAAACCATGTATAAAATATTATATATTTTTATGTATTAATTAATTAAGTTATATAAATTTACTTTTTTAGTATGCTAAATACATAAAATGTTATTAAATATAGTTTTTTACTTTTTTGGTTTTAGGTGATGAAATATATTGATGCCTGTATTTGAATTGTGAATTAAAATTAATATACTTGCTTATTATTCATTATGAGTGACCATATCATCATGTTTTTAAAATAAGATATGAATTTTAGATTTAGGGTTCAATTATTGTTGTCATCATATATTATTTACAATATCTCCTTTATATAATGTATATGGAACTGTTATAAGTCCTTAGTGCAATTATAACATGATTTTTTTGTAATAAAATGATCTAAACATAACATAGAGTATTATTTGTATCTATGGCGAGGAAATAACTGGGATAGAAAGGATGAATGAAATGATGCATAATTTTCATGTCTACACCATTACTTTAATAAAGTTTTCATAATTGAATGAAATTGATTTAGGCTCTAAAATAATTTCCATATATATGATATAATGAATTTTTTTTTAATATTTAGGAATTATGGTCATATAATTAATATATAAGAGTAACCATTTAAAAAAAATAAACATTATAATTCATGGAAATATATGGATTTATATTTTAGGGATTCATGTGTATATTAAACTATAAAAATATTAATTTTGTAAAATATAGTGTGATATTTCTCATTAAAACAATGTGAAAAAAATATAATCATATATTTTTATTTATGGTTTATATCGTAAAATCAAATTTCCAAGAATCACATACCATGTTAATCAAAATCTTAAATAAAACACAGTTATACATTTTTTTAATTATGTTTAACATATTAAATTTTAAATATTGACTAATACTATGCCTAAATCATTTCCATGTTTTAATTGATATTTTACCCTTGTAATTTTTGCTACCTTGCATAAAAATATATAAAAAAGCCTTAAAAATTCATTTATAAAAAAATCAATAACATGGTATGAATTTTACCAATTAGTTACATCAAGAATATTATATAAATCATTTTGTGTTTTGTTTATTGTTATTCTTATAAACAAAAATACTATAAATATTTAGAATCCATGTGATATATATGATATATTATAATCATGGGTTTTATTTGAATCTCATTGTGATATTATATTAGTGTATGTCTGTATTGGAGCATGTAATTTTCCACTAAATTTAATGAGATTCAAAATTTATATAGTTGGATTATAAATGATCATGGACAAAAATTTTGAGGGTTTATCATCATAATAGAAGGGTTATGTATATATTACTATGTCATTTCAACCCCAAAAATTATAGAATGTATTATAGATAATAAAGTACATGGTTGGATGTGATTTTTGTGTCCCCGTGGTTGATATATACCCCTTCCCCTATTCCCTGATAGGATCTTAGACCATTATTTTTTATACACATTCCTCTTTCCATGAGAATGGGGTTTCCCACTAACTACAATATTATGGGTTTCCTTTGAAGATTAATTAAAATATAATATAGTACATTGCTAAAACAAACCAATTGTTGATACTATGTATGAAATTGATGTATTTTGTATTCAGATACAATATGTTCACTAGAAATAAGGTTGTGTATGTACGGATAATCTAGAAATTCTAGGTTACATAATATAATTATTTAATTGTTACGCATTATTATCACTAAGAATTGATGTCAACATGATAATAGTATTTATTTATTATATGTGTACAGAAATAAGTTGATCTTGTCTTGAATACAAGTAAATTATTTTTTAGTTTGTGGACTAATGTAATTAGGTGACTAATATGATGTAATTTTATCCATAATCTTATAGAAACTTGAGTGAAAGTATTTATATTCAGGTGATTTAATTCATGTACATTGTTATAGGAGGAGTATTTGTGGAACATCTTGTCTTGAATATCATAGGATTCAAACCCTTATTGAGTGTGGGGATTTAGTGGAGTCATTGAAGAGTTTTATAGGTATTTATTATGGTAATGAATAGGGTATAAAGATATTTACATTAATATATTATACATTAACTAAACAACTCCACCATATCTCTTAATTTATTTTTTTGGCTATATTTATTTTTCTATAATCACTTAAGAAAGGTTTCACTCTATTTGATGACATAGTTTTAGATTATGGATTACATTTGTTAGTATTCATTTATCATATAGATTGTAATTATTTATAACATATTATTATTTCATATAATGTATTACCATAACTAATGTAAATGTTTTGGTATCTGTAACTAATGACCCCTCAGTTCAGGTAATATATACACTCTCCATAAGTCTTGTCTTTCTTTCTTAAATTACAGAAAACGATTATCTACATTTTTTCATATAACCCCAATATATACAATATAATATAGAAATTTTGAATCACTACTATGGTTCCATGATATCAATATTTTGGTACATACTTATTCATTGGGTGATATAAATTAAAATTGTACTATTAATATGGTTTTTTAATTTATATGATTGGGTTACCAATAATTTGGTGTTAAAAAGACTACATCGTTGGAGAATATTAAACATGTATACAATAGAAAATCATAAAAATATGTTGTTATCAATATTATGAGGTGTTATTTGGGTGATCAGTAATTATAATTCTACATTGAGATGGATAAATATATTTTACTTAAGGAAACAATACTACAGTGCTATTGAGTACCATTTAGTTGAAATTCAATATTTTTGGTTTTTTTAATTAATATAATCATTATATGATGGGACCGTTATGTTGTACTATTTTATTTTATGTATTTTACTTTATATAATATGTTCCAAAGACAAAAACATTGTTGTTTATATCCATTATTGAACACATTATACTGAGATTTCTTTTTTGGATACATTTCAAACATATCACATATGTCTTTTCTATTGAAATATTGTTATATATCTTATTAATTATGGTATATTTTTACAATGAGTAATTTATAACAATAAATTTTATTAAAAATATTATTGTATAAATGTATGGACCCTTTAGTCATGTGAAACTCTGAGTCGTCCATTATGGGGGATAATATTGGTAATGAAATTTAAAATGGATTTAGAGAAATGATTTATTTTTTTGTTATATTATAATTTGGATATAGGTATTATAATAGTTATAACATCTTAAAAAATATGGTATGTGCTATGTTAACACCAATAAAATAATGGTATATTATTTTAGTTTTGAGGGTTTGTTATTTTTTAGAAAATTTATTTTTTTACCTCATTAGTTTGATGTTTTTTGTTATTAGTTTATTATTTATATATTTAATATGGAAAATATGAATATACATGATTCATATTTGGAACATAATTTCACATGGATCATACAGTATTTTTTATGTTGTAAAAAACATTATTTATAGGTTTATGTTAATTAGAATGTAAAAAATAATGTATATAATTATTTAAAAAATAGAATTTTAGTTTTTTTATTGGTTAATAAAATATAATCTTTAATAATTATACAATCTATATTTCTATTGAGTATTTTCATATGATTATTCATATTGTAATGACTATATGTGGCCCTCTTGTATACAATATAGATAAATGGATTCATCATGATAGAGATTATAAAATGGATGCCTTGGTTGATGGTGTTATTAGTATTGTAATTTAATATATTCTTGAGGTGTTTATTTTTTTATTCAATTTTCATTATAATAATCCATTTAAATAATATTTATATTGGATTATTTTTTTACCTTTTGGATATTATTGAGTGAATTTTCATATCAATACAAAGATATATTGTTGGAGAAATTCATCTTTTCAAAAAGGGTTGGCATATGCCAGAGATTAGGCATATGATCCTAGGATCAAGTTGTGATGGTCAACAATAGTATGTATTATGTGGGATAACATGATATTATAAGTGAGTTTACATGGTCATATATTGTATTTTATAGACTTTTAGGTTGTAATGTATGTTTATTATGTCCTACAATCTAGAAAATTTTATTTAGATGAATATATATAAATTTGATATGCAGAATGTATATAACTATTCTAGAGGAATAAAAACTCTTTATGTGAAAGAATGTTCTTGATACTTATGTACAATAATTTTTTTGATGGAATGTGTAATTGTAGATAAAAATAAATGGTTATCATGATATTGATCTTATTATTGTTTAATAATATTTTAGTGTCCATTAGGAAATTATTATATATTTGAAATATTAGATAACTATTCAAGGGGTGGTATACTAGCAAAAGTAATGCTCATAATGAAATTATTGGGTATTTATAGAAATTTATTAATGGATTTATAATAGTATACTTGGTGGAACCTCAACCCATCAATGACACTCCACCATTGGAGGTCCATTGGGATCCCAACATATAATAAAATAGGTTGTTAATATACAATGTTTATGAAAGTAAAACATCAATCATATGTACTTATATGCATCCTTAGAAGTTTCCATAAATGGGGAATTAACTTCTTATTAGTAGGATGTAGTAGATAGGGAAGATGATGGTCAAATATCATCCTCTATAGACATCAAATCATTCCTCAAGACTGGTTTATTCCCAAATTACTAAACACGGGTAAATATTTAGAAATAATAATGTTTTCATTTCCAAGGAAATGAGTGGAAAATAATTATATCGAGTTTGAATGAGTATTTCAAATTATATTGTGCAATTAAAGAATGAATCATTGAAGGATCGCTATTATTGTTAATGGAATATGATTCCAATGTGTGTAAATGATTCATTTCTCATTCCTCCTCAATATATTTAATTTATGCCTATATTGTGCCTCGTAATAGATGATTAATGAAAAATTCAATATGGTGTCCTATGGTTAATTTTTATTCACCAAGATAGAATTAGAGTTTCTTTTAGATATGATTGAACTCCAATGGACTGACCCATTCATTATAATATCAATTAAGCATACCCATATCATTATATTTTTATTTTTTATAATTAATAAAATATGTTCTATATGTGTCAATGTAATCATTAATGGTGGATAATATGGTTTATTTTCTAATGAAACTATAATAATTTTTAATAATTATATATATATCATATAATAATAATAATGTGCTTCTATATGTTAGTGATTTTTCTTAGTTGAAGAGGTGGTCATAAATCTATTTTCAAAGTAGATGGAATCATTGGGAATGAATCTATTATGAAAATATAACATTTATGAGATCTATAGGATATAAGGCCCAAGGAGTACCATGTATATTGAAATATGTGGACCATATATAAAATTTCATGCTAATTTAATTGAGAGATGAACACGAATTGGTTTGGGTAACCATTTATGACAACTAGTGGTCATTGATTTTGAGGTAAAATTTAAACTATTGTTTCTAATATGATATTATAGTATTAAATAAAACGTTTTTTTAGAATATATATATATATATATAAATGTAATTTTCAATGGGAGAAAGTTGATTTTATGAATGATTTTAATTATCTATAAATAAATGAAATAAATAAATATGATTTCATCCGTCTCTGAGTGGGATTCATTTAAAGGGTTAGTCAATTATGATATGATTACTGTAGAGTTGTGATGTTTATGAAATGGTGGATTACATTTGAGCTTATTCTATTGAAAAAATTGTATAGAGAAAATACTATATTGTAGATAATATTTTCAATTTTATGGGATTGTGACTTTTTCATTGGTGATGTGTAGAGAGTATTAGGTGTATAATTTCAGATGACATCATATAAGGGATGATTTTGTTTCAAATCATTTCATATGACCAATATGTAAGTCATAAATATATATTAGTTAAAATGATTAATAACTAAATTTTATCCTAATTAGGATATTAATTTATAACTCTCATATAAATTTATAATTTTAGAAATATGACTTACATAGAATTCATGGATCATTATGGTGTGGTTCATGGTGTTGTGGTTAACAATATTCTGCAATATAGTGTGATGATTTATTAAAAATGTGTGTTGTTTATGTAATGAATATATTTACTTTCATGTGAAAATGTTTTGTAAATCAATATGTGCTCAATTTTATATATAACCCTGTATTGGTTTTTCATAGATGGGTGATATCTACTATGTGAGTTTGAATTCATTGATTTAGTGTTTTATAGTTTTCATATGGATTTTGATAGAGTTATTAATAGATATAATCCATTTGTATCATAGTTATAGGTCCATTGCTATTATAGGATGGGTATATATTTCATTTTTTGTATAAGGGTAGACATTTATAGGTAGTTATTGTGTTTGATAATTGTCTGTTGTAGGGTTTTCATATGGTATCATTGATATGATAGATAAAGAATATGGGTCGAGTATTAATGATTGATGAAACAAAATGATATGTGTTGCATAATATATTATAATAATATTAAATTGTACACTTGAACAAAAATTGAATTTAATTGAATTTCAACATGGTAATGTAAGTTTATTATGACCTAATTTCCAATAAATATAATTATTATTCTATGTATCTGAAGAGACATATTTAGATTTTAGTATTTATCTAATGGGATTATTAATCACTAAAAAACATGTGATGGTTATCCGTGGTTATTTATTGTTCTAGTGGAGGTTTAAACTGTCTCTTAATTGTATATAAGTGGTTCTTTAAACCGCCATGTATTTCATAGTCCCTACTCAATTAGAGGTGATTATTTTTAGTTCATTTTATTTTTTAAAGTGTAATTTTTTTATTATTTAGGGTTGGGTTTAACTTAGATTGTGATGATTCATTAGTAAAAATATATCAATTGGGAGTATGAATAAAATAAAATAAACTTCCACAGATCATTTAATGGCAGTCATTTTTTAGTGGCTATTGATTTTAACCGTATCAATATGAATTTAATAATATATGCTTAGATGTAGTAACAAAAAACAACCTCTAAATCTATTTGTATTGCTTTGAAAAAAAATATAGAATAAAAACTATAGGTTTAATAAAATAGAAATTTCATAATCTAAAAGATTAATATATGATAAATCCATCATTAATATATCACACAACCACACTCATACAAGTAGTTATGGTGATAATAACTTAAGTCACAGTATCCCCATACATCAAACAATACCTTAATCGAAAATATATACATATAAAATGTTGTGGAATGGAATCATCAACCTCCTACACGGTGGTTACATCTTCCACCTACAATGAACTCCAATACATATAGGAAATGAAATGTGAAAAAGAAAAGAAAGAGATTACATTAACAATTATACATGATGCCTTTTATATTTTTTATCGAATAGATTAAACATTTAAATAAAAAATTAATATATTATGCAAAAAACATTGTAAAAAACTTCCATATTTAAGATATGAGTCAACAATTGAAACTGAAAATGGGATAAGTAAATATTATAATTTTTATTAAACTAACATAAATTATCCATGAAATTAATTTAATAAAAAACATTAATGATTTTAATAATAGTACATTACCTATAATTTAAAATCAACAAATTTATGGTTCTACCATGATTTCACATCAACCAGAGGTCGTTTTCTATAGTGTTGAATGTTCTATGATTTTGTTAGTCATTTAAAAAATAAAAAAAAAAGATTTTACAACCATAACTGTCAAAACATATTTTAGAAGGACATGTCATCAGTTCCCATATTTCACAATTTAATCTGTGAACTTTTTTCATAATTTTAGGACAATCCGTTGTCAATTTCTTAGTTTTCACTATTCCACATATATTTTCTTATTTTTAATCAAATAAAACTAGTTTACATTAATAATATAAATTCAATAACATAGAATGATGTTTCATTTGTTTTTTAATATAACAATTAAATCTATTCTCATTCTCTCTTTTATTCAGGAGAATCCACCATTTTTTTTTGGTTTTGAAACTTCCATCCATATTTTAGTGATTTAAAGCACACACAAAAATCATAACCATAATGTGAAAACCATTTGTGAAATAACATTTCATCAGTTATAACATTTAAAAATTTGATCTACATTGATTTTAAACAAATTTTAGGGCATTCAGATGTAATTTTATTAGTTTTTTCCATTCCATATACGTTTTAGTGTTTAAAAACACTAAAAACGCATTCACATCCATATCCAGAAAACAGTTATTCTAAATGATGTTTCCTCAGTTCCCAAAATTTATCAATAAATATATAGAGTTTTTCCATAGATTTCAATTAAATATTATTTGTTCTACTAGTATTGACTATATCCACACACATTTTAGTGTTTTAAATCATAAAAAATGCATTTACAACCATAATGGGAAAACCGTCTTTCGGAATGATGTTTAGTTGGCACATATCTTTCTTAATTAAATATATCATAGATTTATCAAAAATTTATGACAAAATAATATTTTTATCTAGGATTTCAGTATTACACACATGAGTTAGTCTTTTAAAATATTAAAACAACATTTACAACATTAATGTGAAAATAGTCATTTAGAATGAAATTTATTTACTTCTTATATTTAAAAATTATATCTATGGTGGTTTTTCCCTAATTTATGGATAATCCAAAATAATATTTCTTGTTTTGACCATTCCAGGATTTTTTATGTGTTTGAAAATACTAAAAATACATTTACAACCATAAGTGAAAATACACAATAAAAATGACAAGCCATTGGTTACTATATTTCAAAATTAAATCTACAGTCTTTGTACCCTTTTTTATGTAAATTCAGCCACTGCTTCCCATATTTTTACCTACCTATAGATGTTCTACTATTTTAAAAAAAATACTATTTACATATATAGAAGGAAAACTATCATTTGAAATAATATTTTTTACGTCCAAGGATTTGAAAATTTAATGTATAGAGATATTCCCTCAATTTCGGGGAAATCCTACATCGTTTCTTCTAGTATGACCATTCCAAGCACATTTTACTATTTCGAAATACAAAAAATTTGTTTCAGTCATGTCTGTTAAACCATTATTTGCTATGAAGATCCTTATAATTCTAAAATTCATAGTTAAAACTACAAAAAACCACATTTATGGTGATAATAGAAAAACCATCATTCAAATTGATGTTTCATCACTTCCAAATTTTTAAAAATATGTATATGGTTGGATTTCCCTAATTTCAACCAAATATGACATTTTTTTCTTAGTTTGACAATTCCACATGCATTTTAGTTTTTTTTACACTAAAATTTCTTTTATTAGAATAATGGGAAAATTGTCATTCAGATTGACATTTCGTCCATTACAACATTTCAAAATTAAATATTTTTACATTTCAATTTAATTTAAATGATATATAATAATGTTTTCATGCTACCCTCACCAATTTAATTAACTAATTTTGTAACATTTATAATTGTTTTGCTGAGTTATTCTGATCACATCATTGGTCAGAGTGACATGTTTTATGAAGATACATTTAATAAATTGATGTGTTTGTTTCACTTGATTTCTAGAAAAGTAGACATAATTTTTTTAGTATTTACCATTTGACATATGTTTTAGTGTTTGAAAACACTAAAGAAAATTTACATCCAAAGTAAAAATACTATCATTCAAAGTAACATGATGTCAGTTCTTATATTAGAAATTTAATCAACAGTCATTTTCCTATGATTTCAGAAAATTATAATAGTTTTTTTCTGTTTTTGACCCTTAATTGTACATTTTATTGTTTTAAAACACTAAATAAACTTGTATAATCATAATGAAAAAATAACATTTATAATGACATACCATCAGTTATAACATTTCATAATTAAATCTACAGTTACTTTCCCCCAACATTACTGAAATCTGGCATCATTTTTTTCATTTTGTCTCCTACCCCCTGAAACTATTTTAAATGATTTGATACCCTTTAAATATGTTTTACATGACAAATTCAATTAAACATACTCAGATTGTTTTCAAAATTATAGATAATGATTTATAATATTCTTTTAAGTATAGGACATAACCTCTTGTCAAGCCGAAGTAAGATGTGGTTGGTATAACTCTGAATGTCTTATTTTTATATTAATGTGTCGTTTTAGTTTTTAATTGGTTTTGTATGTGATCATTGAAAATTAAATCAGAGTGAAATAGATTTAGGGACATAAAAATTGAAAAACCATTTAGAAAAAAAAATATAACACTTGATATGTACATTACCAAATTTACACATGTATTTTAAATTTTATATAAAGGAATAATAAATTAATCTTACCATTACTTGAGTATCAAAGAATTCATTTTTCCATGATATAGAAATATTCCATCAATATTTATAATAAATAAAAAATTCATTATTTCACAAGTTGTCCCATGTATAATAAAATCACTAGGATCCACAAAATATGATGGTAGTGGTTGGGTGCTCAGAGATGTTGATCTGCTGGAATCCTTTAATTTATTTGTTCTAAGAATTCCAATATTTAAAATGTATAAGGTATGTATAAAATTTGATCTGTGAAAAACTAAATATTTTAACAAAAAACAAATGTACAACTATAACAATGTATCTATGTAAAAAAATACATATCAATTCAAAACTATAATATAATTTCATTTCCAATTTATACATCAAATTTTTCTTCATCTTCATTATAATCAATATTATCAACCCCCGTTATGATGATTCCTTCAATTTCACCCACTATAATAGTTCTTCTACTTTGATATTTTTATAAAAAATTGTTCTTTATTTTTTAGATTATGAGTTTCACTACCACAAATCACCAAATAATCTTCATCAATCAAATCATATAAGTTTAGATTTATTAACTCTATGACAACAATTCAAAATTAATGTATTTCATCATCCACATTTTAAATTACCATCTGATGCCTATATAAATATGCCATTCTCTGAATAGTCACTAGTGTACATTAATATAGGGAATTTGATATAAGTTAAATCTCATGAATCATTCATTATACCCTTATCAATGTTGAATCACATTAATTTGAATGAGACAACTAAAAAAAGACATGATATTTTTATTAAATTATATTAATCGACATCCCATAGTTTCCCACCATTCAAAATATAAATATACCACTATTTTTTGTTTTCCAATATTCTTCATGATATCTTTTATGAGACATAAAGTTGTGAATATTGCAGGAATAAAATATATTAACTTACATAGAGGACCTGGATCCAAAAACGTCAAATAATTTGATATTTTAGCTTGATTTTTAGCATTCATTTTATAGATAAAAATATATAATATTTTAAATTTTACAAAATGAAAATAACTACATGTCAATAATATGAGTATGTGTATATAATTACATGACATGATAACAATTTGAAAAGTCATTACTAAGATATTTTGATAATTCCATCTCACATCAGGATCAACTCATTAGTCACCACATTTATCATTTGCAATTATTCAACAAATTGATATGTAATAAAAAAATTGAGAAGAACATATATATGTGATTTTAGAATCTATGACTCAATCATGGTAAAATATTCCGAATTCTAATTGTCCATCCAATATTTGGAAACACATATGGCTAATTATCAAAACAAGAAATAGTGTAGATATTGTCATCGCATCCATCATGATTGAATCTATTCTCAATCATATAGAGATACCATGAGTAGAATTCCTGGATCAATTCAACTATTTAGACTTCTGAAATAGAGCCTTTTGATTTATATTTGTTCCTCACATTTTATTTCAAAGAAATTATAGACCTAATTGAAAAAAATAAAATCATAATAAAAAAATTTACTCATTGATATGGTAATATTTATTTCACTAATTAGAATAAAAAAATATAAATGTACATCTCAATTAAATACATCCATAATTAGTGTTATTGGAATACCTTCTTTAACATCATCAAAACAATGAACAATCAAATGAATCTGAACTATAAATAATTAAGTGTGGAAGGACATCTCTAAATTACATAATGTAAAAAAAATTCTTCATGTTTATCATGCATAGTCAGATTTATTGTTTTTCCATCAGGCACTCAAATAAAAGTAAAAAATCAACTAGAACATCAGTTACATTTATAGGTAATGTTATATAAAAATACAATGGAGAAAAATGATCCCTAAAAATATGTGAGCCATGAATTTTAAATCCATGTAACATTCTATTTTTTGTGTCAACATAGCTTGATATATTACATGAATATCAATATGACACCTTTATATTTTTTTAATGTTCACTGAACTAAATTATTCTCATGATTTTTCATTGGAAAAAATAGTGAAAGGATACATGTCGTTATCATTATCTCAAAAACCATGATATATATTCATTGAATCCAAATCCTTACTATCATGGTTAACATTTGATATACCCTTATCCTTATGCACAACAAAAATTACATTGTCATAGACGTTCATCTCAATATTCATTATATCTATATTAGGACATGTCAAATTATACTCCCAATAATTATGTTTGAAAAATATACTATTTTTTCAATTTTTGTTTTTCTACTTTTTCAAATATTATTCCTCATACCCCTTTCCCACTTCTTTAAACAGAAGAGATTTCACAAAATCATATGTGAAATTCAATAATTGTCCCATGATATTAAAACTAGATAACTCCTTTGGAAACTATCTCATTTCAATATCACTATTGAATCATGTCTCATAAATTCAGAATTTATGAGAATCATCATGAAATCAACAATTACAAATAAACCCCCATTTTATTCTATGAGTTAATCATTGAGGTTCAAAATAATATTTATAAACATGGCATTCCAAACCAGTTTGAGTGTTCTAACTAGTTATAATTCATAGTCTATAAAAGTCAATAATTTTCCACATTTCAATAAATTGAATTTTTCTTATTTGCCTCAACTAAGAAACAAATGTTTCCATTCAATCATACCATAATTCATTGAATTAATTAGATAGAGGTTCGAGGTATACATCAATATCATTTCCATGAATTTTCATTCTATGAATAATCATCGAGATTAAAAATGGAGCCTTCTAAAAACACATCCATGGAGTTATATTATAGTGGATAAAACAACTAGACATAGGCTATAGTTAGAATGTAATGTACGGAAAGGATTAAACACTTTATATTCTAATACCAAATGTACATTACCAGGGTCTAGATAAAAATATAGATATAGGGAATCAAACAATTTCCATGTTGTGGAATCTTTTACATGTCTCATTAATCCATCTTTACTATCCTATCAATTCCAATTCATTTTTTATATAGTCTTAGAATACAGGAATAATCTTGGTATGCATGGTTTTATAGCAATGTAACAAAATAAATTTGTAGTGGTTTTATTATTTGTTTCTTCCTAAGGTTGCATTGAATTATACATTCATATTTTTTCATTTAATTTATATATATGTATGAAATCATGTTTTTCATCAATACTATAAACTTATCCCTAGTAATGAATTATATAACTAAGTCATGCATGTAAATTTTTATAATCATGTCAATATTTGTTGATGAATTCATTCATCTCATAGAACGGCATAGGGAACATATTTTCACTAAATTCATCATGAAGGAACTCTAAAAACATGGATAATTTTTTTCCAGTAATTCAATAGAGATACATGATATGAAAAAATTAATTATAAAATAAATATCTAAATACATGGAAACCCCTGGAAATATTTCTTGTTATCCATGTTAACTTATTAATGAAATTAATTTTTTATCACTAATATTCTATGAATTATTTTCTTTCTCTGGATCTACTAAGGGTTCTGTTGATCTATTTAAATGTTGGAAATTTTATTCAATAATACCAAAAGCATCATTTAACAAATTTTATACATAATTATATTTTTTCATGTCACATATATTTCATTTATTGTATTTTAATTATTTTTAATATCCATAACAATTCATTCTCCATTCCAAATATACCATACATAACGATTATTAAACAATTTGAAAATAAAATTCTCGTATACTTTGTTTCCTTTAAAACATCACATGAATTTACAATTAGTACATGAGAATTATATTGTACCATCCACAAATCAGTTTGGAATGGAATAATATTAAACTTCTTATAAACCATTGTCATATCGACATGTGTTTTGAGGTAAATTTATCCAATTGATACCCATATGTATTTTATTTTATTCTCCCTATACATTAAGATATAAATATATAAATGATTAATAAATCATGTTAAATAAAGATTAAATATACCCAATATCACAATGGACACATTCATACTGACTATAATGAAAAATTAGATGAATCAAATAATTATATTTTTTCAAACTAAAAATATAATATAAAAAATGAATCAAATAAATTGTTATTTCTCATAAAATAGTTAATTGGGATGAATCAAATAAAAATAATGGTAATTTATTCCATATATTTGTATCATAGGAGGGTTCATTCAATTGAAGAATTCGCTACATGGATCAGTATCAGTTTTCATTACTATTATTTATCTAAGACCATGATAACCCTTTTATAAATATGAATCAAAAGTATTCATATTCAATTCTATATGACTTCATTCTAATGAACTGGTTTATTGGGACGTCATATGTTTCAATGAATTATAAAATCAACACTTTTCACATAACATTAATTTATATGCCCCTTCAATTTTATTTAAACATAAAAAACATGATGACAACATTAATTTTAATAATTTATATTGGGATTTTAAATCAAATGATTATACATTAGTCATTTGACTTGAAAAAATACAACATACACAATATAATTGGTTTTATTTTAAATCTGATTAGTTAAAATAATATCAATACAACTATGTTGGTTTTTCTAGTAAACATTATCCATAATTTATTTTCATGCTTGTAAAAACAACCCTAACAACCCTATTGTTATTCAATATATATTATAATACTAAATATCTCTCCACATATTTCTATAACATGATGCATTCATATAAATTTTAAATGGTTCTAATATCTCATTTTCATGGACATTATACTTATGGATCCTTATAGTGTTTTTGAGAAATACATGTGTGACACAAAACTCTACAACCAATTTCTCAGGAGTTATAAAATAACCTTTATTTTATATTTTTAAAAATTTGGTGGCATAAACATATATCAAACAAAGTATAATTCATTAATATTGAATTAAAATCAGGAAATTAAAAATATCTACACTCCATAACCAACATATATATTAAAATAATTTATATTGTTAATTTATCAATATACAACCAAATATCATGATGATTAAAACTCCATACAGCTAACTAAAAATTACAAATAACACATTGTAAACTAGAATTACATATATATTTATTTTAAATTGAATAAAAAACAAATTAAATGGAAATTATATCACCCAACCCTATTTATATAATTCTACTAAATAATAAAATAAATTTGAGGATGATGCAACCTTTACAGGGGTCTACGTTGCTGCCGAGACAGGGTTTTGAGCCAGTCCGAGAGAGCTCATATGGTGAGTCTGCATTTATACCAAATATTGGAACAAAGATGGGGTGATTGAGGTCAAGGGGTGGTGGTTAATGTTTCATGAATGTTGAACAGATATAAGGTCATATGGGGGGGGGGGGTTATGGGGGGCATGGTCATAGGGTTTCGTGTTCAAGGTCGCCACTATAGAGATGAGAAGAGGAGGGTGGGGAAAAAATCCTTTTGGACTCAGGTTCACCAACAGGGATAGAATATAAAGATTTAGTGGACGGTGGGGGATATGGGGTTTGGGTCACATAGAGGGAGTGTGGGAGGGGGGGTTATGGTTTCCTTAAAAAATATATTTTTTGTTTAAGTAGAGTTGTCTCTAATTAGAAACAAATGAAAATATTCCAATTGTTTTATGAAACTGTAATGATATTATATTTTTTAAACCATATTTATTTTTGGAATTTTAATTGAATATTATGAAGAATGTGATACAAAAAATCACTTTTTTTATATAACACGTTAGTGATTTCAATGGTCTGATTCATGTTATCCTTAATTTTTTCATTGGACGGTTTAATAATTATAATATCAAAGATCAAATTGTTTCTGATTTTATCATATATAATGATGGATGAGTGGTGGTTATTTATGTTCTATTAGATAAAATAAACATAGAAACCTTCTAGGGTAGTAGTTTAGTGGATGCAACATTAATTTTAATCATATTAATTTTTTTAAATACTATAATAAATTATTTAAATAATGTTAATTGATTTAATCATAGAAATACTTAATAATTAGGCATATAATGTACCCAAAAATTGAAGGTAATTAAGACTCTACGAATACATAAATTATTCTTGAGAACATATAATTTTTCCTTGAATGAGTTGGTACAATAATAGAATCTCACGTGAACATGGTGTTCTCAGAACACATGGTTGAGTATTTGGATTATTGGGAGACCATTGAACGAGAATATGATGGAAGAAGACCATCCCATATTAATAGTAACTATATTTTCATTGATATTTCTTTCACAAAGATCACGTAAATTAGGATTTTATTAGAATTATTGGAGGATTCATATCATGAGAAGTTAGTTTAATAATACAATATTGAGTTTAAATGGCTATCAAATATTATATTATTTTTATTGAGGAATAAATTCATGGTGAGTCATGATTATTTTTAAGGGCCTCATAAATATACTAGAGGAAAAATTTTCTAAAAATATACTTCTAATATTATATGATTCCAATATCATACAGTTCCTCTTGTTGTAGACTAAATGACTACATACACAAGTGGAAAACATAGGTGGTGTCTTCCTTGATTTATTAATGGTTTTTAGGTCAATATTGGAATCCAATTTATCATCATATCTAGAATGGTGTATTTTTTGGTTCCCTATAGCCCTAAATATATTTTTCTAGAAAATAAATAAAAAATAGTTGTTTTGTACTAAATCAGAATGTGTTATTGGGGGTAAAAAGATCAATACCCCTTGATTTTGTGGTATGTATAAAAATGTATGGACAAAACATGTAAAATAATTATATGTTTTAGGATGTTATATATATCATAGTTAGGAAAACGTTCTTAAACATATTTGATATAATGAAAGGTGTCTGTAGGAGTGCATCTAGTGATATAATGATATTACATGCATGTGATCATATTAAAAATAATCAATAGAGTGTTGTTGATATTGACCAACAAGAGACAATCAGTGGTTTTTCATGGATGATATTTGATAATTAAATAACAATTATTATTGTCAGAATATAAAACTGCTAATATTTTGCTGATTTTGATGTAATCTTTATGCTCATAATTTTATATGTGATATTTTGGTTTTGAAAAAAATATTTATCTTTATAATTTGATTTATATTCTTAGTTTCCAATGGGACGAAGATGGTATAATAATTGCAATTCATTTACTTTGGTATTAAATGAATAAGAATTATAATTTCATGTATATTTCTCGTGGAATTGGTTTTTCCATGTTGAAATGAATTATCATTACGTGGGATCTTTATGAGTACCTGGAATATGGTGTCTCACAGTTTAGGAAATGTGATATTAGGGAAAATTCTATGTGATGGAGAAAACCTTTAATTGTTTACAAGTTTGTTCTGTTAGTTGGTGATTTTTGGAAAACTTCATGCTTGAGAAGTGTGAGGAACCCATTCCAGGGATGCTGAGGTTTACATTAGTGAGTAAATATAAATTGTCTTGTTAGGAATTTGATGTATATAATTTTTATACATAAAAATGAAATTTAATATTGTATATGCATTTTTTATAATCGAGTAAATCCTATATATATGGTAAGTGAAAAATTTAGAATTTGGTGATTGATCTAGAGAATTTCTCTATATAGTGTATGTTAACAGTAATTTTGAGACAAATTATATATTCTTAATGAGATTCCCAATTTGATGGATTTATGATGGGGTGGGATACTCAGAATATATAGATTATATGATCATGACGTTCTAAGATGAAGGTTCGGGTAGATGTTAGGTAAGATTAGATGAGATATTTAAACTATGTGGGGTTTTAAATTAATGATCAGGTGTTTTATATTTGTTACATGATTCAGTACATCACTATTGAGGGATGGAATCCATTGGTATAACATTTTTTTATGTATATGATTTTATGGGGGAAATTTTTATTTATGACTATGAGTTATAAATAATAAGATGAGTTAGTAACAAGGTATTATAATCCTATAAAGGATGGATAATATAATAAAATTATGTTTATTAGAGAACTAGGAATTCCATTCAGTCAATGAAAACTAATAATTTTCAATAATGTATCCCATGAATAAAAAATTTCATCGAGGAGAGTTTTTAATCACCCTCATCATTTAATAGAACCAAAGTGAATGTATATGTGGAATCCAAATGAATAAGAGTTTTATTTCTTCAAAAATAATAAATTTATCTTGATTTTAGAAATATTTTTAATGATTTTAATGTATTAATTGGTTCTTTAGGAGGTAAAATATATCGATGAATATACACTGAATTATATTATAAGATATGGTTATTAATAATCCATTATTTTAGAATCAACCAAATCCCCCATTCCATAGTGGGATTCAACTAAATTTTTTTTGGTCATTTTGAAGATGAAACATCTAACGTCAAAATTTCAATGGAGGGAACTATATGCCTGGAATCCTCCATATATCTAGTAAGGAATACAAGAGTCTATTTTATTACCTTAACACCCATATCATGTAAGCATATATTATGATTTTTCAATATATTTTTTTAAAATTGGAGGGTATTCATAATGCACTTTATATTGCAACTAGTGGTATGATTGTTATATATTTTCTTTTTATCATCCCATAGTCTAGTATATAAAAAATTCTTTATCATTTTATGATCAAGGAGTAAATAATTTTAAAAAAAATCTTATTAATCGAATTATATTTAATTCCTTCCATTACTAAAAATTGGATGTCCTTATAAATTTCTATAATATGTGTGGTTTTATCAATTTTCTAAAATATAAAAGAAGTTGAAGGAATGAATCCCAATATTTTATAATATATCTTTTATAATCATGAATTATATTATAAAAATCAATTCCATCAATTTATAATAATTTCATGTGTTGTATATTCAATAGATTGGGTACGAATGTGAGATAAATGCTAATTATAGACTCTATATATTAGGTGTTTCTGATAGTGGATGAATGGTTTATTAATACCATTATGTACATATTAAATTAAATTTAACATGTTATTTTTAATCATTAAATTTACATACAATATGATGTAATTGTTTATAAAAAAGAGGGACCACATAATGTGTCTCTTAATGTGTTATGTCATTAGTGACCTTGTATGGACTGGTATGATAATGATTAATCATATATGGATAGAGTAGATTCAGTATTGTGTAATGGAATAGTTTAGTTTGATTTTTTATAAAATAAAATATGATTCATGTGTTTTATGAAAATTATAAGATATTTACATTGAAAATATATGATATTTAAAAATTCATTTTTTGTAGTATATATATGTAACGAGGCCACAATTTTTTGTGAATTTTTCATTCCATAGGGTCACCATAGTATTTTGAGACAATTATTTGAGTCCATAATTCCCAATTAAATTTATAGAATATAGTTGTGACTAACAATTCCATCTCATGATTCTTTTGTTATGTTTAGTCCACCTGATTATATAAGTTATATGATTTAAAATAATTTTATTGAAAAATACTTGGATGTTTAGGATGCGTCATGTTGTACTATAGTTTAATTTATTAAAACATATTTTATTACTATATTTATGTTTTTAAGAGTACGAATAATGATATATAGTTTTTGAAACACTATTCTCAGGACCCAATATGATACATATTTTTAATAAAGTGACTATGTATTCATTAATTAGATTTTGAGGCTATATCTAAGATGCATTGTTTTGGTTTTTTTGTTTGTGGGATTAATGTCAATTTTTTAAATGAAATTAATACAAATAGGGTTCCAAGAGAAAAATGGTTGGCTTTCAAATTTTATGAGATGAGACATGTAAAAATCCATGATTTTGGAAAGTATATATATAATATAAATTACAATTAAACTCTATATCCTCCTATGTTTCACCCTAAGGTTTTGAAAATAAATATTTCATGAAACATTATAATGAAGCCATTAAACACAACATTTCCATTACAATGATTTGAATTTCGAGAAATGGTCATCTAGAGTTGCGATATGTAAGTCATTTAGAGTCTCATAGAAAAAACATGATTTTGGTGAATAATAACAAACCCATATGAATAGTAATAAGAAGTTTAATATGTCCTTTATGAATAATAAATAATTATTTTATTTTATTTTCTTATGTTAATAAGATAAAGAGATCATAATTAATTTTCCAATGTGACATAAAACAAATTATACCATGAAAATTGATATTTTTCAAATTAACTATGATTTTTTAAATAATTAAATTAATAATATTTAGAAAATTATTTTTGAAATATGGATTTAATTTTAAAATTATTCATGTCGAAAAATGGTAGGTGTGATCTTTTTGGGATTTTTCTGAAATTCATGAATTTTTGATTAATAGTGAAATACGATAAAATACCTTATATACAAATTACCAATTAAATAATCTATTTATAACATCATAAGTGTTGTAAGGACACATACTTCAAACTAACATGAATTTATTACTATTATGGGTCACATGAAATAACACTATTTGTTTTCTTGAAGGAAATAATAAAATAATGAGTCAAATATTCCAAATTCTCACCTCTCCTCTACTATAACCCCCCCCCCAATTCTCTCTCTTCTCTTCACTCCAGTAAGACTTTAAGATCCTCAATATTATTCTCCAATACCCATACTTATCCACTCCCCACGTCCAGTATGCTCATGGTTTTTCCAAAATAACAAAATCCATTCCTTTAAGGGGGTTCTCAAGGAAGTTATTTTAAGAGGTAAAGTACCTTTCTTTTTCATTTAGTTTCATTTGAATTTATCTTACTTTGTTACCTTCTCCACACCTAGTCTATAAAAATTGTCATTATAACTCTAGTATAATATATATACTGTAATTATATCATTTTAATGGAAGAACCATCATCAATATTTCTACACCCTCCATTTTATTTTTATAAACGAAATCCATGTCCATGAGATTCTGATTTATAACCTTCATGGATGAAGATGTTTAGTTCTTCAATATATCTTTCATTAATATTCCTAAAACCATTTTTTTTATTTAACCAGACAATAATATATGTATTATAAGCTAATTAATATTTAGGAACTTTTATATATACATATAATTCATTTATAGGACAAACATTGTTCATAATAATCTAAATACCGCCAAATAATCGAAGTGGATATCATCTGATGATTCATCCTCATTTATTGTAACTAAATTATATAAATGACCATTACAAATTATGGATGTTAATAAATAATATCTAATTTCAATTATGTATATTTACAACCATTCCAAATGAACCCCACTACTTAAAAATAAGTGAACTGATTATAAAAATACATAAAATAAACACTCTGGAACAACGAAATTCGATATTATAAATTATCAATAAGGAAATAAATGACTAAATAGAATTATGATAAACTAAAAACATGTTTAATATGTTCTCACTAAAGTTAATAATAAGTATAATTTCATATTCTAGTAATTTAAATTCATGAGGGATCATATTTTGATTTAAGGTAAGGGTTTCCAACCCGAACTTCTATTTTCATTTGAGTTACATTCATTGTCTAATTACCTCTATTAAATTCTTATGTATTATAATGTACTCCACATAAATTATTTGTGATTATTTTATATACGTACAAAAATCTTAATCCATCATTATTGTATGGATATTTACATGTTTTAAAAGAAACATTCAAAACTATTTCAAATATACAAGCCCGATACAAGGGAATTTCACGAATTCTTATCTATTTCAAGGGCACTCTATAATCTATTTTTTGGAAAAAATTATCTTTAGAAAACTAGTAATTTTATTATGAAAATGATATCTTAGATAACTTCTGGTTTTATACAATGATTTATCCAAAATAACACTTCTTTTTAAAATCAAGAGTCTTAACCTCAATAATTGCATAAAGATTTTATAAGAGTATTTTCATCATATTCAACACTCTTATTGATTCTTATATATTATTGGGTTTAATAATTTATTATAAAATATAACATCAAATAATTAATGGATTATGAGATGTTGAGTTAACCCCTTTCTTATGTTTTATTTTCTCAGGATATAAATAAGTAAATTATGAATGAGTTGCAAGGAAAATATTTTAGGCATTGATATTCTTAATGGAATAAATTTGTGTTGTATTTCTTTTCATGATGAAAATTTGAAATTATTTATGTATCTTGTTTCCAAAATCTACTAAAAAACATGGTCCTTCAGGATACATATTCCTAGTTTAAATTCTAATGTAATAAAATAGGCCACAGATTCTAGACAACTAGGGTCTAGTCCTTACCGTTGGTATCAAACAAAGTTTAGTAGAAGGCATGGAAACTAGATTTAGAAAATACAAATTAATGAAGATTACCTAATATAGTATTTTTTAAAAACACATGATAACATCATATTGTTTTGGTATGGAATTTTTTTGGATCTTTCAAACAATACATCCATGTCTGGATATGAGCAGGTAGAGGCATCTCTGGCAGAGATGTACCTAAAAGTGAATGATCTGACAAGGATTTTTGGGCTTGACCTAGGGTATCCTGGTACACAACAATGGGTCTTATTGTACTCTTGGTTATGAAACTCTTAGGGGATATGCTTAGGATAATTCCCATTTTTTACAATCCATTATAATGCATATAAAACTAAAAGATTCATCAATGATACCATATTTTTTATTACGAGATTTTCTATGTGTATAATTTCAATTTTTATTAAATATTTTTCTAAATTGAGATTATAAATTATGATTCATACACTAATATAGTGTATTACATTATTTTTGAATGGAACCTATTGGATGGAATGGATACCACATGAACGAACATGTCCCCTATAAGGATTTTCCTCCGATGCAAGATAATGATATTGGTTCCGGTGTTGTGACTAGTGCAGAGAAACTTATTTCATTACTAGGAAAACATAATCAGGTTATGGATAATGACATTACTCATATAGAGAATACGGATCCACAATGTGGAGGTGAAATGTTAGATGTTTTATTGTGACAACAGCCTCCTTTGTTCAATGGGTCTACAAACCCATTTATAGATAAGCAGTGGACAAGTTCCCTCGAGTAGATATTTCATGCATTGTGATGTAATGAAAGAGATAAGGTCTTAATGTTATTTAATTAGAAAACAGAAGATGTGGATCAGTG
Organism: Viscum album; assembly: GCA_963277665.1. Taxonomy (NCBI): domain Eukaryota; kingdom Viridiplantae; phylum Streptophyta; class Magnoliopsida; order Santalales; family Viscaceae; genus Viscum; species Viscum album. Next base: position 2,014,467,698 of record OY728159.1, read on the forward strand.
GTGGTTATTAATCCAAAACACAATGGAGGAGGAAGAAATAGAACATATAGAATATAGATATTTTAAATACATTTTCCTAGGGATATACATTCCTCACAAATAGCGAGCGGATCTATAAAGGTTGTTTCTAAACATGAGGAAAATTGAAATGAGAATGTGGAAAAGTATAAATCTAACTTCACATGTTTAGAAATACATGATTTGGACTATATACAAAATCAAAAGTGAAAAATCATTTGATACTTTGATGGCATTAATCCATTCATACTTTGGGCACTTGTCTCCCCAAATTTATTATCATATGCAGATATATTTTAATGTACTATGAAGATGGAAAAGGAATTATTTAAGCCTTGTAAAATTAAGGAAAATCAAATGATGAATAGGGATATTGAAAACACTATAAAAGGAAATAACGAAATTGGTAAAAATGTATGATTTTAATTTCTACCATAAGATAATTGTTGAAGGAAACCCCGTGGTGCCTCCTTAATGAAAAATAGATTATGATATAAATATGTACAGAAAGGAAATATTTCAGGTGATTTTATAGGGGATAAGGAAACTAACAATTTTCAATGATATAATTTTTTTGAGATGGTATTATTTGATAATTATTCTCCCAAGCATCATGGAAACATGCCACAGAAAAGGCCAAGGGAGAATAGAGAAGCTTCTATAATCACAACTGCTAATATTGAAGTTCTTAATGATGTGGTGGTAGGTACATTAATCATTTCATCAAACATATACAATGATTAATTTGATTTTGGGTCATCACATTAATTTATATATTCCATGTTTTCCATGAAAATTATATATTTCTAGTTTGATTTGATAATGGAGTTATCAGTCAAAACCCCTTTTGGATATATCATTCCAGTAAAAGCATGTCAATTAGTCTCCCTCATGATACATAAATGTTCTTTATTTTCTGATCATATCATCATAAAAGTGATTGAATTTGATATAATTATTGGTCTGAATTTTTTTTCAAATTATGATTTGATGATCTATTTCATGAAAAAGGAATTTATATTTTTTTAGAATGCTGTTGAATCCCTTAAATATAAAGAATAATCATATCTATCTGAATTATATGGGAAGTTTAACAAGTGTGATTTTTGGATCCAATAAGATTTCATTCTAAGAAACATTGTCTATAAGGCCCCGCCCTTAATCCTTACTTAATATTGAATTAAATGAATAATTCATGTTGAGGATCTTTTCAGGTTAAGATTTTTAGAGAATTAGAACATAACTATTACATCTCAAAAGATTACAAAGTAGTCACTTCTACTAAGTTTCCATAATAAAAAAAACTATTAAAAGAAACATGTCTAGTTCCATGTTTTATATAGCATGACATTCCCTTGATCCCATCCTTGACCTTATTCCACATTATGTCCTGTGAAAAACATTTCAAAAAAAACTTGGGGTGAGCATAAAAAGCTCAGTAAGGGATACACAAAGAATGAAAACTGTTGGTTTTTCAAACATCAAGTAAACCATGTACACTCTATCAAAGTAATATCTTCACCTTCATGAAGTAGTAAAAACTCTTCACTGAATAAAGTATCATTACATACCTTTTTGTGACCAAATTATTACCATAAAACCCATATAAAGAACACATAACATATATAAAGGTAACTTGGGACATAAACATACTTAAGTGGAATAACCATACGGTTTAATTCCACACATATCACTTAATGGAATAGCCATACAGCCAATTTCCATACATACTTAATGGAATAGCCATACGGCCGACTTCCATACCCAATGCATTGGAGGTTATAACGTAACCACCCGTCCTGGTATTCACAGCACCACCCGTCATATGGTTTATAACGGAACCACACGTTAAAATGCCTAAGTACCAATATAAAATCATAAAACATAAAACCAATATAAAGGAATGATAATATTTCCACATTTCAATCACAATATATAATAATAGAATCCTTTATCAAAACCATTTTCAATACCAAAATACATAAAAGAGTATATGGTATTTATTTCATTTTAAAAACAAAACGGCTTCTTGAGGAAGCCAAAGACCAAATAATACTCCCGGCGGTGGAAAAGGTCATTGTCACCGTGTACATAAAAAAACATTCCTTTTTGTCGTTTAGTAAAACGTTTCGTAGAAAAAGATTCCTTTTGTATAAAAGTAAAAGTCAAAGGTTTTTATACACCGTATAAAAGAAAGTTGCGTATAAAACGAAATATGCCTCAATGAAAGGGGATTGAGACGAAGTCCCTTACCTCGGGTCCGACTTGACTCGATCATTCTTTAACGTCCTGAATAATAAACTTGAGTTAATTTATACTTTATTAAGAACCTTTTTAAAGTTCATTATTCCATTTATATCACTTATTTCCATGTTATAAACATTATGTAACCATTTAAGTTAATAATGATTGTTTTGTCAATATTTGGTTCTTAAGTCGAAAGTGGACTTCTTACAATTACATGTTGTTCGTGTGGTCAAAGGTTATTTATATCCAGAATGACATTACAGATTTTGATATAATATATATTATATATCCAGCATATACATGTATTTATAATATTACATAACCATTTAGAGGTACGAAATGAAATGCACCGTTCATGGAGCCGGTAAGCCGTACGTACGCATGAACGCTACTTTCAATTCTATTTCTTATTCTATAGAATGGAATCATAATGATATAAGAGTATAATATAATTCCAGTATAATAACATATATAATATCATTAACTTTATCCTTTACACATCCCACATATGGTATTAATGAATCAAATCACTTTCAGGGGGCGGTAGTCCGCACTTCCTAAAATGAAGATATCGTGTTTACCCATAATGGAAACAATAATGGTATGCCATAAATGAAAAATAAAGAAGCTTAAGGAAATAATAGACATATTATATATCATATATAAAAATATTTACATCATAATGGAAACCTTTGAAGGTGTTAAATGAGTATTGAACAATCATCATTTCGGGAGGCAGAATTTTTCCATCCACGGAAACTGTATGTTCCTTAACCATTTTTTGTAGTTGTGTGAGAGTGTAGCTCGAATAAATCTTATAAAAACATCCTAGTGCATTGAAGATACTGGTGTTGTTACAAAAGAAGTAAAAAAAAAAGAGTTTAGGGGGTTGGAGAATCAAAATAAAACAAATGAACAAGAGAGAAAGAATTACCTTTAAAAGTGTAACTCCTTTTGATTTGAGCCTAAAGGCTTCCTTTGAAAGGATTATTCCAAAAGGGAATCCTCTAGGATTAGGAGAGGGATTTGGAGAGAGTAAATGGGCAGGGGATGGCCGAGCCAAAGGCTTGAGGAGTGTGTGAAATGAGGTAGAGGTGGGGGCCTTTTATAAGAGGAGAGGAGGGGCACTTTTGGAAATCATGAAACTATTATTTTATTTTCAAAGGTGTTTCGAATTTCTAGGGTCCCACATTGATATATTTCGAAGATAAGATGATAAGGCTTCGAAATATTCTCATCCAATGGGTTTTTGACATGTGTAGGTTTTATATATTACATTATCTTTCCATTTTATTTAAATCATTAAATAATGAAGTCATCGCTGCATCATCATGATGTCATAAATAACTTACTTTATTTAAAGTCTAAAAATTATAAAAAAATTACTATGATGTAGGTAATCTTTTTAGATTTCCAATGACTATTTATAATCAAAAATATTATCTTTATAACCCCATGTAAAAATTGTTTTCGTAAAACATATTATGTTTGTGTCATCTTTACTTTTACATTAAATAAAACGTTATTTATGTCATTTCCCAACCAAAGTGGCTCCATGGGGTCCCCAAGTTGACCCATGGCTTTTCATGGTCGGCCATGACACATCCAATGAAGGTATGACATGTTTCAAGCTCATCTCATATTATTAAAACATTATTTTTACCATAAACTACACTAATTACCACTAATCGCGATTAAAAACTTAATAAGTTACTATTCACCAAAAAATAATTTTAATCTCATTTAACCACATTTTACTTCTCAATGAAAACCATGTATGTTGGATTTTTGAAAATAAAAACACAATGATGGAAAAATTTCATTTAAACGGAAAATCAGGTTTTATAAGTACCACTCAATGGTTTCACTATTCATCAAAAATTGAAGTTTTCCAGAAAATTACCAAAAATTCACCCTAAGATATATTTGATATTACGAATTCAAAAATGAAGTCTATTTTACAAAATTAAAAACATATAAGTCACATTAATTAATTTAATAATTAATTCCCGCTGTTAGAGCAAATAGCGTGTTTTTATGAAATAATAAGTATCAAAAGATTGACACTAGTTTAAGTCCGATTTCAAAGTAAAATTAATTCCAACGACCACTATTGGATTTAATGGTAAAAATATTTTCTAATTTCAATTTAAAAACAATTCAAAATATAATCTAATAGTATAAATAAATTAGATTAAAAAGAGGTTTTGAATTAAAATACTACATTTTACACTATTCATTAAAAACTGAACTTTATCGGAAAGGTACCAAAAATTTACACAAAGTAATTTTGATGTCCTGATTCTAAAGAAGAGTTATTTTTGGTCCAATAGAATTTATAAGATTGATCAATACTATATTTAATGACAGTTCTCTGTCAAAAGGTGATAAGTGAACCCTTAGTGAAAATTAGGGTATAAATGCCTAAAATTGAACTCTTTCTGTATTTTAAGCCTTTATCTTTTATTGGGTAAATGTAAAAACATTTAAAAACATATATAATCATATTTTAGTTATTTATATCCATTCCCGCCAGTACAACGGCTACTTGTTAACTAATATTTAAAATAATATTATTTTATTACTTGTGTGCAACGTAAGTTTTCAAAGAAACTCATCGTTGCGTATCGAGTACGCTATCGAACGTAGAAACCCCTTTTAATTAAAATTAATATTTAATTCGTAAATATTAATAAATATGAAAATTCTTTATTCTTTAATTACCTGGGATGTTACATCCTTCCCCCCTTTTGGAAATTGTGTCCTCGCAATTTTATTCACTTATCAAAATAAGTTGGGGTATTTATCCCTCATAGCATTTTCAGATTCCCACATTGCCTCTTCAATCACATGGTTTTTTCACAAAACCTTTACCTGATGAATCACCTTATTCCGTAACACCTACTCCCTGTGGTCAAGAATCTGGACTGGTTGTTCTTCATAAGATAGGTTCTCCTCCAGTTGAACTACCTCTGGACTCAAAACATGAGATGGATCTGGCATATACTTCCTCAACATTGAAACATGAGAAACATTGTGTACCTGAGATAAACTCGGAGGTAAAGCCACTCAGTAAGCAACTGATCCAACTTTCTCCAGAATTTCATATGGTCCAATAAAACTTGGACTCAGCTTTCCTTTCTTACCAAATCTCATCACACTTTTCCAAGGAGAAACCTTGAGAAAAACATGATCACCTACCTCGAAAGATAGATCCTTCCTCTGGTAATATGCATAAATCTTCTGCCTGCTCTGAGCTGTTCTCATGTGCTTCTAAATCAACTGATCTTTTTCTGCCATCACTTCTACCAATTCTGGTCCCATCAGCTTCCTTTCACCCACTTCATCCCAAAATGCTGGAGTTCGACACCGCTTCATATATAATGCCTCAAATGGTTCCATCTTTATACTAGAATGAAAGCTGTTATTATAAGAAAACTCAACCAAAGAAAGATGTTGGTCCCAACATCCCTGATAATCCATCAAACAAGCTCGTAGCATATCCTCCAAGGTCTGAATTATTCGTTCGGACTGCCCATCTGATTGAGGATGAAAAGTTGTACTAAAATTTAATTCAGTACCCAACGACTTCTGAAGGCCTTTCCAAAAGTTAGAAGTGAACCTGGGATCGTGATCAGATACAATAGAGAGAGGAACTCCATGTAACCTGACAATCTCTTTAAGATACAAACGGGAAAGTTGATCTAGGGAAAAATTATCTCGTATAGCAAGTAAATGAGCAGATTTGGCCAAGCGATCAACAATAACCCAGATTACATTATTACCTCGAGATGTCTTCGGTTATCCCACAACAAAGTCCATGGATATATTCTCCCATTTCCACCCTGAAACTGGTAAAGGCTGAAGCATCCCTTTTGGTAACTGCCGCTCTGCTTTAACCTGTTGACATGTCAAACACTTCACAGTAAAATAAGGAATATCTCTTTTCATTGCATCCCACCAGTAATACTCCCGCAGATCTCTATACATCTTAGTACTGCCAGGATGAACTGAAAACGTAGAACTATGAGCTTCACATAACAACTCTCTCTTCAACTATGAATCACAAGGCACACATAATCTCTTCCCAAATCTAAAAATGCAGTCATTATCAATGTTGAATTCAGGAAACCTACCTTTCTGAACCAACTCTACCTTTTTCTTCAACTCACTATCTCGCTTCTGTGCTTTCTTGATTCTGTCTGATAGAGAATATTTCACTGATACCTCATGAGTTTTCAACTTTCGTGAAGCCTAAACAATTACCTGATCATTCTGCATAAGGACACATCCAAGTCCCTTTAACGAAGCATCACTATATATAACAAACTCACCATTCCTGGAAGGAAGTTCCAAAACTGGAGCATTCACCAATCTTCTCTTCAACTACTGAAAATAATCATCACATTCTTTTGTCCATATGAACATAAAACCCTTACGAGTTAGCTTAATCATTGGACTAGATAACCGTGGAAAATTTTCAACATACCTTCGGTAGTAACCTACCAATCCAAGAAAACTACGGATCTCGGTTACATTTTTGGGTCTTGGCCATTCTTCAAAAACTTATTTTTTAGTAGGATCAACAGTTATGCCATCTTTTGAAACAATGTGACTTAGGAAAGAAATTTGTTGTTGCCAAAACTCACACTTACTAAATTTTCCATATAGTTTCTTTTCTTTTAAGGTTTGCAAGATAACCCTAAAATGTCTTTCATGCTGCTCTTTACTTTTAGAACCCACCAAAATATCTCCAGTAAACACAACCTCGATTTATCACCTGAGTCAACTGAGCCATCACTGCAACAAACTATTTAGTTCTGATTCTGACCATCTCAGGATGCTGATTTTGAAGGTTGTCTTCCTCCAGATGTCGTCCCAACATAGTTTCTTTTTTTCCTCTGCAGAAAACCATTCTGAACACAGAAATATCTTAGGCGAAGCAACATGGTAATCTGTAAATGCTATATCCATTCAATCATATTATAATTTAACACTTTTCTAAATCCTAAAGTTGTCTAAACCGACCTCTGATACCAACTATAAGGCCCCGGCCTTAAACCATACTTAATTTTGAATTAAATGAATAATTCACGTTGAGGATCTTTTCAGGTTTAGAGTTTTTGAGAATTAGAACATAACTATTACATCTCAAAATATTACAAAGTAGTCACTTCTACTAAGTTTCCATAATAAAAAAACTCTTAAAATAAACAAGTCTAGTTCCATGTTTTATATAGCATGACATTCCCTTGATCCCATCCTTGACCTTATTCCACATTAAGTCCTATGAAAAAAAAAATTCAAAAAAACTTGGGGTGAGCATAAAAAGCTTCGTAAGGGATACACAAAGAATGAAAACTGTTGGTTTTTCAAACATCAAGTAAACCATGTATACTCTATCAAAGTAATACCTTCACCTTCATGAAGTAGTAAAAACTCTTCACTGAATAAAGTATCATTACATACCTTTTTGTAACCAAATGATTACCATAAAACCCATATAATGAACACATAACTTATATAAAGGTATCTTGGGACATAAACATACTTAAGTGTAATAACTATATGGTCTACTTCCACACATATCCCTTAATGGAATATCCATACGGCCAATTTCCATACATACTTAATGGAATAGCCATACGGTCGACTTCCATACCCAATGCATTGGAGGTTATAACATAACCACTCGTCCTAGTATTCACGGCACCACCCGTCATTTGGTTTATAAGGTAACCACCCGTTAAAATGTCCAAGTACCAATATAAAATCATAAAACAGAAAACCAATATAAAGGAATGATAACATTTCCACATTTCAATCAGAATATATCATAATAGAATCCTTTCTCAAAACCATTTTCAATACCAAAATACATAAAAGAGTATATGGTATATATTTCATTTTAAAAACATAACGGCTTGTTGAGGAAGCCAAAGACCAAATAATACTCGCAGCGGCGGAAAAGGTCATTGTCACCGCGTACTTAAAAAAACATATCTTTTTGTCATTTAGTAAAACGCTTTATAGAAAAAGATTCCTTTTGTATAAAAGTAAAAGTAAAAGGGTTTTATACACCATATAAAAGAATGTTGTGTATAAAACGAAATATGCCTCAATGAAAGGAGATTGAGATGAAGTCCCTTACCTCGGGTCTGACTTGACTCTATCGTTCTTTAACGTCCTGAATAACAAACTTGAGTTAATTTATACCTGATTAAGAACCTTTTTAAAGTTCATTATTCCTTTTATATCACTTATTGCCATGTTATAAACATTATGTAACCATTTAAGTTAATAATGTTTGTTTTGTCAATATTTGGTTCTTAAGTCGAAAGTGGACTTCTTACAATTACATGTTGTTCGTGTGGTCAAAGGTTCGTTATATCCAGAATGACATTCCTGATTTGGATATCATATATATCATATATATCCAGCATATACATGTATTTATAATATTACATAATCATTTAGAGATAAGAAATGAAATGCACCGTTCATGGAGACGGTAAGCCGTACGTACGCATGAACGCTACTTTCATTTCTATTTCATATTTTATAGAATGGAATCATAATGATATAAGAGTATATTATAATTCCTGTATAATAACATATATAATATCATTAACTTTATCCTTTACACATCCCACATATGGTATTAACGAATCAAATCACTTTCAGGGGGCGGTAGTCCGCACTTCCTAAAATGAAGATATCGTGTTTACCCATAATGGAAACAATAATGGTATGCCATAAATGAAAAATACAGAAGATTAAGGACATAATAAACATATTATATATCATATATAAAAATAGTGACATCATAATGGCCACCTTTGAAGGTGTTAAATGAGTATTGAACAATCATCGTTTCGGGAGGTAGAATTTCGCCATCCACGGAAACTGTATGTTCCTTAACCATTTGATGTAGTTTTATGAGAGTTTAGCTCGAATAAAACTTATAACAACATACTAGTATACTGAATATACTATTTTTGTTACAAAATATGTAAATAAAAAGAGTTTAGGGGGTTGTAGAAGCAAAATAAAACAAATGAACAAGAGAGAAAGAATTACCGTTAAAAGTGTAACTCCTTTTGATTTGAGCCTAAAGGCTTCCTTTGAAAGGATTCTGCCCAAAGGGAATCCTATAGGATGAGTAGAGGGATGTGGAGAGAGTAAATGGGCAGGGGATGGCTGAGCGAAAGGCTTGAGGAGTGTGTGAAATGAGGTAGAGTTGGGGGCCTTTTATAAGAGGAGAGGAGGGGCACTTTTGGAAATCATGAAACTATTATTTTATTTTCAAAAGTGTTTCGAATTTATAAGGTCTCACATTGAAATATTTTTAAGATAAGATGATAAGGATTCGAAATATTCCCATCCAATAGGTTTTGGAAATGTGTAGGTTTTAGATATTACATTATCTGTCGATTTTATTTAAATCGTTAAATAATGAAGTCATCGATGCATCATCATGATGTCATAAATAATTTAATTTATTTAAAGTCTAAAAATTAAAAAAAAATACCATGATGTAGGTAATCTTTTTATCTATTCAATTACTATTTATAATAAAAAATATGATCTTTATAACCCCATGTAAAAATTGTTTTCGTAAAACATATTATGTTTGTGTCATCTTTACTTTTACATTAAATAAAAAGTTACTTATGTCATTTCCAAACCAAAGTGGCTCCATGGGGTCCCCAAGTTGACACATGGATTTTCTTGGTCGGCAACGACACATCAAATGAGGGTATGACATGTTTCAAGCTCATCTCATATTATTAAAACATTATTTTTACCTTAAACTACACTAATTACCACTAATCGCGATTAAAAACTTAATAAGTTACTATTCACCAAAAAATTATTTTAATCTCATTGGACCACATTTTACTTCTTAATGACAACCATGTATGTCGGATTTTTGAAAATCAAAACACAATGATGGAAAAATTTCATTTAAACAGAAAATCAGTTTTTATAAGTACCACTTAGTGGTTTCACTATTCATAAAAAATTGATGTTTTTCAGAAAATTACCAAAAATTCACCCTAAGATATATTTGATATTACAAATAAAAAAATGAAGTCTATTTTACAAAATTCAAAACATATAAGTCGCATTAATTAATTTAATAATTAATTCCCAATGTCAGAGAAAATAGAGTGTTTTTATGAAACAATAAGTATCAAAAGATTGACACTTGTTTAAGTCCGATTTCAAAGTGAAATTAATTCCAACGACCACTATTGGATTTATTGGTAAAGATATTTTATAATTTCACATTAAAACCAATTCAAAAGATAATCTAATAGTATAAATAAATTAGATTAAAAAGAGGTTTTGAATTAAAAGACAACATTTTACACTATTCATTAAAAAATGAACTTTATCAGAAAGGTACCAAAAATTTACACAAAGTAAATTTTGATGTCCCGATTCTAAAGAAGAGTTATTTTTGGTCCAATAGAATTTATAAGATTGATCAAAACTATATTTAATGATGGTTCTCTGTCAAAAGTTGATAAGTGAACCCTTAGTGAAAATTAGGGTATAAATGCCTAAAATTGAACTCTTTCCGTATTTTAACCCTTTATCTTTTATTGGGTAAATGTAAAAACATTTAAAAACATATATAATCATATTTTAGTTATTTCTATCCATTCCCACTAGTACAACAGCTACTTGTTATCTAACATTTAAAATAATATTATTTTATTACTTGTGTGCAACGTATGTTTTCAAAGAAACTCATCGTTGCGTATCGAGTACGCTATCGAACGTAGAAACCCCTTTAAATAAAAATTAATATTTAATTCATAAATATTAATAAATATGAAAATTATTTATTATTTAATTACCTGGGATGTTACATTGTCTCTAAGGATGTAAGATCTATAGATTTTGTGAAGAATAAAGATTTTCATGAATGAAATACCCCAATTAAAATAATTGAGGTACATATTTTTATTGGCTTAGTTTGTTATTGTCATCATTTCCTTGAAAACATTGCCTATTTATCCAACCCAATGACCATTATTACAATAAATGGTTTTGAGTTTGTATGTATAATTTAATGATAAGATTGTTTTAAATAATTAAAGGGATGATTACTGAATGCTCCAATCTTGAATCTACCATCATAGAATGATGGGTTTTTTGTCTTTAGCGATGCATCAAAGAAATGACTTGGCTATGTACATATGGAGAATGATATATTGATTACATATGCATCTAGGGAGCTAAAACTACATGAAAAAAACTATCCATATCATGATCTTGAGTTAGTAGCAGGTATATATGCCTTTATTATTTGGGGACATTACCTCTATAGAGAAAAATATGAGATATATAAAGATCATGAGAGTTTAATATATATATTCTTTCAGAAATAACTCAACATGATATAAAAGAGATGGATTGAGCTACTTAAAGATTATGATTATATAATAAACTACCACCCAGGGAAGGCATACTAGGTGGAAGATGCTTTGAGTGGAATGGATAACAAAATTCAGAACAATTTGATTGTTGAAAAGGATCCTTTGTTCATGGATCAAGTACAGATAGATATGGGAATTATAAAGGAAGGTAACACTTCACATCTTTTCTGTATGGTTTCCAACCCATATTAATTAGAAAAGATAAATTGTTATGATGATTATTATTATGAGTTTCAAAACAAAATTAAAGTTTTAAATGAGGGGAAGTTGATAGATTTTGTGTATTAAGGTGGAATTTTTGAAATTCGGAAAGTGGCATTGTGTTCTCACTATTCCTATGCTAATGTGGGAACTATTGGATGATGCTTATATCTCTAATTAATCTAGACACCGTTGTAGAAAAAAGATGTATAGAATGTAAATGGACATTTTTTGGGGTGAAAACATGAGGATAAATATTACTGATTATGTGTTGAGATGTTAGTTTTGTCAACAAGTAAAGGTTGTAAGACAACTTCATGGAGGATTCATGCAACCCCTTCCAATTTTTATGTGTAAATGTGATGATATTATGATTGAATTTTTCATGGGGATACCAAATAATATAAGAACAAGTGATTTGAAATGGGTCATTATTGACGATCTAGAAAAATCAGAACAATTTCTTGCTAAAAGATAAGATTTACCACTTGAATGTTACGGAAGACTATATATAAATGATGTTTTAAGACATAAATGTAGACCCATATCAATTATTTCTGATTTATATCACTGTTTTACATCACAATTCTGGAAAATTCTCTAGAAGGCCTACTATACAGATCATTGTTTGAGCACTTACTACCACCCACAAACTGATGGATAATCAGAACAAACTATTTATACATTGGATGATATGTTGACGTCTTGTTCACATGACTATCAAGGTATGGGGGATCAATATTTACCTCTCTTAGAATATTCTTATACCAATATATTCCATTATGGATTCATATGGCACTATATGAAGCGTTATATAGAAAAAATGTCACACACCATATTGCCAGAATGATGTCGGTGAGAGAAACCTTGTAGGACTAGAACATGATGAGGAATCTGTGAAAATGGAAAAGATTATCCAAACCCTTATCAAAATATCTCAACATTGTCAAAATAGATACGTTGACCACCAAAAGAAGGATTTATATTTTCAAGAATTAGATCATGTTTTCTTAATGGTATCGCCAGGGATGGGTATTATAAAATTTAGAAAGAAGGTAATGTTATGTCTCACGTACTTTGGAAAATTTGAATATGTGGACCAAATTTGTTCCATAACATACCGTTTTCAAATTCCTCTAAGTTTCTCCAAAGTCCACAATGTGTTCCATGTGTCAATATTAATGAAATACATTCTATACCCTACACATGTACTCACCTATGAATAAATAGATCTTGACCTTGATCAATCTTATTGTTAAGAGGCTATCATAATTCATGAAACATAATAACAAGTATTAAGAAATCAAACAACTTTTCTGGTAAATTTCTTTGGAGGAACCATTAGTTGGAGGAAGCAATGTCGGAGCCTGAGGAGCTTTTGTTGAAGTCATTCCTGAATGTTTTTAGGTATTATTTTGTGAATTTTGAGGAAGAAATTTTTGTAAGGAGGGAAGAATGTAACGCCCCATGTTTTTGGAAATAAATAATGAATGCAATTTTATAATATATCCATTGAACACATATTTTCATCTACATTGTTTTGAATTTCGAGAAATGTTCATCTAGAGTTGTGATCATTACACCATTTGATGTATGATATAATAAATATTATTATTGATTAATAGTAACATACCGTTATGAATAGTCTTATAACCCATATTAAAAGTAAATAATGATATTATTTTATTTTCTTTTTTTAATAAGATAATGAGATCCTGATTAAATTTTCAATATGATATAAAACTAAATATCCCTTAAAAATTATTATTTTTCAAAATAACTATGATTTTATTTAATAACTAAATTATAAATAATTTTAAAATCATTTTTGAAAATTGGACTTCATTTTTGAATTCTACACGTCAGAAAATTATACTGGGGAATTTTTTTGAATTCTCTAAAATATTCGAATTTTTGATGTATAGTAAAATTTGGTAAAATACTCTGTATACAAATTATCAATTAAATTAACTTTTTATGACATCATAAGTGATGTTAGTCCCCTTGTTTCTAACTAAAATTCACTTATTACTATTTTAGGTAATATAAAACAACACTATTGGTTATTTTGATGGAAATAATAAAATAATGAATTAAATATCTAAAATTCACTCTTCTCCTCCACTATAACCCCCCCCCCCCACTCCATATTCACTTCACTCCTCTAATCCTTTAATCTACTCAATATTCTTTCCAAATACCCTTCCCTAGTCACTCCCCACAGTATAGATTCTCTTGGTCTTGCAAATGACCAAAATCCATTCCCTTATGGTGGTTCTCAATGAAGTTATTTCAAGAGGTATAATACTTTTCTTTTTCTTTTAGTTTTATTTGAACTTATATTCTTTTGATATCCTTTAATCACCTCATCTATCCAAATAACCCTGATAACTACATTATAATCTATATAATTGAATTATATCATTTTAATTGATGAACTATCATCAATATTCTTACTCCCTGGCTTTTATTTTTATAAATGAAAGCAACGTCCCTAAGGTTCGAATTAATAACTTTCATGGATGGAAATGTTTCATTCTTCAATATCTCCTTCATTAGTAGTCATGAAACCATATTTATGGATTAAAAATACTATAATATATTTATTATAACTTAATTAATATTGAGAAACCAGTATATGTAGATATAAATAACTTATATGACAAAACTAGTTCATAATAATCCTATTTCAAACAAATAATTGAAGTGGTTGTCATATAATGACTAAATCTTATTCCATGTAATAAAATGTTAGAAATTACCATTATCAATTAATTATATTCATAAATAATATTTAATTTCAATTATATAGATTTACAACCATTCCAGAAGAACTCTATTACTTAAAAACATGTAAACAGATTATGAAAATCCAGAAAACAAACACTCTCAAACGAAAGAATTCAATATTATAACTTATCAATAAGAACATTAATAAACTAAAAATAAATATAATAAACTATATAAATGTATAATTGGTTATGAATTAAGTTATTAATTAGTAGAATTTCATATTACAAGACCTTAATTTCATGAGGGGAACACATTCAAATTTAAGGTAAGAGTTTTCCCCCCGAACATACATTTTCCATCTGATTAATTTCACTGTATAATAACTTCAATAAAATTATTATATATTGTTATGAAAACCTCGTAAATTCTTGGGTGAGTATTAAATATAGATACAACAACCCAAATCAATCCATATTTTATAGATTGTTACATGTTTTAAAAGAAACATTCAAAACTATTTCAAAAGTAAATGCCTAATACAACGGAATTTCTCAAATTCATATCTATTTTCAAGGGAACTCTATAATTTATTATTGGAAAAAAACATATTTCTAAAATAGAAAATTTTGTTTTTAAAATAATCACTTACTTACATTGTGGTTTAATACAACTATTTTTCCATAATAACTCTTCTTTTCATAAGGAAAATTGTTTATCTCAATATTTTCTTAATGATTTTATAATAGTATTTTCATCTAATTCAACAAACTTGTTGGTTCTTATGTATTATTGGGTTTAATAATTTATTATTTAATATATCATATTTTAATTAATGGATTATGATTAATTTAATTATGGATGATCAATCCTTAAACCATTCACTATATTACTTGGAATGGTTAGTGTTTCATGTTATATGAATGGGGAAAGATAGTTACATTTCATATGAAAGAATCAATATGAATTTATATGTTGTTTATGATTATCCCAGCTCATTAGAGGAATTCATTGGACTTATTATGTGATGTGTGGGGCCCGATATATCCCCTTGATGCATCAGCATGTCTCAATAGACAAACACATTTGGGATTGGTTGAGGCCTTTCCCAATGTTATATATGGATTTTGGTCAAGGCCTAAATAATTTGTAGACAATTTGGATGAGGCCTTGACAAAATGTTTCCAAATTTCTGGCATATGAAATTCCTTGATTATGAAGCAAGTAATTGTATTTTCATGTATATATTCGACAAGTATAACAACAATGATTGTGATTTATTATGGAATTATTTACTCAGCTCATATTTATGAAATAATGTGTTCAAGGTTACTATTAAAATATTTTGTTTTCAATTATTCACCACGTCTAATGTTTATGATTTATTCTACAATATTTATTTCCCATAATAAGATTATGATCTCACCCCTTTCTTATGTTTCATTTTCTCATGGTATGAAGAAGTAAATTATGAATGGCCTGCAAGCATAATATAAGAGGGAGGGATATTTCTAATTGAACAACGTAGTGTTTTATTTCCAATCATGATGTAGAGTTCAAGTTTTTTATGTATAATTTTTTTTTAAAATATACTAAACTACATGGTCTTTCGGGATACATATTCCTTGTTTATATGTTAATGAAATTAAATAAGGCAACGTCTCTATGAAACTGGGGTCGGGTCATAACATCCTCCTTATGAAATAAAAAATGAAAATTTCCCACACCATATTAGAATAATATTATTATTAAAATTCTCTTATTAATAAACATATATTAAATAAAAAATTGATTATTGATTATAAATTAATGCATATTATGATTAAGATCCCTAATATTTAACAATGCATTTTTTAATGAAATAATTTTTATTAATATAATGTATTTTGAATTAAGAGGATATTTTTAAAATAAAATAATTTTAATTTTTTAAAATGAAATTTACTTTTGAATATGAAATACAAAATTATCTTAGTTTGAGAATTTTTTTATTTTTTTAAACTAAATCTATTTTAGGTTAATTATGATTTTTTTAAATTAATAATGTTTTGAACCATACCATGGATTAAGAAAAAATAAAACAAATATAGAATAATTTAATTTTAAAAACGTACTTTATGAGTAAATTTATTCGCTTAGAAATAATATGATATATTATGTTTTTTAATTACTTTGATTTTAAATGAATATGAAATATTTTCCAAGAAAAATAAAACTATCAATATTTTCATTCAATTATATATTATTATTGTAAAATTAAACTTTGGATTTATTTGGAACCCCAATAAACCTACCTTATTTTAGGAAAAAACTAATTTATATCACGATGATTAATTATTACAATTATATTATCTAGTATATATTTCTATGAATAAAAACGTTTTTAAATTTTATTTTTTACATTCCTTGTGTATTTAAGAAGAACGTGTCTTTTCTAAAATATATAAATTTTATTTTATAAAATTAATTTCATATAAAATATCCAATTTTTATTGGTATTTAATAATTTTAATTTAATTATTTCTAATTTAATGTAATTATTGAACAACAAATATATTAACTGGGTATGTGTAAATTAGGGTAAAAGTGAAAAACTAAGAAGAACAATTACAAATGGTAGTAAAATTTTCACTAAAATATATTCTATTGATTGTTATATACCCTAAAATGTAAAAAATTATCTTTTTCAATATTTAGAGCCATTGAGATTATAATATTTTGATTCTATCATAGAAAAATTAATTGTTATTTACAAAATTAATATTCTTATCGCTTAAAAAATGGGATTATCTCTTCCACGTTAATCCATGGATTCCAAATCCTTATATGTTCTAATTTTTTAATCTACCTAACTCCATACTCAATTTTTATATTGTTTTTCTTATTTTAAATACCAATGTAATATTTATTAGGTTATTACCCAAGAAATAAATTCTTAAGGGAGATTCGATATTCATATCGTATATCTAATATTTGATTTATTTTTATACACCATCAATTAAATTTTTACTTATGAAAAAATTATAATAATAGTTTTATTAATAGTTTTATATTTTATTACGTAAATTTATTTTCACTATTTTACCTTCTTCAAAAACTTTTTATAAATTAAAACGTTATTATTGGAATATCCATACTACCACCATCATAAATGATATAATCAATTTCTGATATCCTCTTAAAATGAAATAAATTAAAAAACATATATATAAAGAATAATCATATTGAATATAATATTAATATTCATGAAAAATAATACGGGACATTTTATATGTGAAATCAAAAATAGACCACCATAGAAATTTTTATCCACTTAAATGATCATATAAAGACACCTTATTCTATTTGATTACTTGTTTTGTAAATCCCTAGGGATTTGGAATTTTTTTAAATGAATAATAATTGAAATATAATACTAATAATGAGGTGATTATTATACAATTTTACAAAAAAATTAAACATGAATAAAATACCAAGGTTGTTTCATTGAAATTGTCTAAAACACAAAATATAACAATCAAAAGTAAAACCAATATAATAAAAAAATAACATATTATTTTAAATATACTGTGTAAAATTAAATATATTTTTTATATTTTTATAATATAGTATTTAGTAAATATAATTTAATTATTAATGATATTATTCTCATTTTTTATTGAATGATGAACTCTATTCTTGGTGTTTTTTATGTGAATTTTACATTACTAAGATTAGATTCATATTATCCACATTTTTTATTTTTTTACTCTATATTTTGTCCATATATTTAGATCATAATAGTATATCATTCAATCTAGAAGATATTCTAATATATCTCATCTTCAACACTTTATGAGTATTCAATTAGAGAAACAATGTTCTTTTTAGGGTTTTTTTTAGTATATTCACATTCATTGTGTTATGATCCTTCAGCTCGAGTATATTTTATATAATTTGAGAGAATGGTAATATTTTATTAAATAATGTTTTATTTTTGATTTTTTTGGGATTTCATTTTACAGAACATAAAACAATATTATAATGTTTATTTCATAATTAATTATTATATCCACAGGTGATTTAGTTAAATAAATCCCATTTTTCCTTAGTTAAAATATTACTCATTTAGAATCATACTTATATGGTTTATAAATACATATATTTAAATTTTAATAATATATTTCTATTTTTTATAATGCTAAAATTATTCATTCAACTTAACGATTCTTCCATGATTATATTAAATATCATAAAATAGATATATTTTTATGAAAAAAACATAATATTCTTTAACAAATTTCTTTTCCTTTTCCATGTTCATTAATACTAGAAATAAGTTTTTTTATTAAATATGAATAGTGTTTATGACATAATATTGTAATATTTTACAAGGACACATTTCAATGGGAAATTTAACTACCTATTTTCATAATGTGGGGTTCCAATAATGGAATTTTTGGTTAATAAAAAATATTGTCATCCATTCAAAATTAGTTAATTTCTTTTACACTCCACATTAAAATTATAATTCCATTATTAAGTTTCAATGATATGTTATTACAGAATCATTTTACATGTAAAAGAATGAAAAGAAATATACACATTACCGTATAGAAATATTTTTTTTAATATCAATTATTAAAGATTCATTTCATTTGAGAAATTAAATGTTTCTGAATTTTTTATCATTATTTTTTGAAAATATTAATTTATTCATCTAGGATACAGTATTTCATGGGAAATTCATAGGTAAATAATTTCAATAAAATTGAAATTATATTTTGAAAAAATTAATATTCAATGTAATAAAAATATAACAATTTACACAAAATGTAAAATAATTTCAATTTTTTATATTACTATAAAATTATTATTATTATATCAAGGAAACTATTTCAATATTATATTTTATGAATCACCTAATATTTATTAATTATGGAAAATTTAGGTTATTTAATTTTGGGTATCAACCATTAATATTTTTTGAAAAAAATTATAATCCTAGCATATAGTCATAGAATAAAACCCATTTTTTAAATGGGTTATATATAATGTCATAAAAATGTTTTAATATAGAAAGCACAAAAAAATTTTATAAATAGTTGTGGTCCTTAATTTACCCCACTGCGTTGATTAATGTTCTATATTACATATTATGACATATGGTTTTGTGAATGTAACAATGGAACATTTATTCATATGTATTGTGTGTGAAAATGATTCTAAGAGATTTATGCATAATATTTTATCTCCATTACAATGGTATCATCTTCCATTTAGATATTAACCGTTGATTATGTCATAATGGAATCATTTATCAAACATTACTTAATTTTTTTTTTCACTAATAATGCATGGGATTATAAATATCCATTAATACTTCAATCATAGGGTCTACATGTGATTCATATAAAATTATAATAATTCATAATATAGACTTCAAAAGAATGTATTTTTAATAAAAACTGATACTTCAATATCATATCTCAAAATTTATCAATAAATAGTATTCACTATCAATATTAATTTTTGGAATATCCACCATGATCATATTATTTATTATTTCCAAGTAAGTTGGGTAAAATAATAAATAATTAAATAAATTGATAATATTGTTTTTGTGATTGCATGCTCAGGGGTTTATATAAATTATAGTGAATAAAGTCTCTATGAAGAAGTTTTAAGATATCATTTTTTAAATGATGAATTAGTAAACTACCGATTATTGAATATGGAGAATATCAGGTCCCTTTCTCCAATCATTTTTGGAAGATCACAAAAACTTTATCATTATAGATTTTTTATCATATTATTTTTGAGATATGAATATTTCAACCATGACATTGTTTTTTTCTTCTATTATACTTAGTTTTCCAAAATATATTGCATCTACCGCATGAAAATTATTTTCCAGAGGTCATTTTTATCTAAAAAAAATTATTTAATCCTTTATAAATTTCACTAAAAATTATATTATATAATATATCATTATCACCTTCATCACATGGTTGAGAAATAGTTAATTTTATTTATACAATCCCTAAAAAAAGTCATTCTATTGTTATTTTTATTTCAATTACCGCTGACCCAACACCTTTTATCCAAATTTAAGTAACATTTCAAAATTTTAACAATCCATTGTAGAGATATTTAATATTCTAAAAAATATTAATGCCTCATACCTTATAATATTAATATAGAATATATATTATATATGTTCATTTAACTATTAATGACTTATGAGATACATAACATTAAGGATAATATCATTATCATCACTGTTTATCCCATGAGGCCATTGAGATGATAAATTTGTACACTATTATAATAATAGAAGGATGTGATATTCATTATCATGATGGAAAACCT
Organism: Viscum album; assembly: GCA_963277665.1. Taxonomy (NCBI): domain Eukaryota; kingdom Viridiplantae; phylum Streptophyta; class Magnoliopsida; order Santalales; family Viscaceae; genus Viscum; species Viscum album. The sequence continues at coordinate 2,014,488,697 of OY728159.1, forward strand.
CATAAAATATTCCAAAAACATATGTACAAGCTTGAATCATATTCTCTCAATTTATTCAAGAAATCATTAAATTCATCATGAGTTGTCTTCATTAGTGAGAATATTCCATGTGATTCATTTTCAGATAATCAATGTATACTCCTAAGAATAAATATTTACCAACTATAACATTATAGTTATAGTTATTTTTCCTATATAGTTATAAAATTTGTAAATAATGGAATTACTTCTACTAAAATCAATTTGTTATCCAGTATAAACCACATATATATATATATTCTTCTATTCTTATAATTTTTGAATAACAATTTATAAAAATTTATTTTATTATATTGAAACTTATATTCCATATTTAATTGTTTTCCACACACATAAATTCAATAATTTTTTATTTTTTTTGGTTATTTTCATGTTTCTATAAATTTTTCATTAATTTGATTCAACTGATTTAATAACATACATGATATTTCAATCCATATTATTATTTATATAAATATCTCATTCGTTCTCATAAATATTTTATCCCATTACAGATGGGTTTTAAAGATTATTAAAATATTCTTCATTGATTGATCATTCAATAATATGTTTGTTAGATTTATTGATTTTGACCTATATTTACACAGTTCTATAATTTTTTAATTTTTTTTTTGAGAAATTACATGTTCATTTACAATACAGTTTTTTTATATTCCTTATTGATGTAAAAATATTTTTTATCATTTAAAAATATCTTTATTTAAAAACAATTTCATAAAAATTTCAATTTTATATGTAGTCTGTTCTAATTAATATTTACTACTATGATGGTTATCCAATTTTAGCTTCTTATTTTATATTTTTTTTTGATTTGTAATATTTTTTATATTTTTTTCTCTATTTAAATAAATCAATATCTAAATGTATTTTTACAATTAATGAATAAATCATTTCATCACTAGTTAAATATGAATCATTCACCATTATAGTAAGTACATTCGCATCATCATCACCACAATTATCCACATCCACTATCACAATATATATTATTATTTTATATAATGTTTCTATTTTTATATTTTATGATTATCATACCCTTCGAATTAGGTCTAGTAATATACTAGTTATATTGTTATTAATTGTTAATATATGCCACTCATATTCATAATTACTGGATGCTTCATCTTTTAATGTAGAATTTTTTTAATGAGTGTCTAATATGTCACCACTTTTATAATTTAAAATAAAAACATTCCATTGTTCTTTATTATTAAAAAAATCTAATTTCTAGAGAACAAATAAAATTTATCATCAGACATATCACATAACTATTATTTATTGTTAAATGAATTACATCCCTGAAATTTTCTATTCATCTTTGTATTATCCTTCAAAAAAGGATAGATGAAATAAAATTCTTATTTTTTATATATTATTAGTATAATTATCACTCATATGTTCATTATCTATGAGAAGACAGTTTAAGTCAAAAATTGTGATTAAATATGTATCTTTATCATGTAATATTGATTCTATTGAATATTATGTTTTAGGTAAAATCCATTAGATATTTTCATCCATAAACAAATCATCTTATTTATTCCCAAGATATTGAAATTAAATATAATACCTCTTACTCTTCTAAAGAACTCTTGAATAGATTAAGTGTTCTTAAAATTATGATAATCTTGTTTAAATATCAATTTTTTAATAATATATTTTCATTATTTTTTTATATTACCCAAATTCAATTATTATTCCGAATTAATTAAAACATTTCAAGTTCACATTATGATATAAAATATAATATAAAATTTTTATTATTTCCAAAAAATGATAAGACTCCCCTAATCTATTTTTTATATGTGAAACACATTATTATGATGATTAAAATAATCATTTGCAGCTTTTGGGACATCACAATCATCAATGAATAGTTACAGTTCCATATAGATATTCAATAAATAGAAATTATTCACATTAAATGTTTGAATAATCATATTTTTTTATAAATTTAAAATAGTTAATTCTTGATAATATAAGTCAATAACAAAAATACACCATCTAAAAAATAATTATATGATAATTATAAGTGGAATTTATTTGGAACTAATTGAAAATAAATCAACAATACTAATTTAATCATTGAAAGGGGTGAATGAGTAAGTAAAAAATATATTTTACAATCTTTATTTGTTATCACCTTTCTTACCAATAAGATTGTAATTAATTATACTCAAAATTAACCCAAAAGAATTCACAAACAAAGCGTCTAACATTTTACAAGGTTAACTACTCAGTAAGAGTATATACTCCATAGTATAATCTTGAAAACCATCATAACATATTTTTCAACTAGAAATAATTACGATTATTATAGAAGTATGGGGATAAAAATTAACATTCTTTAACCAATACTCTTACGATAGTGCTATTCCATCTAGAAAAATAATGATAATTTAGATAATTTCACTATAATCAGAATACATCTACAAGATTTATACATTATATATGTTATAATTGTTCTTCATATTCATTAGATATCCTAGAATATAAATGATTCTTCTCCCCTTATATAATCTATTTCCATACAAGCAATATAAATATCATCATTATCTTACTTATCTATCCTATTTACTTTTTGTTACACAAGGATTATTCCACTTTTTTTATAGTTTTGAAAAAACTAATATTTTCTTATTTAAATATATATTCATGTAATTGTTTTCATTATTATTATTTCCAAAATAATTATGGATTCTAATTAATTTCAATTATTATGACATACACATCAGTAATCATATTCCACCTTCTTTAAATTGCGGTCTAGATTTTATTTATATCTTTATTAGAATCAATATTTTGATTTTCATTAATTATCTGATTATCCATTGACATATATTCACCAATGTTACACTAAATTATGATTTTATAAATATAAATGTGTAAAAAATCATGAATCACCAATAATGTGGATATAATTATTGAGATATATCAAAGGTATACTAAAATAAAATAATATATTTTAACAGATTATTCATATTTAAAAACTCTTATTCTCTAGAAAATTATTTATGATTAGGGAATCTCAAATATTTTTACTATTTCAATTTAAAACAATATTTTATTTATCAAATATATATTTTTACATAAAATGAACTTTATTCAATTAATATGATGGATAATTTTGTTGAAATGTATAAAATAACTATGACCTCAAATACATAAAATTTTGAAAATTATTTTATCGGGATATAAGATTATTTTGGCCAAATTATTGAACCTACCTCAGAGACTTATGATCCCCTCCCAACATCTTCATTTTATAAGAAAAGATGAATATTTTTGACAACTTTATCATTGATTTGATTTAATTAATTGAAAATTAATAATCATCAATACAATAGGTATAATAGAAAAAATTTATTATATAAAATAAATTAATATAATAACGTTAGAAAAACCTATTTTAGTTTCATTTGAATGTAATAATTTTGGAAACCTGAAATTTAATAGAAAATTTAGAACAAAAGTAATCTATGTATATGACTAACCATGGGAAAAAATAATGGATTTCCCACAATACATTTTCAAGATCAATAACAAAATCATCCTTTAGTAAATGATATGAACAATGTTCAACTTCACGAACAACCTACATGCAAAAATATATCAAAATTATCTAATTTTTTCCATCCTTTATATCAAATATTTGAATCCAAGGTCATTCTATCGACCAAATGAGTATTTTTTCAATATTATGAAGCCATATACAGCGGATGATATGTGTAAAAAATAATTGATAATTCAATTCTCAGTACTAAAATTTCATTGACTTTTTAGTTTAATCCATAATCTTATTCGACTAATCATCATCAGGCCATAAAAACCTAAAAAACGCTTCATGAATGTAGTAAATATTTTCTCTATATCAATTAAAAAATTAATTTATTTTCATTAAGAATAAATTCAATATAATTACAATTACAATTGAACTTGACTTATTAATTAATAAAAATAAATATTACTATATAACATATTCAATACAGACTCTATCAAATCAATTTGTCTTTAACAATTATAAAAACAACAAGTTATGAGCTCATTGATCAGGTTACATAAACATTAATATTTAATAATTAAATTTTATATTTATTAATTATCATAGTATAATGAAGAAAATATATATAATTCAAATATATATTTATTTATTAATTATTAATGTGCTAACAACTAAGGGGAGATGTTAAAATCATTACAATTATGATCAAATAAAATGGTTTATAATATGTACGTCCCAATATCATCCCCAAACTAATATTATAAATTGAATATAAAAAATTGAAATTGAATAAAAATAATCATTTTATTAAATGATTATAAATTTTAATTTAATAAAACAAAATAAAAAATATTAAAAAAATTTAATACTTCTTATATGAAATCATTAAAAGAATCCCTTCTTTCTCCAAATTTATTAGAGAAGTGGGATATAGAGAGAGACAAAAACGGGTGGTTTATGAGGATTGGACCGACTTTTGTACATCCTGCAATCACTTGGGACACTCTCTAGAGGTTTTCCAATGAAGACCCTCATCTCAAGAGGTGGTGACTCGTCATTGGGATATTCCGTCCTTTTCAAGGAGGGAGAAATATCCAAAGGGAAAAACTCTGGTCGACCACGGGGAAGGTGGTCTGTTTTAGGGGGTCCGTGTTTTACTGGATATGGTAGTTATCTTCAGTCTTTGTGACCTTTTTACCAAGGAGGAGTGGATGGTGCTTGAATGGTGATGGATGAGAGGGACCTTGGTCCTTGATCGAGGTACTATATGATGAGTAAAGATAACCCAAAGGTGTCAGATTTGTTTATGAGGTTGGATCATGATTTAGAGGGTCCTCCCAAGCCGTGTTTACAGAAGGGTACTGACCGAAATGTTGTGGAAGATTTGGTGGGATAGAATGGATATGCGGAGGCTAGTAGGATAATGGCGGAAGGAGAGGGGTTTTGTCTTCCTTTTTTACGGCCATTTCTGCTAAAACTAAGATAGTCGGGGACCCCTATCCTTTGGAGAGCCCCTTTCTCCAGCTGAGTAACAGGTTAGATAGACATTCAGCAGTATTTTTGAATTCTAATATAGTTGATACTAGAGAAGATGATGGGGGATAACAGGGGAACCATCTTGATTTGGATGAAGGTCACGAGGAGACATATACGACTATAGAGGTGCCTCCTAACCCGATATTCAATGGTACTGCGGTTCAGGGTGAGGAGGATGAAAGAATTGAAGATTATGGTATTGTGGTTAAGTGCCTTTCGGTGATTGACTATAACACACCTAAAAAGAGTAGGGGAACTGTCAAGGGGTTCAAGGAACCTCTTTTAGAAGACTGCCTCGACAAGAGTGGTTATATCCTTGGGGGTGATAAAGAAAACCAGTGTGGATTTTCCATTCGATCCTATTGTGACATTGAACAAGGTGGGGAATAGAGGAGGATTGAAGATGAGGGAACATTGTCAGCTACTCCAAGATGAAAAACAAGGATTATTATTATCTGTCACAGCTAGCAATGACCAGAGACACATCTAAGAGGAACTACATGGTAATCATTGCTTTTGTAAAATATAGCTTGGCCAAGAAATCTTGTTCAGAGTAGCTTTCATTGGATCAAATGAAGAGTTGGGGCCAAGGTGATAACCTCCCGATGATGTATAAGTCCTCTTCTAAATGACAATCAACCACCGTAGAGGAGGCCTCCGGTGTGGGATGCGCTGATGGGTATGGATATTATTATTGGTATTTTTTTGATGGTATGGGTTTGTCGTCTGTTTCCATGTTCCTGGTTCATGGTTGATGTGGGTTGTGATGTTGGTTGGTGTTTAACTTTCCCTCTAAGTGTCTCATGGTTTCTCACTTCCCCTAAAAGTGTATGTAATAAAAAATTTAATTTTTAGACCAGAGTCTTTAATACGATATTAATTTCCTTATCCATGTACTACCTCATAAAAATATCCAATATACTAATTCATGTAGTAGAGGGTTGTCTAGTTTTAAAAATGATCACAAATGGAAGAATCAAAAAAATTATAAGAAATCGATAGAATATGTCTAGTACCTATGAAATTATAACTAATGAAATAGATATTTTTAAAGTTAATTTTGTTCTGTTTTTTATTTTAGTTTTTTTTAATATAAAAATTACATAAAAACTCCATAATTCATTAAAAATTTAAATGTTAAATTGAGAAGTGGATTATATATTCATTAGTCATGTCCAACCCTAACATCAGTGCCACTATTAAAAAAATATTTGATCTATATACCAAACCAAAAATTAACATGGAAATCCATTATCTATTTAAATAATAAAAAATTAAATACAAAGAGTATTTGTTAACAAAAGTAATTTTCGTATAATTGAAATAGTTTAAGATAGAGTTTCCATAGAATTTCAATATTTATGCTCGAATTATAAATTTATGATAAATCATCATTTTAATCATAATACGGTGAAATTAAATATTTTATTATTAAAAGTATATTCATAAAATTTATTATAAACATTCTAACATATTTAGATATTTAGATGATATTTATAACTTTTAAATTTGATCTTATAATTTTTATTTTATATTTTTTTTATACTGAGGTTATATTGTTCCTGAGAGTTGATACTAAGATGAACTTATATATAAAATCATATAGTTTATGTTGTTGTATGCCTAATGTGTGTGATTTTGTTCATTGGTAGTGTAGATATTAATCTTTTTGGGGATACTACACATATATTTATTCCAATTCCATATATAGGGATATAGTGTATAAAATAGTGTTTCATATAATTCATATATTTTTATCGATATGTTTTATATAATTCTATATGAATATGTGGACACTATATTATAATTTTTTTAATAATGAATGATATATTTTATAACATAGTTTTGTGTGTAAATGTATTTTTAATATATATATATATATATATCTTATATCTATGAAATTTGAATAATATAATTTCTCAAAATTATAAATATCACGATTTCAAAGGACGTAAAATTTAAATATATTATATTTCTCTATGAATTATTTATATTAATAAATAAAAATGCTTATATATCTATAAATACAATGTAATTAATAAATATGAAATGTTAATTTATATAACATAAATGTGAAATTTTCATGTTTACATTTTGTTGAATGTTCATGTACTCTTTCCTTGAATTCTAAATATTTAATATTCAATTTTAAATTATATTTTTATATTTTTTTTAAAATTGATTATGATATATTCATAGGATTCAAAATATTTTTTTTCATTAATTATGATATTCCATATTTTGAGAATTCATGTACATGAAGTATATATATATTAATATTTTATATCATTAAATCTAAAAATTTATATTTTTTTATATTCGATAATGTGATCTTATATTGTTTGAAATCATATATAAAATTTATTTCAAATTAATTGAAATGGAATCAATGTTTTTATTATTATGATCGAATACTATTGTTCTATTATAACTATTCAATATATTTTAATTCTATCAATGTGAGTTCTGAAAACCACTCTTAAATACTATTATATAATTAATTGAATATGGGGTCTCTCATCATGATATTAAAGTGGTAGAGGATCCATATACAATATTATGGATTACTTTTTATTAAAAAATAAATTATATTTAGTACAATATTCATTTTATATAAATATTATTCACTATATAAAATGTTATTCATAAAATATTTTTTAATTAGTTTTATTATATGTCTGTATAATTACTATTGAATATTTATTGATAATGAAAAATTTAAATATTTTTTGAATTAATGTATGATAATGATGGTGGAAGAATAGGATATGTAAGCTAAATCCTTTGAATCATTTTTAAATATATGTAATGGCATAAAGGAAATACGAATTATATATATAATATAGACTAAAACGTCATTAATATACTTTTAAATGACCTTGGTATTGTAATCCTTCTAGATTAAACACTCATTTGGAAATTAATAATGACTATGAGTTGGTCTTTTATAAGTTATTACCCAAGTATTGTACAATCTACGATGTCTAAGTGAACATTTTTGGTTTATGTGATGTCCTTTTATACCACGAACATGTTATTTTAATTTATTTTTTATTTCATTCTAGGTTGGGTAACATTAATTATTTATTTACAAATAGATTGAAGTTTAGATAATATAATATTTTAATTTTTCTAATTTCTAGTCCACTAACATATCCAATAAACATATAACTAAAATTATTTATATCATATAATAATAAATAATCCTCAAATATGATAGAATATTTTGGCAGTTATTTCATGAAGAAATATAAATTATTATGTTATAAAAATATACTTTTGGGGCCATCATAATATTTTTAGTGTATTCAATAAATTCTATCATTTATTAATATTGAAACTAAAAATTTACATGAAAAACTTATTTATTATAAAATAGATTAAAAAGATCAAAATATTATACCATCCATATCATTATGAATGTGAATTTTAATGAAATTAGTTTACAAATATAATATTATGACATTAAAATTGTTCTAAATTATATAATGATAATCGTAAAATATTTTTATTACTTATAATTATCGATAATTATTTGACTCAAAATAAGAATGTACTAATTTTTATCAATTCATATATTGGTGTACAAGGTATCATATTTAGAAAAAAATCAAGAAATTGTAAATATATGAGTTTTCAATTATGAAATGTAATAGTAAATTTATCTTAGTGAATTTTAATGTGTGTTTATTTGATGTATTGTATTTAAATTAATTTTTCTATGATTATATGAATAAAATATATATTTTCTATTATAAATATAAATATTTCTATATATAAAAATAGTATGATATCTATATGATTCATTGAAACATGATATGCTATTTTTTTACCTATATATATTTTAGAAGGAAAATCCAATCTGTATCATATAGAATAAAGAGGTCGAGATATTTGATACTAAAACAGATAAGGTTATAATAGTGAAAAGGGTGAATCATCTTTAGTTATTAATTATATTATTTATTAATATATAAGTTTTGATGATCAAATATAAAAATTATTCTTATATTTATTAATTCATTGAATTAGTCATGGTATAATATCATGATACTAATAAAATATAATGAGGCACTTCATAATTATAAAGATAGGAAATATATCAACTAATAAAATATACTGATTATCATGATGTGGGGAATATATTAATATGATGACCAATAAATATATTTTATTCAATTCCTTTTATGTTGTATTTAATCTTATGTTATATAAAAACACCAGTCTATGTAACATTGTTTGTAAAATCGATATTTTTTAAATATTTTTAATTTTAAATTTAAATATACAATGATCGATTTTTGAATAGTTTAATAATGTAATATAAAACATATCTTTTAATTGATTATATTAATGAAATAATAGTTTATTATTTTAATAATCAATTATAAAAATAAAAAAAAATTAATTCTCAAAATACATTATTTTTTACGAAGGAATGCACTTTTTTAAGGATCTGATAAAAAAATCTGATGATAGTTAAGAATAAGGTTTGGATTTAACAGTTATGGTAAAAAATATAAATTCTTATTTTTTATTTTACTGTCCATAATATTTGGATATTGGGAATTTATTTTATTTCTTATGAATAATGTGACATTTTATGAAAAATATTATAAGTTGAATATTTTTTAATATAAATATTTATAAAAATGATTTTTAAGAAAAATATAATTTTTTTTGGAATTAAATAATTTTGAATGTTATTGGATTATTTTCATGAGTAAAAAAAATTTACAAAATAGAATATATGATATAATTTTATATTTCTTATTAATTAATATATAATTTAAATAGATAAAATGGTGTTAGATTCAAAAATGATAATTTTTATTTAATTTCTTTGATTTTCATATTATCATTAACTAAACTGTAAAGAAAATTTATCAGTGTAGAAATATGCATCAAAATATTCTATGAATTAATGGATTTGGGAAATAATACATATGTATGTTTCATAATTGTATATTATAAGAAACATATATATATTGTTAGGTAAATTGCTTAACATAGTGTTTTACCTTATTAATATTTAATAATATTAATCACTAATTTATAAAAATATTTTATTCTAGATATTTTATAAATAATTATATAAGTGGGTTATTAGGTTTAATTAATTTTTATGGAACTAAAATTTATAATAGTAGATTTATTCACTTGATATTGAATTATATTTAACAAAACTAAAAAAATAGGTCATAATATATGTTTATTTATAATTTATATAAATATATGTTCATATATTGTAAATATATATTATTTTTATATTTTTCTCAATATATTCTAAAAATTATGTGAATTTACACATGAATAATATTATTAGGAATGATATTTTTTACTTTATCACTCAATGATTTTTGATTTATAGATAATTTTATATTTTAATGACAAATTAATCATTTCACATAAATCCCTATGGTATCACAAATTAATTATCATCCTGGAAATTTTTGGGAAAGTAATGTATATTTTTATTAGTTTGAGTTGATTATAGATTTCTATAATTATTGATATAGTTTTAGTAGATTAGAATACACTTTATCTCTAAAAAGTACTCTCATGACAATTAGTGTACTAGGTATTTAAAATGTAGATGTACCACTCTATTTTTCTCTTATTGAACATTTATTTAATAGTGGTTTCATATTTTATTGTTAAATGATTTAGAATTATTTTATTAGAATATACAGCTTTTAATTTTTATGACAATATAATCAATTGTAACCATGATTAAGTGTTTACCTATTATAATGGTAAATAATATGTAGATCACAAAAAACAAGATCCATTGTTTAGAAGTATTATTAATCTAGAATCCTAAAATATTTATAAATTAACATTAAACCATAATTAATGAAACATAAAATACTTTTTCAACCACTTTATTATCATTATATTAATTGTATAATTCATTATTGATTCCAATGGAAAAGGGGAAATAAGAAAAAATTTGATCTCAAATACATTCCATGGTGAAACTTATAACAGAATATATCATAATATTTTTAATGATAATAATATATTTTATGAATAAATAGTCTAATAAATAAATATATTTATCATCATTAATATAATATATATTTTATAATATAATAATATAAATAAAAAGTCACACTCAATGAAATAAATAATATCTTAATGATTAAATGTGTAATTATAGGCATCATTACAATACCATAAAATACATAACATTGTAATAACTTATAAATGTGTAGTCATACACAAAATAAAAATTAATTTTTCCTCTATTTGACCTAATGATGTGTTGAGGGGATATATTAGTTTGTTTCCCCTAGTGACATACTAGGTCAAAAACATTATTCATATAAAAATAATAAATAGATAAAAAATACAAATTGTTCCCATTGAAACCATGACAATTTATACCATATAAATATTTATTTTTAAATATTGGGAATATTGATTGATTATATTATATAAGTTAAATTATTAATATATATATATATATAATATTGTAAAATGTAATATTAAAATATTGGGTGATCACTAAATTTAGATAATATGGTATGTCTTTATGTGAAGAACCATTCGGGAAAAAATTAAATTGATGATCCCTCGTAAAGGGGATTGAAAAAGTTGGATATGATTTGATCAAAATTTAGGCATTGTCAAAATGGAATTGGACTTTCACTAGGGTATGGAGTTCACTAACGATTATCATTTTATCCTATGGAGAGTATTTTCTATTTCATCATTTGTATTTAAATTTGATGACCAATTTCTCGCTGATAGTTATTCCATATCCTTGAATGATATCATAATAAGAAAATTGTAGAAGTTATCATAGATGAGTTTGAACCCCATTAAGGTAATGTATAATTTCTTATGAATAAAATGACAAAAAGTATAATGATTATGAGAAAACCAAAATGTAAATTTTATAATCACAGTACAACCTAATTGAGTTAATATCACTTGAGAAATGAACATATTTTATATAATGAAAAAATGAAATGAATTAATAGTATATGAGTAGGATAAATCATAGTATTAATGGTCATGTCATTGTAAATATTATTATTTAGGAATTTTTTAGTCTCAAATCATATAATCATCAATTTTATTAATCAAACATGATAATGGAAAGATCCTAACATTAGAGGGACCATGTTTTAGATGGACTTTTTATTTTAGGAGTCTACAGTGCCCTAAATAACAGCGTTTGAGAATTAGGTGTCTCACTATTTTATGAACCACATTATCATAAAATTTCTATAAATGGTTCAAAATGTAATTTTTTGTGATGTGAATTATAATACAATATAATAGGTGGAGAAACATTTTTTCAACAATAGTGACATGGGTTGAAGGTTTTACACGTTCTAAATATATGTGGTTCACCAAAACATATTACATGTTCTATGTTATAATTAATTTCACTACAATATATTATTTTATTATATAATATTGAAAAATTAATTATGAAACACGACACTATTAAAGTGATTTTTTCCAATGGTGGTCAAAGATACAATGAAAAAATCTAAGATCATTGTTATTTTTCTCTTATACATTTTGGTTTTTGGGGATTTGATGTTCCTAGGAGCATTAAAATAAATTTAAATATATTTTTATAAATATTTGGTCTCATTAATAGAAAATATTTATGAGTAATAAATTGAATCTATATGTTAAACAACTGATTCTCCATGTTTTAATTGAGATATTTTTTAGTGAATGAAAATGGGTGGAATTGATGAATACATTTTATTTTAAAAAGAGGTAAAAGAAATGATGATCGTTCAAAATATTGAAAAAAATTATTTACCATCTATTGATATTTTATTACAATACATATTAACATTTTATCATTCCTTTTATTATAAATATAAACATGGGTATATGGATGTAAATTACCATAAACCCAAAATTATTCACCTATCAATATTGCGGAAAATTCCTACTAAAAAATATTTTAACTATTTCATTTATTAATCATTCAATCTTTCATCATGATATCTTCTATATCGAGATATATTCAAATTAATTAAATATTATAATCAGATATATTGAAGTATTTTTGGTTTTTAGAAATAATGAATCCATCGTGAATATATTGTGGTATAATCTCTCTTGGGACTTGTAGTTGTTATGAATATATTCTTGAAATATTTCATGAAATTATGTCCATATATTTATTTAATTAATAAAAATTTTAATTTTTTTATCAACCATATCCATAGAGACATAAAATCATCAAACAAAAGAGTCATCATGTTTAATGGAAGGGTAATCCAATTCTCGTTACATATGATGATTCAATATATTCTATAACATATCTAATATGTTCTTTATATCCTTATAAAAAGTATTAATCTACGTAATTATGGAATAGCATAAACATTATGAAAGAAAAAGACTACTAGAGCCCGTTTTAGATTATGTGATGTGTTATATTTATCACTCCTAGATCATTTTTTAGATGAGTTATGGTAATTAAAATATTAAATTGATTCAATAAAAATGTTTAAAATATCATTGAAGAATAAAAAAGTTTAAAGAGACATGAAATAATACAAAATGTAGTTATTTTGAAGATATCTGAATATGAAATTATTTGTATATAGATTAAATATTTTTCAGAGTGAAGATAGGACTAATATAGATTCAATGTTTTCGTGAAATTATTAATTATTTGACTATCATGAAAATTCTTTTGATAATCCACCTAGAATTGTTTTGTGAAAATATTTTATCTCTTGAGGTTGATGAAAGGAAAGGGTTCACCATTAAATAAATCAATAATTCCATAATCGCTTATGGGATGATATGATTACCAGCTTTAGGGGGACAACGAATTTCAATGATGGAAACTACAATGAAATTTTTTAAAGAATATAATAAGGATGAGTAAAAAAAATTCTCATGATGAAGACAGTAATTGTAAATATGGTTACATATAGTAAGAATAATTTATCACTTTATTCAAAAAAACTATATCTGTAACAACCAATAATTTTATCAATGGAATATCTCTTATAGTTATATAATATTTAAATACATAGGAATATATTATTTTACAAGGCACATGAAATACATGATATAACTAGAGAAATATATTATAATGATATAACAATTACATATAGTGATGAATAGTTGAAATAATAACTGAAATTTTATAATGCTAAAAAATGAAATATAATATAACTCGAATAGAAAGTTATAGATGCTCTTAATACACCATAATAACCACACCCACCAATAAAAGTGTTTAAATGATATAAAATATTTATAGTATAACATTCCTCTTGAAAATGAAAATATATATATATATATGAAATAAAATAAAATTTATTAATGTATGACTTAAAAATAAGGTATTTTTAAGATATATTTGCACCATATGACCATTGTAATAGTAATATGATTGTTGGAGTGTTTCTATTATAATAGTAATATAATAGTCATGTATAATTAATCGAAAACATGAATAGTATGATTATTGATTTAATTTTATAATAATATTTTCTTATTATATAAATTACAAATATGACATGTTTTCATTATAAAACTAGTAAATAAATGTTTTAAAATTGATATAATATCTTTTGTTATTTTTTAAAACCATATAAGTTTCATTTGAATTTATTTTAGAAATATAATAATTTATGAATGTTTTATTTCTATAATAGTTGTTTTTAAATTAACTAGAAGATATTATATAATTATTATATAATTTTTAGATAATATATGTAATTTTCTCAAGGTTAAGAAAATTACCCATAATGTTAAAATTGGTATTTTTTCAAATTAATAAGATTTTATTTTATGATATTGATTTCCCATATGTATATATATGTTTTTATAAAAAGTATTTCTGTTTTATAATATTAATTTTTGAAATAATAAATTAAGAAGTTTTTTTTATTTATGAAATTATTGATTTCTTATAAATAATTAAATGTGATAAAATATAGTATTTATCATTATATGTTAATTACATAATTTATTTAATAATGGATGTCATAAAATTCCTTAGATGAAACTCACTTGAACCAATTACTATATGTTTTCACATGAATCATCACTATTATTAGTGTTGATCCCATATATAAATTAATGAAAATATTATTCAAAAACACCCCTCCCCCAATTATTAATACCACCCTCACAACCCATAATCCTAAAATATTCTTGATCTTGGATCTAACCAAAATGTTTCCCAATCCACTCCCACATATCCAAGTTCTTCTACTATAAAAAATCATTTCAAAATACTTTAAGGAGTGTTTTATAAGGAAAACATTAATAATGAAATATTCTCAAACTACCTATTTTTAATTAATTATTAACTTTTCAATATCTTCTTCCCCCACATCATTCATGACATTTTAACTCAGGTATGATATTTATATAATTTAATATTATATGTAATGATAAAATATTCAATATATCATTTTCTCCTATATTCTTATTTTTAGAAGAATACCTATATACATACATATCGGTTCATTGCATATGTGGATTATGAGATGTCATATTATATTACAACATAATTGTATGGCCTAAATTATCATATAATGGGTTCATAAATATTAATTTTCTAATTAAATTGGTAATTTTATTATAAGATTGGATACCAGCCCAATATTTAGGGAATAAAATCACACGTCAACAGAAATTTCATGATATTCAGGACATCCTTGATTAGATCATCAAAGCGGTATTCTTACTTGTCCCATGAATAAATATACTATTTTATATTGAACATCCCTTCACTGATCCATCGTCTAAAAATCTAGTGTATTTTTCTATCCAAATTTTATTTTCATTATTAATATGAAATCAAACATATAACTAATACATTCTATTTCAATACATGTGTAAAGTATTGATATAGTGAACCTACACCATCATTTCATTCTTAGATTGTTTAATGTGCACCATATAATTTTTTTACCTACCTTCACATTTACTGATGGTTACATCATGAAATTAAAAAGCCCATGTTTTTTGGATACTACGAAAATCATGTAGTTAAACTAATGTAGCTGTGGGTTGAAATTATTATTCGTATCTTAAACAACCAAGTTGGTTTCCCTCACCAGGCTTATGACTTCATTAGGGTCACATACCTCCCATTATTCATTATATTCCTATTACTCATAATTTTTTTTCAAACTAATATATATACCCATATTTATATAATGTATACACATTGTTTTTTTATTGAGACCTTAACTTCATGGGTTTTGGTATTTGACTGTAGTTTTTTAAGACTTTCAATTTATTCCCAAATTATTTATGAAATTTCTAATGATATACATACAATTATTACCTTTATTCCTCATTGTCTTTTCCTATAAATAACTTCAATTCCAACATTAAGATCACCAATTAATTAATGAAGATACCATCCCCTAACTTATCCTTAATAGATCCACATACAACATTATTATTCAATTTTTAATGATATTTTTCTATTTTCAAATAGTGTCACCCTACCTCTTACATTGGAAGTTTCTATATTTGAATTCCCATGCTTATGATCTGACCATTTAAATTTCAAATGATAAAATAAATTACTCATCATTTTAGTTACATTATTAGTCATTGTAATTACAATGTTCACATTATTTATAAAGACCACATTCCTTGATTCCTTAATATTTTTTTTATCATTCATGGGGAATGAGAAAAATGATTCCATTATCCATTTCTAATCATAATTATCTCATGAAAAGATTCAATGAAAATTCACGAAACATATTTATATGATGAAGGAAATCAGTTGTTATAAGATTATTTTGAAGGACCTAATGCAAGCACCACCTCAATCCCCCAACACATAGTAGATTTGTTTGATATCTGGGAAATTTAAAATAGGATATCACTAAAATATAGAGACAATGTAATTTTTCATTAATGTTTTGGATACCAATGTTAGGATTGATCCTTTGGGATTTAGTGACAAAATCTAAATCCTAGTACTAATTCCAATGACCAAACTGGCACAACGAGATCAAGTGGCCAAATCACATATAATAGGAGCAGAAATAATCACAATACTAGAATATATCAATATATTTATAAAAAAATATCTCCCATCATTTCCCAAACACATTCCATAAGTTTTTTAGAAATTTTTAAATAAACACATATTTCTATGAAATCATGTTGAATTACATATCCTATTTTTCTACCAGAATAAAAATGTAAGAAAGAAATATTCCTTATCCTTTGGATGATCAAATAATATTAAAATGTTTTATGATATTTAGGAATATATATACACAATGTCATTGTAAAGGACTCACATTTCATGTGAATATAAAAATACCATCCAAGAAGGTAAAAATTGGATCCATTTTTTATTAAGAGATATTTGACCATGCCCTGATAATATTATTATATAATGAAAATAAAATCAAATTTTGATGATTGTTGAAAATTCCAACTATAGAAAGCTACTATATACAATCTCATTTACCTGAATTTACTTATTTCCCACTTACTTCATTTATTTACTCTTTAATTTATCATTCCTTTGGAATATCAAGGTTGGCTCACATGTTCTTTGGAATATTATCAAAAGAAATGAAAATTATTTTTCTTAATTAATGGAGTTAGTGTATAAATGATTAATGGTTTAATGGGGTACTCCATGAGTTTCTATAATTCTATGAGTATTATGGGTTTTCTATTGAAAATTGATGTTTCTGAAGTCTGTAGAATAATACACCCTAGGTAATGCTAATACCTAATGTGTAATATCAGTTGTGCAGAATTCATGAATCATATAAAACACCTGAAGTGAGTTTGTATAATTTTAAAAAATTACATATTAATAAAATTACAATAGTTTGTTCAGTGTATTTGATACCCCATGATAGAATGATGTGAAAATGGACTACAAACCGTGTAAATTTCATAGACATGGATTATAGGATGCTGTATTGGTTGAATCTCATTCCATTATTCACCAACATTCTTTTCACTCAACCTAAGGATCTATGATAAGTAATTTGGGAGTCCCGTTTGATCCAAATCAATTTTTTTTGGAAATATTTCACCATTTTAGGTGTATTTTGACTCTCTATATGAGTAATTATTTTAAATCTTGTGTTTCTTAGTCAATGGATTGTTGTTTCATTTCATTATATAATTCTCATGGTGATGTTTCTTCATGATTCCTCTACCACAATTTATGTGATATACTTTTTATCATTTTTTCATTTTTGGTTATGGTGCAGTGGGTCTTCATTCTTGAGATGTTTATTGGTTTTTATTCTCCTCCTATCTTTTTCTAAATGTATTTAATAAAATGATTTATGGATTTGTTGTGGGTACTTAATTATAATTATTAGTTCCTCCATATTGGTGGATTATATTGTGGGTGTGTGAGACTAATGTTTTAATGTAGGTTGATCCATCACTACAATATATTTGTTAACAGAATTCATCATGTTCATCATAAATTTGTTTATTTAAGGAAATGGTACAATATGAAAAAACAATTGTGAGTGGAAATGTGTTTTTATAATATATGCATTCGACGTGTTTTGGATAATTGATAATGTTTTTAATGAATAATGAAGAGGTTTTGTATGGTTCTTTTCATATAATCGTTTTTTATTTGTTTTAATGAATTTGATATAAAAAATAATGCATTTAGGAATCCATAGGTACATAGGTGGAAGGTATAGTAATAGGTATTATCCATTATCCAAGGCTTTTCATTTATAGCTATCATATTCTCCATATACTTTTTATTTTAGGAACTTGTTATACTTATTTATGGTTTTACATAATGGGATGTTTCTATATTCTTTTGAAAAAATTCATATGTGTATAGGATTGATGAGTTTACAATTTTTTATGCTAGGAAAGAGTTTCTTTGGTATCCTGGCCTAGTGTGATCCTTGGAATGAGGTTACACGTTCTTTATGATGATTTGTTTTTTTGTGAAGTTTTTATTATACTACAAGGGATTTGAATAGTGATTTTATACATGGTTTTATTATATTTTAAATATTTTTTTATACATACATATGAATTTTGTGGAAATAATTTATTTACATTTTTTGCAAATGTTGAAAAGGGGAAATTCCACAATGTTTCTATGATTTTGGATTTATTGAATATTAAAATTAAATCATTGATATTTTTTCATAAATTTTATCTTTTATTAATTATTGTGATGTTACATCTTATTGAACCCCTGTGTTAGATTCTATTGAGCCTATTTTATCAAACCATTTTCACCCCCATCATAGGGTGTAGACCTGATTATTTATTTTGATTCCAGTAAATTCATGGTTCCATATAGAGTAGAAATAATTTTTATGTAAGCTAGGTTTTTGGGTTGATGGTTCTACAATGGTGGATATTTTCCCATATTTTCACAAGGATATTTTGGAGATGTTTTTTGAGTTTTATGGACCTTTTTTGTTAGGATTGTCTATTAGATATTATTTTCTACTGTTTTGTGTATCACTTCTATTATTTTGTTTCTATTTAGGAATATATTTTTATCATTCACTATTTCTTTCATCTTTGTGTATATATTCCATGTTGTTTCTATTTCACATTGATAAAATTCATTTACTCTAGTTATTTTTTAATTCCCAAATGCCAATCGCCTTCCCAGAGGGATTTGAAAATGAAATGAACCAGGTATTTATAAAATAATATATCTTTGTATCAATTAATATTTATTAATATGATATTAATTTAATTTTATATAGTCAATTTTTCTGATATAATACTCAACACGCAATAATGGGTTCCCTTGAAATCTTTTGTTACACACAACATTGAGTTATAAAAAAATTAATATTATTAATTAAAATGGTAGTTAACCCATAGTTTTTTTATTTCTAGGAATGAACAAATATAACTAAAATATGATTACACATGTGTTTTAAATGTTTTTACATTTATCCAATAAGTTTTAGATGCTAAAAAAAGAATGATTCAAATTTTGATCATGGAAAACACAAAATTTTAACGTCATTTTACCGCCGTTTGATGGAGAACCATTTTTTAATTTATTTTTTGTCGCTTTTATATGATATATTTTAAAAAATTAAAATTTTCATTATAATAGGGACAATAAAATTAAATTTTTATGAAATTTTTTTATTTTTCTAATAATGTTATCTTTTTACTGAATAGTGGAAAATAATGAATTTGAATTCAACACACCATTTTCATGTAGTTTATTTATATAGAAAGATTTCCATTTTAGTGGGTTTAAAATTATAATTGGATTTTATTTTTATCATTTAACATAATTATGGTCATGGTATGTAATTTTACCTTTTAATTGAACCTAAACACATATTAATGTTTTGGTAGTTTTTATTTCTTACAAACACATTTTTTGGTTTTGACAAAAGAAATTATTATTAAATTAATATTTGATATTTCTGTGTTTTTTATTTGGAATAATGGATTCCATATTTGTAATCATGATTTTGAATGTTTTTAAATAGGTAACTAATATTTTAAGACATTATGAATAGTTACTTCAGGAAATATTTTATTTTATATAGTTAAAGGGTAATTCATGTAAATAAATGTAAAAAATAATATTATAATAATATTAAATTACCCTAACACTTGTCGTAGTCCTATTTTATGAAACCTTCCTGACCATGGGAATCTATGAAACGATTTTATGTATCCGAAGAGCTACTTGTTTTTGAAAATGACATTTAACTACATTTTATATAAATTTAAAATAAATTATAAACTAACGACATATATTACACTAAAAAAAATTCTATGTAGTTGTACAAGTGATATATTATACTATAAATAGTAATTATACATTTAGAAATATTTCCTAAATCATGGAATTTTATTTATAATTATTATATATCAATGAAATAAATTCATTTTTGACACAATGATTATGTATTGATTACCTTATTAATGAATTTCTTCAATTAATGAGATTATAAAAATTAAATTAAAATTAGTTTGAAACATTATATTCCATACACGAATTTTAATGATATTTATTACTTTTTATCTTTGAATTAATGATTGTTTTTCTAATGAATCTTGTTGTTATGGGTTTTTTGAAAGTCAGGATATAAATAGTATATAAACTCACATAAATGGTTTTTTAAAAAATACTATTTTATTAAATGATATAATAGTCCAAAAAGTATAATATTCTAAAAAATTAATTATATGTGGTTTAAAATTTCCATAATGGACCACTTTTAGTTATATTGTTTTTTTATAGTATCTATATTAACCATATTGTTTGAATATAAAAGAAGACGTTGTAAGGGTCAAATAAGATAACTAATGATTAAAGCTATACTATAAGGTTAAATTTGAAACAAAATTGGCCTAATAACAATTGGAGGAGGGTATTTCGAACAATACTCGCCTTATATTGGAATTAAATGTGTTGGGGAGATTTTTTATTTGAATTTATTTTTACAATATAATAATAATTCATGACATTCCAAAAGTACCCCTCCTCTATCTTATAAAAGGTCACCAACTCTAACCCTTAATCACACATCTAAAGACCCAATGGTTCATCCAACATTTTCTTAAATAATCTCCCAACATCCATATATTTTTCATAGAAGCCTTAACTTGGGACGAACACAATTCATGAAGGCCTTTTAGCTTAAATCTAAAGGAGTTACCCGATATTCAGTAATGTCTTCTCGAAAGCGTCATTAAAATATTTTCCTTATCCTACTCCCTAAAATCTATTTATTAAATTATTTAATAAAAAAACCAGTATCTTAAATATATTATTATGTTTTAATGAAGATAATTTAAAATAAAATTCCACACTCCTCTATTTAATGGATACATGCATATTGTTTCTGTGAACGACGATGAACTACCTCACAAACCGATGATTTTTCAATTTTTCCCTAAAACCTCTCTTGGTGACCATTTTTATAGAAAATTATTTAGGTTTGACATATATTATATTTATATTGTCTCTATTTTTCTGTATTTTTAATTTATATCATACCATTTTTTTCCATAATGGGTAAATATGATAATTTCATTTGAGAAAGTGCAGACTATAGCCCTCTCAATGTTATATGACTCTTTCATGCTATAAATGGACTGTATAAAGTATGGAATTAATGAAATTATATATATTATATTATACTGGAATTATAATATACATATATATAATTTTTTTTTAATTCTTTTCAAAATGAAATTGAAATGAATGTAGTGTTCATGCATGCATACGACATACCGCCTCCATGAACAGTGCATTTCATTTCTTATATCTAAATGGTATAGACTATTATAAATATATATATACTGGATATAAATACAAATATACTGAATATATATTATATTTAAATCATTAACACAATTCTGGATATAATATTCTTTTGACCACATGGACAATTTGTAATTATAACAAGTTCATTTTTGACTCAAGTACCGAACATCAACAAAATTACCGATATGAACACAAATAATGATTGGATTTTTATAGAAATGTAATAAGTAATATAAAAGTTATAATAACCACTAAATGTTTCTAAAACAATTATTAATTAACTTATGTATCTTATTTATGATGGACAAGGAACATATGTGATGGGTGTGACTTGAGGTAAGGGTACAATTCACCCTCCTATTTTAGTCAAAGACATAATTATGTTATGTCATATAATTTCCATTTTCTTATGATGAGGTATGTTATTAAATATACATATTACTATATTTTTTTTCAAATAATGATTGATCATTTTTTCTCTCATCAAATAGTTTTCTGAATTATTAAGTGATGGCATTTGTCTGCCGAATTTTCGTAAAAGAATTTGTAAACTCAATTTCTACTCTATAGGTTTTATGAAAAAATTATTGAATATATTATTTCAAGACTATGGGTGTAATCATTGTTTATTTATTTATGTTGCAATTTCAAATTCTTATTCTGTGGATATACATCTTATACACATAATCCTCCCTGAAAATTTTTTAACATCATTTATATTCTCTTTGTATGGTATTTTGTCTTAGATTACATTGCATTGAGTGTTTTTTTCATACACCAATTCAATCTATATGGTGTATAAAATTCCCTTTGGCATATTATTTCATGAATCACTTTATTCTCCTGATGTTATAATTTTTTTAATGTTTTTCTGTAATTATTTTTATTTATGTATTTTCTCTTGTTATAAAGGACTCTTTAACTAAACCGTTGTTTTATACATTTTAAGGAATTATTCTTATAAATATCTCTCATTAATGTTCATATTTTTCTTAATGATTTTAAAGATTTATTTATATGGACATTAATGTTTTAAAATAATATTCTTGTTAATAATTCAATGTTGTATGGGGCACTTTAATTCAAAAATCACTTTATTAAATGTTTTAAATGTTTTTGGAAATGGATTGATAATTTTATTATCTTGAATTTATTTCTTCTGATTGATGGGTGAAATATTGATATTTTTAGTCTTTTATGTGTTATTATTTTGTAATGGAACATGTACATTTGACAGTTAGTTGTGTGATAAACCAAATATTAGTGGTTTCATGATATACATTGGGTGGGTGAGCCTAAGGTAGCTCACCAATGAATTTTATTATGTGATGGAGGTAAACATTAATTATTCAACTAAGTGATTTTATGAATATATTATGATGGGTATTCCATATGAAACTCCCTAGGTATCTTTGAAAGATAAATTGTAAGTATGTCATGAATACCTCAATTTAACATTATGATTTATGTTTTAAATTTGTTATTCATAAATCTTATGATTTCATGAGGTATGTAAAATATCATATGTCTTATGAGTTAAAAGTATGATTTCATTAATTGTTATGTATTGATGAAAAAATATTTTCTTTTCCTTTTTTTATAACCCTTCTTGAGCATTTTATGATCATCCCGTGTTTTAAAAAAAATTCATAAATTATAAGGATGGTTAAGGGAATTTATGAATTCTAAAAGATTTATATCAAGAAAATATTTCATGTTTTATTTAAGGAGTTTTATTATTGTTAAAACAATTAGAGGGAGTATAAGTGTCTATTTTGAAATATTTGAGATGTAATGTAATAGTTATGGCCTAATTCTCTAGAACTATAATAATGAAAATATCCTAAATGATAATTATGGACTAAACACAAAATAAAGTAATGTTTTAAGGATGGGTCCATATAGTTGGTATCAGAGGTCGGCTTAGATAACATTAGTGGTTTGGGTGTTATCTGGGTGTAGGTAGAGGATCCCATATAACCATGTGGGTTATCATTATATGGTAAATTTTGGAGGGTTATGATAAAATAGGTTGTTTGGATAAATACCTCAATAATGGAGATATAATGAGGTTGAGGGATTAGATTAATATTATTTTTTTATCCAAAAGAGTTTTTTCAAATATAGTACTTTGTAAGAGGATTACGGGTTGATTTCATTCAGTAGATTAATGATCATTTGTCATGACGTATGGAAAGAGATTGTGAACAACCTTCTTATCCCTCTCCGATGATTTGATCATCCCTATTATGGAAAAATCATGTTCAATTTATTTTAATAGATTCTTGAGTATTCAAATCACCTACATGAAATTGTTTGATATATCTAACACCTAATAATTTCTAAATTAATTATATGGGTCATGGTATTTTTTATACAATTTCAAGATCCCATGATTTACAAATATATAGAAAATTCAAATGACTTAATTGGTGTGAACGTTTACTTTTTGAATGTTTGATAACATGCCGAACGAAGAAGGAATAGTCCTAAATATCATGATATATGGATTCAAGGTATGATTTATTTTCTAATCGATAATAAATGATGCATATTTGGATTGATATCTATAAATGATGAGGATTTTTTGTCTATGGTAATGATGAATTAATAAAAAAGATGGAAATACATAGTTAATGGATATGCAATGCTCTGAATGAGTAATAATTCTACATACATGATCTTAATGAGTTTTGGTAGGTTATAAGATGATAAAATACTTAGATGTATGAATGCTATTTTGATTATGGGATTACATTGGGAATATTTTTTCTAATATGTGTAACCCTAATGTTTGATATGTGAAAATGTTATTAAAGGAAGAATTACCTTTTATTGCGGGTATATAATGGATAAACTTAGGTGTTTAAATGATCTTTTTTATTGAGGTGATTAATGGTTATAAAATTTTTGGATACAAAGTCAATGTTATTAGATAAAATTTTAAGATTAATCTTGTTATGGTAAATTTTGAGGAAATTATCTTATTTTTTATAATGTTATAAAAATTATATGGTTTTCGAAAATAGACAACTTGTAGGATTGGTGTAAACCCCTCGCATCGGTCAAGACCGCATGAATCGAACCCACAACCAAAGTGCATGAAATATATATCGCAAACCACTAAAATATGTGAAATACCTTGTTAGTATAGCTAATTCATTTTAGTTAAATGATTTTTTGAATCAAAAATAAGTTGATTTTGGAAATTATTTTTATCATATGGATATCCTTAGTATAAGAAAACGATTTGGTGATTAAGTGATAAATGTTATTTTGAAGTACATTCTCTCTTTTGTAAAACAATATGCCTAAGGAAAATAGAATACATTGGGATTTAATTTGCGGAGTAATGGTCAAAATATTATTTTAAAGAATCTATGTTTTATTGTGAACAATGGATATTTGGGAAATTTATGGAAAGGATTAACCTATCATTGAGAATATGTTATTAGGTTAATTAATTTATAGTATAAGACTTTATGAGTATTTAATGATATATTGAGATAAATGTTAAGATTTATTTTGGTATGCCAAGTTATTAAATCCTTATGAATTTTGGGTTTCATTCTTATTTTCAATATTTTCAATAATTTCTAAGAAAATTTCATATTGAATTTTCTTTGTTGAAAAGTGGGTATTGTTTGTTGAATTTTGGAGATTAATATTCGTATTTTTTTTATAAAGGATTGTCGTTTTTTGTGATTATCTAATCTTGTACTACCAATTTTTTTGGTTAATGTCTAATAAAACGGGAGATATATAGTTCATATTTTTTGTATTATTTGATTCTCTGAACGTTGATTTTATTGATTTTGATGTGACCATGTCATATTGGATTTTCACCATTTGGAGAAAAGATGAGTTTGTTGTAGAAATTTATTAATGTATGAATGTCTATATAAAATTAATTATGTTTCATTTTGGTCTTAGTCAATATCAAAAATAAAATTTTCAACATTATTAAAAGGATATTATAATATAAATGTTATTTGTATAATATTACTACTATGAAATCAAACATCATTTCACCTATCATAGGTATATGGTTTTCTAGAAGTTATCATTCTCCTGATCATGTTTTCTATCACTCTCTATTAGAAAATTTCACTTAGTTTCTCTTCCATATGAATTTTTCCCTGCAAGGAATAATACTATGTATTATCTCAAGTGACCTTTGTACTTATCGTTTATTCTTTTAAAATGATATTTTTTGACTTCTTTTTTTATGTGGGTCTTTCAATTAGGTATCCATGCCCAATTTTAAAATTTCAAGGCCGCAACATCCAAAAGGGGGGAAGGATGTAACAACCCAGGTATTTATAGAATAACACTTTTTCATATATATTAATATTTATTAATACGATATTATTTTAATTTTAAATAGGTTACTTTTTCTGATACAATACTCAACACACAACAATTTGTTTCATTTAAATCTTATGTTGCACATAACATTGAATTATATCGAAAATAATAATATTATTTTTAATGGTACTTAACACATAGCCATAGTATTTTCGGGAATGAACATAACATACAATTTTTTTATTAAAATTTTTTCTTAAATTTTTTTAGATTTATCCAATAAATTTTAGTGGATTAAAAAATGAATCAATTTGATTTTAAACATGAAAATCTCTAATTATTTTAAGGTATTTTTACCACATTTTGAGGGAGAACCCTTTCTAAATTAAGTTTCTGACACTTTTATATATTCTATTTGAAAAGATAAAAATCATCTTTATAATAGGTATTTAAAAATTTATATTGGATGAAATTTGATTATTTTTCTGATAATGTTTATTTTTTTAATGAATAATGAGGAAATATTTCTTTTAATTCAAAAGTTCATTTCCATATAATATATTTATTTAGTTTTATTATCTATTTAATTATTTTTAAATAATAATTTTATCATATTTTTATCATTTAATCCATAATTAGTCTGGGGAATTAATTTCCCCTTTTAATTGGTTATAAACACATTTCAACCTTTAGGTGGTTTTTACTTCTTACAAACATGCTTTTTGGTTTTGACAATAGGAATTAATTATAAGTTAATTTTTGAAATCTATGTTTTTTGAATTTGGAAAAAAAGGATTCCATATTTTGAATCAGGAGATCCAAATTTTTTAAATATATAACATTTATTTTTTGAAATTATTAATAGTAACTTCAGTAAATATATTTCTTTACCATTTTTCAAGGTTAAATCTGGTAAATAAGGACAAAAAATAATATTATAATAATATTAATGTACACTAAAATATGTCCAAGTAATATTGGATGTGATTTAATGGACCATGGGCATCCATGTGTCGATTTTAGGACCCCATGGTACTACTTTTGTGTTAAAAGGACATTTAATCACATTTAATTTAATGTTAATGAAAATTTAACAGAAACATATATATTTTTTCAAAATAGAATATATATGTGGTTAGATAAGTGATATATTATAATATAAATAATTATTATAAATAAAACATTATTTCCTAAATTATTCTATTTTATTTATAATTTTTAGACATCAAATAAATGAATTTATTTATGACACAATGATGAGGAAGTGATTACCTTAATAATGAATGTTTTAAATAAATGAGATTAAAATAATTTAAATAAATTTAGATTGGAATTTTTTATTCCATCCAAGAATTTTAGAGATATTTATGAAGTTATATATTTGAATTACTGATTTTTTTTTAATGAATCATGTTGTTATAGGCTTTTAAATATCATGATACTAATAATATATAAATTGATAGAAATGAGTTTAAAAGAAATCTGTTATATTAAATGATATAATATTTGTAATAATATAATATTCATAAAAATTAGTTATATAAGCTTGAATATGAAATTAATGAACCACATGAGGTTTGATTGGTATATTATAGTAATGATTTTAACAATATATTATGGATATTGAAGAAGACATGGTACGAGTCAAATATGTTATCAAAGGTTTAAAGCTGAATTATGAGGTTAAAAATGAAACCAAAACATGCCTGAAAACAATTGGCTGAGGGGATTTCAAACAATCCTCTCTTCTATTTTAATTAAATGATTTGGTGACCTTTTGAAATCCAAATTTTATTTATAATAAAGTAACATTTCAAGATATTCATAAAGTGCCCCTCCCCCTAATAAAATTACACCACCACTAACCCTTACTCAAGCCAATAAATCCCCCTCTAATCACCCAAAATATGAATAAAATAAACTCCCAAAATTCCTTAATTCCCCATAGAATCCTTACCTTGGTTAGAAGGCAATTCATGAGGCCTTTCAGCTTAAATCAAAATGATTTACCCAATTTTATGTAATCTCTTCTCTCTAGCATCATTCATTTTATTCCTTCTCCAACACCCTAAAAACTATTTATTACATTATTTTATTAAAAACATTTATATTAAATATAATAATAAAAATTTATTAGAAGTATTATAACTAAACTTCAACAATCATCTATCTAGTGGATATGAACGTAACATTTTTGTGTATGATGAACAACTGCCTCACGAAATGATAATTGTTTGATTTCTTCCTTACACCACTCATTGTGTCCATTATGATGGTACTAAATTTAAATTTGATATATATTATATTTATATTTTCTCAATTTTTATATATTTTATATTAATATCATACCATTATGTATTCAATAATGGGTAAATAGGTTAATTTCATGTGAGAAAATACGGACTACAGACCCCTCAATACAATATGACTCATTCATTCCATACCTGGAACATCCATAGGATGGAGTTACTGAACATACATGTAAAATATTATATTTTAATTATAATAAATTTTTTTATCATTATGATTTCATTCCATAAAATATGAACATGAAATGAATGTTGCATTCATACATACGTATTGCTTACCGTCTCCATGAACGATGTATTTTGTTTCTAATATCAATGTGTTATAGACTATATTCAATACATATATATTGGATATAAAGAAATATATAAAAGATATATAAAATATTTTAATCATTCATATTATTCTTTATATATGTGAATTTTTACCATGTGGAAAATTTGAAATTATAAAAAGTTCATTCTTGAGTCATGTACCGAACAACAACAAAACAACCAATATGAACATGAATAATTATAGGATTTTTATAGGAAGGGAATATGTGATATTAAAGGAATAATAAAATTGAAAATATTATGAAGCAATTATAAATTTACTTAATTTTATTATTCAAGAAGAACAAGGAACATACATGACAAATATTACTCCCGATAAGGGAATCTTTCACCCTCATATTTTAGTCAAAGACATCATTACGTTATGACTTTTAATTTCCATTTATATTTGTTGGGATATATTCTTATATTTCCATATGGCTGTAAATTATATGTCCATTTAATTAGAGTCCCTTTTTCTTTCATCACCTCATTTTCATAATTTTTATGTGATTTCGTTTGGCAGCCGAATTTTCCCAAGAGAAGTTTCTAAACATAATTTACACTCCTTGGGTTTTAAACATTCATCGTTGATTATATTATAACAATATTTTGTGTGGAATCACTATTTTTTTATTTATGTTGTAATTTACATTTCTATTTGTGTGGATATACTTTTTCAATACAATTCCCTCCATTTATTAATTATTACATCATTTATGCGATCCTTGCACGAGATTTTGTCTCAATTTACATTATTTTTATTCATATATGTTGGTAAACACTAATTTACTTTATATATTTTATATACATCCATTTTACATATTACATCATGAAACCCATTCTCCTCATGATATTATATGCTTTTCATAATGTTATTCTTTAATTGTTTTTATTCAGTTATTTTCTCAAGTGTTAAGGTACTCTTAAACTGAAACATTATTTTAAATGTTTTAAATATTTATTCTTATAAATATATCTCATTAATGTTCATGTTATAAAAATGGTTTAATTGATATATTTATAAGGACATTAATGTTTTAAAATGATATTCCTTTAAATGTTTTGAAGTGGTATGGGATAATTTGATTCAAAAAATAACTTTATTAAATGTTTAAAATGGTTTTGGAAATGGATTGAATATTTCATTATCTAGAATTGGTTTTTTGTTATTGATGAGTGACATTTTGATAGCATCAATATTTTATGTATTATGATTATGTAATTTAAATAGAAATTTTTATGGTTGGTTGCGTGATAAACAAAATACATGTGGTTATGTGATAAACATAGGGTGGGTGAGCCAGAAATTGCTCTACAATGCATTGGGTAACATGACAAAGGTAAATGATAATGATTCTCCTATGTGATTCTGAGAATATATTTTCTTGTGTATTCCAAAAGTAACTCCCTAGGTAGGAGTGAAATATAAATTATAATTAGGTTATAGATACCAAAAGTCACCATTATGATTAATTATTTCTATGTGTTATTCATAAATCTTATAACTTCAGGATATATTTTAAATATTTTATGTTTTATGAGTGAAAAGTTCGATTTTATTGATTTTTTTGAATTTATGGACAAATGTTTTCATTCCTTAATTTATAACCTTTATGGTGCTTTTTATTCTCATCCCATGTTTTTGAAATGTTTTTTATAGGGTAAAAGGATGGGTAAGAGAAATGAATAATTCAAGAAGATTTATATCAACAAAATATTTATTTATTTTTTTAAGGATTTTTATTTTTATGAATATAATTGGATATATTTGAAGTGTCTACTTTTAAATATTTTAGATTTAATGTAATATTTATGGAATAATTCTCTAGAAAAATAAACCTGAAATGATCCTCAATATAAATTCATTAGTTAACTCAAGATTAATTAATGTATTAAGGTTGGTTCCATATATAAAATCACTTCAAGTACGTGGAGGATCATGTTTTGTACTACATTTTGAAGGTATTCTGGTCAGTCCATTACAGTTTGGTATCAGAGCACCATGATTGGGGTTTTTTAAGAGTTGTTTTCTTGGTATATTTGACATATTGTAGTTAGGATTATCAGGAAAATAGAGGTTAATTGTATTGTGATAATGGCCATCTATTTTCATGGAAATAATGAAGTTAAAATGGTAATTAGTTAATTGAAACTCCTATATTTAGTGTTTTATGTTAATATAATTTTTTTCATAGGGTTTTATTTTTTATTCTTATATAATTTTATTGTCTAATCATTTCATCAATTTTATTATTTAATAGCATGCCTCCGTGATATGTTTGGAGAGTTACACATGACGATAATATATATGATCCTCATGTAATATACTGCTCAAATAGATCATTATAAAGAGGATAATAAAGGATTTACGTCATGTTTACAAGAATTTATATAAATTTTAAAAGGAAATTTTTGATGTAAAACCAAGAGCTGAAAGAAAAATTGATCAATCACAATAGTTATATCATGAGAATGAAAAACCCTTTACTACTATTAAAAACCTGTAATTGGTTCAGAATAGTATTTATAAGAATGGTCCAATTTTTAAATTCAAGATACAATTGATATTATCATGGAGAAGTGAGTGGTGTACAAATATGAGGATCTTGGAAAGCATTTGTGGGACCCAATAGTGTTTGTAGATAAGAATGTGGATTGAATTACAAGGGTTTCAAGAATAAGTTCTTACAATAGTTTTTTTATAGAGGATGATGATGGAGATGTATATGATGTTCTTCTTCGTGTAGTTGTGAGAGTTTTTAGTTTCAAAAAACACAATTTATTTTAGAGAGCTTGTTAGTTTTTTACTAGAGGGATTAAAAAATGGCCTCTTAAAAGTTCTAAACTACTGACAGGGTCTTGAGATGATATCACGCCATAAGTATTTATGTTTGATAATTTGATTTATGTCTATATCATAGGAAATATGTTATGGTTGAGGTGAATATAGAATATAATTATTGTCATTCTACCCATTATATTCATCATATTGGATTCTCTATTGGAGTTCTAACAATGAATATGAGATGGAAAGAACCTAACAGTTGTGGTGAAGTTCGTTCTAGGTAGAAAATTACTTCAAAACCCCTACATTCAGATAGTATTATACATCTAACGTTCTATCGAGGTGTAATTATCATACTAACATGATGTTCTTATAGTCAAACTTAAAATATGTTAATCAATTGTGGGAATTATTGTCATTTTTTGTGTTTCTATTAGGCTACATCAACACCTTGATATGGATAGGAATCTATGGATCAAAATTCTATTGGAACACATCTTGTTACCCCAAAGACTATAGGGATCCTTACACATGCCTAAAGTGTGATGAACCATCAAATAATTGATGATTTAATGGTGGAGGTAGATGTATGTATTACACCAGTGACAAGTATCATCATTAATGTATCCTTAATATAGAGTGATTTATTAGATACTACTGCTTCCCAATAATTTTATATATAAATGTTTTGATTATACTAATATTTTGATAGATATTAATTACATTTTTCATGCATTTAGTGAGACAAATTTAGAAGAGTAATGAGCATGGATTTTTGTTTCCTTCTCATGTTCAATTGATAACTGATGTGAAGTTACTCTTGTATTTAATTATTCACAATATATATTTTTTGAAATCATCATAATGTTGGATTAACTGATTTCAATTCATGATAAGGTTGATGGATATCATAGGTCTATTTGATTTTATATGTTAGATGATATCTCATAGTAATTTCAAGAATATTGGTATCAAATGTATCATTTTGTAAGACCTTTTTTTCTATCTCACAATAGTTTTTTGTTCCTAGTAGTAGTTATTCATTATGATGTTTCTTATATTATTTACATTAATGTAATTTATCATGTTTTTCATGATTTTTCCAATATTATTTCTCTAGGACTCCTCCATTTAGAGAGTTATAGTGGGAAAGTTTCCCAATTCCTGGTATGATGTCGATATCGATATCTTTTTAACATATATATCTAGCAGAACTAAAAGTGATCATGATTAATTTGGATGAACTACTATATAAGGGTTTTTTTCTATAGTGGTCATTATTGGGAATCCCCAGTTTTTTATCGTAGAAGGATGAAGGTTCACTTTTATTGGGTATGGATTATCATAGGTAGAATCAAGAACAAGTTTTATATAACTATAAATGGTATGTGTTGATAATTTGTATGATAAACTAAATGTAGGAATGTGGTTTCAAATATTTATCTTTGATTAGGTTATCATCATCACATTATTTTTGAGTGTGATATACTACAGACTAACTTTTGGAGTATGTATGGGCATTAGGAATATCTTTTGTGTTTAGACACACTATCACTACTTTAGTTTTTATAAATGTGTTAAATTAGATATTACATCATTATGTTGAAACTTATGTCGTAGTTTTTACATATAAAATTGTGGTCTATTAAATATCTGATAATAAGAACGAGGACTATCAATGTTTGTTTTTTATTATCATGAGAAGTTTCATTTTTTATGGAAACATTTTGAATTGAATGTTGTGGAATTAAAAAAATAAAATTCAAAAGGCACATGATTTCTGATCATGGATTATCTATTGATATTGCTAATGTAAAAGATATCTTCTCTAGGAAAGTACCATTAAATGTATTTCAGATTCAGAATTTACTTGGACTTAATTAATACCACTAGTTGGTTTTCATGTACTTCTTCATGATATATCACCATTTATAGAACATACGATGAAAACGGGGAAATAAAAAATTGATGTGATGTGTCATTATTTATTCGATGAGTATAAATGGGTTATTACATAAAATCCTATTTTTTTCTTACTTGAACCCATTATGGTTATATATTTTTATATGATGGTTCTTACACCAGTATTGGTAGATATTTTTCATGATGATGATGTGGTAGATTTTATTTCTCATCATCTTAGACCAAATTAGAATAAATAATTGATTCATGGTTTAGATATTGTAATGGTTATTCTTATTCTTCAATGTTAGAGGCATTTTATTTTTGGGGAAAGTATAATAATATTTTCTAAACATTAGTGTTTTATATATATCATCTCTCTAAATTCATTAAATATTAGACTAATGAGGTTGGTAGAATACCTTCAATCTTTTGAATTTAATATCTTCTTCATTATATGGAAATGGAATTTGGTCTCATATTCTCTTTGAAATAAACATCCATCGGAATGTATTTTAGAATAGAAGGAATAATGACACCATATGGGTATTTTTATTCATCTACATATATACACTCAATAATATTTTTTAGTTATGGTTTGGACTTCTGCCCATTTTTTATCATCACTCCATGAGCCTATTCTTCAAAATATATTGCAATATTTTCTGTTTAGATGAATTCTTGAAACCATATATAGTGGGGAGAGCCATTCTAGTTGGACTCTCTCTTTAGATGATATCATCTTTTATAATTAATGATTTATTATCCTACCATCTACAATGAGATTTTCTTTTTTAATAGTCATATTTCATCATGGTATGCTCATTAAAGAACTTCAATGATATATTATCACATGATTTGTCAGTTTTTTTAAAAGTTACAAAGTGTGTAATTTCTGATTATGTGTCCCACTATTAAACCTTCCAATAGATAATTGTTTATCATTATAAAAATTATGGTTTACATCATCCTTTACTGTTTTCAGTTTAGAAGTCAAACAAGTTATCTATAAATTTTGTTACTATATTACTATATAATCCACAATGGTAAAATCTTATATTTCTGGTGATTGATTGGTTGAAAAAGTAAGATCATTCTAATATGATCAAATACACATCTAATGATGAATAAATGTGTAATATTTAGGTACACTAGTTTTTCAGTTCACATGGGGTTTCTTATATAATTTTGAAGAAATGTATCCAATGATTACGTCAATGTTGGGGAGTAGTCACCATGAGGTGCTAGTGAATCATGTTAGGTTGTGTACAGATTATCATTTATATATAGATGAATAGAAGGATCATGATATTAGATCATATAGGGGTTGATCCATGCATGTGTCTGGTATTTAATTGAATCATGGGACATCATTTTGGGATATGTTTAGTTTTTTCAAATCAACTTTTATTTGTCATTAATTTGAATGGATACATTGGAGTCTCATGTTGGTCAAACATAAAATAAAATAATTATTGTCACAATGTTGTTGAAGATTAATTGAGTGTACCATGATTGGTTCATGAGATATTTTCAACTATTAATAATATACTTTGTCATTCTATTATAGTACAGAGTTGACTGAAACCATAATTTGATCAATATATTCATCATTTGATGTTTTCTATTGGTGACTGTTATTTCATGAAATATTCTCCTTAGTATGATCAAAATTTTCTTGGGAAAAATGAAATGTTGCCTATAGGATATGTTGGACCTTATGAGGACACCAATAAGTATGGGAAGCTATCTTATCGATATAATTTTATTGTTAATTTGATAAAAAATAATTTTTTCCACATGTCATAGATAATGAAATACCATCCTGATCCCTCGGGTTTTTTGATATGGGATGATATTGGGATATAGTAATATGGTTTTATTTTTTATAAGAATATTTATAATGTTTACTCTCAATTTAATTTCATCTGTATTATATCGAATCTATTAGTCCAAGTGTTTTGGTA
Organism: Viscum album; assembly: GCA_963277665.1. Taxonomy (NCBI): domain Eukaryota; kingdom Viridiplantae; phylum Streptophyta; class Magnoliopsida; order Santalales; family Viscaceae; genus Viscum; species Viscum album. The sequence goes on from OY728159.1 coordinate 2,014,524,611, forward strand.
GGACAAATCAATTTCTTATAAAACATGGGGTCCTGATTAGATGATGAGGGAGTAGTGGACTCACCACTTCATCAATATTAATTCTTCTATATGAATTCCGATAGATGGAAAGTAAAAGGTAGAGAGTTTATAACATCTATTTAGTCACTTTTATTTATTTTCATTTTCAATTATTGTTTCCCATTTATTTGGTGCGTCTTATGACTCATAAGGATGCTGAAAATTTTCATTTAATTTTTTTAATGTTCTGGGATGTATTTTTTAAATTATTTGAGTTTAGGTATAAATATGTACTGATTTAATGGGTTTATCCTTGATTATGGAAAATTATCAATGTATTATGGGTTTTGTACTGAAAAATGTTTTCTTGTAGTCTCTAGGAAGAATACTCGCCATCTATTGTGAATAATATATGTTTACTATCTATATGTAATATGCTGAGAACCATGTATATAGTGTGATATGTGTTGATTTCGTGTATAGGTTACAGACTGTGTAATGTTATAAATTATGTTTTTAATAAAACCGTGATAGTTATTTTCATGTATTTTAGTTTTAATGATTACATGACATGTAATGAGATTACACCTCTTTTAAATGTTTAGGAATGGGATTTTAGGGTTTTATATCAGTTGAATACCATTTTCTTTATTATGTATCTGTCTTTCTCTTGACCTAGTTATCTTATACCAGGATTTTGTGACCCTACATTCATTCTGTATTTATACTTCTAGTTATTTATCAATATTGTGGTTGGATTCAATCTATATTGGTGACTAACCCTCTCTTATTTTTTGTAGATTTTTTGCGGTAGTCTATTTAGAAAGTTTTATTATATCTTTTTCTTATGGTGATGTTTCTTCTAGATTTTCATTATATACATTGTGGGATATCCTTAGAGGGTCTATTTCCTTGTTTTTCTATGTGGCATGTGTGTAATTATGAGATATGTACGGTTTCCTCTTCTTCTTCGACACATTGTTGAATTTATTCATTTATTATATGTATAGATTTGTTCTACAATCTCTGTTGCTTTTTTGGTTCTTCCATATTTGTTTATCCCATTGTGAGTGTTTGCGATCCTGGTTCAAAAGAATGTGGTTCCATATCTATCATGAATTGGTGAACTACATCACTTTGTATTTAGCTAAATTGTTTTATTAAAATAAATTGAAAGATACAAATGATATATTTGAGGTTTTAAAAATGAGTATTTACAAGCTACTATTTTCCACTGTTTATGGAAAATGGAAAAGTAATTTTAAGTCATTATTAAATTTTTTTATGAAATGTTTGCTAGTTCATGGTTTGATAAATTATAATTTTTAAATAGAATATATAACAATCATTGGTATGATATTAGGAGATATATTAATTTCTCACCTCTAATATGGAGTGTTTTATCATGGAGATTTCCTCTTCTTCCTAGGCATATTATTCTTGGAAGTGGTAAAACCTATTGGGGGATCACATGATGGGGGTTTTCCTATTATCTACTATATTGATAGATATAACTAGACTCTTAATGTGCTTTTAATTGTCTTTGATGGATATGATTTCTATTTAAATATGTACCTACTGTGATTTTTGGTGTTATGTTACATGCTATTTTGGCTAATTTGGTATGTTTAGGTTTTTATTGTTTTTATTTTACTACCATGGATATAATACAATTTTTGAAACATGATTTTATTTTATATGATATATCTATTTTTGTACATGTATATGATATTTATTTGAAATGATTACATGCTTTTTTTTGAAATGTGGAGAAAAGGGGAAATGAAACATTTCAACCATGATATTATATAAAAAATGTTAAATTATTATCATGCATTTATTTTCTATAATATTGACCATGATTATAATATTTTACAACATCATGTTATGAAACACCTTTATGAGATCCTATTGATATTGTTAGCTCAAACTGAGAATTCCCCTTTGACGCTGTGAAAACTATGATATCTCATTAAATGAAGGGAAATGAATAGAATAATTGTGAGGTGGTTATGGTTTTGGTCAGTCATGTTTTGGGTAAATGGTGGTAAGAATGGAAGAGAATTTCCTTGTAGTAACTTGGAAATATTGGCGTTTTTTTTTGATTTGTGGTCCTTTTCAAGTAGACATTACTCTTAGATATTTTTTTCTACCTTTTCATTTTGTATCACATTTTTTGCTATTTATTGTTCCTGAATATAAGAATATATATGTCTCTTTCATTATAATATATGTATACATTTCAATTTTTTTCTTTTTAGGTTGCTATAAATTGTTCCCTCATGTTTTTGTCTGATTATCATTTTTTATTCACTACCCCGTAGCGATCCAGAAAACCAATTTTGTTTGTAGAATATCAAGTATTGTACCATTTGAGGGGTATTTATTAATTTCATTACATTGAAACACCCAAGATCAAGAAAATAATTTTTCAAATGATTTGAAATTATGATTATGTAGTGTAAATAAGTACATTAATGAAAGATTTTGGAGGAACGTGGGTTCTGTAAACACATTGTTCAATAGTAGAATTTTGGGGTAATTGACGAATAATTGTTGATCAGTAGGGTTGAGTGAAATTTCATTAATAGAAGGAATTAAGTTAGGTTTATAGAAGTCAATAAATAATAAATTCTATGTCCCTATAGAAGATGATGGGTGTCTATCCTCTTTGGTAGGGATGAGACCAAATTGGAGAGTTTCGCTGCTACGTCATAATACCTACCCTATATAAAATTAGTAATGTATTACAAATAGGCCACAATTAATTGTGTCTAGGTCAATAAATATAATTAAATATAAAACACACCATGTCCTATAATTAATAAATGAATGATAAAAATAAATAAGTAACTAAACCATACTGGGTTATAATAAGACACCCAAGTAATTCTAAAATCATAGGCATAAGTTAGTGTGTCTAATGAAAGAAAACATGTGAATGTAAGGTTGTGATATAATTTATAAGAAGTATGACATACCAAATGAATTTTGTTGGGCCATGGGGATGTGCCCTTGTATTCCCAATTCAAACAGTTAATTTATTATTTAAAAATATTAACTATCTTTTTTTCTAATTAAAACATTTTAAACATTTTGGGAGTCACCCGGAGGCCATTTGTGGAAATTCTAAAAGATTTAAATGTATAATCTTGGTGATCAATATAAAACAAATTCTTATTGATTACTTCCATTATGACCCATTAATTAAGTCCCCAATTCCACTCAAAGAATGGCTTGGTGATATCATAAACTCACTTATGAGTCTATCACTAGTATCACATGTAGAAGAACATGTATTTCTTATGGAATGTTACAACCATATTTTCATCTTTCATTTCTACATGGTCTCTAATGTTGAACTATTGTCACTCATTTAGAGGTAAAAATTAATAATTCTCATCAATCTCGTCCAATGAAAATGTAGTGTCACCCTCAACATGTTTGCAATGTATTAAAAAATTATAACTAAGGAAATATGAGCCATTCAAGGATTAATAATAATGGAAACCCTCTTAAAACACAAGAAACTATGGATAATTATTTGATAAAAGATGTTTAAAATTATAGGAAAATTGTTCAAAGTTTTCAATTGAACAACCCATTTTTGGAATTAGTGAAATGAATAGGCACGTGTCAAATTCATATTTTTCAACCATTTCATTTTGTATCATGGGATGTAGGGGCCTAAATAAGGGTACAACACACAAATCAAAAAAAAAATCATGAAAATTATGAAAGGAAAAAACACAAAGGGTTGTTTTGATAATTAAACAAACTCAAAAATAGGCCTCTAATGTGGATAAAACCCATTTGGGTTTCATAAGTCAAGGTGATCAACCCAATGGTTTGATACACTACTAGCTCAATTATTGGATTTCATGGTAATTATGTGTATTTAATTTATTGATAGATAAGGGAAATAACTAGAAATATCTAGCTTAGAAACAAAAACTTATATAATATTCAGTGTAACATGTGGAATATCTAAGAACACCTACCATTGAAATATAGTTCTTTTCTCATCTATTATCAGCCTTTGATTGTAGCTAGAATGGAATATATCATATAAATAGTAAAATAACCATATAATGGGATTATTATCTTGATCCAAGGTATAGAAATATAGGGTAATAACAAAATTATAAAGAAGGGTTACATTTCAAGAGTATACGTATAGACTCTTGATGGATCTAAGGGAAAGTGAAATAGATGTCTGTGGGAGGAGATATCATGATCGCAAGATCTTTAAGGAGGAGAGATCCATGTATCAAATAGTATATGGAATTCACAATATAATGAAGAAAAAATTGATAACTAGTTAAAATGATTATTTTTGGGAAATATGTCAATTCACCCACATAGGCATGGTCTCATGATTTGGCCACAATATTTCCCAAATTGTGTGCAAAGTGGTCACCAATCCACTTCTCAAGAGGACTCTGGAACGAGATTGGAAAATGAGATGGTAAATCATGTATATCCCCTATTAAATGGATCTATAAAAACTACTTTATCAAAAAATAGCATGCTCTGGGGATCACATTGTTTTAGAAATTCTCTGAATCCCCTAACACCCCACTGGAGGAAACAGTATAGTGTAGGTAAACACTGTGGTATTGGCGTCACAGTTTCTAAAAATCATGGTTCATAGTCTAACTCATTCAATTTTGATGATTCAACCTCATAATGATCCCTAGAGACCACCTATACCATCTATACTACCTCAGTAAACATTATTAGGGCTGGATAATTGAATTTAATCTGATAAAATCGTGTGTAGCATATAAAAATGATATACGTTTCAAAGACAAATAACATCTAATATAATTTTAAGAAATAATGGAAAATGGTTAAATTTAATTAAATCATTAATGATCACAAATAAATGGATATTGATGTCATATACAAGAAATTGTACTCCAATAAAACACATAAAAACAAACTTGTTCATATTAAGAAAATATTTCTCAATGGAGTGAAATTTGAGATGATATCTGTTAACTCAAATTAAATATTAGTTTAAAAATCATTAACATAATTTAAAATAGATTTTTAAAATTTATTAATTAATATCATCATCATATTAATATATTTATTTTAATATATGATCCTCTTATAATATATTTTCACCGATTTTTTATCCAAAATTCAATGTTATCAGGGTTTTGGGTGTAAAATAATTTGTCTTATAATGGATGTTTTTTTGGAAAAGATATATTTCTGGTTATTTTAAAATATTTACATTATCACTATAATTTTATGCATTGTATAAATATAATTTAAATTAATAAAATATTTCGTCATTATCATCAATATAAATATTAAATTAAATAATGTTTATAGCACTTTTTGGAGGGGGTGGTCCACATGTACACCTGAGAAACTTTTTCATTTTATAATGTATTATAATGTAAGATGGTATATATGATATTAAAATTATAGAATATTATTTACCTCATATATATAAAATACAATAATTAAAGTCATAATTATTGTCATCAGTGTATATAGGTGATAAAAAAATTACACCACTATGTAGAGACTATTAGTTGTATGTATGCTCGATAAATGATTTTTTTAATCTAAAATAAAAGAAATGAATATTGATTTTTACCATAAAAATAATATCATATATGTTTTTAATGATACTAGATTTATTATATGTGTACTCATACAATAGTTTTAGAGGATGTTTATGAAGAAATAAATTTGAATGAGTCAGTAATGTTGATTACATATTCATTGAAGGAGCTTATTTATATCCACTATCTAGGGACATAGGGTAGACCTTTTAGTGAGAGATTCACTTCCCAAACACACCTATTTATTTTTATAAGTGATATTTTGGGAGCATTGTTAAGTGAGATAGATCATTGTGTAGTGAAGATCTATCATTTTATAAGTGAAGGAAGGACATTTGAATTATATCATAATTTATTAAATAGATATCAGTTATTATAATTATATATTATATTTTGAATTAATAGTATTATAATATAATAAAATCATTAGGAGGGATATTGTATTAAAATTAAATATGGACAAGATTTGGTAATGTTTTCTCTCTTACAAATGGTTTTTCACCCAATGTAAACTCATTTGGAAATAACTATTGTATTATTTTTTTATTACACATTAAGGGTCAATATTACAACCACAAAAAGAATTAAAACCTATAAATTGAAAATTTATTATTTTTTCAAAATTATAAAATTAATTTGGGTGAATATAGTTTTTATGAATTTGAAATACTTTATAATATATAGTTTATTATAAAATATCATCTATGAGATCTTATACACTTTTCATTTAAATTGAATTATAATAACTAAATATCGAAAGGTAAGATTAATATAATCCATTCACATGTTCATACCATGTTATTTAAATATTTAAAAATCATTTAAAACTATAATTACTATAAATTATTTTATTTTTATTAATTTGAAAATATTTTATTATAATTATCCTTTTTAAATATAAATTTAGTCAAAGTGTTGCATAAGATGTTGAGGTAATTATATCATAAAGATGTATTTAAAAATTAACATGATAAATAAAAAAATAATTATAATTTATATTTATAATTGACCATTAGTTTTATTTGTCTCTATAATTATATATTACTTATATTAAAAGAATAAAATAGAAATTTTTCCTTTATGTATCTCATAAATCTTATGATGGTAAAACTTTTAAGATAAATGGGAAAAAATTATAGTATTTCATAAATTATTATCATTATGGAAGAAATAAAATCATCCATGTTAAATAAAAAAATTATTTCTTTTTATTCCTTATCAGATTATTTGTAAACTTAATTACCTAATTTACCCTTTCTATTATTCCAATACATAACAATTGATAATATTAACAATGACATGAAATAAAAGGTTACTATTTACCAAATTTGTATATCTAGATATAAAATATGGAATTCATTTTTTTGACTTAAAGGAAATAATCGATTGAAATTTATTTTCAAGTAAATCAAAAAGTCCTATGAAAAATAGTTCTTTGGGAATAAATTATTATTATTTTTATAGAAATGATTTTATACCAAAATCAAGCACATAATTCATAATAGAAATAATATTTGGATTATTTTATAAAATATTTTAACTAATTTTTCTTCTAATTTTTTTGTTAAAATTTTTTTCTTTTTAAATTACTGAGAAAATTAATGTTTTAAACAACATGGGTTATTTGTTACTACTCATATAAATATAAATATTTTTAGAAATATACCAAATATTCAACATATCTTAATTTTAATATTATATTTTAAAAATTGATATTCATTTTGTAAAATATTTATTTATGTTGGGAAAAAATATATTATTTTTTCTTATAAAGAGTTTTGAATAAAAGTTGATGAAAACAAGTTATCAAATAATAAAATGAATTTACTAAAAAAATTGAGTGATTACATCCTAAAAAATTTATTAAATTTATATAAAGTGTGAAAAAATGTATTTTTGTTGTTTTCATTAATACTAATCATACCAAGTGTCCAATTTTTATATTATAAATGTAATATTTAAATAATAATACATCATGGTTCCTATAGTCTTATTGTTGATGGTGACATATGTTATAGAAAATAAGGTTATTAAAAACACATCATATTACATTATTACAATACAAAAATTCCATCTTATAAATTTTCATAAAAATTAACATCAAACAGATAATGATTCCCCTTATGCATAACATCCTTATGTTCCCTTATTGCTTCATTTATGTTATAATATATATATAGTACCGTTAGTAAAGGAGTAATATGGTACTTCAACACATTCTCTCAAGTTTGAAGAATATTTATGTGCTCTCTATTGTATGATTGACCAGGTCCCATTAATATATCTTTATATTTTAACACATGTATTGGGTCAACATTACTTCCTGAAGAAAGATATAAGGGATATATCATTTACATTAGGGAGTCAAAAAAGAATTACCAATTGGTGGGAAAATATACCAGTTATTACTTTAATTTAAAATAGTTATATGTACCTAGGTATAAATATTACCATCATAATGATATATATAATTATTTACATTGATTTAATTTCAAGAGAACACGACCTAAAAATTGAAATTCCAACCATATCAATCAGTTATCTACAAAACTATGTATCCAACATTGATCTGGATTAATATGAGTTTAAATAAACTAGAGAATTATATTTTTTTCATTAGAATGTTATAAATTAAATAAATTATTTCAAAAAAATAAACTCAACATGATTAATTATGTAATATATATATATATATATTATTCAAAATATAACACTATTTGAATGCATGAATGGAAAATATTGTAATAGGAAAACTCCTACAATGGAAAATAATGATCTTATATTCAATGATTTTTATGTGATCATGACCCCATAATGTATTTAATTATTTCAATATTCCATTCCTACATCTCATCTATTTTAATTTGAAATTCGGTGCTAAAATGATTTTCAATATCCATATAATTCTAACAGCTTTTCAATTTTTTAGTAGTAGATAAAGTACCATGATCAAAACCAATTGAAAAAGAATCCCAATGATTTCATTCAAATTAATTGATATATTTCATTGAAGGGAACTCAAGAGGTAAATATTTTTTTATATAAAGGGAATAAATATATTTTGTATGTGAGTGATAAATAATGGATATTTCATCATTCCTTATTATAATGCTTCATAATATATTGATAGAGGGTACAATAATATCATCTCCTTTTTATATATAAATATGTAGATATATAAGGACTATGATATGTTGTTTTCTCTCATCAATAACATGTTGAAGAACCAATCACTATAACACATAATCTGTATTGATCCAATTCATAATTTCCCAAAAAACATTCATTCTAATCACTACACATCTCAGTGATATAAGGGTTTTGGAGAATATTGGGCATTAATCATCACATTATAATAACCTTTTCACCAAAAATTTTTATATTAAAATAAGTATTTATCCACATATTAGAATCTCAACTTGATATACATAGTCTTGAAATTTCTAATCATACACGAATTTATTTTTCATTTGAATGTTATGATCATCAAGTTGAGAAATGTTACTATATCTAAAAAGTAGTTTTTTCCATCATTTAAAAGGGGATTGATTTTTTCCCTTTCTGTAATAATTCCCATATATAACATTACAATACACATGTACATAAGATATCTATTTATTTTAATTTCGGAAAAATTAATCTTTCCTTCTATATAGATACACTACATTTCTCTCATTCCTTTAGTGGTAGTGTATTTAACAATCAAAATCTTTGTAGTGATCAATCAAGTTTTGTTTTCTCACGTTGACCAATTTTTGTGTAAATATGTATTTATGACACTAATGATCTATGTATATATCAAAAATATCACCATATATATAATGTCTCCATATCTCTTAAGTGAATATTATAGGTTCCAACAAATGATTATTTATTTGATATTTCCGTTCATGAGTATTTAACTACCATGATTCAGGAGTAATAACATTACCATGCTTCAAAAGATAATAATAAAGACCTTTATAAGATGAATTACTATATAACTGAAATTCGAGATTTCATGATAGTAGAGTCAAAATTCGATCATTTAACTGATTATTATTTAATTCATTAAAATATTATATAAAATATTTTGTCTATAACATCCTAACAACATTATGAGGAATCATGGTGTTCTATTTAACTAATTGGGAAATTGTTTAACAAATCAATGAAAGTAACATACCAAACCAATGAATTTATGTACCTCAATAATGTTCATTTGTTTATTTTATTCATTAACTTCATTTTTTAAAAGGATAAACTAAGAATAAATACATCGATAAAATATATTAAAAAATGAATCATTCTAAATCAACAATTCACACTTTCAAAATTTCCCATGTAACTAGGTTTCTGGCATAGTCTAATGAATGATACAAAATTCATTTGTATCATCCTCATCTATTTTTTAATATTCAATGATATCATTAATAAATTCCACACAAATATCATCTATATAATCCATGATTATTATTTTTATTATAACCAAAAAATATATATTGTTTATTTTTTAATCAAATTGAAATAATAAAATTTGTAATTCCCATACTAAACATAAAATTTAACATTTGAAATATTTATTTATTATCATGTAATTCATGACTATAGGAATCCCAAACCCACACTTCTAGATTAATAAATTAAATGATGTGTATTTTTTTTTAAAAAATGATAAATTACATAGATAATATTAAATTCAATCATATTTTCTGGGATAGGTTTTGATAGAATTAGGCAAAAAACATATGTATTTTCAGATCTATTCATAAAATAATAAAACATATATCATAACTCATAACTCATCATAACTCTTTATTAATTACAAATCCCATGATAATTCTAAATGATCCTGTAAATATTTTATAAAAACAAATGGTGAACATAATTTCCATGTATGTGTTTTTTAAATTGATATTGATTTTTTTTCTTCAAGAAAATCTATTTGAAAATAATTTATTAAAAATACATTTTTAAATACTATAATATTTTATAAATAACTAATAAATAATATGATTTTTCTGTGTAATACATTATGAATTCTTTTGAAAACAAACACATGGGACCTCTTAAAATATTTAAGGCTTTTTGGGACTACCCACAATCATGGTGGATGGGTCTACTCCACACTTCTCTATTATCTTTAAAATGTTCATGTTCTTAATTTTATAAAATTATTTTATGTTTCACTTAAATTTTTATAAAATATTCGGTATTTTTTTATTTTAAATACATAGAATCATTTTTAGATACAACGATTCATTTATATATATATATATATACTTCTATGGGAAGAGAAATTATTAATTTGGAGAATCCAATTCTCACCAAAAATATACATTGAGTAAATGTATTGATTTTTAATTAGAATTAATGTATTAAAATTTATTTCATAAGATCATAAAATCAAATACAAAATTACATCCCATAATGGAATAATTTATTCAATTCCCATGAATTTATAAATATTTCAATATGAAATTTAATGTAAAAACATTAATGTGTGGCCATAATTATTATTATGAATACCATGTATATATGAATATCAAATAAAATGATATAAATTCATTACATGAAATTATGGTATTCATAAAAAAATTAACTGAAAAAATACAATAATAATATCAAATTTCAATTATATAAATAATTAAAAACAATTTATTTGAAAAGTTTTATAAACTAGAAAATAATATGTTTACATATTCTATAGTAAAATAAATAATTGAAAATAATTTATACATGTAAAAACATGATTTTTAAAAAATAGTTTAAAATTTTATCAATATATACATGAATAATATAATCATTTAATCCAAAAATATAATGTAACAACTCATACTGAGGGGCTCGTGTCGTAACTAACCCAATCAAACCAGATATTGGACAAGGACTTGTGACTAGAACTAAGTAGGAATTTCCCACAAATTAGTGGCATTTTCCTAATAAACCTATAGACACACTGACATCTCGAATCCACAAAATGATAAAATGTAAAAAACTAATTGAATTAATACATACACCGTGGATCTTATAACCAAAGTACAATAAGAAGGATTGGAAAAGTAAATGCGGAAAAATAGAACCCCACCACAAAGAGTCTGAATATAAGTCCTACATAAACTCATGAAGTTAAACATGATCCAAGGGAGAGGACCACATCAAATGTATTATTTGGATAATCACCACGTTCTAAATGTCTCTTGATATGATCCACTCAGAACTGGTCCTCCTAGGACACCATCAAAAGGGCCACCATCTGCACAAGATACGACACATGCGAGAAATGCCTTTTTATATGCGAGTATACCAATTCATCTAAGGATATATTAAAAACACTAAACATGAAGCACCAAAAATTTTAATATTAATAAAATATATAACACTTTATATAAGATTCATAAAGAAACAAAAACTGTGATATACTCAACAGAGACACCATATAATCAGGCCGTCATCACCAACTACCAGCCTCATGATTCTGTTCGATGCAACGCTCTTTCTGAGAGATCCCACTACACGAGTCATGATATAATCAGAGATACTCTACGATGAATTCATGTTCATTTTTTCTTCACCAAATTAGAATTCATTGGTCTGAGAATATTATCTTAAACAGATAGGTAGTCAACCCTAGAATCGTTGGGGTACACCATGAAACCAATCCAGATTAACCTTGATACATAGATAGGGGTCACCCCCAAAACTTCTAGTGGGACACCACATACCAATATGGATAAACCTGCTACATAGGGGATAAGATTACAATGATTCTAGAAGCCCTATTAATGTGACCCACCTAATACTAGATCAAATCCCTACTCAGCGAGTTTACACTAATTCGAAAAACTATACAATAAATAATAACGTATCACACTTCAGTATCACTGAGGAAAACGACCAGACTATTTGAGACTTTACCTATATAGAGTTTTAAAATTTAGTTATGTTGATGTAATGTCTTATTATACCATTTCTCAAAGGACCACGGTAATGGAATCATCATATAATAGTTCAAACTTTGAAAAACAATATCCTCAAAGACTCTGATTTGAGTACATGGTTTGTCTCATTATGTCTACCACTACATGTAGTGTATAGAAAACATCATAAAGAACATTATTGGATATTTATTGGACAAAATTTATAAATTATAATATAACTTATATTCCTTTTAAAATGTTCTCATATTTTTATTAATGATCGCGTAGTTTTGATCCTTGCAGAAAAACAATCAAAATAGAATATTCACATGCCACAAACAGGCACCCGATGAACAGTCACACATCACCAATTAATTCATCAATTTATATATCTGGGTCCCATATCTAGATATTGAAAAATAATTTGGATAAAACAATTTTTATCATGACAAAAAAAAATACGAGATTGACTATTCATTTGTACAAATCGGATACATGGTGAAAAAGTCACATTTCACTACAACACACCTAAACAAGTCATCATGGGGCACGTGAATCAATCAAAATTTAAATTAAATGATTTTGTCTTGAAACATCCTCTATAATTTTAGGGTCACAACACTACTGATAGAACATGTATTTTACATCGTATGTAGAATCTATTTTGGGTAAATGTTATTAATAATAATAATATATTATTATTATTTTAGTGTTACATGGACTCGATATGAAGACTCAAAAAAGGAATCCAAACATGGTCTCAAAATGATAATCTCGAAAAATGGATCGCACTGCTGGAAATGGTGTATCAATCAGACAACACACTGGGGAGTTAGCGTAGCAAAAACTAATAATAATAATAATATTATTGTTGTTATTATTATTATTATATTTGCATTTTAGAAAACTTTTATTCATACCTCCTTGTTTTTCTCATGAATTGGTGCCTCTTGGGAACTCACCTCGACCCCACCATCTATTATGATTTCTCATAGCAAGTTGTCCCTGCTCTCTGCTGGACCGCGCCCCGCCGGACCACCCTTCCTTCTATCGTAGCCTGATCACCTTCCGGACACACTACCTCGATGCAACTATAGCCTCACAGAACCATCTTCCCTATAGAGAGTCACCGACCCTCCATTTAAATCCATGGAATTGGATCAATCACTTATAAGTGAACCTTTGAACCAAATCTACAATTATCCATTCTCTGTTAGTGAAACCACACTTGTTTTATAAATATGCGGCAAATCCGGAGGTCCAATCTATTTCGGGACTACCTAGAAATGTCAAGCCAAGAACATGGGTTACATATAGGGAATAACACAAAAAAATAATGAATAAAAGAACCAAAATAAAGGTTTAAAGCATCATTGTATTATAGTTCTTGGATCGATGATCCAAATTTGGCTTCTAGGATCAGATAAACAGAATAAAATAAAATAAATAAGATAGTCAGACACATGTAATGGAAGAAACAAATTTGAATATAAGTAAATGAATAATAAAATCATATAATTATTGGGGATGAGACAAATTATAACGAGTCCTTCTTGCATATAGGATCAATCAACTATAATGAACAAGATTGCCATAAATTGAGAGATGTTGATGCATTCATTGCATCTGGATCTTCCCTGATCTAAAGTACTACCATGATCCAAAAACAGAATGAGGGGAGAAGAAATTTCCAATTATCAAAGAGTTATGATTATAACTATATATTACTTACATATAATATTATTTATCAGTGAAATAAGTTTATATTATTTAATTCAAAACATGTAAATAAATTATTTTTTTAACTAAACCCAACCAACAACAATTGCATTATCCAAACATCTGATGCAAACAATCATCAGGTCAAACCTTGGGAAAACCATACATTACAATCTCAATAGTCATCTAATATGTTCATTCTGAGTCTCTTTTTTTTATTTATTTCTAACAGTTTTAAAAATATAATAATTTTATTTAAATTATTTTACTTATGGTTACTTCCTCGGGGTCTTTTGTATATAGACGACCATCACAAAAAAAATGATATGATGCACCTAAGATAAATTTAGTATTTCAAACATAAGTGTTACCTCATATTTTTCATCTTAATATAATTTTTATAAATTTTTTAATATTTAAAATTAACCACGTTTGTACAATAAGAATATATTTCAGGTTTTTATAAAATTAATTCTATATACACCAGGCCTTGAAATCTCATGTAGTCTCAGCACCTGGACTTGAATGTATTCCAAATAATATCTAGAAACAATAGAAGGGAAATCTGAGATGTCATATTCAACCCAATTTGGGACTTTATGTCCTCAAAAAAAATGGATACTCAAACAGATGAGGGTAGTGATCATGTATTTGAGCCTTCCACTCAATGTACTCTCTTAAAGATTCATGTTATACCACTGAACATGAATCAAAGGAATAAATTACCCTTAATGGATCCTCTCCGGAAAATCCTAGATCTCCAAAAGATATAATACGATTGAAAAAAACCTCCCCAGCACTACTTCATGCATTACGACTAGAATCATCGTCCATTTTGGGATAAAGGATCACATGATACCCTCCTTTAATGAATTAATATTGGGGATTTATCTAGAGGATATATAGCCACACAATATCGCACAATCAAAATCTCTATGTTATACCACACTGTCTCTCAATAGAATTCTATTGGTAACATCTATCGATTGGAGTAAAACAACATCATCCTCAGGCGCCTTACACGCTCATCTATAGACGTTGATTAGAATAGGATTTAATCAATGAAGGACATAAATAAATGGTCTATATAATGATGAAATATGCATTTCATGATACCCATGAAAAGTTCTAGGGTATTCTTCTAACCAAAAAACATCAACATGTACTTATAGTGACCATAGTGACATTTTATGGTCATGTTTGGCATATCCTCATCTCATAATTATATATGGTGATAGTCAGATATGTGGTCAATCATTTAGAACCATCACACCCCTTTCAACTAATTAAATAGGTCATCAATCCTGGGTTGTGGGGGATTTTTCTTCATGGAAAGCTTGTTTTTGAACTAGTAATCCACACATAACCCCATGTTCCTGAATTAATTCCTAGAAAAAAAACCTAGTCAGCCCTTGGTGAATAAATGGGTCTCATGAATCTCTTGATATACAAGTCCAAAAACCGTATCCCCTACTAATGATTCTATATGGGATCAATCTGATATCTATTTGTACATATTAGTGTTGTCATTAGGTGTAGATCAATTTAGAATTCTATCTCATGGTTGGGGGGGAACCTGTAACATATTTTGGAAATACATACACATAATCCTCTACCACTATAAGAAACCGTGGAATCATATTATCCACTATAACATGGGTGAGGCAACCCAATTGAGGTGTAATTGGTTGCAAAATATTATGTGTGAGTCCATCGTATGCTTCCAATAATTCACTTTAATAAAAAAAGAAAAACAGTGTTCCTTCACTATAGACACACTGTAATCTTCGACTAAATTATTCATTAAAATAATGAACTGTGGATAACCAATCCATACTTAGAATGAATTCATAAGGCCTCGATACTACTACCATGTGATCCCAATTGAATCTATCTCCTCCATGGGTTAGGTCACAATGTCACAATCATGTGTTATCATTTAGAATCCTCTTTTAGAATTCTCTAAGCATGAGAGTCAAGTCACAATTTCATCCCGAATCTATGAGCCTTAATCATGTTTAATGAAAAGTGATTAATTACTAGAACCATTATCTATAAATACAGAATCTAATGATTAAAAGATACAAATCATATCCAATATCATTCCAAGAGACCCTAAGACATATGCCTTGACTTCATATAGTTATCCCCCCAATTCTTCTAACTCCCTAATCCTGGAATGGACCAAATTGGGGGGGGGGGGGTAATAAGTTGACATGTTAAACACCTAATTCTACAATCCAATCTTCTCTGCCACATCTTCTTACGAACATGTCTATCTTCTCCTATAGTTGTCTCTACCAATGTTTACCATCCACTGTCTCTCTGCTAGCAATATTATGTGTTGGAAAATATTGGGAGAGATTTACCCTGCCATCATAAGAATATAATTGCCAATATATTTACTTATTGGTTCCACCATGTGAGCACTAAACTTTTGATCATATTTCTAGATTCCTCCTTTTGAAATGTCTCGTGAGTCCATATCCATAATACTGAGGTTGCTTCTCTGTGTTAGATGTATATACTCTTACATACATGCTGCTGACAATAACTGGATATATCGACTCTACCATGAAACATTCAAACATCAATGATTTCTCAAGAACATTAACATCAGTAGAAAAGATCCTCAGGATAAAAAAATATTGGATGTATCTAAATATTCTTCACTCGAATTTATGATCCCTAAAGTACTGGTCATGTATCGTATCAATCGAGTACCTAGATAGGATGGTATGGCTTGATGAATACTCAAATACTTACAATTCATCCTTAATGAGCTTTAGAATATCCTTTATATGCATAGCATTAGCTTATAATTCTATAACTCCTCTCTATGAAGGCTCTCAAACTATGTCAATTGTGGAGTCACCTTGTCAAAACATTCAGTAACTGAAACCCACCATCACCCTCTTGAGCCATTTAAATGGATCGGTGCCTGGATCACCATTCATTTGATTGGTGTCTATACTACATGGAAAACATGGGTCACCTCCTAAAGGAATTCCTCGACTGCATGTGGGCTTGGATCACCTAAAAACTTGAGGGGTTTCTACCAATAAAACTCGTGAGGTGTACTCATCCTTCACACCTAATCTAATGGTACTACGTGTTTCATGATCTAATAAATAGGTATTTTATGGATGATGCCCCACCTAGATGTGATATCTATAGTTCAAATCTCTATAACAATGTTGCATCACCTGGATTTTCATACTTGTGATAACATGGTGGAATCTTGGATGGCTAATAAAGTAGAGTCATACTAAAATAAAAACACATGCACCATGATCAATTGACTATATCTATGGAGATGTATCAATAAGTAAATTTTAAGCACAACCATTAATAGATATTAATATTCTAGTGTTTTTAATACAACAAATTTTATCATCTATCAAGTCAAAAAAAGGTTCTCAAAGTCTTGATGTATGCATATGTCATCCTCCACACCGACCACACAATCCATGGCCAGAAAGAAGAACTCAAAACACATAACAATGTTTCCACAAATAAATTTCATAAATTCTCAATCATAATGTAAAATTGACCCCTCTAATACTACTCTGTCACAACCCTTTCAAAGACGGACCCCTTTTATTACTACCCCAATCCCACCTCTGATAGGTAAGGGGATGATGACCAGCACTGAGTTGGAATTTCAAACAATTGGTTGAATTAGCCTAAATTAACTATAAACATTAACACATATCTTTTCCATGAAATGACAAAATATTAATCAAATTATAATATTAAAGTATAAAAATACGATCCCACAACTAGAGTACAACATGAATAAAAGAACAAGTAAACTTGTTTAAATAAAACCCCCCCACAAAGTGTCTATACAAAAGTCCAAATAAAATTATTGTAGTCCAACCTACCCAAATGGGTGAGGACTCTGTCGAAATTATTCTCCTAGTAATCACCACAGTCTTCCTAGATTTATATTTTCTCTAACTTCTCTAAATCATCCTAAGACACCAGCAAAATGGTTCGTTGTTTGTAGAAGACAGAACGCGGGCATGCAATGACCTTGTAGTGGAGAGCATAAAAATTATCAGTAGGACACCATGAAAAAACTAAATATGAAGTACCAAGAAGAGTGATATCAATATAAAATGTAACAATGAATTAGAGATATTCGAATATAGTGTAACCTATATATACTCAGGAGAGAGACCATGCCATCATGATGTCATAACTAATTTTCTGCCACAAATCTTTTTTGAAGGAATGACCATTCTAGGATAAACCACTCCAAGAGATCTGCTATTATCAGAGACATTATATGATGATTTATAGCTCATTTTGGCCCCTACCAAAGTGAATGAAATAGTCTATTATTTCTAAGATACACAAATAGTGGGACTTGCACAAAACGGCTGGGGGACACCACGAACCCCATTTGAATCAACATTGATACACAGATAGGGGGTCACTCCCAGAACCATTATGGGACACTTGGAACTCAATATGTATTATCCTAATATGAGTGGGATTAAATGAATAAAATCAACAAAACCTATCGATCACTACTTAAAAATAAACTTGTACCCATGGTTTTCCATAACACGGGTATATATATAGTATGGGAACTTATACAGAACGGTTTTTAAAGAAAAATGGGTATATTTTAATTCAGGACCTATACACTTGGTTTTGAAGAAACAATGAGTATAGGGTGTTTTTCAAGACCTATACCCATGATTTTTCTAATCCATGTGTGTAGGTTTTTAAAGACATATGCCCATGGTTTTTTAAATCTGTGTGTATATCTTTCCCTTGTTATGGTGGGAAAATAAAATTATCATGGGAGAATAAAACATTTCGTGGGAACACCAATACCAATGGTTTTTCACATATAACCACAGTTTAGATAAATATATATACTTAAATATATATTTATATATCAATAATAAAATATGGTGTAGTTTCTTGGTACCAGAACTATATTTTGGCATTCTAGGGATCAAAACCAATGACCACTGATTTTTTAAAATCTCCACCCATAGATTTAAAACAATGTGTATAATGTTAATGGTAAGGTGTAACGAATATTTATCCATGGATTGGAAAACATTTTTATTGGTATTTGGAATCATGGTTATAGATTTAGGATATGAAGATTCATCAGTTCCCCACTGTTTTTGAAACAATGTGTATATCTTATACCCATAGTTTTGTGGGCAATACCCATGGTTTCAAATCATGGATATAAGATCTTTTTTTAGTAATGGATGAATCCTACTAGATAATTTATCATTTCCCTTCTCATGTATATCATTGCAATTCAAAAAAATCTACTAGGGATGATAGGGGATCCCAGGCCAATCTCATGAAGGGGCACCGTAACTCTATATAAGACTTGATATCTAGTGGGGATTACATTATTTTGATATTGATGTAATGTATCAGTATACCATTGAGGAAAGGAACAAGGGAATGCACTCAACCTATACTGGTCCAAACATGAAAAAATAAGATCATCAAACACTTTGATAGGAGTACAAACCAAGTCTCATTATGTTGGGAATTTCCCTATGTCAAGGTCTGGTAAAATCATGATGAACATGTGTGGATTGTTAAAATCCTGAATTGATAAAATTAAATACCACTAATATTCCTTATAAAAATTCTTAATATTTCCAAAATTATTACTCTGTTGTGATCCTTGTGAAAAAAATATTGAAATTGACTATTCAGGTGCCCCTAATGGACACCTAGTGAAAAGTCACACTTCATAATATAATTCATGAATGGTGATTCATGAGGCGCACATCTTGAACCATAAATAAAATCTACAGATTGAACCATTGTGATCCTCATGGGAAAACACACGATATTGACTATTCATAATCAAAATCACTAACAATGTGAAAAGGTCAAATTTCACTGTAACATGCCCAAACAAGGGCTCCCTGGGGCCCACACCATGATACGTATTTTAATACTCAATAATAGTCTCGAAATGACTACCTTAATTTCAGGGTCGCGATGGCACAGACTATAACACCTTGAGATTTTGTGAATTTATTTATTTATTAATTTCACATTTTTTATATTTTTCATTTCATGTAACAATGAATTTATAATATTTTATATTAAAAACCCATGTTTGGATTTTTTTTATTAGAAAAACCATGTTAATAATTCCCTTCATGAAATATAGACATTGGAATACTCTACAAGGAACACCGGCGTTAGCTTACGTTATGTGAAAATATTACTTTCCTCAAAGACATGCATAACCTGAAAAACCATGGTTAACTAAAAAAATAATGTTGTACAAAGAAATTATTATATAATAAAATAAATTAGAATCTAGATTTTAAATTAGAGGGTACCAATGGTAGGAACTAATTTAAAAAAATATATTGTTTATACAATATCATCTTAATTCGTAGGTTACCAATTAACTATAAATGAATCTGAAAACTGAAATGAATAAAACATGGAATATTATTATGGACATAAATCTATTTAAACAAAATAAATTAACTTTTCATTTATGTATATCAATGAACTATGTCAATATATAATTTCACATAGATCATTGACACATAGTATATTACATGCAAAACCTTTTTCTTCAAAACAACATTTTATTGTTATAATTATTTATACGAGTAGGTTATAAACTAGTTGTTAAAACATAATAATATGAATTGAAATAAATAATTCTATAATATATTTATAATGGTTTTATATAACTAAAAAATATTTATATTGAAAATTATATTTTCTTATTAAATAGTTTATATGTTTATAAAACAGTACTTTGACAAATGAAATACTTTTCAGGACCATTTGTGAACAATGGTAAAAATAAAATTTTAAACATTAATAAATTCAATTTTAAGAAATAACATTTACTTTTTAATTTATATTGTTGAAATTATCATCAGGAAGTTTTTTGGTATTTTTATCAAAAACTTCATTTTTTATGTATAGTGAGAAATAATGTGTTTTAATTATAAACAACTTTTTTGTTTAATTAGTATTTAATGGTAAATTTTTCATTATATTTGTTTTAAGGTAAAATTATATCAATTTTATATATATTAATACAATATAGGTCATTATAAATAATTTCACATTGAAATTGATTATAAAACCTTAACAAACTTTTGATCATTTTTATACTTCATAAACACATAATTTCATCCCATCTAAAAGATTATCATTAATCTTAAATTTCCCAAAATTGTGAATTGAATTTTAAAAAATAGAAATAAACCATTATAATCAGTATTATATTTAGTTTCTAATAATTTAAACTTAATTTTTTACCATAAATATTATTAAAAGTGAATAAAATTAATTGTAGTGTTTAAGGTCAAATTATGCTTAATTGGGGACTAAACCTGGAAGTTCAGGGCCCAAATGATCTAGAATCATTTCCAAGACCCATATTCATTTCATAGATTCCAAGAAAGTATTTAATAATTTATATATATTAGTTTTATATTACTTTTTTAGGTATGGACATGTGTACACCAAACCTATTTTCAAAATTCTAACTAAGTCATTTTCTTTCCTTTTTAATGGAAACAATCTCTCCCAATTATTCACACCACTAAAACAACATAGTTTCTGAAATTAACATCTAAATTAAATTCTTATATATAATACCTTACACATAAAATCCTCTCCTTGTGAAGAAGGAAATCCAAGGCCACCTTTTGTCAAAACTCAGTAAGAGTTACCTGATTAAGAGGTATCGTCTTATCTCAAGTCCATTCTTTTATATTAATTCTCCTTCCCATCCAATGATTTTTACTCTATGATTTTATATCAAAATTGGTGTACTGAATATACTAGGATTTTTTTTATTTATATTTTTAACCTACACTTATAGACACCTCCATCTAATGTGCAATGAATATATTATTTTTGGTGTACAACAAACTATAGCCTCACGAAATAATGATTAGATATTTATTCCATTACAACCTACCATGGTATCCATTCTGATAGAAAATAGGTTTTTATATTTCACATAATAAATTTATTATGTATTTATGATTTTTTATTCCTTTTTAGAAGATATATATTTTTACTTTCAATTTTTTGTTAATTAGATAATTTTTCTTGAGAAAGTGTAGACTACCGCCCTCTTAAAGTGATGTATGTCATTCATACACCACATGGACTGTATTAAGTATGTTATAACTAAATATTTACGATATATAATATATAATAAATATACTATAATAATGATATATATACATATATTTCTTTTACTTTTATTCTGTCAACACAACAATTAATTAAAAATAACATTCATGTGTACCAACGACCTACGCCACCATGATCGGTGTATTCCGTTTTATTCTTATATATTCTTTACATTATTATAATACACATATACTGTATATAAATGATACTTATTTAATTTTTTATAATCTAGAAATCCTGACATAAATTATAAATACCAATAACATGAAAAATTAAGACACATGCGAATAATAAAGATAATGTTACATGAAGTCAAACCTTAAAATGGTATTTTTAACAAGAGGTTAATGTATGTTAATATTTTTCATGACATTTCCCCTGGGGAACATATCAAGACAACCCCAAGTATTCCTTCCATAGACCAGTGGCTGGCGACTATCACCAAAGGCATAAATCCCTAAACTGGGAAGGCATTTCCTTTATAACTGTAAACAAACACATCATAGTACACAAATAGAATCAAAACACTAAGTAAAATTGTATACAAAAGAAGTGCTGGAATGTAAAAGGGTCCATAAAAAATCCCAATAGGAAATTACAAGTACAACTAAAAGAAAAGACAACTACAGAAAATTAAATCAGCTACTGGGTCGTCCTCCAATGTTCCTACCTGAAAGGTAGTTATAGATGGCCTTCCCAACACTCTCATCCATCAGTCTCCTCAGTGTATCGATTTGTCGTAGGGTCCAACTCTGGGTAATGTCCAGTCCTGCTACTCTCTGCCTCAGTCACCATTGTCTGTCGTCCGTAACCAACACAACGAGGTGTGCGCATAGCCCGTAGAGGGTTGAGTATAATGATACTGAGTAGGGACCCTGAGACCTCAAGGTCTCACATAATCTAACAAGGATATACTAAAATGTATGAAAGAAACATATAACCTTCACTTAGGTATATTCCCATACATATAGCAAAGTTATCTAGTAACACATCTCAATCATGAGGAAAACACAAAAGTCATTGACTCAGCTCAAACAAGGATTTTTATTTATCTGAAACATCAGCTACTAGAGAACTCCTCCTCTATAGAGTATAGTGGGACTGTCATGTCACGCATAGGTGCATACCACTAACAAGGACATCTGAGGTACTCTTCCTATCGAGTATCATGGATCTGCAGCACTCATAGAGAGGCGATCTCCACTGTGGGTCTGTTGTGCTCACACAGAGGTGCTCCTCTGGTAGCCTGCAGAGGTACTCCAAATGTCGAGTACCATGGTTTTTCCGCACTCACATAGAGGTGCTCCCCACCGTGGGTCAGCCGTGCTCACACAGAGGTGCTCTCCACCGGGCTAGTCGAATCACACAGAGTCGAATCAGTCAGAAGTCTTCAATTTTTAGCCAGCTACTAGGTTACCGCACAAATGCCTCCTCATTATAGGATGATCAAATCCAAAATCCACAAGTATATACTCCAACTACCATGAAGTCCCACATAGATGTATCTGAATGGTCCTCCAAGTCATAGGGGTATCAACGCAATAGACAGTGCGTCAATCGGATGCCCGATGTGTTAGTTATTAGCTTTTTATTCTCGGGGGAATGGTAAGATTTGTTTAAGATCCAACCTGAATGTATCCCAACAATACCCCGAAATCTAGTGAGGTATTCTCAATGTGACGGGTTCACTTCAAGAATACTAGCACCGTTGACGGTTTGTAAAACGGACGTCCTATGCCAATGATATGGCCTAAGAAGGTAAAGGTTCAGTAATGGGCTCGGGACTGGTCCGACTCGGTTGGACCGACATGGCCTAACCCAGTCTGGGCCGAACCGATATGGGTCGACCTGGTTGGACTCGCCAGGTCTGACCCAGCACGTTGTGCTGGTCAACCCACTGAGTTTTTGGCCCAGTTCGTTGGGTCCAGCCCAACAGACTGTGAGGGCGGTTCATCTTGGAGGTGGCCACGTAGGCGACTCAGCCCAATGGTCGGGGCCGGATTGTCCAGCGCCGTGAGGGGCACGTCTTGGGCGACTCAGCCTGAGAGGTCATCGGCAGGCCACGTGGGTGGAAGGCAGGGAGCGGGGGTGCCAGGTTTGGCACTACAGCAGCCTGGCAGGCCGCGGAGGCACGCGGTGGCATCAGGCAGCACGTGGGGGCACGAGTAGTGCACTTTGTGCTGGGTAGGGTGCCGATGAGACCAAGTAGGCTGCAAGGCATGCCGCAGGTTCGGCAGGGGCATGCAGGGAACTGCGGGGCAGTGCGTGGGGGAGCGGGAAGCACGTGAGACGCCGTGTAGGGGGCCAGCGGGGCGCCGTCCAGGACGCGTAGGGTGCCGGAAGGGTGTTGGGAGGCCATGGACAGACCAGGCTGGTTGGTTCAGTGCAGCTCGGGCTAGCGCGGGCAGACAGTATTCGGCTGGGAGAATCAGTGCGCAACAGGGGTGGCGCGATTCATGGATGCCGCAGGTAGCACAGCCTTTGTCGATTCCACTTTCATCGTCATCTCCTCATCACCATGCCGAAGAGACATCACAAATGATCAGCAGAGGGAGTCGGGCCATGTTAGTTTGGCCCTCACCCTTCACGTTTATAAGTGATTGCAATAAGTTCGTAAGTATGAAGCACAACAACCCACATTCTTCTTTTTTGAGAGAAAGGAATCACATAGGTAAAGATCATACTTTGTCAATAGTAAACCTCTACCTTGCTTGTAGTTGGTTGAAGTTGGCGCAAAAGGGCAGACAAAATTTTTTTGCAGATGAGGACGTCTCATGTCGGAAGGAGTTCCGAGGAAGATTGTTGACGTTGAGGTCGACGTTTTTCATCGGAGGAGCGTTCTTCGTTGGAGAGCATAATCCTCCATGTGTTGGGTGTCGTGTCACTTTACCATCACTTCAATCCATGGTGGATCCATCTCAAATCCTCCTCCCAGGCTCTCTCTATATAGGATAAAGGGATAGGTAGGAAACAATCATTGAAATTTATGACAGTTCATTTATTAGGAACCTTCCTAAATTCCAACGTTGTTGTTACTTATTTTTAAAAGGGGAAATCCAATTAGATTACATTGGCACAATGATGCAATGATTAGGCAAGATTAATGGTATGTGCTTTGGTATAATTAAGGAGGATTAATAAAATAGGACCCCCCTCATTAATTGTGGGAGATCAGGGTTTCTCCCAATTAAAGGGGGGTTTCATCTTGGGTGGTCCCCACCACCATAACCACTGATGGAATGTTATTGTTTAGGTGGTCCCCACCACCTTAACCTATAATGGGAGGTTAAGGTCTGGTGTTCCCCACATCCAACTTCCACGTGAAGGTTTAGTTCAGGTGGAACCCACCTGAAATATCCACATAGAAGCCTAAAAAAAATCAAAAATAAGTTTCTTTTATTTTATTAATTCCATGAATTACCCAGAAACTAACATTCACCCTCGACCAACTGCCGTCGAGGTGAAAGTATCCTTAAGTGAATATTGCTATTGAAAGTTCAATGGTGACCTCAAATTTCAATTCCAAGAATCAGTTCAAAAGTTATAAAATTCCTCTCATTCATTTATTGAACGTACCCGTAAAAAAGTTCAGAAAATTATTATCAGTAACCCTCAACTAGCGATGGCCAAGGTTAGGCTCTGCATAGGTGAAACACACCCCAAAGAACCCAATGGTACACTCATAATTTTAATCTGAGTTTCCATTTAGATGTCCTAAATTTTATTATTAAATAATTGTCACTTTATTATTTTATTTGCGGCCAAAAACAATCTTTTTCTAGTGGCCCGCACTGGCCAATGTTGGTATCTTCTAAAAGAAATCATACCCTCACGAGTTTAGCGGTGGTCTCATTTTTTTAATCCAATTTACCGTTTGTGTGTTATATGTAGTTAAAAAATAAAACAATTTATTTAATTATATTATTTATGATTATGCCATTTTTGGGTTCTATCAAAGGAGGTCCGCGTAGACTAATCATAAGTCGCGCTTAGGGTAAACAAGCCATCCTGAGTGTAAAAATGCCCTCATATTTCTGATCTGAGTAACCATTTATCAGTTATTATACTTTTTCGGGAAAATAGCTTATGTGCGTTAACATAAGTGTAAAAAAACTTTGACGGATCATTCTGGGCACTCTGAGCCTCGGAATCGCACGCCATTAGTTTTTGCGGACTCATAAAATTCCCATATATTTACAAAAATTACAAGGAAATTTTGGGTCATTACATTCTCTCAGCCGTAGTGATTTACATCCCCATAATCCACAACTCATAACTAAGGGAACAAGTGGGGGTACTGAGCACACATCTAAGACTCTCGCTCCTATGTGCTCTCCTAGAGGTTTTCGTCCTGCCAGTGTATGCGCACCATAGGTATAGACTATCCATGTAGGACCAACTCCTGTCGATCCTCAAACTCCACTGGAACCTCTGCGAAAGTCTCCACATTATCGACGTCCAGCTCTCCATGCTCGATGATGTGAGAAGGGTCGTGCACGTATCTCCTCATCTAAGATATATGGAAGATTTCGTACACCTGGTGCAACTAAGTTGGAAAATCCAGGCGTTAAGCCACCTCACCTACTCTACTGAGGACCTGGAATGGTCTGATAAACCTCAGAAATAACTTTCCACCTCATCCAAATCTCTTTAGACCTCATCAGGGTGAGACTCGTAGAAATACATGGTCACCATCCTCGAACTCCAGAGGTCTCTGTCTCTTGTTAGCATAAGACTTTTTCCATTTATGTGCAGTCTTCATCCACTTTTAGATGATCTGCACCTTCTCCGTGGTATGTCGAACCATCTCTGGTTCCACTAGTGATGATTCCGCTGGGTCTATCCACCACAAAGGTGATCTGCAAGGCTTCCCGTACAATGCCTCAAATGGTGTCATCCCAATGGTCGAGTGATAGATGTTGTTGTAGGAAAACTGCACCAAAGCTAAGTTATCGTCCCAACTATGACTGAAGTCTAAGTCACATGCACAGAGCATGTCCTCGAGAGTCTAAATGTTCCACTCAGTTTGAACATCTATTTGAGAATGAAAGTCGGCGCTCAAACGAAGCTGTGTCCCAAATGCCTCCTACAAACCCTTCCATAGTCGGAAATTAAAATGTGCATCATGATCAGAGACAATAGAAGAAGGAACTCCACGTAGCCACACAATCTCCTGCACATAAATTAATCCCAATCTCTCAACTGAACCCTGCTCCCTAATCGGTAGGACGTGTGCCATCATGGTCAGTCGGTCAATGATCACCCAATTCGATTTGTGACCCCTGGATGTACGTGGAATACCCGTCAAAATGTTCATGGATATCTCATCCCAGTTATACTCTGGGACCTCTAAAGGATAAACCAATCCTACTGGTACTTGTTGATATACCTTCACTAGCTATGAAGTAAGTCACCATGAGACAAACTCTGCTACTTCCGTCTTTATACATGGCCACCAGTGTTGTCGTTGATTATCCTGGTACATCTTCTCCACTCTAGGATGTACTGCTATAGGGGATGTGTGGAACTCCCTCAAAACATCCTCTTGAAGTGACACTGATCCCAAGGTAAGTCCTCTGAAGAGGATGACATGCTCCCTACCTTCAAAAAATCCATCAGGTTCTTGGCCTATAGATATCTAAGCATGATGTGTCTCATAGTCAGTTTCCCCATGTTGTGCCTCCATGAATCACTGAAGAAGTGGGGGGTGACTACAAGAGACTGTAGAAAGGATGCTCCATTTATATCCACAAATGATATCAATAAGACATCCAATGCTCTATCACCTCTTCTTGCAGCTTTATACTAGACCTCTTGCTGAGTGCATCTGTAACAACATGTCCCTTCCTAGTAGTATAGACAATCTCGATGTCATAGTACGGGAGGAACTCAAGCCATCATCGATGTCTTGGGTTCAGGTCCTTCTGAGAGTAGATATACCTGAGACTCTTGTGATCAGAGTACATGGTAAAACATTCACACATAAAATACTGTCACCACATCTTCAAGGCGAGAACCGCTGCTGCTAACTCCATGTCATGTGTAGCATAGTTCTTCTTGTGTTGTATCAGCTGCTGAGAACCATATGAGATCTCTGGTCGCCCCTTCATCAGAAAACATATGAGTCCAGTTCTAGATGGGTCGCAGTAGACTACGTGACCGACTCCTTCTTCTAGAAGCATCACGATGGGGGCACTTGTCGGCCTCTGCCACAGCTCATGAAAGCTCTTCTGGCATCTCTCCGATCACACGAAGGGTTTCCCCTTGATTGTTAAGGCAGATAGTGGTGTTGTAACTCTAGTGAAGTCTAGAACAAACCTCCAGTAGTATCCATTCAAAGAAGATGTCCCTCCCCCTTCGAGGGGTAATCCTAGAAACATCTTTTGAAAAGACGTCCCATGTTCTGTGACTTTTTTTGGAATAGAGAACTCAAAACTCCTACTACCATGAGGGTTAGGATGGCTGACTGAATAGTGATTAGCTGCACCCTCCTATGCATGAGTTTAATCTGTGCTTCCTGGGTTTCCATTTTCACTGACTAAGGAAAACATAATCCCAACATTGTAGATAAACATCAAACTTTTTCCAATACAGTTAATCTGTCTATAAACTATGGTTTCCCAGTCCATACCCAAACTAATGTCAGAAGGCATCGACACTGCTACCAATAGGTTCCAGCCGAATCTCTCACTTCTAGGGTCATATCACACCATCGGTGTATGTTTGATTATCGAGCCTCCTCCCAAAGGTATATATAGATATGATGGTCACATCAACAGTATAACCGGAATCTCTAGTTCTGGGACAAGATTCGCGGAATGATGTAATGATTGGTACCAATGCCTATTAATACAACAGATAGCAGTAGACACAATATTTACCTCAAATAATTCCTAGAGGCCTTGGGTCACACTCCTTGACTGCATGCAACTACTCTCTTCCCCTTCCCTCCAGCTACCTGAGCCTGGTGGGGACTACAATGATGGGTGGTTGTAACATGTCAAAAGAAAAACACCTCATGCTACTCTCATAGCTCTGCTTCCACATTTGATGCCTTGAAGATTAAACTTTCCTTAACACATCCTCTTTTTGAAACTTTATTACAGGCGCAAGTCTCTCAGACTGGCATCAGTTTTATGCTTTCCCACTGATAACATTCACTTGTTGTATCTTCTCAGCCAAAGAACATTCAATCAACAAAGTTTCTATCTAGAATATAGAGAAATGGTTCTGGCTCAGATGTCCTAATACACACCTCACTCAATAGTCCGAGCCCCAAAGCACTGATTGTAATGTTTTCATCGAGTACCGGGAACGATTGGTACACCTTGATGAATTCTCATCTACCAACATGTCATCCTGACGAAGCTGTACGAACTCTAGAGAAATCTCAACCACCTCCTCAGGATTGTCCTTAACTGCCTGTGAGTTGTTCTTGCCTTAGATCCTGAGGGGTATCTAATGATGAAACATGTGTAAGGCACAAAGACTACATGTGTCATCTACCGGTAATGCTGGTTGTAACTACTGACCAACGGGCAGAGATATAGCTGACACACAACTTGAAGGAACAATCTCGGGCAACGGTCCATTTACCGAAGTCTCATCACTCGGCAGACCAACCTCATGGTCACTTACTAGAAAACACTAGTAGATAAGATCACCATCTGGTCTACAGTTGTCTCAACTAGGCACAGAACTCATGTAATCACCTTTAGCCAGTCCTCTACTGCATGGGAATCTGTCTCGCTTTATAACCTCGAAGGCCTCTACTGCTGGAACTCGTGAAACACGCTCAGTCGGCATGCACCGTCCACCAGTGGGGCTGGTGGAATATGCTTCCCAATAGGTGGTGGTGTTGCTAGTATACTACCTGAATGTTCCAACATAGTAAGAGTGCATGCACCGAAGCCTCATCGCTTGGTGGGACGTCATTGAGTACTCTCTCAGAACTCTACCTGGCATTCTTCGTGGAGGAATCCTTAATATATGCGACACAATAAAATGTTATAACTAGTGAGCTGACCTAAATAAATCTTATGAAAACACACACGCAATGAATATTTTCATGCACTGAGTTGTAGATCAGTAGTCAGGGTCCTGGTGTATGGATACGTCGGCAGTCACACAAAAAATGGACCCCCTAAACTAAGGACCACACTCAGTACCCCTAACAAATATTGCAACACAGAAAAGAAAGATTAGAGAACTATGTTCTGTGGTAGAACCGACTCCTTTGATAACAATTTTCCACGACCCATCTCCCGGGGCCCGTATCGTGACTACTCCAAGCCCGCCTTCCATAAGAAAGGGGGTGGTGACTAGCACCAAAGACTTAAATCCCTAAACTGGGAAGTCATTAACTTTAAAACTATAAACAAACAAATTAGAGTACACAACTAGAATAAAACACTAAGTAAAATTATATAAATTTTTTTTTCAGGAAAGTAAAAGGGGCTAGAAATACAATCCCAATAGGAAAGTACAAGTACAACTGAAAGAATGTACAACTAAAGAAAAGTAAAGTAGCTACAAGGTCATCCTACGGGGTTCCTACCAAAAGGGAAGATACATATGGCCTCCTCATAACTCTCGTCTGTCAATCTCCTATGGTTATCGATTTCTCATAGGTTCCACCTCCAGGTACGATCCAGTCCTGCTACTCTCTACCTCAGTTAGAATTTTACATTGTCTGCATCCAACACAACGAGGTGAGCGCATAGCCCGTGTAGAGGTGAGTATAATGATACTCAGTGGGAACACCGAGACCCACAAGGTCTCACAAAATCCAACAAGGATAAACTACAAAGTATTAAAAAACGGATAACCATTACTTAGGAATATGCACATACATATACCTAAGTTATCTAGTAACCCATATCAATCAAGAGGGAACAAAAAAAGTCAATGAATAAGATCAAACGAGGATTCTTGTAAATATGAAATTTTGGATGCAAGAGAACTCTACCTTTATCAAGTATAGTGGGCCTATCATGTCACAAAGAGGTGTTTCCCAAAAACATGGATTGCTGTGGTACTGTTCCTGTCGAATATTGTGGATCTGCTACACTCACATAGAGGCGCTCTCCACCATGGGTCTGCTACGCTCACATAAAGGCGCTCCCCTGGTAGCCTGCTGAGGTACTCCATGTTTCGAGTATCGTGGTTCTGTCGTGCTCACATAGTGGCGCTCCCCACCATGGCTCTGCCGCGCTCACACGGAGGTTATCCCCACTGGGCTAGTCGAATCACTCCGAGTCGAATCGGCCAATAGCCTTCAAGTCTTAGACAACTACAAGGTTCCCACACAAATGTCTGCTCGTCTCTGTATGATATTCTCCACAAGCTACTGGTCGATACTCCAACTATCATTAAGTCCCATGTTGAATTATCTCAATGGTCTGTCAATTCATAGCGGTCTCAACGCAATAGAAGGCACGTCAATCGGATGACTGATCTGTTAATTATTCCCCTTTAAATCCTGGGGGCCCGGTTAGATTTGTGTAAGATGAAACATGGCTATATATCAACTATACCATGAACTATAGTGTGGTATTCTCAAATGGATTACCTCTCTCAAAGAATACATGCACCGCAAACAGTTCATCAAACGGACGTCTGGTGCCAAAGATATGGCCCAAGAAGGTAAAGGTTCAGTAATGGGCCCAGGTATGGACTGAACAAGTCTAGGTTGACCCGGTATAACTCACTGGGTCTGACCCGGCCTGTTAGGTGGGTAATCCTGCTGAGTTTTTGGCCCGGTCCACTTGGCCCCACCCAGTGGCCTGTGAGGACGGTTCAGCCCGGAGTTCTCCATGTAGGTGACTCAGCCCAAAGGCTGGGGCTAGATTGGACATGGACGTGGGGGGGGGTGCGGCTCGAGAGACATAGCCCGAGAGCGCGTAGGGGGAAAACGGGCCACGGGGGCACCGGGCAGGGCATGGCAGGTGTGGGGCATCGCGCGGGGGTGAGGGAAGTGCGTTGCATGCTGGGCAGGGCGCCGGGGGAACCGAGCAGTCCGCGGGGCATGCCACGGGTTCGGCTGAGGCACATGGGGCACCATGGGGTAGTGTGCGGTAGCACAGGAAGCACGTGGGATGTTGGGCAGGGCACTGGAAAGGCGTCGGGAGGCCACAGGTAGACCAAGATTGTTGGTTTTGCGCAGCTCAGGCTGGTGCAGGCTGGCGGTATTTGGTCGGGAGCATCCGTGCGTCGCAGGGGTGGTACGATTCGTGGAGGATGAGGGCAGCACAACCTTTTTCGATGCATCATTCGTCACCGTGACCACATAGCCATGCCAAAGAGTCATCACAAATGATCGGTGAGAGGGAGTCGGGCCATGTTAGTTTGTCCCGCACCCTCCGCATTTAGAGGTGTTATTAACTGGTTCGTATGTATGAAGAAAAAAACCACCATTCTTCATTTTTGAGAGAATGAAAGAACATAAGAAACAGATCATACTTAGTCATAAGTAAACCCATAACATGGTCGTAGTTTGTTGACATTTGAGAAAGATGGCGGACGACAATTCATTACAGATGGGGACATCTCTCATCGAAAGGAATACTGAGGAAGATGGTCAAAGTCGAGGTCGACATTTTTCATCGGTGGAGGGTTCTTCATTAGAGAGTGTAATCCTCCCAGTGTTGTGTATCACGTCACATTACCAGCACTTTGTCATTTGGTGAAGCCGTCTCAAATCCTCCTCCCATGCTCGATATATATAGGAGAGGGGGAGAGGTAGGCAGCGATAATTGGAATTTATGATGGTTCATTTATTAGGAACCTTCCTAAATTCCAATGATGATGTTACTTAATTTATAAAGGGGAAATCTATTTAATTTAAACTGGCACAACGATGCGGTGAGTTGGAATGATTAATGGTATGTGTGTTTGCATTATTAAGGTGGATTAGGTAAAGAGGTTCCCCTCGTTAATGGTAGGAGATGATGGGTTCTCCCAATTAAAGGGGGGTTTC
This sequence comes from Viscum album, assembly GCA_963277665.1. Taxonomy (NCBI): domain Eukaryota; kingdom Viridiplantae; phylum Streptophyta; class Magnoliopsida; order Santalales; family Viscaceae; genus Viscum; species Viscum album. The sequence goes on from OY728159.1 coordinate 2,014,557,976, forward strand.
ATCCCAGCTGGTCCCCACCACCATAACATCTCATGAGGGGTTATGGTTTCGGTGGTCCCCACCACCTTAACTTCTCATGGGAGGTTAAGGTCCGGTGTTCCCCACATCCAACATCCACCTAGAGGTTTAGTTCCTGTGTAACCCACCTGAAATATCCACAAGGAAGCTTAAAATAAAATAATAATAAGTTTATTTTATTTTATTAATTCCATGAAAAACCCAAAAACTAACATTCACCCTAGACCAATTACCATGAAGGTGAAAGTCTTCTTTAGATAACACTGGTGCTGCGATTTCATGGTGCCCTCAGATTTCAATTCCATGCATCGATTTAAAAGATTATAAAATGACGCTCACGCGTTTACTGAACGTACCTGAAAAAAGTTCGGAAAATTATTATCAGTCACCCTCGAGCCGCGCTGGTCAAGGTCAAGTTGTGAATAGGTGAAACACACCCTAAAGAACCCAATGGTACTCTCAAATTTTTAATTTGAGTTACCATTTAGATGTTATGAATTTTAAAATTAAATAATTGTCACTTAATTATTTTATTTTCAGCCAAAAACTAACATTCTTTGATGGACCTTTCTGGCCATAGTTAGTATCTATTTAAAGAAACCATACCCTCACTAATTAAGAGGCGGTCTTATATTATTAATATATGTTACCGTTTGTATGTTATAAGCATTTGAAAAATAAAATAATTAATTTTATTAATTTATTTATGATTATTCAATTTTTGGTTCTCTCACAGGAGGTTCGCACCGACTAATCATAAGTTGCGCTTACGGTAAACCTACCATCCTGAGTGCAACGATGCCCCCCGATTTCTGATCTGAGTAACTATTTAAGAGTTATTCCACTTTTTCAGTAAGTGCTTAGGCGCGTTAACTTAATCTTAACAAAACTTCAACGGATCATTTTGGGTACTCCGGGTCTCGGAATCATGTGCCGTCAGTTTTCAAAGACTCGTAAAAATCCAATATATTTAAAAAAATTACATGTAAATTCTAGGTCATTACATTCTCCCCACCTCAGGTCTTTACGTCCTCGTAAGACACAACTCATAACTAACGAAACAAGTGGGGGTACTGAACACACATCTGAACATTTTTATCCGATGTGCTCTCCTATAGGTTTTCATCCTGCTAGCATACGCGCACTAGAGGTATAGACCATCTACATAGTACCTTCTCCTATCGATCCTCAAACTCCAATGCTTCCTCTGTGAAAGCCACCCCATCCTCAACATCCTAATCTTCATGGTTGATGTTATGAGAAGGTTCGTGCACATATCTCCTCAACTAAGATACGTGGAAGACGTCATGCACCAGGTGAAACTAAGGTGGAAGGACCAGGCAGTAATCCACCTCTCCTACTCTACTTAGGACCTGTAATTTTATGATAAAACTCAGAGATAACTTTCTGCCTCATCCAATTATTCGTAAAACTCATCAGGGTGAGACCCAAAGAAAGATGTGGTCACCATACTCTAACTCGAGAGGTCTCTATCTCCTATCAGCATAACACTTCTTCCTGCTCTGTGCAGTCTTCATCCACTCCTGGATGATCTGTACCTTTTCTGTGGTAGCTCATACCATCTCTCGTAGCATTAGTGCTGACTCCCCTGGGTCTGTCCAGCACAAAGGTGATCTGCAAGGTTTCCTATACAATGCCTCGAAAGTGTCATCCCTATGGTGGAGTGATAGCTATTGTTGTAGGTAAAATCCACTAAAGGTAAGTGATCCTCCCATCTATGACTGAAGTCGAGGACACATGCACAGATCATGTTTTTGAGAGTATGAATAGTCTACTCAGTCTGAACATCTATCTGAGAATGGAAGTTAGTGCTCAGACGATGCTGCATCCTGAAAGCCTCCTGCAAACTTTTCCATAGTCGGAATATAAAATGTTCATCACTATCAGAGACAATATAAGAAGTTACTCCATGTAGCCACACAATCTCCTACACATAGAGGCATCACAAGATCTCTAATAAACCCTGCTCCCTAATAGGTAGGAAGTGGGCCGACTTTGTGAGTCAGTCAATGATCACCCAAATCAAGTTATGACACCCAAATGTATGTGGAAGACCCATCACGATGTTCATGGATATCCCATCCCACTTCCACTCTGGGTCCTCTAAAGGAGGAACCGAGCCTACTTAGACCTGGTGCTCTATCTTCACTTGCTGAAAAGTGAGGCACCATGAGACAAACTCTGCTACTTCATTATTCATACATGTACACCATTGTTGTCGTCAAAGATACTGGTACATCTTCACCACTCTTGCATGTACCACTAGAGGGGATGTGTGGATCTCCCTCAACACATCCTCTTAATGTTCCACGGGTACCAAGGTACTTCCTCTGTAGAGGATGACATGCTCCCCACCATCAAAAATTCATTCAGTTTCTTTCCCTGTGGATATCTGAGCATGCCGTGTCTTATAGTCAACATCCCCATGTTGTGCCTCCCTGACTCACTAAAGAAGTCGGGGAGTGCCTATAAGACACTATAGAAAGGATGATTCCTATATATCCACAAAGTATATCAGTAAGGCATCCAGCTGCTCTATCGCCTCTTCTAGCAGATGTATACTAGACCACTTGCTGAGTGCATCTGTTACAACATTCCCCATCCCAAGAGCATAGACTATCTCAAAGTCATAGTCCTGGAAGAACTGAATCCATCATCGTTGTCTCAGTATCAGGTCCTTATGATAGAAGATATACCTGATACTCTTCTGATTCGAGTACATGGTGAAACATTCACCCATAAGATAGTGCCGCCACATATTCAAGGTAAAGACCACTACTGCTAACTCCAGGTCATGGGTAGCATAGTTATGTTCATGTTGTCTGAGCTGTTGAGAACCATATGTGATCACTGCTCACCCCTGCATCGGGAAACACCTGAGTCAATTCATAGATGCATTGCAGTAGACTATGTACCCTACTCCTTAATTTGGAAGACTCAAGATGGGGGCACTAGTCAGGCTTTTCCTCAACTACAGAAAGCTCTACTGGCATCTCTCCGATCACACGAAGGGTTTCCCCTTCTTTTTCTAGGATGATAGTGGTGCTACAACTCTGGTGATGTCTGGACTGAACCTACACTATTATCCATCCAAAGAAAACATCCCTCCCCCTTCAGGGTTGGGGGTAATCCTAGAATAATATTTTGAAAATATGTCCCCATGTTCTGTCACTTTTTTTTGGAATTGAAAACTCAAAACATCTGCTGCCATGAGCATTAGGTTGGCCGACTAAATAGAGATCAGCTGCACCCTCCTATGCATGAGTTTATTTTGTGCTTCATGGGTTCCCTTTTTTCATACTAAGGAAAAACTAATCACAACATTTTAGATAAACCACAACCTTTTTGCCTAATACAATTAATCTGTGTATGAACTGTGGTTTCGCAGTCCATACCCAAACTAACGTCGTAATGCATGGACGCTGCCACTAAGAGGTGTCATCTGAAACTCTCGCTTCAAGGGTCAGATCACACCATCAGTGTAAGTGTTATTATCGAGTTTCCTCCCATATGTATCTCTATATGTGAGGGTTAAGTCAATGGTTTAACCAGAAACTCTAGGTCTGGGACATGATTCTTGTAAGAAAAGAATGACCAATACCTATGTATATTTATAAGGCAGCTAGTAGTAGACACAGTCTGTACCTCGAATCATTCCTAGAGACCTTGGGTCACACTCCATGACTGGATGCATCTACACTCTTCCCCTACCCTCTAGCCCCCTGAGCCTTGTGGAGACTACAAAGACGGGGGGGGGGGGGGGGGTTGTAACATGTCAAAAAAACATCACCTCATGCTACACTCCTAGATCTACTTCCACATCGGATTCCCTAAGGATTCATCCGTCCATAACACTTTCTATTTTGGAAACATTTTTACATGCTCAAGTCTCTGAGACTGGCATCAATTTCATGATTTCCCACTCCTAAGAATCACTGGTTGTATCTGCATAGCCAAAGAACATTCAATACACAATGTTTCTCCATAGAATCTAGAGTAATGGTGCTGGCTTGAATGTTCAAAAACACACCTCACTCAGTAGTCTGATCCCCAAAGCACTGATCGTAATGTATTCATCGAGTACAAGGAATGATTGGTAAGCCTCGATGAATTATCATCTACTGACATGTCATCCTGAAGGAGATATACATGCTCCAGAGAACTCTCAACCACCTCCTCAGGCCAGTCCTCATCCGCCTATGAGTCGTGGTCGCCTTAGAGCCTGAGGGGTATTTGATTCTGAAATACCTATATGGAACTAATCCTAAAAGTGTAATCTACCAGTACTAGCAATTGTAACTGCTGACCAATAGGTAGTGATATAGGTGACACACTTCCTGAAGGTGCAATCTCGGGCATCGGTCCACGTACCGAAGCCTCATCACTATGGAGACCAACATCATGGTGACTCACTAGAAAAAACTAATATCTATGATCATTATCTGCTCTACGGGTGTCTCAACTAGGCAGAACACTCTAGAAATCACATTCAACCAGTCCTCTACTGCCTGGGAATCTATCTCTCCTCCAAACCTCAGAGTCCTCTACCATTGGAAATATTGCAACATGCTCAGTCAACATGCATCGTCTGCTACTGCAGCTGGGGGAATATGTTTCTCAATGGTTGGTGGTGCTACTGGTACACCATCCGAAGTTGCCAACATAATAAGAGGGCCCCGAACCGGAGCCTCATCGCTCGGTGGGCCGTCATTGAGTACTATCTCGGAACTATACCTAGCATTCTACATGGAGGAATCATTAATAGATGCAACACGGTCAAAAGTTACACTTGTTGAGCTAACATAATGAAAACTATTGAAATCACACACGCAATCAATGTTTTCATGAACTGAGTGAGAGATCAGTAGTCATGGTCGAAATGTATGGATACGTTGCCCGCCACACCAAAACTGGACTCCCTAAACATAGAACCACACTTAGTACCCATAAAACTATTACTTCATAGAAAATAAAGATTAGAGTCCAAATTTATGTGGTAGAACAGACTCCTCTGATACGAATATGTCATGACCAGTCCCCCGGGGCCCATATCGTGACTACCACAATCCCGCCTTCCATAGGCCAAGGGCTGGCGACTAGAACCAAAGACGTAAATCACTAAAATGGGATGGAATTTCCTTTATAACTATAGACAAACACATCAGATTGCACAACTACAAGAAAAAAAATTAAGTAAAACTGTATACAAAAGAAGTGCTGGAAGGTAAAAGGGGATGGAAATAAATTCCCTATATGAAAGTACAAGTACAACTGAAATCATGTACAACTCATGAAAATTAAAGTAGCTACGGGGTCATCCTTTGGGGTTCCTACCTGAAGGGTACGTACAGATAGCCTCTTCAGCACTCTCGTCTATCATTCTCCTCTGTGTACCGATTTTTCATAGGGTCCACCTCCGGGTATCATCCTATAATACAACACTATGACTCAGTCAGTGTTGTTCGTCGTCTGCTACAAACACAATGAGGTGAGGGCATAGCCTGTGTAGGAGTGAGTATAATGACACTCAATATAGACCTAAGACCCTCAAGGAATCACGAAATCCTACAAGGATAAACTACAAAGTATGAAAAAAAATGGATAACCATTACTTAGGTATATTCCTATACATATACATTTGTTATCTAAAAACCCATATCAATCATGAGGAAAACACAATAGTCATTGACTCCGCTAAAAACAAGATTTTTATTAATATGAACCTTTGGATGCTGGAGAACTCCTCATCTACTGAGTACAGTGGGCCTACCGCATCACACAGAGGTGCATCCCACTAACGTGGACTGCTGAGGTACCTCTCATGTCGAGTACTGTGGATCTGTTGCACTCACACAGAGGCGCTCTCCGCCAAGGGTTTGATGCGCTCACACATAGGCGCTCCCCTGGTAGCCAGCTAAGGTACTCTACATGTCATGTACCATGTGTTTTTCGTGCTCACACAGAGGCTCTCCCTACCATGGCTCTACCGCTCTCACACAGAGGTGCTCCCCACTGGGCTACTCAGATTACTACGAGTCAAATTGGACAGTAGCCTTCTTGTCTCATCCAACTACTAGGTTACAACACAAATGTCTGCTCATCTCTGGAAGATCTACTACACAAGCTACAGGTCGATACTCCACCTATAATGAATTCCCTAGTATAAGTATCCCAAACATCTTCCAAGTCATGGGGTGTCAACGCAATAGACGACATGTCAATCGGAAGCCCGACATATTAGTTATTATCCTTTTAGTCCCCGGGGCACGGTAAGATTCATGAATGATGCAACCTGACCATATCTCAACTATACCATGAATATAGTTGGGTATTTTCAAATGGATGGCATCGCTCCAAGAATACTGGTGCGACTGACGGTTCGTCAAATGGACATCCGGTGCAAAAGATATGGCCCAAGAAGGTAATGGTTTAGTAATGGGCCCGAGTCCGGTCCGACCTGGTCTGGGTCGACCTAGTCAGACTCACTGGGTCTGACCTAGCCCATTTGGTGGGTCATCCCATTGAGTTTTTGGCCCAGTCCGCTGGGCCCAACCCAAAGGACTTTGAGCGCGGTTCGGCTCGAAGGTCGCCACGTAGGTGACTCAGCCCGAAGGCTGGTGCCAGTACGGCCAAGACTGTAAGGGGCGTGGGTCGGACGATTCGGCCTGAGAGTTCAGTGGTAGGCCGCGCATGTCACGATTAGGCCGCGGGGGCACTGGCGAGGGCGCGGCAGCAGCAGGGCAGCATGCTTGCCACAGGGCAGGGCGCCGGCAGGGCCAAGCATGCAGCGGGGCAGGCTGCGGGTTCGGCCGTGGCAAGCGGGGCCCCGCGGGGGGCACTGGCAGCGCGCGGGATGCCGGGCAAGGCGCCGCTAGGGCCAGCTGGTCTCCTAAAGTGCACCGGGAGGCCACTTCCATATTGGGCTGGTCGGTTCGGTGCAGCTATGGCCGGCACAGGCTGGCGGTATTCGGCCGGGAGAATCGGTGCGCCGTGGCGGTGGTGCGATTCGCGGAGGCTGTGGGTATTATAGCCTTTCTCGATGCCTATTTAATCATTGTTGCCTCATTTACATGCCAATGAGACATCACAAATGATCAGCGAAGGGAGTCAGGACATTATAGTTTGGCATGCACCCTCCATCTTTAGAGGTGATAGCAATTGGTTCATAAGTATGAATCACAAAAACCCTCCTTTGATTCTGAGAGAAATGTAGAACATAGGAAAAGATCATACATAGTCATAAGTAAACCCCTACCTTGCTTTTAGTTGGTATAATTTGATGCAAGAAGGTGGAAGTCGAATTGTTGCTGACGAGGATGTCTCACGTTGGAAGGTGTTCGAGGAAGATGGCTGAAGTCGAGGTTGACGTTATTCGTCAGTGAAGTGTTCTTCATTATAGGGCTTAATCCTCTTAGTGTTGGGTGTCACGTCACTTTACCAGAACTTCGTCGCTTGGTGAAGCTATCTCAAATCCTCCTCACAAGCTCCCTATATATAGGAGAGGGGGATATGTTGGCACCTATTGTTGGGATTTATGACGCTTCATTTATTAGGAACCATCCAAAACTCCAACGATGTTGTTACATAATTTAAAAAGGGGATAGTTAATTAATTTACATGGTGAAACGATACAGTGCGTTGGCAATATTAATTGTATGTGTGTTGGCATAATTAATGTGGAGTTGTTCAAGAGGATCCCCCTCATTAATTGTAGGAGATGATGGTTTCTCCCAATTAAAGGGTGGTTTCATCCCGGGTGGTCACCATAACCATAACCTATCATGGGAGGTTATGGTTCAGGTGGTACCCACCACCATAACCTCTAATGGGAGGTTAAGGTCTTCTGTTCCCCACATCCAACTTCTACTTAGAGGTTTAAGTCTGGTATAACCCACCTAAAATATCCACGTGAAATCGTAAAATAAAATAAAAAGTAGTTTATTTTATTTTATTAATTCCAAGAAAACCCAAAAAACTAACATTCACCCTAGAACAACAGCCGTCGAGGTGAAAGTCACCTTAAGAAAATACAGGCGCTGCGAGTTCAACAGTTCCCTCATATTTTAATTCTGAGCACTGATTCAAAAGTTATAAAATGACGCTCACACATTTATTGAACGTACCCAAAAAAAAGTTTGGAAAATTATTATTAGTCACCCTCGACCAGGGCTGTTAAGGGATAGGATATGTATAGGTGAAACACACCCTAATGATCCCAATGGTACTCTCAGGTTTTTACTCTGAGTTAACACATAGATGTTATGAATTTTACAATAAAATAATTGTCACTTAATTATTTTATTTGTGGCCTAAATCTATCTTTTCTGGTGGCCCATGCTCGGCAAAGATAGTATCTACTTAATGAAATCATACCATCTCTAGCTCCGCGGTGGTCTTGGATTTTTAATCAGTGTTACCATATGTTAGTTTTATGCATTTAAAAAATGTAATAATTTATTTAATTATTTTATTAACGATTATGCCATTTTTTGGGTTCTCTCACAGGAGGTCCACACGGACTAATCATAAGTCGCGCTTAGGCTAAAGCAGCCATCCTAAGCACAAATGTTCCCTCAGATATCTGATACAAGTAACATTTTAATATTTATTCCAATTTTTTAGTAAAAATGCTTATGCACGTTAATATAAGAATAAAAAACATTGACAGATCATTCTGGGAACATCAGGCCTCAGAATCACGCACTGTCAGTTATCACAAACATATAAAATTCCCATATATTTAAAAACAATTACATTAAAATTTTGGGTCATTACATTTTCCCCACCATAGGACTTTACGTCCCCATAATCCATAACTCACAATTAAGGGAACAAGTGGGGGTACTGAGCATGTATCTAAGCCTCCCGCTCCCATGTTCTCTCCTAGAGGTTTATGTCCTACCATCGTACACACACCAGAGGTATAGACCACCCATGTAGGACCCGCTCCTTTCGATCCTTAAACTCCACTATAACCTCTGTTAAAGTTTCCCCATCATCGAAATCCATCTCTCCATGGTAGATGATGAGAAAAGGGCCATACACATATCTCTATATATAAGATACATGGGAGACGACGTGCAGCCGGTGCAACTAAGGTGGAAGAACCATGCGGTAAGCCACCTCTCCTACTCTAATAAGGACTTGAAATGGCCCGATAAACCTCAGATAAAACTTGCCGCCTCTCAAAAATCTCTTTAGACCTCATCGGGGAGAGACCCATAGAAAGACGTGGTGTCCATCCTCGAACTCTATAGGTCTCTATCTTCTGTCAGCATAAGACTTCTAACTGTTCTGTACAGTCGTCATCCACTCCTGGATGATATGCACCATCTTTGTGGTAGCTCGTACTATCTCTGGTCACACTAGTAGTAACTCCTCTGGGTCTGTCTATCACAAATGTGATATGCAAAGGTTGCCCGTACAACGCCTCGAAAGTTGCCATCCCATTGTTGGACTGTTAACTATTATTGTAGGTAAATTACACCAATGGTATGTGATCCTCTCAGATATGACTGAAGTTGTGGACACATGCATATAGAATGTCCTAGAGAGTCTGAATGGTCCACTTAGTTTGAACATCTATATGAGAATGGAAGGCGGTGCTCCGAAAAAGTTGTGTCCTGAAAGCCTCCTACAAACCCTTCCATAGTCAGAACGTAAATCATGCGTCATGATCAGAGACAATAGAAGAATGTAATCCATTTATCCACACAATCTCCTGCACATAAAGGCATCCCAAACACTCTTTTGAACCCTTCTTCCAAATCGGTCGGATGTGGGCTGACTTGGTGAGTTGGTTAATAATCACCCAAATTGAGTCGTGACCCATGGATGTACATGGATGACCCGTCACGATGTACATGGATATCCCTTCCCACATCCACTCTGGGACCTATGAAGGATGAACCATGCCAAGTGTTACCTGTTGCTCTGCCTTCACATGCTGAAAAGTGAGGCACCGCGAGACAAATTATGCTACTGCGTTCTTCATACCTAGCCACTAGTGCTGTTGTAGAATATCCTTGTACCTCTTCTCCACTCTTGGATGTACCTCTAGTGGGCACGTGTGGAACTCCCTCTTGATGTGACATTGATACCAAGGTATTTCCTTTGAAGAGGATGACATGCTCCCCATATCCAAAAAATACATCATGTGCTTGCCCTGTGGATATCTAAGCACGTTGTGTCTCATAGTCAGCGTCCCCATGTTGTGCCTTTCTGACTCATTGAAGAAGTGGGGGAGTGACTATAAGAGACATTAGAAAGTCTGCTCCATTTCTATCCACAAAGGATATCAGTAAGGCATCCAGATGCTCTATCTCCTCTTCTTGCAGCTGTATACTAGACATTTTCCATATTGCATTTATAACAACATTCCCCTTCCCATGAGTACAGACTATCTCGAAGTCATAGTCCTGGAGGAAGTCAATCCATCATTGCTCTCTTGGGTTTAGGTCCTTCTGAGAGAAGATATACCTCAAACTCTTGTGATCAGATTACATGGTAAAACATTCTCCCATAAGATTGTGCTTCCACATCTTCAAGGTGAAGACTGCTGCTTCTAACTCCAGGTCAAGGGTAGCATAGTTCAACTCATATTGTCTCGGCTGCCGAGAACCATATGTGATCACTGCTCGCCCCTACATCAAGAAACAACCGATTATAGTCCCAGATGCATCACAGTAGACTACATACCCTACTTCTTCCTCTGGAAGCCCCAAGATGGGGGCACTATTCAACCTCTGCCTTAGATCTAGAAAGCACGGCTGGCATATCTCCAATAACACAAAGGGTTTCCCCTTCTTTGTTAAGGCTGATTGTGGTGCTAAAACTCTGGTGAAGTCTGAAATGAACCTCCAGTTGTATCCAACAAAATCTGATTTCCCTCCCCCTAGGGGGGGGGGGTAAACATAGAAACATATTTTGAAAATACGTCCCAATGTTCTATCACTTTTTTTGGATCTGAAAACTCAAAACTCCTGCGGCCATGAGGGTTAGGCTTGAAGACTGAAGAGTGATCAACTGCAACCTCCTATTCATGAGTTTAATATGTGCTGCTTGGGTTGTCTTTTTTGATGACTATGGAAAAACACATCCCAACATTGTAGATAACCACGACCTTTTTGCCTAATACAGTTAATCTGTATTTGAACTGTGGTTTCCCATTCCATACCCAAACAAACATCATAAAACATTGATGCTAGCACTAAGAGGTTCTAGCTAAAACACTCACTTCAATGGTCATATGACACCATCGACGTCAGTTTGATTATCGAGTCTCCTCCCAAAGGTATCTCTAAATGTGAGGGTAAAGTCAATGGTTTAACTGTAAACTCTAGGTCTGGGAAAAGGTTTATGGAAGGAAGGAATGATTTGTACCTATGTCTATTTATACTGCAGCTAGTAGTAGACACAGTCTGTGCCTCAAATCATTCCTAGATCCCTTGGGTCACACTCCTTGACTACATTCATCTAATCTCTTCCCCTTCCCTCCAGCTCCCAAAGCCTGGTGATGACTAAAAGGATTGGTTGTTGCAAAATGTCAAAAAAAACACCACCTCATGCTACTCTCCAAGATCTGATTCCTGGTCTGATGCCTCAATGATACATCATTCCATAACACTTCCTCTTTTAGAAACATTTTTATATGATCAAGTCTCTGAGACTGGCATCATGTTCATGCTTTCCCACTGCTAACATTCACTGGCTGTATCTGCTCAACCAAAGAACATTCAATCCACAATGTTTCTCTCTAGGATCTAGAGAAAAGGTTAGGGATCAGATGTCCTAAAACACACCTCTTTCGGTAGTCCAAGCCCCAAAGTATTGATCTTAATGTATTCATCTAGTACCAGGAACGATCGGTATGCCTTGATGAATTATAATCTACCGACATGTCATCCTGATGAAGCTATACAAGCTCTAGAGAGCTCTCAGCCACATCCTCTGGCCAATCCTCATCCGCTCGTGATTCAGGCTCACCATGGATCATGGGGGGTATTGGATACTGAAACACGTGCAAGGAACTAAGCATACATGTGTCATGTACCAGTAATGCCAGTTGTAACTGCTGACCAAAATGCAGTGATATAGATGTCACACTACCTGAAGGTACAATCTCACGAAACAGTCCACGTACCGAAGTCTCATCACTATGCATACAAACCTCATGGTCACTCATTGAAAAACACATATTTCTAGGATCACTATCTACTCAACGAGTGTCTCAACTAGGCTGAGAACTCTAGCAATCACCTTTAGCCAGTTCTCTGCTTCTTGGGAATCTTTCCCACCTCGTTACCTCGGAGGCCACTACCACTAGAACTCGTGCAACATGCTCAGTCATCATGCACCGTCTACCAGTGTGGCTGGTGGCATATGCTGTCCAACGGGTGGTGGTGATGCTGGTACACCACCTGAAGGTGCCAACATAGTTAGAGGGCCCTACACTGCAGCCTCGTCGCTTGGTGGGCTGTCATCGAGTACACTTTCGGAACTCTACCTACTCGACTGCTTGAAGGCATCCTAATTAGATGCAACATAGTCAAAACATATACCTGGTGAGATGACTTGAAGAAAACTTATGAAAACAGACATGCAATCAATTTTTTTGTGCATTGAGTCAGAAATCAGTAGTTAGGTTTATGGTGTATGGATACGTCTGACGCCGCACCAACATTTGAATCCCTAAACTGAGAACCACACTCAGTATCCCTAACACTATTGCTTCAAATAAAAGAAAGATCATAGTACTAAGTTATGAGGTAGAACCTACTCCTTTGATACTAATTTGTCACGACCCTTCCCCCGGGGCCCGTATCTTGACTACCCCAAGCCCGCCTTCCATAGGCCAGGGGCTGGCGACTAGAACCAATGACGTAAATCCTTAAACTGGGAAGGCATTACCTGTATAACATTAAACAAACAAATCCGAGTACACAGTTGGAAGCAAAAAACTAAGTAAAAATATATACAAAAGAAGTTCTAGAATGTAAAAGGGGATGGAAATAAAAGCCCAACCAGAAAGTACATGTTCAACTGAATGCGAGTACAACTGAAGAAATGTAAATCAGCTACTGGGTCGTCCTATGGCGTTCCTACCAGAACGGTAGGTACAGATGGCCTCCTCAGCACTCTCATCCATCAGTCTCCTCCTTGTACCAATTTGTAATAGGGTATACCTCTACGTACCATCCAGTCCTGCTACTCTCTACCTCAGTCAGCGCAGTCCATCATCTGCAACCAAGACAACAAGGTGCGGGCATATCCCGTGCAAGGGTGAGTATAATGATACTCAGTAGGGACCCCAAGACCATCAAGGTCTCACAAAATCCAACGAGGATAAACTAAAAAGTATGAAAACAATGGATAACCATTACTTAGGTATAAGCCCATACATATACCTATGTTATCAAGTAACACATCTCAATAATGAGGAAAACACAAAAGTCATTGACTCAGCTCTAACTAGGATTTTTATTAATCTAAAACATTGGATGTTGGAGAACTTCTCCTCTATCATGTATAGTGTATCCAACACGTCACATAGAGGTTCTTCCCACTAACATGGACTGCTTAGGTACTCCTCCTATTGAGTATTGTGGATCTGCTGCACTCACACAGAGGCGCTCTCCACCGTGGGTCTTCTGAGCTCACACAGAGGCACTCCCCTAGTAGCCTACTGAGGTACTCAAATTATCGAGTACCGTGGGTATGTAGTGGTCACACAGAGGTACCCCCACTATGGGTCTTCCATGCTCACATAGAGGATCTCCCCACTGGGCTAGTCAAATCACCCTGAGTCGAATCAGTTTGCAGTCTTCATGTATTAGCCAGCTACTAGGTTACCACACAAATGCCTCCTCGTCTCTGGAAGATATGCTTCACAAGCTAATGGATGATTAACCAACTATCACAATGCCCCATGTAGGAGTATCTAAAATGTGTTCCATGTCATTGGGGTCTCAACACTACCGACAGTACGTCAATCGGACGCCCGATCTGTTAGTTATTAGCATTTTAGTTCCTTGGGCCCGATTAGATTCGTGTAAGATGCAACCTAATTGTATCTCAAATATTCCATGAAATCTAGTGGGGTTTTCTCAAAGGGATGGCTTCACTCCATGAATATCAGTGCTGCTGACGGTTCATCAAACGGACATCTGGTTCCAAAGATATGGCCAAAGAAAGTAATGGTTCAGTAATGGGCCCAGGTCCGTTCCTACCCGGTCTAGGTCGACCTGGTCAGACTCGCTGTGTCTAAACTGGCCAGTTGTGAATGTCAGCCCACTGAGGTTTTGGCCTAGTCCGCTGGGCTCGGCCCAGCGACTGTGAGGGATGTTTGGCCCGAATGTCGCCACGTAGGCGACTCACCCCGAAGGGCGAGGCCGCTTCGGCCAAGGCCTCTAGGGGCGCGACTCGGGCGACTAGGCCCGAGATGTCAGTGACAGGCTGCACAGGTCGCGAGTAGGCCACGGGGGGCTCGGGCAGGGCGCAACAGCATCGGGGTAGCGCATGGGTGTGCGGTGAGCATGGTTGGTGCTGCCCAAGGCACCGATGGGGCCGAGTAGGCCGCAGGTTCGGTCTGGGCACGCGAGGCACTGCAGGGTAGCGCGGGGGCATGGGCAGTGAGCAGGACTCCAGGCAAGGCACTGGCGGGGCCAGTGGGCAGACGGGCAGGGGGGTGGGGCGCCATCAGTGGATAGGGAGGCCCCAGTAGACTGGGCTTGTTGGTTCGGCGTGGCTCGGGCCGGCACGGGCCGAACGTATTTGGCCGGGAGCATCAGTGCACTGCGTGGGTGGTGCGATTCGCATAGGCCACGGGTACCGCAGGCTTTGTCGATGTTGCTTTCGTCACCGTTAACTCATCACCATGCCAAAGAGATATCACAAATGATTGGAAAAGGGATTCGGGCCACGTTAATTTGGTGGCCACCCTCCACATTTAGAGGTGATAGCAATTGGTTCATAAGTATGAAGCACAACAACCCTCGTTCCTTATTTTTGATTGAAAGGAAGAACATCGGTAAAGATCATACATAGTCATAAGTAAACCCCAACCTTGCTCGTAGTTGGTTGAAGTTGGCGCAAGAAGGAGAACGTATATTCATTGTGGACGAGGACATCTCACATCGGAGGGTGTTCCGAGGAAGATGGTCAAAGTCGAGGTCGATGTTTTTCGTCGGTGGAGCGTTTTACATTAGAGAGCGTAATCCTCCAAGTGTTGGGTATCACATCACATTATCAGAGCTTAGTCGCTTGGTGAAGCCGTCAAAAATCATCCTCCACAACTCCCTATATATATGAGAGGGGGAGAGATAGGCAGTGATCGTTGGAATTTATGACAGTTCATTTATTAGGAACCTTCCTAAATTCCAACAACGCTGTTACTTAATTTAAAAAGGGGAAAGATAAATAATTTACATTGGCGCAATGACGCAGTGCGTTAGCTAGATTAATGGTATGTGCGTTTTCATAATTAAGGTGGATTAGGTCAAGAGTTTCCCCCTCATTAATTGTAGGAGATGATGTTTTCTCTAAATTAAAGGGGGGTTTCATTCCGGGTGGTCCCCACCACCATAAACTCTCATGGGAGGTTATGGTTCGGGTGGTCCCCACCACCTTAACCTATCATGGAAGGTTAATGTCTGGTGTCCCCACATCCATCTTCCACCAGGAGGAATAGTTCCGGTGGAACCCACCTGAAATATCCACATGGAATTTTAAAATCAAATAAAAAGAAGTTTGTTTTAATTTATTAATTACATGAAAACCCAAAAACTATCTTTCACCGTAGAAAAACTGCCATCAAGGTGAAGGTCTCCTTAAGAGAATAACGGTGCTACGTGTTAAATGGTTCCCTAGGATTTCAATTCCGATCACCAGTTCAAATGATATAAAACACCGCTCACGTGTTTACTGAACGTTCCCAAAAAAAAGTTTGGAAAATTATTATCAGTAACCCTCAACCTGCACCGGTCAAGGTTAGAAATTGCATAGGTACAACACACCCTAAATAACCCAACTATACTCTCATATTTTTAATCCGAGTTACTGTTTAAAAGTTATGAATTTTACAATAAAATAATTTTCACTTAATTATTTTATTTGCACCAAAAAATGACTTTCTTAAGTGGCCCGCGCTGGCCAAAATTATTATCTACTTAAAGAAAGCACACCCTCACTAGTTTAGTGGTGGTCTCAGATTTATAATCCGAGTTACCGTATTTTAGATATAAGAACTTGAAAAATAAAATAATTTATTTAATTATTTTATTTACAATTATGCCATTATTGGGTTTTCTCACAGGAGGTCCGCACCGACTAATCATAAGTTGCGCCTAGGCTAAACCCGACATCCTGAGCGCAACAGTTCCCTCATATTTCTGATCCGAGTAACCGTTTAAGAGTTATTCCACCTTTTCAGAAAAATTTCTTACCCCCATTAACAGAAGCTTAACAAAACTTTGATGGATCATTCAGGGAAATCTGGGCCTTGAAATCGCGCGCCGTCTGATTTTGTGGACTTAAAAAATTCACATATATTTAAAAAAATTACATTGAAATTCAAGGTCATTAAAATAATAAAACCATATATGGTATTATATATAACAATACAGTTCAATAAAATATTTATAATTAATTTATAATTATTATATAGCCAGTTAGAATGCGTACGATGTGGTTTAAGACAAAGTGTTAGGGGATATCCACTCAAATTTTATTCTTGCGAAATACATGTGATGTACGCCACACTTTCCTTATATGTGGTGTGTGTACATTCCATGATTGTGTTATATGTATCTTATAACTGAATTTATATTTATTATGATATATACTTTATGAACTTTTTTTCATGGGGTTTAATTTTTGAAAGATACCAAACAGGTAAACATGTTTTCATCTCAATTTTCCTTCTTTGAGACTCATGTTTTGTTATGTACCAAAACGCATCCTGGAGGCGAATATACCTCAATTTTACATGTCATGTCATGGATATAATTATTTTAATGATATTCTATTCATCAATCAATTTCATTATCTTACATGGAGAGTATGATCCCATGTTACAGAGTTATAAGAATTTATTGAGACATTCTCATCAATTTTAGAGACTTTTTTATGTGTATACCTCCATCGATGAATTATAATGTCCCATCTCACAATAAAATAATGAATATTATTCATATACAGTTATTCATTATTCCTTCATGAAGTGGTACAATTCTATAATATTTAGTTGGTAAAATATTTAATAAAGTGATTCAAAAAAATCCTTACATTACCTTCTCTTATATCAGAAATATATGTTCTTTCAAAACCATGTTTTCTAAATAAGGATTCCAAGACCATTCTACTAATATATTAGGATCATTATAATAAATTGGTACCATTTATTTCATTCAGAAAAATTTTCACGTTAATCTTATTGTCAATTTCCAAATGTGGCATTTTTTACACTTTTTTACATTGAAAAGAAATGTTCGTTTTACCTCACATGGCATGTACATATTTTTATTGCAACAAAACACTGATGATTTTATTTCATTTTTAAATATTATTTTTTAAGATTAAAATATATTTTCATGAATAAAGGTTTTATAAATGTTATCAATCTTCTTTTATAGGTTTTCAATGATAATATTTTTTAATACATTTTTAATTTTCTTTTATAAAGATTAAATGAAAATGATTATAAAAGTAGTTTGAAGCTTCATTAATATTATTTTAAGGAAATGGAATTCAAAACATTATAAAACCTAATTATATATGATTTAAAATTATTTTCATGGAAAATATAAATCAAAGAAAATATAAATAACTTTTTATAAAATTTTAAAGTATTTTCAACAAAATTAATTTTACATAATTTTCATGAATTATTTATATTATTTCAATGTGATTTTATAGAAAATGTGTTATAAATTATTTTGAATATAATTTTATAATATTTGAAAGAAAAATATATTCAAATGATTTTTTGTCTAAATTATATGTTTTAATGATATTTTTTATAGAAATCATTATCAAAATATTTTTTGAATTTACAATCCTGTTTAAAATAATAAATGTTATTTTCCTAAAAAAATATTTTTAATTATATTTTGAAATTATTTTCCATATCAGATGAGATATGTTGTTGTTTCTCATTCACTTATAGAAATTTATCTGAAGGTACCATTCATGTCCTATATATAAATTGGTTATTTCTAATATCATGGTATTTATGAAACTTGTTTATCTTACAGGGGTTTTATGTTTACAAATTCTATTTATCGTTCATGGGTTATATGTTTATGAAATATGTTTCTCTATCATGAGTTATTATATTAATGAAATGATTATGAAACATATATATTTGTACTTGTTGTGATATGTTTACTTTTTTCTGATACCCATTTAATATAATTGGTTTAGATATAATTGTTAGTGATTTTGTGGCATAGACATGAATAATTTCACTATGAGATGGGTGTGACCTATATTTCCCTCTAATGCATTGAGTAAAGATTTATATCTCATGATACTTAAAAATATTGTTTTGGGATGAAACTTACCAACTAAGGTGTCCATGGGAGTGAACCATGCGTACCAATTTGTTATGAGGAGTGAACGCATGCCACTAATATAGCCATTGGAGTATACCATGACAACCAATATGGTATGGGGAGTGACCACATACTATCAAGATTGTCTTGGAATATATTTCATGGATACAATGGAAATCATGTTATCTGCTAATGTGTCTTCCACAATTAGAGGTTTTATTCTTATTTTATGCTTTCTGGGATTGTGCTGTTTATTTCCTAAGGATTGATGTCTTATGAACTACTATCAGTTGTTCCATGAGTCATGTAAATTCTATTTGATATACAAGGTATGATATTTATTTTTCATGATCATGTTCTTATACCCATATGTTTATAATTATACTTATATATCTCCATAATTTACCCTTACTGAGCATTTAAGCTCTCCCATTTCTTATGTTTCATTTACTTTGGTTATGATGAATGGGTTTATATTTGTGTACTAAATGAGGATACCTTTTTGGTGATTTTGATTATACTTCACAAAGACCAATGCTATTGTTTCTATGATTTCGATGACAATAAAATATTATGGTCTTCAAGGATGCATTATTTTAATGTAAAAAATAATTATCCAAAATGTTGTAATATCCATTTATGTTAGGCCTGGGTCCTTATAGTTAGTATCAAATGAATTTTTTAATAATAAATTGGGAACTATGATGAATTTTTTTTTGTAACATCCATATATTTCTAGTAAATTTGAAGGGATGTCTCTAGTGATAAGTATAAGGATGATACAATGTTTAAGAAAATGTCAAATAATTTTGGTAAAGGATTGATTGAGTTATTTCCTAGAAATACATCACTTTATTGATACTACAAGTGGATGTGGCTCTAGAATATATGAAACTAGGGTTAACAACTGAAACAATATTGTTTTTGTATAACTCAGGGTAATATGGTACATGAAAATGATACTTACTACACACCTGTATTGACACTCTCAGGGGATATTCATTGGAATTTCACAAACTCTTCATGAACAATCATGAGGTATTTAGATATTAGTAGGTTATGAATAAAATGGGATAAACCTACAGTGTCATATATTATGGAGTGTGTCACAATTTAATTATCATATAAGTATATATTTTCATGACTCAGTTATTTTCTACAATGATAAATAATTCTCACATTCTACTTCTGGTTTTAGTCAACTGGGGGAATCAGAAGGAACAATATTAATTATGAATGTGATGGAAGATTTTATGACGATCATTAATGTGGTATAATCTATATTGTGAAAAATGTTGTGATAATTCCTAATCATTGTTTAATGAATATGATTAAAAATGTGTACCTTAACCAACACTCAAAGTCACCAAGGAAGATGAATATTATTGTTGCTGAGATTATGGTTAATGGATACCATAAATGAGAGAAGATTCAATATCCCTTATTGAAGGAATTTGGAAAGAATAAAAAAAGTTAATATCTTAGTGTGACAAGAGGATTTTTATGATTTTGGAAAATAATCATACAAATTGATAGAAATAGAAAAATAAAGAGTTTCATTATCAAAATAGATTTGAATATTGGCCTCTGAAACACATTAATAAATGTAAAGTGTTTTAAGGGTGAAAAAATTGTCATTATTAAACTTGATGTCCTAAGTGGAATGTTTGTGATGAGAATAAAGAAGGTGGTGCAGTTGATTATTACATTTTTTATGATGATAGGAATACATATGAAATATAAAAGGAAAAGTTATTGTGTAGTAGGATGAGGTATCCTTGTTAATGACATAAGGATAAATCAAAATGATTTAGGTTTATATGTGTTTGGATTAAAAAAATTAAGGTATATGATTTATTAAATATATAAGGGTTGTTTTAATTATGGTTTTTATTAGTATTTATAATATTATGTTTAATATTCATGAAGGACTGGATTAGTGATTTAATGACATGGTGATATTTTGACAATGGGAATGTAACCATTAATATTTTATTTATGTTATGATAATGATGTTATGTATAAGTCAATTAGATAGAACTAATTACCATGGAACTAATAAAAGAAATCTTATTAGGAATTTTATGATATCCTTGATAAAAAAAATTATGATTTTTTGGATTGAATTAAAATACCCACTATTATTTGGAATATTAAAGAATATATATTTTCCAAAATGATTTATGGTAATAAATGTTATTAACACATATCAAGGGAATATACGATAAGGGTATTCACGTGTATAAATGTGACAAAAAAGTTGTAATTTTTTATATATGTGGGATCAATATTAATGATAATTTCATGACATTCTTTCTAATGTGATCAATATACATAATTTTTATGGGTTATAAGGATATTCATTCATGAAAAAGTTAAGATAAACATCATAGGATGTATTTGAGTATTTAGTTTGTATTAAAATACTTGGATAAAAGGTTATTTAGTTATTAACCTTATTTCATGGATGTATATCATATTTATTTTTGAAATAACATTATTATGGTTTTAGAAAAGGAAGTAATATTTTTTGGGTGATTACTAGTCAAGTCCAACAAGGTCGAATATCTTGATCCCATGGATGACGGATAATAATGTTTCCATGCCTACCAATGGCCCACATGATGTACTAGTTTATGTATAATTATTTTTGATGAATATGTATTTATTTTGGAATGGTATAGTTTCTATTTATAATGAGATATTAATCTATTAACCACATTGATTTTTAAGAATATTTGTAGATAAATAGTAATACTTTTCATTTTTTATGGGCCTTAGTATATGATAAATGATTATTTTAGTGCTCTATGAATCAAAGTAAATTTATATACAGCCTTTTCAGGAAGTAATGGATGAATTGGAAATATATAAATAACAAACATATAATTATTATTTTTTATTCTTGGTCAAAAAAATAATTACTCTATTATAGGATATTGATAAAAAAGAAACATTTGTCATCCTAAAAATTTTTTTTTTAACTAATTGCCTTTTAAATCATCACCAATTTATAAATTTTAGGCCCTCACATATTATACTACCATTAACATGATTATTATGTATGGCCTCAATCACTTCCTATAAATATTTACTTTTTTCATCCATATCCAATCATTACTACAAACATATATTCTTATATGTGGAACCGAATTACATGTTACATTGGGTAACAGTGGTGGTTCCATCAATCCCTTTTAAATTGTATTTTTTGAATAATATTTTATGATGTGGGTTTCTAAGAATGAAAACTTAATGTATTAATCCATTAATAAACTAGATGAATTTCCTGGTACCAATTCATTTTATGGAGAGTACAATAGAACATCCCATTATTTTAGAATTTTATCGAATTAATTTTACATTTTTAAGAAAATTTATTTCAGGAAACACTTAAGATATATCATTTTATATTAAAACATTATTTTATGATTGTAATATAATAAAAAAAATTCATGTACTACATGAAATATAAACTATGGAATACTCTACCCCGAAAACTGAGTTTAGCTAGCATTATACAAAACATTGAATTTCATTGATGATTTGCGTAACAAAAAATACTGAGGTATACAAAAAAATTATTAATAATTAATTCATGATTATTTAATATAAATATAAATATCATTGATATTAAATTAGTGTTTATCAATAGTATTAACTAATTTATGAAAATACATTGTTTATAGAATATAATATGATTACATAGGTTTCCAATAAATTATGAATGAATATGTAAACTGATTAAATATAAAAGAAACTTAATTAAAGACACAAAGGTATTTTAGATTAATAAATTAAATATACATTTATTTCATTCAATGAACTAATTAAAACAATTATTTTGCACAAAACATTTACAAGGCATATGTTTCATGGAATACTGATTTTATTTGAAACATTATTTTATTATTATATTAATTTAATCGGTTAAGTTATATCCTATACATAAAAATATAATAATATGAATAGTAGTAAAAAAATAAAAAATATTTTTTAAATGGGTTTATATAAAAATATAATCATAATGTAAATTTTAATTATTAGTAATTTCTTTATATATTTAAATAGTACAATTTCTCAAATGAACTACTTTTGTTGTGTATCTGTAAAAAACCATATGAATAATTTTAGAATATTTTGATTTTTAATCTAATAAAAATACATAATTTTATAATTTATAATGTAATAATTATCCTACGGTAAATTTTTAGGATATTTCTGAGAAATATATTTTTTGATGAACAGTAAAAATAACTACGTTATAGTTAAACATGTCATTTTTTAAAAAAAAAATCATATTAAATGATAAGTTATGTTATTTATAGTCACATTATATCAATTATACATACTATAATATAATTTTCTTCATTATAAACAACATCCCATTTATATTTAGTATAAAAACATAACATCCCGTTAAACATTTTTCTACTTTTAAAACCAATAACATTTTCCCGTCTATGGTATTATTATAATTCGTAATATTACCTCTAATATGAATTGAATTTTGAAGAGATGAAATAAACAGCTCTAATTAGTTTAAAATTTTGAAGAATATAATTTCAACTTATTTTTTGTCCAAAAATATTTTTAAAAGTGGTTAAAATTAATCACAGTACTTATAGTCAAATTATCCATAATTTTAGACGAAACATAAAAAATCAAGGGCCTTAATGACCTATCCACATGTAAAAACTAATTTTCTATACATATTTAGTCATTGAAACTCAAATTAATGATTTATATTAGTATTTTATTACTTTTTTAGCTAAAGACATGTGTACACCAACTTGATTTCAAAAATTCTATGTGAGTCTTTTTCCTTCTCTGAAAATGTTCACCACCTCTCCCTCTAATTCACAACACTATAACTTTTTTTTTGGACAAGACCAAAAAAATGCACTCCCCATCATCATACCTTACTACTATAATCCTTTTATTTGGAAAAATGAAAATTCAAGGAATCCATTTTGGAACCAAACAAAAGTAGTTACCCGATTAAGAGGTAACGACTTCTCTCGAGACATTTATTTTATTTGTTTTATCATCCCCATCAAAATATATTTATTATATGATTATATAACAAAAACTGTATCCATGATATAGTAGGATTTGTTTTACATTATTTTTTGACCTAATCATACACACGCCTCAATGTAATGAATAACGAACGTATTGTTTCTCTGTACAACGAACTTCTGCCTCACAAAATGGTAATTGTTCTTTTTTTCCATTACTATATACCATGGAGGATATTATGATGGAAAATATATTTATATATGAAATATATTAAATTTAATATTTTACTACATTTTTTTATTCCTTTTTACAAAACATATACTTTTTACATTCTATTTTGTGCTAAAACGATAGTTTTTTTTAGGAAGTCTGCACTACCACCCCCAAAAACTGATATGAATCGATTATACACCACATGGATTGTATTAAAGATGATTTAAGATTATATATAATATATATATGATTTAGTACAACTAAAATAATAATTATATATATATATATATTTACATATATCTTCTTTCATTTCAATCTATCAACCTGATAATTAATCAAAAATAACCTTTATGCATATGTACAACCTACCATCTCAATGAACGTGGTATTCAATTTCATAATTATATATTCAATGGATTATTATAAAACACATATTATATGTATAAATGATATTTATATCATGGTTTAAATTCATGATATCATTATCTAAAGTATAAATAGAAATGATATAACACATTAAGACACATTCGAATAATAATGCGAATGTTACCCTAAGTGAATCATTAAGATATAATTGTTAACGAGTGGGTAATAAAAAGTTGTAATAAACCAGATATGCTAATTGAAATATTAATATGGTATTATAAACAAATTATAATAAATTTAAATTTATTTTAATGGTTATTTGAATGTCTATGATGATATTCATGTCACAAGGTAAGGGGATTTCATCTCACTTCCTATTCTCGTGAGATACATGTTATGTTTGACACTCTTTACATTTGTGTGCTGTAAATACAAAAAATTATTGTGTTATATGAATCATATATATAAATTAATGTGTATTAACATATAAATTTTATGAACATTAATTAATTGGTTTATGTTTCAAAATTTACCAAATCATTAATAATGATATTGTCTCAATTTTCCTTATTTGATACACATGTTTTTTATCAACCTAAAATTATTTTAGTGGTTTATGTACTGCCATTTTACATGTTATATCATGATTATCAGTTTTTAATTATATTTATACTTTATTTTATATCATTTTATTACGTGGAGATATTGACTCCATGTTACAAAATTATATGATTTTATTGAGACAATCTCACCACTTTTTTAGATTGTTTATGTTTATTAATCATTTGATTAATTATAATGATCCATCTCTAAATAAATTTATTACATTTCTTATCCTCTCGTAAATAATTATATATTAATTTAGTGTTAATATTTAATAATATGTGAAATAGAAAATAGAAAAAGTGTTTTTTATGAAAGCCTGATCTTACCCTCTCTTCGGTCGGAAATATATGATTCTTCATATGCATTTTTTCTAAATGGGTTTCCAAGAATATCCTTATAATCTCCTATGAAAATTAAGAAAATTTTTATGCTTTTTTTACATAAAAATATTTTCAAATGATTCTTTTTGTCACTTTTTGAACACAGACATTTTTTATCCTTTTATTGTGAAAGAGCAATGTTATTTTTACGTCATACAATATGAACATATTTATTCTCCATCAATCCTTTGAATCTCTATTTTCATTTTTAATGGAATTTTTAAGGAAATGTTTTCTACATATATTTTCACAAAAAAATAGTTTTCAAAATGTTTTCAAACATATTTTATACATTTTCAACGACATTTTTTTACAAAATTTTTAATCTTCTTTTCTAATTTTTCAATGATATGGTTTTCAAAAAAAATTTAACATTATTTCATAAGATTTCTAGGAAAATAGATATAAAATAGTTTTGATGATTTATTTAATATTTTTTAATGTATTTTCAAGGAAAATTATTTTCAATGAGTTTTCAAGATCGATTTATATGTTTCATTTCGTTTTCAATGAAATTATTTTGCAAACATTTTCAATCATTCTTTATAATTTTTCAATGAATTATTGAAGAAAAAGGATTTCGAAATGTTTTAAAGACTATAATATAAATTTTCAAGAAAAATAGATATTATATGATTTAAATTCTTATTTATATATTTTCAATTTAGCTTCTATGTATATGATTATCAAATTGTATTATGTATTAAAATTACATTTTCAAAGAATAAATGATGTTTTATTTAGTAAATCATTTTAAAGAATATTTCAAAATTATTTTCCATCTATGATGACATCTACTGATATTACATATTTCCTTCTAGGAAATTATCTAAAGGTTCCTATAATACATTTTCTATTAATGGGTTGTTCATAATTTCTTGGTCTTAATGAAACATGTTTCTCTTTCATCTGTTTTATGTTTATGAAATCCATATCTATTTCATAAGTTATAAGATTATGAAATATTTTTATCTTTCAAGTGTTATATGTTTATGAAATCCATTTCTTTTTTTGGAGTTACAGTTTTGATGAAATAATTATGAAACCAACATATTTTCTACTAGTGTTGATAGGATTACATATTTTTGATACACATTTAATTACATGTGTTAAGATATGATTATTTTTTATTGTGTGACACATGTATGTATGATTTCGCTATGAGACATGTGGAACATATATCCCCCTCCAATGCTTTGGGTAATTATTTATATCTCATTTGAAAGACTTATACGGTCTTTGTAATGAGAATTGACTTATAATATATCAGTGGGAGTGAACCATGACTTATATGATGGAATGAGGAGTGAGATCATGATACTAATATGGATATGGGAGTGAACCATGACTACAAAGATGGCATGGGGAGTGAACCCATACTACCAAGGTTGTTGTGGTAGTAATTCCTTGGATACTATGGAAATAATATTATATGCTTATTTTTCTAACACAATCCCATGTTTTATTACAATGTTATTCTTTGAGTGATTATGTTCTTTATTTCATTATTATTCTTATCTTATGATATTTCATGATTTGTTACATGATTAATGTTTATGATATTTGATATTTAGGGTATGATATTATATTTTCTTGATAATGTTCTCATACCCTTATGGTCAAAATTTTGTTTATATATCTTCCTTATTACCCTTATTATGCATTTGAGGTCACCCCTTTCTTATGATTCTTTTCCCCAAGATATGAAGAATTTTTCTATATAGTATTAATAAAAGTGTTGATCTTTATGAGAGATTTTGAGGATAATTCACTATGATAGATGATTTTTTCAATGTTTCTAAATACACTAAACTATTATGGTATTCTGGGATAATTTTTTGTAATGTTATGAATATTCATTCTAAATAATGTAATATGCATGTATATAAATCTTTGGTCTAAATAATGAAGGCATTTAAATTGGATTTCATATACAAGTGTTAATTCTGGTCAATGTTTCAAATGATAAAAATATTTTTTTATTATTCGGAAATTTTGTGGACCTGATTTGAAAACCAAAAAATGGCATCCACCATTGTTCTCTTAATAACAGTTTTAAAACCTATATTGTGCTGCTATGCATCAATCAGGTGCATCATTATAATTTTAACGTGGTAAAATCATTTTAATTATTATTATTATTATTATTATTATACATATCTATTACAATTATATTTATAATTTTTTAAATTTTTATTTAACCCTCCATGTTTGTGGCTTGCAGCACTGCCGCCAAGCCTCTCACATATACCCCACCAACCACCAAGACCATGCACATCCAACCACAACAACATATTCTTGGGCCACATCCAATAGGTTCTGGCTACCTATGTTGACCCAAATTGTTGCCTTGGTCCACTCCTCCTACAGCCTTACCTGCACCTCATGTCTATTCCCGTCTGGAAAACCCCACCATTTAATGTGGCATACTCTCCCGGACCTTTACACTGATGCCCTATTACAATGGAATTGTCGGATTGTCTGACCTTCCAAAAGAAACTTCACTTCCATTTCCCCAAAACATTGAAATGCTCACAAATATATCTTTCTCAGTTACTGATCTACACTAATCTATTATATGTTTTTCAAAACGATCTTATTTCATCAATCTTCCACGAACCTTTTGATCTGGTCGGGTTCTATATCACCCAATAATGTTTTATCAAGACCTCGTGATTCATACAATAAATAATAAAAAGAAATAAATGATTAAAGTATGAAAAAAATAATTTTAATAATCATTTGAAACGTTTTATTGGCCAACAAACTAGATTGGGCATCTAGGATCAGATATAAAGATTAAAATAAATTAAATTAGTTAGCCGGGTGCATATAAAAGATGAAAAAATGGCACAATTTTGTGAATGAAGAACTATCTACTCAATAATATATTTATAAAAGAGGAAGGCACATATAATGATTCCATCCTATAGATTGAATCAATCATTTTTGAAGAATATTTTTATAAACAATTTGAGAGATGCAATTGTGTTTACTACATCCTGATCTTCTCTGATCTTTACTAACGTCATGACCTTCCACAGATATAGGAGAAAGGGTCTCAAAATCGATCTCATGGTTTTGTGTTCAACCATAAAATTATTTCATAATAAATTTTTTATAGAATAAATTGGTTTAGTTTATTTAGTTAAAATAATTAATTAAATTATTTATATTAACTAAAGGCACCAAAAAACAGTTTCTTCACCCAAACATCTCAAGCAGAAAATATTTTGGTCGTGCCTATAGAAAAAAATAATTTAGAAAATCAATAGTGGTATCAAATATCCAATTCTTTCCCTTGTTCATGAGTTATTCTGATTCATGTCAAAAATAAAATATTATTATTTAATTATTTTATTTAGGGTAACATATTTAGGTAGTTTTTCTACAGAATACATGGGCCAAAAAAATGTTATATCATGCCTAGGATAAACATCATGTTCTAGACTCAATCATGGCCCCATATATCTAACAATGACATCAGTTTAATAGATATTACATTAATTATTATAAACTGTGTGGGAGAAATAAAAACATATTTAATATTTCTATAAACATTATTATATGCCCACGAGGCCTCAAAATCTCATTTCATCGCAGTGCCTGGTCTCAAAAATAATCTGAATAATATCTAAAAATTACACCTGGAAAATCCAAGAAATTACATGTAAAGACCCGTAAAATCCAAGGAAATTTTTTTCTTAATTTTCTTTGGAATTTTACATGAATGTAGTTTCTGACAGCACCTGATTCCGAGGCCCGGTGTGACCAGAAACATTTTTTAAAGTTTGTCTCGGGTACCTTCAGTGAATGAACAATCGGGTTTTTCTAACATCTGAACCGGTGATCGGAATCGAATTCCAAGGGCACCAATGGAATCGCAAAGCATGTAGTTTCTTAGAAATGCCTTTTCTGGAGTTGTGTTAGCTCGGGTGTGGTTTTTAAGTTTTGGGGTTATGTTAAGAAAATAAAATAAAGTGTTGCGACAACTTTATTTTATTTCACTTAAATCCACTTAAATCCACTGAAGCTAAGTGCGAAGCAGATAGGGTGGAACCCAAAATATCCTACCGTCTTGGTAGGATATTTGTGAGGTGGGGGCCACACGAGCCCCACCGTTTATTTTCCTCTAAGTAACGCACCCGTGAAAACTCCTCTTTAATGAAAGTCAACTAGTGCATTTTCTAAAACTCTTAATGATCCTATTAATTGGACAGTTAAGACGTTACCATTAATTCACCGAATTAATGGTTCGTTTCTTAAATTGTTTTTCAAATTGTTGGCATGTTAATAAAATAAGACCAACACACGTTTTCATTATGGGTGACTTGTTGAGAGGATTGACAAAATCTCTAACCTCATCATCCTCCTTCGCGAAGAATGCGAAGAATGACGAACCATCAGAGATTGACGACGCGACGCCATGTAGCACGACACCGATGATTCTCCTTCTGTGACGTTCTTCCGCGACGATCCTTCCCCACGACAATCTCTGATCAACAACCGATTGAGGTAGGGGATTACGGTTCACTAATTTCATTGAGGTTTTATCCTCAACATGGATTTAAATTCGTGAAATTAAATATGTGTGTTTTCATTAACCCTCGGAGATGGTCGACACGACGTCGTGTACCGCGATGATGCGACGCCCCTTCCGCGACGCGGCGATCCTCTCCTTCCACGACTGTCAATTCCTCGACGCACTCACGTCCGACGGAAATGACGAGGTAGGGGTTTGATTATTTTATATATTTGCGATTTATACCTGTGGCATTGAATAAATAATTGTTGTGAGTTTTAAAAACGCTAACGCGGTGGGTGCAGACCAAAGAACGAGTCTGAACCCACCGCCCCTTTCATTCTTGGTGTGCGAAACAGAGGACGTCGAGAAAGCAGGCCGCACGGATGACGCGAGGTCCTCAAAGGGAAGAACGGACACCAGGAGGACCTTCGGCGAAGACTAAATAATTTTCCAACCACCGGAACTCATCTGGTGGTCCGCGGAGCAAACCGCCGGCGTGCCACGCCGGCACGGCGGTGCCCGCGGCCGAAGGCGGCGGTGCCAGGTGCGCCGCCGTGGAGACTCGCCGCGGCAGCGGGCCGACCGTCCCGCGACCGCATGGGACCAGCAAAGGAGCATGGGACGTGGTCGGCTGCCGCGTCCACTGGCATGGACGGCCCCATGTAGGGCTGCAGCTTCCTCACGCGGGGGCAGCGCGCCCCCCGCCCGCGGCTCGGCCGTAACAGCAGAGCCGACCCGCTGGCCAACCGGCCAGCCGGGTCGCGCCCAGGCAGGGTCGGGCCGGGTCGCACCGGCCGGGTCGGGTCGCGCCCAGTCGGGTCATACCTGGACTCGGGTCGGGTCGTCCCGGGGGGGGGGGTGGGTCGGGTCGGTATAGGCCAAGAACCCCGTTTTCGGACCTTTTTGGTCTTTTGCCTATATCTTGAGCGACGGGACTCTGATCGACGTGTCATCAGCGGAGATGCAATCCTTGGATCGAGACGGTCGTTTTGTTATATCGCAATCCTGATTTCGTAGTATTTGTGGTTTGTCCGGGTTGGTTCATACATGAAATCAACCGGTCTCTCGGAGTGGAAATGCTCATATCTTGAGTTACGGACATCTGATTGATGTGCCATCGACTTTTTTGGGTTCCTCTAAATGAAACGGATCTTTAGGCATATTCCGCCTGAGGTTTGGACGCAGCTGAAGTATGTTCGGGTTGGTTTTTCCTTAAAAACCAACCAGGCCCCTGGGACGAAAAAGCCAATAACTCTTAGACCGGGCGTCTGATTGACGTGCCATCAGTGACGTTGAGTTCCTGTTGACGATGCAGAACTTTTGGATACATCAACTCTGGACTATGTTTCAGTTGATGTATCAGCCTCTCGGCTCGTGGAACGGACCCTCCAAAACAAGCTTGCTGTGTGCGGGAACCCTAGAGCTGGTTGTGACTGCGACGATGACGACTGTGCAGAGATCCTCAGTGGAATCGATGACAACTACAACACTCAGCGATCCAACATGGATCAGTGCTACAGATCATGTGTGGGTCTGCTCCTGTGTGGGTCAGCACTCAGTGGTTTTGTGTGGGTCAGTGCCTACAGATCCTGTGTGGGTCTGATCCTGTGTGGGTCTTTGCGGGGGTTAGTTACCTATCGATCCTATGTGGGTCAGATCCTTTGTGGGTCATTGCGGGGGTTAGTACCTATCGATCCTTTGTGGGTCCGCTGACTTAGATGAATCAATGGAAATATCTGATCATCTCTATCATCTTACGAAGAAGTATAACTGTGTTAGCTGGATCCTGTTTGCTTTCCTATGTGGATTGTGTTGTGCTATCCTATGTGGATTTACGTTTTAATTTCCTGTGTGGACTGTGTTGTACTTGAGCTCAGATGTTACTTCGTGATTGTATCTTTCCTTTGTGGTTTATCCTTTGTGGATTTTGGGAGACCTTCGGGGGTCTCGGGGTCCCTACTGAGTAGATTATACTCACCCCTACATGGGCTATGCCCGCACTACATTGTGTTGGTTGCAGACGACAGACAGCACTGATCGGGTTGGAGGCTTGCGGAGCAGGACGGTACCTGGAGGTGGACCACTGGGCGAGACGTATTCGGAGCGGACGGCTGGACCCGAGGAGCTGTGGAGGCTATCTATACTCACCCTTCAGGTGGGACTTCTTGTAGACGACTCGATGCTGCGGCTTTACATTCAGTTGTTGGTTTCCCTTTCTAGTTGTACTTTACATTCAGTTTGGGTTCGTATACTAGCCCACTTACTTTTCTGCACTTACTGATGTACTCAGTTTTTACTTAGTGTTTACTTCTTCTAGCTTGCTCTGTGGTGTTTGTGGATTACTTTACAAAGTAAATGCCTTCCCTTTTTACTGAGATTTATGCCATGGTGCTAGTCGCCAGCCCCTGGCCTATGGAAGGCGGGCTTGGGGTAGTCATGACACGGGCCTGGAGGATGGGTCGTGACAAATTGGTATCAGAGGAGTTCAGTTCTACCACAGAACATTGGAATCTGATCTTTTTCTATGTGAAGAAATAGTGTTAAGCATATTGGGTGAGGTTATCAGTTCAGGGAGTCCAGTGTTGGTGCGGCGGCCGATGTATCCATACGCCAGGACCCTGACATCTGATTTCTGACTTAATGCACGAAAACATTGATTACTTGTGTGTTTCACGTTTTCTTTGTGATTATTTGTGTCAGCTCACCAGGTATACTGTTCTGACCGTGGTGCACCTATTTCCTTTTCATGATTTCCCCACGATGGAAGCTAGCTAGGGTTACGAGTGTTGAGCGTGACGACAACCCACCGAGCGATGAGGCCTCGGTGCAGGGCCCTTTGACAGCTGAGGCACCAGCAGTACCTCTACCCGTCGAGCCACTGATGCTTCCAGCCCCAGGCGATGACGATGCACGTCGCCTTAGTGCACTTCATGATTTCCAGCACCATTAACCGCCCAGGTTCCGCAGGGAGACGGGCCCCCAGGCAGCCAAGGAATGGCTGGAGGCAGTGGTACGATTTTTCCTGTTGGTGGGGACACCAGCAGACCTCATGGTGATCCTCGCAGTGAGCCTACTTCACTCGGTAGTGGGCGGATGGTTGAGCTTGATGCTCCAGGTGCATGATGAGGCATCTCTTCTCTGGACATACATTGAGAGCCTCTTATTCTCAGAGTTCGTCACGGACACCCTCCGTGCGGTACGCATCCAGGAGCTTCTTCAGCTGCGGCATGGCAGCTTGACGGTCGCATAGTACTCGGCGATATTTATCGATCTCTCGCGCTACTCGACATACATGGTACGGGACCCATTCTTATGGGCTCGGACCTTTGAGCAGGGATTGAGACATGAGATCAGGGCATTGCTGATCTCCCTTAGCATCCCGACTCAGGCATCCGTACTGGAGCGAGCCCTTTTGATTGAGAGCTTTCTTGCTGAGTCTACACCAGCGGCAAGACCCACTGCAGGGTGACATGTAGCGAAGTCTTCTGTAGCAGGAAGTCGACGGATGAATCATGGGTCCAAGCAGACCAGACCCTCAGGAAGACGACCTCTTGACATGGTCTCAGTAGTGTGGGGAACTCAGCGCGGTGCCAGTCTTTCGAGAGGCAGGTAGTGCTACACATGCGGTGGGCAGGGCCACATGGCGTGTGACTGCCCGACCCAACGTGCCGAAGAGAAGTAGACAGTTGAGGGGCCACCCAGGAAGACGCATAGGGTCGAACGTGGACGTCCGTAGGGAGTAGGTGGATGAGGTAGAGGAGCTGGCCGAGCGGTAGGTGGTGGGTGATGCTTTGAGGCTCTACAACCACCACCACAAGGAGGTCCACCCCGACCACCGGGAGCTGGAGATAAGAGACAGGCACAACTCCAGGCAGTGGAGGCCTATGACCACGGCGCGCCCGAGATGATTTGAGGTACTATCTGTGTCTATTCCACCCTTGATTCAGTTCTTATAGACATAGGAGCGAATGAATCTTTCATAACTGCTGCCCTTGTTCGGAGCTCGGAGATTCCGACAGAGCCATTGGCTCGATCCTTACGGCAGGAGACTCCTAAAGGAGCAGACTCGACGATTACGCACTGGTGCCGTCAGTGTGAGCTTACTCTAGGAGGTGAGAGCTTCGGCTGTGATCTTCTTGTAGTGGCGTCGAGGCCTTACGATGTCATCATGGTCATGTATTAGATATATACAGTCCATGCACAGATTGACTGTTTTAGGAGTGAGGTGCAATGTGTACGCACCGATGGGAGCAGGTTCACCTTCACCGGTGAGAAGGGAGCCTTCACAGCACAGGATGGACTTCTGCAGAAGAGAGGACAACCCATCACTTATCAGTTGGATATCCTCATCCTAGGAGTAGTTGACATGCGGAGTCCTAGTTTTCCTGCAGTGGTGGATCATTATGCAGACGTCTTTCCCAACGACGTTCCAGGACTACCTCCTCACAGAGAGGTAGACTTCTATATTGATATGTACCCTGTGATAGACCCGATATCGACTCCAGCATATCAGATGGCTCTCGCAGAGCTTCAAGAGCTACAGGTACAGTTGGAGGACTTTTAGGGAAAGGGTTTCATCAGACCCAATGTTTCACCATGGGCTTCCCCGATACTGTTCGCCAAGAACGCGGACGGGAGCTTGCGACTTTGTGTCGACTATCATATCCTGAACCAGGTGATAGTGAGGAACAAGTATCCACTACCGAGGATTGATGACCTCTTCGATCAGCTCAAGGGAGCACGGTGGTTCTCGATGATAGACCTCAGGTCAGGCTATCATCATCTCAGAGTTCGGGATGAGTACGTGCAGAAGACGGCCTTCAGATGTCGGTATGGCCACTATGAGTTCTTTGTTATGCCCTTCGGCATATCCAATGCTCCAACAGTGTTCATGAGCCTCATGAACAGGATCATTCAGCCATACCTCGATCGATTTGTCGTGGTCTTCATCGATGACATTATGATATACTCGACGACTAAGGAGGAGCACGCCCACCACTTGCGTGTTGTACTAGACACACTCCGAGAGCACCAGCTTTATGGAAAGCTCTCGAAGTGTCGGTTATAGATACGTGAGGTCCAATTCTTGGGACACATCATCTCTGAGGCGGGAGTTGTGGTGGATCCTGCGAAGATCGAGGCAGTGCTAGCTTGGGAGCCACCTAGGAGCGTGACGGAGGTGCGGAGTTTCTTGGGACTAGATGGATAAAACCGGAGATTTGTGCCAGACTTCTCCAGATTTGCAGCACCACTATCTTCTTTGACGAAGAAGGAGAAACCCTTTGTGTGGTCAGACAGATGTCCGCAGAGCTACTAGGAGGTGAGACAGAGATTGACCAGCGCACCTATCTTGAGGTTTCCTGAGGAGGGATTAGGGTACATAGTCTATTGTGATGCATTAGGGACTGGACTCAGATGTGTCCTGATGCAGGAGAAGGCCGTCTTCGCCTATGGATCACGTCAGTTGAGGCTGAATTAGCAGAACTATGCTACCCATGACCTGGAGTTAGTAGCAGTGGTCTTCGCTCTGAAGACATGGTGACACTACCTGATGGGCGATCGATTTACTGTCTTTTCTGACCATCAGAGTCTCAAGTAAATCTTCTCTCAGAAGGACCTGAACCTCAGACAACGACGATGGATCGAGTTCCTCCAGGACTATGACATTGTGATAGTCTATAATCTTAGGAAGGGGAACGTAGTAGCCGATGCTCTCAGCAGGAGGACGAGCATTCAACTACTTGAGGAGGCGATAAAGCAGCTAGCCTCTTTGTAGATATTCTTCGTGGATAGGGATGGAGAAACCTTCCTTCAGTCTCTCATAGTCACCCCTCCACTACTACAGCAGGTCAGAGAGGCACAACATGGGGACGTTGACTGTGAGACGCCGTGTGCACAGATATCCTCAGGACAGGAACCAGATGGTTTTTCCTTTGGAGTAGTGCACGAAGACCTTTTCAGAGGACGTACCTTGGTACCAGTTGCTTAATGGGAGGAGGTGCTGAGAGAGTTTCACACTTCTCCCTTGGCGGTACATCTTGGAGTGGCGAAGATGTACCAGGAGCTCAAACGACAGCACTGGTGGACGGGCATGAAAAAGGTTGTGGCGGAGTTTGTTTCTCGATGTCTCACCTGCCAGCAGGTGAAGGCAGAGAATCAGGTACTTGCAGGCATGGTACAACCCTTGGAGGTCCCCGAGTGGATGTGGGATGGGGTATCTATGGACTTCGTGACTGGACTTCCACGCACTTCTAGTGGTCATGAATTCATTTGGGTGATTGTCAACCGACTCACCAAGACAGCTCACTTCTTACCCATCAGAGAGCAGGGCTCAGTGGAGAGCTTGGGACGTATCTACATTCAAGAGATTATATGGCTTCACGGTATGCCATCAACTATCGTCTCCGATCGAGATGCTCGCTTTACTTCCCGACATTGGAAGGGGTTGTAGGAGGCGTTCGGGATGCAGATACGTCTGAGCACATCCTTTCACCCTCATATGGATAGTCAGACAGAGAGGACCATTCAGACACTCGAGGACATCCTCCGCACATGTTTCCTCTACTTTGGTCATAGCTGGGAGGACCACCTACCCTTGGTGGAGTTTGCGTACAACAACAGCTACCACTCCACCATCGGAATGGCACCATACGAGGCGTTGTATGGCCGACCTTGCAGATCTCCTTTGTGTTGGACATACCCTGGGGAGTCAACACTCGTGGGACCAGAGATGGTCCAGGCCATGACAGAGAAGTTACAGGTCATCCAGGAGCGGATGAGGATAGCTCAGAGCTAGCAGAAGTCCTATGCTGATAGGACGCGGAGGCCACTAGAGTTCGAGGATGGCGACCACGCCTTCTTGCGTGTCTCACCTCGACGTGGATTATGGAGATTTGGCCGAGGTGGAAAGTTGTCTCCACACTTCAACGGAACGTTCCAGGTCCTCAGAAGGATTGGAGAGGTAGCATATCGTCTGACTCTACCACCTCAGTAGCACCGGGTGCATGACGTCTTTCACGTATCTCAGCTGAGAAGATACGTGCACGGCCCGACGCATATCATCGACCATGTGGAGTAGGACGTTGATGATGGGGTGACTCTTGTGGACGTCCTTGTGGAGATTGATGATCGATAGGAGCGGGTCCTATGTGGATGGTCGATTCCTCGAGTTCGCATCAGATGGAAGCACGGGAACCTCCAGGAGAGCACTTGGGAGTGGGAGGCTTAGATGCGTGCTCAGTACCCACTTTTGTTTCCCTAGTTTATGATGTATCTTTACGGGGATGTAAAGCCCTCAGGTGGGAGTGATGTATAGCCCCGTAAAATTCAAGGAAATTTTTTTCTTAATTTTCTTTTGAATTTTACAAGAATGCAGTTTCTGACGGCACCGGATTCTGAGGCCCGGTGTGCCGGGAATCATTTTCCGAAGTTTGGCTCGGGTACGTTCAGTGAACGAATGAGCGGGTTTTTCTAACTTCTGAACTGGTGCTAGGAATCAAATTCCGAGGGCACTGATGGAATCGCAACACCGATATTTTCTTAGAAATGCCTTTTCTGGAGTTTTGTTTGCTCGGGTGTGGTTTTTAATTTTTTGGGTTAAGTTAAGAAAATAAAATAAAGTGTTGCGACAACTTTATTTTATTTCACTTAAAGCCACTTAAATCCACTGAATCTGAGTGCGAAGCAGATAGGGTAGAACCCAAAATATCCTACCGTCTTGGTAGGATATTTGTGAGGTGGGACCCACAGGAGCCCCACCGTTTATTTTCCTCTATGTAACGCACCTGCGAATACTCCTCTTTAATGAAAGTCAACTGGTGCGTTTTCTAAAACTCTTAATGCTCTTATTAATTGGATAGTTAAGAAGTTACCATTAATTCAACGAATTAATGGTTCGTTTAATAACTTTTTTTTCAAATTGTTGGCATGTTAATAAAATAAGACCAACACACGTTTTGCTTGTGGGTGACATGAAGAGAGGATTGACATAATCTCTAAGCTCTTCATCCTCCTTCACGAAGAACGTGAAGAACACGAAGAATGTGAAAAACGCCGAACCCTCGGAGATCGATGATGCGACGCCATGTACCGCGATGCTGACGATTCTCCTTCCGCGACGTTCTTCCGCGATGATCCTTCCCCACGAAAATCTATGATCATCAACCGATTGAGTTAGGGGATTACGGTTCTCTAATTTCGTTGTGGTTTTATCCTCAACATGGATTTAAATTCGTGAAATTAAATCTGTGTGTTTTTTTAACCCTCGGAGATCATCGACGCGGCGCCGTGTACCACGACGACGCGACGCCACTTCCACGACGCGACGATCCTCTCCTTCTACGATGGTCAATTCCGCGACGAACTCACGTCTGACGGCAACGGCGAGGTAGGGGTTTGATTCTTTTAAATATTTGTGATTTATACCCGCGGCATTGATTAAATAATTGTTGTGAGTTTTAAAACCGCTAACACGGTGGGTGCGTACCAACGAACGAGTCTGAACCCACCGCCCCTTTAGTTCTTGGTGTGCGAGATGACGGACGTCGACAAAGCAGGTCGCGGCTTCCTCACGCGAGCAGTGCGCCCCCTGCCCGCGGCTCGTCCGTAACAGCCGAGCCGACCCGCTGGCCAACCGGCCAGCCAGGTCGCGCCCAGGGTGGGCCGGGTGGGGTCACGCCAGCCGGGCCGGGTCGCCGGGTCGGACCGAGACTCGGGTCGGGTCGACCCGGTTCAAGACGACCCGGGGGGGTGGGTTGGGCTGGGTCTGTCCGGGCCAAGACCCCCGTTTTCAGACCTTTTCGTCTTTTGCTCGTATCTTGAGATACGGGTCTCTGATCGATGCGCCGTCAGCGGTGATGCAATCCTTGGATCGAGATGGGCGTTTCGGTATACCACACTCAAGGTTTCGGAGTACTTTGTGTTTGGCAGGGTTGGTTCATACACGAAACCAACTGGGCCCTCAGAGCGGAAATGCTCATATCTTGAGCTACGAACGTCCGATTGACGTGCCGTCGACTTTTTTGGGTTCCCCTAAGTGAAACGGATTTTTTGGCATACTCCGCCCGAGGTTTGGACGTAGGTGGAGTATGGTCGGGTTGGTTTTGCCTTAAAAACCAACCGGGCCCCTGGGACGAAAAAGCCAATAACTCTCATATCGTGCGTCCGATTGACGCGCCGTCTGCGACGTTGAGTTTCAGTTGACGATACAGAACTTTTGGATATATCAACTCTGGACTATGTGTCAGTTGATGTATCAGACTCTCGGCTCGTGGAGCGGACCATCCTGAACGAGCTTTCTGTGTGCGGGAACCCTAGAGCAGGCTGTGACTGCGACGACGACGAGTGTGCAGAGATCCTCAGTGGATTCGACGACGACTACAACACTCAGCGATCCTACGTGGTTCAGTGCTACAGATCCTGGGTGGGTCCGATCCTCTATGGGTCAGCGCTCAGCGGTCCAGCGTGGGCCAGTGCCTATAGATCCTGTCTGGGTCAGATCCAGTGTGCGTCTTTGCGGGGGTTAGTTACCTATCGATCCTGTGTGTGTCAGATCCTTTGTGGGTCATTGCGGGGGTTAGAACCTACCGATCCTGTGTGGGTCCAACGGCTTAGATGAATCAGTGGCAATATCTGATCATCTCTATCGTCATACGATTAAATATACCTGTGTGAGCTGGATCCTGTTTTCTTTCCTATGTGGATTGTGTTGTGCTATCCTGTGTGGATTTACGTTTTTCTTTCCTATGTGGACTAAGTTGTACTTGAGCTCGGATATTGGAGCCGAACATGAATTTTTGACTGAGGTATATGTATGGGAATATACCTAAGCAGTGTCGGATGTTACTTCGTGATTGTATCTTTCCTTTGTAGTTTATCCTTTGTGGATTCTGGGAGACCTTAGGGGGTCTTGGGGTCCCTAATGTGTACCTTATACTCACCCCTACACGGGCTATGCCCGCACGACGTTGTGTTGGTTGCAGACGATGGACATGGCGGATCGGGGTGGAGGCTTGCGAAGCAGGACGGTACCTAGAGGTGGACCACTGGGTGAGACGTACTCGGAGCGGACGGCTAGACCCGAGGAGCTGTGGAGGCTATCTGTACTCACCCTTCAGGTGGGACTTCCTGTGGACGACTCAACACTGCAGCTTTACTTTCAGTTGTTGTTTTCCCTTTCGAGTTGTACTTTTCTTTCAGTTTGGGTTTGAATACTGGTCCACTTACTTTTCCGCACTTACTGATGTACTCAATTTTTACTTAGTGTTTACTTCTGCTTGTTTTTTCGGTGGTATTTTTGGTTTACTTTACAAAGTCAATGCCTTCCCTTTTTACCGGGATTTACGCCTTGGTTCTAGTCGCCAGCCCCTGGCCTATGGAAGGCGGGCTTGGGGTAGTCACGACACAGGCCCCGAG
Source organism: Viscum album (assembly GCA_963277665.1). Lineage (NCBI taxonomy): Eukaryota > Viridiplantae > Streptophyta > Magnoliopsida > Santalales > Viscaceae > Viscum > Viscum album. Next base: position 2,014,598,091 of record OY728159.1, read on the forward strand.
GACGGGTCGTGACAAATTGGTATCAGAGGAGTTCGGTCCTACGACAGAACTTGGGCTCTGATATTTATCTATGTGAAGAAATAGTGTTAAGCATATTGGGAGTGGTTATCAGTTCAGGGAGTCCAGTGTTGGTGCAGTGGCCGACGTATCCGTACACCAGGACCCTGACTTTTGATTTCTGACTTAATGCATGAAAACATTGATTGCTTGTGTGTTTCAAGTTTTTTTTGTGATTACATTGTGTCAGCTCACCAGGTATACTTTTCTGACCATGGTGCAACTTTATCCTTTTTAGGATGGCCCCACGACGGCAGCTAGCTAGGGTTCCAAGAGTTAAGTATGACGACAGCCCACCGAGTGACGAGGCCTCAATGTAGGGCCCTTTGACAGCTGAGGCACCGACAGTACCTCTACCCGCTGAGCCACCGATGCTTCCAGCCCCAGCCGTTGACGATGCACGTCGCCTAAGTGCACTACATAACTTCCAACGCCAGCGACCGCCAAGGTTCCATGAGGATACGGACCCCCAGGCAGCCGAGGATTGGCTGGAGGTAGTGGTACGAGTTTTCCGGTTAGTGAGGACACTAGCAGACCTCATGGTGATCCTCGCAGCGAGCCTACTGCACGCGGCAGCGGGCCAATGGTGGAGATTGATTCTCTAGGTGCATGATGAGGCATATCTTCGCTAGACAGACATTGAGATCCTCTTCTGCTCAAAGTGCGTCTCGGCCACCCTCCGTGCGGTATGCATCCAGGATCTTCTTCAGCTGCAGCAGGGCAGCCTGACGGTGGCACAATACTTGGCGAGATTTACCGATCTCTCGTGCTACTCGACAGACATGGTATGAGACCCATTCTTCCAGGCCTAGACCATTTACCAGGGATTGAGGCATGAGATCAGGGAATTTTTGATCTCCCTCAGCATCCCGACTTAGGCAGGAGTACTGGAGCGAGCCCTTTTGATCGAGAGATTTCATGCTGAGTCTACACAAGCGGCGAGACACACCGTAGGGCGGCATGTAGCAGAGTATTCTGCAGCAGGCAGTCGATGGATGACTCATGGGTCCAGGCATACTAGACCCTTAGGCAGGCGACCTCAGGACACGGGCTCACCAGTGCGGGGCACTCAGCACGGAGCCAGTCTTTCGAGAGGCAGGCAGTGCTACACATGCGACGGGCAGGGCCACATGGCTCGTGACTGCTCGACCCACCATGTCGAGGAGCAGAAGACGTTTGAGGGGCCACCAAGGCAGAGGCAGAGGGTCGACCGTGGCGGTCCGCAGGGAGCAGGAAGACGAGGCAGAGGAGCTGGCCAAGCGGCAGGTGGTGGGAGACGCTTTGAGGCTCTACCACCACCACCACTAGGAGGTCCACCCTAACCACCGGGAGCTGGCAGGAAGAGACAAGTACAGCTCCAGGCAACGGAGGCCTATGACCACGGCGCACCCGAGATTATTCAAGGTACTATTTGTGTCTATTCCACCCTTGCTGCATTTCTTATAGACACAGGAGCGAGTCACTCTTTCATAGCCACTGCCCTTGTTTGGAGCTCGGAGATCCCGACAGAGCTGTTGGCTCGATCCTTACGGCTAGAAAATCCTATAGGAGCAGACTCAATGATTACGCCCTGGTGTCGGTAGTGTGAGCTTACTCTAGGAGGTGAGAGATTTGGTTGGGATCTTCTTGTAGCGGCGTCGAGGACTTATCACGTCATCTAGGGCATGGATTGGTTATCTACAGTCCATGCACAGATTTACTGTTTTAGGCGCAAGGTGCGATGTGTATGAACCGACGAGAGCAGGTTCACCTTCACCGGCGAGATGGGAGCCTTCGCTGCATAGGATGGACTTACGTAGAGGAGAGGACAACCCATCACTCATCAGTTGGCTAGCCTCATCGTAGGAGCAGATGATGGGCAGAGTCCTAGTTTTCTTGTAGTGGTGGATCAGTATGCGGACGTCTTTCCCAACGAAGTTCCAGGACTACCTCCTCAAAGAGAGGTAGACATATATATTGATTTGTACCCCGGGACATCCCCGATATCTACTCCTGCATATCGGATGGCTCCTGTCGATCTTTGAGAGCTATGGGTACAGTCAGAGGACTTGCGGGGCAAGGGTTTCATCAGACCCAGTGTTTCACCCTGGGCTTCCCCGATATTGTTCTCCAAGAAGGAGGACGGGAGCATACGACTTTGTGTCGACTATCGTCGCCTGAACCAGGTGATTGTGAGGAACAAGTATCCGCTATCGTGGATTGAATACCTCTTCAATCAGCTCAAAGGAGCACGGTGGTTCTCTAGGATAGACCTCAGGTCTGGCTATCATCAGCTCATAGTTCGGGAAGAGGGCGTGTAGAAGACGGCCTTTAGATGTCGGTATGGCCACTATGAGTTCTTGGTTATTCCCTTCGTCATAACCAATGCTCCATTGGTGTTCAGGGGCCTCATGAACAGGATCTTTCAGCCATACCTCGATGAATTTGTCGTGGTCTTCATCGACGACATTTTGATATACTCGACGACTGAATAGAAGCATGCCTACCACTTGTGTGTCATTATAGAAACACTCCAAGAGCACCAGCTTTACGGAAAGCTCTCGAAGTGTCAGTTCTGGATACGTGAGGTCCACTTCTTGGGAGACGTCATCTCTGAGGTGGGAGTTGCAGTGGATCCTGCGAAGATCGAGACAATGCTAGCTTTGGAGCCACCCAGGAGCGTGACGGAGGTGCGGAGTTTCTTGGGACTAGCTGGATACTACCGAAGATTTGTGACAGACTTCTCCAGAGTTGCAACACCACTATCTTCTTTGATGAAGAATGGGAAACCCATTGTGTGGTCAGACAGATGTCAGTAGAGCTTCCAGGAGCTGAGATAGAGATTGACCAGAGCACCTATCTTGAGGTTGCCTGAGGGGGGAATAGGCTACTTAGTCTACTGAGATGCATTAGGGACCAGACTCAGATGTGTCCTGATGCCGGAGCGGGCTGTGATCACATATGGATCACGTTAGTTGAGGCCTCATGAGTAGAACTACGCTACCCAAGACTTGGAGTTAGCAATAGTGGTCTTCGCTCTGAAGACATGGCAACACTACCTGATAGGCGAGGGCTTTACAGTCTTTTCTGACCATCAGAGTCTCAGGTACATATTCACTTAGAAGGACCTGAACCTGAGACAGCAGTGATAGCTCTAGTTCCTCCAGGAATATGACTTTGAGATAGTCTATACTCCTGGGAAGGGGAACATAGTAGCCGATGCTCTCATCAGGAGGACGGGCATTCAGCTACCTGAGGAGGTGACATAGCAGCTAGCCTCTTTGCAGATATCCTTCATGGATAGGGATGGAGAATCCTTCCTTCAGTATCTCACAGTCACCCCTTCACTACTGCAGCAGGTCAGAGAGGCACATCATGGGGACGTTGACTGTGAGACGAGGCGTGAACAGATATTCTCAGGATAGGCACCTGATGGTTTCTCCTTTGGAGAAGAGCACGACGTCCTTTTCAGAGGACGTACCTTGGTACCAGTTGCTTTACAGTAGGAGGTGCTGAGTGTTTTTCACACTTCTCCCATGTCGGTACATCCTGGAGTGGTGAAGATGTACAAGGACCTCAGACGACTGCATTGGTGGTCGGGCATGAAGAAGGATGTGGCAGTGTTCGTTTCTCGATGTCTCACCTGCCAGCAGGTGAAGGTAGAGCATCATGTACCAGAAGGCATGGTACATCCCTTTGAGTTCCCCGAGTGGAAGTGGGACGGAATATCTATGGACTTCATGACTAGACTTCCACGCACTTCCAAAGGTCACAACTCCATTTGGGTGATTGTTTACCGACTCACCAAGTAGGCTCACTTATTACCCATCAGAGAGCAGGGCTCAGTAGAGAGCTTGGGACGTCTCTACGTTCAGGAGATTGTACAGCTTCATGGCGTGACATCATCTATCATCTCTGATCGAGATTATCGCCTTACTTCCCGCCTTTGGAAGGGGTTTCCAGAGGCGTTCGGGATGCAGCTACGTCTGGGCACAACCTTTCACCCTCAGACGAATGGTCATATGGAGAGGACTATTCAGACACTCGAGGACATTCTCCATGCATGTGTCCTCAACTTTGGTCGCAGCTAGGAGGACCTCATACCCTTGGTGGAGTTTGCGTACAACAACAACTACCACTCCTCCATAGGGATGGCACCGTACGAGGCGTTGAACGACCAACCTTATAGATCTCCTTTGTGCTGGACAGACCCTATGGAGTCAGTACTCGTGGGATCGGAGATGGTTCAGGCCACGACAGAGAAGGTCCAGGTCATCGAGGAGTGGATGATGACAGAATAGATCCGGTAGAAGTCCTATGCTGACCGGAGGCGGAGGCCACTAGAGTTCGAGGATGGTGACCATGTCCTCTTGCATGTCTCACCTCGACCTGTATTACGGAGATTTAGCCGAGGTGAAAATTTTGTCCACGCTTCATCAGACCATTCCATGTTCCCACCAGGATTGGCGAGGTAGCTTATCGCTGGGCTCTACCACCTCAGTTGCACCGGGTGCACGACGTCTTTCACATATCTAAGCTGAGGAGATACGTGCATGACCCGACACATATCATTGACCATGGGGAGCTTGACGTTGATTATGGGGAGACTTTTGCGGAGGTCCCGGTGGAGATCGAGGATTGAAAAGGGCGGGTCCTACGTGGACAGTCGATTCCTCTAGTGCGCATCAGATGGCAGCACGGGAACCTCCAGGAGAGCACTTGGGAGAGGGAGGCTCAGATGCATGCTCAGTACCCACTTTTGTTTCACTAGTTTATGATGTATCTTTACGGGGATGTAAAACCCTAAGGTGGGAGTGATGTAAAGACTCGTAAAATTAAAGGAAATTTTTTTCTTAATTTTTTTTGGAATTTTACAAGAATGTTGTTTTTGACGGCACCTGATTTCGAGGCACGTTGTGCCCGAAATCATTTTCCGAAGTTTGGCTCGGGTGAACGAGCGAGTTTTTATTACTTCTGAACCTGTGATCGAAATCTAATTCCGAGGGCACCATTGGAATCTAAATGTCGTTATTTTCTTAGAAGCACCTTTTAGGGAGTTGTGTTTGCTCGGGTGCGGTTTTTAATTTTTGGGGATAAGTTAAGAAAATAAAATAAAGTGTTGCAACAACTTTATTTTATTTCACTTAAAGCCACTTAAACCCACTTAATGCCACTTAAAGACACTTAAAGCCACTTAAAGACACTTAATCTAAGATGTAATGGATAGGGTGGAACCCAAAATATCCTACCCTATTGGTAGGATATTTCTGAGTTGGGGCCCGCACAATCCCCACCGTTTCTTTTCCTCTAAGTAACGCACCCTCGAAAACTCCTCTTTAATGAAAGTCAACTGGTGCGTTTTCTAAAACTCTTAACGATTCTATTAATTGGACAGTTAATACATTACCATTAATTCACTGAATTAATGGTTTGTTTGTTAACTTGTTTTTGAAATTGTTGGCTTGCTAATAAAATAAGACCAACACACTTTTTTCTTGTGGGTGACTTGTTGACAGGATTGACAGAATCTCTAAGCTCTTCATCCTCCTTCGCCAAGAACGTGAAGAACGCGAAAACGCGAAGAACGCGAAGAACACCAAACCCTCTGAGATCGACAACACGTCGTCGTGCACCACTATGCCGATGATTCTCCTTCTGCGACATTCTTCCGCGACGATCATTCCCCACGACAATCTCCGATCATCAACTGATTGAGGTAGGGGATTACGGTTCTCTAATTTCATTGTGGTTTTATCCCTAACATGGATTTAAATTCCTGAAATTAAATCTGTGTGTTTTCTTTAACCCTCAGAGTTCGTCAACGCGACGTCGTGTACCGCGACGACGCGACGCGGCGATCCTTTCCTTCCACGGCGGTCAATTTCTCGATGAACTCACGTCTGACGGCAATGATGAGGTAGGGGTTTGATTCTTTTAAATCTTTGTGATTTATACCCACGAAGTTGATTAAATAATTGTTGTGAGTTTTAAAACCGCTAATGCGGTGGGTGCGGACCAACGAACGAGTCCAAACCCACCGCCCCTTTCGTTCTTGGTGTGCGAAACGATGGACGTCGACAAAGCAGGACGCACGGATGACGCAGGGTCCTCGCAAGGAAGAACAGACCGTGAGAGGACCTTCGGCGAAGACGGCATAATTTTCCAACCACCAAAACTCGTCCTGTGGTCCGCGGAGCAAACTGTAGGTGCGCCGTCATGGAGACCCACCCTGGCTAAAGCCGCGGCGGTGGGTCGGTCGTCCCGCGACCGCACGGGACATGCAGAGGAGAACATGATGCGGCTGGCTGCAGCGTCCGCTGGCAAGGGCGGCCCCACGTGGGGCCGCGGCTTCCTCACGCGGGGGTAGCCCCCCCCCCCCCACCCGCGGCTCGGCCGTAACAGCCGAGCCGACCTGGTGGCCAACCGGCCAGCCGGGTCATGCCCTGGCCTGGCCGAGCCGGATCGCGCCGGCCGGGTCGGGTCGACCCGGTTCGGGTTGACCCGGGGGGGGGGGGTTGGACCGGGTCGGTCTGGGCCAAGACCCCCGTTTTCGGACCTTTTTTGTCTTTTGCCCGTATCTTGAGCTACGGGCCTCCGATCGATGCGCCGTCAGCAGCGATGCAATCCTTGGATCGAGACGGTCGTTTCAGTATATCACTCTCAAGGTTTCGGAGTACATTGGGTTCGGCCGGGTTTGTTCGTACACAAAACCAACCGCGCCCACGGAGCGGAAACACTCATATCTTGAGCTACGAACGTCCGATTGACGTGTCGTCGACTTTTTTGAGATCCTTTAAGTGAAACGGACCTTTTGGCATACTCCGCCCGAGGATTGGACGCAGATGGAGTACGGTCGGGATGGTTTTTCCTTAAAACCCAACCGGACCCCTAGGACGAAAAAAGCAATAACTCTCAGACCGGGCGTCCGATTGACGCGCCCTCTGCGACGTTCAGTTCCTGTTGACGATACAGAACTTTTGGATACATCAACTCTGGAATATGTGTCAGTTGATGTATCAGCCTCTCATCTCGTGGAGCAGACCCTCCCGAACGAGCTTGCTGTGTTCGGGAACCCTAGAGCTGGCTGCGACTGTGATGACGACGACTGTGCAGAGATCCTCAGTGGATTCGGCGACGACTACAACACACAGCGATCCTGTGTGGATCAGTGCTACAGATCCTGTGTCAGTTCGATCCTGTGTGGCTCAATGCTCAGCCTTCCTATGTGGGCCAGCGCCTACAGAACCTGTGTGGGTCCGATCCTGTGTGGGTCTTTGCGGGGGTTAGTTACCTATCGATCCAGTGTGGGTCAGATCCTTTTTGGGTCATTGCGGGGGTTAGTACCTATCGATCCCTTGTTTATCTGATGGATTAGATGAATTAGTGGCAACATCTGATCATCTCTATCATCTTACGAAGAAGTATACCTGTGTGAGCTATATCCTGTTTGCTTTCCTATGTGGATTGTGTTATTCTATCCTGTATGGATTTTTGTTTTGCTTTCCTATGTGGACTGGGTTTTACATGAGCTCGGATGTTGGTGCCGAACAAGAATTGACGACTTAGGTATATGTATGGGATTATACCTAAGCAGTGTCGGATGTTACTTCGTGATTGTATCTTTCCTTGGTGGTTTATCCTTTCTGGATTCTGGGAGACTTTAACGGGTCTCAGGGTCCCTACTGAGTAGCTTATACTCACCCCTGCACGGGCTATGCCCGCACTACGTTGTGTTGGTTGCAAACGACGGACAACATTGATCGGGGTGGAGGCTTGCGGAGCAGGACGGTACCTGGAGGTGGACCCCTGGGCGAGACGTACTCAGAGCAGACAACTGGACCCGATGACCTGTGGAGGCAATCTGTACTCACCCTTGAGGTTGGACTTCCAATAGACAATTCGACGCTGCGACTTTACATTCAGTTGTTGTTTTCCCTTTTGAGTTGTACTTTACTTTTAGTTTTGGTTTGTATACTGGCCAACTTACTTTTCCACACTTACTGTTGTACTCAGTTTTTACTTATTTTTTACTTCTACATCCTTGATCTATGGTGTTTGTGGTTTACTTTACAAAGGAAATGCCTTCCCTTTTTACCGGAATTTACACCTTGGTTCTAGTCGCCAGCCCCTGGCCTATGGAAGGCAGGCTTGGGGTAGTCACGGCACGGGCCCCGAGGACGGTTTCTGAAATTACATATTATATATATAAATATTTATATATAGACACACCATTACATGAAAAGTATATTTAAATTATCAACACAAGAAAATAATATGAAATCTTTTTAAGATGATACATGAACATAATACGCCCTTACTTATCGTAAAGTGAAAATCAATAAATAAAATATCTCTCTTTCTTGATTTTCTAGAAATAGGAAAACTATATTCTTATACTACTCTAGAACCTATCACACTTCAAATTATAACTCTTATTCTTTACTAAACACCAAAATAAAGGGTCCTTATATAACATTGAATCTATTGAATGTGTATATATATATATGTAAGTTGTATTTTTCTGGGTTATACTTTCAATATAAATGGTGCATTGTTGTTTCCTTCCCTTTAAAAATGATATCTAAATATATTTTTATATTCTATCAATAGGTATAATATGGATGAAACCAAAAATTTAAAATTATTATAAATTCATTGATTGTGTGTATTTTATTACATTTTTAGATTTATCTTTAATACGATTCTTTAAGAAATGTCGATCCACAATATTACAGATAACCATCCCAAACCCATCAATTTTGTTGAGTAAAGTGTTTATCATTTAAAACAAGAATAACCACTTTGTCTAATAGGGATAATAGATGATGATTGAGGTTGAGAAAACAAAAAAAATGAACCCCATGATGTTTCTAATGAAATAAAGATTAATTAACAATAAAATTATTCAAGGAGTTGGTTCTCTAAATAAATTTTGACACCAAAAAAATAAACATATCTACAAATATATTTACAAGGGAAAATGATTAATAATATGTCACATCTCTTCCATGTGTGAAACCATTTTGATCCACACTTAGAAAGAAGCCTCTTTTGATATTTCACCCTAACTATTATTGACCATTCGATTTAGAACACAACCAATAACAATACTCATTCGATCCCGAGCTCTCATCCATTCTCTATTACTGACCATCGATCCTTAAATAAATCCATCCAAGAGATCAATCTTCATAGATTTGAATATTCCCATACACTAAACCCACACAAATAATCGACTCATCAACATCAGATCCTTACTCTGTTTTTCATTTTTACGATTAGTTTCAAAATGAAAGCTACTTTTCTAAATTATCCCCTTCATCCATTTTTTCTTAATATTGTCAACTCATTTTGTAATAGTTATAATTATCAATATTATCAATTGTATCTACTTAAATATTCTTTATTTTTTTCATATATCATATATATTAAAAATATCATAATTTAATTTCTTTATAATAATATTATTTCTATAATTTATTATATTGTTATATAATTCAAAATTTTAGAAAACAAAAACACAATAGTTATAAAATATATTACTTTTTATGAATTATAAAATTTTAATTTTTTAAAATATTTTATAGTCATTAATTTATTTATTTTATAATTTTTATTATATATTATAGTATATATATTTTCATCCATATTAATGAAATATTTATATATACTTTTTTTAAATCAACATATAATATTTGTTATAATTACATTTTATTATTTCATATAAATTAATTATATTAATATTATTTTAACAATCAAATTTTTATACAAATAAAAATGTTTTTTCATTAAAATAATTATTTATAAAAATTAATAAAATACGTATATTTCTATTTAAAATTAAATATCTATTTTAGAATATATTAATTTATTTTAAAATATTATAATATAAAATATTAATGAAATATTTTTCTTGTAATATTATTTCCACATATTATTATATTTTTTTATTTATTCTACTTGATGATGTTTTATTTTTATTAAATAAAACTCTTTATTTTCAATTATCATAACATAGTTTTATTTAACTTAGAAAACAAGACAAATAATAATCTAAAATACTTGGTATGTCACATTCTCCCCTTCACTTTAATTTAATAACTCTCCAACAATTCATTCGTCATACATAACAAAATTATAAATCAACATCTATGAAAACAAAAAAGAAGAACTTCTATGAGAAGATAATTATATAGATGTTTTAAATAAAAATTCTTTGGAGAATCATTTTTTCCCTCAAATTATAATGTGTAATCTCTAATGTTTCCTAAACCTTAAATCTGATTCCAATTGTAATGACCCCAAACCCAAACATAAAGATACAGTAAAAAATGATGTCTGTTTTTTTGAAAAGTACTTCTTAATGACATAGAACATTTTACTATCATATGTTTTTTCAATTACAAATTTTAAAAAATCAGTGGAAAACTAATAAATTTTTTGAGTTGTGAAATAATAAAGTAACATATAAAATTTTCTTTTCATGTGGTAACTCTTTATTTATTCTAATAATCAAGAGACTTATCTAATATCTCGTAATCATTTTATTAGAAAATAGGTTAAGCATAATAACATAGAAAAGGGTTTTAAAAATTCTAATAAAAATAAATTTTAAATTATTTATATGAATATACATTTTTAACCATACCTTTGAAAATAGTATGATACATTGAAAATGATATAAAATTAATCAAGTTATTTTTCAGAAAACATTATGATCAATTAGGAAATAAAAATTACGGGTCCACATGATACATTGAAAGATGTTTGGTACTAAACATATTCCTAAGAGATTGATTCACTCCCCACTTCCCAATCATGTTTACAATGATAAGTTTTCTAATATTAAATAACTATTTTTTTCTTTATTTACTTATATATACAATTTTCAAAGGATTTTTTATTTTAAAAATGAGCCAACATATTAAGATATATATATATATATATATATATTCATGGAATGACATCTACTAGAATTATAAAAACCAAATATCATCACCATTATACACTGCCCAAATACTTGGAATGTTAATTGAAATGCATATATTAATATTTTTCTTAATAACTCATAAAATCCATTTTTATATTTCATACCCTAAAGGAATAATTTATTAAATGAACATCAAAATATATATAAATATATATTTTTGAGTGTGTTTGTGAATTATATGGAATAAAAAATCAATAATGTATGTCAATAATCATGATTTTGAATCACATGTATATGTAATGATATCATGAAATTACATGATTCTGTTACAGAAATTATGTTATTCCTATCCTTTGATTCTTGAATATAATATTACATTTATGATATGGTTCTCTCCTACATAAATAATCATAAATAATTTATTATTGAATGTTTTTAAAAATTAAAATAATACATTTATATATTAATGAATAACATGAAAATATGAAAATATTTTATAGAGGTGTGAATATGAAATAAGAAAAATATTATACATATATATACACATGATTAATATAAACATGGAATTTAGAAATACTATATATATATATATATACATAATTGCATGAAAAAAAATTAAAATTATATACCTAAAAAATTAATGTTATTTTTTTAAAAAAGAAATATAAATATAGTACACACTAACAAATAATAAATTTAAATAGAAAAATAAAATATCTATACTATTTGATTTTATGAAAATAAAAAACACCATCTTGCGCATCCTTAGACACTATCACATATCTTATTATAATTCGTAATCATTGATGAACACTAAATGAAAGGTCCCTTATATAACACAGATCCTACTGTATATATATATATATATATATATTTTAAATAGGTCTTGTTTCTTATTTAAAAATTAATGGTGATCATTTAAGGCTTTTCCAGTAAGGATGAAAATTAGAAAAAATTGATGTGATTACTACAATACATAAACAATGAAAAAAAACTAAACTAGATACAAATTCAATAAATGTGTTTATTTTTATAATTGTTTTACTATAAAATCATACAAAAAACTATCCAACGCACATTAAAATCACTAAAAATTGACACTCATTAAAAAATTATAACCAATATTTAAAATAGAGACAAAAAATAATTATCGGGGAAGAAAATCATTTCGAAAACACAAAAACATGGGTCTGATGATGAAATAAGAAATTATTATCCCAAAATCATAAAATAGGTTATACATGTAGATTGAGGCAACTACAAAAATAAATATACATTCAAATTAATTGGCATGATTACAATGATAAAGAGTAGATGTCACCTCTTTCTCATGCGACACCATTTCTATCCACATTTGAAAAATAAATATCTATTATTTTTTAACCCCAACTATGCTCATCAGTCTAAATTGGAACCCATTCATGGCTGATCCTCTATCTTCATGATTGATCTCTTACCTTATATCTATTGGTAATCGTCGACCTTTCATTGAATCCCTCTCCATGATCATCCTTCTTCAATTCATATCATCTCAAAGTCAAAACCAACACCAGCCCTCGACCCCTCAACTTCGTCTTCCCACTCGGTTCTTCAACTACCGACATTTGTCCCAAAATGAACCTCTAATGTCTAGATTATTCTATTTTTATGCAATTTTCATTTTTTTATTTCATCAATTCATTTTTTAAACATTTATTTTCGTTATCATCATTTGTAATTACATAAATAATCATAAAATGTTTTCCATAATTAATATTTAATGATAAAACATAATTTGATATATTAATTATAACAATATTTTTATAATATACTAAATTATTTTATAATTTAAAATTTTTCAAAACAATATTAATAATAATTATTAAATATATATCATTTTATTAATTGATATTTTTCACTTATAATCAAATATTTTATAATGATATAATCTTAATTATATAATATATTTATAAGATATATTTAAATGTATATATTCTTCTCTATATATACAATATATATATTCTACGTTATTAATATAAATTTATAATCTTTATTATTATTATTTTTATTACACGAAATGAAAATTTAATATATTAATTTTGTTTTACTTTTCAAATGTGTATACATCTAAATTAAAGGTGTTAATTGAAATTTTTAATCATTAAAATTTATTATTATAATTATACATGTTTTTTAAATTAAATCTTATTTTTGGAAAATAATAATTTATTTAAAAAATTTATAACCTAAAATTTTAAACATATATTTTTCTTGTAAATATATTTCATTATATTATTATATATTGTTAATTATTCTACTTAATCGTGTTTTCATTTGATTAATGAAAACTATTTTTTTCTTTTTTCATAACATCGATTTGTTTAACGTATAAGGTAAGATAAATAATATTTTAAAATTTACAGGTCATTTAAATGATATATAGAATGAAGTTCAACTATTGAAAAATATTAACCTCCATTGAGTTGATCAAATAATTCATCCATGTGACACAATGGGAACATGTACATTATCAAAACAAATTGGACTTACATATAATCAATGTAGAGAATCATCAATGCAACATTTCATTTTAATGACGAGAATAGGGGATCCTAATGATGAATCACTATGTAGTATAAATGCCTTTTCACACAACTATTGTACATTGTTCTTTAACATGAATAACTATACAATATCCATTAAAATAAATATTATTTTATATAGGTCTTTCATCTATTATTCATGTATTAGAAATAGTAACATAATATTCTAGTCGGTGTTAAGGTAATTTTTAGGATATAATATAATGTACACTTATACAATAGATACATCCTTAATTCAATCATTTTTTACATTCAATGATTTTGCCTATTGTTCCTCAGAATAAATATAATTCCTATTTCCTACTGTATTTAGTTCTAGATGTGAATCAAATAATAATTCCACCCCTATAATGATTATAAATTTTACATCTTCATTATGGATAACAATTTCATTCTTATGTTAATAATCATTTTTCATTTTCTTTCGAATTGAAAATCTATACTAAGGATTATATCAATATAAATCATAGTTATATTAATAATTTCCCTAAAAATAATATTTTTATTGGACATAATTGGAACTGACTGACATATCCATTTTATTGGGATATTTCCACTTGTATTATTGAAAAATAACTCCATTATCATGTTTCAAGGGAAATATAAAATTTCCATGGAAAAATGGATTATTTAAATGATTATGTTGGCCCATAATCATATAATTCACTGTATAAAATTTAGCATATGATTAAGTAACCTACCACAACATCATTGGAAACTTCAAGATAATCTTCTGTAATAACATAAACTTTTCCTTCTTTGCTTATCCTTTTTTCATGCGTGCTTCCATGTTTCATAGAATTTTCATCGAATAATTAGACATTTAAATATAATTAAAAAAATACAACATAATTAGTTTTTATTTTCTATTTCATTTATTAGCAGTAGAAAAGTTATTTAAACTCTTATAAAAAACTACCATTTCCTTCAATCATTTTCTAGGATATTTCATTATATAATTTTCACATGATAAGAATTATCATTGTTTATATCTTCTTAATTAATTATTTAACTTTATTATACTTCTCCTATAACATATAATTTAATTTATTTCTCATAATGATATATGATATAAAAACTCCCTTTCATTTTTGATGGAAATTATAACATTTTAAAATATGATAAAATGGTTTGTGAAACCATTTACCTTCAATTTTTTAAGGCCTTAAATGTAATAGCCAATCTTGATATATATAGTTAATATATAATGAAAATCTAACATGGATAATATTTTTATGGTAGAATCATACTCCAAAAAATTGTTCCTTCTATTTTATTGACCTAAAGATATTACTCTTCATTTCAGTTAGTTTCTCATGTGGGATATATTAAATGATAAATACATCGTAAAAAGATAGCCACTATATATTTCTTATTATTTATTACATCCAATAAATATTGATAAACAACTATCCTTGACCATCATCCCCTCTATGTCAATAAGATTCTAATATTACATTTTCCCTTTCACTATATCCCTAGGCGTGAAATATCAATTCAATAAACATGAACTATCACTAATCTACCATTTTTAGCAGTTAAATTAAATGATTAAGTCTTACATCGCATAAAAATGTACAATATGGTAATATCATTCCATATAATATGATATTTATCTTTATGTGTATGTTTATTAGATATAATCTCAAACAGATACTCTAATATGGTGTTGATATTCTCATCTTGAACCCAAATATTTATGGCTTGTTTAGAAGAGAAATCTCTACATTTTCCTCGATTGTTTGTTCCTATTATTCTACTAGGAACCATCACTAAATAATGGAACGCACTGATTTTGGTCAAAATCACTAGGAATATTGATACATAAAATAAAATTACTTCTAATAATTCCTTAAATACTTAATGAAATTATACTAATTTTCATAATAGCAATATAAAAACAAAAAACTTTTTCCAATGGTTTTTCTAAACACTATTATAATACCTACAAAAATACACCAACAGAACTAAACATGATCATATTTTTTAAATTATTACATTTTTATAGATAGAAGGGATATAATCCTCTGGGATCAAATAGATTATAAATTTTCAAAACAAGATATATATTATCTGTACATATTACATTGGAAATAAAATATATTATATAGTTATAGATATTTTTCTACATCCTTGAACTCATTAAAGGATTCCATCATCATATCATATGAAAAGGAAAAATAAATAAATTTTGTTCTCAAATGCTTAGTAAGGGATACTAAATGTGGATTTTATCACTAAAAACAAGGCTTAATCAATATATAAAATTATATAACATAAAACACATTCTATTTTATAAATTACATGAGCATAAAATTAATATAAGTATAATATCATTGTATTATTCTCATAGATAATAATTAAATAATTTGTATTTAATTAAATTCTAAATATTATATTTCAAGACCTCAAAAATCATAAAACCTTTTATGTAATGTCCCTGCACCAAGATAGTATAAAATTATGGGTAAACCACATTTTATTTTCTTGCTAATTTGTCATAATAGACATATAAATGAATAATGGGGTTATATTTTTCTATTCTCCACCCATATCTATAATTCCATCGTATTCCTCAATTATCAAATTATTAGTTTGATTTATGATCAATATGCATTTTCATCAAATATGTAAATTATGTAATGAATAAAAGAAAACAATATTTTCCTAGTAAATCAAATAAAATTCATATTAAAGAAACATATGTAAAAAATGAATTTTTTTTGGAAATAACAAAATCCATGATAAAATTATTGTGTATATTAATGATAAATATAAACTAAAATAATTAAAATGATGTGATTATTTCCAGATAATGTTAATAACCAAAAAAATTAAAAGATAACAATTAATTCCATAGAAATGTATTTTTTTTAAAGTACATATATTATATAGAATAGAATATAAAAAATATTAATTTTGTTTTTATAATACATTTTAATGATTGAAGAATATGACAATGTTATGAAAATGGTTATGGATGTTGGAAGGTCCATTAGTTCGGTATAGGTTTAAAAACATTCTTTTATAATTTTTTGAAATGACTATTTTAAATCATCCCTTTCATGTAAAAATAAGAATTATTTAATTCATGTCATGTATAAGTTAATGGATAACATGATATTTCATAAATAATAAAGTTTCAAAAATAAAACGGACTTTGTAAAATAATTTTTAAAAGTACGAATATTGAAGAAAAATATACTCTCTCTAGAAGATTAATTATTTTTACATTTAATTTAAACATAATTATCAATAGTGTAACATGAATTGAGTATTTAATATTCATAAATGAATATATATATATATTCATGTTAAATACCTTAAATGGATAATATATACGGCTGCAAATAAATAAATTTGTTCATAATAACAATTATTTCTGAATGATGTGAAAATTGATATTATAACTCTTACCACACATTTTCTACTAGTTAAAAATAATTTAGCCTTATGTATAATGGTTTGAAACATTTTATTATTTTATACTATAATCAAATTAAGATTTATAATATCATATATGATCTCCAATTATATCATTTCTTCACCCATTTTTCAATAATATTTCATTGTTATCATTCATTTGAGTGTTAAATGTATTATTTTATCATTCCTATAGTGTCATCTAATTTCCTCTCATTTAATATATAATATGGTTCTATAATCCCCATACTTGTAATAATGATATAAAAACACTATATATTCATTAAAAAATTTCTTTTTTAATTTTCATGTAATGAAGAAATGAAAAACTAATCATGTCTTCTCACTGAGGTGGTAGCCTACATGTGTGCATGATATATTTTTTCATTTTACTATGGATTACAAGGTTGATTATATATATATAAGTAATATTAAATAGGAATATTTATTTCATAAATAGGATTTATATTCATTTGTTACAACTTTATAACATTCCAATTAATTTGCTGATGAAAAAATAATTTTATCACATTATGGACATGACAAGATGAATGTACACACAAGAAATGTTTTCTTCATTTCATAGGATATAAAATAAATTAAATTTAACACCCTACTAATTTATTATTTATTTCATTTAAAATAAATTTAAAATCATCAATAGATTTTGGTATACACAACGGTTATAATTTAATGTTCGATTGATTTTTCCACTTGAAACATCGAGCTTAAATGAACTAAGGTATATATAATTGTCTTAAAATAGACATTAAGTTGTCTGGTTTGAAAAATACAATATTATTTATGGAAAATATATATATTTTTGATAATTTTTTATAAAATAATCAATCAATTTTTAAAAATTTTATTTTATTCTTCTGAGATAGTTTTTCATTGAAAATTTCTTCTTATTTATTTTCATAGAAAAAATATTTAATTCAATATTTTTTTCTATTAAAAATTTATATAATAAAAATAACAATTTTTTTGAATAATAGTATCAAAATTTACTTTTTTGTAAAATTATTGAATTTTTTTGAAAAAAATTATTATTCAGTGAAAAAAAATATATAGATTTTTGTTACACACTATATTAATTAATAAAAAAATGAAATATAAATTATTTATTTTGAACAAATTTATTATTTAGTTATATTTATAAAATTAATTTCTTTTTAATAGACTTTAGAATAAGTTTATTTTTTGGTTTAAAATTGTTTTTTAACTATTTTAAATTGCATAAATTGTAACCATTTCAATTAAATAAAATAGTAATTACTGAGTTTTTTTAAAATAAATTTATATATTATATCACAATAAAATTTATCTAAGACTCATACAATGAGTATAATTATACATAGATTTAATATAAAATCATATTGTGTATGAAATATACACTTCTATTATTCTCTATTAGTCATCGTCTCTATAGGTTTCGTTTGAAGTTAAAATTATTAGATTTTTAGAAAATATATTTAAAAAGATAAAAAACATTATTAATAATAAATTTAATATTATATTTGGTTATAATTTTTTTTTAAAATTAACATAAATTTTTTTTATGAATGGTAGAGAAATACTAAATTTTAAATAAATACTACATTTTTTAACAAATTTTATACAGTTTAATTAAATTTTCAATCTGTTTTAAATATAAATTATATAAATAATATTACATTTAAAATTATTAAGTTCATTTTAATCAATTTATTATAGAAATTAGATGTTGAAACATTGTAATATTTTGAATAGTTTCACTATTGAAACTAAATTTCTTGATGCAACTGTGACAAAAATATTAAATTATATTTTCCCCTTATATTAATTGATTTTTTAAAATTAGATTAAATATTTATAATCATAATAATTTATAAATTCATTAATGTTAATCTTAACTGTTTAAAAAAATTAATTGTGACATTTTTAAGATAGTAATTTTCACAATTAATTTATAAATAGATTTACTAATGGGTTATACTAAGAAGATAATGTTTAAATTCTAGCGAAAACATTTAAACAAACATTTTATAAAAATATTGAATAATTTTATCTTTTTTTATAGATAATGTAATATTTTCGGATATTTTTTCATTATAAAAACAAGTGTATGATTGAATCATTTAAATAAAATTACATTTGTGCCACTCACCTCACCTATACAAGACCACCCCTCTCCACTCTTCATAACACAAATAATAATATTCTGATCTGAAAATACCTAAAATAAATACTTATCAATTCCCTCACATATTTATATATTCATTATTCAAAGAATAATGGAATCCTATGAATGTTTTTTTTGAAAAACATAGTAGGATTCCCAAAGAACATATCACATTCTTCAATGACTATTTTAATTTTATTTATTTCTCCAACTCCTTCAATTGTTAGAAATAAGTTCAGATATAAAACAAATGAATATTTAATATAATAGTATACTATTTTAATATCTTAATTACTTATATCCATCTCCACTTACATATAATGGATTATAAATTCATCATTCATGTGAACAATGGACTACCACCTATTGAACAGTTGGAATTCATATTTTCCATTAGAATTTATCATAGTTGGGTATAATGGTAGATATAAAGTATATATGTGATATCTAAACATAATTATGAAACCTGATTCATTATATCACATATAATAGATTACATTTCATTACAAGGGGTTATGACATTATCCTTCGTGTGTATGACATTCTACTTCCTCACAATGCGTTGTGATTTCTATTTAACTAATACATTACATGGAATGAAATAAGGATATTGTTAATTAATATTTGTAAAATATATAATATTATTACTATATTAATGAAATTTATATATCTATGAAATTAATATATATCTCTTAACATCTCACATAAAAAATTTATAACATCATTCTTGTACATGTGGACTACCTCGTTTACAAAGCATTGTGACTTTATTATAAAAATCATGCTATAAGAATGAAATATTTATATATTTTTTAAGAAATATTATGGTATTTATGATATTATGATCATTATTTAATATTAAAATTTTACTTACTTTTTTCTATAATGATCATCAAAAATGGACATGTCCCACATACACAAGTATGGCGTACCGTCTCTATGATCATAACATACATATTTTCTCAAAAATGTATTTATTTATTGAAATTAAAATAATACTAGATTTAATAATATTTTTATTATTTCAGGATTATTATTTTATAGATCACGTAATTTAAATATATTCATATGAAATAAAAAAATTATAATAAATCATGTGTGATAAAATAAGGAAATTAACAACAAAGACAATTAAAATAATAAATTATTATTAAAGAACGTGTGATGAAATTTTATAGAAAGGCAATATATTCTATTAGAAATTATCATATGGTATTTTTAGAAGTTATTATCATTTTTGAATACACTATATATGAGGATAAATTATGATCAATAAAAAAGATGCATCAGGTACTAGATTTCAATCTCACATTAAATTTCTTTAAGAAAAATTTATATATGCAACACATGTGTTTTTTATGTGGTGTATATTATTTCCATGAATTTATTTTATGATTATTATTATTATAATTATTTTCATTTTAATATCTTGTTTAGGATCTCCCTTTCATGAGGATTATAGTTCAAAAGTTACCAAATTCATTAGGTATTTTTATCATATTTTTCATTCTTTATAACATATAATTATATAATACACATATCTTCTTATACAAGGTGTATATAGTGAAACTTTTACAAGTAATATAATGAAATTATTTATCCCTAGGAAATTTTATGTTTTATTTTACAAAATTCATTCATCGGGATTAATGTTCAAATGCTATGAAACTATTAATAACGTTTTTGTTATAAAAGCATCATTTATCAGGATTTTTATGATCATGTTTCTGATGGAATAATATTTTGTACCAAATAAAATTAAACAATAAAATGGGAATATCTTCTATTATTATCATGAGAATAAATTTTACACTCATTTTCTTCTCATTGTCCACTCAAGTGGTCAGAATGAAAATTAGAATAAAAAATTTCTTTTTCAATAAAAATACCTATTTTTATTGAAAATAATGTTTTATAAAAATGATTTTATTTTATTTATGCTTTTAAATTGATTTATTGAAGAAATTTTTAACTATATTTGATTTTTTATTATTTTTTTAAAATTAAATATTCATATGATATTAAAAACAATTATTGAATTGCTTCTACTGGAATAATTAAAGTTTTACTGGGTTTATTATGAAATGAATGAAAATTGAACATTATTCTTGTTTTGGATCATAGAAATTACATATGCAATGGTTCCACCAATTTATTAATAGATGTCTCATCTACATCTTTTATTATGTGACAGTCTAGATAGAGTCATGCAATCTCTGTCTAATATATAAGATGGTGTGGCCCCAATTGCACTGGGAGAGACAATTATATCTAATACGGTGGGGTATCCCATACATCATTATGTATTCATGTTAAAACATATATGATGGGATAACACAAATATAACTAAATGATATTGTTATAGATTATATTATTACATTCAAATATAAAGCTCCAATTCATTGGTTAATGATTATGTCCACTGAATAATCATATTTGATGTCAGATAAATGATAATAACAATTGTAAGGGTTATATAAGAGTTCTATAATGATGTTGTTACATGATACTAAAAATATTTATCTATTATTTCATTGAGATTATAAATCATTTTTTAATCAATATAGATATAATATAGCTCATGATTAATGATTATATGATTACTTTAGTTTCCAGAAGCATATTTCATGTTTCATATTTGATCATTTACGTAATGATGGTATTGATTTTATATTTTATTTGATTGTCCACTCTGACTATGTTATCATACCAATAATAACTTCTTATTGTCCTTCATTACATTTAATTAATATTTATTATGCTCACCTTTACTAATCATTTGAGTTCCCACTTTTTGTATTTATTATTTATTATGTCATAAGGAAATATTTTGAATGAAATATGCCTAAAATAGATTTTATATATATGATGATTATGAATTAATGTGAAATATAGAAATAGGGGTTTTGTGGGAGAAATTATTATTTAACATCATGTGTATTATTCATATATGATTTTATCCTAATTATATAAAACTAAAAACCAAATTGTTTATTGTTAATGTAAGTGATCTTGTTTTTTATTTTGAAGTTGATTGGTTTGGATGAAAAAATTGGGTCACAATTTTCTAAATAAAATCTTTAAATATAAAGATTATTATATTAGAATAAAATCTAGGATAACAGGTTCATTGATGTTTCAATTGTCATCATATGATATATTTAGATAAATTAGGAGACTATTTTGATTTCATGTAATGTTATATTAAGATTTATGTATATCATTATAGGTCTATAAGGTAAAATAATATCATCAGTTCAAAGTACAAGAAACACCCTTTCTATTTTATGTTATTAGATCTTATGGTGATTAATGGAATTAATTTGTTTAGAGAAGTTCTATTTGGATAATGTATTTTTTTAATATAATGATAATAATGATGTATATTTTGTGGAAATAAAATTTAATGTATTGATATCTTATATGGTATATATGAACCTAGATATTGTGAACATATGATTAATCATATAGGTAAACATACTACATAAAATTGATTTATTGACTATTTAATTAATGATACCCTAGAAGAAGATCACCATATATTTAGGATTGGAATATGAAAGGTATGAGATGAAAATTGTTGTTAAAAACACCTGAATCATTTGGTTTTTGAATTGATTTTGGATATAGTGTTATGGAATTATTTAGATTAAATTTTGGGCATTATTATTTAATTTTAATGAATACTGTATCATATGATGTTTCATTTAGCATGGGAATTATCATAAAATGTGAAAACTATTTTGTGTTAGCATAATTTCTACAAATATAAGGAATATTTTTTATCCATTTTATATTAATGCGGTCATAGAAATTTGAAATCATTTTTTCATTCACAAATAATTATTCTTTAATACTCAAAATTTTGAGAAAAAGTTGATATTTCCATTGAAGTTGATATATGGTGGAAATTCTAATCATAAAGTAGTTTTATTTAATTTTTCACATAGTGTAGAAGGAAAACAATTTCTTATGAATTGGAACTGATTCTTTAGGAAATTTTTTTATCCTATCACATTCATATAAGAATAACCATAAGGCCTTTTATATCATAACATGTTTTTGGTCATGAGTCCCTTTACATTCCAATAATCATTCATTTACTTGAGATCATAGACCAAATTGACACTATATATTTTTTAAGAAATTTTATTCTATTCATGTGTATATTGTCATCAACCAAACAAAGTTGACCATCAATTTGTCACATGATTCGGCATGTGTAATGTCTCGAAGGTTCTTCTCAATTCACATGGGATGAAAACTAATGTCGGGAACCATGGAAAAATATTTAGGAATAACTTTTTTGCTATAAAGAAATGGAAAAAAATTAAATAAACTGAAAAATAGTTAAACACTAAAAATGAAATGAAATTATTTCATGTATCCCAAGGAACCTCCAATTCAACTCGTGTTTCACCACATGACATAGAAACATGCTCGCTGCAAGAATTATCAAAACGAGAACCTGAAACTTAAATGATAAAGTAGGTGTCAGAATATAAATGCTTAGTAGGAATGCTAATGATAAACCACAAAATCCAGGATTTTTCTTCTTGAAAATATTCCTTTACTGCTAGTTTGAAAACAATTACAAAAATTATGTTTTTATATTTTAGATAAATAATCACTATTTTCCATAAATTTTTAAATTATAACACACATAACCAATTATCATTTTAAAACTAAAACCACAAATAGATTATACCATGTTATATAGAAAAGTAAACCAGCTAACATATTTATAGTATAACCACGACTGTTCCTAAACATCCCTATAGGACCACTCAATGCACTCAGTTCAGAACCAATAGATGGTGTATGGAGTATCCCTTATGAAAATACCCATTCGATGGCATAAACTGAGAAATCCATGGGCACATCCAACATTTCATATCTTCTAGGGGGTATTAATCCGTATAATTGGGGTTGGTAAACAAATGTAACTCAGTCCCCAATAATATGATCAAATACCCATGGAAAAAGTAAATTGTGTAAGTGGGACACCCTCATATGCGTGACTCAACTTACATGTCACAACCTCACTTTCCTACCAAGAATATAGACATTTCTTATATGAAATCTCATAAAAGAGAATCCTAGATAGGCGATCCCTATATATACATATCTATATATACATCAATCATTGAATGTTCCAACAATTCCATCATATCATTATATATCAAACCCATTTTGTGAAAAACATTGAGTTCCAAATCAGGTCATCATGACACATTACTTCTAAAACACACCTCAAACCATTAAATATTTTAACTGGGAACATACATTTCCCAAACAACATTATTTTACAAATTCAACCCAAAACATTTATTTTAAATACACTACACTAAACGACACCATAAAATTTAAACATCCTAAATTCATTTAAAAAAACATCAACAACCATTTCCAAAACCAAGATCATACATCACATTTATTTCTTCCATTTTCAAATAGGATATTAAACCATCATTCACTAACACACACCTCAAATTCCAAACAAGCCTTAACTTCCCCCAAACACTCAACTAAGTATGTTTCATGTCAAATCCGGATAAACATTAAAAGAACACATTCATGGCTATTTTTAATACACAAGAAACACCACTTCCCCCAATATTAGAAAAATTATTCTATTATTATAGAAATTTGATAAATGGTTGTAGAGGTGTTTTTATGGCAACTATCTATAACCTGGCATTTCATTTTATTTCACATCCATGCATGCACCAACTTTACCCATGGATGTTTCAACATCCAATGGAACACTCTAATATTAATTAAAACACTCAATACCAATTTTCCTAAAACCATTGTTTTCTGTGAACCCAAATCTATCAATTTTACCCTTTTATAAAATAATATAGATGTTCAAAAACAAAGAGATCCCTTTTCAACATTTGTTTTTTAAACCACAATAAAAGAAATCACAATGTCTCATATATAAAATCCATAATATGATCTAAATAAATTAAAAAAAATCAATGGGAAAACCTCAATCAACATTTCAATTTCCCCCTAAAAGATCAATTTAAATTATATCAAATAATTTTTCCATAAATACCAATGGGAAAAAACCAATATTCATGCAAAGTCCTATTTTAAACAATATATGAAAACATAAAAACATCATAACCAGATAAATAGATGTATCATAGAGGTTAAATGCAATATTATAGATTTATTAAATAAATGAAGCATAAAATAGAATTCAATAGAATGTAAGAACACATAAACTACTACGTTGGTGATGTGTGAACACAACAATGCATTCAGAGGTGGAAGGATACACCCTGAAGAATGAAACAAACCCCCTAAAATCCATAAAAAATGCACACATCATATACCCCAACCATTAGGGTTTGGGAAAGAAGGAAACCCCACATAAAAACCATATAAAAAAATAGGTATGTAATGATGGGGGAGTCAGCTGAAGGGAGGGTGACCAAATGTAAGGGAAACTAGAATAATGGGGTCATGTTGGAATGGTTATGCCCAAAAGGGTGCAGCTGGAGATGGTGATCCCATTGAGGGAGGTGTAGAAGGATGAGGAGGGCACACCAAGATTTACGTTGCACAAGAGGTAGGATGACCGAAGGTGAGTTGTGTGACGGGAAGGGAGGTCGTTAGACGGAGGGATTGCTAGAGGTAGTGGAGTTCATCCATGTAAGGGGAGAAGGTTGGGTGGTTATTCACAACACACATGAGAATAAGAGGGGTCACGTCGCATAGAGGGAGAGGAAGGTGTTTTGGTTTTAAATTCCATTTCCATTAATTTATCTTGAGAATCCATTAATATAAATTGATAATAAAAATAAAAATAATAATAATAATAATATGAATAATAACAATGTTTATAATAATATCAATAACTATTTTAATAATTATCATTATAATAACAAAAAATATAATAATAATAATAACATAATAATAATAATATTATTATTATCATTTGAAATTTCCTTAAATTTTATTTTCATAAAAAAAATTCTATTTTTAATATTGGGAAGCAATACGATCACTTGGTATAACCCCATGATAATCACCAATCATGTGGTTCCTATGCAGCAACCTAAAATTCACCAAAAATTTAAAAATACTAAAAATTTTAAACCACTAGTCAACCCATACCTTGATGAGAGTAACCAAATCCAATAAATAATAACAAATAATAATTCTAACGGTTGGGTGTGATAATTCTGCCAACAAAAAAAATTCTTCTCCTAGAAAGTCACCAAGATGGATGTTATTTGAATATTGATTTTGAGATCAAACACAAACAGATGAAACAAGTATTTATGAGGTGATTATTTATCCCCCAATTCATAACCAAGCTATCCAGACGAAACCACAAACCAAAACAAAAGGATAAAAATATAACCCCCCCCCCCCCGAAAATGATTTCACTAAAACGGAAATTAAAACCCAAACATACAACACTGGGGAGGGTCAAAAAGGGAACTATTAATACAGACTAACTGATCATCTCCATGCAACTAGACAACACTGCCGGGACATAACTGAAATACCTACTAAAAATGACCCTACAAGCTGAGACCGGGAAGAAATATCTCAATATCCCCCAAAAGTAAGAGAAAAAATCCACACTGAATCAGAACACTATGGATGTTCCTACACGAACCACTCCAACTAAACAAAATAACATTACCACTGAAACTATATATTTACCTATACCATATGAATCCCCAAAACAATAGAAAAAACTAATGATACTAATTATAGTCTAAATAATGAATAGTAAATTACATTCATCTATTTAAAAAAATCCAATCTTCTCCAAATGAGAACCACTAAATTGAGATCAATATATACAAGAACAAAAAAACATTACAAAACACAATTCATAAAACCATATTTACGAAAAATGACATCTTGGATTACAAAAGAAAGTGTTCATCATACTATCTCTAAGATGTGATGGACATATAATGATAGAAAAACCTCAATAGAATAAAAAACATGAATAAAAACTATTAGAGGTTTAAATCCCATCATGGAACAGAAAACCCAAACCCATGCTTTACACACCCTAAACTCATGACTGTACATGAGCTTCTCTCTGAGACCTATGGTTAGACATTTGATGCATGAAGCATATCTTACCCCATAGTCATGCATTGGAATCCCTTTGTCATTAAACCTTATTCAGGATATGTTTTTTGTAAATCATCTCTAGATGACCTGGACAAGGACAACATTGGAATGTCTTCGAAGGAATGTGAAAAGTTAACTTCACATTCCAGAATCAGAAAAACGGGTGGCACACACGAAGATGATTCGATGAACCATTAACTACAAACATTTATAGAGACTCATTAGAAGTAGGATCCTCCAATCTATACATATTTACATATGGGGAACTGTAATGAGCAAAAAGTCATGTCATATTTCTCTCTTAAAATATTCTAGGTACCGACTCATATAGAAATACATTATATAAAATATTCTCAAAACAATGAAAATTATATGATAGGAAACTCTCCTTGAGATCTTAGTGAATACCCCAGAAAAATATGGAACTTTTCATCAAATCCTGGGATGCATCCTATGGATAAAAGGAAAATAGTTCCTTAAATCTTTCAATGTATGCCTTCATATATTGCTGGCTTTGTTGAATACCCATGATATCTTCCCTTTGATTAATTTTTCCTCTCAAGTATATAGCATTAAACGAATACATAAATAGAGACATCTAGTATCATCTTGAGTTACAATGATGGACTGGTGAACATCTCCCATTCGTCTAATGATGGACCTTTGAACATAACCAATATAACATGCACATTGATAGCATAAGGAGTTCCCAATACGCTAAAGACATGCTTCACCTCTTCAGGTTACTGCAATACCCTTAACGGACCTTGATAACTAGTAAGAATAGAAAGAGCTTGATAAGAACCAGAAATTGGGTGTGACTCCATAGAAATCATGGAAAATTTTTATTATGGCATTTTATGAAGAACATGGAAATAAAAAACCAAGGCCAAAATCAAAATGAAGAAAAGTTAAAATAAACATCCTGAGCCAAAATTATTGGTCCAAACACCAAAAAAATACTAACTCAACCAAAAACATTTTTTCAAAAGCCACCATTTTCATTTAAATTCCAAAACAGTCTTCTTCTAATAACACTTTCAAAATACCAAAACCACTTTTTAAGAAAAATTTAATTTCCAAAACCAATTACCCTATAAAATTTACATTGGAAAAACCTATCCAATCATTTATCTTATAATACACACACCTGTAATCCCATGAACCATTTTAGATGTTTTCATCCATTTTCGTCCACAAGTGTTAACATGCACTATCAACACAGTTACACCCACATGTGAAAATGTTCTAAAAGAACACAATGGGTATCAACAAGACATTTACTCACAAATTCAAAACAATTATCGAATTTTAAATCCAACGCATTTACAAATTTTAAAATCTACATTATCATTATAAGGCTATTTGAAATATAGCATTTCCATTTCAAAACCATTTTAATTTTCAAAAAACTCTTACACCAGCCAAAATCAAGATGATGATGATGTTTCATAAAAATAATGGAGTTATGGACTTGTATTCATTCTTAACCCAGTGACATGGAAGTGGTTATGCCCTAAATAAGAATCAACTACTATGAAGAGATTAAAACAAGTACTTAGACTCCAAATAGGTCACTACACAATGTGAAATCACAACTTATCAGCTTCCTGGATATGTTTTCATCTCCCTATCCAAAACAAGAAAAGAGACTAAATTCTATGACTACCCCTTGGAACTCATGTTTTGGGACAGGAAAGGCATCATGATGCAATTATCGTACCAAACTCCTATTCCTGATAGTCTTAATAATAATATATTGGACACCCCAAAATAACAAGGGCATCTTATTATAAATTTTTGTGATGAACCTTCTTGGGTCGACCCTAAACTGGTCACCTGAGTCGTTTCCCAACATGAAATGAAGGGAATTCCCGATCCCCATAGGATGGAAACTAGAATCAGGCAACAAAGAAAAATAGTTGGGGTAAATTCATTACTCATAATAAAAAAATTAAATAATAAAATAAATGAATCAGATTAGTAAAAAATTATAGGAAAATATTAAATTTTTCCAACCAATCAAACCTCTAATTGACCTCATGGGTCCCCACATGAGAGAGATCAATGATTGTTGCAGGAGTGATTCAAAAAAAGAACATGAAACACATAACATAAAGAATGGGTGAGCTTAAAAATTCTTAATAGGAATTCCAATGATAATCCATGAAATCCATTTATTTTATTGTCTTGAAAAAATTATATTAATACTATACAGAAAATAAAATTTAATAAATAAAAAATTCATTTTTTAGATAATTAAAAAAATTAATTCCCTTTTTAAATCATCACATGGAAAATATCTATTTCCAAAAAAAATATTTTTATAAAACTAATCCCCCAAAAGAAAATATCATAATATGAATAAATGCAATAAAGATTAGAGAAATAGATTGTGACCATGCATGATCTTATACATCCATAGAATACCACTAGACAAAATTTATTTGAAACCACATGTTGGGATATGGTAAATCCCCAAATTCAATAACCACTATCATCCCAAAAATAACCTATATAGTGGAACATCACACATAGCCTATTTGGGATCCAGGGGTATCAAATCCTCACATAGGGGATAGTGATCTACCATCACTCAATCACCTTAATGACTCTGAATAACCCATGGTAAAATTAAACTGTGTATGTGGGAGGCCATCGAATGTGTGAATCACCTTACCAGCCACCACCTCCCATAGCTTTTCTAGGCATGAACATCACTTATATGATAGACCCTAAATTGAAAACCTATATATGGGTGCCCACTATAAATATATACATATATACATCACTCATTGTAAGTGCCAACCAGGCCATCATATCATATCAATATCAAAACGATTTTATATTACACTTTGTGTTGAAACGAGGCCATCAAATCACATTTCTTCTAAAACATACCTCAAAACATTCAAAAATTCCAACTGGGAACACACATTTCTTAAACCACATTATTTTAAAAATTCAATAGAAATCATCTCATTTAAATACACAACACCCAAAGGGACCTTACCATTTACACATCCTAAATAAATTTTCCAAAAACACTTCAAAAACATTTCTAAACAATTAACAAGAATGACATTTATTTTAACACTCTAAGCTACCATGATTGCTTCTTTTTAAATAATTTAGTAGCTCCCACTATATGCAACACTGAGTTCAATCGGACCAAGAAATAACAAAATAAACATATAAAAAGTTGTTATTAATTGTATTAAATAAAATTTTAATTTTATATGTTCCATATAATTTTAATTTCCCACTAATGTGTTTCTTTGACATAATATATAAAATTCAAATTAAAAAAAAGAAGTATTTTTCAAAAACAAAATTCATTTTTATCCCCTTTTAATAGATATTCTTTTTTAAATAAAAAATATGACACATTTATAAATTCCAATTTAAAAACTAATATTTTTCTTTAGAATTTGGAGATAATATTTAACGTTGGTTAATGATTTTGGTTTTTTCAGAAAAAGTTCATCTTAATAATGAATAATTAAAATACAAAATTTTAAATCAAAACAACCTTTTCATCTAATTCATTTAAATATTTAGATTATATGTTTAATTTAATTTAATTTCTAATTTGTTTATGTTTTTATCTTTTAATTAAATATCAGTAACTGGATGTAATTTCATACTACAATTGGACATAAACAAATGTCAATATACTGATTGTTTTAATTTATTAAAAACATGCATTCTTGTTTTGAAAATGAGAATTGTTTTTAAATTAATTTCATCAAATTATGTTCTTTGAATTTAGAAAAATTGATTCCATATTTGGAATCATAAGGTCTAAATACTATAAATAGGTACATTTCATTTTTTGACCATCTGAATAGTAACTTCAGAATTTATTTTTATTTACCACGGTTAAAGTGTAAATCTTGTAAATAAGGGTAAAGAATGTAATTATAATAATATTAAACTAAGATAACCGGTGTGATAATCATATTTAATGATATTTGGCCGACCATGAGCATCATTAGGTATATTCTATGACCTTATGGATCTATATGGTTGTGAAAATGACTTGTTATAATAATTAATTTAAAGTAAAAGGAAATATTACGTAAACATATATCTTATTACAATTTTTTTTTAATTAGAGTTATATATGTTATCCATTCAAATATAAATATCCAATATAAATTTTAAAATATTAAAAACATCATGTTTTATATTCTATATTTTTAGACATTAAATAAATAAATATAAATAGTACACAAATATGATGCATTATTTTCCTTATTAATGGAAGAATCAAATAAAATATATTATAAATATTAAAATAAATATAATTTGATTTTTATGACATAAACTAATTTTATGTAATTCAAAGCAATTTTATGTTTGATTTAATTAATTTTTATAGAAGAAATCAAGTTGTTATGAATTTATCATAAATCAGTTACTAAATATTATCAAAATTGACATAAATGTGTTTTCAAAACTAATACACCTTTATTAAATGATATAAAAATAGAAAAAATATATGATTTGGCCAACTGACATAGGTAAATTTATTATTTTTATTAAGGACCCACTTGAGGTTTTCATAATATTTTATAGTAAACAAATTAACCCTATAGTATAAAAATATAAGGAGACATGGTTAGAGTTAATGTCACAACCCGTCCTCGGGGCCCGTGTTGTGACTACCCCAAGCCCGCCTTCCATAGGCCAGGGGCTGGTGACTTGCACCAAGGTGTAAATCCGGGTAAAAAGGGAAGGCATGGCCTTTGTAAAGTAAACAAGTACCACCGAGTAAGCAAGCGGAAAAAGTAAACACTAAGTAAAAACTGAGTACAAATGTAAGTGCGGAAAGTAAGTGGGCCAGTATACAAACCCAAACTGAAAGTAAAGTACAACCCGAAAGGGAAAACAACAACTGAAAAGTAAAAGCCGCTACGCTGAGTTGTCCACTGGATATCCCACCTGAAGGGTGGGTATAGATAGCTCCACTGCTCCAAGGGTTCCTCCGTCCGCTCTGAGTACGTCCCACCCAGTGGTCCACCTCCAGGTACCGTCCTGCTCTGCAAGCCTCAACCACGATCAACGCTGTCCATCATCTGCAACCAACACAACGTAGTGCTTGCATAGCCCATGCAGGGGTGAGTATAAGCTACTCAGTAGGGACCCCGAGACCCCCGAAGGTCTCCCAAAATCCACAAAGGATAAACCCCAAAGGAATGATACAATCACGAAGTAACAACCAACACTACTTAGGTATATTCCCATACATATACCTAAGCAATCAATTCCAATACGCTCCAACCTCTGAGCCCAATTACAACCCAGACCACACAGGAAAGTATACATTTTCCACACCGGAAAGAAAAGGTAATCCACACAGGATAGCACAACACAATCCACATAGGAAAGTAAACAGGATTCATCTCACATAGGTATAATTATTTGAAAGACAATAGAGATGATCACTGATCCATCTAAGTTGTCAAACCCACAAAGGATTGATAGGTACTAACCCCCGCAATGACCCACACAGGATCTGTAGGCGATGGCTCACACAGAACCGCTGAGTGCTGAACCACATAGGATCAGACTCACACAGGATTAGTAGCACTGATCCACACAGGATCGCTGAGTGTTGTAGACGTCGTCGTCGAATCCACTTAGGATCTCTGCACAGTCGTCGTCGCAGTCACAGTTGCAGTCGTAGCCAGCTCAAGGGTTCCCGCACAGAGCAAGCTCATTCGGGAGGGTCTGCTCCACGAGCCGAGAGGCTGATACTTCAACTGACACATAGTACAGAGTTGATGTATCCAAAAGTTCTGTATCGTCAACAGGAACTCAACGTCGCAGACGGCGCGTCAATTGGACGCCCGGTCTGAGAGTTATTGGCTTTTTCGTCCCAGGGGCCCGGTTGGGTTTTAAGGTAAAACCAACCTGACCGTTCTCCACCTGCGTCCAAACTTCGGGCGGAGTATGCCAAAAGATCTGTCTCACTAAGAGGAACTCAACAAAGTTGACGACAAGTCAATCAGAGGTCCGTAGCACAAGATATGAGTGTTTCCGCTCCGAGGGCCCGGTTGGTATCGTGTACGAACCAACCCGGCCGAACTCAAAGTATTCCGAACCCTTGAGTGCGATATGCTGAAACGACAGTCTCGATCCAAGGATCGCATCGCCACTGATGGAGCGTCGTTAGGATGTCCGTAGCCCGAGTTATGGGCATTTGAACCTAAACAGTCCGATAGCGGGGGTTTTGGGCCCGAACCGACCCGACCCGAGACCCCCTGGTCGGCCAGGACAGGGTCGACCCGCCCCGGTCCAGGTCGGCCCGGCTAGGTGTGGCCCGGCCCGGGGCGGCCCGGCCTGGCGGACCGGCTAGGCAGAGCGCGCCCAACGCGCTGCCGGCTCGGCCAGTGGCCGAGCCGTTTCGGCAAAGGGGGGGCGCCTGCCCCCCTGTGTAACCACGACCCCCCGCAATTAAGGGGGGCCGTTTTTGGCCAGCCGTCCGGGGGTTTGAACCCCCAGATGCACACCGGTCCGGCCAGCCCGCCCTAGCTAGCCGGTTCCGGCCTCCACGGTACCTGCGACGGCCTGTCCCCTTCTTCGCCGACACTGGCGGCCCGGCCCGGCCGCCGGTCACCTTGCTCCACCGCGGCCCAGAACGGGCAGCGTCCCTTGTCGTCCAGCGCGGTGCGACGGCACCGCACCCCTCCGTCGCGGCCCCGCCTCGGCCGCGGCGTCTTCGGTTTTCTTCAACGCGACCCGACGGCGTCGCGTTCTTAAACTTCTTTCCACGGCGCGGCGGGACGATGCCACACATTTCCTTCCACAAGAATCCGCGTGGTGCGACGTCACCTCTCTCTCCCATACCAACCACAAACGAACCCACACAAAAATTAAGGAGGAGGGTCGGCCGTGATTGTGCGGTCCGACCCCCTCACGTTATTCGATAACAAATGGTTTAAATCCATGAAGATCGTCAAGTTGGTATTCACGAACAAATAAATAAATAAAACCCCTACCTCAGTTTAGGAACGGTGTTCGTCAACGAGCCGCGGAAGACGAGCATCGCGGAGGTCGGGCGTCGCGGGAAAAGAACGTCGAAGTCATGAAGCGAGGATTCGAAGTCGTTGACGGAGATTTCGTCGCGGAAAACTGTCGCGGAAGAGACGATGCGGAAGAAGAACGTCGCGTCGCGGATACGGCATCGCGGAAGAACGGTGTTCTTCGGCGGAGAAGTTCTTCGTTGAAGAACGGTGTTCTTCGCGTTCTTCGTCAAGGTTGAAGAAGAAGAATACTTCACGCTTCCCAATCATCTCAAGGTGGAAAAACTTTAACAATAATAAAATAAGACCAAGTCTTATTTTATTAACACAACCTAACCATTTGAATTTCAAGAGTTTGAAATTAAGTAACTCACTTTATTAATTATAACAAGTTGTCAAAAATTAATGAAAGTGAGTTAATGGGGAGTTAGGAAAGTGAGGGGTTAATAGAGTTAAGGGATTTGAAAAGGTGGGTGGTTCGTGTGGGCCCCACCCTTTCAATTATCCACACATGGGATGTTGGGTGGATGAGGGCCCCACCACCAACTTCCCATGGGAGAAAATAACCACTTTGATAAGAAATAAAATTGATTCAACAATTTTATTTTCTTTATAATTAAACCCCATTAATTAACATCTTCTCCCGCACAAATGAAACTACGGTAAAGGTTCCCTTAAGCGATTTCCGGCGTTGCGAGTTCATCGGTGCCCTCGGAATTCGATTCCGAGCACCGGTTCAAAAGTTAGAAATTCCGTCTCGTTCGTTCATTGAACGTACCCGAGCCAAACTTCGGAAATTGATTCCGGGCACACCGGGCCTCGGAATCAGGTGCCGTCAGAAACCACGCTCTTGTAAAATTCCAAAGAAAATTAAGAAAAAAATTTCCCTTGAATTTTACGAGTCTTTACATTACTCCCACCTCAGGGATTTACGTCCCCATAAAGATACATCATAACTGGGGAAACAAATGTGGGTACTAAGAATGCATATGAGCCTCCCACTCCCAAGTGCTCTCCTAGAGGTTCTCGTGCTGCCATCTGATGCGCACTAGAGGAATCGATCATCCATATAGGACCCACTCCTATCGATCCTCAATCTCCACTGGGACCTACGCAAAAGTCGCCCCGTCATCAACGTCAAGCTCCCCATGGTCAATGATATGCATCGGGTCATGCACGTATCTCCTCAGCTGAGACACGTGGAAGACGTTGTGCACTCGGTGCAACTGAGGTGGTAGAGCCAGGCGATAAGCCACCTCGCCAATCCTGCTGAGGACCTGGAAGCGTCCGATGAAGCGCGGAGATAACTTGCTGCCTCGTCCAAATCTCTGTAATCCACGTCGATGTGAGACACGCAAGAAGACGTGGTCGCCATCCTTGAACTCCAGTGGACTCCGCCTCCTATCAGCGTATGACTTCTGCCAGCTCTGAGCTGTCCTCATCCACTCTTGGATGACCTGGACTTTCTATATTGTGGCCTGGACCATCTCTGGTCCCAAAAGTGCTGACTCCCCTGGGTCTGTCCAGCACAAAGGAGATCTGAAAGGTCGGCCGTACAATGCCTCGTACGGTGCCATCCCGATGGTGGAGTGGTAGCTGTTGTTGTATGCAAACTCCACCAAGGGTAGGTGGTAATCCCAGCTACGACCAAAGTCGAGGACACATGCGCGGAGCATGTCCTCGATAGTTTGAATAGTCCTCTCTGTCTGACAATCCGTCTGAGGGTGAAAGGCGATGCTCAAACGTAGCTGCATCCCGAACGCCTCCTGCAACCCCTTCCAAAGCCGGGAAGTAAAGCGACCATCTCGATCAGAGATGATAGATGACGACACACCATGAAGCCAAACAATCTCTTGAACTTAATGTCATCCCAAGCTCTCCACTGAGCCCTGCTCTCTAATGGGTAAGAAGTGATTCGACTTGGTGAGTCGGTCGACAATCACCCAGATGGAGTCGTGACCTCTGGATGTGCGTGGAAGTCTAGTCACGAAGTCCACAGATATCCCATCCCACATCCACTTCGAGACCTCCAAGGGTTGTACCAAGCCTGCTGGTACCTGATGCTCTGCCTTCACCTGCTGGCAGGTGAGGCATCGAGAAACGAAATCCGCCAAAACCTTCTTCATGCCTGGCCACTAGTGTTGTCGTCTAAGATCCTGGTACATCTTCACCACTACAGGATGTACTGCTAATGGAGAAGTGTGAAACTCTCTCAGCACCTCCTCTCGTAATGCGACTGGTACCAAGGTATGTCCTATGAAAAGGATGTCGTGCTCTGCTCCAAAGGAGAAACCATCAGGTGCCTGTCCTGAGGATATCTGTGCATGCCGCGTCTCACATTCAGCGTCCCCACGCTGTTCCCCTCTGACCTGATGTAGTAGTAGAGGAGTTACTGTGAGAGACTAAAGGAAGGATGATCCATCTCAATCCACGAAGGATATCTGCAAAGAGGACAGCTACTCTGTCGCCTACTCAAGTAGCTGAATGCCCGTCCTCCTGCTGAGAGCATCGACTACCACGTTCCCCTTCCCAGGAGTATAGACTATCTCAAAGTCATAGTCCAGGAGGAACTCGAGCCATCGCCACTGTTTCAGGTTCAGGTCCTTCTGCGAGAAGATGTACCTGAGACTCTGATGGTCAGAAAAGACTGTAAAGTGATCGCCCATCAGATAGTGTCTCAATGTCTTCAGAGCGAAGACCACTGCTGCTAACTCCAGGTCATGGGTAGCATAGTTCTGGTCATGCGGCCTCAACTGGCGTGATCCATAGTCGATCACTGCCTGCTCCTACATCAAGACACAACCGAGTCCGGTCCCTGATGTATCGTAGTAGACTACATACTCTACTTCATCCTCAGGGAACCTCAAGATAGGTGCGCTGGTCAATCTCTGTCTCAGCTCCTGGAGGCTCTGCTGACATCTGTCTGACCACACGAAGGGTTTCCCCTTCTTCGTCAAAGCTGAGAGTGGTGCCGAAACTCTAGAGAAGTCTGGCACAAATCTCCGGTAGTATCCAGCTAGTCCCAAGACACTCTGCACCTCCGTCACGGTCCTGGGTGGCTCCCAAACTAGTACTGCCATGATCTTCACGGGATCCAATGCAACTCCCACCTTAGAGATGACGTTTCCCAAGAAGTGGAACTCACGTATCCATAACTGGCACTTCGAGAGCTTACCATAAAGCTGGTTCTCTCAGAGTGTGTCTAGTATAACCCGTAAGTGGTAGGCGTGCTCCTCCTCAGTCGTCGAGTAAATAAAAATGTCGTCGATGAAGACCACGACAAATCGATCGAGGTGTGGCTGAAAGATCCGGTTCATGAGGGCCGTGAACACTATTGGAGCATTGGTTACACCGAATGGAATAACCAAGAACTCATAGTGGCCATACCGACATCTGAAGGCCGTCTTCTGCACGTCCTCGTCTCGAACTCTGAGCTGATGATAGCCTGACCTGAGGTCTATCTTCGAGAACCACCGTGATCCCTTAAGTCAATGAAAGAGTTCATCAATCCTCGGTAGAGGATACTTGTTCCTCACTGTCACCTGGTTCAGGCGACGATAGTCGACACAAATTCGCAAGCTCCCGTCTGCCTTCTTGGCGAACAATATTGGGGAAGCCCAGGGTGAAACACTGGGACGGATGAACCCCTTGCCCTGCAAGTCCTCTAATTGTACCCATAGATCTATAAGCTCGGCGGGGGCCATCTGATATGCTGGAGTCAATATCGGGGTTGTCCCGGGGTACATGTCAATATAAAAGTCTACCTCTCTACGAGGAGGTAGTCCTGGAACGTCGTCAGGAAAAACGTACGTAAACTAATCCACCACTCTAGGAAATCCAGGACACCGCATGTCAACTGCTCCGAGGATGAGGCTAGCCAATTGACGAGTGATGGGTTATCCTCTCCTCCACGGATGTCCATCCTGTACTGTAAAGGCTCCTTTCTCGCTGGTGAAGGTGAACCTGCTCCCGTCGGTGCGTACACATCGCACCATGCGCCTAAAACAGTCAATCTATGCATGGACTATAGATAACCAATCCGTGCCCAAGATGACGTCATAATGCCTCGACGCCGCTACAAGAAGATCCCAGCCGAAGCTCTCGTCTCCTATAGTAAGCTCACACTGCCGGCACCAGTGCGTAATCATCGAGTCTGCTCCTGTAGGAGTCTCTAGCCGTAAGGATCGAGCCAACGGCTCTGTTGGAATCTTCGAGCACTGAACAAGGGAAACGGCTATGAACGAGTGACTCGCTCCTGTGTCTATAAGTACTACAACAACGGTGGAATAGACACAGATAGTACCTCGAATCATCTTAGGTGCGCCGTGGTCATAGGCCTCTGCTGCCTAGAGCTATGCATGTCTCTGCCCGCCAGCTCCCTGTGGTCGGGGTGGATCTCCTGGTGGTGGTGGTGGTAGAGCCTGAAAGCGACGCCCATCAACTGCTGCTCAGACAGCTCCTCTGCCTCGTCCGCTTTCTTCTTGTGGACCACCATGGTCGACCCTCTACCTCTGCCTCGGTGGTCCCTCAACCATCTGCTGCTCCTCAGCATGGCGGGTCGGGCAGTCACGAGCCATGTGGCACTACCCGCCGCACGAGTAGCACTGTCTGCCTCTCGAAAGACTGACTCTGCGCTGTGTGCCCTGCACTGCTGAGCCAGTGTCCTGAGGTCGTCTGCCTAAGGGTCTGGTCTACCTGGACCCAAGAGTCATCCGTCTACTGCCTGCTGTAGAAGACTCTGCTACGTGTCGCCCTGCGGTGGGTCTCGGTGCTGGTGTAGACTCAGCAAGAAAGCTCTCTATCAAAAGGGCCCGCTCCAGTACTCTTGTCTGAGTCGGAATGCTGAGGGAGATCAGCGATGCCCATATCTTGTGTCTCAATCCCTATTCAAAGGTCCGGGCCTGGAAGAATGGGTCACGTACCATGTCGGTCGAGTAGCGTGAGAGATCAGTAAATCTCACCGAGTACTGGGCGACCGTCATGCTGCCTTGTCGCAGCTGAAGAAGCTCCTGAATGTGCACCGCACGGAGGTTCGCTGGGACAAACTATGACCAGAAGAGGCTCTCAAAGTCTGTTCAGAGTAGAGTTGCCTCCTCGTGCACATGAAGCATCAAGCTCCACCATCGGCCTGCTGCTGCGTGCAGTAGGCTCGCAGCGAGGATCACCACGAGGTCTTCTGGTGTCCTCACTAGCCTGAAAACTTGTATGACTGCCTCCAGCCAGTCCTCAGCTGCCTGGGGTCCTTCTCCCCGCGGAACCTGGGTAGTCGCTGGTGCTGGAACTCATGCAGTACACTAAGGCGACGTGCATCGTCAGTGGCTGGTGTTGGAAGCATCGGTGGCTCGGCGGGTAGAGCTACCGCCAGTGCCACTGCTGACAAAGGGACCTGCACCGAGGCCTCGTCACTCGGTGGGGTGTCGTCACGCTCGACTCTCGGAACACTAGATGGCTGCCATCGTGGGGCCATCCTGAAAAGGAAACAGGTGCCCCACGGTCAGAACAGTATACCTGGTGAGCTGATACAAAGTAATCACAAAGAAAACTTGAAACACTCATGCAATCAATGTTTTCGTGCATTATGTCAGAAATCAGAAGTCAGGGTCCTAGTGTACAGATACGTCGGCCGCCGCACCAACACTGGACTCCCTGGATTGATAACCACACTCAATACACAAAACACTATTGCTTCACATAGAAAGGATCAGAGTTCGCGGTAGAACCAAACTCCTCTGATACCAAATTGTCACGACCCATCCTCGGGGCCCGTGCCGTGACTACCCCAAACCCTCCTTCCATAGGACAGGGGCTGGCGACTAGCACCAAGGCGTAAATCCCGATAAAAAGGGAAGGCATTGCCTTTGTAAAGTAAACAAGTACCACAGAGTAAGAAAGTAGAAAAAGTAAACACTAAGTAAAAACTGAGTACAACTGTAAGTGCGGAAAGTAAGTGGGCCAGTATACAAACCCAAACTAAATGTAAAGTACAACTCGAAAGGGAAAACAACAACTGAAAAGTAAAAGCCTCTATGCTGAGTTGTCCAATAGATATCCCACCTGAAGGGTGGGTACAGATAGCTCCACTGCTCCACGGGTTCCACCGTCCGCTCCGAGTGCGTCCCACCCAGTGGTCCACCTCCAGGTACCGTCCTGCTCTGCAAGCCTCAACCACGATCAACGTTGTCCGTCGTCTGCAACTAACACAACGTAGTGCGGGGTTAGTATAAGCTACTCAGTAGGGACCCCGAGACCCCCAAAGGTCTCCCAAAATCCACAAAGGATAAACCACAAAGGAAAGATACAATCACGAAGTAACAACCGACACTGCTAAGGTATATGCCCATACATATACCTAAGTCATCAAT
This sequence comes from Viscum album, assembly GCA_963277665.1. NCBI lineage: Eukaryota > Viridiplantae > Streptophyta > Magnoliopsida > Santalales > Viscaceae > Viscum > Viscum album. Next base: position 2,014,638,734 of record OY728159.1, read on the forward strand.
TCCAATACGGTCCAACCTTTGAGCCCAATTACAACCCAGTCCACACATGAAAGTATACGTATTCCACACAGGAAAGCAAACATAATCCACACAGGATAGCACAACACAATCCACATAGGAAAGTAAACAGGATTCATCTCACATAGGAATACTTCTTCGAAAGACGATAGAGATGATCACTGATCCATCTAAGTCGTCGGACCCACAAAGGATCGATAGGTACAAACCCCCCGCAAAGACCCAAACTGGATCAGACCCACATAGGATCTGTAGGCGTTGGATCACACAAAACCGCTGAGCGCTGACCCACACAGGATCAGACCCACACAGGATCGGTAGCACTGATCCACACAGGATCGCTGAGTGTTGTAGTCGTCATCGTCGAATCCACTGAGGATCTCTGCATAGTCGTCGTCACAGTCACAGTAGCAGTCACAGCCAGCTCTAGGGTTCCCCCACACAGCAAGCTCGTTCGGGAGGGTCCGTTCCACGAGCCGATAGGCTGATACATAAACTGACACATAGTCCAGAGTTGATGTATCCAATAGTTCCATATCATCAACAGGAACTCAACGTCGCAGACGGCGCGCCAATCGGACGCTCGGTCTGAGAGTTATTGGCTTTTTCGTCCCAGGGGCATGGTTGGTTATTAATCCAAAACCAACCCGACCATTCTCCACCTGCGTCCAAACCACGGGCGGAGTATGCCAAAAGATCCGTCTCACTAAGAGGAACTCATCAAAGTTGACGGCACATCAATCGTACGTCTGTAGCTCAAGATATGAGTGTTTCCGCTCCGAGGGCCCGGTTGGTTTCGTGTACGAACCAACCCGGCCGAACTCAAAGTACTCATAAACCTAGAGTGCGATATTCCAAAACGACCGTATCGATCCAAGGATCGCATCACCGCTGACGGCGTGTCGTTTGGAGGTCCGTACCCCGAGTTATGGGCATTTGAACCTAAACAGTCTGATAATGGGGGTTTCGGGCCCTGACCGACCCGGCCCGGGCCGGCTGGGCGTGGCCAGGCTGGGTGCGGCCGGGCCCGGTGCGGCCCGGCGCGGCGGACCGGCTAGGCAGGCCGAGCCGTTTCAGCAGGGGGGGGGGGGGGCGCCTGCCCCCTGTGTAACTGCTGCCCCCCGCAATTAAGGGGGGACGTTTTGGCCAGTCGGCCGGGGGTTTGAACCCCCGGTTGCACACCGGTCCGACCGGCCCACCCTGGCTCGTCTGTTCCGGCCTCCACGGGACCGGTGAAGGCCGGTCCCCTTCTTCTCCGACACCGGCGGCCCGGTCCGGCCGCCGATCACCTTGCTCCGCCAAGGCCCAGAACCGACCGCGACCCTTGTCATCCAGCGCGATGCGATGGCACCGCGCCCCTCCGCCGCAGCCCCGCTCTGGCCACGGCATCTTCGGTTTTCTTCGACGCGGCGCGACAGCATCACGTTCTTAAACTTCTTTCCACGGAGCGACGCGACGGCGCCGCGCATTTCCTTCCGCAAGAATCCGCGTGGTGCGACGACACCTCGCTCTCCCGTACCAACCACAAAGGAACCAATATGAACATTAAGGAGGATGGTCGGCCGTGTTTTTGCGGTCCGACCCCCTCGCGTTATTCGATAACAAATGGTTTAAATCCACAAAGATCATCAAGTTGGTATTGACGAACAAATAAATAAATAAAACCCCTAACTCGGTTCATGAACGGTGCTCGTCAACGAGCCACGGAAGACGAGCGTCGCGGAGGTCGGGCATCACGGGAAAAGAACGTCGAAGTCGCGAAGCGATGATTCAAAGTCGTTGAAGGAGTTTTCTTCGTGGAAAACCATCGCGGAAGAGACGACGTGGAAGAAGAACGTCGCGTCGCGGATACGACGTCGCGGAAGAACCGTGTTCTTCGGCAGAGAAGTTCTTCATTGAAGAACGGTGTTCTTCGCGTTCTTCGTCGAGTTTGAAGAAGAAGAAGACTTCAGGCTTCTCAATCCTCTCAATGTGGAAAAACTCTAACAATAATAAAATAAGACCAAGTCTTATTTTATTAACACAACCTAACCATTTGAATTTCAAGAGTTTGAAATTAAGTAACTCGCTTTATTAATTATAACAAGTTGTCAAAAATTAATGAAAGTGAGTTAATGGTGAGTTAGGAAAGTGAGGGGTTAAGAGAGTTAAGGGATTTGAAAATTTGGGGGGTTATTTTGTGCCCCACCCTTTCAATTATCCACACATGGGAAGTTGGGTGGATTTGGGCCCCACCACTAACTTCCCATGGGAGAAAATAACCACTTAGATAAGAAATAAAATTTATTCAACAATTTTATTTTCATTATAATTAAAACCCATTAATTAAATTCTTATCCCGCACAAACGCAACTACGGTAAAGGTTCCCTTAAGCGATTAAGAGCATTGTGAGTTCATCAGTGCCCTCAGAATTCGATTCCGAGCACCAGTTCAAAAGTTAGAAATTCCCGCTCGTTCGTTCACTGAACGTACCAGAGCTAAACATCGGAAATTGATTCCGGGCAAACCGGGCCTCGGAATCAGGTGCCGTCAGAAACCGCGCTCTTGTAAAATTCCAAAGAAAATTAAGATAAAAAATGTCCCTTGGATTTTACATGTCTTTACAGTTAAATTTATTAACTAAGGGTTAATCCAAAAAGTTTAGTTTAATTTCATAAACTAAACATGTCTAAAAAATTTAGTATGAGAGTATGTAAAACCATCCTAACCATTTCCTTGAATGATATAAATTTTAATCTATTATAAACTGAATATCATATTATAATATATTAATATTTCCCGATTTTTGCTAAAGTGCCTCCAACACTCTTATAAATGGGAACCTACCTTTCCCTTTAAATCACACCTCAAAAGACATCTGGATAGGCCAAAAAATGGAAATTTTTCCTCCCAATCTATCTTAAATCATCATAGATACCTGACATTGGGAATAAAGAAAACCTACAAATCCCTTTTTTCATAACAAATGAAACACCCAAAGAATACATAATCATTTTATCCCTTCATTCAATGTTATTTTATTCTTCTACTTATTCATTATATATTGATTCTATAAAAAAGTAATAAATCTAGTATCAAACACATATTGATTTGTTTTTATAATCATGTTACTATAATATTAATCATTTTATACATCCTACAAATAAAAATCTCACAATGTGTGGGTGTCCACATTTTACTGTCTCCACGTCGTGGTGTTATTTTTTAGTCCACATTACTTTATTTGAATGTGTATAATGATGACTATAATAATAATATATAATGAATAATACATTATTATGACAAATTAAAATAAATATACATCCAGTTCCATATCATTTAATCATTATTGGAATTATATCATCGCTTGTGTGTACGTGCGGCCTACTGTCTCTACGAGGCGATGCAATTCATTCTCCACATTAAACATCCAAGAATGTTTATAAATAAATTTATATTATTATTAATAATGAAATATTATTTATAATATAATGATATATATATATATATATATGTTTATATATTTCAGTCACTTACTTCAATTCAGTATAATAAGAAAATGGAAATAACGTTTATTCGAACATACGACCTATAGTCTCCATGAAAAGTGTATTCCATTTCATATATCTATCTATTTTATATAAATATATTATGATTATATATTATATATAAAAAATATTATACTATATTGATGTATTTTTATCATGTTTTAGGTAATATAATCAAGAATAACAATTCAAAACACATATGATAAAAAAGAGATTATTACACAAAATGTTCCATCAACCTAGAATTGTTAATAAAAAGGTAATATAAATTCATAATGGAATCATATATGATATCATAAATATTATTTTGAATCTTATATATGTTAATAATATATTTAAAACATTTTTTATTAGTTTCGGACATGTATGGAGAGTATCAGACCTATGGTAATGGATAATTTCACAATCCTATTATTATTCGATGTTATTGATTGCAATGTATCTATTGGGACATATTTTTCATACATATCCATGTTTCTAAAATTATTTTAAACAAATGTTATACTAAAAAACTATTTATTTTAAAAGTTATTTTTACCCATGTATGAATTTTTATTGTTTTTTGAATGAAATCTTAAAATCATTTTACAAATGAGTTACATTATGGTTTTTCAGAAAATTAAGGGATGAATATTTTTTATCATATATGGAACGAGTAGCTATTTTTCATTATTTTGTGACCATACCATTTTTAATATTACCTTACAATCATAAATGGTTATTATTAAAAGAAATCTTTTATTTTTAAATTGCACGATTTTTAAATCTTTTAAAGTAAAAAAGCGATATTTTATTCAAAGAATTCTAAATAATTTACTAAATTATTTTCATCTATATCAAAATCATTGATGGATTTTTTTCTTTTTGAAGTTTATATATTAGGATATAATAATCCATATATTATTGAATGTTTTCTTAAATGTTTTGACGGTGGATGTGGAATTTTAAAACTACTAATGGTTTACAGTTAAAGTATTAACATTTAATATGATAGTTATAATAATAATGTATATGTTTTGTTTCAACCTTTTCATATTAGAAATTAATTGGACTTAGTAAGTGATGGGAAGGTCCCTCTATGTCATATTGATTCATCGGTAGGTCTCATGAGACATACTACTGTGTTGGCACAAGTCCATGACAAAATATTTGTGATTGATCTTCGCACAAGGCCTTGACATAGTGGTTATGATATCCCACATTAAACATCCCCCTATTACGAGATTAGTTATAGATTTTACATGTGACTACTCGACTATTAGAATTTACATGTGAAGGGTAAAATGTCATTATTTGATTTATTTTTTCCATATTATTCTGAAGATAATGTTTTAAATTTCTTTTGTTTTAGTTTTGTTCCTTAATTTTTATGTTTTTTTATTATTTTTGCTAGCTTATGCTGTATTGTTTATCCTTTCTAAGAATCTGAGCTCACCTCTTTCTTATATTTTATTTTCCCAGAATTCTAATAAGTGTTTTATGATTAATATGTAGGGTTATTCTTGGAGAATAAAGGAATTCTCAATGATTAACTATACTGTACTTTATGTTTGAAATTTTAATAATAATTCCTTGATTGTAATCTAGTTTCCACGAATACTAAATTGATCAGTCCTTCCTGACATTATTCCTTGTAAGAATTTCAATTTATTAAAATAATGCATTGATTCTGGATAACCAGGGTTAGTGCATGGCAGTTGGTATCATATAAATTTTCTAATAATATTTGAAAATTAGATTTAGAGTATCCTTGTATGGGGAACCTTTTCCTATGATATAATTTAAGGAAAGGTATTGAAGAAAACCCATAAAGTTTGGTAATATAATGATTACATGAGTATTCCTAGAAAGTACATCCCTATATTGATACTACATGAAGATTTAGTTCTAGAACAAATGTAACTAGGAGTACCATCTCTAAAAAGGTGTGTTGGTCTTCACTCAGGGTAACTGAGTACATGATAATGAGCCCTACTATGCACCATGTTTGACACTCCTGGAATATATGCTTTCTAAAATTCACATTTTATTCACAAATCGTTATGATATATTTATAAGTAAATATTTTCCCAAAGAAACTTTTTTGTTATTGTGAAAATAGATGTGTGTAAATATTCAATTAATGCTACAAATTTTTCAAGTTTATTTATTATACATTATGATATGATCTAACAGTGTGTATGTAATCATTTTGAAATGGATCCTAGTATATGGAATGAGAACACCGTCAATACACATGATCTATATAGTAAAAAGGATCATCTCATTTGTTGTATTATGAAAAAATTTAGAAGGGGAATAGTCTCCCCATATTCTTATCATATGATTAAATAGAATAATGTGTTAATAAGATGAGTAAGTAATTATTTGAGTCTTATGGCTTTAAATGGAATTAAATGTTGAAGAGTATAGAAGAGCAAAAAAAGTATTAAGGGAATAAGGGAAAGAAGAATTTTCCCACATGTGATAACTGTGGAATGATTGTCATTTGTAAATTCTTAAATGGAATGGGAGTTTGTTATAGGTGTGGAAGAAAAGGTCACCATGTTCGTGATTGAAAAGGTAATAAAAAGGATTCAGATGTACAATGCCTAATCTGCAATGAGTTGGGACACTGCGCAAATCAAATTCCAAATCAAAAGAGTATACCCCAAATGATGCTATTGGATAGTAAATATATTATGATACTAATATAGATGAAGAGGAATGATTAGTTTTATTATATTTTTCTTAACTAATTTTTTCATTTGAGAATTGTATTAATGATGTAATAGTTATAAGTATAATAGAGTATATATGGGTTGTACTGCATTTAAATTTAATTAATGATTTAAGATTGTATTGTACAAAGTAATGTGAAATAGATTCAAGTTAAAAAAATTTAAAATATATTGATTGGGGAAATATAACCCTTAATATGCTTCTAATACTGATATAATGATTTTTGAATAAGAGATAATGTAGATTGGATATTATTTACATCCTTGGAACTGATTAATGGTTTGTTTAAAAACTAGTTTATTCCATCATTATTAAGAGCTTTCAATATTTTTGGATTTATGGATTATGTCAATTATTCTATGTTTTACATAAAAAATAATGAAAAATGAATGTATTCATTAAGGTTTTATGGAAATTCAGTTTATTTCCACGTTTTATTAGAATACATGATGAAGGTATTGTAATAATGATGTGTATCCTACAATATAATTTTTTGGACAGTTAGTTAGGATAGAGGTATTTGGAAAAAACCAAATGGCTAGAATAAATTATTATTGAAATAGGATACTATTGATTAATGTTAAAATATTTCATAATATTATTCTTTTTTTGGTACGTTATAATTTTACGAAAAGGACTACTAGTATGTTTGATGACAACCTGTGATTTTCAGAATGGCCATGAGACTTGAATCCGAAACTGAAGGCCAACAAGGGTGCATCACCCACCACTAGCCTACGTGACTTCCGAGTCTATATAACATTTTTTTTATTTTAATGAATATTTTATATTTTTAACCTTATATGATTATGATAAATTGAATATGTTTGAGTTTTACTATCTTTTAAAGAGAATGATATGTTTGATGTCTGAATTAGTTTAAGGATGTCATGTCCCGTCCTCAGGGCCCGTGTCGTGACTACCCCAATCCCGCCTTCCATAGGCCAGGGGCTGGCGACTAGAACCAAGGCGTAAATCCCGGTAAAAAGGGAAGGCATTGCATTTGTAAAGTAAACAAGAACCACATAGTAAGAAAGTGGAAAATTAAACAATAAGTGAAAACAGAGTAAAACTGTAAGTGTGGAAAACTAAGTGGGCCAGTATACAAACCCAAAATGAAAGTAAAGTACAACACGAAAGGGAAAACAAAAACTGAAAAGTAAAAGCCGCTACACCGAGATCTCCACTAGAAATCCCACCTGAAGGGTGGGTACATATAGCTCCACTGCTTCTCGGGTCTCGCCGTCCGCTCCGAGCACGTCCCGCCCTGTGGTCCACCTCTAGGTACCATCCTGCTCTGCAAGCCTCAACCATGATCAATGTTGTCCGTCGTCTGCAACCAACACAACGTAGTGTGGGCATAGCCCATGTAGGGGTGAGTATACGCTACTTCAGTAGCGACCCTAAGACCCCCGAAGGTCTCCCTAAATCCACAAAGATGAACCACAAAGGAAAGATACAATCACGAAGTATCAACCGACACTACTTAGGTATATGCCCATACATATTCCTAAGTCATCAATTCCAATACGCTCTAACCTCCGAGCCCAAGTACAACTCAGTCCACACAGAAAAGTATACGTATTCCACACAGGAAAGCAAAACGTAATCCACACAGGATAACACAACACAATCCACACAGGGAAGTAAACAAGTTTCAGCTCACACAGGTAAACTTCTTCGAAAGATGATAGAGATGATCACTGATCCATCTAAGTCGTCGGTCCCCCAAAGGATCGATAGGTACTAACCCCCGCAAAGACCCACACAGGATCAGACCCACACAAGATCTGTAGGCGCTGGCTCACACAGAACCGATGAGCGCTTACCCACACAGGATCAGACGCACACAGGATCGGTAGCACTGATCCACATAGGATCGCTGAGTGTTGTAGTCGTCGTCGTCGAATCCACTGAGGATCTCTGCACAGTCGTCGTCGCTGTCATAGTAGCAGTCGCAGCCAGCACTAGGGTTTCCGCACACAGCAAGCTTGCTCAGGAGGGTCCGCTCCACGAGCCGAGAGGCTGATACATCAACTGTCACATAGTCCAGAGTTGATGTATCCAAAAGTTTCGTATCGTCAACAGGAACTCAATGTAACAGACGGCGCGTCAATCGGACGTCCGGTCTAAGAGTTATTGTCCTTTTCATTCCAGGGGCCCGGTTGGTTTTTAAGGCAAAACCAATCCGACCATACTCCACTTGCGTCCAAACCTCGGGCGGAGTATGCCAAAAGATCTGTCTCACTAATAGGAACTCAACAAAGTTGATGGAACGTCATTCGGACGTCCGTAGCTCAAGATATGAGTGTTTTCGCTCTGAGGGCCCGGTTGGTTTCGTGTACGAACCAACCCGACCGAACTCAAAGTAGTACGAAACCTTGAGTGCGATATGTTAAAACGGCCGAATCGTTCTAAGGATCGTGTCTCTATTGACGACGCGTCGTTTGGAGGTCTGTAGCCCGAGTTATGGGAATTTTAACCCAAATGGTCCGTTAACAGGGGTTTCGGTCCCGAACCGACCCGGCCCGAGACCCCCACGGTTTGCCCGAACCGGGTCGACCCACCCCGGACAGGGTCAGCCCAGCCCGGCCCGGCATAGCTCGGCCCGGCTGGGCTCGGCCCGGCCCGGCAAACCGGCCGGGCGCCACTCCGGCTGGGGACAGCGCACCCAGCGTGATGTCTGCCTTGGCCTTTGGCCGAGCCGTTTCGGCAAGGGGGCTGGGCGCCTGCCCCCCTGTGTAACCGCGACCCCCCGCAATTAAGTGGGGCCGTTTTGGCCAGCCGGCTGGGGGTTTGAACCCTCGGTTGCACACCGGTCTGGTCAGCCCGCCCTGGCCGGCCGGTTCCGGCCTCCACGGGGCCGGCGACGACCGGTCCCCTTCCTCGCCGACACCGGCAGCCCGGTCCGCCCGCTGGTCTCCTTGCTCCACAGCGGCCAGGAACCGGCCGCGGCCTATGTCGTCCGGCGCGGTGCGACGACACCATGTCCCTCCACCGCGGCCCCGCTCTGGCCGCGGCGTCTTTGGTTTTTCCTTGACGCAGCGCGACGGTGGCGCGTCCTTGAATTTCTTCCCACGGCGCGGCGCGATGGCACCGCGCATATATTCTGCATGAAACCGCGTGGTGCGATGGCACCACGCTTCCTCGTACCAACCACAATGAAATCATTCATGAAATATGTATGAGGGTCAGCTGTGTTTGTGCGGACCGGCCCCCCTCATGTTATTTGATAACAAATAGTCGAAAACCACGAAGATCGCCAAACTAGAATCCTGAACGGAATTAAATAAAATAAAACCCCTACCTCGGTTCTGGAACGATGTTCGTCAACGAGCCATGGAAGACGAGTGTCGTGGAGGTCGGGCATCGCGGGAGAACGTCAACGTCGCGAAGCGAGGATTCGAATTTGTTGACGGCGATTTCTTTGCGGAAAACAGTCAAGGAAGAGACAACGCGGAAGAAGAACGTCGCGTCGTGGTTACGGCGTCGCGGAAGAACCGTGTTCTTCGGAGAAGTTCTTCGTTGATGAACGGTGTTCTTCGCATTCTTCGTCGAGGAAGAATATGTTCCTTAGCTTTTCCTCCAAAAATCTCTCAAAGAACCCAACACCAACCCCTAATAAAATAAGTTCTAATCTTATTTTATTAACACAACAAAGAATTTGAAATTCAATTGTTTTAATTTCAAAAACTTACATGTAACTCACCATATTAAATTCATAAGTTAAGTAAACTTAAGTTATCAACATTAAAGTGGGAGTAGAGGGGGGTTTTAGAGGATATGAAGGGGTGGGGATCGTGTGGGCCCCAACACCCTCATAACCTCCCAAGGGAGGTTGGGTGGTTACCCAACTTCCATCAAGAACTAACAATTATAGTAAAATAATAAAAATTGTAGTGTAAATATAAAATATACATCCACAATTTTTATTATCAACACTCGTGTAAACGCAACTCCTGAACAGGTGTTCCTAAGAAAATACCGGCGTTACGGTTCCATCGGTGTCCTCGGAATTCGATTCTGGGCATCGGTTAAAAAGATAGAAATTCCCGCTCGTTCGTTCACTGAATGTACCCGAGCCAAACTTCGAAAATTGATTCCAGGCACAATGGGCCTCAGAATCAGGTGCCATCAGAAACCGCGCTCTTGTAAAATTCCAAAGAAAATTAAGAAAAAAAATTCCCTGAATTTTACGGGTCTTTACATTAGTCTCACCTTAGGGCTTTACGTCCCTGTAAAGATACATCAAAACTAGGGAAACAAATGAGGGTACTGAGCACGAATCTGAGCCTCCCGCTCCCAAGTGATCTCCTGGAGGTTCCCGTGTTGTCATCTGATGCACCCAAGAGGAATCGACCGTCCACGTAGGACCCGTTCATATCGATCCTCGATCTCCACCAGGACCTCCGTAAAAGTCGCCCTATCGTCAACATCAGGCTCCCCATGGTCAATGATGTGCGTCGGGTCGTGCACGTATCCCCTCAGCTGAGATACGTGGAAGACGTCGTGCACCCGGTGCAACTGAGGTGGTAGAGCTAAACGATAAGCCACCTCACCAATCATGATGATGACCTGCAATGGTTCGATGAAGCGTGGAGACAACTTGCCGCCTCGGCCAAATCTCCGTAATCTATGTTGAGGTGAGACACGCAAGAAGACGTGGTCTCCATCCTCGAACTATAGTGGCCTTCGTCTCCTGTCAGCGTATGACTTCTGCCTGCTCTGAGCTGTCCTCATCCGCTCCTGGATGCCCTGGACCTTCTTTGTCGTGGCATGGACCATCTCCGGTCCCACAAGTGCTGACTCCCTAGGGTCTGTCCAGCACAAAGGAGATCTGCAAGGTCGGTCGTACAACGCCTCGTACGGTTCCATCCCGATGGTGGAGTGGTAGCTGTTGTTGTAAGCAAACTCCACCAAGGGTAGGTGGTCCTCCCAGCTACGACCAAAGTCGAGGACACATACGCAGAGCATGTCCTCGAAATTCTGAATGGTCCCCTTCGTCTGACCATCCGTCTGAGGGTGAAAGGCTGTGCTCAGACGTAGTTGTGTCCCGAACGCCTCCTGCAATCCCTTCCATAGCTGGGAAGTAAAACGATCATCTCGATCGGAGACGATAGATGATGGCACACCGTGAAGTCGAACAATCTCTTGAACGTAAAGGCGCCGGAAGCTCTCCACTCAGCTCTGCTCTCTGATGGGTAAGAAGTGAGCCGACTTGGTGAGTCAGTCGACAATCACCCAGATAGAGTCGTGACCTCTGGAAGTGCTTGGAAGTCCAGTCACGAAGTCCATAGATATGTCGTCCCACTTCCTCTCCGGAACCTCCAAGGGTTGTACCAAGCCTACTGGTACCTGGTGCTCAGTCTTCACCTGCTGGCAGGTGAGACATCGAGAAATGAACTCTACCACAGCCTTCTTCATGCCCGGCCACTAGTGCTGTCGTCTGAGATTCTGGTACATCTTCGCCACTCCAGGATGTACCGCTAATAGAGAAGTGTGAAACTCTCTCAGCACCTCCTCTCGTAAATCGACTGGTACCATGGTACCTACTCTGAAAAGGATATCGTGCTCTTCTCCAAAGGAGAAACCATCAGGTGCCTGTCCTAAGGATATCTGTGCACGCCGCATCTCATAGTTAGAGTCCCCACACTGTGCCTCTCTGATCCACTGTAGTAGTGGAGGAGTGACTGTGAGAGAATGAAGGAAGGCTGCCTCATCTCTATCCACGAAGGATATCTGCAAAGAGGCTAGCTGCTCTGTCGCCTCCTCAAGCAGCTGAATTCCCGTCCTCCTGCTGAGAACATAGGCTACCACGTTCCCCTTTCCAGGAGTATATAATATCTCAAAGTCATAGTCCTGTAGGAACTCGACCCATCACCGCTATCTCAGGTTCATGTCCTTCTGCGAGAAGATGTACCTGAGACTCTGATGGTCAGAAAAGACTGTAAAGCGCTCCCCCATCAGATAGTGTCTCCATGTCTTTAGAGAGAAGACCACTACTGCTAACTCCAGGTCCTGGGCAGCATAGTTCTACTCATGCGGCCTCAACTGACATGATCCATAGGAGATCACTGCCCGCTCCTGCATCAGAACACACCCGAGTTCGTTCCCTGATGCATCGCAGTAGACTTCGTACCCTACTCCCTCCTCAGGCAACCTCAAGATAGGTGTGCTGGTCAATCTCTGTCTCAGCTCCTGCTAGCTCTACTAACATCTGTCTTACGACACGAAGGGTTTCCCATTCTTCATTAAATTTGAGAGTGGTTCTGCAACTCTAGAGAAGTCTGACACAAATCTTCGATAGTATCAAGCTAGTTCCAAGAAACTTTGCACCTTCGTCACGCTCCTAGGTGGCTCCCAAGCTAAAACTGCCTCGATCTTCATAAGATCCACTGCAATGCCCACCTCAGAGATGACATGTCCCATGAAGTGGACCTCACGTATCTAGAAATGGAACTTCGAGAGCTTTCCATAAAGCTGGTGCTCTCAGAGTGTGTCTAGTACAACCCGTAAGTGGTAGGCGTGCTCCTCCTCAGTCGTCGAGAAAATAAAAATGTCGTCGATGAAGACCACGATAAATTGATCAAGGTATGGCTGAAAGATCATGTTCGTGAGGGCCATGAACACTACTGGAGCATCGGTTATGCCAAATGGCATAACCAAGAACTCATAGTGGCCATACCGACATCTGAAGGCCGTCTTCTGCACGTCCTCATCTAGAACTCTGAGCTGATGATAGCCTGACCTAAGGTCTATCTTCAAGAACCACCGTGCTCCCTTGAGCTGATCAAAGAGGTCATCAATCCTCGGTAGAGGATACTTGTTAGTCATTGTCACCTGGTTCAGGCGACGATAATCGACACACAATCACAAGCTCCCGTCCTCCTTCTTGGCGAACAATATCAGGGAAGCCTAGGGTGAAACACTGGGTCGGATAAACACCTTGCCCTGCAAGTCCTCCAACTATACCCATAGCTCTTGAAGCTCGGCGGGGGCCATATGATATGTTGGAGTTGATATCGGGGCTCTCCCGGGGTACAGATCAATATAAAAGTCTACCTCTCTGCGAGGAGGTAACCCTAGAACATCGTTGGGAAAAACGTCTGCAAACTGATCCACCACTGCAGGAAAACCAGGACTCCGCACGTCAACTGCTCCTAGGATGAGGCTAGACAACTGATGAGTGATGGGCTATCCTCTCCTCCGCGGAAGTCCAACCTGTGCTGCAAAGGCTCCCTTATCGCCGGTGAAGTTGAACCTTCTCCCGTCGGTGCGTACACATCACACCTTGCGCCTAAAACAGTCAATCTGTGCATGGACCATAGATAACCAATCCATGACCAAGATGGCGTCGTCAGGCCTCGACGCTGCTACAAGAAGTTCCCAGCCAAAGCTCTCGCCTCCTAGAGTAAGCTCACACTGCCGACACCAGTGCGTAATCGTATAGTCTGCTCCCGTAGGAGTCTCTAGCCGTAAGGATCGAGCCAACGGCTCTGTCGGAATCTCTGAGCTCCAAAAAAGGGCAGCGGCTATGAAAGAGTGACTCACTCCTATGTCTATAAGTACTGCAGAAAGGGTGGAATAGACACAAATAGTACCTCGAATCATCTCAGGTGCACCGTGGTCGTAGGCCTCTGCTGCCTGGAGTTGTGCCTGTCTCTGCCCGCCAGCTCCCTGTGGTCGGGGTGGACCTCCTAGTGGTGGTGGTGGTAGAGCCTCAAAGCGTCGCCCACCACCTACTGCATGTCCATATCCTCTCCCTCGTCCACCTCCTCCCTGCGGACCGCCATGGTCGACCCTCAGCCTCTACCTCGGTGGTCCCCCAACCGTCTGCTGCTCCTCGACACGGCGGGTCAGGAAATCACGAGCCATGTGGCCCTGCCCGCCGCACGAGTAGCACTGTCTGCCTCTCGAAAGACTGGATACGCGCTGTGTGCCCCGAACTGCTGAGCCAGTGTCCTGAGGTCATCTTCCTGAGGGTCTGGTCTGCATGGACCCCTGAGTCATCCATCGACTGCTTGCTGCAGAAGACTCTACTACGTGCCGCCCTGCGGTGGGTCTCGGTGCTGGTGCAGACTTAGCAAGAAAGCTCTCGATCAAAAGGGCCCGCTCCAGTACACCTGTCTGAGTCGGAATGCTGAGGGAGATCAGCGATTCCCTGATCTCATGTCTCAAACCCTGCTCAAATGTCCGGGCCCGGAAGAAGGGGTCTCGTACCATGTCGGTCAAGTAGCGCGAGAGATTAGTAAATCTCGCCGAGTACTGAGTGACCGCCATTCTGCCCTGCCGCATCAGAAGAAGCTCCTGAATGCGTACCTCACAGAGGGTGGCTGGGAAGAACTCTGAGTAGAAGAGACTCTCAATGTCTGTCCAGAGTAGAGATGCCTCATCATGCACCTGGAGCATCAAGCTCCACCATCGGCCCGCTACTGCGTGCAGTAGGCTCGCAGCGAGGATCACCATGAGGTCTGTTGGTGTCCTCACTAGCCTGAAAACTCGTATGACTGCCTCCAGCCAGTCCTCGGCAGCCTGGGGGTCCATCTCCCCACGGAACCTGGGCAGTCGCGTTCGCTGAAACTCATGCAATGCGCTGAGGCGACGTGCATCGTCAGTGGATGGTGTTGGAAGCATCGGTTGCTTGGTGGGTAGAGCTACCGCCGGTGCCACTGCTGAAAAAGGGCCCTGCACCGAGGACTCATCACTCGGTGGGTGTCGTCACGCTTGACTCTCATAACCCTAGAAGGCTGCCGTCGTGGGGACATCCTTAAAAGGAAACAGGTGCACCACGGTCAGAACAATATACATGGTGAGCTGATACAAACTAATCACAAAGAAAACTTGAAACACTCTTGCAATCAATGTTTTCGTGCATTAAGTTGGAAATCAGAAGTCAGGGTCCTGGTGTACAGATACGTCGGCCGCCGCACCAACACTGGACTCCCTAGACTGATAACCACAATAAATACGCTAAACATTATTGCTTCAAATAGAAAAGATCAGAGTCCGCGGTATAACCGAACTCCTCTGATACGAATTTGTCACGACCCGTCCTCGGGGCCCGTGTCGTGACTACCCCAAGCCCGCCTTCCATAGGCCAGGGGCTGGCGACTAGCACCAAGGCGTAAATCCCAGTAAAAATTGAAGGCATTGCCTTTGTAAAGTAAACAAGCACCACAGAGTAAGCAAGCGGAATTGTAAACACTAAGTGAAAACAGAGTACAACTATAAGTGCGGAAAAGTAATTGGGCCAGTATACAAACCCAAACTGAAAGTAAAGTACAACTCGAAAGGGAAAACAACAACTGAAAAGTAAAAGCCGCTACACTGAGCTGCCCACTGGAAATCCCACCTGAAGGGTGGGTACAGATAGCTCCACTGCTCCTCGGGTCTCGTCGTCCGCTCCGAGCACATCCCGCCCAGTGGTCCACCTCCAAGTACCATCCTGCTCTACAAGACTCAACCACGATCAACGATGTCCTTCATCTGCAACCAACACAACATAGTGCAGGCATAGCCCGTGCAGGGGTGAGTATAAGCTACTCAGTAGGGACCCCGAGACCCCCGAAGGTCACCCTAAATCCACAGAGGATGAACCACAATGGAAATATACAATCACGAAGTATCAACCGACACTGCTTAGGTATATGCCCATACATATAACTAAGTCATCAATTCCAATACGCTACAACCTCTGATCCCAAGTACAACTTAGTCCACACAGGAAAGTATACATATTCCACACAGGAAAGCAAAACGTAATCCACACAGGATAGCACAACACAATCCACACAGGGAAGCGAACAGGTTTCAGCTCACTCAGGTAAACTTCTTCAAAATACGATAGAGATGATCACTGATCCATCTAAGTCGTCGGACCCACAAAGGATCGATAGGTACTAACTCCCGCAAAGACCCACACAGGATCGGACCCACACAGGATCTATAGGCGCTGGCTCACAGAGAACTGCTGAGCGCTGACCAATACAGGATCGGACCCACACAGGATCAGTAGCACTGATCCACATAGGATCGCTGAGTGTTGTAGTCGTCGTCGTCGAATCCACTGAGGATCTCTGCACAGTCGTCGTCGCAGTCACAGTAGCAGTCGCAGCCAGAACTAGGGTTTCGGCACAAAGCAAGCTCGCTCGGGAGGGTCTTCTCTCTGAGCCGAGAGGCTGATACATCAACTGTCACATAGTCCAGATTTGATGTATCCAAAAGTTTCGTATCGTCAGCAGGAACTCAACGTAATAGACGGCACGTCAATCGGACACCCGGTCTGAGAGTTATTTGCTTTTTCGTTCCAGGGGCCCGGTTGGTTTTTATGGAAAAACCAACCCGACCATACTCCACCTGCGTCCAAACCTCGGGTGGAGTATTCCAAAAGATCCGTCTCACAAACAGGAATCAACAAAGCTGACGGCATGTCATTCGGACGTCCGTTGCTCAAGATATGAGTGTTTCCGCTCCGAGGGCCTAGTTGGTTTCGTGTACGAACCAACCCGGCCAAACTCAATGTAGTTTGAAACCTTGAGTGCGATATGTATAAACGACCGACTCATTCTAAGGATCGTGTCGCTGCTAACGGCACGTCGTTTGGAGGTCCGTAGCCCGAGTTATGGGCATTTGAACCCAAACGGTCTGTTAATGGGGGTTTTGGGCCCGGACCGACCCGGCCCGAGACCCCCCCGGTTTGCCCGAACCGGGTCGACCCGCCCCAGACAGGGTCGGCCAGGCACGGCCCGGCCCGGCTGGGCACGGCCCGGCCCGGCGCGGCGTGGCCCGGCTGGGCTCGGCCCGGCTTGGCAGACCGGCCAGGAGCAGGTCTGGCTGGGGACAGCGCGCCCAGCGCGCTGTCTAGATAGGCCTTTGGCCGAGCCATTTCAGCAAGGGGGGGGGGGGGCGCCTGCCCCCCTGTGTAATTGCGGCCCCCTGCAATTAAGGGGGGCCGTTTTGGCCAGCCAGCCGGGGGTTTGAACCCCCGGTTGCACACCGGTCCGGCCGGCCTGCCGGTTCCAGCCTCCACGGGACCGGCGACGGCCGGTCCCCTTCCTCGCCGACACCGGCAGCCCGGTCCGGCCCCGGTCTCCTTGCTCCGCCGCGGCCCAGAACCGACCGCGGCCTATGTCATCTGGTGCGGTACAACGGCACCGCGTCCCTCCGCCGTGGCCCCGCTCCGGCCGCAGCGTCTTCAGTTTTTCTTCGACGTGGCGCGACGATGTCACGTCCTTGAATTTCTTTCCACGGTGCGGCGTGACGGCTCCACGAATATCTTCCAAATGAAACTGCATGGTGCGATGGCACCACACATCCTCGTACCAACCACAAAAAATCATTCATGAAATAAGGAGGAGGGTCGGCCATGTTTGTGTGGACCTTCCCCCCTCACGTTATTCGATAACAACTAGTCGAAATCCACGAAGATCGATAAACTAGAATCATGAACGGAATTAATTAAAATAAAACCCCTACCTCGGTTCAGGAACGGTGTTCATCAATGAGCCGTGGAAGACGAGCGTCGCGGAGGTCGGGCGTCATGGGAGAACGTCATCGTCACGAAGCGAGGATTCGAAGTCATTGACGGTGATTTCATCACGGAAAACCATCGTGGAAGAGACGACGCGGAAGAAGAACGTCGTGTCGCGGTTACGGCGTCGCGTAAGAACCATGTTCTTCGGCGGAGAAGTTCTTCGTTGAAGAACGGTGTTCTTCACGTTCTTCGTTGAGGAAGAAGATGTTCCTTATCTTTTCCTCCAAAAATCTCTCAAACAACCCAACACCAACCCCTAATAAAATACGTTCTAATATTATTTTATTAACACAACCAAGCATCTGAAATTCAATTGTTTTAATTTCAAAAACTTACATGTAACTCACCATATTAAATTCATAAGTTAAGTAAAGTTAAGTTATCAACATTGATGTGGGAGTTGAGGGTGGTTTTAGAGGATATGAAGGGGTGGGGTTTGTGTGGGCCCCACCACCCTCATAACCTCCCAAGGGAGGTTGGGTGGTTACCCAACATCCATCAAGAACTAACACTTAGAGTAAAATAATAAAAATTGTAGTGTAATTATATAATCAACTTCCACAATTTTTATTATCAACATTCGTGTAAACGCAACTCCAGAACAGGAGTTCCTAAGAAAATACCGGCGCTGCGGTTCCATCGATGTCCTCGAAATTTGATTCCGGGCACCGGTTCAAAAGTTATAAATTCCCGCTCATTGGTTCACTAAACATACCCGAGCCAAACTTCGAAAATTGATTCCAGGCACACCGTGCCTCGGAATCAGGTGTCGTCAGAAACCGCGCTCTTGTAAAATTCCAAAGAAAATTAAGAAAAAATTTCCATTGAATTTTACGGGTCTTTAAAAAGGATGAAAATATACATGTAATTTATGTATTATTACATCTGTTTTATGTAAATTAAATATATTAATTATTCCAAATATGGAAACGGATTGTAAAAAAAATTGTTTTCCTAGTGCATTCATTTAAGATGGATCAAATGTTACCTTACATCATTGATGATTTATTGATTTTTGGTTGTTATAATTTTTCTAATAAAGGTATATAACACTCCCCATCATAACATGATATTTAAATTTTCATTTATTTACATTTTTTCATATATGGAACCCTATTATGTTTTAATTATGGGAACCATCTTACTTCGGTTTTTATATTTTAGTATAGATGTTTTATCAATTATTTTTCTACTCTCCGATTGTAATAAAGGTATTTGAATAATTAAAATATAGATATCGAACCCATATTTGAAAATTTTGAGAATATAATTTATTTAAGTATGGGATAATGCAACTCCCCAAGCTTCTATAATACACTTCTTTTTATATAATTCCGTATGTTGTTCTATAAAAAACACTAATTTAGAGCACACCACAACTTACTAAACAAGCCATTTAAAAAAAATTATGCATAGTATTAACCAAATTTTAAATTATATATATTAAATATAATTTTAAAATCCATATTATGTTTTTCTTAGACATAATGTAAAAAAAATTCTTTTTTGTAAATAAAAAAAGTAGATTTCAATAAAAATGATGTTTTATAGCCTTTTAATAGCGATCCATTTTTTAATCCAAAATATGACACATTTATAATTTCAATTTGACATAATATTCTTTTTATTTAGAATTGGGGCATAAAAATTTATTTCATTGGAATTTATATATATTATAATAATGTTAATTTATTAATGAATAGTGAAAAATACTACATTTTATTTTAAGAGTACCTTTTAGTGTAATTTATTTATATAGATATATTATCCAATTAATTGATTTTCAAGTGTAGTTGGATTATTTTCTTATCCTTTAGTCCAATTTATGTCGTTGAATGTTATTTCAAATTTAAATTGAAAGTAAACACTTGTCAGTATTTTCAAAGGTTTTACTTCTTAAAACCCCAATTTCTAGTTTTGTCAACGATAATTAATTTTAAATTAACTTTGGCTAATTCTATGTTTTAAATTTGAAAAAAAGGATTCTTTATTGTAATTATATGGTCTAAATGGTCTAAATAGGCACTTTTCATTTTTGGATATTTTGAATAGTAACTTCAATAATTATTTTTATTGGCCATGTTGAAATGGTAAATTAGGTAAACAAATGTTAAAATAATATTATAATAATTCAAATATATCGTTACAAGTGTCCTTATAATATTGGATGATATATGGACAATAATTACAACCTTTATGTCTATTTTAGGACTCCAAGGATCTATTAGGGTGTGATAATTACATGTCATGATAATTAATTTAATGTAAAGGGAAATATAACGTAAACATGCATCTTATTACTAAAAAATGTTAATTTGAGTTATAAAAGTGATATTTTAAACTATAAAAAAATTTATAAAAACAATAAATATTCATATATCATCATATTTTATTTCTAATTTTTATACATTAAATAATTAAAGTTATTAAAGACACAATAATGATGCTGTATTTTCCATACTAATGAATGAATCAAATAAATGATATAATAAATATTTAAATAAATATAATTTAAACATTTTTAGGCCACAAAATAAATTCATGGATTTTTATGAAATTTTAACTTTTGTTTAATTCATTTGGTTTCAAATGAATCATGTTCTTAGGAAATCAACCAAAATCAATTACTAAATACTATCAAAATTGATTGAAATGAGTTTTTTTAAAAAATAATGTTTTAATAAATGATATAAAAGTAATAAAAACTTAATATTCGTCCAAATTACATAAATAATTCTAAAATGTCATTGATGACCCACTTGATGTTATATTGGTGTTTTATAGTAACTAAATTAAACAAATAATTTAACAATTTAAGAAGACATAGTAAGACATAAACTGTTTAACTAAGGGTTAATCCAAAATGATAAGGTTAATTTCATAATCTAAAAATGTCTAAAAATAATAGGATGAGTGTATATTGACACATAATCATTTTAGACTATAAATAAATAAATTTTGAGATATCTGAAACTGAAAATAATTTTATAATAAATTAATATATCAAGATTTGTTTTATAGTGCCACTCACCTCTCTTATAAAAGGGACCGCCCCATTCATCTAAAGTCACACCTCAAAATCCCTTTTATCTGCCAAATGCAGACCAATTATCCTTAAAAAATCCCTCACCTCATCCTAGTGGTCAAACATTGTGCATAAATTCATCCTATAGTTCTTTTTTTCAAATAAAATGGAAACAACAGAAAAGATGTAATTGTTTTATCCATTCTTTCATAGTTATTTTCTTCATCTACTTCTTCTTTCTGTATTTCTTCCATACCAAAGTAATAAATATATTAATATCCATATATGTAGAATTTATTTTAATCTTGGGAAACTATATTGAATATTTTATCCTAACTATTAATAATAATATAACCATGCATGCATATGTATGAGTTACCACCTCTATGTTGTGGTGTAATTTGTTATTCAACTTTACTATATTTGGACGGGTATAATGATGAGTATAATAGACATAAATAGTTATTATTACTAAATAAAGATTATTTATTTTAAATATACTATCAATTCTCATATAATTTAATCATTAATGGTTTGATATCCTTACTCATGCATACATACGACCTACCGTTTCCACGACGCTATAAGACTCATTCTCCACTTTAACGATACAAGAATAATAATAATGAAATATATATTATTCATAATTTGGAACAATATGACATAATTATTCGATTGTAATGATATATATATATATATATATATATATATATATCATTCACTAACATCCATTCAATATGATAATAAAACGGAAATGACAATCATGCAAACATACGACCTACTATCGCCATTAAAATTGTATTCTATTTCATATATCTAACTATTATAAATATTTATATTATAAATATATATGATATAAAATTAATATTATACATTTGTGAAATAATTAAATCATGATCTAAGTAATATTCTCAAGAATAAAAAGTCAAAACATATACGATAAACAAAGCACTTATTACCTGAATTGTTGCATTAACAAAGAATTGATAAAAAATGGGTAATATAAAGCGATAAAAGAAACATATATGATATCATAAATATTATTATCAATATTAACTAAGATAATAACTATTTTAAAAAAATTATACCGGAGTTTCAGACACGTACAAAGAGTATCAGACCGAAAGTAAGGGTTAATTTCACAATCTAATTATTATATAATGTTTTTGATGCATAAGTATTTACTAAGAAATATTTATCATTTATATCCATGATTCTAAAATGGTTTTCATGAAATGTTTTACTATAATCCTATAAATTATATTGTCATGTTTACCCTTGTTAGAATTTTTATATTTTTTTAATATAATCTTCTGGTTTTTTTCCAAACGAGGTAATTTATGACCTTTTCAACAAATTATGGAATGAATTATTTTTATCCTATACAGCCCGAGTATCAATTTTCCACTGTTAAGTCTCCATTAATTTTATATGTTGCCCTATCAATATTATAGGGTTATTTTTAAATGAAATATTTTCTCTTTTAATATTTCCTAGCTTTTAAATTTTTCAAAGAAAAAAAGAATATTTTCCTCAAATACTTTTAATGAATTTGTTAAATTATTTTCATCTATATGAACATCATTCATTGGATTTTAATATTGATTTAAGATGATTTATTATGATAAAATCATCCATATTTTATTGATGGTTTTGTGATATTTTTGACTGTGGATATTCTATTATTATACCATTAATGTTTATGGTAAGAGTAGTAACATTTATAAGCTAGTTTTAATAGGAATGAATATGTTATGATGAATCCTTTTTATAAGATGAATGCATTGGAAATAGTAAGTGACGTGCATGGCCCTCTATAGCCCATTGATGCATTTGTATGTATCATTAGACAACCTTGTGTCTTGGCACAAGGCCTTGATGGAATATTTTTGAATGGTCTTGGCATAAGGCCTTCACTTTGTGCTTATGATGTCCCTCATTATGCATATCATAATTATGAGGTCAGTTATTTATTTTACATTTGACTATTGGACTAGTATAATACAATTGTGAATGTTTAAATGGGATTATTTTATTTATTAGTTCCATATTATGGTGATGATATTATTTTAAAAGGTTTGTGTTTATGTTTCTAGAGTTCCAAAAGTTTTTATGATTATTTGTGATAGATAATTCTATATTTTTTATCATTACTAATAATCTGAGCTCACCACATTCTAATTTTAAATTTCCCAGGATTCGAAGAAGTGTTTTACTATTGATAGGTAGGTTGAATCTAGGAGAATAATGTAGTTCTCTAATGGATTATATATGCTTTATTTTATGTTGTAAATTGTAATGTATTGTTCACACATGTAATCTATATTCCAAGAATACTAAATTGATCATACATTCGAGAAATGATTCCTTATAATAATTCAAATTTATTAAAATAATTCACCATCTTTGGGTAATAGGTATCAAGGAATTACATTTTTATTAACATTGATAGACAAATTTTAAACCATCCTTCACACACACACACACCACAAATCCAAAATGATACATTCCTTTAAAAACTACTCACCTATGTATGTTACTGAGGACTGTCTATCTAAACCATAATGATGAAATGAAAGACCATTTTTGAAACACAAGAAACACAACTTCTCCCATTTTGGAAAACATAGGACAATTTAATTTGAAATATAAGCAAGGGGAGAAGAGGTGTTTTGAAGGTGACTATATCTATCATTCCATTATCATTTGATTTCAGATCAATGTGTGAACCTAGTGAACCCATGGATACGCCAACATAAAATGTAAGACCTTAATGTAAATAAAAACACCCAAAATTTAGTTTAAAAAATTATTATTTTCTTTCAACCGAAATCTATCCATTTCACCCATTCATAAAACGCAACGCAATTTCCCAAAATAAGAGATCTAATTTTATAGAATGTTTTTTATACTAGAATGAAATAAATTACCATATATCAAATATAAAATCCACTATATTATTCAAATAAATATAAAAATATATTTTAAATGGGAAAATTTCACTCAAAAATACAATTTCACCCTAATAGTTCAATTTACATTCTATCAAACTACTTTGGCACACATAAAGATGGGTATAAACCATGGTTCATGAGAAAACCTATTTTTTAACAATATATAAAAGCTTCAATACATAATAAAAATAAAAATAAGGGTATACAACTATTTTATAGAATGTTTATAAATTTATTAATGATATAAAAAATCAATGAGAATGAGTTGGAATGGAAGAACATAGAAATTTCCACATTGGCGGTGTGTGCACAAAATTAGTCTTTGTAAAAGGAATGATACACCCCGAATGATGAACCAAAACCCATATCATCTTTGAATATGAACTAATCATATACCCCAACCATTAGGGTTTCACAAGAAGAATACCCCACACAAATACCACAGAAAAAAGGAATTCGTATTGGAGGCTGAGCCGGTTGAATGGAGGGGGATCAGAGGTAGGGGCGACAAGAGCGGGGGGGGGGGGGGGCTTGCACAAGGCAAGATTCACTCAAGAGGGTGTATCTAGAGATGGCGTTGCCGATGAGGGAGTTGTGGATGGAGGAGGGGGAGGGTTGGGTGTTGGTTTGAATTGGTGAAAGGTCATCCGAAAGATAGTGGTATACTGGGAAGGGACATTTACAGACGTAGGTCTCATCGGAGGTAGGGGATGTCGCTAGCGTAAGGGGTGCGATCTGGGAGGTTGGACACAACGCATAGGGTAGGGGAAACTATAGATTGGAAGTGTAATGATGTTTATGACTTATATTTTCCCCTTTTATTTTTAATAAATTCCCTTTAATGTTAATTGATAAAAATAATTATAATAAAATAATAATATTATTGATAAGAATAATAATATCATTAATAGAAATTTTTATAATAATATTATTAAAAATATTAACAATAATTATATTATCAACAAAAAAATTACTTATATTGATAATTATAATAATAACTTAATCATATAAATAATAATAATATTATTATTATTATTAAAATGTTATTAATTTTTTTCATAAAATTTTATTTGTTTTAATTATCGGGAAACATGATGGTTACCTAGGCCAACAACACAGTTATCACTAACCATGTGGTTCCCATGAATCGGCGCGAAATTCATCAAAAACATCAATCTTCAAAAAAAATTAAAACAATGCTCATCTCTAACCTCGTTGAGAGTATCCAAATCTATGGAAAAAATAAAGTAATTTAAAAGGTCGGGGTGTGACATATGTTATTCGTTTTTTGAACCTAAAATTATTTTCTTTGGTATGATCTTTTTACAACCCATTACCTATTATTTAAGGGATTATTTTATAACCTTTTCTCTAATGTGGGTTCAAAACATAATTATTTTCAAATTTACATCCTTTGATTACAAAGATAAATTAAAAATTATTTTTAGGTAACCTATTAAATTGGGTAAGGATTTATAAACCCAATATATTTAGAAAATTTGTTTTTAAATAAAATTATTTTTTTTAATATCTTGATGTACAAAAAACAATAGGATTTTTATGATCGATAACCTATTCAACATGCATCACCGAGCAAAAAAGATGCATTTTATACATTGTTTCCATAAACTATCTATAAAATGAGATGGTAAAAATAGTTTTAATGATATTATAATATATTTATATTTATATATTATTGATAAAAAAAATTTAAATAATAATAAAAATTATTATATTCGTTATATTCATCAAAAATTTGTTTTTCTCGAAAATAATATTTATTGATTTTAATGAAAATAATATCAAATAAAATAATATGAACATTTATAAAATTAATATGAAAAAAATTTCCACGTTTTTTTAATTAGAATATCAATATATACTTTTGATATATTTGTTGAATGTTTTCGTCAAATAATTCTATTTTCTGTTAATATTGAAAAATATAGATTTTTTTAAATATATAAAACAATTTATAAATAAATAATGTAATTTAAGTAACACATATTGTTTTAAAGTAAATAATTTCATTACTTATTTATATTTAACACATATAATTTCTTTTGAATCAAATGTATATTCTATTTTAAAAAAACATTATTTTTTAAACAAATTGACATTTTAGAATACAATTTTAGAACCTAAAATATTTACACGTTTTATTAATAAAAAGAATACCTGATGAAGAATTTTTAAGGTGAAATTTATATATTTTTATTGTTAAATTTTAATTTATAATAATTTAACAATTACGATATGATCGTCAGGTGATATAAAATCATCTTGTGCAAGAAAACGCTTCTCGAAAAACCTCTTTTGCATCGCGATTGAGAGTTTTGATATGTATTTTGTTTTTTCATTTTTTATAAAATTTATTTGAAAATAAAAAAAATATTTTTAAATAAAAATGTAAACAAAATTATTAGGGTAACATTTAGATAATTTAATGAAAAAATTATGTTTAATGAAGAGTGAAAAATAATGAACTTTAATTCAAAACTGCATTTTCATTAAAATATTTTATGAAGGTAATTATTTTTAAAATTCTATTATTTGTAATATATGTTAAAAAATATATCTATTAATTAAATTTTTTTCACTGGAACCAATTTCAAATTGTAATTGTATAAAAACAATATAATCCTTTCAAAAATTGTTATTTTCAAACTTGCATTATAGCCACATCTACCGAATTAATTTAATATTTCATTATTCCACTTATGTGAATATAATTTGAAGTAATGGATTAAAATTTAGAATTGTAACAATTTATAATTTATAATAAGTTCAAAAACATTTTTTTTCCAATATTAATAGTGAAATCTATAATACAAAAAATTTATGCGGTTGACGTAAAAATAGATTTATTCAGAGTTAAACATAGATGATAAGGTTTAAATGACTTACTAACTTATTACAAACCAATGTTATTGTAATATTTAGACCATATATCTTATTGTTTTGATATTGGTTCATTTTGGAATCTTTTTATTGGATAAGAACGTGGGTATGATTGAATCCATTAAAACCATTTCAAGTGTGCCACTCAACTCACATATAGAAGGCCACAACCTATCATCTCTTAATCACACAATTAAGCTTCATTATGTTAACCATGAAATGTAATGATAACATCCTAATTCTCCTAACAATGTCCTATTATTATTATTTTTTTATAAATCCAACCATGGATTGTTTTTGTACAAACATAAGGGGGATACCCGAATAAGAGGTAACGATATTGAACAGATGCTTTGTATTATTTTATTATTAACCTTCATAAATACATATTATAATTTTTAAACAAAACTAACTCACTATATTTAATATTATAATATGTCATTCTAATAAATTTAAGACCAATAACAATCAACACATCCATAATATATGTTATAAATTCACTAATTGTGTGTATAAGAAACTAATACATTGCCTAGCAATTTCATTTGTTTTTTTTACTAAAACCTATCATAGTTGGTTGTGAGGAAGGTTATAAGGTACATATATTATGTTTGAAATACAATTATAAATTTTTATTTTTATATTAAATATAACTATTTTAAAATTCATTATATATGGTATACAATAACAGAAATTATGTGTAACCTAGACTACCGCCTAATAAAGTTAGTATTTTTTGTATTTCACAAATACATTATACAGAATGGAATACAAATAATTTTAATGAATATCGGTGATATAAATGAAATAGTAATTATATTATTTACATATTTTTCATTATTAAATTTAAATATATTATTTTCTTTTCCACAATAAAAAGAGGACAATATTGTTCTTATACACGTGGACAAACACTTTTATGAAGTGGTCTGATTTTCATTTCATCACCACACAACACAGATTATATATATATATATAAATGAAAGAAAGAATATGTTATATAATATATTATGATTAATCATTAATTATAAAATATTACTTTCCCAATTTCAATAATGATCATTGAATAATCGAAATGTCACACATTCGTACACATAACATACCATCTCTTTGATTGTAACATAATTCTTTTCTCAATCCCATATTTCCCAGCATGAAATAAAATTAGGATTTATTTATAAATATGAGAATTATTTTATAAAATATATTATTTATATGATGGAATTAAATAATATTCAAAAGAATATAAACATTCATAACAAATACCAAATGATAAAACATGGAAATTAACACATGAAACAATAAAAATAATAAATGATTATAAACAAGTATGAGATAATATATTAATAAAGGATTATATATGACATTATAAATTTTAATTTGGTACTTCGATAATTTAATAACATGATTTAAACTAGTATATAATAGGTTAAATAATGATCAACCAAAAGGAATCAAAATGTAAAGGATTTCAGTATCATTTTTATTTTCTGTGATACAAATTCCATATTCCCCAAATGTTTCTTTTATGTGGTTTATATACTCCACATTAATTTATTTTATAGTTATTATATATAAAATAATTTATATTTACATATCAATATTAGGATCTATATTTTATAGGGAATATAGTTCAAATGATACCAAATAAGTAATTTCTTTTTGGATCAATTTTTATTCTTTGAGACATTTGATTATGTTATAAACCTATCATACTATTCATAGGGTATATATATACCATTATACATTTAATATATATTGTATACATATTCTAATTAAAATTTTATGTTATTTTATTTTATTTATTTTTGCATCTATCATTTCAACAATACCAAAGTGGTTCAGTTTTTTTCAATCTTATTGTATATCTATATTTTTTATGATCATCATTCCAATTATAAGTATATTGATATGCCTCTCTCTATAAGAAAAATTAATTTTATAATCCTATGTTTATGTAATTATAACACATTATTTCCCTTCATTTTAATCTCATTATACACTTAATAGTGAAAAAAGAAATTTCTTATGAAAAATAATCTATTCTAGTAAAATCTAATGTTTCTCCTGAAAAATTGTTTTCTAAAAATGATCTAAAAAAATATTTCTTAAAATTCTTCTAATGATTTATTAAATACATTTTTTCCATTTTTTATTTTTTATTTTTTAAAAAATATATCTTCTTGTTTTTTTAATATAATAATGTTTCGATTTTACCTAAAATGATTATGGAATCGTTGTTTTATTATGTATGGAAGGAATGAAATTTCACTCCATATTGACAAATATTTTATTAACTGTTCCATTATGTGTTTTTAAGTTTATTTTAAATGAAAATTTTTTGAATAGTTTTTAAAATGTATTTTTCAAAATGGATACGATATTTCCCTCATGAATTATATTAAATGTATTTTAAAATATTTATTATATATATTTATGTTCATTTCGAAGGAATGGTATTTTCCCAATATTTAATGAACAGTTAGTTAATAAAAAGTGACTTCCAATTTTAAAAGATATTTTTCCCTAAATATAAAATTATTTATTTTTAATTTTGTTTTCATTCGTCAATGTCAAAAACCCTTGTTGTTTCATATCATACTAGAGGAATAATTTTTATTTGTTAAATCCTCTTAATTTCTCTAGATGGATAAATATTATTTAAATGATATTGTAAAGGGAAGCAATTTAATTTCCACAGGTTAATCATGTTTTAATAATATTAATGGAGATAAATTTTTACTTACAATATTTTATAATGTTTCAATGATATTTTCATGGACCATATTTCCTCTTCATGGGATAACAAAGTATTAAATGGGATAATCATTATTTTATTGATGTTTATAATGAAATGAGTACACTTTGTACAATATTCAATTTTTGTTTCTTGGAAATTAATTATACGGTGGGATCTCCCAGATACAATTGGGTGATGCCATTATGGGTTATTTAACGGGGAAACCAATATAACATTGGCTTATCCCATTACATATTATATAATATTGCTTACCCGATAGATTCGTCTGAGGCCGTTATATCACAAATGACGGGGAAACACATTGATCACCAAGTGATCCCATTAAAATTATATGAGGGGGTGTCCTCTAAGGCTTCGAGTGATGTCATTATTATAGGGAACCTAACATTCCACACATTAACATTATATCAATTTTTTCTAAATACCTAATATATTAGACAAACAGATTGCAAAATACCATATTATTTTAGTGACATTGAAATCATGGAACAAAACCTTTGAGTATGGAGAATGATCTTCAATATTTCCCACAAATATATTCCCCATTAATACCCATAAATAATACCTTTCTTTATAACATAGGCAATAAAAATGAAAGAAAATGATGATTTATGATGATTAGTATGGATAAATAAAGGAGATGCATTATAATAGTCATAAATATAAAAATATAAGAACATGAACATAAAATTAGTAAAACATAGAATTTTTATAAAAGATCTTCAACCTGAATCATGGAATAAAAATTTGCGGTTCATAAGACATGAATTAATAGGTAGTCATGATAATAAGATATGAAATAATAATATATAAATAAGACATTGAATTATGGAATAAATATCATGTTATAAAATTATAAACATATATATGTAGCTACATGATAATTCAGAATGTTAAAGACATGAAATAAGATAAATGAATTAACTATTGTAAAATCAAACAAGTACACAAATAAATGTTTAAACATGTAATTAGGATCACACATAATCATATGAACATGAAACTAGGTCCTTGCATAACATCAAAAACATGTAATCAGGATCATGTAAAAGTTTATGCACTTGAAACCAGGACAACACATAATATTGTAAAAATGAAATATGGATCGTGCATAAACTTATAGACATGAAAACATTTCCATTCACAACATTATGTAAATATAATCAGGTTCACACATAATATTTTGAATATGTAATATTGTTCACTCGTAACATTGTGAACATGTAATATAGATCACACATAAACTTATGGTCATGCAACCTGGTATATTAATAACCTTGTGAAAATGTAATATGGTTCAAATATAAGATTATGAACTTGTAATCCTATTAGTATGTTAATTTTTGAGCAATTAATCTTAATTAATGCATAAATAATATAATCACGAGTCGTCCAACAATACCCAATGCATTTGAGGAAGATATAGGTCCAACCCATTAGAATATAAAATCATAATTATGTGTGACAAAAAATTATACAAAATCATCAAATAATAATCCATGAAACGAAATCAGAATCATAAAAATTTCATCATAACATTACCTATAGAAAATAGATATTTATCAAAATCATTCATAACCTATAGAAAAATGTTTGCCTCAAGTGCATATATCCCATAGAATATAAACGAATTTCATAATCATCATTCCATAAAATACCATTCAAGAAAGAATATGAATGGTTTTATTAGATCATACCCCAATTAAATCATAAACTATAAAATTTTATTTTTTCCTTTATAGGGACATACGTTAAAAGATCACATGAAACATGATTTTTTAAATACATATTTAAAACATATTATATTTTCAAAACACATTTAATTGGAAAATAATTTTAAAATATATAAAGGAATAATTTAAAATCTTTTAATAAATTTCATCCGGAAAATAAAAAATATTTTTTAAAAATACGATGTTTTGAAAACATTTTTCGTTCGAAAATATAAATTAAAATCTTTAATGGATGCTTGAAATCATTTTTTAAAAAAGGTTTTATTTTAATTACAATTTAAACGTATAAATAATTCATGAAATTATTTTAAAAATATTTATTTGAAAATATTTTGAAAGAATAAAAATATTCCTTCAAATATTTTATAAGACCTTTTTCTGTGAAAATAATTTGATAACTTGTAAATAATGTTTCTAACAATTTTTAAAACCCATTTTATTTAAAAAACATTTAATATTTTTAAATAACTCGTGAAAATATTTTGAAAAAGATATCATTGAAAATATTTTTTAAAATAATTTAAAACTCCTTTTAAAGATAATAAATTTTCCTAAAACATTTTTATTAAAGATGGTTTTGATGGAATAACGATTTCTCACCAAAGATATTATAAATTTTATATTTTCTTTCAATTTTTTTTAATTATCTTATGTATCAAAGAGAGAAAATCAATGGTACCAAAACAAGAAGATTTCATGAATAACCAGAAGGTAAGGAAACTTACATGTTTTCTTGAGAGACTAATCATAAGATTTCTTTAATAGAAGCTTAATTTTAAACAATCCTGATAAATAAATAGAATATATCGAATAATATATTATGACTTTGGTTCCATTGACTAATAATGATCCAGAGATAATAAAATTTCATGAAGCTTAAAAAATGTTACAGAATGATATTCATGATATAACGTGTCATGGGGATGTATATACACCGCATTTAAAAAGAAGCTGCATAATATGGCTTGTATATCAATAATGGAAAATTGAGAAAAAACTACTTTACCAATTTGGTAACATTTGAATAGTAACCCCCATGAAGGAAATACAAAAAACATAAATATAAATACCCATAAAATATAATTATATTAATCATATAATAAATCCAGGTGTAGTATGTACACCACACAAATAAAATGAGTGGTGAATAATGCATTAATCTAATTAAATAAAAGTGAGACTAGAAAACTATTACCATATTATTAACTCTCATAATTATCATAAATAAATCCTATATAATAAATATATGTTTATTATAAATCTATATATAACTATATTTTTATATATAACACCATCTATTTTTTTGTATTGTGCTTATATTACCCCCTTTTTAAGAATTACATGTAAATTTTACGCTTCGTTTAATATTTACTATGTTTTTCATACATGTTTTCACTTATTATTGTTAATCCTCTTACTTAGATCGGGATTTAATTACTTAGATAATTTAAAAATTGATATATGTATCATTTATATTTAGTATACATGTATTTATAATAATCTATAACATATACAAATATGAATTGGAATACACCGTTCATAGAGACGGTAGGTCGTACATATCCGTGAATAATGTTTCCATTTTATAGTTGTATTCAATGAATTTAATTAAATTAAATAAATGAATATATATATATATATTGTCTTTCCATAGTTAATATTCTTTAATATATGTCATATGGTTTTGAAAAATCAAACCTCAATCTTTTCTATGTAAAGTGTGAAATAATCACATCGCTTTTATAAGGTGGTAGTCCATATATTCAAAAACGATGTTATCATATTTATATAAAAATGAAACAAGAATGTATATATTATATGAAAATTAAATAATTATATATAGATTATAAATTTTTTAAATAAAATATGAAAAAAAATTCATCATAATTCCCAAATGTTAATGGTGGTAATAGAAAAAAGAAAAACATCATTTAGTGCATTGGTAGTTCCCTAAACACAAAAACTGTAGGTTCATTACACATTAGATGGAAGTGTTTGTAATTGTACATAAAAACCCATGAATAAATATATAAATATATATATATATTAATTATACATATGTAATTATATAAAAATGTAATATTAATATTTGAAGTGGTGTAAAATGATTATAAAACAAAAGATCTTGAGATAGGATGTTATCTCTCTTTTGGGTAACTTCTATTGGTGGGAAAAATGGGATTCATTAGTTGTATTTCTATCAAAATTTGTGACTCTATGTAAAATTGAGGGATTTATTGATGATATTTATAAATGGTTTTTTATTTCCTATTTTTATTAATATGATTATGAAAGTTAGGGGGTGATTGTGTCTTTATAATGGGGGAGGAGTGATGCTCTTTTAAATATCCAAAGGGAAACACTATTTGGAGGTCTCTTGATTATCATGTGAATCCCGTTAATGAAAACTTTAGATCTGAGTGGGTAATATTTCATTATATTTACATTGAATTTGTTCATTACATGTTTCTAGGGTGTTTTCCAACTTAATATTAAGGATTAATCATCAAGAAAACTATATTTTAAATTAATCATTTTAATTAACAATAAATACATTCATTAATATTTATTTTCAAAAAATATGATTAAATTTTATTAAATTATATAATATTTTTTTTCTAGATTTGGAATATATTTTTTTAAATTTTAATTATTGAAGTGGATGAAATTATTAAAAGTTAATCCCACAACCAGGATGAAAAAAATGTTTTTAAGATAAAAGTGTTCAAAAGATTTCTTTTTGTTTGTATCAAAATTAAATGTGAAATTTATTCAAATAAACTTAATTAGATTCAAATGTATAAACTTTATATAAATATACATAAAACCCTATAAAAAATTATTTAACTATTTAAATAAATTCGATGAAAATGCAGTTTTGACCTAAAATTCAGTATTATTTATTTTTCATCAAAATGTGAAATTTCTCAAAAAGATACTATAAATTCACCACTTTATGTTTTTATAGTTAGATATAAAAAATTAATCTCATTATATCAAATAAAAATAAAAATATTACATAAATTATATTAAATATCGGTGGATCATTAAAAGGAAAAAAATTTCCTTTTACAAAAATTCAATTTTTTATTCATAAAATTAAATTTATTCTCTTCTTACACATATAAAATCAATGGTTTTGGTATCAAAAAAATTGACTCTATATAAAAAATATAAATTTTATTATAAAAAGTAATCAAAAGTGTTTTTTAGTTCACTATGATAAAATTGTATTTTTTCAAAAAAATTATTTTTTAAAAAAGTAACTTATTCAATTTAAAATAGTTTATAAATTCATTTATACTAATTGAAGAACATATAATTGATTTTATATATGTGTTTAAATCATACTTTTATAATTTTTTAATCTTATTCATAAAATTTATTCCATAGAAAATTTGGTACTTATAATAATATTTTAATTATAATATTATTAATATATTGTAGTTCATTAATATGTAGCCTTGCCTATAATGGAAGATGTCAAAGAGCACATCATTGTATGTAACAAAATCCAAAAATAGTGTCTTTTATACTACAAATTTTTTTATCTCATGTAGTGATAGATTAATATTTATATTATTTAAATGAAAAAACAATTTTCCATTATATAAGATAAGTTATATATAGTGTTTCATGAAATGAGAAATATCATTAAATTTAAAATAATCCGAATTTTTTTTTCTTAAAATCACAGGGTGTTATAGTTATATATTTTATGATGGGTTCCCGTAGAATGTTATCTGATATATTGGGTAATAATTAGGTCCTACGATGATTTGTATTTGATGTTATATATATTTCTATTCAAATTGTATTTGTTCTATAAATGTTTAATGATTATGATGCTCCAATAAACCATCATTTTTTATCAATGTTTTTTATGGATTCCTAATTTTTTTATTTGGTCATGATTGATATAACATGGTTCATGATTATTTTAAAGGAATATTTCTATTTTTAAAACATGTAATAAAGATTAAGGATTGATGATTTCGGTAATGATTGGTATGATTTCTTTTATTATTCTCAAATACACTAAAATTATGTCATGATACACTTATGAACATGTTATATTCAATTATGACTATCAATATTTAATTTTTATGTTTTCTCTTATGGGTATTTTGGGCACTCCGTTCTAATGTTTTCTCATCTCAATGTTATAATGAATGAGATTGAATGTATTATTTCTAGAAATAATATCATAAGAATCGTAATGATGACTTCATTCAAAATAAGAAAAGATTGGTTAAGTAGGATAATTATTATTTAACATCGTGGGTGTTGATTATCTAATACTTTCTCCTAATTCTAAAAAACTATAAACATAAATGGTCCATAAGAATTTTATTGATCTATTTTTTCAATTTGATTCTAAAATGATTAAAAGGAAGAAATTTGGGTCAAAATTATTGATATAAATTCCATAAATATAAAGAAAATGATTTCATCACTATATCCAACAGTACTAGTTCAAGGATGTTATATGGAAAAGAACTTCACTACAATATCAATAACATCTATATATGTTGCTGATATAAGAGTTTGCAATTTAATATGGACACAACAGATTATGAGGATATTGAACATGAAATGAATTTTAAAGAGTTGGTAAAGATGAAAACATCATCTTCAAAATTGTTTCTTGATATCTTATATTATGGGACCATGGGTTGTTTCTTTAGGAAGACAATCCCCTTAAAAAGATTACATGGGAAGTTGGAAATGTAAGGGGTAGGGTTTGGTCAATCTAGATGGCACTATATTTTATTGATGAATTGAGAGATGGTGTGTCCATTTATAAGTAAGGGGAGATCCAATCATGGAATTTCATAATGTGTCAACATAATATAATTTTATTTCATTCCCTAAAGTCCTAAAATTTAAAATTAATAAAATCCATGATGATTTTGAGTAGAAATACTCTCATCTATTATATTTTTGACATGTTTTGGGTATATTCCCTCCATATCTGTTAGGTTTTATCCCCCAATTTCTATTTTGACAATTACTATAGTATTAATGACTTCTGCACATTAACTGCCAATAAGGATACTATTAAATGAAAATATACCATATAATTGAACATAGATGTTGCTTCCAACAAAATCTCATTCATTTGACTGAATATTAGATTATTTTTTAATTTTAAACTATTAGTTAATTATGATTTATTACTAAATTTCATTAATGTCAATTATGATGGTAATGATTAAATTTGAATTTATATAAATCAGGATAAAGAGGGAATTCAAAAATAAAAAAATAAAAAAATAAAAAATACAATATTTATCTAAGAAATTCACAAAAAAATAGTAATTTCCTCAAATTATATTATTATTATTATTATTTTACAATCATTTGTTTTATTTTTATATAAAATTGTTAAATGGTGTGTTATCATTTCACAAGAATTCACAGTAAATATTTTCTAACATAAAATTTCAAAACAAAATTCCCTTATAAAAAAATAAATTATATTTCAAATATTTTTTAACAATCTAGTTTAATTTTGAATTATCCCTATCACAAAATATTATATATATATATATATAACATGAAAAGTGAATTTTTTTTCAATATATATCACATAAATATTATAATGATCAAAATCATAGATTAATGGTAAAATATTAATATTTTATACTTTTGGAAGATAATGTATGATATTGATTCATACTAAAAAATTAATTGACATCTCGGTTATATTATTTAAGCCTTTTCACTTATTTTAAATTTTAGTTACCTAATTTTTTATTTAGCATGGTGAAATTATTTAATACTATTAGCAAACTGTAATGACCAAAAATAGGACGATCATATTTACTAAATTTGGAACTCATAATTATAATCATGGAATCCATTTTTGATAATAAAATTTCAATAATATGGTAACATTAATTAAATATTGAAAAAACTAAATGAAAAACAATTATTCAAGAAAATTTTTAATTAAGTATAATATTTTTTAGATGAAATTAATTTTTACAATTAATTACAAATACCATAATTGGATTATAAATAATATAATTTTATAAATTATTCTTTTATATCCATTTTAAAATGTTATCTTAAATAACTATTGGGACAGAAATTGATTTTAGATTAAATTGTAGTATATTTCACTATTCAATAAATATAATTTTTAAGGTATATCCCCAAAATTAATCCTATATTAATTTTCATATAAGGATTTAAAAAATTATAACCATTTCATTAAATAAATTTTATTAATTTGAGAATAATTTTAGTTATTATTTTCTCACGGTTTGATGGAAGGGTCTCATGCTTTGTGGGAATAAAATGGTCCAAGGAGAATGGTTTAGTGTATCATTTTCAACATGTGAAGAAGATTCCATTATTAAATGTTTCACGCCATGTTAACCATTTTTCTTTTGGATGAAAAAAAACTTGTTTTTTTATTTAATGATTAATTTTATGGGGTTTGTTTTTCTACACAATTCTTCACGTCGAGTTTACCATGCATTCTTTTAATAGAAAAATGCAATTGTTCCTACATCTGTAACTATGTATGAAAAATCTTTTCAGAACATAGGTTTCTTACATGGGTTATAGACCTAATGACAAGCAGGACAATACATTGATTGAGAAGATGAGAGTTAAAGATTATCACCACTATTTGGAGGCATTTTTTGACTTGATGGTTCTCTTCTATATTTTAGGCATGATTGTGAGTCTCTTCATAATCCAGATACATGACTCCTTACCGTAATAAAATGATCATGTTTTGAAACCATCCCATTGTAAAGGGGGTCTATAAATTAGTACATCTATAGGTTTCCATGGTTTGTAATTAATTTATCCTTAAAAGGCAGTTGGTTATATTTTTGATTCTATATAACTATAAAGGCCATAATTTACATTCATATTACAAGGGATACATTATTTTAGTGATGGGATCGAAACATTATGATGTGTCATATGAATCATGATTATAACAGGAATCAAAACCCACATAGTTTGGTGAACCTATACAATTTAACATCTTCCATAATAGGAATATAGGAGTGATATTAGGCACCATGTGATAAGATCATGGTCTAGGTATGTGTCTTATGTATATTTATTATAGAAGGAATCATAGTCACTATTGTACTATTATGATAATATGACTTAACCAAAGTTGGATTCCCCTGTATGAGGGATATTAAATAATTATTCTTAATGAGGTTTACAATATATGGATTCACTGGCTTCTGAAGATTAACTATAAAAGTGATACATTCACTATATGTTCCTATAAACACATGAGCCATGCTCGGTTTTGGAAATAAGTGATAACAAATGATCAATATACCTTCCTATGGACATAGTGATTTGGAGATGAGGATTTCCTATAAGTTTTTATATGGATCAATAGCCTTACAAGGGAACCATATATATCTTTATTATAAAAGGAATCATAGTTATAGATGTCCAATTGTATTCTAAATCTTCTAGTGGATGAGTACGAGTGATAATACCATGGGGGAGATTGGGTCCTTATGGTTATAATGTCGGAGGCATGTGGGATTTACACCGATTTCGATTCCAGTTTGAACTCAGACCTTAAGAAGGATTCCAACATATCCTTATGGTGGAATGAATCATTGTTCTCATAGATAAACATCCTTCCCATTCCACTGGTTGATGAGGACTAATAATAATTTTAAGGTAGAATTTTGGTCTTCTTTTTTTGAATGTTAGAAATGTGAAGGGAATTATGATGAGGTATATTCATAATTCATCATGGGACTTAGAAAAAAGTCCTATGTATCCTTGTTTGGAGTAAATTAATGTTCATTTCATTAAATTACCTATGGGACAAAATATTTCCACCCTAAATGATTATCATGTCCTATGATATCTTTTGAACACATCATTATTCTCTTCATAACATGTCTTGAGATTCTTGAAATAATCCGGGATATCTAACAGACATTTCCAAATAAAATCTCAATATCAAATTCACTATTCCAAATAATATTTCATGATTAGTGTGGCCTTTATGAAGTATATCTCATGAGTAAGATTTAATTTCAGTAGGACATAGCAAGATCTAGGCTAACATGACTCTATCATATCACTAGACTTGGAAACATGCCTTGACGACATCAATGGAATTGAATGACATGTATTGGAATATGTCACATGATAAATACAAACATGTCCAAGTGATTTTGAAAGACCCACTTGATATTTCAAGCAGTCTCTGCGAGACCTGGTAGACTTGTCCTTAAGATATCACATCACATGAATGACATGTATATATTCTTTTATATGAACAAGAATATTGGTATGGAAATTATCAAATGACATGAAATTCATGTCCATGTACCATCGAATGAACAAAATGACATGTTTAGAAGGATTTTATATGATCTAAATGACTTGAATGAAGGGTGTTTCATGGATCTGGCGACCTACCCCACTTTTTTCCCCTTCTCTGGATGACATTTCCTGATTATGTTTCTAGAGTTGTTCGAAAAGTCCATAGACTTTCCACAATCAGGATGATATGTCTGGTGTGTACTTCTTGAGTTAGGTAAAAGGACATAGTTCTACCATATGATATGAATGATTCATTTCAATATAATAAATATTTTCAAATGTTTTTTTCACATAAGCCTTCTTTTTTTCCTAATTTATTAAAAATTTGTATTGTTTTTCATCATGTATTTATTCTTATTTTTCATTGATGTGTACCAATAGACATGTGCGAACACCTTCACCAAAATTGGATGACATTACCAATCTGCCTAGTGTCGTTTATAAAGTGATCAAATGAATCATATATTCATGACACCTGATAGAATAGGTCAGCCCATAGGTTTTACCTAGTGGAATACCATGAGATCACATGATCTTATTCTTTATGATTTTTTCACCTGATCTTCAACCTTATCCACGTCATTCATTCCTGCATATTTTCTTCATAGATTAAGAGGGATATAGAGGCCTCACCACCTTGATTATGCACCACCATTCACATAAACATTCTCATAGGTTTTAAATATAGTTTTTATGGGTTATTTGATCATGCATATTACATTACTCTTTCATGTATCATCCATAGTGTATTATGATATTCAGTGATCAGGATAATGTTCCACCACCACCATTCTTTTTAGATTTTAGCCCTCCAAATTTATTTTTCATAAATATTTTCATATGCCAATAGTCGTTTGGAAGATTAATCCATTTGGTGTTTGAATTTTGGGGCAATCAAATTTCCTATGAGAAAAGTTTCACATTATTGGATATGACTTATGTGATGTTCTCCATGAGATTAGGATATATTTTTCAAGAATGAATCCAGGGGAACAATGTTAATTTCAAATGTTAAAAAAACACTTTCTCCTAATCATAAATCTATCTACTATTGTAATAATCTTCATTATTTTACATTTTTAAATACATAATTATCATGCATGGAATTGAGTTCTTTCATAGCTATGTGAGTGTTATCAATGAAAATAACCCTCCTTTTATCAATTTATCATGTCACTAATAATTGATCTTCGGGTGATGCACGATCATCACCATGAACAATCCCTATAATTTTTTATCGAGCGAGAGAGGAAACACTTAATCTAATGGTAGTGTTTATGACCCCTTGTAATATGAATAAAACATTCCAATGTATTTTTCTATGACAATGTGGACAAGTCTCTTGGAGATTAATGGCGTATTGTGAACCACCTTAGATTTTTAGAAGAATATCACTGACTAAATGGGGTCTCATCCATTTAAATTTTTTGTTCCATTATTTTATGAGGGTTTTAGATTATTTTAAGGTGTTTAATAGCTAGCAACTCAAATTCTTAGAAGAGAATGCCTAGTATCCTACACATGATCAAAACCAATATTTGGGGTCTCTTCATAAGAAAATGGAGGCTTTTTAATGCTTTCCATTATGATGAATAGAATATTTTTTGATGCTCATGATCAACATTCATGAATTTATGAGTTTCATGAAATCACGTGACCTTATAATGTTCACATGTACCATGAGGGTTGGCCTAATTCTCATTGTCGGTATTGTAATGAAAATAACTCCAATTTTTTGGGTATTTATTACCTTGTAGATCATTGAATTATCAATTAGATGGAGTAAAAAAATTACCCCTTCATTATAACATCTATCATAATATGGACTCAATTTCAATGTGACTAATTTACCACATGATCCATTGGGGGTTGTGGGGGAAAATTTTCACTCTGGAAATGCGTGATATTCTAAGAAGTTCCCTCATAATAGTGGGTGAATGAGTGAATAATTCCATTGGTTACATAAAATATAAAAATCTCCATGAATTTCTACT
Source organism: Viscum album (assembly GCA_963277665.1). Classification (NCBI taxonomy): domain Eukaryota; kingdom Viridiplantae; phylum Streptophyta; class Magnoliopsida; order Santalales; family Viscaceae; genus Viscum; species Viscum album. The sequence goes on from OY728159.1 coordinate 2,014,680,236, forward strand.
ATCATGTGATCTCTTCAGAAGGACTCGTCACAAGAAATTTTCAAAATATCTCTCCATGAGAACTAATCACATTATCATCCCAAAAATATTTCTTGATGATTATTATTTTGAGATATAATATTATGAGACCTTATATAACACATAATATGATTGAACTATTCAAAAATAAATCCTTGGTAGTTCCAGAATCATTCTATAGATCCTTCACTGCATGGCTTCTTTGTAGGGTTTTCAGGATTGAATGGTTCATTGGAATGATTTTTTGGCCATCATGGGTCTCTAATGACCTTTTAAAGGTCAGTATATCTCAATTCCTATTACAAGTCGCCCTGTAGATATATTCCCTATCAGTCATGAACTTCATGATATATTCATTGGTGATATAGTTTTAAATACTAATAACAAGTCATAGGATCATGAATCCCATCATGGGTCTTTGGATTCACATGATGATGATTGGATGAAGCATATCTTTTGATGGAGTTTTTCACCTACATAATATATCATTCCTATTATTTTATAGTTTTATTATATTTCTAATGATAATTAAAACGTTTCCATTTTAATGGTCATGAATGTTATATATCAAAAAATTGGTCCTAGGTATTTCATGTGTGCTGATGATGCCTGATTCCATCATATAACTATAATATATCATCTTAATATATATCATCATCCCATGATAATAATGACATTAAATACTTTTAGATACTAATCTAGTTTTGGAATAGTCCCTGGTGTTTTTATATGTGATTTTGATTACCACCCGTGTCTAGATAGTCTTTATTTTTCATATAAGTTGATCAATCAAAGCTATTGAATAATAATTTTCTCATAACAAATCAACTATAAAATTAGTTGGAACATGAAATATAACTTATATCTAGATAAATATTTCTCTAATTAATGGGAATTTTTATTTTTTGTTAGGAAGATCTTATTACAATTTTTATACCAGTTACCTACAATTCACATTTATAAGGCATTATGGGTTACTCAACTTTTGATCTATCGCTAGTCATAGCCTATGAAATATATTATTATCCTTTAGTGAACAAGAACTAACTCTTTACTAATATCTCATGGTGTAATAGTAATCAACCATTTAGATATCAATGAACTATACGAGATTTCACCCATTGGAAAATGTATGATGATTTCCATTATACCACGAATTTCTAGAATGATCATGCACATACTATAGTTTTAGAATGGAATATACTCAACATTTAGAATAATGGTTACTGATGGGGCTAAGTATATGTTATTTACTTTAAATTAAGGATTATATTATAAACAATCTAATTCGTTGATGTTCTCTACAAACCATTATATTCCCTCCCTGGTGCCAATACATTTTTGTTTTTGATAGTTCAGACTCTTATTAGTAAATACATATTGCCGATGAATATGATGCTTTTTTTTATTAAGTGAAACATTAACTATCCTCCAGTATTTGGATAAAGTTTTAATTTTTAGTGCACTTCAATACGTATATTTTAAATGCATTAATTTCACGTTAATGAATCATAGTTGGTACACAACTGATAGAAACACAATCAGCAGAGGTGTAGCCACTAAATCGAGTTATACAAACTCTTACACGCATCTACTAGATCATAGTCTAAATCTAGAAAGTAAAATTCCTTCATGGATTTTCAAAAATATCTAGTTTTTATAATAATATATTGATGCTAATTTCTGCTCATACGAACACAAAAACATTTCTTGGATCCCTGGTTCCTCATTCGGCCCTAGGCTGCTAAACATTTCTTGGGAAGTGGAAATGCAATTATGTCATGACGTGGTTATTTTCATACAGATCCAGCCCATACATATAAAATTTATGCCTTTCTTATGTCATATAGTGTAAGTGTTGATATTGGTAGTAGGTCCTTAAAAGCGGATGTATTACCAAACATTTCACTGAGAAAGGGTTCTCACAACCAGTATATATGAGATACTTTTTGAGATACATAAACATGTTGTCGGTTCACACAATTGTTTTATTTTATTCATGGGGTTCCTCTCCTCCCATTGGATGGTTTTTGGGGAGAACACAATTCTAGGATTATTTTCAAATTTTTATGATAAATTTTTATGATGATATAAACACAGATATTATCTATCATCCTATTAGAAACATTATATGCTTATCTAATTATTAAACAAAGGATTTGGTGTATTCTGATATGAGTTGTTTGATGGGTAAAATGGAACTATTTTTAGAGAATATATGTGCTTAACTAACCCCCATGAATATAGAAATGGTGGAGTTTATTCAATAATCTGAGGAGAATGTAATTCCTATACCCTAGCTACCCAAATTCGGTGCCTTAATACCTAACATTGACATGATCACAAGTGATCAAATCCTGAAAGACCGATCATTTTAGTAGCCTTGGATATACTAGATACATAAATATGTTTTATGTTACATTATAAAATGAAAAAAATAACATTGTCTCATTTGAACATTTTTATATCCCTAAGAATATCCTTACAGGTCATTCATAATATAAATTTATTCATCCTGGGAAAAATAAAACATAGAAAGGGGTGTGCTCCAAAACACATTAGGAATAACAATATAGCAGAATCTTTTATAAATAAGCACAAACATTTAAGGCAGTGTAGCAGACTAAAACAAAAGACTTTTAAACATATACATCAGTATAATATGGCCAAGATAAATCAAATAATTTAATTTACATATTCAAAAGGATATTCTATTAGTCGAATAATCCCATGTAATATCAATAATCAATTTCATTATGATGGAATGCATATTGTCAGACATCCAAACCGCAAAGAAAAGGACTTATACCAAGACTAGAAATAATATTTTGTCACTGACTTATGAAAAGACACATGATTAACTCATGGGACCTACATACACATCAAGGATCTATAGAGGGCTCCACCTGTCACTTTCTAAGTCTAATTCATTCCTCATATAAAATGGTTGAAGCATAACATTAGCATTCATATTAAAACTATCACATTAATTTTAATACATTAAGCATAAACCATGAATGGTATAAAAATAACACATTCACTATAAAATATATAACAAATCCTTCGATATAACAAGTTTGATTGTATCATAATAAATCAACTTCAAACAAATTTAAAGTCAATCAAATGATGTTGACATATATGAAATCAACAATGTTTTAGAGAAATATATCTTTGTATTTTGAAATTTTATAAAAGTCACGTAATTATAAAAGAAACATTTATTTTTAAAATATTCAAATATTTTATAAGAGAAGCTTAGAATGTGTTATAATGTTGGAAAATTTCCGCACCCGAGGTATAAGTTAAAAAATATTTCATTCCATAATTTGGTTGAAAATGTCTTAAAGGTCCTTGTTTAGAAAATGACCGAAAGATTATTTTATAAACATCACATAAAAATTTAAACAACTGTATTGAAAAATATAACCCATAGTATAGGAAATAGTAAATTTTTTTTGAAATATATATTTATGATATATGGATGTGGATGATAAAGAGGTGTTAGTAGATACTCACGTATAAACAACCTCAGATAATTATGAGATTATATAATTAACCCTTAATAATATACCTCAACCCATATTACCCATAGTCGGTTCATTATTTAATAACATTGTCATGATCACAAGCGATCAAAATCTTGAATGAACAATAATTTTAGTAGGCTTGGAAGTACAAGATACATTAATAAGATTTTATGTACATTATAAAATAAAAAAACAACAACATTATCTCCATTGGCCACATTTATTCCTTATACTATCCATATAGGTCAGTCATAATATACATCTCGACATCCTGGAAAAAATAAAACATAGAATGGGGTGAGATCAAATGCTCAGTAAGGATAAAAATATAGAGGAAACTATAAAGAATAAACTTCAAAATTTAAGGAAATGTATAATACTAAAACACAAGCCTTTTAAAATTAAACATCACCATAATATGTAAAAGATAAATCAAATAATTCCATTTACTTATTTAGAGGGATATTATACTAGTCGAATAATCTCATTTAATTTCAATATCCAATTTCATAATATTGGAAGGCATAATGCCAGACATCATAACCACATAGTTAAGGCCTTGTTCCAAGACTAAAAATAAGATTTTCTCAAGGCCTTGTTCTAAGACAATTGTTTATCTCATGATACCAACCAATGCATCGAGAAGCTATAGCAGTCTCTACCCATCACTAACTATATCCAATGCATTCCCCTTATGAAAGGTTTTTAACAAAATATAAACATTTGTATTATAACTATATATGAAATGTCAATAATTTATCCATAAACCATGAATGGTGTAAAAATAACACATCCATAGTCAATCATATCACAAAAACTTCAGTATAATATGGATGATTTGTATCATAATAATCAACATCAAAAAATTTTAAAATCCATCAAATGATGTTGACATAGATGAAATTAAAACTTCTTTTAGAGAAATATCTCTTACTATTTTGAATTCATTTAAATGTAATATATTTATAAAAGAAAAAACTTGTTTTGAAAATATTCTAATATTCTTGTATTGGATTCATTGACGATGTTATAACCATTAAAAATTTCTACAACAGCCATATAAAATAAAAAAAGTCATTCTTATCATAATTTTGTCGAGAAGGTCAAGAAGTACCACAATTGGAAAACAACTAAATGATTTATTTAAATGCATATGTGTTCAAATAAGGGTATAAATGACATTAATCCATAGTCTAGTAAATAGATAAAAACATTTTAATTACATTTTAAAAAATATGGATGGTAATGATAAAGAGGTCCCAATAGATAATTATGTATTAACAACCTCTGATAAGTAAAGAGATTGTAGAATTAGCCCTTAACTTGTACTTTTCCTTATTCAAGGGTACATCAAACTACTGTATAATAGTTAATTAATTGTTATTAAATTATACTAGAATTATATACATATATATGATATCATATATGATCTTCTAATATTTCATTGTTAATAATATTTTAGTAGTATCATCGTTTCCCGTGTTAAGAGATTCATTTTCATTTATATGGTTGGTTACTTAATCCATGATTATTTTAAATATGATGTATCTGATTCATATAAAAAATTATATAATGTTCATAAACATTATTTTTAATTATAAAATAAAAATTATTCTTGAATGATTACGCTGGGGAATGAATCTCATTCCATTTGTAAAGACGGTAATCCGTACGTACGCACGATCAACAATATCATTATATTGATGGTGAAATTGTATGTAATTGGATGGTATATCATATATACAGAATAATTAACAAGTTATATTTTTATTTAAATTATACATACACATTACCATACCCTTCCAAATAATGAAGTGTTTGAATAACTAACTACACCACAACGTGGAGACGGTAAGCTGTACGTACACACGTATGGTGACTTTTTCATTTATAGGATGGATTGAATAACGAATATGACTGTATCATATTTATAATAATATTTTAGTATGTATAAGGTACTAAAATTATAATTTTTTATGGAAAAAACGAAGAAAGGGTATGTGTAAGAAGAAATGAACAAGAGAGAGGGTGTTGAAATTATTACCTCTTCATCGGGTGTTTTATTTTGAGTTGATGAAAAGGGTTCCATAGGTTCACTTTATGAACAATTTAAGGCATCTTGGATTAATTTAGTATTGTTTAGAGGATATTTTGGCTGGTTTCTAGCCGAGAAAAAAGGATTTGGAGGAGTGAAATAATAAGAAGGCAATGTAGACTTTTATAAGAGAGGCAAGTGTCACTTTATGAAAATCTTGAAATATTATTTTATAATAAAATAATTTTATGTTTATAATGGCTCCAAAATGATTTATTTCGAGGATAGGGTAAGGATGGCCTGAAAACCTCTCAACCAATAGGTTTTAGATAGTTTTAGGTAACCAGATATACCTTATATTCAAGATTTAACTCTTAGTTAAATAGTTTGACATTTACAATAACTCTTTGTATTTTTATATTTTATGGTTAATAAACATATTATAACAAGAAAAGTGAATCTAAAGTGGTATTGTATTAATATATATATCCTTATATAAGTCCATTGTCCTATACTAATATTTTTAGGAATCTAATATCAATTAATAATATAGTATTTGTTTCAATAACTCAATTATGTCAATTTTGAAAAAAATTAATTAATTTTTTTTAAAGACATAAAAACATTATCACTTCGAATAAAATTTATTTAATCAACCCTAAAATTTCATATTAACCTATAAAATTGGAGAAATTTATCATAAGTGAAAATTTTTATTTATTTGGATATTTATAATATCCATTATTTAAATATTTCATTATTAGTGTAATTACTGAATTGTCATTGTGTCATAAATAAATTAAATTATTTAATGTCTAAAAATTATACATAAAATATTATTACATATATAAGCGTTTTATATTTCTAATGAATATTTATAGTCTTTGTGTGTACCATTATATTTAAAAAGGGTTTAGTTATTATAATTTTAATTTAACTCTTCTAACTCCTCTTTAAATAAAATAATAATAAATTTCCTAATCTAATCCATGTGGACCAAAGAGGATAATATTTTATTCTTAAGGTTTCTTTTGGTCGAATTACACCTATCTGATAGAATTAGGACATATTTTAAGGTGATTATAATATCATTTTACCCTTAATTTCCCAATTTAGTTTTAACGATATTAAATAAAAGTCAAAAGTTACTATTCATCAAAAATTATTTTCATCTTATTGAATCACATTTAACGTACTGATGTTAATCGTGTCACTAAAATTTTTCAAATAAAACTCATAAAAGAAGTGAAATTAGGTTTTATGAAAATTTTCAAATGCCCCTAGAAGGTGGATAAAAGGCGGTAAGAAGTTCAGCAAAATTTTATATATCTACACTTAATGTAAAATGAATCCAATTAATTACATTTAACATATATAGGTATTAAATAAATATTTTGACATAATATAAATAAAAATAATATTACTAATAACATAAAAAAGTTAGTTTTTAAATAATAACGTTGTGTTTTTCCTTATTCATCAAAAATTTAATGTTTTCATAAAAATTAGAAAAACCCACCCTAAACTAATTTTGATATTCCAAATTCAAAAATGAAGTCCAATTTCAAAAAAAAATTATAAAATTTCAAAAAGATGGTAATAATATTGATAATGGTTAGTTTGATTGGTCGTGGTGTGTTAAAACTCTATGATGCGTACAACACAAGCTACTAAATTATTTAGAGGGAAACGTACCATGGAAGAATGAGGTGTTACATTCTATCCTATATACAATAATTTCATATTAGAAATTTCTAAACTATTACTACATAAAAAGATTTGGAGGGTTCTTCATTATATGTTCTTGGCTTCCCACGTTGCCTCTTCAATTTTATGGTTTCTCAATATAATTGTTATCAGACGAGTCATCCATTTTCATAGCACTTGTTCCTTGGTATCAAGAAACTAGAAAAGCTCTTCACAATAAGATAGATTGTGTTCCGGTTCAATTTCTTAATAGGTGAGTGCAAGTATTGGCTCAAGCGTATATTTTCCAAACAATGATACATGGAAAAAATCATGATCTCTGGAGATACATGGAGTCATTTCCAATTGATAATCCACAACTCCAATTCATTCTAGAATTTTTAAAGGTGAAATATACATGGGAATCAATTTACCATTCGTACCGAATTGTATTTCACCCTTCCATGGAGATACCTTCAATAAAACATGATCTCCTACATGAAATTCCAAATCCTTCCTTCGATTATCATCATAGATATTTTTCCTACATTGAGATCTTGTGATGTGGGTTTGGATAATCTTATCTCTTTTAATTGTTTCCTCAACAATTTTTGGGCCTACGAGTTTTCTTTCACCAACATATTACCAACAAGTTGGTTTGCGAGAACTTTTTCCATATAACGCTTTGTATGGTACAATCTTAATTCAATAATGTATGATATTATTATATAAAAATTCTAAAAATTTAAATATTGATCACACATAACCTGAAAGTAAACAGAAAAAGATCTCAACATGTCTTCTGAGGTTTTAATAGTCTATTCTAATTGTCGCTCAGTTTGTGCGTGGTAGGTAGTGCTCAAATGATGTTTAGTATCGAAGGCCTTCAAAAGAATATTCCCAAAACCTGATGTAAAATAGGGATTGCTATAAAAAACAATTGATATGTGTACACCATAGAGTTTTACAACTTCATTAATATATAGTCTCTCTAGAAGTTCAAGAGATAAATCATCTCTTATTGCATGAAAATGTGCAGACATGGTAAGATGATCAATAATTACCCATATTGAATCATTCCTTCTAGGAGTATTTGGTATCACAATGAAAATGTCCATCATATTATTATCTTGTTTCCACTCAGTTATAAGAAGGTGTTTCATGACTCTTCCATGTTGTTGCCTTCCGGCTTTCACTTGTTGACTAACCATATATCTTAACACAAAATTAGCAATCTCCCTCTTCATGTTGTCCTTCCAAAAATGTTCTTTCAAATCTCTCTACATCTTGGTGCTCCGAGGGCTTATAGAGAATTTGGAGCTATGGGCATAATCCAACAATTCCCTTTTTGGATTAGATATATTAGGAACACAAAATATCTTCCCAAAGTTCAAAATAAGGGTATAAATTACATTAATCCATAGTCTAGTAAATAGATAAAAACATTTTAATTACATTTTATAAAATATGGATGGTGATGATAAAGAGGTCCCAATAGATAATTATGTATTAACAACCTCTGATAAGTAAAGAGATTGTAGAATTAGCCCTTAACTTGTACTTTTCCTTATTCAAGGGTACATCAAACTATTGTATAATAGTTAATTAATTGTTATTAAATTATACTAGAATTATATACATATATATGATATCATATATGATCTTCTAATATTTCATTGTTAATAATATTTTAGTAGTATCATCGTTTCCCGTGTTAAGAGATTCATTTTCATTTATATGGTTGGTTACTTAATCCATGATTATTTTAAATATGATTTATGTGATTCATATAAAAAATTATATAATGTTCATAAACATTATTTTTAATTATAAAATAAAAATTAGTCTTGAATGATTACGCTGGGGAATGAATCTCATTCCATTTGTAAAGACGGTAATCTGTACGTACGCACGATCAACAATATCATTATATTGATGGTGAAATTGTATGTAATTGGATGGTATATCATATATACAGAATAATTAACAAGTTATATTTTTATTTAAATTATACATACACATTACCATACCCTTCCAAATAATGAAGTGTTTGAATAACTAACTACACCACAACGTGGAGACGGTAAGCTGTACGTACACACGTATGGTGACTTTTTCTTTTATAGGATGGATTGAATAACGAATATGACTGTATCATATTTATAATAATATTTTAGTATGTATAAGGTACTAAAATTATAATTTTTTATGGAAAAAACGAAGAAAGGGTATATGTAAGAAGAAATGAACAAGAGAGAGGGTGTTGAAATTATTACCTCTTCATCGGGTGTTTTATTTTGAGTTGATGAAAAGGGTTCCATAGGTTCACTTTATGAACAATTTAAGGCATCTTGGATTAATTTAGTATTGTTTAGAGGATATTTTGGCTGGTTTCTAGCCGAGAAAAACGGATTTGGAGGAGTGAAATAATAAGAAGGCAATGTAGACTTTTATAAGAGAGGCAAGTGTCACTTTATGAAAATCTTGAAATATTATTTTATAATAAAATAATTTTATGTTTATAATGGCTCCAAAATGATTTATTTCGAGGATAGGGTAAGGATGGCCTGAAAACCTCTCAACCAATAGGTTTTAGATAGTTTTAGGTAACCAGATATACCTTATATTCAAGATTTAACTCTTAGTTAAATAGTTTGACATTTACCATAACTCTTTGTATTTTTATATTTTATGGTTAATAAACATATTATAACAAGAAAAGTGAATCTAAAGTGGTATTTTATTAATATATATATCCTTATATAATTCCTTTGGCCTATACTAATATTTTTAGGAATCTAATATCAATTAATAATATAGTATTTGTTTCAATAACTCAATTATGTCAATTTTGAAAAAAATTAATTAATTTTTTTAAAGACATAAAAACATTATCACTTCGAATAAAATTTATTTAATCAACCCTAAAATTTCATATTAACCTATAAAATTGGATAAATTTATCATAAGTGACAATTTTTATTTATTTGGATATTTATAATATCGATTATTTAAATATTTCATTATTAGTGTAATTACTGAATTGTCATTGTGTCATAAATAAATTAAATTATTTAATGTCTAAAAATTATACATAAAATATTATAACATATATAAACGTTTTATATTTCTAATGAATATTTATAGTCTTTGTGTGTACCATTATATTTAAAAAGGGTTTAGTTATTATAATTTTAATTTAACTCTTCTAACTCCTCTTTAAATAAAATAATAATAAATTTCCTAATCTAATCCATGTGGACCAAAGAGGATAATATTTTATTCATAAGGTTTCTTTTGGTCGAATTACACCTATCTGATAGAATTAGGACATATTTTAGGGTGATTATAATATCATTTTACCCTTAATTTCCCAATTTAGTTTTAACGATATTAAATAAAAGTCAAAAGTTACTATTCATCAAAAATTATTTTCATCTTATTGAATCACATTTAACGTACTGATGTTAATCGTGTCACTAAATTTTTTGAAATAAAACTCATAAAAGAAGTAAAATTAGGTTTTATGAAAATTTTCAAATGCTCCTAGAAGGTGGATAAAAGGCGGTAAGAAGTTCAACAAAATTTTATATATCTACACTTAATGTAAAATGAATCCAATTAATTACATTTAACATATATAAGTATTAAATAAATATTTTGACATAATATAAATAAAAATAATATTACTAATAACATAAAAAAGTTAGTTTTTAAATAATAACGTTGTGTTTTTCCTTATTCATCAAAAATTTAATGTTTTCATAAAAATTAGAAAAACTCACCCTAAACTAATTTTGATATTCCAAATTCAAAAATGAAGTCCAATTTCAAAAAGAAATTATAAAATTTCAAAAAGAGTGTAATAATATTGATAATGGTTAGTTTGATTGGTCGTGGTGTGTTAAAACTCTATGATGCGTACAACACAAGCTACTAAATTATTTAGAGGGAAACGTACCATGGAAGAATGAGGTGTTACATTCTACCCTATATAAAATAATTTCATATTAGAAATTTCTAAACTATTACTACATAAAAAGATTTGGAGGGTTCTTCATTATATGTTCTTGGGTTCCCACGTTGCCTCTTCAATTTTATGGTTTCTCAATATAATTGTTATCAGACGAGTCATCCATTTTCATATCACTTGTTCCTTGGTATCAAGAAACTAGAAAATCTCTTCACAATAAGATAGATTGTGTTCCGGTTCAATTTCTTAATAGGTGAGTGCAAGTATTGGCTCAAGCGTATATTTTCCAAACAGTGATACATGGAAAAAATCATGATCTCTGGAGATACATGAAGTCATTTCCAATTGATAATTCACAACTCCAATTCATTCTAGAATTTTTAAAGGTGAAATATACATGGGAATCAATTTACCCTTCGTACCGAATTGTATTTCACCCTTCCATGGAGATACCTTCAATAAAACATGATCTCCTACATGAAATTCCAAATCCTTCCTCCGATTATCATCATAGATATTTTTCCTACATTGAGATGTTGTCATGTGGGTTTGGATAATCTTATCTCTTTTAATTGTTTCCTCAACAATATTTGGGCCTACGAGTTTTCTTTCACCAACATATTACCAACAAGTTGGTTTGTGAGAACTTTTTCCATATAACGCTTTGTATGGTAGCATCTTAATTCTATAATGTATGATATTATTATATAAAAATTTTAAAAGTTAAATATTGATCACACATAACCTGAAAGTAAACGGAAAAAGATCTCAACATGTCTTCTGAGGTTTTAATAGTCTATTCTAATTGTCGCTCAGTTTGTGCGTGGTAGGTAGTGCTCAAATGATGTTTAGTATCGAAGGCCTTCAAAAGAATATTCCCAAAACCTGATGTAAAATAGGGATTGCTATAAAAAACAATTGATATGTGTACACCATAGAGTTCTACAACTTCATTAATATATAGTCTCTCTAGAAGTTCAAGAGGTAAATCATCTCTTATTGCATAAAAATGTGCAGACATGGTAAGATGATCAATAATTACCCATATTGAATCATTCCTTCTAGGAGTATTTGGAATCACAATGAAAATGTCCATCATATTATTATCTTGTTTCCACTTAGTTATAAGAAGGTGTTTCATGACTCTTCCATGCTGTTGCCTTCCAGCTTTCACTTGTTGACTAACCATATATTTTAACACAAAATTAGCAATCTCCCTCTTCATGTTGTCCTTCCAAAAATGTTCTTTCAAATCTCTCTACATCTTGGTGCTCCGAGGGCTTATAGAGAATTTGGAGCTATGGGAATAATCCAACAATTCCCTTTTTGGATTAGATATATTAGGAACACAAAATATCTTCCCAAAGTTCAAAATTCCATCTTTATATATGATTTCACTCAATATCCCATCATTTACAACTTTCAACTTCTTTTGAAACTCCTTATCAATATTCTGATACTTTTTATACATTCTAGTAAAGATGGTTTGGAAACTATTTGAAAAAGTAATGATGTTTCACATTCCAGGGTTATTACCATATCCATCATTACTAGATCCATTAAAATATGATCTCTTTAAACTCTTATCATGTTCAAAACTACATGATCCTTTCTTTTCAAAGCATATGTAACCTTATTTATCTTCCTTGGGACGTAGTGTATTGTGAAATAATAATACTTAAGTATTTAAAGCCATTCCCTTTTCCTAAATTTGAGTTATTATTGTTAGAAACTATAAATAAAACTCTTGTGATCAATATAAATTTATCATATATTACTATAGAAATACTGCCTCCATATCTTCAGAGCAAGGATCAATACCTCTAACTCAAGATCATCAGTTGGATTGTTTTGATCATGAATATTTAGATGTCGTGATGCTTAAGAAATAACTCTATTATTATACCCAAGGACACAACCAAGTACATTCTTTGAATCCGCAAAATAAATAACAAAACCATCATTCTCTGATGGTATTGTCGAGATATGAGCATTGAATAATCTTATATACAATTATTTTACAAACTCTTCACACTATTTTTGTTGAGACCCGTATCTTGACATACATTGACATTACATTACATTAGTGGAATACTTAGTACATAACAAAAACACACACACAAGGATCGTAATAGTTTAGTGTCTTTGGAAACTCAGAATATAATCTTCTAATCCTGGTGAAAGATCTTCAACATCTCCCATAAATATCTTCTTTTTTTTCATACCTAAAACCATTATTTATATCATGGGGAAATGAAAACATAAAAGTGTGAGCACAAATGCTCAGTAAGGGTAAACAAAATAAATACCAATCACATCATATTCAAAAGAACATAAGATTTTGGAAATATTAACTTGCAAAAGAGAGCATAATTTCATAACATGGGATAAATCATGGCAGTGAAATGTAATCAAAATTATGATAACATAAGACATTAAACTTTGTGGCATACACACATAATCATAGATAATCATTTCTTGTTAGTCAAGACTTATTGCCAAGACTATCTTAGTGGACAAAGTCCCTTTCTAAACCGAGTCACCCTCGTTTCAGACCTGTTTCACTGAACCGGTATAACCTACCATTCCAGTCATGTCTATATCATGAGATATAAAATCTTTACCCAATGCATTGGAGGGAGATATAGTACCCACCCATCTCATAATTAAACCATTCTTATTTGTGCCACAAAATCTTAAATCATACATCATTGCATAACCCATGTAATAAAAATGGGAATCTTAAACATCTTGACATCATAAAACAATTCATATAAGATAAAGGAATTCATAAAAAAATATTTCCATCACAACATAATCAAATCAATGTAATAATAGGGATAAAAACAGAACCCTTTATTATCTTAGATGGAAAATAATTTTGATAAAACACTTGAACTCCATTCTTGAGGAAAATATCCTTTCTACTTCAAAAATTGTTTTCCTTTCTTAACATGTTATAGAATTATAAACTAAAAGAAGTTTATTAAAAATAAACATGAAAACTTGTAAAGTAAGATTCTTGGAAATAATGTTTTAAAAATTGATTCATGCCGTATAAGTTAAAAAAAAATTCTTCTCGTACTTTTTTCGGAAAAGTCAAAAAAGTACCTTGTACGAAAAACGACAAAAGATTCCTTTCATATCTTTTACTAAAAACTCACCGAAAGGTAAAATTGGATTTAAACAATTGTAGGTGGATTAAAATAATATTACATATTGAGGAAACATGGATGTATATGATAAAATACACCCCAGTAAATACCAAAGTATAAACAATCTCGGATAAAAATGATATTGTGATATTTCCCTTACCTTAGGTCTGATTTGCTTCGTAAGTGTCCGAACCTCCTCTTCTTTGAAGCACCTCTTTGAGACCTCATATTAGGGCACTAGAATTGGACTTTGAGGAAGAATATAACCTCTAGGATGTTACTAAGGAAGTGGAGAAGAGAATTTGGAAGGGGTTGGCCGAGCTTGAAAGCTCAATGTTGTGTGAGGAAGAGAGGGAGGAGGTGCCCTTCTATAAGGGAGGAGAGGGGCACCTTTGGAATAAATAAAAATATTATTTTATTATAAAGTCAATTTCGGTTTTAAATAGCTCCAAATTGATTTATTTCCAGGATAAGGTGGGGATGGGTCGAAATCCTCTCATCCAATATAATTTAGACAAGTTTAGGTTTCTATTTTAACCTTATCAATTAGATTTAACTCTAAGTTAAATAATTTAACTTTTACCGTGACTTTTTGTTTTCTTACACTATATGGTTAATAAACATACTATAACATGCCAAACGAACCCCAAGTTGTTTATTATTAATATATATATCCTTATATAAGTCATTTGGCCGAACCTTATATTTTTAGGAAGAAAATAACAATTAATAATATAATATTTGTTTTTAAAACTATTTTATGTCAATTTTGACACTATTTAGTAATTGATTTTTGTGAAACTCATAACAGAATTATAATTTTGAACCAAGTTTATTAAATCAACACTAATATATCATAGTAACCTATAAAATTAGTGGAATTCATAAAAAGTCTCAAATTACATTTATTTGAGCATTTATAACAGCAATTATGTTAACATTTCCTTAAAAGGGTAATTACTGCATCATCGTTGTGTCATAAATAAATTAACTTATTTAAAGTCTAAAAATTATAAATAAAATATAATTATGTATGAAATCTTTTTATCTTTCTAATGAATATTTATAGTCGAATTTATCTTATGTATAGCCCCATATTAAAAATTATGTACTTATTAAACTTTGATTTTAACTATTTCAACCCTTCTTTAAATAAATTAATAATAAATGTCCTAATCAAATCCAAGTGGGGCTAAATGGACATATTTTATTCCTAAGTTTGTTTTTGGTCGAATTAAACTTATCCAATAGAATTAGGACATGTGTTAGGGTAATAATAATATCATCTTTACCCTTAATTACCCTATTTACTTTTTACCGTGGTAAAAACAAGTTAAAAGTTACTATTCACCAAAAATTATTTTCATCTCATTGAACCACATTTTATTCCTTGATATTAACCATGTCTCTTGGAGTTTTGAAATTCCACTCACAAGAGCGGTAAAATTAAGTTTTATGTAAAAATCTGTTTTTTTAACTACCACTTAGTGGTTTCACTATTCATCAAAAATTTAAAGTTTTCAGAAAAATACCAAAAATTAGGCCTAAGATATATCTGATATTATGAACTCAAAAATTATTTCTATTTTACCAAATTCAAAACATATCAGTTGCATTAATTAATTTAAAAATTAATTCCCGTCGTCAAAACAAAAGGCTTGTTTTTAAGGGATAATAACTATCAAAATATTGACACTTGTTTGTAACTGGTTTAAATGTGAAATTACATCCAATAACCAAAATTGTATTAAATTGTAAAAATATATTCTAAATATAGTTTAAAATTACTCGAATTAATAATTTATCACTAATAATTATTTCGATTTAAAGAGTTGTTTTTAATTAAAATTTAGTAATTTCCACTATTCATCAAAATATGAAAGTTATCCGAAAATTACCAAAATTTCACCCTAAGCTAATTTCGATATTCCGAATCCAAAAATGAAATCCATTTTGAAAAATAATATTTTCAAAATTTCAAAAATTGGTTATTACTATTCATAACGGCTAGTTTTAATAATATTTTAATAGCATATCGTTGTTTAGTGAAACTCGGTATTGCATACAACACACGCTATCATGGAAGGTCGCGATTGCGTGTAATTCAAGCCAGGTCAGAGATGTGTGTTGTGAAATCTCCTTTTGGTGTAGCGTATAACACACGACATTAATGAAATTAAAATGAATATTTTTCATAAAATCTCGGGGTGTTACAATCTACCCCCCTTAAAATGAATTTCTCCCTCGAAATTCGTCGGGGTTATAAATGGTGTACTACTTGAAAGTTTCTTTAATAGAAACCCACATCATAAAAAGGAATAAAAAACCCAATCTTTAAAAACAAAAGTATGAAACGTAACGATTACCCAAATAAACTAATCACAGGGTTTCCACATAGGTGACAATATGGATATGGAAGAAAAATCTAACCATCATGTTATGATGGAAAGTGGTAGAGAACATGGCTATGGAAAATCCAACATTCAAAAATCCATAAATTTGTGACGATCTAAGGTACCATCTGATTAATCAGATATAAGAGCACTAGGACAACATTTTTGGTTTTCAAGATCGTTTCCCTAAAGTTGAAGAATTTGAATTAGAATAAATACTTACATTATTTTGGTACAATCTCACTGTTGTTCGTGCCTTGAACAATTTCCACTTCATCTCTTAAATAAATGAAGTTGAATTTGTTATTCGTGAAGTGTTATCAGATCATGTGATAGAATGACGGGTCATTCCATCTTTCTCAAACAAAAGGTTTAGCAATAGTTATCAAATATACATAAGTCCGTCTTTGGTGAGTTTTATCATATACGATTCAAAAAATGAACCTATACATCATATATCATACCGCATAATAAAATAAAACTAGTTTATACTAAACAGGGACTTCCTGTAGGTCAGTGGTAGGCGATAAAAGCCAGTCGCACTTCGGTTGTGGGTTCAATTCCCATAGCCTTGTCCGACGCAATGGGTTGTCGCCCGTCCTGCAGGTTGTCCTATTTCTAAAACTATATTACTATAACATAACATCAATAATATCAAAAAACTTCTATCCTTAAACAATACTATCTTATGTCTAACATAATCCATTCCAATCTTTAGGCTTATCCATAATACTATAGTCCACTTGCATAACATAGTGAAAATGATTACTAGATATTTAATACCATCATTGATCCCCATATATCATAAGATATGTTTTGTTGGTCACATTCCAAACATTCAATGTCCGTAATCTTGTACTCTCTTGAATGCCCATTGAACCATACTGAAAACATGAATGCAGTTAAAAGTTAACACTTTCCACATACCAAAATCCTCAAAATTCTATATACTCAAACCATGATATCACGTAGTCCTTATATCAATCATGAACTCATGAATACTGTCAAACATTTCATTTTGTCCTTATCCCTTCATTATGCACATATCATATACTTTCCAAAATATTTGAATCACTTTTCATGGTTACCGGTACCTTAAAATTATTGAAAACCACAATAGACCAACATATAAATATTTCAATACACCATAAATGTACCTCAACAACATTATTCTTGAATACCAATACATAAAAACTTCAGTCCATCCACATCAATAATTGTCCTGGAATAAGTCATTCCTTGATTTAGAAGTAACTTTTTAGGTCAGGGCATTGAGTTGGGTAATGCCCATGTTCTCTGCAAATAAGACATTGAACTCCATAACAGTCTGTCACTCTATGACCCTTTTCTCCGCACAGATTACATCGGTCCCTCCATTTGGGGAATTCCTCACGGTTCTTCTTCCCTTATTTAGAAATCTCAATCTTCCTTTCTTTATGCTCCTCAAAATGCGAACATGAATAATAGTTTATCTTCCTCTTCTTTGATGAATTAGGAATACCACTAAATTTCACCGTGTTATTCATATATCGCGATGACTGATTCGGCATAATCACAATATCTTTCTCTCTAGGAATTACAAAATTTTGTTACTCATAGTCACCAATTTGTCCATTGGATTCAATGTTAATCGAATTCCTTCGGGTTCACCCCATTAACTAAAACACAAAAAGAATCTTATGAGAGGAAAAAATCATGCTAGAGAATACAACATAGTAAAGGAGGAGTACCCTCAATATCTAACATCATAGGTTAAATTCTAAGATCGTTACTCTAGTTCTAGGACTATATCCTATACGTATACTTATCCTTAGGGACATCCCTATACATAACATAGAAATATCTCTAGGGATATCACTAACGTTCTCACATCCTAGTTTCCAAAGGTTGACTAAACCTTTTCTCTGATACCAACTATAGAGACCCGTATCTTGACGTACATTGACATTACATTACATTTGCGGAATACTTAGTACATAACAAAAACATACACACAAGGATCGTAATAGTTTAGTGTCTTTGGAAACTCGGAATATAATCTTCTAATCCTGGTAAAAGATCTTCAACATCTCCCATAAAGATATTCATTGTTTTATACCTAAAACCTTTATTTATATCCTGGGGAAAAGAAAACATAAAAGGGTGAGCTCAAATGCTCAGTAAGGGTAAAAAAAGAAATATCAATCACATCATATTCAAAAAAAGATAACATTTTGGAAATCTTAACCTGCAAAAGAGAGCATAATTTCATAACATGGGATAAATCATGGCAGTGAAATGTAATCACAATAATCATAACTTAAGACATTAAACTTTGTGGCATACACACATAATCATAGAGAATCATTTCTTGTTAGTCAAGACTTATTTCCAAGACAATCTTAGTGGAAAAATTCTCTTTCTAAACCCAGTCACCCTCGTTTCAGTCCTGTTTCACTGAACTGGTATAACCTACCATTCCAGCCATGTCTATCTCATGAGATATAAAATCTTTACCGAATGCATTGGAGGGAGATATAGGTCCCATCCATCTCATAATAAAACCATTATTATGTGTTCCACAAAATCTTAAATCATACATCATTGCATAACCCATGTAATAAAAATGGGAATCTTAAACATCGTGACATCATAAAACAATTCATATAAGATAAAGGAATTCATAAAAAAATATTTCCATCACAACAAAATCAAATCAATGTAATAATAGGGATAAAAACAGAACCCTTTATTATCTTATATGGAAAATAATTTTGATAAAACACTTGAACTCCATTCTTGAGGAAAATATCCTTTTACTTCAAAAATAGTTTTCCTTTCTTAACATGTCATACAATTATAAACTAAAAGAAGTTGATTAAAAATAAACATGAAAACTTGTAAATTATGCTTCTTGGAAATAATGTTTTAAAAATCCATTCATGCCGTATAAGTTAAAAAAACATTCTTCTCATATTTTTGTTGTAAAAGTCAAAAAAGTACCTCGTACGGAAAACGACAAAAGATTCCTTTCATATCTATTACTAAAAACTCACCGAAGGGTAAAATTGGATTTAAACAATTGTAGGTGGAAGGAAATAATATTACATATTGAGGAAACATGGATGTGGATGATAATATACACCCCAGTAAATACCAAAGTATAAACAATCTCAGATAAAAATGAGATTGTGATATTTCCCTTACCTTAGGTCCGATTTGCTTCGTAAGTGTCTGAACCTCCTCTTCTTTGAAGCACCTCTTTGAGACCTCCTCTTAGGGAAATAAAATTGGACTTTGAGGAAGACCAGAACCTCTAGGATGTTTCTAGGGAAGTGGAGAAGATAATTTGGCAGTGGTTGGCCGAGAATGAAGGCTCAATGTTGTGTGAGGAAGAGAGGGAGGAGGTGCCGTTTTATAAGGGAGGAGAGGGGCACCTTTGGAATAACTAAAAATATTATTTTATTATAAAGTCATGTTCAGTTTTAAATAGCTCCAAATTGATTTATTTCGAGGCTAAGGTGGGGATGGGTCGAAATCCTCTCATCCAATAGAATTTAGACATGTTTAGGTTCCTATTTTAACCTTATCAATTAGATTTAACTCTAAGTTAAATAATTTAACTTTTACCGTGACTTTTTTATTTCTTACACTATATGGTTAATACACTTACTATAACATGCCAAAAGAACCCCAAGTTGTTTATTATTAATATATATATCCTTATCTAAGTCATTTGTCCGAACCTTAGATTTTTAGGAATAAAATAACAATTAATAATATAATATTTTTTTAAAAACTATTTTATGTCAATTTTGACACTATTTAGTAATTGATTTTTGTGAAAATAATAACAGAATTATATGTTCGAACCAAGTTGATTAAATCAACACTAATATATCATAGTAACCTAAAAAAATTAGTGTAATTCATAAAAAGTCTCAAATTACATTTATTTGAGCATTTATAACATCAATTATGTTATCATTTCCTTAAAATGGTAATTACTGCATCATCGTTGTGTCATAAATAAATTAATTTATTTAAAGTCTAAAAATTATAAATAAAATATCATTATGTAGGAAATATTTTTATATTTCTAATGAATATTTATAGTCGAATTTATCTTATGTATAACCCCATATTAAAAATTATTTACTTATTAAACTTTGATTTTAACTATTTTAACCCTTCTTTAAATAAATTAATAATAAATGTCCTAATCTAATCCATGTGGGGCTAAATGATCATATATTATTCCTAAGTTTGTTTTTTGTCGAATTACACTTATCCAATAGAATTAGGACATGTGTTAGGGTAATAATAATATCATCTTTACCCTTAATTACCCTATTTACTTTTTACAGTGGAAAAAAAGAAAAAAGTTACTATTCACCATAAATTATTTTCATCTCATTGAACCACATTTTAGTCCTTGATATTAAATGTGTCTCTCGGATTTTTAAAATTACATTCACAGAAGCGGTAAAATTAAGTTTTATGAAAAATTCCGTTTTTTTAACTACCACTTAGTGGTTTCACTATTCATAAAAAATTGAAAGTTTTCAGAAAAATACCAAAAATTAGGCCTAAGATATATTTGATATTATGAACTCAAAAATGATTTCTATTTTAACAAATTCAAAACATATCAGTTGCATTAATTAATTTAAAAATTAATTCCCGTCGTCAAAACAAAAGGCGTGTTTTTAAGGGATAATAACTATCAAATGATTGACATTTGTTTATAACTGGTTTAAATGTAAAATTACATCCAATGACCAACATTGTATTAAATTGCAAAAATATATTCTAAATACAATTTAAAATTACTCAAATTAATAATTTATCACTATTAATTATTTCGATTGAAAGAGTTGTTTTTAATTAAAATTTAGTAATTTCCACTATTCATCAAAATATGAATGTTATCCGAAAATTACCAAAATTTCACCCTAGGCTAATTTTGATATTCCGAATCCAAAAATGAAATCCATTTTGAAAAATAAAATTTACAAAATTTCAAAAAGTGGTTATTACTATTCATAACTGCTAGTTTTAATAATATTTTAATAGCATATCGTTGTTTAGTGAAACTCGGTATTGCGTACAACACACGCTATCATGGAAGGTTGCGATTGCGTGTAATTCAAGTCAGGTCAAAGATGTGTGTTGTGAAAGCTCCTTTTGGTGTAGCGTATAACACAAGACATTAATGAAATTAAAAAGAATATTTTTCATAAAATCTCGGGGTGTTACAATTTTGTACAAAAAAAATTTAACCCCATTATGTGTGAGAATGGTTAATGGGGTATCCAACTGGGAAAAAATTTGGACTAGGCATAGATAATAACCATCTTAACCAATAAAACTGTGTACCTCAGTTATACTCGTCAGTGCTGGCCATTCATGGATTGACATAGTGTTTGCATGATCAATAGATATTCCATTGTTAGAGTCAACATGGCCAAGAAAAGAAATCTCTTGACACCAAAATTCACAATTACTAAACATCCCATATAATTCATTTCTTCTGAGGGTTCTCAGAATAGTGTGCTCGTGATTTTCACGATCTTTGTAGCTTTTTGAGTATACCAAGATATCATCAATAAATACTACTACAAATTTATCAAGATATTCCATAAAAAATCTAATCATTTAATCCATGAAGACATAGGTTGCATTAGTCAATTCAAAAGGCATAATTATGAACTTGTAATGCATGCACCTTATTCAAAATGCTATTTTTGTAATGTCTTCCTTTTTCACACAAAACTGATGATATCTAGATCGAAGGTCAATGATTGTAAAATATTTATCTCCATGAAGTTAGTAAAATAAATCATCAATGTGCGGAAGGGGATGCTTGTTCATTATTGTTATAGCGTTGATCTCCCTATAGTCACTGAAAAACCTCCTAGATTTTACTTTCTTCTTAAAAAAAGTGCAGGGCTCCCCATGGAGAAACGCTGGGAAGAATAAAACCTAAATACACAATTCCAATAGTTGTTTCTTAATTTACAATAATTCTAATTAGTCCATTCTATACGGGTTCTTCAAAATGGGACATATACCATTAATTAAATAAATGGAATACTCAATTTATATTTCTGGAGGATGTCTAGGTATATCCTTTGGAAACACATCAACATATTCTTGCAAAATAGTTATATCCTCTATTTGAACATTCTTTTACCCACCCAAAATTATTTCATTCCATTCCTCCTCAATTATTGAATTTATTAGAGCTATTAAGGTTGGATCTAGATATGAATCTGGTGGTGGTGATTTTTCTCTAAAGATATGGTATTTTTTATCACCATCCAAAAATGTAACCTCCTACTTATTACAATAAATTTCTACATCCAGGTCCGAAATCCAATCCTTTATAAAGATTATATCAAATTCAATCATGGGTATGACGATGAGATCAGCAGATAAAGAACATTCATATGAACATATGGGGACTAATTTACCAAAATTTGTTGTGATGATACTTCCATTAGGAGTTCTGACCGGCAACTCCCTTTTTAAGACCAATTGAAAATATCTAATTTTCATAGAATACTAAAAATATATGAAATAATGGGATGATCTAGAATCAAATAAAGACCTGTAAACACATAATGAATCCATTAAATTACCTACCACCACGTCTTTCATAGCTTCAACCTCAGTAGTAGTGATTTCATAAGCACAGCCTTTATCCCATGGAATTTTTTAAGTAAGTTCCCTTAGAACATAGGAAATTAATTTTCACAATGTCCCTTTTCTATATGATTGTAGCTTTCAATATTGAAAGTCTCTTTCTTTCCCTTACAATCACTAGCTCAGTGGACTTTTTCATCACACTTGTAATAGAAATGTATTCCCTTCAGGAAAGTATCAGGGCGTTTTTCCCACTTTTACAGTAGTATAGATATTCAACATTTCCCTTATCCCCCTCATTTGCATTTCTAGAGTGATCAACAGATCTCTTATTTTCTTTATTTACTATAAAGTCATAAGAAATAGAAAATTTCTTTTCTGTCTTGATAGCACATGTGACAATATCTTTGTATGATGAGATGGATTGTGATACTATTGTTTGATGGAAAAATGGTTTTAACCCATCAAATAATCGATCAATCTTACTCCTTAGGTTATGTTTATAATTTGTTACATGCCTTTATATCCTTGTAAATTTAGCCTCATACTTTGCGGCAGTCATACACGCATTTTTCCTCAGACTCAAAAATTGACATTCCATATCTGTTCGATGGTCACGAGGAAAGTATTTTTCTATTAAAATTTCATTAAACTCCCTCCAATCCATGTTCGATACTTCTTCATCATCCTCTGTATATTGGATTAAAGACCACCATTGATCCGCATCTCCCATGAGGCGATCAACTACTATGAAATTTGTTTCAATTCATTACTCACAAAATAATCAAATATTTTCTCTAAGGAACATATCCATTTCTCAACTACTAATGTATTTTACCTCTCATTGAATATTAGTGGTTTTTACCTCATTAAGAGTTCAAACGTTGAACCTCTATATTGTGGATCAGTGTGCCATATACGGGTAAGGTTATTATCCAAAACCTGAGTGAGTTGTCACAGTATGGTGATAACCTGATCATCACCAGTTTCATCACCAGCTCAACTATAATTATTTTGAGTAGGTGATAAATCACTGCATGGATTACGTGCATTGATACGAGTTACATTACTTTTAATAGTCTTTAATTCTAAGAAATTTCATATAGTATATTAGTTTATGAATCACAATACATAATTCCAAACATGTATAATACTTAACAGAAATTGAACTATTTATGTATATAATCCGTAATCATAATAAAATTTATTTGAGGAGGTATATACTCATTAATCTTTAATAATGGGTTGAAATGAAAATGTAAATTATAAAAAGAATATCCCATGTGAGTGTTGTAACCAATAGTTTATCAAGGCTCGTTGTCGTGTACCAGGATACCCCGGGTCAATCCTGAAACTACATGTCAGAGTTTTCACTCCTTGATTCATCTGTGCCAGAGCCACCTCTACCTGCTTGTATCCAGACAGGGAAGTATTTCTTGGAGAATACCCATAATATTCACATTACAAAAGTTCAAAGATGTTCTTCTATACCAATCCTCAATGTTTATATTATGGTAATGTCCTCTAATTATAATTTATTGAAATATCATTTCCATGGTTGGTACTAAACATCATATGATACCAATAGTAATGCCCCAATGTAACATCCCGGGTAAATGAAGAATAATACAAATTTAATATTTATTAAAATTTATAAATTAAATATTAATTTTACTTTAAAGGGGTTGCTATGTTTGATAGCATACTCGATACGCAACAACAAGTTTTTTGGAATCTTACATTGCACACTAATAATATATATATTTTTTAAATGGTAGTTAAATCCTAGCCGTTGTATTGGCGGGAATGAACAAATCTAACTACAATATGATTATACATGTTTTTTAATTTATTTACATTTATCTAATAAAAATTTAGAGGCTTAAAATATGAATGAATCTAATTTTAAGCATAATTTACATTAAAAGGCCGATTTACCACCTTTTAATGGAGAACCCTCTTTAAATATATTTTTTGTCACTTTAATACATTCTATATGACCAAAAAAATCCTTCTTTAGAATGGGGACTATTAAATTTACATTATGTAAATTTTTGGAATTTTTCTGATAAAGTACATTTTTTAATTAATAGTGAAAATTATTGTATTTTATTGCCAATGTTCCTTTTAATTTAATTTATTTATATGGATAGATTATATTTTTAATTGGTTTTAAAGTGTAATTAAAATATATTTCTACCATTTAATCCAATGCTGGTCATTGCAATTAATTTCTCTATGAAATTGGACATAAACAAGTATCAATCTTTTGATAGTTATGGTTTCTCAAAATCACGGTATTTGTTTTAACAACGGGAATTAAATTTATAATTAATTAATTCTAATTCTAATATTTGAATTTGAAAAAATATACATCAATTTTGAATTCGGACTATCAAATAATTCATATGCTGAATGTTTGGTAATTTTCTAAAAAAAAGTCAATTTTTTATGAATAGTGAAACCACTTAGTGGTAGTTAAAAAAATTGAATTTTACATTTTAATGATATTTTACCATTTTAATGAATTTATTTCAAAAATCCAACATACATGGTTGTTATCATTAAGTAAAATGTCGTTCATTAAGATGAAAATATTTTTTGGTGAATAGTAACTTTTGAATTCTATTTACCGCAGTTAAAGGTAAATAGGGTATTTCAACGAAAAATAATATTATAATAATTTAAAATTACATTAACACTTTTCCAAACCTTATCAATTGAGTCATTTTCGACCATAGGCATATTTGGGTCGATTTTGGGACCCCATTGAGCCACTTGGAAGTGATAATGACAATTTAAATTAATTAACTTAAAGTAAAGGCAATAATGACACAAGAAAATATCTTTTAGAAATTGAATTTTTATAAGGTGTTATATTAATTATCTTTTAGACTATAAATATTCATTGAAAATATAAAAAGGTTTTATATATCATGGTATTTTTGTTATAATTTTAGACATCACGTAAATTAAATTATTTATGACACAACAATGATGAAGTATGTACCTCATTAATAAATGATTTAAATAAATAAGATTATAATGATTAAATTTTTATCCAAAACATTTCCAATTTGAATTATAAGATTTTATTTATAATATTATTCATCTTATCTTCTACCTTAAAGATTTTTAGATCTTTAGAAACTGAATATCATTATTTAATAAAATAATATTTTTACACTTTCCTAAAGAGCCCATCCTCTCCCTTATAAAAAGAGACCATTTATATCCAATTCCTCAGACATCTCAAGCCATTTTTAACTTCTAAACTCTTTCAAATTAATATCCATACATCCCTCTACTCCACCTAGAAGACTTACCTTAGGAAGAAGGCACTTCAAGAAGTCCTTTCGTTTAAACCAAAGGGGGTTACCCAAATTAAAGGTAACAATTTATCTTGAATTATTTTATTTTATTTTACTTCTCCATCCCCTAAAATATTTTTATTCCTTTATATTATAACAAAACCAGTATACTTAATATAATAGGATGTTATTATGAGAAGTATTAGAACTACACTTACACACACCTCCATCTAATGGATCAAGAACATAATGTTTATGTGGATGGAAAACTAAGGCCTCACTAAATGATGATTGTTCAATTACATCTTACCACCTCCCATGGTGGCCATTATGATGGAACTATAATTATATATGATATATATTATTTATATGACTTCCTTATGCTTTTATACTTCCCATTTATATCATACCTTTATGGTTTCCATAGTTGGTAAATATGATAATCTCATTTGAGGAAGTGCGGACTACCGCCCCCTCAAAGTTATTTGATTTGTTAATGACTTCTATGGGATGTATAAAGGATGGAGTTAATTAATTTATGTATGATATTATACAGGAATTAAAATAAACAATTTATCATTTTGTTTTATTTCCATTAAATTAATAAATATAAATGAAAGTAGCATTCTTGCGTACGTACGACTTGCCGTCTCTATGATCGGTGCATTTCATTTATTACCTCTAAATGTTATTTACTATTATAAAAACATGTATATAATGGATATATATGAAATATATGATATTTAAATCATGAATATAATTATTGATATAAAGAACCTTTGACCACATGGACAACTTCAAAATATAAGGTGTTCATTTTTTACTCAAATACCAAATATCGACAAAATGAATGTTGTTAACTTAAGTGGTTACATAATGTTTTTAACATGGTAATAAGTGATATAAAACGAATAAAAAACTTGAAAATGTACTTAATAATGTAGAAATTAAGTTTAGTTTATTATTTAGGAGATAAAATAACGATTGAGTCAAGTCAGACAGGAGGTAAGGTACTTTGTCTCAATCTCCTTTCATTGAGGCATTTTTAGTTTTATACACAAATTTATTTTTTACGTTATATAATACCGTTTGACTTTTCATTTTATTCAAAGGGAATATTTTTATCTGAACCATTTTACTTAACGAAAAAAGGAATGTTTTTTATGTATGTGGGGACAATGACCTTTCTGTCACCGCGAGTATTATTTGATCATCTGCTTCCATAACAAGTTGGAATGTTTTTAAAAAGGGAAAAAATAAATACCATACACTATTTTTATGTATTTTGGTATTGAAAATGATTTTTAGAATGGATTTATTATTTCAATATCTTTAAATGATATTTTTCTTTTGCAATATGGGAATATTATCTTTTCATTATGCATATGTTATGTGTTATGATAATCTTATGGTTCATGGGAATTATTAACATATATGTGTGGTTCCTTGATAATCCTAGGGTGGGTGAGCCTGAGATAGCTCTCCAATGCATTGGGTAACGTGACAGAGGTAAACCTGAATGTTTCTCCTAAGAGATTTAGCGAATATATTGTGATGGGTATTCCAATGTAACTCCCTAGGTAGCTATGATTCCTACAATGTATGTATGATATGGATGAAAAAAGTTACCTTTATGATTAATGATTTTGATATGTCTTTCATAAATATTATGATTTCATGAGGTATGTAAATGATTTCATGTTTTGTATTTATTTATGAACAAATGTTTTAATTCTTTATTTTATAAGCCTTACTTATATTTTTATCCTCATCCAAAGTTTTGAAATGTTTTCACTGGACATAAAGATGAATTAGGGTCAAGGATGGGATCAAGGAAAAGTCTTCCCGTCTAAAACATGGATCTAGAAATGACTAATTTTTTCAAGAGCTTTTATTTTATGAAAAAAATGGAAACTGTGTAAAAATTTCTACCCTTTAATCTTTTGAGATGTAATAGTTATGTCCTAATTCTATAAAACTCTAAACATGAGAATATCCTCAATGTGAATTATTCATTTAATTCAATATTATGTAATTTTTATGGTCAGGTCCTTATAGTTGGTATCATAGGTCGTTTTAGACAACTTTAGGTGTTAGGGTATTGTTAATTTAATATTCATAATGTAATTTCTGTTAATATTGGAAATGATATAGCATTTATAGATTACCATGTTGCTTCGTATAAGATATGTTTGTCTTAAGAATTCTTTTTTGTAGAGGAAACATGGAAGTTGGGATGGAATTTCATATAGAGGGAAATGATCAACCGAATCTGTATCCTGAGATTGTCAGTATAAAAATTGAACAGTTTACTGCAGTGATAGCTCAGTTGATTCAAGTGATAAATGGTGGTTGTGCTTATTGATGATATTTTGGTATATTATAAAATTAAAGAGGATCATGAATGTTATTTAATAGTTGTATTAAAAACCTTAAAGGAAAATAAACTATATGGGAAATTTGGAAAGTGTGAGTTTTGGTTACAACAAATTTATTTCCTTGTTCACATTGTTTCAAATAATGAAATAACTATTGATCCTGATAAAATTAATGTTGTTGAAGAATGGCCAAGACCCAAAAATATAACTGAGAATCAAATTTTTTTCTTGGTTATCCAGTCCAATGACTATGTTAACTAGAAAAGGTGTTAAGTTCATTTGGACAAAATCATGTGATGATTTCTTTTAGGAATTTAAAAGAATATTGGTGATATCTCTTGTTTTGGAACAGCCTTCTAGAAATGGTGACTTTGTTATCTAAATTGATGCTTCATTTAAATTACTTGGTTGTGTCCTAATTAAAATGATCAGGTAATTGCTTATTCTTCACGTCAGTTGAAACCAAATGAGTTAAATTACCCTACACATGATTTGAAATTAGCAGCTATTGTTTTAGCCTTATAAATTTGGAGGCATCATTTGAATGGAGTGATGTGTGAAATATATAATGATCACAAAATATTGAACTATATATTCACCAAGAAATAATTGAATATGAGATAGAGGAGATGGTTGGGACTAATCACGATGTATGATTGCACGATCCTTTATCATCCGGGGAAAGAAAATAAAGTGGCTAATGCTTTGAGTCATAAAAGAAAAACTTCATTAACCATGTTACGTTTGGAACGAGATCCTTTGGTTTTTGATTTGATAAAATTTGGCGTAGAAGTTTTCATTGCAAGAAATTATTTTGTTTTGTTCCAGGTGTTAGTGATATAATCTCAATCAGACTGAATTAAGCAAGCACATAAGGAAGATAGTGAGTTGTAGAAAAGGGTTGTGTTTGTTCAGAAGGGTAAGTTTCATGATTCTAACATTGATAATAATTGTGTTTTGAGATTTTGAAAGAGATTATGTGAACCTTTTGATTCACATTTTAAGAATGAGTTGTAATGTGAAGCTCATAGTTCTCTGTTTTCAGTTCATCCGGGCAGTACTAAGATGTACAAAGATCTTTGGGAGTATTACTGGTGGGATGGAATGGAAATAGATATTGCTGATTTTACTGTGAAGTGGTTGAATTGTCAGCAGGTTAAAGTAGAGTGACAGTTACCGAAAGGAATGCTTCTTCCTCTACCTATGCCAGAGTGGAAATGAAGAAAATATATCCATGGACTTTGTTATGGGATTACCAAAGACATATCAAGGTAAAAATGCAATCTGGTTTATAGTTGACCGATTCACTAAATCATTTCATTTCCATCCTATTAGAGATACTTTGTCTCTAGATCAACTTGATCGATTGTATGTTAAAGAGATAGTCAGGTTGTGTTGATTTCCCCTCTCCATTATATCTGATCATGATCCTAGGTTCACTTCTAACTATTGGAATGGCCTTCAGATGTCGTTGGGTACTGAATTAAATTTTAGTACAACTTTTCATCCACAATTAGATGGGCAGTCAAAACTAACAATTCCGACCTTGGAAGATATGTTTCGTGGTTGGTTGATGGATTACTAGGGAAGCTGGGAACAACATCTTTATTTGGTTGAATTTTCATGTAATAATAGTTTTCATTCTAGTATATAAATGGCTCCATTTGAGGCATTATATGGAAAGAATTTTCAAACTCTATCATTCTAGGATGAAGTAGGTGGAAGGAAGCTGATGGGACAAGAATTAGTTGAAGAGATGGTAGAGAATGTTCAGTTGATTCAGAAGCACATGAGAATAGTTTAGAGAAATAGAAAAGTTATGCAGATATTTGGAGGAATAATCTTTCTTTTGAGGAAGGTGAACATGTCTTTCTCATAGATTCTCCATGGAAAAGTGTGGTGTGTTTTGGTAATAAGTGAAAGTTGAGCCCGAGGATCATTGGACCTCGTGAAATTCTGAATAAAGTTGGATCGGTGGCATATAGAGTCGCTTTACCTCCAATTTTATCCTAGGTACACAATGTTTTTCATGTGTCAATGTTGAGAAAGTATATGCCAGATCCATCTCTTGTATTGAGCCCAGAGGTAGTTCAGTTGGATGAGAATCTCTCCTATGAAGAACTACCAGTTCAGATTATTGACCATAGAGAGAAAGTGTTGTGGAATTAGGTAATTCACTAGGTAAAGGTTTTGTGGAAGACCATATGGTTGAAGAGGAAACATGGTAATTATAAAATTCTATGAGGGATAAATACCCCCACATATTTTGATAAGTGAATAAAAATTCCGAGGAAGAAATTCTCAAAAGGGGGGAAGGATGTTACATACCGGGTAAATGAAAAATTCTACATATTTACTATTTATTAATATTTGTAAATTAAATATAAATTTTACTTTAAAGGGGTTTCTATGTTCGATAGTGTACCCGGTACGCAACAACCGGTTTCTTTGGAATCTTACGTTACACACTAATAATATAATATTGTTCTTTTAAATGATTTTTAACTCTTAGACCTTGTATTAGAGGTAATGAAAAAAACTAACTACAATATGATAATACATGTTTTCTGAATGTATATACATTTATCCATCAAAAAGACAGAGGCTTCAAATATGAATGAAACCAATTTTAAGCATTATTTACATAAAAAGGCCGATTTACCACCTTCTAATGGTGAACCATCTTTAAATATAGTTTTCTTCACATTAATACATTCTATATGACCATTAAAATCCTTCTTTAGAATGGGTACATCAAAATTTACTTTGTGTAAGTTTTTTGAATTTTTCCGATAAAGTTCATATTTTAATGAATATTGAAATATATTGTATTTTCTTTCAAAAGTGGATTTTTATCTAATTTATTTATATGTAAAGATTATCTTTTTAATTGGTTTTAAAGTGAAATTAAAATACATATTTACCATTTAATCCAATTTTGGTCATTGGAAATAATTTCACTTTGAAATTGGACATAAACAAGTATCAATCTTTTGATAGTTATTGTTTCTTAAAAACACGCTATTTGTTTTAACAACGAGAATTAATTTTAAAATTAATCAATGTCACATTTATGTTTCGAATTTGGAAAAATAGACATCAATTTTTAATTCGGAATATAAAAAAAATGCTTTGACTGAATTGTTGGTATTTTTCTGAAAAACATTAATTTTCGATGAATAGTGAAACCACTTAGTGGTAGTTAAAAAACATGACTTTTTCATTTAAATTAAATTTTATGGCTTCTGTGAATTGAATTTTAAAAATCCAACAGACATGGTTGTTATCAAGATATAAAATGTGGTTCATTAAGAGGAAAATATTTTTTGGTGAATAGTAACTTTTGACTTTTATTTACCGCAGTTAAAGGTAAATAGGGTAATTCAAGGTAAAAATAATATTATAATAATTTAAAATTTCATAACACATATCCAAACATTATCGGTTGAGTCATTTTCGACCATTTTCATCTTTTTGTAGATCTTTGGGACCCCATTGAGCCACTTGGCATTGATAATGACAATTTAGATTAATTAACATGAAGTAAAGGAAAAAATGACAAAAGAAAATATCTTTTAGTAAATTAATTTTTAGAAGGGGTTATATAAATTATTCTTTTGACAATAAATATTCATTGGAAAAATGAAAATATTTCATATATCATGGTATTTTTCTCATAATTTTGAGACATCAAATAAATTAAATTATTTATGACACAATAATGATGCAGTATTTACATCGTTAATAAATGATTTAAATAAATAAGATAATAATGATTAAAATATTATCCAAAATATATACAATTCTGATTGGATGATTTAATTTTGAATATGAGTCATCTTATCTTTTACCATAATTATTTATGGTCTTTTAGAAACTAAATATAATTATATAATAAAATAATATTTTCACACTTTCCTAAAGGGCCCCTCCTCTCTCTTCTAAAATGAGTCCATTTCTATCCAATTCCTCACACAACTCAAGCCATTTATCTCATCCAAACTCTACCCAATTAATCTCCCTATATCCCACTCCTCCACCTAGAAGCCTTATCTTAGGCAGAAGACAATTCAAGAAGTCCATTGATTCAAACCAAAGGGTGTTATCCAAATTAAAGGCAACAATTTCTCTTAAATTGTTTTCTATTATTTTACTTCTCCAACCCATTAAATATTTTTATTCCATTAATTTGTAACAACACCAGTATACTAAATAAACTAGTATGTTGTTATGATATGGATTAGAACTACACTTACACACAACTCCATCAAATGGATGAAGAACATAATGTTTTTGTTGATGGAAAACTCAGGCCTCACAAAATGATGATTGTTCAATTAAATATTACTGCCTCTTATGGTGTCCATTATGATGGATCTCTATTTATATATGATATATATTATGTTTATTATTTCCTTATGCATAAGTACTTCCCATTTATAGCATGCCTTTATGGGTTCTATAGTGGATAAATACGACAATCTCATTTGAGGAAGTGCGGACTACCACCCCCTCACGGTGATTTGATTTGTTAATTCCTTATGTGTGATGTATAAAGGATGGATTTAATGATATTATATATGATATTATAATGAAATTATAATATACCTATGTATAATTATGTTTTATTTCCATTAAATTAAAAAATATAAATGAAAGTAGCGTTCATGCGTACGTACGGCTTACCGTCTCCATGAATGGTGTATTTCATTTCATACCTCTAAATGTTATATACTATTATAAAAACATGTTTACACTGGATATATATGATATATATGATATAAAAATTAGGAATATCATTTTGGATAAAATTATCCTTTGACCACATTGACAACTTGTATATATAAGGTGTTCATTTTTTACTCAAGTACCAAATATCAACAAAATGAACATTATTAACATAAATGGTTACATAATGTATACAACATGGTAATAAGTGATATAAAAGGAATAATAAACTTGAAAAAGACTCTTAATAAAGAATAAATTCACTTTATTTTATTATTTAGAAGATTAAATAACGATCAATTCAAGTCAGACATGAGGTAAGGGACTTCATCTCAATCTCCATTCATTGAGGATTTTTTAGTTTTATACATGACTTTATTTTATATGGTGTATAAACCCCTTTGACATTTCATATTATTAAAATGGAATATTTTTAAACGAAGCGTTTTACTAAATGTAAAAAGGAATGTTTTTTATAGAATTGGTGACAATGACCTTTCCGTCGCTGTGAGTATTATTTGATCTTGGGCTTCCTTAAAAGCATGAATAATTTTAAAAAGGAAAAAAATAAATACCATATACTCTTTTTACGTATTTCGGTATTGAAAATGATTTTGAGAATGGATTTATTATTTCAAAATCTGGAAATGAAATTTTTCTATTGCAATGTGGGAATTTTATCTTTTCTTTATTCTTATGTTATGTGTTATGATCATGTTATGGTTCTTGGTCATTATTTACGTATACGGGTGGTTCCATGATAAACCTAGGGCAGGTGAGCCCGAGATAGCTCACCAATGCATTGGGTAACATGACGGAGGTAAACCTCAATGTTTCTCCAAAGAGATTTATGGAGTATACTATGATGAGTATTCAAAAGAAACTCCCTATGTAGCAGTGATAACTACAATGTAAGTATGATATAGATGCCACAAGTTACCTTTTTGATTAATGATTTCTTTGTGTCTTTCACAAATCTTATGAATTCATGATATAAGTAAATCATTTCATTTTTGTATGTATTTATTAATATATGTTTTCATTCGTTGTTTTATAAACATTACTGAGTTTTTTTGCTCATCCCATGTTTTGAAATGTTTTCACAGGACTTAATGATGAATTAGGGTCAAGGTTGTGATCAAAGAAATGTCTTACTGTCTAGAACATGGAACTAGACATGACTCTTTTTGTCAATAGTTTTTATTTTATGAAAAAAATGGAACCTATGTAGAAATGTTTAGCTTGTAATCTATTGAGATGTAATAGTTTTGTACTAAATCTCTAATACTCTAAACCTGAAAAGATCCTAAATATGAATTATTCATTTAATTCAATATTATGTAATGTTTAAGGCCGAGTCTTTATACCCACGCCCAGTTACCCAGAGTTGGTGCATTATTACATAATATTGGAATGATCACAAAGGATCAAAATCCCAAAATACCGATCAGTTTAGTTGCCTTGGAAGTACTTGATACATTCATAAGTTTTACATTACATTATAAAATGAAAAAAAAACAACATTTTCTCCACTGACCACATTCATACCTCATACTTTCCGTGATGGTCAGTCATAATATACTTCTTCAAATCTTGTGAAAAATAAAACAAATAAAGGGGTGAGCTCAGATTCTCAATAAGGATAAAAATATATTGGAGACATTCATGAATACACATTAACATTTAAGGCAACGTATAAGACTAAAACGCAAGCCTTTTAAATATAAACATCATCATAATTTGGAAATTATAACTCATATAATTCCATTTACTTATTCACTTGGATATTATACTAGTCAAATAATCACATGTAATATCAATAGATAATTTCATGATGTTGGAATGCATAATGCAAGACTTCATAACCACATAATCAAGGACTTCTGCCAAGACTAAAAATAATATTTTTTCTTGTCCTTGTGCCAATCCACTAGTTTGTCTCATGATTCCTTTCAATACATCGAGGAGCTATATTTTCGCTCCACCCATCATTTAATAAGTCCAATGCGTTCCTCATATGAAAAGGTTTAAACATAACATAAACATTCATATTCAAAATAGCATAAAAATTGTAAATACCTTATCCATAAACCATTAATGGTGTAAAAATAACACATCCATAGTATAACAAATAAAAAAACCTTCAATAAAATATGGAATAATTGTATCATAATAATCAGCTTCCAATAAGCTTAAAATCAATCAAAGGATGTCGACATAGTTGAAATCAATATTTTTTTAAGCGAAATATCTTTTTCTATTTTGAAATAATTTTAAAGTCATATAATTATAAAAGAAAACAATTATTTTGAATATATTCTTATAAGATTATATGGGAAGCTTCGATGATGTTATAACACTAGAGAATAGCTGCACCCTCCATATAAGTTATGAAAATAAATTCTTACCTTCATTTTGCAGAGAAGGTCATAAAGTACCTCAATTGGAAAATGACAGAATGATTCCTTTAAAAATATATGTTGTAAAATAAGGTTATAAATGACTTTAACCCATCATTTTGTGAATAGTAAAAATATTATGATTTATATTATTAAGAAAACATGGATGTGGATGATAATGATGTCATAGTAGATAATTATGTATTAACAACATCAAATAAGTAAATAGATTGTAGAATTAAACCTGACCGTATAGTTTTCCTTAGTCAATGGTACGTTAACCTCTTGTATAATATTTAAATAATTGTTATTAAATTATACATGAATCATATACATAAATATGATATCATATATTATCTTCTAATGTTGGTTTGTTAAAAATATTTTAGTAGTTTTATCATTACGGGTGTTAACTTATTCATTCTCCTTAATATGCTTGGTTACGTAAGCCATGTTTGTTATGTATATTATGTATTTTATTCATATAAAGAATGATATTATGTTAGTAAATATTATTTGAAATCATAAATTAAAAATTATTCTTGAATAATTACTATGGGTAATGAATCTCATCGCGTTCGTAGAGACGGTAATCCATACGTAAGCACAAGTGACAATATCATTATATTGATGGTGAAGTCATTTGTAATTGGATTTTATATGATATATAAATAACCAATAACATGTTATATTTATTATTTACATTAGTAAAAATAATTTTTATACCTTTCCAAATAATGAAGTGTTTGAATAACAAACTACACCGTGATGTGGAGAAGATAAGCCCTACGTACGCATGTATGATGACTTTGTCATTTATAGGATGGATAGTATAATGAATATAATTGTACCATATTTATAATAACATCGAATTATGTAGAAGGTACTAGATATATTATTTTGGTATAGAAACAGTCAAAGAAAGAGGATGTGGAAGATGAAAAAAATTGAAAGTGGGTGGTGAAATTATTAACTCTCATTCAGGTTTCTCCTTTTGATTTGATCAAAAGGGATCCGTATGATGGATTTCAGATCAATGTAAGGCCTCTAGGATGAAGTTACCATAGTTTATAGGATATTTGGGTAGGTATTGGATGAGCCAAAAGGCTTTGGACATGTGAAATTAAGATAAGGGGATGAACCCTTTTGTAAGAGAGGTGAGGGTCACTTTAGGAAATGTTTAAATATTATTTTATAATAAAATATTTATCGGTTTTTAATGGCTAAAAAATGAATTATTTTGAGTATAATATGGTTTTTGGTCTAAAAATTGTCAACTAGTTGGTTTTATACAGATATAAGCCCCCATATTAACCTTATCTTTTCAATTCTACTCATAGTTAAATTTTTTTAACATTTACCATGGCTCTTTGTATTTTTCTATTTTATGGTTAATAACCAAACTATAACAAGAAAATAGAACCACATGTGGTTAAATATTAATATATATAACCTTATCAATGTCTTTTGGCTGAACCTTAGATTTTTAAGAATATTATATCAATTAATAATATTGTATTTGTTTAAAAAAAACCAATTAGGTCTATTTTCACCCTATTTGGTATTATATTTTTCTGAAATCCATAAAAACATTATCACATAGAATAAAATTTATTTAATCAACACTAACATGTCATATTAACCTAGATAATTAATGGAATTCATTAAAAGTCTCAATTTCATTTATTAGGATATTTATAATATCAATTATTTTAATATTTCCTTATTAAGTTAATTACTACATCATCATTGTGTCATAAATAAATTAAATTATTTAATTTCAAAAAATTATAAATAAAATACCATTTTTTAGGAAATAATTTTATATTTTTAATGAAAATTTATTGTCGAATTTATATTGTGTGTAACCCTGTATTAAAAACAGTTTGGTTGTCAAACACTGAATTTAACTGTTTTAACTCTTCTCTAAATAAAATAATAATAAATGTCCTAATCTGATCCATGTGGAACAAAAAGGATCATATTGTAATCATAATGTTGTTTTGGGTCTAATTAAATTTATCCAATATAATTAAGACATGTGTTAGGGTAGTTATAATATTATTTTTACACTTAATTACTATATTTACTTTTAACCGTTTTAAATAAAGGTCAAAAGTTATTATTCCCCAAAAATTATTTTCATCTTATTAAAAAACATTTTACTTAATGTTTTCAACTCTGTAACTTGGATTTTTGAAATTCAACTCATAGAAGCGGTAAAAATATGTTTTATGCAAAATTGGAAATGCTCCTTGAAGGTGGGTACAAGACGGTAAAATGTTTAATAAAATGGTTTATATCTAAACATATTCTAAAATGTCTCCAATTAATTACATTGAACATATATAAGATTTATGTATCTAATTTGACATAAAATAAATTAATATAAAATAAAAAATTACTTAAAAAATGTTAGTTTTAAACAATAACGCAGTGTTTTTCACTATTCATAAAAAATTGAAGTTTTTTGAAAAATACCAAATATTAAACCTAAGATAATTTTGATATTCTGAAATCATTAATGATGTCCATTTTGTAATACGAAATTTAAAATATTTCATTAAGTTTGAATTACTATTAATAACAAGTAGTTTGATCCGTCGTGGGGTGTTAAAACTACATGTTGTGTACAACGCAAGCTACATCATTATTCAAAGGAAAACGTACTGTGGAAGTTTGGGGTGTTACACGTACATTTAAATTTTCCATGATCGAGGGTACTTTAACCTCATATATAATAGTTAAATAATAGTTATTAAATTATTTGAGAACCACATTCATAAATATGATATCATATATGATCATCTAATATTGCATTATTAATAATATTTTAGTAGTATCATCATTTAATGAGTTAACTAATACGTTAACCTTTATATGCGTAGTTAAGAAAGACATTATTATTATCGAAATGATGTATTTGATTCATATACCAAATTATATTATGTTCATAAACATTATTTTTAATCATAAAATAAAAATTATTCTTTAATGATTACGATGGGGAATGAATTTCATCGTGTTTGTGGAGATGGTAATCCATATGTATGCATGTCTGGTGGCTTGTACTTCATTGGATGGGTAGAATAATTAATATTTTTTTACCATATTTATAATAACATCACAATATGTATAAGGTATTGGATTTTTTTGGTATGGAAACAACAAGGAAAGTGGAATTGGACGAAGAAAATAACATTGAATGAGGTGGTGAAATTATTACCTATTATTCAGGTATTTCTTATTGAGTAGATCAAAAGGGATCCTTAGGATGACCTTATAATAATTGTATGGCCTCTAGGTCGAAGAGAGGATAGTTGGGAGGATATTTGAACAGGGATTTTCTGATCCAAATCGATTTGAGGTGTTATTTTTAGAGAAGGGGAAGTACGCTTTTATAAGAGAGGTGGGGTCACATTTTGAAAAGATTGAATTATTATTTTATTATACATTACTATTAGATTTATACTGTCTCAAAAATGATTTATTTTATGGATATGGTGCGTATGGGGAGAAAAACTCTCAACCCATAAATTTTAGATAGGTTTAGTTCACCATATTAACATTATCTTTTAGATTTAACTTTTAATTAAATAATTTAACTTTTACCATGTATGCTTGTATTATTATAATAAATGGTTAATAAACATACTATAAAAAGCCAATAATACCCCCAGTGGTTCATTATTAATATATCTAACCATATCTTTTTCCAATCTATAGATCTTTATGAATATTATATCTATTAATAATATAGTTTTTGTTTTAAAAACTCTATTATGTCAATTTTGACACTATTTTTATTTTGTTTTTGTGAAAGTCATAACATCTTTATCACATTGAAAATATATATTTAAGAAACCCTAACATAAAATATTGACATATAAAAGTAATTTAATTCATTATAAATCTCAATTTACATTTATTTGGATATTTATAATATCAATAATTTTAATTGTTCTTTAATAAGGTAATTACTGCATCATCATTGTGTCATAAATAAATTTATTTATATGATGTATAAAGGTTATAAATAAAATTCCATTATATAGAAAATATTTTTATATTTCTAATTAATATTCATAGTCTAATTTATCTTATTTATAACCCTATATTATAAATGTTTAGTCATTAAACATTAAATTTAACACTTCTAACTCTTCATTAAATAAGAATAATAATAAATGTCATTATATAGTCTATGTGAAAAAAAGATCATATTTTATTTATAAATTTGATTTTTGGTTGAAATACACTTATCTAATAGAATTAGGACATGTGTTAAGGTAATTATAATATTATTATTAACTTTAGTTACCCTATTTATTTTTAATCATGTTAAATAAACGTCATAAGTTATTATTCACCAAAAAATATTTTCATCATATTGATCATAATTTTACATATTGATTTCAACCATGTCCCTTGCATTTTTGAAATTCTAATCATTGAAGTGGTAAAATTTTGTTTTATTCAAATTTTCAAATGCTTAATGAAGGTAGGTAAAAGACGCTAAAAAGTTCAATAAAATTTTA
Organism: Viscum album; assembly: GCA_963277665.1. NCBI lineage: Eukaryota > Viridiplantae > Streptophyta > Magnoliopsida > Santalales > Viscaceae > Viscum > Viscum album. The sequence goes on from OY728159.1 coordinate 2,014,721,007, forward strand.
TATATCTAATATTATTATAAAATGACTCCAATAAATTACATTGAAAATATATAAGTATTATGTATATATTTTAACCTAATATAAATTTTTATAAAATAACTTATTATTTAAATAAAATTTCTGTTTTAAACAATAACACAGTGTTTTTCAATACTAAAAAACAATTGATAGTTTTCAGAAAAATACCAAAAATTCCCCCTATCCTAACTGTGATATTCTGAATCCAAAAAAGAAGACCTTTTTGAAAAAAAAAATTATACATCAAAAGTTGGGTATTAATATTCGAAACTTCTATTTTAATTGTTCATGGTGTGTTAGAACTCGATGATGCATACACCGCAAGTTGTTGTATTATTCAAAAATAATTGAATCATGGAAGCATGGGGTGTTACATTCTTTTCTCATTTAAATAATTTCATCCTAGAAATTTCTAGAATATTATTTCATAATAAGATTTTGGTGGTTCTTCATCATATGTTCCTCAGGTTCCAATATTTCCTCTTCCATATTATTATTTCTCCATAGAACATTCACCAGAAGAGTCGTCCAGTTTCTCAACATCGGTTCTCTAGTATCATTAATTATGTTAGGAACTTTTCAATATGAATGGTTAGGTTCTAGTTCTATTTATTCATAGGTGAGTACATGTGTTGGGTGAGGAATATATTTTTTAAATAGTGATATGTGGAACACATCATGATCTTTGGAGAGACATGGCGGCATTGTCAAATGATAAGCTACAAATCCAATTCATTACGATTTTAAAAAGGGTATCTATACATGGGACATAATTTACCCTTCATACTGAATCATATAACATCGTTCCATGGAAACACCTTCAAGAAAAAATGATCTCCTTCTCAAAATTCTATATCCTTCATTCGGTTATCGGCATCACACTTTTTCCAACTATGAGTTTCTTTGATGTGGGTTTGGATAACCGTCACCTATTCCATTGTGTTGTAAACAAGTTCTGGGCCTACGAGTTTTTTTCACCATCATAATCCCAACAAGTGTAAATGCAACATCTCTTTCTATATGATGCTTCATACGGCTCCATATAAATACATGAATCGAAGTTTTTGTTATAGAAAAATTCTACAAGAGGTAAATATTGTTTCCACATTCCTTGAATTTCAAGTGAGAAATATCTGAACTTGTTTTCTATGGTTTAAATTGACCGTTTTCATTGTACATCAGTTTGATGGTGGTAGGAAGTGCACAAAAAAAGTTTAGTATCCAATTCCTTTTGAAGACTTTTCCAGAATATTGATGTAAAAGGGGGATCACGATCAGAAATAATCGATATGGTTACTCCATGATCTCTTACAGCTTAATTAATATATATTCATACTAGACAATTAAGTGTTAAATCTTCTATTATATCAAGAAAATGTGATGACTTGGTAAGATGGTCATCAATGTCCCATATTTCATCATTCCTTCTATGAGTCTTTAGTAGTCGTAGGACAATGTCTATAGTAATTTCATCCCATTTCAACTCCGGTATAGGAAGTGGTTGCAATATTCCTATAGGTAGCTATCTTCCGGCCTTTACTTGTTGAGAAACCATACATCTTAACACATAATCAGAAATATCCATCTTCATGTTGTCCCACCTAAAATTATTCTTCAAATCTCTATACATCAAAGTTCTACCATGTTCTATAGAGAAATTGAATCTATGAGAATCATCCAACAATTACATTTTTAAAATGAGTATGTCTTGATCACAAAATCAAATTCCAAATTTCTAAATCCAATATTTAAATACGAAGTTGATCAATCTTCCATCATTCACGACATTAATTTTTTTTTAAAATACTCACCATCAGTTAGAACTTTTTTATCCTTTTTTGTAACGATGGTTTAGCAACCATTTGAAAATGTATTGAAGTTTCACCTTCTATGGTTATTCCCATATTCATCTTTACTAGATCCATGAAAATTAGACCTCTTTCAACTCACATGTTCTTCAAAACTCCGTGATCTTTTTGCTCAAAGCATCTTTCACCATATCTGTCATCCCTAGGTGGTAGTGTATAGTGAATTCATAATTTCAATGTAGTTAAATCCGTCGTCTTTGCCTCATGTTGACCACTTTTTTGTGAGAACATATACTTAAAACACTTTTTATCAGTATATATGTCACATTTTTACCATTTAGACAGTTCATCCATATCATCAATGAAATTATTACGGGTGATAACTCAATATCATGACTGGGATGGTTTTGTTCATGAATTTTTAGCTGTCGTGATGAATAGGTAATAACTCTATCATTCTACATAAAAAGAAAACCAAGTGCTTTCTTTAAAGCATCATTTTAAATAACAAACCCATCATTCCCCGATGGTAGACCAAGATAGGAGATGGACAGATCTTCTCTTTAGTTCTTCAAAACATTCTTCACACTTCTCTTTTCAAACAAATTTTACCCCTTTACACATGTTCTTAGTTAATGGGTTTTCCAATCGAGAAAAAACTTGTACGGAATTCCAATAATAACCTACTAAACTAATAAAACTACATACCTCGATTATAATCGTGGGTGCTAGACATTGTTATATTGGTCTTGGATTAGAAGGATCAACATATATTCTATCCATAGAAACAATATGGCTACACAAACAAATTTCCTGAAGCTAAAAATAAATCTTTCTAAAATTACCATATGATTTATTTCTTCTGTGTTTTTTCAAAATATTGTGAATGTGATTTTCATGATCTTCATAAATTTTAGAGTGAGCAATGCTATAATAAATAAATACCCCTACCAATTCATCATGATATTCCTTAAACAATCTGTTAATTATATTCATGAAAACATATGGTGATTTAGTCAGTCAAAAAGGCATTAATTTAAACTCATAATGTCCGTACATGGTTCAAAATGTATTTTTTGAAATGTCTTTCTTCTTCACACACAACCAATGATATCCAGATTGAACGTTAGTATTTTAAAAATATTTATATCCATGAATTTGATTGAATAAATCATTAATACGAGATATGGGATACATGTTCTTTATTGTTATAGCATTGATCTCCCTGTAGTCAATACACGACCTCATAGATCCATCTTTCTTCTAAACAAAACGAATAAGGGCTCCCCATTGAGAAATAATAGGGAGAATAAATCCATTCTTACTAAATTCCTCAAGTTGTATCTTTAGTTACATTAATTCCACAGTGTCCACTCTATAAGGAGTTTTCGTTATAGGCCATCAACCAGAAATTTAGTCAATTGAATACTTGATTTTTCGTTCTGGAATATTCTAGGTAAATCCTCTTGAAACACCTCAAAATTATCTAGCACAATATGTACATCCTCTATTTGAACATTTCTTTCCTCACCCATAGTTCATTCATTCTCTTTCTCCACAATAATTGATTTAGTTAATATACTGAAGTTATATCTAAATAAGAATCATGTGGTGACGTTTCTTCACTAAAGATAATGTACTACATATCATCAACAAAAATTGTAACCTCCATCTTCTTAGAATAAATTTTCACATCGGGGTCCAAAAACCAATCCATACCAAAGATTGTATCATATTCAATCTTCCCTGTGATGATGAGATCAACGGATTACAAATATTTTTATGCCCCAATGGGGACTGATACTTAAAAATTTATTACAATAATACTTCCTTAAGAATTTTGATGGAAAAATTCATTATTTAATAAAATTTGAAATATCTAATTTTCATAGAAAACTTAAATGATATGATACAATGGAACGATCCTGAATCAAATAATGAATTCACTAAATATGAGGAAACCATTAAATTATATGCCACCACGTCATTCAGAGCATCAACATCAACAGTAGTGATCACATAAACTTGTCCTTTCATCCTTGTCCTTTTCTGGAATATGTTTACGTGGCACTTAAGGCATTCATTTGAATAATTCCCCATTTCACTAAAGTTGTATCCTTCAACATTGACAACCTTTTTCATTCCATTATAATCACGAGCTTGGTGGCCTTTTTTCCCACACTTGTAACAGACTCCCATTCCGATCAGGCTAGTTCAAGGGTGTTTCTTCGCATATTTACCACATGATGGGAATTCAATATTTCCCCTATTCCCCTTATTTCCATTTCTAGAATGTTCAGAAGATCGTTTCTTCCATTTCATTGCTCTAAAGTCATAAGACATTGAGAATTCATTTTATGTCATGATAGCACATGATATAATATATTCGTATGATGAGAAGGATTGTAAGATTAATGATCAATGGAGAAATGGTTTTAACCCATCAAAGAATCTATCAATCTTACTTTATGGGTTATGTATATAATCAATTTCATGGCTTTCTATCCTTGTAATTTTAGCCTCATACATTGCGACATTTGTATCCTCCTTTTTCGTTAGACTCAGAAATTTTCATTCCATATCTGCTCGATGGTCAAAAGGAATATATTTTTCAATGAAAATAACATTAAACTCCATCCATTATATATCTGAAACTTCTTCATATTCCTTTGTGTTATGAATTAATTTCCACCATTTATATGCATCTACTGTGAGTCGATAAAATTCTATGACAACATTTTTCCATTTTCTACTCCCCAAAGAATTAAATATCTCCTCCAAGGAACTTATCCATTTCTTTTCTAGAAATGTATTTGTAGTTCTTTTGAATGTTGGTGTTTGCTGACTCATGATGTATTCTAACATTGATCCTCTACATTTTGGATCATGGTTCTCTATATGGATAACATTATTATTCATGACCTGAGTTAGTTATCTCAGTATCGTGATAAGATAATCCGCAATAGTTGCATCACTAGATCCACTATAATTATCTTGAGTATGAGGGAAATCCCTAAATGGATAACGTGAATTAATATAGTTTTCATTCATTCCTCTAGGAACTATTTCTAAACATTGGACTACAATAGATATGTTTATGAATCATAATACATAATTCCAAACATGTAAAACACCTAAAATAAATTGAGCAATTTATGGATATAATCCATAGTCATAAAAATGATTTCGATGAGGAGGTATATACTCATAAATCCTTCACAATGTTTTTTATTGAATGCGTGAATTATCCTAAGCATAACCCATGGGAGTGTCATACCCAATAGTGCAGAAAGGACTATTGTCATGTACAAGGATACCCCAGGTCATGTACAAGGATACCCATGGGAGTGTCGTATCAATGGGAGTGTGTATTTTTATTTGAAATAAAATTATGGAATTTTTTTAATTAGTTTGTATTGGTTTAGATCACTTGGGTTTGGAATGGGTGTGGAATGTTTTGGTGGCATGTGTTAAAGTGAATTGTGATGGATAAGATTGTAAACTACCCCCATCAAAATGATGGGATGGATATGGGTGTAAAATACCTTGATAAAAGTGGTTCACTAAGTAATTTCTTAGTGGATGGATGACTTACCACTCATTATTGTAGGGAGTTCTAGGTTTCCATAATATCTAATAGTGTAGATATTTAGAATTTCATGGGTCATGCCAAAGATGAAATTATGAAAGAGATTTACAAAATTTCTTCGTCTCTTTCCTTGGAACTTTTTATTTTTGTGAAAACATATTTTTGGTGTAACCAGAATATATTCTGATATACCATATTTTAGAATATTTTGTATATAAACTATTTTATATAAATGTTCTAACATGTTATATCCTAGTTTTATGAGTAGGGAATTAATTTGCAAAAGCCTATTAAGTTTAATTACTCACCCCGACATTGGAACATTAGTGATTTTATAGATGTTGTTTATCGCGAAATAGATAAATGTTATGTATAACACTACTCTAGTGTTGTTTAGTGTTACATAGGATGTGGTGGTATATGATCACAGAGCTTTTGGAGCATTGGAGTTATATATATATCTTTGAGTTCTATTGGTTTTTGTGTTCTAATGTGTACATGGTTGTTTTATAGTCCTCCATTGTTGTTCTATTTTCTGTAGTTTTGATATAAATGAAATATTTTTATGTATTTTATTTTTATCATTAATCGTATAGTTTATTTATTATGTATTTTTCGGTCGGTTTTTTTTATTCAAAGGTAAAATTTTCCCCCACATATTAATAAATAACTTAGATATTATTTCCTACCTTTGACATATTCACAATGTCACTAAAGGCCATGTAATATCCTCTGACATAACAATCCAATTAGGAGGCGAGAGATGTTATAGAATGGTTGTTGGAATCCATGGAGGAAATACAAATTATTTTTTTATATGCCAAGAATATGGAAAGAAAAAAAATAGAATGTATCAAAGGTTTGAGAAGATAATTTTTTATAGAGATGAATATAAATTTTATGCAATTCTTTTGAAAATGAAAATCTCAAATTACATATTGGATAACAATAATATTTTACCTAATGAATAATTAATGGATAAATTTTTAAATTTTAAAGGTTTCTGATGTTTTGAAATCAATGAACTAGAGGAAATTCTCCAATATAATACAAACAACATTTCATTAACAAGGTTTTTTATTGATGATAAATAGAATTAAAATGAAATATGATATGAAAGAGTTACAAAGGAATGAATATATAAAGAATAACTAATTTTTAAAAATGATGTTGGGTGATTAAGGTGATTATTTGTTTGATGTAAATAATTACGTTATATGAATCATGATATATATTAGTATTAATCTATATGCATTTTACATTAGATATTTTCATGAATATTTTAAAAGGTATCGATGACCATGAAATGTCATTAAATAGAAAGGGTTATTTTATTGAAAAAATTGATTATTGTAATGATAATCATTAACAAGATTGGGATTTTTAGATAATGGTAACTATTATTAATAAAGAGATGAATTTTTTTGATCATTTAAATTCAATTTTATTTATAAACATGGAACAGATTAATGACATTATAAAAAAGTGGATTATGTTACAATTTACGAAGTTAAAATCATTTTTTTGTTTTTTAAATATATTAAATAGTATATTGATTTATTTAATGAATGAGGAATTATGATTATCTTCATTGAGATTCTATTTTAATTAATATTATTACTACATTTTATGGGAATATTATAATATATTATTTAAATACTTGTTATTTGAAACTATGAACCTATTTAATATAGTAGGGGATTATTTTTAAGTTTATTTTATGAAGTCTGAATACCATCATTGAAAATAAATTGAATGACCCTTAATTTAATGATTTATGGAACAATTTTAGTTTGAACATGTAATTATTATTTGGATGTTAATGTAATATTTCACCATATGAGGACATATCCATATTTGAAAACATGTGATAACCATTTTGATTTTTATAGTAAAATGACATAGATTAAATTAATTTTCATAATTTTATGGATATTATATTCATCTAAATATTTATACCTGAAAAAAATTCATATTCATTTCATGAAATTATGATGTAGTGGAAGGAAATAAATTAAGTATTTGTTTATCATGTTCTATATAATTATTTTAAAAAATTTATTCAACATTAAAAAACGTTAATGATAATTATTATATTTTATAATAAAATTCAATTATTTTGAATCAATTGGATTTTATCTCACGATGACTTTATGATTTTATTAAGGTTATCTTTCCCATGACACTATTATCTATATATCTATATTAATACATTGGTGTTAGTATTCTCTTACAATTCCATAATTTGACATCCCTCTAATATTATATTATAAATAACCATCATTTTTTATTATAGAATACATTAATATGTTCATTTTAATCCATTTAATATAATTTTTTATCAACCCTTTCATTATATGTAATTTTTATAACATAATTATTAGTTATAAAAACATTATTATCAATATCATTATCAAATTATACTGAATAAATTTATTTTAGGGGTAATAATGTAAGAACATATAATTTTATGAAAATATTTTTTCAAATACATTTAACATCATTGATAGATTCTGTACTAGACAACACCATGTTTTAGAAAAATAAAATATTCATTTATTGTTACTTTTAAAACATACCTACTTATACCTATATATTTAATTTTTAAGGTAAGAATATAAATAAATAAATTAAGAATTGTATATGGTTTACATATTCATGGGGAAATAATTTGTCTTCCATATATTACAAATAGTAATGAAATCCATTTAATGTGGAGTAATTATTTTATATATAAACTTTATAATCTGGAGATGTTTTTTTATCCATTGAAAATAAATGTAATATTATTTCTGATATATTTTAATAAAATTTATATTTTATATATTCCATAAAATGGTTTACAATTAATGTAATATCATTTTTGGTGTGGTTTAAGAATAAATCTAGTTTTATGTTTATAAAAATATTTTTTTTTCTAAGAATTTTTTTTAGCATGAACTTATAGTTTTAATAATTTAATTATAGAAAAATTATTTGAAAAAATAAATTTCAAAACTGAAATCATAAATATAAAATTATCTTAGTGTTAAATTTGATTATTTTCTGACGAGATTATTTTTTCAATGATTAGTAAAAAATATTAATTTGTATTAAAAGCATAAATTCATTTAAATACATAAACAATTTATATTTCCCATCATATTGGGTTAAAATAGTAATTAGTTAAATAATTTTTTAAATCCAATGTTATAAATTTTATAAATTATATATATATATATATATATATTCTTTATATATATATATATTCTTTATATATTTATTAAAATTTTCCCTTAAATTCAGTGTAACTATCGCATCAATAGGTTTTATTTTAAATGAAATTATACTACTTTTTTAAGTTAATTTAGAAAAACATAATTCAAATTTTTAATAATCATAAATAAAATTTTATAATAGTTTATTATATTATTTAGTCATAATACATATTGAAAATGAAAAAAAATAATTATTTTGGTTATGATAAAAATCAGATCAACTGGAGATTATAGAAAAAAATATTAAAGGATAAATCAACTAGAAAACTCGGAAACACTCTTTCCATGGGGATATTTAATACACATATCATATAAGAATTAATATTGATAAATTTTGGATCATTTGGTCATTTTTATATTTGGAAATAAGTTTTTCATTTCAAAAAAAATTACAAGTGTGTTTGTTCCCCCACTTATAAAAGGGACCCCATATCCTCTCTTATTCACACTGAAAAAGCACATTGCATCATCCAAACATATTCTGAATACCTTCCTCAAATCACACCCCCCATCTAAGAGGATTTATTTTTATTATTAATGCCACCAATGAATGCATTATGAATAAAACAATTATGTTTTTTTGAAGAATAAGATGTATTCTTAACCACACCCTTTTTTCTTCCAGATACCAAAAATATTATTCATATATAAAGATATAATTACACCAATATGTCACAAATAATTATATATTATTACTATAACAGATAATCTTATATTCGTCTCTACTTAAATAAATTTGAAAATAAAATTGTCGATGGTGTGTATGAAAATATATTACCTCATGAACCGATGTAATTCGGTTTCCACTTCCACCTATCATAGATGGATATAAAGATAGATTTGACCTATTTATATGAAATATGGGATATTTTGAATATAATGATTTATTATATAACATATAACTTATTAATATCCATTCATTGGTAATACTATAATGTCACTCATGTGTACAACGGACTTCTACCACATGCAGTGATGTGATTCATTGTTCACTTATACGTTACATGGGAGATATTCTAGATAAATTTAAAGATTAAATGTGATATTGATGAAATAATAAATAGTATATAATTCTTATATTTTTATTAATTTTATATCATTAAATACATTATGTATATAGAAAGAACATAGATGTGTACATATATCCAACTATCTCCTTAAATGTTTTAATACATATTTTATATCTACTATTTATGTATAAATTTAATTAAAAATAATAAAAATATATATTATAATTATATCATATTTTTCAATTTTTCAATTTACTAACCATGTTCAATGTAAAATGACCAAATATAAAAAACTTGTACATTGATGAAATACGAAGAAATTATCACCCCAAAAAGTGATTTTTATAACGAATTGTTAATTAATTGGTGGAAAATATTTATAAATAAATCATGTATGGTATGATGTATAGGGGAGTTTTTTATTAATAAATTTATAATATTCCTCTGTTTATTATACTACTAGTTCGAACGTGTATAATAGAATTTAGGACTTATCATAATAGATGGATAATTTATCTAATATTTATAGGGGAAATATATCATATTCCCCAACCATTTAATTAGAATTATGTATATACTACCCCACTGTAAAGATATATCACAACATTAGTTTTTAAATTTTATTTTATTTATCATTTTTTTTATTAATTCAAGTGACTTTGAATTTATATGTCACCAACGTGGTAAGAGATTATTATCACGCATTTATTTCTATAATACCCAAGCTATTTTAATACTTATTTCTTTTTTTCATTTATATACATCACATGAATTTATTTTATAATAATTATTTTTAATTAATGGGTAATTTACATTCCCAAATAACCTTATTTATTTCATGTGGATTATGATTTATATGTTACCAAATTTTAAATGATTTTTTAAAATATGATTTTTTATTATAGTTGGTTATGATTTTTCTAAAAATAATAAAATATTCAAATATTTCTCTCAAGAAAATCATAAAATTTATCCATTTGTGTTTAATTCATAAAATTACATGTTTTACCTTAATTGTTTTCATTTTTTACTCATGTTTCTAAAAAATAATTTATGGAAAACTGGGATTATATTTCTCCTCATTAAAAAATACATTCTCATTGATGTCCATGTTTTAAAAATAACATTAAACATATATTTTAATATTATCTAATTAAATTTTTATTTCATTTTAAATAATGTTATAATTTTTTATCAAAATTTTAAATTTAATTTGACATCCATGATACAATCAATTTAGTTATTTAGATTTCATACAAAAAATTTGAAGTGAATGATTAATTATATTTGTAAAACATAAAAGGTATATCCTATTTTCAAGACAAATAAATGACATAAAATTATTTTTATTTTTATCCAATGTTATTTTCAATTATTGTTTTTGTATATTTTTTTTCATTTTTTATTTTTTAAAGAAGTTATTTCATAGTCAAAATGATATTTTCTTTAAAATAATCCATGTTTTATTTTAAAGAATTATTTTATCTAATAGTATATCCCTTATAGTAATTTAAAATTGGATGTATTTATAATCGACAGATACCATCTTTATTATTTCATTGAGTTGTATATTTTATTATGGAATAATATTTTAGAAACACATTCCTTTTCAATGCTTTATGATAATATTAAATGATGAAATCTTTATGAAGCCTTTTTCATTTCCACGGGTAATAGAATTATGAAATTTTTATGAATAATAGTTCATTACATGGATTATAATATTATAAATGATTTGTGGTCTTATAGAACCCTTAAGTATAGTTTTAATTAGGTCAATGTGGCTACATTATAAAGAGGGTTGATGGTTAAATTATAACCAAAGAAGTCTGGTTAGGTTATAACCAATGAATGTGGTCTTATTATTTCTATGGACGTGTGCGATCTATATCTCCCTCTAATATATGGGGCAATGAATAATTTCCATTGAAAATATATATTAAAAAAGAGGTTATCCCTATCTTAGAAGATGGTACAAGTGAGGTTATCAGAAGCCCATGATTTTCTACATAAGAGGATTTACCGAGATGATCATAGGTACAAGGGTTGTAAAACTAGTCATAAGGGGATATAAATTTCTTGTATGGTTTCCTTGGCATAATATTTTTTATTTTAATGTGTATAGATGAATAATATGTCTTCTTCCAACTTTTTTTTCTCCTGCCTCAGGATCATTGATTCTACTATGAACCATGTATTATAAATTTCCACGATTTAATTAATGACTCGTGTTTATGGTCAATTATATGTCTGTTAATGTTTTCAAATTTTATTCTAATGTAATAAAACCCATATTCACCAATTATGTTGATATCCAAAATTATTACCTTTAATGAGAATCTGAGCTCACCAATTATTATGTTTCCACTCCCCACATTATAAATAATGGTTTTAATTAGGGTATGTATATGGAGATTAATTTATGGGAAGATATTTTTCGGATATATTCATGATCATTTAAAATATATAAATATTATGTATCCACACATCATATACAATAATATTTTGTGGTCATTGGGTGTGTATTATTGAAATATATTCAATGATATAATATGTATATGTAATATCCACTTATGAAAGGATTTCATAATTATAATTATTATTTATGAGAAATTATTTCTAAAACACATATGTGATATCAAACAAATGTGGATGAATTTTCAATTCTGTTTTTTGATGGTTACTTGAGACATTATTCTCCCACATTAAAGGATCTTATCCTAGTAAAATTTTACCAGACACTGGTTATAGAAAATCTCACCACTAATGTTGATGAATATGAATATTGATTATAAGATATTGACTACCTAACTATATATAAAACAAATCACCTCTAGTAAGTTCATTCTAAATTATAGTAGATGGATGTTGACATTTTAATGCGATGTAAGTATATCATGACATTTATAAAAAATTATTACATTAAATTTTTTATACCTTACACATTTGAGCCATTAAGGATTCATCTAACATTTGTATTTCCATGGATCTTTATGATGAATAATACTAAAAATAGAAATGGAAAATAATCTATAAACTTACACAACATCAATTTTTTGGATTTTAATATGATTTTCCAGGTATATTCTTGATGAAACCAAATAACATGATATCCACATTGATATGTAATATTTATATATCAATCTAATTTATTTATTTTTTTCTGATTGATATTTTCCCTGCCATATGGGGATCTTATAAACTATATCTATTGGGACCTTAAAAACCAGTCTGAAGTGAAAAAATTCATTTTTAAAGGATTGTCATTGTATATGTAATTTAATCCCCATCCAGCAAAATCTTTTCGATAATACATTTATTTTCAACTAAGAAGAATTAAAAACCCTTGTACCACCATGTGCGTCCAAACAATGGAATGTCCATTTTTTTACTTTATATTCTATTAATATATTTTTCTCATATTTTTTTATTTTTTATTTATCATCTATGTTTACAGTGGGTGATCTTCATATCATTAACATAAAAATAAAACACAAAATAATTTATGTTATATCAAATAATAATAAACTATATTTTTTTAATTTATAAATAAATATGATTTTAAAATTGTCTATGATTTAAATATTAACCAATTAATTTTCATAACATATTTTATATTCATAGAATTGTTAAAAACCAATTTTTTATTAAATATATTATTATAATTAATTATTTTATGTTTTATTAGGGGTTTCAATCATCATTTATTACATTTTATGATTCAAATCATGTTTTTTTAAAACTTTTGATAAATTTTTATTATTTTTAATAATTGAAAATTATTTTATCTTTTATTGATTTCCATTATTCTCATTTATTAATTTTCATCCAAATGTGATTGTAATAACACTAAAATGATTCATATATACCCCAACCTATAAAATTTCAAAATTGATATTAGATGTTTTTTACATTCAACATTTACATGAGGTTCTTTATGTATGTATAAAATTTTGTCCTTACACAATGTTGTTAGTGATCATAAATTATTTCAAATATGAATTAGGAACAACATTGAAATAATTTTTATTTATCTTTTCAATTTTAATCATTCTCGTTAAATACAGTCCTTTTATAGGGTGTGTAGAATCCATGAAATACCATGTTTAATAATGAAATTATAATAAATTTATCCCCTATAACATGATATAACTTAATTTCGTGATCTAAATTAAAACTATTTATTGACTTGTGAGATGGATTATTTTTATTTTGATTTTTTTATTGGTAAAGCATTTTTTAAAAAAATTACATCAATGAAAAATTGATTAAAGGATGAATAATAATATAATACAATGCTCATCAAGGTGGTTCTCCAATATATTTATAGTAAAAGATAACAATTTTCCATTATAGAGCTCAACTATATATAAATACATTAAATTTTAAATAATAAATACTAAAATAGAGAAATATAGTTGATATGTATGTAATAATAATACATAATAAATTTTCTATGTGTGTACGTTCGAAAATATATCAAGTATGTTTTTTAGATTTTTCTATTTTCATAGAGAGTGATGATCACACCAATATAGATAATAAATTTGTTTCATCTGATTAAAATCTTGTTAAATCCATAACCAGATTAATTATTACATGAATTTAATATATTTAAAACCTTCCATCCAACAACCAAAAAAAATTAATTCCTCTTAATTTAAATTTTTTTGTTTATTCACAATTTAGTTATTTTCCAAAGGTATATGTCCTGTTGAAATAATTCACTCTCGTAATAATGTGAAGAGTAACTTTTTTATATTCTATAGTAAATTGATATAACTTTTCAATGATTTAATAGAAATTTCAACATAGAGATTAAGAACATATTTAGTGGACATTTTTGTTCAATGAGATAAGTGTAAATTAGAATCCATGTGGTAGGAATGCTTTTTATTTACTTGTTTGAAATCAAAATTCCAACCATAAATACAAAGTAAAATCTAAATATACAATAGTATTATATTATTTCATGGGACTGTTATTTTATGTTGTGGTGATATATTAAAAGTGAATAAAATAATTAAATTTTTTAACAGTCAAATATTTTTATTCCATTATATGTGTAATTTCATTGATATATATAGTGGTTTGGAATTAACATGTCAATAAATTAGATTTTTGAAATATTTTATAAATAGTTAAATTTTTTATTTTAACTTTTCTAAATTAAAATTTTATTAAAATTATTATTATACAATATATTATTTTTTATCATTCTATTAGGAATGTAAAATATTTTAGATTCAACTAGGAATAATTAATTTTCAAGGAAATCTATAATTTGTAATGATCAGTATGGATTCTATAAGATCCATCTAGTGTGTTATAGAGATAAATTTAGGTAAATTATAAGTATAATTTTTATCATTATATGTATGAATTTTCATAGCATAAGAACCATTAATGAAAATTAAAAGTGAATATGTATTTGAAAAATTATAAGAAAAATATTGAACACAACAAACATCATTTGATTCTAGACTATCATTTTTAAAAAGACGACAATGCTCATAAATGGTACATAGATGTGTATAATGTAAGAGATAAGTTATCCAATACTAGTAAATAATATTGTGTGATGATTTGGAGATCTAGTGAGTTGAGGAATTGGAATAAGGGTTATGTTTATTGTACAACGTAGTGCGAAGGGGTGGAAACAAATGAATACCTTGCATCATGTTTGATAAACAAAAAGAAATCATCAGACCTATTATAGTAGAACACAAATTCATATGTAAATTTTCATTTAAAAATATGACATCAGATTACTAGTCTATTTATAAAATTCTATGTTTTACCATAATTTCGCACTATGTCTGGATTCCATGTATCTTGAACATCTATTATATCATAAGAAGTATCTCTAGTCTACGCCTATCTATAACTATCACTAAAAGGTTTAATTTGAAATATACAATTGAATATGTATTGGGGTGTTATTTCTAGAGCTATTATTATTATTATTGGATTCCATAATCGATATTAGATCTATTACAGATCATATCAATGTGTCTTTATCAACAAATTATATATCTTGCATAACTAATACATACATAATTCAAAAAAACATCGATATTTTCCTATGAAACTACCAATATTAAAACATGGAATGGATATTTTTATATAAATTATGATAGGCTATGACATGTGGTGAAAGCATAATGGTTATAAGTACATTTTCTATACAGATAATGTAAGAGTGCATGCATCAGACACGATGATGTTTTATATATGATAAATTGAAAATTTGATCTTCAATTATCAAAAGAGGTTTTATGATAAATTCGAGTATATTTAGTTTTTGATTCGCAAATTTCCTTATGGGGGATTTTATAAAGAAAACTATAATCTCATAGAAGAAAATATAAAAAAAAATAATTAAAAATTTTAATTGTGAATATAGTTTAATTGTGGGGATTTTTTATTGATAAGTTGAGATGGAAATGGTTTTGTTATGTGAGGTAATATATGACTTATTATATATTTTCATAATTTCTAAAAAGGAATATTAATATATTTTAAAAAAATTATCTATTTTTTCAACTTAATCTCACATACTTTTTCTATACTCTCACACTCTTTCTACAGTGTGATTAACACAAGACTTTTCCATGAGGGAGGTTTTATTATAGTTTAATAATTCATTCTATTAATTTATTAATGTTTGTAAACAATTTTTAAAGTCGATTTCATTTTATTATGTGGTTATACAAAAGACGGTTGACCAATATGATAAATTATGCATTATTTAATATTATTTTCAACCAAACAACAATTACAATCCATCAATTTTGAATCCTCTTCATCTTATGGAGTTATGTTTGTTTGAGGGGTGAAATTAAAATTTATGGAGTAGGGTTTAAGAATTTGTTATACTCAGGATTGATGTGTGCTAATTATTTTTTACTATTCAGTGATATGTGATTCGGTGTTCTTAAATAGTTCTCCTTATCATTCTACGATTTACATTCAATATAGAAAAGAGTTGTTCACATTTAATGGGATGAGATATCCAATATAATATGGATAGTAACAATGGATAATGTTGGATCCCCATTAGAAAAACATAGGACAAATTTGATTCATTATTGTATAGGTTTATTCTTTAAATTTTCCACGTTCATATCATCATTTCACATTTTATAAATTATAAATTTATCATTTATTTTAATAATATATAAAAAAATAAGTTACTAAATTTATAGTGATTCATTTAAAAATGAATATGTAGTCAGGGAATATTACCCTAGTTGGGTACTTTTTTGTTTGAGGGAAACTATATATATTAATAATTTAAAATACCACTTGATTTGTGTGTAGAAACCTCTTTGTATTGCAAGGTACGTTGTTAGTGCATCATTTCTGTAACAATATAGATTATTGTTTAAAAAATTTAGTATAAACTATGTCTCAAAACCTCAAATAGTATTTGTATGTGAAAGATATGTTGATTCCATTAAAGGATTTCAAATGTTTATATTGAAGATTATTATATGTTGTTAATGAAATTTAAACACTTATATGAGGATATCTCTTAAAATAATCATGAAAGTTCATGTAAAGATAAAATAAATAATTATTTATAACTGTAATTTACACTGAATAACATCTAAAAGATCTTAAAAACCCATCACATAAGTTTGATAAAAATCACAAAAGTATACACAAAATATTTCCCCTCTCTATTGTTTATGCACTTGTAGAGAAACACATCATATATTTCAATGGGATCAATCATTTCACCAAATAATTTTAAAATCCCTAATTGAATTTAGAAGGATAAAGAGTGTATCTGATTACTGGGGAGTTTTGGATGGGAATCATTAAAGTACCACACCAATTTCAATGCAATAGAAATAAAATTTAAACCATGTTAATGATAGTTCGGAAAAAGTCCCTAATGGTATAATTGAAGCATTTTCGAGGTGATTGTGTTTGTTGACAAAGCGGACATCTGTGTTGTAATTGTTGACCATGTAAATCCTGACATACAGATTTGTTGACAAAGGGGATTTCATGGTGGCATGAGAGTTCAAGAGCTATGGTTAAGGATCTATGATTGATTCATGAACTTAAAGGCTTGGAAACATGCGTGCAATATGTTTTTCAAGATCATATCATCAAAATATGGAAAATGGATAAGGGTCATGCAGGTATTGGCGATGTCGTGCGGGTGACTTACGCGCTATGAAGAGACTTCTACACCAATTCCTTGGAGGATTAGAAACTTTCCCGCATGTTGTTTTTCAAGATTATAACCTCAAAACATGGCAATGGAAAGAGGTTCGTGCAAGTTTGGAAGTGGGTCACTCAAGTGACTTGCAAGGGAATAGACATGCACGCTGAGACTTGCGCGCCGTCGCGCAGGGTGTCTAAATGCCTATAAATATTGGACCACCCCTCCTCATTTTAACGTAGTTCAACACATTGAAAAATTAGAACTCCCTTCATGCAAGTGTGGTTGTCGCGCAAGTGGTGGTGGGTCGCGCAAGTGGGACATGCGCACCAGATTTGAAGAATCGAGGTTATTGATAGTTGCACACCAATATTGGTTTGGGCATAAAGGGAAGTGAGTCTTGCATGTTTGGAGTTGCAGAAGCTTGTGTCACGCAAGTGTCTAAGGTAGAATTGTGTGCTAGTTGTGACATTCACGTTGATACTTGAATGCCCGAATAGACTTGAGCACCAAGAATGGTTGTTTTTCCAGCAGTGTTTTCGGGCGGCATGGAATCTGGAAGTTTTCATGATTCATTCGGTGAAAAGAGAGATTCATCTACGGGTGAAACATGGACTTCAACAGAGCATCTATATACAGAAGAAGTTGCATTCTTTCATGAAAATTAAGTGACCTATAGGTCTTTAAACTGTGAGCGGATCCTTTCCAGAGTAGTGAGCAAAGAAAGATGAAGAAAGTGATCCACTCCACCGGCAGTGAGCCAGAGAGAGAGAGACAGGGAGTGACCCTTGGGAAAGTAGTGAGATGACCCTAAACCTTGTAAAGGAAGTGATCCTGGGATAGAGTGACTGTGCCCGAACCTTGTAATCCATAGCTAGTGAATTTTAGTAGAATTTGGTAGCACCGACAACCTGTCGGCATATTCTCCTTCGACAAAGCCCTTAGCGGTGAACCAAGTAAAAATTGATGTGTCTTGTTCCAGCTTTACTTTCTATTTATATTGCGCAACAGGAAAGAGAAAGAAGAGTGTTTTGCTTAATAGAGAAACAAGATTAGAACGGTCTTTAATTTTCAATTAGTTATACCCTAATTCACCTCCCCCCTCTTAGGGTATTTAGCCTTGTGGATCTAACAATTGGTATAAGAGGGAAAGGTTGATATTAGTTATTCTCTCAATGAAGGTCACTTATTATAAAGGGATTTCGATCTTCGACGGATGTAATTTTTTGATATGGAAGAATAGAATGCAACCCTATTTCAAATCATTGGGAATGGATGTTCTTTTAGCAGTTATGCATGGTATCATAGCTGATATTAATAGTGGGGCATTATCAGAAGCTGAGTATAGAGAGTTGTATATTGATGCCATAGTAATCAATGACTTAGGGGGAGCCCTTTCCAATACCATCTATAAAAAGGTGATGTCGTTAAAAATGGCACATTCCATGTGGGAAAAATTATTGAATATATATGATGTAGATACAAAGGACAGAGAGGAAAAGATGCAAGTACTATGGAATAAGTTTGAAGATCTGAAAATTTACCCGAATGAGTCTGCTGATGCATTCATTTATATGGTAAATATTGTTGTGGAAGATATGTGAGGATTTGGTGAAGTCATTGAATACATAAAGATCGTAAAGCACATCTTGAGGAAGCATCCACCTCGGTTCAATCCAAATGATTTAGTACTAGAATATAATGATCCAAAAGAGCTGACACTGGACAATTTGCATAGTACCCTGATTGCATATGAGATTAGGAATGATGATAATGAGGTAGTGGAAAAGTTGAAATCCAAATAGATGGCATTCAAGGCCATGAAGAATCTCACCATTTAACATTCTTAAGAAGAAGAAGAGACAGAAGAGGTTATGTCATTCCTTTCCTCAAATCTTCAAAGTGGAAAAGGAAAGTTCAAAGGGAAACTTCCACTTTCCTTCTTTAGATGTGGAAATGTTGGTCATCTTGCTACAAGATTCCCTAAAATGTTTCAAGAAGAAAATTATGAAGATGAATTTGAAAATCCAAAGAATAAATCTTCTGCCTATGTGAAAGGGATGAGGCAGTTCAAGAGAAATTTCTTCAAGAAGAACAATCTTCTTTCTCATGAAATAGAAAATTCAGATGAGTTTGAGGATGAAGAGGTTGAGGATTTTGAAAATTTTTAAGATCATGGACAAAATGCAATGGTGGGTGTTGTCAGTAGAGCTCACGAAAAGGATGAAACTGACGCTGAAGAAGAAATTGAAGGGAGAGTTGACATGAAAGCTGAATTAGAAGCAGCTCTTGTAGAGATAGATATTTGGATAGCAAAAATAATGAAATCCAACAAGGTAGTACATGATTCCAAACTCTACATGCAATAGCAGGAAGAAAAGAAGTCTGACCTAGGAAAAGAAATAGAAAACCGTAAGTCTTTGAGGCTAGAGAGTACATAAAAGGTTGATGAGCAAAAGATCAAGATTGAAGAACCGAATAGGTAGATCGATGGATTGAATGGAAAATTGAACGATCACGTCAATCATATCGAAGAGCTAGAATATGAAGTTTCAGTCTGTGGAGAAAAGTAAAAGACCAGGAAAAACCTTTGATTCCTAACACATACTTGGGAAAATAGGTTATTAAGAAAACTGAAAAGATGAAAGAGGATCCTAGTAGTTCTACAGGGAAGAAGCCATAATTGAGCTCAGATGTTAAGGATGTTTTAGGGCTTAATCAGAAATAAAAATATGTGATAACTTATGTTAGACCGCAAGCACCAGTCCCAAGATTGAAGGTTGATTTAGGCACAAAGCAGAATCATAATATTCAAATATCACAAGGGGAAACTCGTAGTGCTGAAGTACCATGAAGGAATGCACCATATATCAGGTGTTATTGTTGTGGGAAGATGGGACATTCAATTTATGTGTATTACATATTCAAGAGATATCAAATGGAACAAGAACAAAGGTGGCAGTCAGATAGAGAATGGTTCTCCAGAACATATTTTGAAGGAAACAATTTTTGGTGCGGAGGATTTGGGAACATGGCTAGGTACTTCACTTCAACCATACAGAGGAATGCGCCAAAGCAAAAAAAAAATGTTCGCAAGGATAAGTTCAATAAACCAATAGGTGAGTTAAAAGTAGAAAATAGATTTGAAACATTGCAAGATGAAGCTGGTCTATCACACTCTAGGGAAGATCATGTTCTCAAAACCACACCGAGTATGAAGTCAATGAAATGGATCAAAAATAAAAATTAAGAAAAGGTAGTAGTAATGTAAATTGCCCTTAAAGCATCAGATCATTCTGGAATATGGATCGTTAACAGTGGTTGCACATCCCATATGACATGGAATAAAGATCTCATTACAGGCATAAAATATGACAAAGGAGGAGTTTTAATGTTTGGAAATGATGAAGGGCTGAAGATTGTTGATTTCGGAAAGGCCAAATTTGTGGGGGAAAAAATGAGACGTGCTGATTTCTTGGTAGTAAAGGGCCCTATTCATAACATACTCAATTTCAGTAAACTATGTGAGTCTTGGAACTCTATCTGATTTACCATGAAGATGTGTGTTGTTAAAGAAAAATATGGAGTCGTGGTTCTGTAAGGAAAAATGATAAAGGGAAATCATTACCTTGTAAGTGGGGAAGAAGATATCTTCCTTTTATCCAGAGAGGAAGAAAACTAGATGTGGCATAAGCGACTTGGTCACCTATACCAAACATCTATAGAAGATCTGGTAAAATATGATGATACTAGAGGCCTTCCCAAACTGTCACATGATCGTACTAATACATGTGATTCTTTTCAACAAGGGAAGATCATCAGAAAGATGTATAGTCCAAAGGAACATAAATCAACAAGAGTTCTTGAATTGGTGCATGCTGATGTATGTGGACCTATCTCACCACAAGACATAAATGGGAAAAGGTACTATATCCTTTTCATTGATGATTAAAGATGAATTGCTTGGGTATTTACCATTACCCATAAGAAAGAAGTGTTCAGTTGTATCAAGCAATATAGGAGGGAATCGGAAAGGATTCTTGGCCAGAAACATTTAATGTTTCGTATAGATAACGATACCGAATTCACAAACAACCAAGTGCAAGACTATATCAAGAAACACAGGATAAGGAATCAAGTTTCATCATTGAAAACTCCCCATCATAATAGAGTTGTTGAAAGGAGAAATAGTATCATCAACAACATGGCAAGAACAATTCTTATTGAAAATAAATTTCTAGAGAAATTTTGTACGAAAGCGGTTTTGACATCGGTCTATATTTTGAATAGGTCTCTATTATGTCTGAAGAAATGGAAGACTCTGTATGAGATGTGGTACAGAAAGATGCCAACGATGAAATACATTCAAATATTTGGAAGTCAGTTTTTTCATTGTCCACAAAGAAAATGACAAGAAGTTTGAGTCACGAGTAAATGAGGGAATATTCCTAGGCTACTCAGTAAAAAATCAATGCATATAAATGCTTCTACAAAAGGCTGGGAAAAATTGTTTGATAGCAATGATGTCACTATAGTTGAAAATGAACAGAATACTCAACAACCTGGTGACAAGTTTCTGGATGAAAGTGACGAGGAGGTAAGCAACACAGGGGAGTATAAGTGGCAGAAGCTGACTCAGCAAATGATACTGATGATGAGCAAGAGGAAAAAATTATGTGTCTTCATGGAAGCCAAAGAGTTGATCTAACATTGATAAGCATAATATCACTGGTGATCAGACAACTCTAGTTCATACAAGAAGAATGAAATCATTAAATCAAACATACTTTTTATCTCAGGTGGAGCCAAAATGTTTTTCCGATGCAGCTGAACATTAAAATTGGGTTCAGGATATATATGAAGAGCTTGATAAGATTGAGAAGAACCAGAAATGGGAAATTGTATCCAGGCCAGTAGACAAGAATTTCATCAAGACTAAATGGGTCTATCACAACAAGATGAATGAAGATGGCACAGTGATTCAGAACAAAGAACATATAGTGTACAAGGGATACTCCTAGATATAGGGAATAAATGTTTATGAGACATTTTCACCAGTTGCAAGGCTAGAGACAATTAGATTATTTTTTTCCATTACAGTGAAAATAAAGTTCAATGTGTTCCAGATGGATGTCAAATCTGCATTCCAGAATGGTGTTCTGGAAGAGTAGGTGTATATTGAGCAGCCATATGGTTTTCTCATTCATGAGGATGAGAAAAAAGATTGCATGATAATGAAGGTATTCTATGGGATGAAACAAGCACCAAGAGCATGGTACACAATGCTTAATCGTTACATGAAGAAGATTGGTTTCCAGCATGGGGGAGTTGATTACAATCTATATTTCAGCAACAACAGTAATAAAATAATGATGGTGATGGTGTATGTCGATGAAATAATATTTGGTGGATCTGAGGATGCTCAATACAGATAATTTTCTAAATTCATGAAAAATGAGTTTGAAATGTCAATGATTAGATAGCTAACATTTTTTCTTTGGTCTACAGGTGACACAAAGAAGGAATAGAACATTCATTTCACAATACAAAGATTCCAAGGAGGTTTTATAATGGTTTGGCATAGAGAATTCCAAGGATATGAAAACTCCATTTGCTTCCCGGATGAAATTATCAAAAGATGAGGATGCCAACGTAGTTAATATTAGAGAATACAGGGAAATCATTGGAAGTTTGTTGTACTTGACCACGACAATGCCTAATATTGTTTTTTCCACATTCCAAGGGCGAGATATCAGAGTAATCCCAAGGAAAGTCACATTCATGCAGAGAAGTGAATATTCCAGTATTACAAAGGCACTGTGGATTTCAGTCTGATGAATAATGAAAATTCTCAATCAGTGTTATCAGGTTACACATATGCAGATTGGGTCGGATCAGTAGATGACAAAAAATCAATGTCAGGAGGTGCATTTTATCTTGGTGGATTGTGTATTTCTTGGATAAGGAAGAAGCAAGATTTCATTTCATTAAGCACCGCGGAATATGAGTATATTGCGGCCACTCAAGCATGCACACAGTTATTGTGGATGAAGTAGTAGCTTGAAGATATGGGAGTTGAAGTGAAGTCTCCAATCAAAATCTAGTGTGATAACTCAAGTGATTTAAATCTCAGCAAAAATTACATCCATCACTCAAGGACAAAGCACATTGAGATAAAGTATCATTTTATCAAGGAGAAGGTTTGGCAGGGAATTGTGAAGTTGGAGTATGTTACATCAGAGCTACAGGTTGTAGACATTCTGAAAATGGCCTTACCCAAGGACTCATTTGAGAGGCATCGACTGGATGTGGGAGTTCAGTTGACTCCCAGCACTTGGAAGAGTGTGGATTTGGAACCCCCCTCCCCGAGGTATGATGTGTTTTTTCAGAATTTTCTGATATGTGTTCTCTACTCTGTTATAGAGTGAAAAGGAGTGACCTTTTGGTTCTTTGACAAAGGGGGAGAAATTAGTAATTGTTCAAGGGGGAGACAATGTTGCAATTTGATAAATCATAATCGAATTGGGCAGAAGCTGACTGGTGGAGTGGCCAGATAGGGGGTGCAATGAGAAAGGGGTAGTGTATTAAATCTGAATATTCTTGAAGTGATCGATCAGAGTATAGATATCACGACAGCTGAGGATTGTGATAAAAGTAGAAGAGTTTTGGGATGCAGTAAGAATTTTTCCAACAATTGCTATCAGTTTGGTAAAATTTGGTATCAGTTTGGTGTCAACAGTTGGTGTTAGAGATGAAGTGGTTCATTGATGAACATTTCATTTACTCTTGTTTCTCACACAGAGCATTGATCATGTGGGCTTAGAGTATGTGTTGAGTAAATCCTTGATCTCTATCAGAATCGCAAAAGGCGAATGGTGGCTGAAGAGTTATTGACGTAACTTTTTCTGGAAGAGTAGTCAAAAACCCCAAAGTGTGAGATTCTTGGGAAAAAATCCCTCAAGGTATCATTGAATTATTTTTTAGGTTATTGTGTTTGTTGACAAAGTGGAGATCCGTGTTATAATTTTGGACAAAGAAAACCATGACATACAAATTTGATGACAATGGGTATTTCATGGTGTAATTTCGAGTTTAAGAGCTGTGGATAATGATCAATGTTTATTTCAAGAACTATGACAAAGGAATGAATGATCTGGAGGAAGTACTAGAGGAATAGATACAAGGTGGCTTTGTTTTCCTGTGTTTTCCAAATTTTTGGGCCTGAAAATCGGCAAATAACGAAATGTGGTTTTTGGAAAAGGGACTTGTTCACCGTGCACTTAAAAACATGTAAACATGTGCACCATATGTTTTTCAAGATAATATAATCAAAATATGGCAAAGGGATAAGGTTCGTGCAGGTATTGGTGATGTCGCGCAGGTGACTTGCGCGCCGTGAAGAGACTTATGTGCCAATGCCTTGGAGGAATGGAGACTTGCACACCTATTGTTTTCCAATATCAGAACTTCAAAATATGACAATGAAAAGAGGTTCATGCACGTATGGAAGTTGTTCTGGCAAGTGACTTGCAGGGTAATAGACCTGCGCACCGAGACTTGTGCACCATCATGAACGGTGTCCAAAATGCCTATAAATAACAAACCATCCCTCATCATTTTTAATGGAGTTCAACACATTGAAAAATGAGATCTCCCTTCGCACAGGTGTGGTGGTCAGGAATGTGGTTGTGGGTCGTGCAAGTGGGACTTGCACGCCTGATTTGAAGAAGCACGGTTGTTGTTAGCTGTGCCATAATATTGATTTGGGCATAAAGGTAAGTTAGTCACGCATTTTTGGAGTTACAGAAGCTTGCTCCGCACAAGTGTCTAAGGTAGAATTGTGCACTAGTTATGACATGCGTACTGATACTTGCACGCTGGATTGGAATGTGTTCCAAGTAAGGTTGTTTTTTTAGCAGTTTTTTGGGCTGTGTGGTAGCTGGGTGTTTGCTCGATACCTTCGGTGCAAAGAGATATTCGTCTACGGGTGAAAGTTGGACTTCAATAGAGCATCTACATATAGAAGAAGATGCATTATTTCATGAAAATGAAGAGACCTACATGTCTATAAGTTGTGAGTGGATCCTTTCCGGAGCAGTGAGCAATGTAAGAGGAAGAAGGTGATTCTCTCCACCGGCAGTGAGCCATAGAGAGAGAAACTAGGAGTGACCCTTGGGAAAGCAGTGAGCTGACCCTAAACCTTGCAATGGTAGTGAGCCTAGGATAGATTGGTTGTGCCTGATCCTTGTAATCTATAGCTAGTAATGTTTAGTGGAATTTGGTACAAACGACAACATGTCGGCATATACTTCTTGGACGTAGCACTTAGCGGTGAACCAAGTAAAAATTGTTGTGTCTTGTGCCTGCTTTACAGTCTGTTTATATTGTGCAACAGGAATGATAGAGAAGAGTTTTTTTTCTTAATATAGAAACAAGATTAGAATGGGATTTAATTTTAAATTAGTCATACCTTGATTCACCCCCCATCTTAGGGTTTTCAGCTTTGTGGACCTAACAATTCTCCTATAGAAACAACATTTACTCGTGATTTTATATTTCACGAGTATAAAATGCATTAAAAACACATGTATCCCTAATTTTTTTGAAACATCACTTATAAGTTTAATCTAATAAAATATTCCATTAATTATAACAAACATGGGAATAATTGAAACATATCATGTAGACCATCAAACAATTCTAATTCAGCACATGCATTATAAAATCCTTCATATATAATTTATATATATAGATTTATGGTATATATTCATCAATATGTGTATATTATTAAATACTAATAGATGTTTTTTTTATTTTACATTACATTGTATCATACATAATATACTTTTTAATTATATCAAAAAATCAATTAGGTATCATAAATAAAACAATGGAAAATATCACATTAACATCACTATGGATCATATCGTATCAAATTCCATGTGAATACATATCCAAAACACATTTTTATTAACTCGATGATATATCTTTAGGGGGTCTCTATAAGTTAATTTATGTATCTGTTCATTCAAAAAAATGTTTCCCACCCCTAGACTTTAATGAATTGAAGAGAATAATAATATCTAAATTATTATTTATTGAAAAATTGGTGCCTCTAGATTAGTGTGATTTTTACTCTTTAGTTTATGGGATATGGAATTATCTCCATCAAACATGTAAATATTTTTTACTCAATCCACCATTCTGTATCGTATGCGATTGAAAATTGTTATAATTTCACTTTTTACTACACATTAATATACCATGGGACACAATGCATGTCCTTATCATTTCAACAACTCATTTATTCTCTATTATCAAAGGGTATGCTATTCTAATTGATAGATACATAACATTTCATTCATCCATATAGATTATAACATCACTTGTCCCTTATCTTAAAATGTAATCACTATCTAGGTGTAGCTACACACAACCTTTTTCTATGTCAATTGAGGACCCAAATAATATTCTCATCATTTGAGATGATATATTTCTTCTTGGTTAATCCTCAAAAGATAAGGCAGTTAACAACACAACCAACCACCTGCTTATATAGAAATTCATAAGTAGGGTATCAATTTATGAATCCTATCAAGATAGGTAACATACAACATTTAGGTGGTGGGAACTCAAATTAGATCATTTTCCTCCATCGTATACTAATGGTATGTTTATGATAGAACATGTGGTATATATAATGGGATATATGGTGAAGAAAAATAATTATATTTTTTTGTGCATCATGAGGTAACACAATATCACTCTATGAAAATACAACACATGATAACAATAGAATTTAATAATAACCTATAATACTTTGTTATGATATTTAGTTAGGGATAAATATATATTAATATATGGAGAGGTAAAATATCACATCAATTAAAAAATATCTAAGAAAACATTTGTTTACACATTTTAAATGAAATATAATTTGTAGAATTCCATTAATAGGACAAAATTTATTATTTTTAATCTCATTATGAATATTTATCAAAATAATCATCAGAACCAGTTTATTATATAATAATTTTATAAAATCTCATATATTACTTGTGTTTTCTATACCATATGGGATGTGCTAACTAATTTCATCATATATAATCTACGTCACATCTCTATGTATTCATTAGATAAAATCTCATTACTAATACTTTAAATAATATTTTTCAATGATGATATCCATCATGAAGAATGGTGGGTCAATAAAATCATATTCAAATAAATTGATCTACTCAACATATGATAACCTCGTAAATTCACAACATTATATTTTTGAATATTAATTGATTTTATCTACTTAAAAAACATGCAACATTTTTTATCATCATCTTCGGATCCTAATTTAAAAACTAATTTATGATAAAGGGAAAATTATTTTTATATTATAACAAAATGAATCTCTATAATTTCTATTAACTATAATAACATAAACACTTATGGATAATATGGTTCAATATTTTTTATGTTAACTATTTACATTCCAATTTTACATGACACCCATATCTACTTTGGGATATTATGTGTAATTCAACTATAAATTTCATTAGTATTGTCATTCCAAAAGTAGGCCCTTATGATATTTATTATAAGAAAATGGGACTCAATAGGTTATTAAATATATTAATATATTTTGAAAATATTACACCGTCTTATTTTTATAAATTTTCTTGGGTGGATTCCTTAGGTGAATGAGGGATTCTAAAGTGTTATTATTCAAGTGGAATTTCTTTATACGACACGGTGATTATTTTCATTATAAGGGATTTGTTGTATTATTTTTTTATAAATGAGTTGTAGAAGATCGATTTTATGGGATAGAATATTTTAGTAATAACACCATACGTGTTCATTGACTATATCATTGAGGCTATATATTGGTGTTTTAAATGTTACACCAACTGCGGGTCCCTACTCCCTAGGGAAGTGGTAGTAAAATAGTGTCCCTATAATAGATTATGGGATATGAGATAATGATTTCAAATTTTCCATGATATATTTCTATATTTTTTAGGATATAATTATTGTCCATGACATATATTTTGGACACTATTATTACTAAGAAGCATTGTTTCTTGGCCAACTCACTTACACCATTGACTGTGAGGATTTCAAACCCATTATGACATAACATCATATGTTTCATTGTGAAAATAGTTTTCCTATTATATATATAAATACATGTGGTATCTCAAAACATGGGTGGCTCTATGGAACTTCATGAACTATTCGCGACCCCAAACTATATGATTCATTACCAACATTATTTTTTCAACTCTTTTTAATTTTGGTTGACTTTTTCCCATTCATCTATGTTTTCCTCCCTTATAATGGGATCTATCACATATCAACGAATATTCCACTATATATTTATATGATATTATCTATAATATATTTTTTGAAATTTTGACATTTTAATAATGATCTCTGGCATGTATTCAATATCATGTGGCTACACATGATTTATTTGGGAATTAGACCACAATGAATATTGATGGGTTCATTGATGTTCAAGACATATGAGGTTTTATTCCATATATATACAATGCATATTATAATTTTCATGATATAATGGTCTGTTTCTTATGTTATTTAAGACACATACATGGTCTTGATCCCATGTGTGTGAATCTTTGGCTCATGATACACATGTTTGATGTTGAGCACAACTGAGTTGGAGGTACTACATATAGTCATTCACCAATTTAAATTTTCATATGTTTTTATAACTATTTTTTACATATGTACGGAATATTTTATATTTTATTTTGGTATTACGATATAGGTGGAATATTATATCATAGATATACTTTAAATGTGGGTTCATGTGAGACATAGAAGCATGATAATGATAAACTATGGCACATAATGGGTGTATTCTAACACCATGTACTTACAAGAGGAAATGAATGTATATGAAATATATGTGGAATAAATCCATACCGAGGAGGGGTACGATGACCATTTGTTAACAACTGTGATAGATATGTGGTGTGATTGAAGTTTTTCTTTTCCATCAATGAACCAATGTTGGTCAATGAGACAATTAAGCCAAGGTGGTCCACCATGTGGTAAAGTATAATGATGACGAAGCAACATGTCTCTTGTTGAAATCAAACATGGAAAACCAATATGGTAAAATGTGGAATCAATAAAAAAATCCTTGAGTCAAGAAATGTCAAGTCAAACATTCCATACTATAAGGATAAAATAATACAAGACTAAAATTTTATTTCCATGACCATCCATCACCACTACGAAACACAACTACCTAAAAGGTGATAAAATAGAGGATATAAAATGATGTTGAATTACCATAATTTTAACCGGGTCAAAAAATCAACAACTAAAACTATCTGAAGGAAAATGTATACCATGAGACGAAAGAATATTTGTATGCTACAAAACAATATATACATTTTATAATATCTAAAATGAATCTACTATAGCTTTAGTTAAGCACCAGATCCTCAGCCCGTTTGGTGAGGAAAATAAAAGTGTATCCAAGAGACCCAAGTTCAAAACTGGGTGGATACATATTTTTGGGTTATTGTAGTTGTATTGTAGCAGCCAGAACTATTCATCTTTTTGGGATTTAGGGCCACCGGTTTGGGCCTGAGGTTTTTTTAAGCCCATCAGGCCACCCATGTACCTTGGGCCAATAAGTATTTTGAGCCACCTCAATGCGTTCGTGCCACCTCAAGGCCTTTAGGCCAACTAAAGGACTTCGGGACACCTAAAATTATGATTAAATGATAAGACAAACTTTATAAGGAGCAGAATCCAGATGGGGATTCAGAGCAGCCACATTCACAATATCTGGTGATTAGTGGATTTTTCAAAAAAAATGGTTTGGAATTGAAATCAGGACCATCATGTTCTTACATGAGAAGACTAGCTGAAAAATCTATGCGGTAGTGGAGAGCTGATATCACGATGAAGAATCTCAGGAGGAGAAATTCCAAGTATAGTCTATATATTTATTTAGACATATGGGTCATGTAATTTCTAAGTCTGTGGTCCTATTCAAGGATCCCCCTCATCCCTTGAAAGGTGTGATGTAATAATAAATAAATAAAGAAGGACTTCAGGACACTCAAGATTTAGTAAAAATCCATTTAGAGAGCAATTACATATAATTATATCCCCTAAAAAACATTTTTTTTTCGTAAAATAAAATAGTATTCCCAAAAATCCTAGAATATTTCACATCTGAAAGAAATATGTATGAAACCATTGATACAACTTATTATTTCTTGTGAAAAATATAACCCAAAATTATTCCCTAATTTTATAAACCAATCATAACTGAAATGACCCATAATTTGGAATCTAAACTAAGGGTATATATTTAGAAATTAATATAAAACCCCATTATACAGTTAATGTTGATCAAATAGATATAACCACCACTGTAATTACATACATTAAAGTGACATAGTAACTCTTGTATAATCACACATACAATGTGGGACACATATATTTGCCGACATAACTAAGTTTATAAAATTTTCTAACAATGTAAAACACCTTTTAATGATAATTTTCACATTTAGTGAATCATTTTCATATCATATATATTTGGAATTTATTCATGAGGACCTCTTTAAAAATCAAAACTACCATTTAAATCATCTAATCAAACACTTGGTGTGCAGAAATCCATTTTATAAAGAAATATAATTTAAAAAGATGAATCCCATAAAAATTCTAATGTAAAATAAGGAAATTTTATTGAATTGCTTAATATAATTGATAACAATGTATATCAATTCTATAATTGACCACTTATTTAGGTATGCCTACCTCTAGAAGTGATAAAACATATGAAAATTCAACAATGGTGACTGAAAAAAATATGATCATTCTCCAAAAAAATACAATGGGGGAACAACCAAGGATCAATCAAGATCACATATCAATTATTAGATACCAATAATAATGGCACAAACTGCTGCAAAAATGATGTAAGCATAAAAATGTAGGATAGGGATCCCACACATAACTAACGTAATAAAAATCACTACAATGGTGATTAACTACACCATGAAAAATTAATTTGATTGAATAATGCACTCTAAATGATTTTAGAGGGTCCAAGGGATCAACTTATATTGAAGAAATATCAATGTGTCTAGAGTTACAAGAGAATAGAATAAAACCAAAAGTATAAGGGGATTTGTGGAATATATTTTCTTTATATAAAATAAATTTAATATAAAAAATTATTAAAAAATCATTATTCCATAGGAATAATTTTCTATTAAAAATATTTACTAATTATGAATATGTTTGATAGTTTAAATAAATTTTATGTCCTAAAAGTATTCACTGCCGGAAGAGTTGTCACAACTTCTGGAGAACACAAAACATATAATATTATCAAGATTTTTATTGTTTATATATCTATTTTCGGTCGAAGAATATACTTACCGCTATAGAAAATTACATGATACATCAATGTACCCTCTATAGTGTTTGTAAAACTTATACTATTACATTATTAATAAAAAAACATGTATCCCTAAATAATAGTCCATTTCACTGTTAAATTCTATATATTACTTAGAAACATGAAACATTCCCATCCAAATAATGGGATCATGAAAACAATCAAAAATTAAGTAAATAGACGTGAAAAAATATTATAATCTCTAACCCAAAAATACCTTGTATCCCCATAATTTCCTATGATCATATACTCACAAAACAAGAAGGAAATATATAACTCACTAAAAAATATTTCTCCCATGTCATGGGTATATACTATATTGAATTCAATAGTACAAAATTAAATTGAATCAGTTTATATCACCATAGATTCTCTTGATGATCAATGATCTGTAATTATTTCTTAACCATACTACAGTTGAGATCAAAATGAATATACTCCCATTAATCACATTTAATGGATCCAATTGATAAATTATTATCTAGGAAAAATTAAACACATCTTTTTTGGAAGTCAAATGATACAAATTGTCAAATTGATAAAACACTATTTCAAGATGGTCCACACAATCAAAGCAACAAAGAATACTCATTATTAAACTACCATGTTCATTCTACTTTAGAATTACGATGCAAGGAAAAACTATTAGAAAACACCATTCAACAACCTCTTCCTCTCGAGGCCAATGATGATTGTATGTTTCATGACCATCATTATTATAATCATCTATGCAAATTTTTTGGAAGAAATATCATCCTAATGAAGTACCCCACCACTAAATCATCCTAGAACAATGGAGATCTATATGAAAACCATTACAACACCTCAAAAGGGGTCATCCTAACCAAGTCCTTCCCTATATTGTTATTGTAAATATTAACCACATGAATATAAATTTCCTAAGAAACCTAACAATTAAGAAAATTTTACATGAGAAAATCCTTAATATTTATGATAAATCTCTCTTTCATTCCATCGATCTATGGATGATATTATATACTCAATTTCAATTAGGTACCCAAACCCTTTTTGGAACTATTCCAAAACAAGGATGTGAACATAGGGACCCTATCAAGAACTATGAATGAGGGATCACCATAATGTCTCAAACCCCCTCCGACATGAAAGTCCCAAAGATGTTACGTATTCATTATCTCCTAGATAGGGAGTAAAATTACAAATTTTATTATCCAATTAATAATCACCTAAATTATATCCTTAAAACTAGGATTTAATAGTAATACAAGGATTATGTTCATGGGAATCTCACCCCACTACCATATAAGATTGGGCATGGGACATGAAAAACATGTAGGTCTCTTGTTCTCTGCCATAATTCTAGGACACGTAATACAATCTGATACAATATATGAATTCAATCATCTCATTCATGACTACCAAAAATGGAATCTCATGGGATTATACATTTAGTACTAATAAGGCGCATAGTCCAATAAGAATGGATTCCACAATTTTATCAATTTATACCTAAGAAAAATATGATCATCCAACTATCTTTGGTAAATCAAAATTACTATCGATATACTAAGACCACTAACTCAATGTATCTTCACCATATTTGATTTCACTATGTTTTTAACACTTATTATTCGTTATTATGAAGAAAAAAATCAGTAAACAACGATCTGGCATTTATCAATGCCAAGAAAACCTATATAGCAACCTTTTTGTTCCCAAACTCACCTTTATAAACAAATTCATCAATGAACATTCAACCATTAATTTCTTCAGTATTTATGTGGGTAATTTCCTATGCAACAAATATATATCCATTTTACCTTTCTCATGAGTATAACCAATAACAAAATATAGAATTTAATGATAACCATCCTAATGTCTCTATCAAATGTTCAAGATCATATGAGTTAAGATATTCTTCAGGATATAATTGTTACAATATATCATATACCAATCCCCAAACAGGTAGTGATTATAGATTTTGATTTCATGATTAACTGATGCCAACTTGAGATCAAGGGTATGTTTTGTCATCTCATGAGGGAATGACTAGTGAAACCCATATTCCAATGCATAATTCCATTATATCAATAAACACTCAATACCCAAACTGGAAGCATCATAGAAATGACATACTAAGAAACACAAAATTTACATACACTAATTAATAGAATTTATTAGGTATATCATCTTCTCAAACAATTAACTATTAGTACCCAGAATAAATTTCAATATTTGGAAACCAACATTACCTCTAAGAAAAAAAGAAGTGATCATAAATCATAGGAAATGGATATGTGTTCTTGATGGCACCCTAATTTATCATTAAAAAATTTCTACAATGTTTAAGGCCCTCTCTAGACTTTATATCAAAGTGGATAAGTGATGTGAACAATGTAACAATACGATGAATAAACCACATATCCCCAAGTTCTTCTAGTTGTACCTTATAATTAACTAGCTCAGTAGGTGTTATAGAATAAGATGGAAATGTACTAGGAATCATTCTATATAGTAGGTCAATGGTACACTTGATCTATCTCTGTAGAGATAAACAAGAAAAAATAATTTACGAATTCCTCAGGGTTCAAGAGCAACACAGAAGGAATTAGAAGAATGACATCAAGTAGCAACTTCGACAAAAATCACGAGATCATCACATCATATAGAACAACACAACCCATTATCCTATAACTAGAATCTCACTCAATCTAGAATACTAGTGTGACACCCTATGGAGTTAAAAAACTGATCTTAGTGTTAATTGATGTAAATATAGTAATTAACATTGATCATCTTATTCATAAAAATAAATACATTGAGGATATTAAAATAATGAACCAAGAAGAACAACTCCACCTCATGATTGAATACCATTACATGACATGACATACACATGAAACTATTTTTATACCACTTTACTAAAAAAGTGTATGGATATAAATATAAATAAATCTGTTCTATATGAATGAATAAAAAATTAAATATATTTACTAAAATAAAATATTTTTTTTCATGTATATCAATATAATTTAAGACCATAGAATATGAAATAAATACCACAAAAATAAATGTAATATGCACTGATTACAATACCATGGGTTTATACTCTACATCCTAGAGATGTATAAACTATGATACTCACTGCACACACCTGATACTCACCTATTAAATCCCATTTCAAAATTCTTTAAGAATTATGGGTACTCTTCGTCTTTATTTTCATTCCATTAGAGACACCTGATCAAATAATTGCACTATACAGTGATCCATGAATCTTATTATCAATGGACTATAACCATTTCATGTATACACTCAATTATCCACCTAAATAAATTCAAATGGAAGTAAAGAACTATCATCAACCAAATATTATCCCTTAACACCATAAAAAATATTAATGATTTCAGTTATTTATTTGTAACATTCTTCAATTCCAACACCACCAACGGAATATATATAGTAGAATAAACTATAATGATATAATTTATTGGATCGATGTTTAAAAACTCAATATCTCATTGCACATGAAAAAATAACATGATTAAAATTATGGTTTATAATTGACATTAATTATTCGCATGTTACATCATCATAAAAAATATCTTGTACAATAGTTTCTGACACTCCCATTCATTTTTTCCCATGAATAAGTATTGAGAAAAACATCCATACGGACCACAAAGTCTATAAAATATTAAAAAGACCTCTAAATCCACTCAATAAAATCATTAAATTCATAGGGTTTCTTTTCACAGTTGAATATTGGTAATTTTTTCATAGAATATTTTCAGCCATGATCAAGAATTTTTCCCTAGTTCCTATCTCTATGAAAATAAAATGTAAAATCAATTAGTATTTGATCATCAACCAAAAAAGGGACCATATGTTGATTCACCTAGAGAAGCCATCTCACATCATCGTTTATAGGATTCTGATGATCAATTCTTTGAGTAATTGTTCAATAATTACAAGAAAAAAAAACTAATTATTTTTGATTGTATAACAAAAGTATATGACCAATATAGAGTATACTTACAAACTCCATAAAATGATATTAATTTAATAAATCCATGAAAATTATTATTAAATAACTAAAAAAGAAAAATGGAAAATTAAATAGAAATTAACCCCAAATTTAGTCCATTAAAACAACCTCAAACACTATATTTTAAATATATTTTATATCCCTATCCATCCATTTTATCTTGAATTCAGTCACATAAGTAAGCTTGGTAGGCTATTATACCATATTCAGTATCTAAATTCTTGCAGTCTTATATCTGGTTTAGCAGGACATAAATAAAAACATGTATAGTGTCACAAAACATTTGTTTATATACTGGATATTATTCATACTTAAA
The DNA here is from genome assembly GCA_963277665.1 of Viscum album. Lineage (NCBI taxonomy): Eukaryota > Viridiplantae > Streptophyta > Magnoliopsida > Santalales > Viscaceae > Viscum > Viscum album. The sequence continues at coordinate 2,014,757,666 of OY728159.1, forward strand.
ATAATCCTATCTAGTTGAACTAGAAAATTCACCAAAAGTGGTCTAACATGTAGCAATGTGTAACAATACAAAAGAAACAAGTCTCATTTAAATTTAATCTTGGAATACTAACAAGGAACAATGTGTATGTAATATATTTCTACGAACGATATATATATATAGTCTATTGAAAAAAAATAGAAACGAGATGGATAAAACCATAAAACAGTAAGAAGGTATGTGTGGGACCATCCATCACCACCAAACCACCATGCAATGACGATGATGATATGAAGATAACTTCACATTCTATGTAGTTCCAATCCATTTACCTATGACCTGGAAAATAATATAAATAATAATCTAAAAGAAAAAGTTGGTATTGATAAATAATATATCAATGATAAAACTATTGAAACTATAATGTTATAATATCATCAATGAATCACATTTTCCTTAAAAATAATCAATTTTATAAATTATTTATGTAATTTAAACCATTTCATAAAACAATATATTAGTTATCATAAAGTGAGATCATATTCTGCAAATCTTGGATTATAAATATGATGAAGTAAAATAGGAATGTATCCTTGGATATATCATATAATATTCGTAGGATAAAATAACCCTGAAATATATCAAATTATGATCCACGATTTATAAATTAAAATGAAAACTATTTGGGATCTAACCTATAGGAATATGGGCTATAGATACATGAAAATCCTTAATCCAATCTTATCAGGGATCTAACCAACATAACCACTAGTGGTATTACAAACACTAGTTTGACGTAAACCCTATTTTTCAATCACACACAAAAAGGCTAAATAGTCTTTTTCCTAATGCACTAAAGGGTACCCAATTCTCTGTATTTTTAAAACTCTTTTTAAAACTATAATAACATTAAATAAAATCCTTTAAGAATATAATTATTCCTGCTTTTGGGATTGTAGACCTATTTCAATTCCAAATCAACCATTTAATGAATACACTACAGGAAAAATGTGTATTTGCGACGGGGGTATTTGCCCGTCTCAAATAAGTAGCCTTTTGCGACGGGATAGCTTTCCCCGTCGCAAAAGGACTGGCGCGATTTGCGCACCAAATCGTGGGAAACTTATTTGCGAGGGGAAATATTCCCGTCGCAAATAACCGACGGGGGTAAAAGGTATTTGTGACGGGGGAATATTCCCATCGCAAATATTATGTCGGCAGGTGGTTATTTGCGACGGGACCCGTCGCAAATAATTATTTAACCGTTGACCGTAATAAATGATGGCTAAGGTATTTGCGACGGGATTCCCGTCGCAAATGGACCCGTCGTAAATAATCTAACCTATAAATACCCCATCCGTTTTTTTTCAAATCATTCTTAAACTCCATCTTCTTCTTCTCTCAAAGTTTTATTTCTAAAGTTTAGTTATTCTCAAGTTTAATTTTTTTCTTCGGAGTTGATATTAATGTTTTGAAGAACGATCAGAGCAGATCAATTTTCAAGGTATTTATGTTCATTTTAATTTAATATTTATTTTTAATTTTTTATTAGTTTTAATTATTCTTAATTAGTTGTAATTTAATTATGTTTACATTGTTTTGTTACTTAATAAATAGAAATTATTAGTATTGTTCATAGTTAATGGTAATTAGGAATAATTAGTTATAATTTTTAATAATTAAGAATAAATATTAATAATCAGTAATAAATATTAATAATTAGGAATAATAACATTATTATATTATTAGTATATTTTATTATTAATATTAAAATAATATAATTTTATATATATATACAATTCTCGTTTCATCTGTGTGTTAGCTGTCTCCACATGTATTATTTGTATGTGGAGATAGAAAACACACAGATGAAAGGAGAATTGTATATAAATTAGAAAATTATATTATTTTAATATTAATAATAAAATATAGTAATAATGTTATTATTCGTAATTATTGGTAATTATTCCTAATTATTGGTAATTATTCATTTAATTACTACTAATTAGGAAAAATTACCAATAATTATCAATAATTAGGAATAATTACTAATAATTACCACTAATTAGTAATAATTAGGAATAATTACCAATAATTACCAATAATTACCAATAATTACCAATAATTACCAATAATTACCAATAATTACCAATAATTAGTAATAATTAGTAATAATTAGTAATAATTAGTAATAATTAGGAATAATTAGGAATAATTATGAATAATTATGAATAATTAGTAATAATTACCAATAATTACTAATAATTAGTAATAATTATTAATAATTACCATTAATTACTAATAATTACTAATAATTAGTAATAATTAGTAATAATTACCAATAATTAGTAATAATTAGTAATAATTAGTAATAATTATCAATAATTAGTAATAATTAGTAATAATTAGTAATAATTCATACTAATTACCAATAATTAGTAATAATTAACAATAATTAGGAAATAATTACCAATAATTAGTAATAATTACCAATAATTAGTAATAATTACCAATAATAAGTAATAATTACCAATAATTCGTAATAATTCGTAATAATTAGTAATAATTTGTAATAATTAGTAATAATTCGTAATAATTAGTAATAATTAGTAATAATTAGTAATAATTAGTAATAATTAACAATAATTCGTAATAATTACCAATAATTCATAATAATTACCAATAATTAGTTATAATTAGTAATAATTAGTAATAATTAGTAATAATTAGTAATAATTAGTAATAATTATTAATAATTAACAAGTATTAGTAATAATTACCAATAATTAGTAATAATTAACAATACTTAGTAATAATTACCAATAATTACCAATAATTACCAATAATTAAAAATAATTAGTAATAATTACCAATAATTAGTATTAATTACCAATAATTACCAATAATTGGTAATAATTCGTAATAATTACCAATAATTGGTAAGAATTAGTAATAATTAGTAATAATTAGTAATAATTAGTAATAATTACCAATAATTAGTAATAATTAGTAATAATTAGTAATAATTAATAATAAATACCAATAATTAGTAATAATTATCAATAATCAGTAATAATTACCAACAATTACCAATAATTAGTATTAATTAGTATTAATTACCAATAATTACAAATAATTACCAATAAATAGTATTAATTAGTAATAATTACCAATAATTACCAATAATTACCAATAAATACCAATAATTAGTAATAATTAGTAATAATTAGTAATAATTACCAATAATTAGTAATAATTACCAATAATTAGTAATAATTAGTAATAATTAGTACTAATTACCAATAATTAGAAATAATTAGTAATAATTACGAATAATTAGTAATAATTACGAATAATTAGTAATAATTACCAACAATTAGTAATAATTAGTAATAATTAGTAATAATTACTAATAATTATCAATAATTTGTAATAATTACCAATAATTAGTAATAATTACCAGTAATTAGTATTAATTACCAATAATTACCAATAATTGGTAATAATTAGTAATAATTACCAATAATTAGTAATAATTAGTAATAATTAGTAATAATTAGTAATAATTAGTTATAATTACCAATAATTAGTAATAATTATTAATAATTAGTAATAATTCGTAATAATCACCAATAATTAGCAATATTTATCAATAATTACCAATAATTAGTATTAATTAGTAATAATTACCAATAATTACCAATAATTAGTAATAATTACCAATAATTAGTAATAATTACCAATAATTAGTAATAATTAGTAATAATTAGTAATAATTAGTAATAATTAGTAATAATTACCAATAATTAGTAATAATTAACAATAATTAGTATTAATTCGTAATAATTACCAATAATAGGTATTAATTACCAATAATTACCAATAATTAGTAATAATTAGTAATAATTACCAATAATTAGTAATAATTATTAATAATTAGTAATAATTAGGAATAATTAGTAATAATTACCATTAATTAGTAATAATTAGTAATAATTAGTAATAATTAGTAATAATTACCAATAATTAGTAATAATTTTCAATAATTAGTAATAATTATCAATAATTACCAATAATTTGTATTAATTAGTAATAATTACCAGTAATTACCAATAATTACCAATAATTACCAATAATTAGTAATAATTACCAATAATTAGTAATAATTACCAATAATTAGTAATAATTAGTAATAATTAGTAATAATTAGTACTAATTACCAATAATTAGTAATAATTCACAATAATTAGGAATAAATAGTAATAATTAATAATAATTACGAATTATTAGTAATAATTATCAATAATTAGTAATAATTAGTAATAATTAGTAATAATTACCAATAATTACAAATAATTACCAATAATTAGTATTAATTAGTAATAATTACCAATAATTAGTAATAATTACCAATAATTAGTAATAATTACCAATAATTTGTATTAATTAACAATAATTAGTAATAATTACCAATAATTAGTAATAATTACCAATAATTAGTAATAATTACCAATAATTAATATTAACAATAAGTAGTAATAATTACCAATAATTACAAATACTTACCAATAATTACCAATAATTAGTAATAATTACCAATAATATTAGTACTATGAAAATAATAAAAAATTTATATAATATTAAAATTATCAATATTTGTAACAAGTTTTGCTTTATTCTCAACATATTTAATTCTTAAAGGGTCAATTTTTAGGTCTATCTCAATAAAAAGTTTGCGTCAGTCGTGTATGATCTAAATTCTATAATTATCTTAGCTTGAATGTTTTTTCTAACAAATTATTCAAAACCAGTAATGATTTAATATTTTATAGAGAGATATGGAACAACGAGGTCGTCAAAAATCATTATTAGGTGACCACATATGGATAAATCAACGTAGAAATCCAAACGGTTCTGGTTTAAATCCAGTATATGTAGAGGGTGTGGAGACTTTTTTATCATTTGCGACATCAAATCCAGAATTTGTTTCAGAAGGAAAAATAAAATGCCCTTGTAGAAAATGTGCATTGAGAACGTTTGAAACGTTTGACAAAGTGGGAGAACGTCTCTTGCGTTTTGGTTTTCAACCAGATTATGTTTTTTGGTATCAACACGGTGAATGCAGTTCCGGAGTAGGTGATACCAACTTGATTCCGGATCCATCCCGGTTTCAAGATTTAGTACATGATATTGCAGGTTCATCTGTTCAACATACAAAAACTCCGGCTGATATAGCTTCAAATCCTGAGTTGGCACCGTCTGAATTTTATGAGTTGTTGAAGTCTGCTGAGGATGAATTATATCCTAGCTGCAAGATGAGCAAATTAGAAGCAGTTGAAAAATTTATGGCTATCAAATCAGATAATGGAATGTCAAACACCTGTTTTGACCAGATATTTTCTTTGCTTAAAACACTGTTACCCGAAGGAAATGTTTTACCTACAAATTACTATGACAGTAAGAAGCTGGTTCAAAATTTGGGACTTACTTGTCAGATGATTCATGCATGTTCAAATGACTGCATTTTATATTCTGGGGAAAATGAGTCGTTGGATAGTTGTCCCACATGTGGGAAACTGAGATATAATGAAGGAAAACACGGGAAGTTTGGTTTGATTCCAGTAAAACAGTTGAGATATTTTCCGCTTACATCCAGACTTCAGCGTTTATTCATGTCTAAGAATACAACGACTATGATGTCATGGCATAAAGAGAATATTTCAACCGATAAAAGCTTGAGTCATCCAGCCGATGGTGATTCATGGAAACATTTTGATAGAGTGCATCCATCCATTGCTTTAGAATCTAGAAATGTTCGACTGGGCCTTTCCACTGATGGTTTCTGTCCGTTAGGATCTTATGGTAGTCAATATTCATGTTGGCCTATTTTTTTAACTCCGTACAATTTACCATCATGGATGTTGATGAATGAGCAATATATCTTTTTGACTTTACTAATTCCAGGACATCCGAAGAAAAATATTGATGTTTATTTGAAACCATTGATTGAAGAATTAAATTTATTGTGGAGTACTGGTGTCAGTACATATGATGTTGCAACGAAACAGAATTTTATACTGAGAGCAGCATTGATGTGGACAAGAAGTGACTTCCCGGCTTATGGGATGTTATCTGGCTGGAGTACACATGGTCAGAAATCATGTCCTTAATGTATGGGAGAGAACAAAGCATTTATGCTCATTCATGGAATGAAACCTTGTTATTTTGACTGTCATCTCAGATTTCTTCCAGCTGGTCATCCTTTTCACTGAAACAGATCTCATTTCAGAAAAGGAACAGTTGAAAGGGATGAACCTCCAAAAATGATATCAGGTTCGGAGTTAAAATTAGTTGTATTTTCATTACCTCCCATCACTTTTGGTCCCACAATAAACCAACAGAAAATTTCTGGTTTTGGGAAAGAATACAATTGGATTAAACGTAGCATATTTTGGGCTTTTCCATATTGGTCTGATTTGTTGTTCGGAAACATGTTAGATGTCATACATATTGAGAAGAACTGTTTTGTTAATTTGTTTCATACAGTTTTGGATACGCCAGGAAAGAGAAAAGACAATGTAAATGCACGTTTAGATCTTGCCCAAATTTGCAGGCGTCCCGAATTGGAACTATTTGAGAATGTCAGAATAGAAAGGTTACTGAAACCAAAAGCAGCTTATACACTGTCTAAAGAAAACAGTTTATTATTTTGTCAGTGGATTGCAGATTTGAGACTTCCAGATGGTTGTGCTTCCAATTTGGGTACATGTGTAAAGAATGGTCATATTACTGGATTAAAAAGTCATGATTGTCATGTTATAATGGAGAGACTTATACCCATTGGATTAAGAGGTCTGTTGAATTCTGTGATTTGGGATTCCATAACAGACATGTATCATTTTTTTCGGGAAATTTGTGCGGCTACGACAGATTATGATGCTCTAGGAAAACTTGAAAAATTTGTTGTTGTAATTATATGTAAACTGGAAGAAATATTTCCGCCGTATTTCTTCGACTCAATGGAACATTTGATGTTACATTTGCCATATGAAGCCAAATGTGGAGGTCCAGTACAGTTTCGATGGATGTACCCATTTGAAAGATGCATGCAGAAATTGAAAAGAAAAGTACGTAACAAAGCATCTGTTGAAGGATCCATTTGAAAGATGCATTCAGACCACTGGCTGTCAGTTTGATGAGGCGGCATGGATGCAGGCCACCCAGTATGCCTTCGAGAAGGGCCGGGTAGTTGGTATCGGCTCTCGACTGACTCCCAGAGATTATTATGGCAGTTCTATGATGTCGGCGTCTAGCTCGAGAGGAGCTCGTGCATCTTCTTCTACTACACAGTATGAGGATCAGTTGCGATCTCAGACTACACTGATAGAGAGTCTCTGACAGGAGCAGGAGCAGATGCGTCAGCAGCATGAGGAGGAGCATCGACGCCAGCAGCGGCAGTACGAGGAGCAGACGAGTAGGTGCCAGCAGCAGCATCAGGAGCAGATGGAGTACATGCACCGACTCACTCATGCTTTAGGGCTGGAGTTTCCTCCACCACCATCTGCATATCCCCCACCTCCCCCCTCCTTCAAATTAGTGTTTGTATTTATGTTATTAAATTTGTGAAATCAAAATATGATTTTTTTCTATTCGTAGTTTCTGTCTCATTATAAAATATTAATAATAATATATATTTAAATAACAATATTAATATAAATAATAATATTATTTATATTTTATAATATTAAATTATATATATATATTTAAATTTTATAATATTATAATTTAATTATATTTTTTGTAATACTTGAATTATTTTAATATTTGAATGTAAAATAATTCTATTATTTTTATATTAATTAAAATAACTAATTAATATTTTCTTATTTATGAATTATAATTCTAATTTTATTATATTAATTAAATCATTTATTAATATTCTATTATTTTTTATTTTTGAATTATAATTCTATTATTATTATATTAATTAAAATAATTTATTATTTTTATTTGTGAATTATAATTCTATTATTATATTAATTAAAATCATTTATTAGTATTTTATTATTTTTTATTTTTGAATTATAATTGGATTATTATTATATTAATTAAAATAATTTATTAATAATTTATTTTTTTAAATTTTTTTAAAGTATTTGCGACAAGACCCGTCGCAAATTTTATTATTATTATGTGAATTAAAATATTTTATTAATAGTTTTTTATTTATTTTTTAAATAGTTTTTGCGACGGGCCCGTCGCAAAAATTATTTTAAAAGTTTTTTTCAAATATACGGAGTACTATTTGTGACGTGAAGAATACCCGTCGCGAAAAAAGTTTTTAGGGATGGGCTCGTCGCACATAAGTGTTGTTGTGACGCCGTTTTCAGCAATGGGCCATTTGCGACGGGCCCCTGTCGCAAAAAGCCATTTGCGACGGGATCCCATCACAAATACCTGTTTTTCTAGTTGTGATATGATCAATAAAGATTTGTATATAAACCTATTTGTTAGGAAAATACCTTTCAATCGTGTATATCATTCAATAAAACCACTTAATTACCTAAATAATAAATTTTAATTAATTTACACAAATGAATGGGCATAGAAAAGAAATAATTCAATAATTAACCCCTTATTTATAAACAGTAAACTCTACAATGGTATAAACCTGATACTCATTGAAAATGGAGATCATAAACAATAGTTTAGTATCCATGAGAAATTTAATGTGTGATAACTAAAAATATTTAACCAAGAACAATTATCGATAATTAGACCTCATAATACTTTTTAAAACACCACTGTCAAATAATGGACAACAAAGATTAATATTGAAAATATATTCTTTAGTACATAATTATAAATGATTTATTACATAAGTTTATACATTAAACCAACTAGAATAGCCTTAGTTCTTCTTTATTTGGGAATTAGGTACATTACATAACAACATAAAATAATAACAAAATTTTCAATAATGAAAACTCTATTAACATTATCATAATATTCCATGGCCTTTAAAATTACAAGAGATAACCTGGGGTCATATATAATAAAGGGTTTATATATAAAGCCTAATAAGAGAATAAAAATTTCATAACATGAATGAGATAATACATGTTAGATAATAGGAATATAAATGGACAATGAATGTATCATGAATAATAATACATGATATAGCATGATAATCACTATATGGGAAATACAGAAACTACATAAAACATTATATCATAAACATTGGTCAATGATAACTGGGAATAATTCATGAATGAAAAATTCCCATTAAGGAATTAGGTTCAATCACTATCCAAAAATTATTTATCATGATACTAGACATTACCCAGTGCATTGGATTGTTATATACATCATAGTGCACCCATCACAATAATTTCATTCTCGTGATTAAATGCACCACATAGATCATACAACCTGGATTCATTCATCATCATAATTTATTCAATGATAATGTAGTGTTGAATAAATACATGTAACTATCCAATAAAAATATATATTTTTCTAAACATGAACAACCTTGATAGGTAATGTGTCTGGTATTCACCACAAAATGGTATTGGCATGGAAAATAGTGGTAAAAATCTAGAATCTAAATGGTGTCACATAATGATTAAATAAAAATCATTTTATAAGAGAAAAATGGGATTCTCATCCCATAGAAAAAATAATAGTTATAAGGACATGGAAATTTATATTACCACATTAGAAATTATATAATAGAAGGTATAAGTTAATTAAGAAACTTGAATAATAGAAATAATCCGAACTATATTTCTGTAAGGAAATAGTTGAATATAAAAGATTAATAGAGGATTAATGTGTATTAAATAGGGATCTCATCATTTATAATTTAAATAAATAGTAACGGAAATATATAAGAAAATATGCCAACATAATAAAATTTAATTTTATATGTATAACATAAATGATGTGTTTGAATAGAAATGAGAAGATAGAAATAGCTTAGTTGAGAGTGTGACTACAAATGATTGGGAGGGTATTTATGGAAAAATGGGGCATCTATGGAGGAATATAGAAGTGGAGGGAGGAGAATTTATATGATCCATGATTATTGAGTGTTGATAAATTGTATATTGTGTGGGTTTAAATAAGAAATGAGTGATATCTCATAATTATTTAGGTTTTGGAATCTAAATAATAAAATATAAAAAACCATAAAACATCCCATCATTACCACATGATTGGGTTTGTTTCTCATTAAATAATAAGGAAAAGGGAAAGACATAATAAAATAAATCCCTTGTTTATTTGTAGGTGAGTCATAATATTAACGAAATTTTGTTCAGGTTTACCTTTTATATTAATTATTAAATCAACATTTTTTCATTATTATGTCATAATACACAAAGTATAATTATACGATATTTAATTTTTACATGAACATATTACAATGTTATAAACAATTAAAAATCTCACCACCAGATTATATTGACATTATAATTCCAAATATAATATTTTTCTATCAAAATAAATATATAAATATTTTAATTTTCAAATTTATACTAAAATCGACCATTATTAGTAAATGATGTGTGTTTTTACAATAATAGGTTTCAAACACTTATAAAAATTATATTTGATTTATAAAAATTATTTGAAAATTTATATTCATTATTCATTATTTAATGATAATTTTTTATAAATTATTTTTTTTCAAAATTTGATTAATTCATCAATATAAATCCCCTTACTAAATTTCAATAAATACTAGAACTAGTATTTGTGTTTTGTTGTATTAAAAGAAAAATCGTTTGTAGAGAAAAAATAATAAGAATAAAAATTATCTAATATTGTCAAAAATCTACTATACATTGTGATATATATATGTTCTTGAAGCGTACTTATTTAATACATCTGCAAGTTCCCAATATTAAGGTGTCTGACGATGAGAGTATCATGGGGCTGTTTGGTGTACATGGTTTGCACCTTGATCTCATTGATCTTGAGATTCTATAATAAATGTTTTTTCTTATACTTATGTTTTTTGATATCAACTTTATCTTGGTCAAGTAAAAACCAATAGATGTTATCTCCCATGGATGATCCGATAAGTGGGATTTATTTGGTCTGATCCTACTAGTTGAGGTCACTACTTCTTTTTCAAGTGTTAATTGGATATATTAAAAGCATATATTTATAATAATAACTTTATCATTATTAAATTGATATATTATCAATGGTAATTATTCTTAACAGTCATTTAAATTTCAAAGGACATCATAAAACAATTAGGTTTATCAGTTTCCTATAACTATATTACATAATTGGACATACAATTTAAATAAAAATGATAATTTTATTAATAATATATTGGGTTGTTACAATAATCCCCTTATATGAAATTTCTCCCTTGAAATTTCCATTACCATCACTAACATAGACGGCAGTTACATTATTACATCACCTCCTTTGGTTTACATGTTTCTTCTTCAAACATGAGGTTTCTCGACAGTACTTTGACTAGAAAATTTTTATTATTAAGTAAGAAAATTTCGCTATTATATATGATCTTCCCTGGATAATCCACATATAAAAAGTTTTTTCTAAAATGGTAACACCACTAGATAGATAAAATTTTAGTGTTCTAGAATTTACAATATCAATATGTATACATTGAATAAATCATGTACTTCAAACATGTTCTGTGGGAGTGCATGTATATTAGTCACCACTCAAACGTGATCAAGGATATCACTAGTAAAAATGTACCATTGGATAATATTTCAATTCATACCAAATATCATCACATTATTCCATGTAGATATGTATACAAATACAATATATCTTATATAAAAATCTATTTCACATAAATAATTATCTATATAACTCATATAGAGAATCTTATCAGCCATGATGTGATTTTTAAGAGTCTAAATCTTTAACATCATTTCCCCTACAATTAGAGGCACATGAAGTTTGTGTTTTCAAAATATGTCCAAAAATTTATGTTTTTCTACAACTATTTTTATATAGGTCTTAATAGCGAGCCATTTGGATGATTGAGAGAAAACTGTTGATACAAGTGAATAGGAACAAATAAAGATACTGCTTCAATCATCATATGAAGTAAATAGAAATTATCGCATCAGGTATTCCATTGGCTGAATAGTCTACTTAAATTACCCATCATTTTGAGGATTACAACCTATATTTATGTTTAGCTCAGTGTTTGGATCATGTTGCAGTCTTTCCCAGAACATGTTGGTGAATCATAGATCACGATCAGATACAATAGATAGAGGTACTACGTGAAGCCTCATAATATCATGGATGGATATACATGAATGTTTTTCCAATGATAAGACCTAATTATTTTTATAATGTGATTTGTCCTTGGATGATTATAACGAAAAGTCTATATAGCGTTATATCCCTTAGATTTATTTGTAAGTCCTGTGACAAAGTCCATTGTAATTTTTCCCATTTTAATGTTGGTATGGATAATGGTCCCATCTTCCATGTACAATTATACCTTTCAACATTAATATACTTATATACTACGAACATTGATGTACATTCAATGATATCAATCTTCATATGGTCACAGAAATATTTCTCTCATAGATCTCTATACATCTTTCTTCTTACTAGGCGAATAGATATGGTTATGAAATGTGCATCATCCAACAAATCCTTTACCAAGGGTTTGATGATAGACATATTATAGACATGAATATAAAAAATCCTATTTTATTAGCACTACTCTATAGGGATATAAATTTTTATATAGTTTTCACATTCATTTGAATTTTCTCATCTTCCCTTTGATCATATTTTAACCTCTTCATAAGGGAATGTTCACGAATCCTTTGTGAAAGGATTGGTAATGTTCCCTCTATTATGATTCCCATTACAAACCTTTCTATGTAACAGAAAAATAGATCACTCTAAAATCTAATTAATGATTGAATTTATGGATCATTTATAATTAAGCACATTTCACATTATTCGGTTGACCAAGATGGTAGTGGATTGTGCAGTCATATTCCTTGATCAGCTCTATCAATGTTCATTGGTGCATACCTAGCTCTTTCTATGTGAATATACAATTGAGTCATTTGTGATTTGAATATACATCACACATCTCAACAAAGAGATAATGACATTGTATTTTTAAATAAAATACAATTTAATCCAACTCTACATTATTCATTGGAAAGTACTATTTGTTAAATTCAACTTAATTGGAGCATAGGCTATGAATTTTTCATTTTTCATTAATATACAACCCCATAACTTCTTCAATTCATGAAAAATGACCAAGAATATCTATCTAATTATGTGTTGTATGAGCATAGGTGTTGTGAAATTCCTTATTTTCATCATCTTCAAGATCACGTTTGATTTATTATTCTAAGAAATATTGAATCCCTTTTCAGTTATAGTGGTTATAATGTTTGAAAATTGTTTGAAATTTCTCACAAATCAATGATAATACCCATCTAATCCAAGGAAGATGTTAATATCTATCACAATCTTTGGCCCAATTCATCGTTCAATTGCTTCTGTTTTTTGAAAGGTCCACATATAACCCATTTTTTTCAATAATATTCCCAATGAACGTGACTTCTTTAAAAAACACATTTTATTCCACATCGTGTAATGATTATCTTTTCTTAATGTATTTAGAACATTACTCAAATGTGCCAAATTTTCCACCCTAATTTTGGATGACATGAGAATATCATCAATAAATAATAACAATTTTTTTTAAGGAAATCACTAAAGACTCTATTCATCGTGTTAAATAATATTTCATGATAATTATTGAGGTTTAATAGAATTACTATGAACCCATATTTCTTGAACCTTGTACAAAAATATGTCTTGGGGATATCCACCATCTTCAACAAATCATGGCAATATACCCTCCATAGATCCACATTCAAAAATCTTCTCATTCCATGTAGCTGAACAAAAAATACATCAATCATTGATAGAGAATACATTTTATTTATTATGATCATTATATGCCTTCAATATTCAATAAAAAGGTGTATTTGCTGATCCTATTTCATGAAAAAGCGTACTGGTGCACCCCAAGGAGATGCACTTGTTAGTATGGACCAATTTTTCAAATTCTCTACTAGTGCTTCTTCATCACCTCAATTTCAAAAAAATAATTTATATATGGTTTTTTGGATATTATAAAATAACTATCTATAAAATCTATTAAAAAAGAAACCTCTTTGTTAGTTAGAAGAACAAGAAATTAATTTGGGAACACGTCAGCATATTCCATCACTATAGGCATGTATTCATGGATTGTTCATTCATTATACTCAATCATTTGATCTAGATACTCATTCTTATAAGGATATAACATCCATGATTGAGATTTTGTTACTAAATATGATTTATCTTTCTCATTTCAATTTTAAATAATTAGGGGTCAATTAACAATAGAAAGGGTGATTTCCTACTTGATGTTGTTTTTTTGGATCTATTTATGAAAATTTAACCAATGACCATAATTTTTTCATATTCCAATAAAGAATATGAAATGTTTTAGTGGGATTTAAAACCAAAAATTTCGATAGGGGGAGATTTTATGTATTTGGGATGAAATAATTTCCTCATTTTCTCTTTTTACCACTAAATCTACTTCCATGATTTTTGGTGGTGTTTGATAGTTATACTAAACTTTTGTGATATGAAGGAATTCATAGAACTAGAATCAAAAAGTACATTCATAATTCATGAATGAGTTTCTAGTTTACCTATCACTACATTGTTTTTGCTATCCTTTTAGTGGTTTTGATGGAAAAACACACACTTTTTACATTGAAGGTCATTTTTTTCTCGGAAAACCCTTATATATGGTTATTGATTTGAAAAATTACATAGTTACTGGATGTTGATGTAAGGAACAATTCCCTGAGGGTTGAATGTAAGAGTCATTTTCTATGGAACATTAATAGGATTAACCTGTCAGAAAATGATGTCAAAGTGTCCTTCTTTCACACACCAAAATAATTTCATCACGCCATTAGAAAGTTTATATGGTTATTCAGTCTACACCATTGAAAAGTGCAAAGGTTAAATTTATTTCCATTGAAATATTTATCCATTTGAATATTAGAATTAAACTCTAATTTCAATATATTGTACTCGTGACACCCTTGAGATTCCCCAATCTCCATTTCAACATTGAGTTAACATTATAAAATTCCATCATATCTATAAATGTCTATATTCGACATTAATATTCAATGAATAGGCTTTATCCAAAAACATAAGTGGTTAATATTTCATTCAGGGGTAAAGAAAATTCCAGATACATATCCTTTACATCTTGTTATTTTTTACTCACATGCCCGGATAGATTCATCTACTTGTTTCATGAGGTAATGGAAATCCATTTAAAATTTATTATGAATATTGCGAGGAAAATATTTTTTCTGAGAAATTTTCCAGAATTTAATCAATTCAATCACATTGATCCTTTAATCATGAATATTATTCATGGTCAATTACCACCACAGATTATCTTCTCTCTCAATACAATAAACAACCATTAGAACATTTTATTGTTTTTAATATTGGAGGTTGGAAATAACCTTCTCAATGTAGTTGATCTGTTGTTCTGTAATTAAGGGATTATATGATACAATGAAATTATAAGGCCTATGTATCCTTAAGGAATCAATCACAACAAGTTATATCTTATGGGTATTTAAAAAATCCTCAATATCTAGGTTTCTACACACTACCAAAGTCATATGTGATTGTATCATCATGAATTTCTTAATTCCTTCTATTATCAAGTAAATCATCGCGTTGGGAATTTCATCACATTTCACATCCCATTGATTGTTTAACCAATTCCACC
Organism: Viscum album; assembly: GCA_963277665.1. Classification (NCBI taxonomy): domain Eukaryota; kingdom Viridiplantae; phylum Streptophyta; class Magnoliopsida; order Santalales; family Viscaceae; genus Viscum; species Viscum album. The sequence goes on from OY728159.1 coordinate 2,014,773,516, forward strand.
TAATACTTTCCATTGGATAGAATAAAGGGAAAATTATTTTTGGGTATATTTGAACTACTAAACCCGTAAAAGGGAATACATTGACATTAAATATATAACATTGAAATCACATGTATTTCCTTAACTTATTAATTTCTAGTCTTAAATATATGATACGTGTGATCGATTTCTTAAAAATTATTATTTTGAGTATTTTTCATTCCCTTAACAATGGTTTGTAATGATATTCTGTATTTCTAGGATTCAAACTAGGTGCGCATAGAGGCCTATTTCCAGGTACTAGTTTACACCAATTAAAACCCGACACACCTTTTCCAGGTTGTTACCCCTAGGACCATAGGTTCCAGAACCATATCCACCTTTAGTTTCTAGAAAAACGATTCATTTTCTTGATAAAACACATAATATATACATATTAAATTATAGATATTTTTTCATATAGTTATTCTTATACAAAATTATTACGATATAGTTTTTAATTTCAAATACAGAAAATAACAAAAATATTCTATTGATACAATCTATATAAACCCTATACTTTATTACATAATAGTAAAAAATTTATCACACAATTATACTCTTAATACAACTAATATGATTGATAAGTCTTTTTTTGGGAATTAGGTACGTTAAATAACAACTTATTACATAAAAACATCATGTTATAGAAAACATCATTAACATGATCTTAATATTGCATGACATTTAAGATTTAGTTGGATAACCTTGGTACATACATAAGAATGGGGTGATATATACCTCATAGTAAGGGAATAAACAAGTCAAAACATGAATATTAAAATACATTTTACACAATAGGAAAAACAATGGGGATGAAGAAGAACATAAATTATAAGGAATGAAATAAAATGATGATAAAAACATTGGAAATATAGAAACAACATAAAATACTACATCATTAACATAGGTAAAGGGTAAAATACATTACATAATGATTGAATAATTACCCTTAAGTAATCATATTCACTTTTTATCCTAACAATATGTATCAAGATACTAAACATTTACCAATGCATTAGAGCACTATATAATTCTCGGTTCATAGGTCACATTCATTTCATTCTCATGCTTATGTGTTCCACATAAATGATACAACAAGGTTTAATTTATTATAATAATTTATTACATGATCATGGAGTTTGAAATAAATTTATACAAGTCCTAAATAAAATATTATATGTTCATTAATGTGAATAACCTTGATAGTAATTGTGTATTGTATTTACTAAATAATTGTTTTTTCATTAAAAATCACAGTGAAATTTCTACTTCATAATGGCATCACATAAATATTCATAAGAATTGGATAATTATTGAGAATAGGGCGTCTCATCACATATAAATCAAATGGGATGTAACAGGAACATGGAAAACAGTTTTCAAAATTTGAAATTTTTAAATAGAAGAATATGTTAATTTAGAAACATGAATTATGAAAATATTCCTAACTATATTTTTTCATGATAATAAGTGAATATATAAGATCATGTGAGGCATAATGATATTGAACGTGTGATATAATAATGTATACCTTAAATGGAAAATGAGTTTAATTTTGAAGAACCTGTTCCAAAAAAAGACAATGTAATTTAAGAGCCATATAATAAAAAGTGATTAAATAGAATTAAGAAGAGATAAATCCCTTAAATTATTGTGTGAATCATAATGATTGTGAGGGGCTTCTTGAGAACAAGGGTGTTGTATTAGGACTCTATAGAGTGGAGGTAAGAGTATGTACATTTTCCAAGAATATTGTGTGAATATCAATGGGATATTTTGTTTCTTTGTATTAGAAATGTGGGGGATTTCATAAATATCTACGTTTTGGATAGTAAATACTAAAATAACATAAACCAAAAACCATATCTTGGTTTTATTCCCATGTTTTGAGCCAAATGTGAGTGGTTATCATTATTTTATATGTTCTTGTCAAGAAAATAATGAAATAATTATCTTGCTTATGTAGAGGTGAGTCATATTCTTATGGAAATTATTTTAATACAAAAAGATATTTTTTAATAGGGGTTGGATGATTAATAATGGATTTATAAATTTAATCATATAATCTAAAAATAAAATTATTTATAATCGGAAATATTTTTTTTTCTTTGATAACATTTATAGTTATTATTACATCACTTTTGGGTCATTATGATGTAATAATATAATATATATATAAGGTATTTACATTTTAATAAAAATTTCAACTGACCTAAAAAAATATGAAAACTTATTTGTTTGATAATTTCCAGGTTCTAATTCTAAATATAACATTGTTTTCTTCTAAATGATTTTTTAAAATTTTAATTTATAAATTAAATAACTAATCAAAATATATAAAGATATTCATGAGTTTTTTTAACAATAATATGTTATTAAACCCTTATAAAAAATACATTTTACATCATAAATATTATATATTTCTTTATAATCTATAAAACTTATTTAATGATAATATTTTACTAAATATTTTTTTCATAAAATATATTAATTAATTGAAATAAATTCTTCAATTGAATTTGAATTCAACACCAAAAATTGCATGTGTGATTTTTTATATTAAAATTAAAATCATTTATAGATAAAAAATAATATGATGAATACATGTCTACAGACTCATATATCTTTGATATTGATACATGTCCCATTAATACACCCTCAAATTCCCAAAGAGTATGTTGTGCGACATTGATACATTCATGGGGTGGTTCCACGTACATGTTTTACCATGATATTGATTATTTTGGACATATACTGTAAACGGTGTCGCTCATGCTTAAGTTATTGGATCACGGTTTGGGATTGGTGATGGGAAAAGACCAGTGATTCTATATCCATTGGAATCTATGTTATGTGGGATTCATAGGGTATGATCCCACTAGTTCTGGATATCACATCCTCAGTATGAGTCAATTGGATTTCATATAACTCTATATTTATAATAATAATGTGATTACTATTCAATGGCTATATTATCATTGATAATTATTCTTAAAGGTCATTTAAATTTTATAGGATATAATAATGTAATGGAATATATTTTTTCCTATAATAATTTTTCATAATAATTCATTTAATTTAAATCAAAACTGAAATTATATTTATAATAGTTCAGGTCATTACACAAAACATGGAGAGGGTCATTGCATATATTCAATGGAAGACAACCCACCACAAAATAAAACAATCAGTAATAGAAAAAAAAGATCTATACAGAACGAAATAATCAAAATTTATTGAGAGATACCAAGGGACCAAGGGATATGACAACAATATGGAAAATTAAGATGTTACATGGGTGGTGGATAAATCCTATAAGACACTAGGGAATTTATGATATAAATATCTATCTTTTACATTATATTTCCAATAATTTATTTACACTGAAAAACACATCACATTAGGTTAAATTATCCAGAGAGGTATTATTATGTCCTATGTATGGGTTTTATGGATTCAACACTATTTATAGCGTAAAATATTTTAAAGGACAATGCATTTTTAAGATTCTAAAAAATCACTGAACAAACATCATAATCTAGAAACATACTATGTAAATATCTATTTTTTATTAAAAAACATAGACCCCTTCATAAAAATCATATTACAATTTTAATTCCCACTAAATAATTTTTAACATTTATACTATTAATCCATTTATTAAATTAGACACACATCCTTTGAAATTAAGTGAATTTCTCAAACAAATTATCTCCATCATTGAACCACCTAAATTTTACCAAGAAATGGAAAACATGTCAAGATGTGTTTAAAATAAGATAACAAAAAATTTTAATGACCTGATATATATTACCCATCTGACTTCTCGATGATGTGTGGTGGTCATTTGGGTCAACCATATTTCATGACTTTAATATTGATTTCACCTATTGTATGGAGCTAAATTAGAAGGGATGAGGTTTTTCATGGATTTTATAGAGTATATCCTATTAGAATATATTTTATTTTTACCTATTTTTTACTTATTTATTATCCATCAATACATGACTTATACAAGCGAACTTATTGTAAGTATTAATTTCTGTATACATATAAAATCTAATCACACCCTCCATGGGAATCTTAATGTTTATGTAGAAATCATTATTATAGATTCATGGATGGGAATGACCCCTATAAAAGGGAAAAGAGGATAAATGCATGAGTTTTAGAGGTTTCATGGAGACAAACTCTATAGTTCTTATGTTGTGTCATTATATACATTCTTATATTTTATATTAGTCATTTTAAAAAACAACTATGGGTTCCATGGTTTTTTATTTGAATATATTGAGATACAAACCATTGAATTTGAAATTTCCTTTGTATTTTTAACCTCTTTTGTTATTCAATGATGATATTGTATACTTGTTTATGAGTTTATTTATTGGCCATGGATACTAATGGTATTGTCTCCATATTGATTATGATTAAAACCTTACTGCAAGTTAAACATATCTTGCATATGGGTAATTTTAAATGAAGTCATGTATAACTGTATAAAAGACTAGGTGATTCAAAATAGGGTATTTCAAAGTGGTTTCAGAGAAATATACATTTCACTGATTTTATATTTGGCTATGGTTGAAATTAGATAGTCTATGTTAACTCTGTGAGGGTGCATTCCAGGTTCACTTCTATATAATGCAGATTAGAGCTCTATGATACTGGTGACATGAATATTGATACATTTTATAGAATATTAATGAAATTATGAATCATGTGCCTCAATTTTTAAATCAAATCTCATGTATTCATATATCTGTTTTATGATTAATGTTAGTTCATAAATTGGACACCTTTCTTTTTAACTTGTTTTATAATATATCTATATTCTCATATTTTTATATATATCTATAATGGAATTAGTTATTTGAACATGAACATGATGTTTGGTTTTGTAGACACACACACACACAGAGAGAGATATATATATATATATGGGTCTATGTCTGTGATTTTTTTACTATTATTCTACTACCGAGTATTAGTCGTCATCCTTGGAATGAACATGGGGTGATATACATTTTTTATTGGTATTACATTTGATTTTTTTATATCTTTAATCCATTATGTTTCCATTATAACTATATAAGACACAAATATAAGTATTTTATAATAAGAATAATAATTTTTTTTTATAATTTTAAAAAAATCACATCAATGATTCAAGAATGATACTACTATTTTAGGCGCACCAGTTTCACCATAGGAAATGAAGGTGGATCCACTCTAGAATTCTCCCTATCTTAAATTGGTGGTTTACCCATTAAAACCACTTTATCAAGGAGTATCGACGATTATGTTGCATGAATGTAGATGGGAATAGTGGATGATAATTGAACATTCTTGAGACATTCACTGCGATCATCTTATTTCATTATAAGGAATTAGTCATACTGAATAATATGACTAGTAGATTAAAATTAATGATTATATCATTGATCTTCTAAAAATTAATTTGGATAATATGGTTAAGCTATAATTAATTATTATAAACGGACATGTATGGTGGGTACAGATAATTATGGTATATACACTAGTGGAAAAATGATCATTCATGTCGGGCATTTTAACGTCGGTTCTTCAGAAAGGATGTTAAAAGGAATTTTTTTGTGTTGGTTTTTCACATAACATATATTAAAAAGTAAATACAAGTTGTAGATAATTTCTCACTCTTCAATTTAATAGGTCTTGGAGCTAAAACAGACTTATGAATCAAATGTTATGGATGTCAAAGTTGAACATTATAAGACAAGATTTTTAACGTCGGTTCTTTTCAATAAACGACTTTAAAAAGGCCCTTTTTGGCATCATTTTTTCAAATACCGACGTTAAATAGTATACCAACATTGTATATAATTTCTCAGTATTTAATTTTATAGGTCATGGATCTAAAATAGACTTACGGATAAAATTTTATTGACGTCGGAATTTGAACATTATAAGACATGATTTTTAACGTCTGTTTTTGAAAAAAAATGACGTTAAAAAGAACCTTTGGAGTCATTGTTTTACCTAACTGACGATAAATAATTATCCAATGTTGTAGATAATTTATCAAGATTCAATTTTACAGGTAGTGGAGCTACAATGGACTTACGGTTAAAAAGTTATGAACGTCGGAAGTTGAACATTATAAGACAAGATTTTTAACGTCATTTTTTTCCATATGCAAAGTTTAAAGGCACTTTCGGCATCATTTTTTCACATAAAAAACATTAAATATTATACCACAGTTGTAGATAATTTATCAATCATCTATTTCACATGACTTGGAGCTAAAACAACTTTACTAATAAAAATTTATGGTCGTCTGAAGATGAAAATTATAGGACATGATTTTTAACGTCGGTTTTTTCCAATAACCGACATTAAAAGGAAATTATTGGCGTCAGTATTTAAAATAACCAACGTTATTGAGTAAACCAATGTTGTAGAACATTTCTCAAACTTCAATTTGACAGTTCATGGATCCAAAACGGGCTTACATATCAAAAGTTATGGACGTCGGAAGTTGAACATTATAAGACAAGCTTTTTAACGTCGATTTTTTCAAGAATAGACGTTAAAAGACACTTTTTGGCATTAGTTTATTATATAATAGACATTAAAAAGTCACTTTATGGCATCAGTTTTCAATAAACATGGTTAAAACTCCGACATGAGAATAGATTAAACATTGGTTATATTTTTACCTGACGTTAAAAGTAAATTTTAATTTCGTGGGTTCAGTATTTCAATTTTTCTACAACGCGCATTTCTATTTTCAAAATCCTGCATAAATTTTAATGCATCATCTCCAAAATATATTTTTATTTACATTATATACAACTTCATTTGACTTATTTCCACATTTTCAACATCTTCGTTATAATCAAAATTTCATCAATTCCTCAATCGACCATGTGAACAAGGTATTTATTCTTATCATTTAATTTCATTATTGTTTTCTCCCTTATTGTTAAAATTCAGGATATTTTATTAATATGATGATGAATAATTCTTCATATCAAGATACAAAGATAAAACATCAGCATGAGATTCATCAGCTCAGGTTTGAAATCCTTTATTGTTCATCATTTACATTATTTCATGAGTTCTTCCCTAAAAAGAATTGAAATAATGAAAGACAAGATATAGATTCATAAAAAACAATAAAAGAATTAAAATTAGGTTGAATATTTAACATTATTACTTATTTTTATCATTTGGTGTATATTTTTTTGTTCAATCTTCTCATGGTTTCATTGAAGCGAGTTGTATCTATTAAATCTTAAAGAGGTACAACTTATGATGATTATAACTATTGATACTAATGTTTGTTTTTTCTCTATGAATATTCAAATCGAAGATTGGGAAAGCTAATAGATTCTAATATTAAGAGTTTAAAATTTTTAACATTGGTTTTTACAAAAACCAAAGTTAAAAATAAATTTTTTAACACACTTTTTTCATCTGTTTTTACCAAAAATGACGAGAAAAATAATGTTTTTTCGAAAACGAAATTTTCACATCGGGTTTTACCAAAACCGATGAATGTTTTTTTGAAACCCCACTTTTTACATTAGGTTATACCAAAATCGACATGAAAAATAAATTTGTTTCAAAAACACACTTTTTGCGTCGGTTTTTATCAAAAACCGACGTTAAAAACATGTACAATCATAATTTTGATGTCGGTTGTCAAAAAATACTTACGCCGAATACTGAGGAGTCCTATCTTTCTGTGTCAGTTTATCTGAAATCTGATGATGAAGACCCATGGGGGCTGAGTTTTGACATCGGTTTATAATAAACGACATTGAAAATTCAATTTTTTACATCGCATTTAAGGACATCGGTTAAAAACCGATGTCTAAATGTAAAAAACGACATGGAAATACATTTTCTCACTACTGATCAGGGTAAGCATGGTATTATTACATGGGATACCATCAATAATTTGTAATTTGTGTTGTTATTTCTCTACTCAGTGATGATGGAAGAATCTTATGGGATGTCAGACAATAATTAAGGAATGATGTTGGTTATTAATTAATAAACTCAATTTATTGAATTTATATGTTTTTCATTCATGTATGAGTTATGAGTGATGTGATAAAGGAAATAATGTTTTATATTAGTCTTCATATAATGTTTAATCATCTTTTTAAAGGGGTTTCTGGATGATAAATTTTGAGGTGCTTTTCATAGAACTGAATTTTGAGAAGGTTCTGGTGGTGGAAATATTTATAGGTCTCTATTGATGTTCTATAAATAGTTTCATTTTTCATGGTCAGAAGAGAATGTCTAAGGACGTATAAAGGGATGGCATATTTGTGGAGTATATTTGATATTATTCTACTCCCTCCATGGGAGGTACAAGTTTACAATGTTTCAACTATGGAAAATGTGGCGATTAAGACATATTATGTCAAATGACATTAGATTTGGTGTCATAGATGCAGACACATGATTCATCTTTAATAGTTTTATTTCTTTTCTTTTCTGATAATCTCTCATAAGGTGTATGTGGGAAATGGAATTTTAGATTGGTCTTTTTAATGGGTAATCAAAATTATACATGTTCATTGCAATCAACATTGATTTATGTTATTTTTTCATCTGAGGTGTAGGAACATTGACATATTGTAGGAAGACAATATGTCAGAACCATGTTATCTGTAGTATTTGAGAGGAACCTCATGTATCTATACATATAGTTTTATTACATCATTTTTTTATGATATTTAGAGAAATTTATGCCCACTCTTTTACTTCCTGTCAATTTATTCTTGTACCGGTTTAACTATTTATGTAATTTTTTAGGTTTCAATCTATAGAAAATAAATATGGAAAGGAATTAGAACATATCGTGTGATGTCTTGTGTGTTCTATCATTGTTTCATTCTGTAGTCATCTTTATGTATTTAGGATATAGGATTCATTTTTATGCGATCTTTATAATAGATTGCTGATAATTTATCAAGGTCATATTAAAAAATTAGGTTACACGAATCATTTCTAAGGATTCAAATGTGGTGGTTCATGTTGACTGATGAAAGGGATCATGGTATTGGTATGATGGGACTGTAATTGATTTATATTTTTTGGAATCATTACCATAGTATCAGGCTTGGTTCTAGTAAAAGTTTCTATATTTATAGGTAATGTCACTCCTCCAATGGGGGATGTCGTCCAGATGTTTTCCGAGATGTATTATCATATTTTACACCATATAGCGGAACAATGTACGAGATTGTGGATACATCTATGATGAAATAGGTATTGATTCTTCATAATCTCAATATATAGGATGACAAGATATGGCATTAGGTGAATTTATAGGATCTGAAGTCAATGGTGATTAGCATATTGAGAATATCTATATGGGATTCTATAATGTTACTTCTAAAAATTATGATATTATAATGTTGATATATGTGAATTTTAGAAATACTATATAGGTAATGTTGAAGAATATTAACCCTCTACCTTTGATTGATGTTCTATTTGGTCATTTTTTGCATTCCAATGGATTCCCTAACTTGATATTCATTTAGGATACCATCAGCTATAGATTAAAGGAGTGGATATTCCCATGATAGATTTTTGATGTATATATTGTTCACATTATTATCCCGTGAATAAATATTGTTTTAAAAACTCCCCATATATGGATAGATATCACATGAACATGATTTTCCATATATATCAAGATTCCATTATCATTATATTCATATAAAATTTTCATATATATTCTATGAATTCAGTTATTCATTCTTGAAATGAGCATATTTTTTTATTATATTTTATTTTCATCCTAATTATGATAAAAATTCATAGTGTAACTTTTGGATTTAATATGTGCAATTCTAATTCCATGTAAATTACAGGGAGGGTTTTTCTATGGAACTTGACAAAGTATAAGTCATGATTTCTTTGGAATGACCTATGAATAAGTCTAAGATCAATATATTCCATAATGTTGTCAGATTCTCCCAACACATCTTACAAGCCTTAAACTATTTATATATATCACTAGAATAAATAAAAATATACGGTGATGTTTGAGTGGCTAGATCTATGTGAAGAGTCTTTCATAAAGATGAATAAATGGTTGATGAAAACCCCTGTATCAATTCTTCATATTTTAATGATTAGATAAGAAGTGTCTTTTCATGACTCAAGGTTTTGGATGAGATCTATGATGATGTGGTGGGATTATGTAGTCTCTTATGGGTCACTTTATCTATAAAATCATGAGAACAAGTTCCCAATGAGGACAAAATAGTTGGAATTTGTGGTCCCTTATATGATGTTTGGGTGACATTTTATTTTAAGTTGGTGTTTACAGTCTTCAAATACCATTTATTATTCCAATATAACATTACTCATTGTGGTAAAAATATGAGATAGATGATTTAGGTGGACTGTCTATATAAATCAAACAATTTAGTTAAGATATGCTTTAGGGAATTCTAGTTTTGTTATTGGTTCTATTAGCATGAAAATGTGAAACATGTATGAGCTTTTAGAATATACATCATATGGGGAATGAATTATTTTGATTTTACTAGTAGTGTGTCCAGTGGATACATCTAAGGATTATCTGTTTAAGGAATGATCACCATTGGTTAACACAACATATTTATTTGACTCCATATAGGCCTTCTATGAATGAGATCTTGATTCTGTTGTGACACATGTATAGTTCTAAGGATGTTACATAATCCCAAAGTGGACATTAAATAATGAAAACTTGATTTACATACATGAGAGGTTTTTCTGTGTCATCATCCATGATGGTGGAGGAAACGAGTAGTTCTAACTATTTTATGTTGGTAGTACGTTTTGATTTAAATAATATATATCTAAAGGACTAATGATAGTTTTGGTGTACAGTAGTGAGGAGACACATTATTAGTTTCATCTCACAATGTAGTACATGCCAATGGGTAGTGACTCAACATTAGTTTCCAGGTGGTTTTCTACAGTGAATTTGTATTCATTTGTTGATGTCAGGTGATTTTAGGAGGGAATTAATTATGGGGTTATCCAGTTCCTCAAGAAGTCACAATTCAATCTAGTTAGTAATAGATCGGTTTGTGTAATTGTATTATATTATACAGATGATAGAAGTACTCTTAGTATATGAGTATGTGATGTTAAATTCATGGTATTTAGTTTCACTATATAGAGATATGTTCGGGATTGTATCTTGCAATGATAAAATATTTCTATCATGGTTTTGTTCAGGGTTATATTTGTTTATGATAACCCAACTAAAATTGAGTACAACAAATCATTAACATATTAATGGACATTCAATGTGGATGATAATAATTTTTTAGGAAATATTGTGGGAAGGAATCCAACATTTTGTAGGAGGATAGGATAATCATCAGGAATAGTTTACATTTACAGGTGATAAATGATTCTATAGTTTATTAAAATAAATTATATTCACTATAATTATGGATAGCCATGAGATTCACCATTAAATTAACCCAAGGAAGGTGCAGTAGTGTTTTTTGGGGCCGAGTATGGTAATGGATACATCTTATATAGTGTACTAGATGTGGAAGGGGTTATTCACTATTCAGCATAGACACTGATCAATTTCTAATAAGTGATAATGAACCTGACAATTTGATGTTTTTGACTGATTTTTCCTGGGGATGAATCCTCAATTATTTGATTAATACTTATAGATTAATGGGTAAATAGAACCATGATTTGTTTAAAAATTCTAAATGTACAATAATTTAGAGACATTTTTTGAACAATTGCATCATCCTTCCTAATATATAGGTGGGAAAAACGTGTTCTATGTGTCTCAAAATTGGAGGAATATTATTGATCTGATTCTTCTGAGACAATCATAGACCTATGATAGAACTTTTTTCAATCGAAATTTGTTACACTTTTCCAAATTCTATATAAGCATGACCATATTAAATAAGAACTGGGGGGATGGGAGTTCGATGTTGGGGCCTAATTCCTCATATTGTTCATGTATAAATCATACCAATATTTCACATGGTATATATGTTTTTAATGTGAGATAATTATAACAACTTTAAAATTTTAAAAAATTATAAGGTTGGGAGCTATAGATGATCGAGTAAATATTAACTACATTATATCATGTGAAACCAGTTTATATATTATGGTTACTATATTTTAATTTAAATGATATGTTTGTAGTGTGGTTAAGGGACTATGGTATTAGTTGACCTTTTTATGGTCCAATTTTTCTTGAATAATATAAACATGGAGCATCATCTATTCCTTGTAAATATTATTTGTAGTTCAGTCTATAATTCTATATGAAAATCCATAATTCTTGTGTGGAATTTTTTGCGGTGTAGTGTCCTTTTAAGGACATGGTGTCTACAATGTATTGATTTCCATTACACCATGTTATTTTTTCACGGTATATTGGGTCTAATTGTTGACCTTGATTTGAATTCTATACATGCTATTGAATATGAAACATTATGGTCTATCCAACTCAATTTCATCATTGTCCATTTCAATTAAAGAAACAATACAACCTAACATTATAGGTTGATCCATAAAGTTAGATTTCAATTAATATTTGTAATTTAATGAGGGATATCAAACCATATCATATATCATCATTTTCTTAGAAAACATATATGTCTCCATGACTTCTTAAAGATAATATCCTTATTCTAAACTCATGTATTCATTTTTGTTATTGGATTATCAAATAAATGTGATTCTATGTGTGTTTTTGAATAGTTTATCCTACATTTACACCCTCTTCATAGGGTGGATATCATATATTTGTCTATAACACTATATCTATCTATAATATTGATTTATATTAAATTATACTAAATTTTTATTGGTTTTATTGATCATAGGGTTGATAGATCAATTGTGTTAGTGTGTGTGAATGATTTGGGTTTGGATACATGAAGGATAAGAACATTCTCCTTTGTGTGCATGAGGGAGGAGGTTCCTAACCATATTGATCCAATGTATATGATTTTTGGAATAATATTATGGTTTCATATTGTGTCATTTGAGACCAATGGATGATTATGATGGCATGTGTGTATATCCAAGGAGTCCCTTGTTGGATGTTAATCACATGTTCTTGTGTTTGTTATTTTTCATACTCGTTCTTGATTTAATATTATATTTCTATATGTATTTGGCTATGTTTTCTAAGGATGTATACAAAATTAATAGATTATATTGTTGTATAAAAAGACATTTGAAACCTCATTACTTGTTAAACACGTATAGGGGAACCACGTGTGAAATATGTCAATAGTGATTATTTGTTTTTAAACACAGTAGGGGTCCAATGAATTTGTTTCCTGACCCCTGGTAGTGCTGCGAAGTATCTTTCATGTGTCTTGAATCGATTGAAATGTGGGTATACAGTTACCCTCAATTTTCATACAATGATATCACATCTTAATAGATAACTATTAATTACATAACATAATCACCCATAATATAAAAATATTGTTGTGGTTCCTTTGAAATCATGGATACATAACAGCTAGTTCATAAGTGATTTATATAATATCATATTATATTATTCCTAATTATTACCCTTCTTCAACATATCATGAAAAAATAAAAATCATTATGAACCTATTAAAGAAATCATAATAATGGTAGAGAAACAATTATCAGTTAGTGTACATAAAATAGGTATCAGTGATCACAAAATAATAACATGTGCATTAGTGTATAAAAACATGAGATTAACATTTGAAATCCATATAAAATACACCTTATATCATTAATCTATATCATGGGATAAATATTTGATGTTCATAGGACATGAATAATTAATAAATTAATGAAAATTACTCGTGATAACATAACTTTTTAATAAGATATGTATTTTTTAATGCACAAATGAAATAAAAATAATTTCTTTAGAAGTAGGGGTTTGTTTACATATCTATCATAGTTGAATGGGATCACACCCCAAACCTTCAAGGTAGTTATGTTTAACTCCCTAGATAATAATAGTGAATATTGTCACTTATTGAACAGGGTTCACTCACCATTCTAGTTGTGTTAATATATTATGATATCCTTCATTTACAGATTAATTAGAGGGTTACACATGTCCCACCCATCACATAGGAAAATACAAAACATGTCTCCCCAATATCCAAAAAATTTCAATATATCATAATACTTTAAAAGGTAATAGTTTTTATATAAATTTAATAATATTATAACCCATAGATAAAGTATGTTTTATAATAATTCAATTAATTCATCATATCACAACCATTTGTAATGGAATGTGTTTTATAATAATATTATCATCATAAACATAAACCATTATATGAAATAATATGTATGGAATCATTGGATGATATACCTGGTAAATCCTATGTAAAATCAGATTATGTTATATTTTATTAATAATGATTTTTAATGATCACATTGAATGCATCTTGATGAAAATATCCATAAAATGTTGAAATACATTATTTAAAATAAGAAAACATTAAATAAATTTCTTAAAATTTTCAACTGAAAATAAAAATTTAAACTTATAAAAAAATATTTAATTTAATGAGAAATCAGGATTGAGGGAGTTATTGATCTTATGGTATAGATTAAAAAAACTCTTTCCACATTATTAGTAAAATTTAAATACTATCTCATTATGGAAAACAAAAAAAGTATTCCTTTTGAATATTTGTTAATAATTAAAAAAAATTGGTCAATTACTTTAATAAAATTATGTCATAATTAAAATGAAACAAAATTTTATCAATGGAAATTCCCATATTATTACTATGTAATATATTTTAAACCAAATAAAATAACATTTAGAATACATTAAAATCTATATAAATGTTGAATTAAAGGAGTAAGACGTATTTCTAGAAATTAAGTAACACATACTTATAAAATTGTAACATGAACCATTGAATATTTACATGACCATTCAATATATTAATTCAAGAAATAGAATATTAACCTCATCTATGAAATATAAATAATTTTTTTCATATTTTATATGATAAAATTATATAATTATATCTAAGTAGAAGTAAATAGACTTTTTTTAAATTATTAATTAAGTTTTAGTGTTTTTATAAAACAAAAATAAATTATAATAATTTAAAAATTATTAATATTAATTGAAGGAAAAATAATTTAAAATATATATAATCATAAATTAAGAAAGAATTTTCTTATGAATATTTATTATTTTTATGAGATGTTAAATAAAATTTTAAAATGCTATAAAATCCATTATAATTTCTTAAATTATTATTTTCTAAGTAAATAATGATTTTAATTTAAAATTAATTTTTTCATATTTTATGAAATTATATCCATGAAATGGAGTTGATTTTTTAATTTGACATATTCAAATATGGTTAGGGTGAATTTTTGGGATTTTTCTAAAATACTTGAATTTTGGGTTAATAGTAAAAATAAGATAATTTTCAATAAAAACCAAATATAATTTTTTTTCATTATTTATGTAATTTTAATATAATACCAAAATTTAAAACTATCCTTCTTTATTATAATATATTTATTTATAATGCTCAAAATAATCATATTATTGAGCCAAAATAGTAAACTAATGAATAAAATAATGAGGAAACACCTCTCTCCTCTTTATAAATACCATCCCCCACCTGTTATCCAGAAAAATTCCAAGCCATAAATATTATTCATGTTCATACAGATAATATTTCCATGCTCCTCCCCTACATCTAGTGACCCTTGTTCTCAGAAAAATACCAAACCTTTTTCTCGATGAAGGTTCTCAAGTAAGATAAATTTAGGTGGTAAAATCTTCTTTCTTATATTTTCATTTGAGTTTAATTTACCTTCTTACCCTCTAATGAAAATCACCTATAAAACATGAATGATAACTAATTAATCTTTTATATACTGTATTTAAATTATATTAATTGAATAATCCATTTCTTAATATCTTCCCTTCAAATTTTATTCAAACAATGAAAATATAATTTGTGGTGTATCTATTTACATCCAACATAGATGATGCAATTTCATTTATCACTAACACAACCAATACGTGAAAAAAACAAAATTTTGGTTAAATAATATTTTATTATATATATTATAAGGTATATAATTTTCTGGAACCAATATATAAAAAATATATTATATAGAATGATATGAGTTTTTGAAGGTCATAAAATACACCAAATAAATTGAATCATTCTCATTAACTATTTATCTAATGATAAATCCTCATACTATATTACCAAATATTATATTATATTATTTTATTTTATTATTATTTTTTAATAACATAGAATTATAATTTTTTATAACTATTCCAATTTTACATGAGCATTCATACTCATATACAAGTGAACCAGTCTGGAAATCCAATAAAACAAACACTCATGAATGGTGAAATTAAAATCTATAACTCATAGAAATGAAAAATAATGAACAATATAAAATGATAATTAATAAAATTAAAATATAAAAGCATCTAGATTTGATAATTAATGAATTCAATTATATTATCCAATACATTAAGGGGTTGAAAGAATTTAGACATAAAGTAAGGGGATTATCGAACCTGACTCTCCTTATTTGGATTTTCCCTCTTACATAGGATATTTTCTATGGATGTTCCATTAATGTTCCCTAAATATAATTTATTCTTCATACATTTTATTTCTTGGGATATACATATTTCTAATATAGTTTTATGAAAGTATAATTATTTTTTCAAAATAACTCTTTATTCAAATAATATAACTTTTACATCGTGGATATTATTTATTATATAATCAAGATTTATTGTTATTATACCAAATATATTATAACCTCTATTATTGAGAAATTCCAAACATTATTCATGAATTTATGATTTTTGAATCAAATCCCATTCTTTTCGTTGGGTTATATTTTTTCATTGTTGATATATATTCTAAGTGGATATCATGAAAATGTAAATGTTATAATGTGATCGATGTTCTTGAAATTATATTGAACTCTACTTCGTTGGGTAATTTGATTTATCTCATGAGATAAAGTGGAAAAGGTGTGAAAATTATTCTTGAATTGATCAAAACTATGTTTTGAATTTTAGAACCGGGACATGGGGTTTCAATCTTCGGAATTTCCATTTTCCATGCAATTATATAATAACTCCACTCATGATTATGATGATGATTTTATAATGATAAAGATTATGTTCACTGTTGTTTCTTAAATTCCATTCATCCTCTAATTATACTTTTATATCGCCCATTATTTAGACATATATCCTTCAGGTGAATATTTATTCTATGTAGAATATGAGGGAAAATAATATGATAGAGAATGAGGAATTAAATAATGAAGATATTTATTATATAAAAGTTATTAATGGAACTGATTTCCCAAAGACCATAAATATTTGAACCTTATTTTTGTATCACTATAATGTTTTTATCTATAAAATGATGTAATTGTCATCTAAGAAAAATTAGGGTCACTATAGTTTTTATCATATAACTAATTTTTTAATTTGAGAAATATAATTATATAAACATAGATAAAACACGTAGAATGAAACAATGTATATATAAGCACAAAAAGAATATTTTTGTTGAAAACCTAAAAAACATAAGAAATCAACAAAATATTAAATTATAGATAAACAAAAAAATAATAAATTATTTATTTATTAATTTTAATTTAGGTATTTTCCAATACATTTCTATTTGGATAAATTGTGGCAACTAGTAGAAACCTAGAGAATAACCTATGAGTCGGATGATGTTGTGTTTTCTTCAATGATGTAATCAGTTATTTGGGAGGTGGATTTCAAAATTTCATGGTAATTCTTGATTTGTTGTCTCAATCGATGAAAAATAACCAGAATAGTTTTTAATTTCCTCCTTCACCCATCATGGATAGACTATATATCATATATTTTATGTTGCAATACAAACTGACAGTCAGTGGTTCTTCTAATCCACTAGTTGTGAAATGTTGGGTCAACGTGATGTAGAAGATCTATTTTTTGATAAACTATTATGGGAAAGAGAAGGTGGGTATATCCATTAATAATCTAGATAGAGAGGTCGATCGATGGTAGTAAATGATTAGAAATGATGATATGGAGGAATAAAATTAATAGATTGTGTATGAAGTCATTATGATTATGTTTCAATACCTGTATTTCCATAGAAAATTTCATACAATGATGAAGAGGGAATTTGTAGTGCTAAATAAAAAAGATGGTGAATCTATCACATCATATAAAGAAATTTTCACAATGATTCTAAGAAATTCTTCATGTTTTATTATGAACAATGATATAAAAAAGATAGATTAATTAGTGGATTAAAAACACATAATTTAAAGGCTCTAGAAACTCTAGAACATTGTATATATGAATAAGTTTTCCGAGTAATCTCAATAAGGAGATGTAGTTTTGTTAATGTTCCCATGGATATAGTGATATGATATGAAAGATGGAGTTTCATTCTGGGGGTTCTAATGACAAAGGTGGAATGAAAACTAAAACACTCGCACTTCAAACATGTGGGAAGAATCGTCATGGAAACTACCTAAATGGGATGGAAAAATGCAATAAGCTTGTGAGATATGGAAACCAAGCTCATGAATATCGATAAGGCCTGAGAAAGATATGAAATGTGGTGTAAGAAAAGTGATCCCCATCAATGGTCCAATGCTTCATCTGTAGGGAGATAGGGTACTAAACAAGCTAGTGCAGAAAACTAGGGCTCTCGGAGGTAAATGAGTGTAAACAACCATAGAATCCAAAAGTGAAAGGGAAAAATTATTCCATAAATAATACATAGGTGTAGACCGATAAATATGTAGTTATAGGTATGAATATTAGCCATTCAATAATTGCAAATATACAATTTGATTATTGTTCTATGAATTTTTCATATCTTTTTGGATTTTTATGATGATTCATATACCCTCTCAAAATATAAAGGTTTTGTTTTCTATGAGAATAGAAAATGGGAAAATTATTTCATAAAATGTATATAAGTCATCTATAATTAGTTTATGTTGACTAAACCTCCCAAAAAACCTTTTCCTACTTTATTTGGTGGAGTTTTATGCTATATTGGAAATTGATTGGATTTTTTATATAAATCCAACACAAACTATCAGGAAAGGGAGACCAGTCCTACATCCTATGAAATCCTCTAATTCTATACAATAATAATAAAAAGGATGCATATCCTTCATATTCATCATCTCATGTTTGTATACTATTTCCTTATAATAAATCATATCTTGATCAAATTAATGATATATATGAGATAAAAATGATCGATGACGTGCCCCGTATTAGGGACTATATTGATGTGTTCCCCAAAAAACTTAATAGTATTCCATCAGACTGATAGGTTGAGTTATCAATTAAACTTTTTTTGAGATCTCAATATATATCAAATATATCTTATATAATGTCCAACATTGTTTTAGTGGAATATAAGTAGCTACAAGTGAATCTGGACTATAGTTTTATACACCCGAGTGTTTCACCAAGGGACACACTTATCCTCTTCATCATGAAAAAGAATCGATCAATTCACCACTACATTGGTTATTGTGAATACAAAAAATCATAATAAAGAAAAATTTTCCCCTTCTATGGCTAGATGTCATGTTTGATCAACATTGTGGGGAAAAGTGTTTCTCTATGATGCACATTCGGTTAGGATATTAGTAATTAATAGTGATGAAAGTAGATATTCCCATTACTACATTTTGGATGAGGTATGGATAGTATGATTTCATAGTGATTAGTTTTAGACATTATAATTCTCTATAAATATTCATGTAGACAATGAATAGAGTAATTAGAGATTACCTTGAAAACATTATGGTATTATTTAAGGATGAGATTATGATATACTCCAAGAGAAAGGAGGAACATGAGGTTTATTTGGATTCTATGATATAATCATTACGAAGGGAGAATAATTATGTAATGTATAGTAATTGTGGGTTCCAGATATAGAATGTGACATTCGTGGGGAATATTATTACTATTAAAGGAATATTTGTGGACCCTTCTAGGAAAAAGGCAATAGAATAGTGTCCTAGAAAAAAACATTTAATTAGGACATGTACATTCATTCTTCTGCCTATGTATCATCAATAATTTGTGAAGAAGTAATCATTATTTTCAAAACCAATTACAATGTTGACTCATATTTAAAAAAATATTTGGACCAGTGAATTTGATTATATAATTAATGAGATAAAAAGAGCGTTATCAAAAACATAGTAATCACACTTTCGAGAAGTAGGGATATCTGGGTTTTATAAAGTGATACTTTAGAGAGGGGATTAGGTTTTATGCTGATTGAAAATGATATTGTCAAATCATACTCTTTATTGATGTTTAAAAGTCATGATTAAAATTTACCCACATGATCTAGAGTTTGCAATGGTATTTATTTCATTGAATATATGGTATAATTATCATTATTTAGATACGATTGAGATATATGCTGATCACAATAGCCTAAAATATATATTCACTCATAAATAAATTAATATGTACGAGAATTGATTATCGGACCTCATCAAATATTATGAATTCTAAATTCACTTCCATCATGTTTAGAAAAATAATGTTTTTTATTCTTTAAGTAGAAATGATCATGCAACATAAAAAATGTTGACAATTTAGATGATTCTTATAGTCATAGAATTGAAAAGGATGTTCATGGGTAACATTGAGAATGGAATATAATCAATCTTTTATCAAATAATTTCTCAACTATCCATCATGGATAAAATAAATGACACTCAAATAAATGATTTTGAAATTCATAAGAATGTATAAGATCGTATAATGGGAAACATTTTAGAGTTTATAATTTTTGGGGATGGAATTGTATGATTTTGGTCGAGAATATGTGGACCATCAAATCAAGAGAAAATGAATCATTTTTAAATGATGCACATTGCTCTATATTCTATATTCACCCATGGAAAAAACATGTATCGAGATATCTAACACAAATATTGCTGGGACAATATAAATAAGGATATAGACTAATTTATAACAAAGTACATATATTGTCATCAAGTTAAATATGAATGAAAATGGCCTAAGGGTATGATGAAACCATGTCCCATACCAACATAAAAATATGAAAACATCATTGTGGAGTACAACTATCAATTGTATCTGATCAAGATCTAAGATTTACTCCCATGTTCTTGAAAAGTATCAAATATCATCTAAATGATGAGATGAAATTTAAAATTGCTATTCATTAACAAACACATGGTCAATCTGAGTAGACAATTCAGAAATTGAAAGTAATGATCAGGGCATGATTTGTGCACATGAATGGATGAATGGACAAGCATCTACATATGGTTGATCTCTCTTACAACAACATATTCCACTCGAGCATAAAAATGTCTCCATATAAATATCATTATGGGAAAATATTGAGAACACCAAATTCCTAGATTGAATTTGGTGAATGTAAGCAACTAGAACCTAAAATGGTCGAAAAATGGGGGAAATGTGAAAACCATAGTGCAACACGACAATACATCACAAAATTGACATAAATAATATAAAGGCTGTCATTGATGCTACCAAGATTCCATGTTTGGGTACATGGTATTCCTCCATATATCTCTATTGAAGATGATCGTTCGATTTGGTAAGAAATAATTGATGACACATAGGTTCATCAAACCCTTCATGATTCTTGTTGGTGTTGGAGTTTTGGCCTATCGATTGTAAAATCAACGTACCTTTTCAAAAGTATATAATGTATTCCATGTATTCCATTTTAGTATGTACATACCATATCCTACATATATATTATATCCAAAGGTGGTACAATTGTAAGATGACATCCCTTACGAGGGGAATTTGTGGAAGATCATGGGCCAAAGAGATAATTTTCTATGCAACAAGACTACTGACTTGTTCAGAGTACTATGTTGGAACCATAATTATGAGGAGGGACCATGGTAATTAGGGGAAGTGGTGAAGGGGAATTACCCTAATATTTTATAACCATAGTATCTAAAACGAAATACTGATGATGAAATTTTATAAGGGGGAATGAATGTAATGATGCAAAATTTTATCAATGTAAATTACCTTCTTATAATTATTTCATGTTGTATAAACCATATAAAATCACTCTGATAAGACAGTACAATATTTGTAAAGGATAAATGATTGTTGTAATAGGTAATTATTGAAATTATGAAACATATCTCGATGGAATGGTAACCAGACCCTTGGAATAATAAAAGGCCATTAAGAATATTAATATATCTAATATAATAATAACCTTATATATGATGTATAAATTCAATATATGCATCATATAAATGATAATAATATATAATTATATTATAGTATATGGAAATAACTATTTTCAGAAAATAATATCTAATACTTCAAATTTTTAAAAAACATGGGTTTTTATTTATAATCTAATAATTAATTTAATTAATAAAAATAGTATTAATTTTCATAAAATAGATCCATAATTTAACATGTTTTTGTCTTAATATTATAAGATAAAATTTTCAGACCTTAATTAACATTCCAAAATGATATAAGATATGTTATAAAATTTATAATATGTATTCTCCAGGTAAGTGATGATTTTAATTAAATAATAATGATCCCATATTAGTAAAGTTATTTTCATTAAATGGAGTTCATTTTTTAATTCTACAAAAAAATAATTAGGGTTAAATAATAATGATCTCATAATGATCTCATGTTTTTGTCTTTCCCCATAAATACTACAACTCAACACCACTTCACCTAAAAAATTATAATCCATTAATTGTTCTAATGTTCTACAAAAACACTTCCCAATAACCTCCACCACATCCAGGTGCCCTTATTCACATCAAACAACCAAACCCTTCTCCCAAAGGATGTTATCAAGGACCATAATATCAATAGCTAAAATCAGGTTACTTTTTCTACATTTTATTTTTAATTTCTTTTCTTTTATTATCTTATCATCTCCTCATCTTATCCAAGAGAAATAATAAATAAATTTTCTTTTATTTACTAGAAATTTATTTTGTTAATGTAATAATTATTCTTCAAATCTCTACAATTTTCCATTTATTCTAAATATGAATATATTATATGTGGTGTGTTGATTTTATGCCACAATAGAGGACAAATTTTCATTTTTTATTACTGTGTTCAAGGCTAGTCATAAAAACATAATCATGGTTAAATAATTTTTTATTATTCATATTAGTTGTTATACAATTTTTTGTTGCAATATAATATCATAATATTAAATAAAAATGGCTGAGTTCATGAAGGTCGTAAAAAATGCAAATAAATTAAATAATTTTCATTAACTATTTATCTAATGATTAGACACCATTCCATATATCAAAATCATATGAAATATCATTTAAAATTCTATTGTTAACTAATAACATATACTTTTATTTCCAAATAACTATATATATTTTACATGAAACTCCAAAATCATAATCATACAAACTGATCACGAAAACCAAAAAAATGAACACTCTGAAATTATGAAATTAAATTATATAACTCATTGAAAATACCATAAATAAAAATTTTAAAATAATAATAAAATAATAAATGAAAAAAAAATTTAAATTTTTTTATTTAATTTTTTATATATAGGATATTAATGTACAGAAATCCTCCAGATATAATGTAAGGGGATCCTCAAACATTTCATTCTCCCTTTGGGGTTTCCCACATACACTCCTTTTTTAGTATGGATGTTCCATTATTTTTCCTTAAAAAACATTTTTCCTTACATTTCCTTTTATAGTATATTCGCGTTTTTAATCTATTTTAATAACAAATGTAATGAATTTACCAGAATAACTATTCTTTCTCAAAATAAATCTATTACTTCTCTTGAGATTGAATCATCTTCACTAATGATTGATTAGTCTTACACTATTTGTGTTATTACATAATTTTTCAAGAAACCCATTGTTTTTTCATGAATATAATGCTATTTAAATGAAATTCATTCCTTTCCTAGGGTTATTTTAGATCTAGGATTGATATTCATTCTATGTGGGGCGCATGATTTTGTAGATGTTATGATCTGATGGGTTCACCCAGAATTATAAAGCACATGTAAATGTTAGGGTGTGATGGGTACACCCATAATTAAATAGATCTTCAATGCATTTAGTAATGTGATGTATCTAATGGGATAAAGTTAGAAATTTGTGAACATTGTTCTAGAATTGTTCACAACAATGTGTTGTATTTGACCACTAGGACATGGCATTTTTTTGGGCATTTCCACATTCTATTCCATTATCTAATGACACCACTCATTATTATGATGATTATTTTATGACTATTATTATTATAAACCATGTTTCATGCCTTTTATTCACCCTCTTATTAGTCATTTGTCTCACAGATACTTTTTAGGTATATCTTTTGGTGAATAATTATTCTAAGGTGAACACCTAGGAAAATTAATTGATAGATATGAAATAAATAAATAAATATTTATGTTTTCTTATGTAAAAGTTATATATGGTCCTAATTTTCCCATTACACAAAACCTTTAGATCCTTTATTTTTAGGAAAATTAAGTTTCATTATCATTAAAATAATGCAATTTACATTTTTAAAATGCTGAGTTTCTATAATAATAGTAGTAGTACAATATAATTTTTTTTTTTAAATTAATGGTCTTCGATGAGATATTAAATTCAACTAAATAGAGAGATAAAATAATTTCTTTAATATCATTATTTTGGTCGTGTTATTTCATAAATCGAGGGAAACATAATAAAAAAATAAATTCACTACAAATACCAATAGGATAATAATATTTCTAATGTTATTGAGTGTAATATCATAAGAATTCATCCTAAAAAACATAATTAAAAACAATTCCAATAAACAATTAGTTGTTAACAAAAATCCTTTATAACATTGAAAAAGTTTTATTCAGAAAAACCATGATAAAAAAAAATATTTTTATATTCCATAATTATTATGTGAATAATTATAAAATAAATTCATTATATTTATATTAAAAAAACAAGACAAAAAGAGTGGAATTTTCCTTGTGTCTCCAAAAAAAATCAGATGAAAATACACTACCGCATGTATCGACTTCAATTATAAGAATTAAGAACTAATATATAATAAAAATTTGTTTATTTTTAATCCATTATATAAAAATTAATATATATATCATACCTTTTATTATTTAATTATATCCTTTTACCACTCAATTATTATCAATTATTTATTGAAATGATAATTCTATGTGAAAAAACTGCTTCATTTTTCAGGTATACTAGTGTGGTAGTTTGGTACTTGTTAGTTGATTTTAGTATCATAATAGTATTATTATTAATAATGATATAAATATCCTATATATTCGTTATATAAAAATTTATTTTCATCCATTCACTCCATAGGTATAAAAATGCATTAAAGTTTTCTTAGAGACATCAGGTTGAACACACACATGATCTCTATTTCTATTTTATCAATAAATATAATGAAATAATTGTATATATTAAATTAGGTTTCAATAAAAAAATTATAATAAATATCATATATATTCAGTAAATTGGTGATTATTTCAATTCATATGAAAACGAAATAAAAATATCTACACATCACTTCCTTGAGGGAGCTGTGCACACAAATGAAAAATCAATTTTATCATTTTTCTATTGATTTAAATGTAATATGGATGATTTGATACTATAATTTCGGAATTATATTTATGTTTTAAATATAATATATTTATTTTAAATCCATAATTATACCCAGTAATGAGGGGCGGTGATTGAGAACACATTACATCAGTTTGCAAGGAAGTAGTCCTCCATACACATGATCAGTAATTTCATTTCTAATGTGATTGATATTATGATATATATTAGTTTTTTAATTAATAAAAAAAATATTACTTAATTATGTTATCATATCATTATATTTGAAGAATAATTTTAGGGGTAACACATATAAATGACATGATAATGCTTAGTTAAGGACTAAACTAAATTTTTATAGAACACATTGAGGATTACTACAAAAGGCTTATTAATCGGATTTTCATATCAATAAATGGATTGTATGACATGGGGATGAAATTATGTTATTATTTTTGTTTGGGAATTTAGGATAAAAAAATTTATTTAATTTTGAATAGTAGAGGAGTTTGGATGTCCTTTTCCTGAAAACTGCGTAGAAATTTCTGATGAGATTCAAAATAGATAAAGTCAATCCCATTAAATACTACCAAATGATTCAATTATATAATATTCAATTGGAAAATGTCAAAATAATTCTATCTAATTGGATTTAGATGAATATTATTGGAGAATATAATCTCAATGTTTGGTTAAACACCAGATATACTTGTTTTAACCTTTACCATTTGAATTAAATTATTTAGTATTTTTAATATTCATTGTGCTAAAAAATAATTGCCCTTATTAAATAATATTAATTATAATTTTTTATAAATTAAATACATTTCAGAAAAAATAAACTCATATATTATTCAAAATTTAATTTAAATCTAAACCCACAGACGTGGAAAAAAACTATTTTTCCAGTGAATTGTTTTATAATTATAATTGATATTATATCAATCATTACCATGAAATTAAATAAAATGACTTATATTTTCTAAAAATTATTATAATTTAACATAATTTATATTTAAAACAATTTTAAATAAATTAAATCATTTTTATGTTCTTTAATCAAAAAGGAAGTTTTAAATAAAAGTAAGATGTTTCACCAATAATTTAAAAAAATTATCTTATAATAAAATTATATATAAAAAATAAAATATAATTTTACATAATTATTTAAAAAAAATTAATTTAATTATAAAATATTATAAAATTAATAGAAATTTATTATATAACATTCTCACAAATAGTAGTAAAACCCTTTTTTATAAAAATTTACATTTAAAACATATATACATTTTTCTAGACTAAATAATTTCAATATATAAAACCATTATAAATATTTTGAAAATGTATTTATTACTATTAATTTAATCATATTTAATTTCATGGTTATAGTTTTCATGTCAAAATATAAATATTACCACTATATTATAATTCGATATAACTCATTGTTGCATCTAACACAGGATACAAATTTTGAAAATATTTGTGAACAAGTACTTCCTAAAATCAATACTCATTACATTATAAAACCATTAAAATTAATTTCACCCTAAAATTTAGATCAATTTTATATTAAATATAATGGGTATTTATTTATAATCAAATCCTCAGATTCATATCTGGCTTCTTTAATATGGTGGGTTTTCCCAAATGCATTTCCTATATGAGTCATCTTATTTCATATAACATTTATTCTATGATAAAGAATCTTCAATAGTTTTTTTTAAATATTAAATGTCATGACCCATTATTATGACATCTATGATTAATAATTTTGATGTATCATGAATGAAATTCCTCATGATGGACACTTTGAACACACCATGGATTTGAGAGATGTTAAGTGGATATGCTAGGTGAAAAACTACAATCTCTACTCTGTCCAAGTAGAAAATATAAATAGAAAATATTTTTCTGTTATTTATAAATATGATTAATTAGTCCACGGATAAATTTTTAGAAAAAAACTCAGAATCATCATACTCCAGATCACATTGACAATTATCAGCATATATTTTATATCAACTTTGTGTTGCCCTTTTATTTTCATAATGTTTCTAAAATTCTAATCCATTTTTTTAGAAAAAACATGTATGTGTATTTTAATTTCTTTAAATTCATCTCAATATGTTTGTTTTCTAAAATTTTCTCCATATAGGGCTTCATAAGGATACTTCTATATTCTTTATTAAAGGATACTATTTTATGAAATCCTAACAAGAGGAACGTCTTTTTTCCCAAACACCTTAAAAACCCATAAAATATGATCATACCCTATCATATAGGGTTTTAATAGTTCAATCATCATTACTATATATCTAATATTTATACATTGTATTTATTGATATCACAATATTAATATTTGTTTGATTCCTTCTACTTATCTTGAAGTAAAAAATAAAATTCAGATTCCATTCAATTGAATTTGGTACTCCATTAAACCATACCACACTTATAATGTTTATCCTATAAATATGGTATGAATAAAAATATTACATGATATTTTTTATGTGTACTCGATTCATAACGTGATAGACTAAGAATCAAATATCTTTTTTAATTTAGATATTTTTTGGGGTCCGATGAAATATACAATGGTGATGTTTTCCCATTTTGATTATGGTATGGTAAATGGTTGTAACATACTATTACATTTCTATCTCTGATACTTGTCTTTCTTATATTCCAATCACAATGATCAAATCTTTTAATATCATTATTTATGACATCCCCAAAGAAATATTCTATTTAAACTCTTTACAATTTTTTAATTCTAGGATAAAAAGTAATAAAGAATAATTTTCTTTCTCTAATATCTCATTATTAAAATCATGAATGGATAAAACATTTAAACAATATATGATCCTCATCATTCCATCATAAACATGGTTTAATATAGGATCATTTGTTACATTCTCTTACATACCATTATTGTTCATATACACCTCTTTAATCAATGCATTGATAGGTAGTTGAAATCTTGTTTTAGAAATACAATATTTTTTACATTCTAATATAATTATAAGATACATTATTTTCAAATAAATAAAAATTTTATATATTTTTATATTCATAATAGATATTTTTGAATTTTTTTGAATGAAATAATTAAAACCCCATGATCACTATACTAGAGTTGTAATTTATTCAGAAATCATAATCATTAATCATATATAACTACATTTTTTGGAAAATATTTAATTATTTGTAAAATAATATTAAATTTATATTTTTTTATCACAATATATGTTGATCAATTATATATAAATAAAACTTGTCCATAATATTAATGAGAAAAGTATCAAATATAACTCCATATCATGAGTTAGCCAATAATTCTCATGAACCTTCAATTTTCATGAGGTGGAAGGTATCACCATATCGTTTAGTAAGAGAACACATCACAATACATTTATTGATGCACTTTTAAGATAAAAATACCTTATCCGCAATAGGGCAATGTATCTAATGGATCACTAACTAATTGTATGTTCAATTTCATGAATTTTTCATAACATTCATCAAATGAATAATCTTGGAACTTTTTTGAGCATACATTTCTAGTAGATTAGATAGTTATGAAAAATTATCCCAAAACCTTATATAATATCAATAATAACGAAGAAAATTTCAATTATCATTCACATTACTTTTTCTTGGATAGTGTTAAAATATTTTGTTCGTTGATATATTTATAGATATAATCACTAATGAGATTATATAACCAACAAATTAAATTTCATGCATCCAACATTCACACTTGATAAATTAGACAATAAATAAACCATTCCTCTTGGTCATGTTCACAATCCCTAGTTAATCCTCATGCTCTTCCATTCTCTTATAATAGATATAGATATCATCTATAAATAAAACTATAAATTGTCCAAGGTTATTTATATAGACTATATTCATTAAGTCATTAAAGATATAAGGGGAAATACTTAGGAAAATGGAATCAATATACATTTATAGTGTCTATTTGTTGAATATAATGATATATTGTAAATATATACCTCCTAGAACCTAAATTTCTGATATTTTGATTGAATATCAATTAATAAAAATTATTGTGATCCAAGGTTTTGAGGAAAAAAATCATCAATATAGGGTTTTTAATAGTTTTTCTTAATTGTGACCTTCGTTAGTTACCATTAAACAATAAAGACTAAAAAAATCATTCATTATTTTTAACAAAAAGAATATGTGCTTACCAAGGTGACACATGTGGCAGAATGAATACCTTATAAATTTTACCATGGAACCTTTTCTATACTTTCTTAAAAACGAATTTTTCCATTATATATGTATTATTTTAAAATTTTTTACACTAGTTATGAATTCTATAAGCGTAATATTGACATAGTTAATCAAAATAACAAAATATTGATCTCTAGGAAAGAGATCAGCAATATCCCTTAGAATATGTATATCATCGATGATTCTTTTTCAACAACCAGAAAACATAAACACTAAATTTATAATGTTATCATAACCCGTAAAATGTATTTGAAATAAATGTAAATATTGTATTTTTCAGAATATTGATTGATGGTGATTGGTTCTCTTAGAGTATCAGATATGAAATCCCTTAGATGGGAATTGATGTTTGATTTATGTAGAGATGTGAAATCCATGTCTAAGACAACAAAGAAATTACCATTGGGAGAATATAATGATTTTTAAGAATTGAATTCAAAAACATTCAACCATAAAAGAATCATTGTCTTGGTATGTGATCATCCTAAATTTAGGGATTATACTACATGTAAGATCTTGAGTTACATGATTAAGTAAATATATTTTTTTTGTGTAACCTATTGTTTAAGAAATATTAATGGATAAGACTCTAATTTCAGGCCATCAAAATGGTTAATTTATTCTGGAATGAAGAGTTTAAAGAGATTAATATAGGATGCAAGAGAATTACATGATGTCTAATTAGAACACATAGTCTACAATAATTACAAGATTTGTATTGGACTGTATATGCCAACTCATGACGTATAATGAGAATTAGTAGAATGGAAATAACAACTTTATAATAATTTTATCTATTTTATACACAATGTAAATGGCCTTAGTATGTTTTTAATGTTTGAGTTAGGGCCTCTTATTTTTGAAAAATTCCGATCCCTTCTCATCTCTATTGAACAAGAGCCTCCTTGAAACCAAAACCTAGTCTTTGGTGACATTTCATGATCCATACTCTAATTCTTTTACTTTTACCCTCATTAGATGCATCTAAATTATTTCATTATTCCTCATGCTCATTTATATGTTTCTATTCCCCCTAAATTATTTATTTTGGGGAAATATATGGTTATTATTTTTT
The DNA here is from genome assembly GCA_963277665.1 of Viscum album. Taxonomy (NCBI): domain Eukaryota; kingdom Viridiplantae; phylum Streptophyta; class Magnoliopsida; order Santalales; family Viscaceae; genus Viscum; species Viscum album. The sequence goes on from OY728159.1 coordinate 2,014,804,558, forward strand.
CCATCCATTTTCGTCCAATTCATGCAGAGTTAGGAGAAGATAAAAGATGAGTGTTCTTACATGGTTTATAGAAAGAGGTATATTCCATTTACATTAATGTGTATTTTTTATAACATTTTTTTTGTTCATTATAATGGACTTTTGGGTGCTAATCCTAAATTAATTTTATGAATTTTTAAAAACAATCTAACACTTGTTATGATTCCCAAATAGTTCCATTTGGTTGTTTGAGGTTTCCATGCTAAACCCTAATCTCCTTTGCGACGTGTGTATATATTACCTATGTTTGAAAACCTCATTGAGTTCTTGTGAGATCACTATCACCGATGAATCCTTGATGAATATTAATTGTAAATAATGATAGGTTTTATTTCTCATTTCCATATGATTACACTTTATTAAAATGGTTAAATTGTCCAAAATAAACAAGTTGAAATAGTGGGATGAACTCATGCTTTTATATAATCATTAAATTAGTTAAGAAATGAGTAATTAATGGGATATGATAATGAATTCAAGGGAAATTTCTACTCCATAGATTTTTATTCTATGATTTTGATGGTCATTTCTACTCCATGGATTTTAATTACTTCGATTTACATGGAAATTTCAACTACATGGATCCTATATAGATGTTAAGTTAGAAGAATTTTCAAATCATGGTTTCGACCATATAAGCCTAACATTTCATTACATTATATAATTCTTTGATGATTCCATGGCCTTAAAAACTAGGATTAACACCAGGGTGTATGACACTCCAATACATGGTTTATGTAGTAGTTGATGTTTTTTCCTAATGTATATAAAACCATAGTATAGTTGATTGATTAAAGTATCTAAAATTGATAATATTTTCCATATTTATTCAATTATATTATAGTTATATACTAAAAATATCATCTTCATACATAGATAGGTGGGAAATATTATATAAATAGTTTGTGGTGTCCTATTGAGTTTTATCTGACAACCTATTTGAGAGACTATTTGATATGATGAATACATCATGGTTTCAATTAAGGAGAAATTTAAGCACCCATTTTACAATACATGATAGATTGAATATAAGAGAAGGGAATCACATCACTAAAATATGGCTCGCGATGCTATCAAGAGATACTATTTTTCTCATTATGAAATTTTGATATATTTATTTTACTGTATGTATATATCAATGTATTTTATTACATTTTATAGTAACATTACATGTTCATCATGTTGTATGTGACACTGATTTTTGATTGACTATTGTTACATTCCTATGAATATTTTTGTTTATCGATGATTTACATTAGGTGTCCACTTATTTATTCAAATGTCACTCCCCTTTGTTACTGTATGATTATGAGTACATAATATCTCCATTGTACCACTTTATACACTCACTACTAATCATCATCTTATGGTGTATGGAGACAGACCATTGAGGCCATGTGACCCACTAGCTTTTGGAACTATTTTGTGTCTCTCAGTACAAGATGATGAAAAGTGGAATTAGATAAATTTAATTTCTTTTTTTATGCATTATGAATATTTCACAAGAGTTTAGAAATAAATCCACAATTTTTTTTCTTATCCATTGGGTTGTGGAAAACCAATGTACAGAAAAAATCTAAATTTACTAGAATGAGTAACATATTCTCTAAATTTTATCTATTGGAGTATATTTTATTCAACTATTATGTGATGAACATGATATGGGATTATGTTATTACTATGGTTGAGGAATTTATGTTAATCCTTATCAAGATGTAGAAAGGAAGTGTATATAATGTATGATTTAATGAATCATAAAGGATTCACATGACATGTACATGTCATTCCATATATAATAAATTTCTAGATAGCATTAAATTTCTTATATGTGACATGTGTTCTAAAATTACTACTGATCATTTTTTCTATAGGATTTTGAGAAAAATAATTGGTACATAGAGTCCACGTCATAACATAAATCGTTATTTCGAGAATAGGATATAACAAACACCCACAGTAATAAATTATTCCATATTCAGTCATGGTCCATTGCAAACATAGAAAAAAAATGTTTTATAGTTGGGATTAAATGGATTATATACATATATTTATAATTTCTAGTGACCCTTATAATTTAAAATTTGTGGTAAATGGGCATAATTGTTTTAAAAAAAATTGTAATATAAATATGAATTTGAAATAATAATGAAATATTGGAATGAAAATGTGAGAATTAAATTTATTTTAAAATTAATATTAATAGTCTATATACTGGGAGACATACTTTGAAACATAGATCTTAACTAAGAACATATATTAGTATTTTACAATATCCAATGTCCCTAGTGTTCTTACAAATCATTTATACATTTCTTCTAATGCATTTTGATGTTGTAGATAGTTGTATATTTTTTTTGTAAGAAGGCTTGTACATGTATCATGTTCATATCTATGATCTTATTGTTGTCGAATATTGGAGTAAGGTGTGATTTTGGAATTTTTTGTGATATGAAACTATGATAAAATCCAATCCTGCACTAGTAAGGTGGTGATGACCATGTTCAGGATGTGGTGGTCCATATACCACTAATAGAACCAAAAAAATGAAACATGTTGAACTACCTATTTTTTCCTAATATGGATAATGATGTCATCTTCTAAGAGGGTTTCCTGTGCTTTATGTAAACCATTAATAGATCAGGATATCCTTCGTTGTTTATGGAAATGTTAATACATGTGTTCTAGTTTCATCATACACCCATGTTTTAAGGGGATGAATACCGATAGTCTACTGATCTATGACTTGAGTCCTTTTTACCAATTTTCAAAAACAGTGAGACTCCTCTATATATGAGATTAAATATTGAGGTGTATATACCTAAACGATCATGAAATATTTGGTGGGATATCATGAACTAGATTTAAAGTATTTGAGAGATGTTTTGGAGAAATTTCAAATTCAATATTTTTGATTAATTAATTCTTGTTACTTTAAAAGATAAATGGATCTATGGTATTATATGGATGGAGAAGGACAAAATAACTATTATAAATGGTTATTTTGACTTTATAGATATTCAGTGTAATTGAACTTTTTATCATTCTAATGATTCACTAAGAGGGTCATCATTATAAGAAGATATCATTAATGACATAAGCTCTCTGGTAAATGTGTTTTGGTTGACTAATATTATATAAATTCAATATCAGGCTCTTATTAATGAACATAACATGATAGAAACATGGGTCCTAGAGCTGCATGGTGCATCTTCTGAACTCATTGGTTTAGTTCCAGTAGGTAGGAAGAGTCTTTTTACACATCATATGATGGGAATAAAATCTGGAGTTTGAGTTAATGATGATTTTTCTTCCTTTATAAGTGTGGGTGGATGATTCACATGTGAATATAGTGTGAAAATAGTAAATTTTTGAGCATGTGGTTTGATGGTCCATATTCATTAGTTCTTCATGACATTCCCTCTAATAGCCAGTGGGATAGGGTATACATGTACACGACATTCATGAAAGCAGTTAGTGACCTATAATTACGTTGGGAGCTTGAGTGTGTCCAGTTGGATTAGAAAACGTGTTGTTCATCGAAGTGGTAGCTAGACTCAATAAATAAATAAAATTCATAGAAAACATAAATATATTTGTCAGAATATATCCTAGGTCCAGTGTTCAATTCATATATTGAAATTACAGTTGATACATGAGGAGAAGACAGTTAAGCCATATACCTTAATAGGTACTATTCTTATACCCATTATGTATGTATCTTCTATTTTTGATATATGTTATTCTCTTTCATTTATTTGTATACCTATTGTATAGATACCTGAGATTTATTGTCTGTTTTTTAGTGGCATTAGGAATTATGATACTTCATTGGGGATACAATCAGAAAGTGTACCCAAGTGTAGAGAGTTTCCCCTTAAGGTATAGGATGCCAATTCATATGGGACCAATTCTTCATTGAGATGATGAAATTTTATTTCATTATATGGGTAGGTTTTTTTATCCCATTCATGTGTTTGTTTATAGGTATCATTGTAGTGTTTCCTTCATATCACCCACAAGTATGGTTTGTATTCACAAGGGTAAAAGGGATGTCCTAGTGAGTTGATCTAGAGAAGAACATCATGGGTTGGGTTTGAAGATAGCCCATAATTATATATTATACCTAGTTTTTTTTGGAATAATATATGATTACATCCATTTATTGTTGGATCCTTTTAGTGAAGTTAAACTAGATGACATTTCTAGACTACCTCCATAGAGAAGTCGAGTTTTCCATAAAGCTAGTGTTTGGAATTGTACTGCTATCCATTCCTCCTTAAATGATGGATTCTACTAAGTTGAAGTAGATCAATAGGTATATATATTTCATAAATTAAATGGCATTTATGTCACACAATATTTTTCCATGGGGTTTAATGGTTCATTTCAAAATCAAGGTGGATGAACCACCCAGGATGCGTGTGGAGTACGGAAATTGAACTAGTTGACTGTTGGGAACTTGTTTCCTATCTCACTAATATATGATCTCTTTGAACAAATCTAATGAGAATAGGTTTGTTCAATGATTTATATGATATGAAGATGTCACAATGTTTGTTTTGGACGAGTAGGCCTACCTTATACTTCTTTTTTAGCATGTATGGTCTATATGAGTAATTGTGTATATCATTATATCTTAACAACATTATGAAATTTTTCATGTAATTGATGAAATGGGTTATCCATCCTTATAAGGATACATTTTTTTGTGGTATTATGGGAGGATATCATAGTGCATTATCACACTCTACATGAGCATGGAATTCTTACTAGGTTTACATTCAATATACAGAGGTAGAATAATTTATATACTAAGATCACAAATTTACACCTTTAGATGGATAATATTCACTTATTATGTTATATTATCTCAAAGAAAGGTGTATTAGATTAACTAGAGATTGAGAGAGTGATATATTACCTAGTGGATCCCATTAAAATCTGTCATATATATATTTTATTGGGAATTTATGGATAATAATGTATCTTCACACATAACATCCCATGCAAAGAAACACTAATTGAAGGCTTGACCATGAAGGGTGAAAATTTTCGTGATTAGATAACAACAAGATAACCCTTCAGGATTATAAAGATAGAATCTATTTTGTGAATGTCTTGATTCTTCCAATGTTGGGAAGAAGATTTAAAATTTATTTTGATGAATCATTAATTAAGATAATAGTATTTCTATTGCAGGGTTAGTGAGCCATGGTTTATAGTTATTTTTTGTTGTGTCCACACAATAGAAACATCCTTACAAATGATCATGAGTTTTCTATAATTTTACATGCCTTATGATTGTGGGGGAATTATTTACATGGAGAGTGTATTTTCGTATATATGTACTTAAAGATCCCCATAAACATAATTACGTAGTGTGACATAAATTTTTGCAAACTTTGGTGGGAAGAGTACTTAATATTTTTTACTTTGAGATTTCATATATGCTTAGAATGGGAAATGATGTGGATGATTCACCAAGAAAGATAAATCATATACAACCTTCTTAGGAGTATAGAAGTGAGAAGCCTCTTATTTTCATACTCTCATAGATTAAACTAGTGGTGCAGGATAGTCATTGGAAGGCATTACTCTCATCTATGGTACTAAGATTTACTCTTCTAAATATGGTGAGGATGAGACAACTATCATGTTTAGAGGGCCTATTATTATGAGACTATTTATAATATAGGAACATGTATCATAGATAGACTATTGGTGAGGATGAATTTCTATTCACATCTAATCACATTTGGGTTCTAGTAGATATACGTAAAGAGTTGTTTTGGAAATTTTCATGTCTTGTCTTGGGAATTACATTATAATGAAAAAAATATGTATCATGTTTTTTATATCCATTATTAGTGTCCTTGTTTTATATGAGAGGCAAATGGTTCCTTCATAAGGTGTTTCTTCTTTCAATAGGTGTTGGAATAACATGATTGACTAGATGAAGTTTTAATGCAATTACCTATTTTCAAGTAGAAATGGGATGTTGTTGCAATGGATTTTATGACTAATATTCTATGTTCACCTCGAGGTAGTGATCTTATATTGGTTTGTGTGGATATAATCATGATGGATTTCTTATTACTACATATTAGGTAGACTTCCTCAATAGATGAGGTCATGAGACGTTCTGACTAAGATATTTTTTTCCTTCATGGGGTTCCACATACCATTTTATCAGATAGGAATTTGGGTTTTAAATCTCAATTTCTGATAGGCATGTCAAGGGAATTGGGTACACAAGACAATATGATCCCAACATAACAACCTAAGAACAATCATCAGTCAGAGTTCTCTATATCATTTTTACAGTATATTAACAGAGAATTAATTCATAATTTTTTGAATCATGGGATATTCATATACCCTAGTGGAATTCACCAACAAAAATAGTTATCAAGAGACATTACAAGTTAAAGCAGAAATGAAATTTTATGGTATCCTATGAAGATCATCTCTTTAGTGGTTAAAGGGAAGGGAGGCATTGTTTCTTGAAATGAATTTTATGTAGGAGACATATATGAATGACTATTCAACATGAAAGGTGATGGATAAAACATATTCTATTAAAATATCCTCCACCAATCACTATCAATGATATCTAGAGTTCATGTTTTGGGATTATGTATTTTACATGACTCACTGTGGTTGGGGAATAGACTGATTCATAGATATGGTATCCTTTCACTGTTATATGTCATGCCATTCAGTATTGTTGATATTGTCTGGCAAGTGGAATGTTTGTTAAATTTACCTTACACGTACAGAGCCACACACAATTTCAACCATTTATGTCTATTACACCATTTTCACTTAAAACCATCTTGTATTCATAATCTTAATGAGGGGGAGTTGCATGTTTACACATCCTTTGAGGATATTCTTATGCATATCATTGGCTAGATCATAGAGGTTGTCCATCAATGGTTAGTTCCTCTACTATGGGTTATATTGAAGAAAAACCTTTTATAGGATGGGACTTTAGAGTTGGAGGATGTTTTATATTCCTAGTGGATGTAGTTATTCGCAGAAGATTCTTGATAATATTTTGAATTTAATAAAGGGATAAATTTCTTCAAGGGGTGGGATTGTTTTTTATGAGTTTTTTCATTGAGGTATTAATATTTTTTTTGCTAAACTCGTATTTATGTTCACTTTTGGATTAGACCCTAACGTCACGATCATGGGCTAGTTGGGTTGTTTTAGAATGGTTTGAGTATGGGGATAAATGAAGGATTTAAGACATTTATGTGATGTTTAGTTATAATACACAATGTTTAATCAAAATATGACATGTATTGGCCTAGGAAGGCTAATTCATGATGTTTAATGAGATTTACCTATATGGGATATCAGATGCATTACACAGTGTGTAATTAATTTACAATTCGTGTTAATACACATGGAATTCTCCTAATCTAAATGTAAGATCATCATATTTTTTAAATATTGGATCTTTTCCTATATTCTATCACATGATATAGCTCACCATGATTCCAAATTGATGTATTTGGTTTCATTCAGAAAACCATACTTTGATTAATCCACTGTTGGTCTTATTGGATGTGTGTGGGTGTGTTCTGTTTTCCCCTTACACATTTATCTAGTTCTCTTCTCTTATACGGTGTTATTATGGTACAAAATAACATTCCTTCTTTCCAATATATTCTTTAGATATTTTATTTTCATCAAATTTTGGTTGAATTTAGAGATAATACTATATGATTTTTTTACCATGGTTATATGGTTGTTGGTGTATACCAATTCCCACTAACTCTATTTGTCTTATACCATGATTACATTGTGCCAAATGCTGGAAATTCCAGAATTTATATTAAATTAAATGAAATCAATATTTTAATTTTCATATCATTGTTAGTTTTCCCAAATAATGTCACATTATGGTTGGAGGTTTCCAATATGAACCAAGAACACCTTTGAGTTGTGTTTATGTATCTACCCCCTGATTTACCACCATCATGGTTGTGTGTGAGATCACCATCTTAGTGGGATATTTAATGAATATTAATGGGATATTGGATATATTTTAGGCCTCATTTACATGCAATAGCATTTTATTAAGTGTGTTAAATATTGTAAATGGAGTACACGGAATAAGGAGAATCGACTCATAGATTATTTTATGATTATGAAAGGTGTTATGAATTGATTATAGAATAGATTATGATAATGATTTTAGGGAAATTTCTTCTCCATTGATTCATATTACATTAATTCCATAGAAATTTCTACTCCATGTATTCTAATTAATTTGGATTTAATGGGAATTTATACTCTACGGACTCTATTTACATTGGATTCCTTCAAAATTTCAATCCATTTGATATAGCCATTCAATCCGGACACTTGATTACATGAAATTGGCCATTGAGGATGACTTGGTTTTAATACCTTAGTTCTAGACAATAATGTATAACATCAGACTATTCGACATAGGTCTTGATATTATTTTATCATTATTTATTGATATCCTGATTATGGGTAATTTATTACATATGTTAAACTGGGAAGTGCTAATCTAGCTTATTGATTTATGTTACATTAATTTATAGAACCGTAGTTCTACTTATGTGTACAAAATGGAATTTATAGAGACACCATTAATAGTGGCCTACAGAGTGATATTCCACACCCCATGTATGCCACTATTGATAATTCATACATTCTTCAAAGATGCAGTTAGGAATGGGGGTGTGGGGTCTCATAATGATGCTTAATTGATTATGCAGATGGGAATTGGAGCACATGACATGGATATGGCTCATGATTCTCTCAGTAGATTATTCTATTGTACATTTTTGTATTTTCATTCATGAATATTATTTTATTTCTATTTCCAAGTATTATTTTCTATTTTTATTGATATATGAAATGTTTATCATATTTTATGTGACATCGCTTTTGGATTGATTATTATTACTTTCATCTATATTTTATCTTCATTCTTTGATATATGTTATATTGTTTACTTATTTATTAACATTTATAAATATTGTAATACATTCCTATGATGAGGGTATATTCTCCCCATTGTACTACTTTTAACCCTCACTGATAATCTTTAGCCTCTAGAATCAGGGGAGTCAATCTTGAGGCGATGCGACTCATTTGTTAAGGGCACTATTTAGTGGCTCTCAGATTAGGATATTACACAAAAAACTAAACATATAATCAATGTGGTTTGTAGTATGATTCCATTTTAAAATTCTTCACAGATAAATGAGATGGTAGAACCTAATTAAATTAATACATTACAACTTCTAGTGTGGATGGTATTTCTACATTTTATAACATCCATATCACAGCCCTCGTATGAAATAGTAATCATTTTATATTTCCATTGTCCTTTTTGGTTAATTGGGTTTTAATATCAATCATCTTAATTAACATTTGGATTTAATTAATAGCTATCAAAATTACTAATTTCCTTTAATATGATACAATGGAGTGCTCACTGTGCATTCTCAATATATTTCTTCTTTTCCATGACAATAGTTAAAATATTTCCATCACAAAATAATTTGATAACCGGATAATATTCCTTTACACAATGAATATATTGACCAATATTTTTAAGACAATTACATCCTTCATTCCATCAATCATCAATCATAAATAAATATAATCTTCATTTATTCTTTCTTTTAAGGGTTCTATTTGAATTTCATTAATGATTTCATACCCATAGCATGATATTGATGGGAATATCCAATCTCTAATATTTATTTGATTACACAAAATTTAATTTTTTCTTATTTTTTTACATACATTATGTATAAATCACTCATAATAAATTTTTATTATGAACGGATGATTCTAACAACCACACATTGAGGTTTGATTATGATATAATAATCCTAACTCTCAATTAATGTAATATTTATCTCATTGGTACCACAAATATAATCCTTTTTATCTCATCTCATTTATTGTCCATTTTCTTATGAAGAATATTTGGAATTTACATATTTAATTGTAAGAAATTAAAATATTCCCACACCACAATTTAAATTTTGTTACACTTACTCATATTCTTGATAATATTCACCAATTGAACTTCTTATCTAGCCAAACTATAAGGGGAAAATAAATTTTTCATATTCTAATCGCCGAATAATAAAAAATATTTTTATAATGGTATAGGTAAATTTCTCAAAAACTAGTGTATCTGCATAACAACTAAATAATGTTGTCATTTTACTCATGATTGACTCACCAAAACTCTATTCTCTAATTTTTCTCATTTGGATTTATAGCCTGATTCTGATATTCATAATGATGTGTAAGAATATAAATAATAATTTTGAATCCATATCCCATATCATTTGGTTTCTATAGAGGAAAATGAATTCATTATGTGAATCGGTGATCATTAACAATGTTCCACCATGTTTCATAAAATTAGAAAACCACAAAGCATATTTTATGAAATAAAATTCATAATGGGTAACTACCGAATAATGAATACTCAATTAATGGTGGTTTAAATTACGACACCTTATTTTAAATATATAAAGGTATATTTATACATGAATAAACAACCATATTAAATATTAATATCATTCATGATAGTTCATGATGTGTCATAAATTTTCAAAAAAGTTTTTCCCTATGGACTGTCAAACTGAGAGAGCTATAAGGACCATTATTGAGAACCAGATGATGATTGATTCAAGGAATAAAACAACCTTTTCAAATTTATGTCCCCCATGAACTAAATTTTTTGATCAATATTTATTTTTATAATCTATATATAGATTAAATTTATTAAAAACCAATTGATGTATTCATCCATTAAATTATAGGCTATTTAATGATAATTGGGCTTTTCCTAATGTTATGCATTTTTGTTTTATCATTCTATTTTTCAATTATTAATTAAATATTTAATGATACCACCTAAAAACAACATCACTTTACACACACATATATCACATATTAATATATTCATATTTACTAAATAAAATAACTAAACATACTAGAATTGTATAGGTATATTTCATATAGAATCATAGATACATTAACAACTTGTTGATAATTGAATTAGGTTCTCTCTCACTATGTTTATAAATTTAACCCTTATAACATATAAAATATATAATACCATTATTCATAACCTAGGAAATTTAATAATAGTAATGGAAGAGCACAAATTCAAAGTATGGGTAAACATGGAATATATCAATGATCAAAAATTTATAACATGATATTAAGTGTATGAGAATATAAAAATACTATTTGAAAACCATACCATACAAATCAATGATCATAATTTTGATTCATATAATAATTTTTTGTAGTTCATAATACTTGAATCAAAAAAGGAATCAATGAACATGATCCTGGGTAACATAACATTATCATAAAAAGTACAATTTTTGAATAACTATAATCATTGAAAATAATTTATTTTGAAAACAAGGATCTTTTCGCATTATATTATATTGAATTTTGTTAAAGCACCATAACATAATAGTGTTCAAGGATCACTCCAAAGACTATAATAGTGGCCATTATTTCATACTATACTAGGTTCACTCCCCTCTAAAGTCTTATTTATCTCATCAGATATCAAAATTTACCAAATACATTTTAGGGATATATAGGTCTCAACCATCACAAAATTAAAATTATACATATTCAAGCATAAATATAATAATGTATTCCTTATATAATAACATATAAAATGAAATGGATTTCATAATCATTTCATAATATCATTTAATTTGGAAAATTTATTTGATTTATAATCATTTAATAAATTCATTATAGAATAATACTTCCATGTGGATAGAGTTTCTCAAAAATCATATGATCAAAATCATAAAAAATACAGAGATTTAATAAAGATAGTATAATTATATCATATCTATAATAAATCATGTGTAACATAAAACTATGTTATCTTTGATAGATAATGATTATAAAGGATCACATGGAACATTTCATGTTCAAAATTCAATCCCCACATTGAGATTACATATTTAAATAAAAAAATTAAAGTATTAATTAAAATATTTTCACTAAAAATTACGGTGAAAAAATGAAGATAAATAATTTATTAATTGAGTAGTCATGATTGTGTGTATTTCTATTCATGTAGATCATTAAAAAAAAATATTTCAATAAAATTTTGGTTTGAATTAAGAAGTAAAACATTTCATTAGAAGAAAAGATGATTACAATTATAACATTTTTTAAGTATTTAAAAATGGGATAAATGCCTTTAATCATTCACTCTGGTATAATAAAATTGTATTTTGATGTTTTTTAGAAAACATGGATGTTGTTGATTTAGTTCATAAACAAAGGAATACAAAAATAAAAAATTATGCAAGTTTAAATCATAGTATATTATGTTATGTGCATTTTTTTATGTGCTAGATCATAATATTTCATCATTGGAAACATAATTATGATAAATCCTAATAATAAATTATATTTTTACAAAAATAATTTAACACATTATTATCTTTTGAATCATAATCCCAATGAAAAAAGAATCCTAATATAGATACATAAATTCCAAAATATTATATAATGAATAAAAAAATATTTTTATGTTTATTATTTAAACCAAACAATATAAACATGTTGTGATTATTGATTGCATCCCACAAAAATAAAATTTAGATCAAAATACCTTACCTCCTGTATCAAATTCCATTATACATGTTCAAAACTAAGGAATAATAAATATAGTTTTTTTATAAATCTATTATATAAAATTAATAATATATATCATATCATATATTAGTAACTTATAAAATTTTACAAATCTCATATTAATAATTCATTGATAAAATCACTATTATAGGTGATAATTGTTACATTTTTTCAAACATGTTTTGGTTTTGTAATTTTGGTCCATCTAAAATGATTATTTTTCCATAATATAAATTATGCTAATGATAATTTAAATATAAAATATATATCTATTATATACATAAATAGAGTCATTCATAAAATATAAGGATAGAATAATCAACTACAATTTTCTTAGAGATTGAATGTCATATGTTCACATGAACATTATTTTGTTTTTCCTGATGGAAAGAAAAAAAGAAAGCAATATGATAATATAAATTTCAAAAAAAATATATCATAGATATCATATATATTCTTTAACTATATAATGATAACCATGCATCTAAATATAAAATAAAAAATGTATTAAATTTCTTCATAGAAGAGGTAGTCAAAAAATATGAACGAGTGATGTTTTTATATTTGAATGGATTTGAATGTAAGAAGATAAATTTGATGTCATAATTTTATAATAATAATTATTTGACAAATATCATATAAATATGATAAATTCAACCTTATATTTGGTCAATTGAGGCAGTTATAGAACATTAACTTCATTAGTTTGTATTGTAGTAGTTCATCATACACACAATCTACAATTTCAAATCCTATTTAATGGAAAAAGATATGGATATTTGATATGATAATAAAATAATAAAATATAAAAATATCAAATGTAATGATTTTATTATATCATAATAGTTTAAAATAATTTCATTTAGTATTAATAATAAATAAAATAGAAACACATGTTTAAATACTATACCTCTTTCTCAGTCAACCCTTTTTTATAAACACCTTAGGACTTCCTAGGAGTATTTCGTAATTAATAAATGTACACTATATTTGGTAGAGGTATTGATTACTGGGTCTTATTGGGAGATGGATGCTCCAAAAAGATATTTTTATTTGAAGAGTGGAGGAATTGGGAAGCACATTCATAACTAGAGTGGGGATCCTATTGGAAATTAAAATAAAACATACCATAAGAATCACAAATGGTAATGTCATTCCAAAAAAACTAAATAATAGTGTCATTATATTTTATGATTAAGATGTATAAGGTGGAAATATGTTCTTAAAATTTGATTTATACATGTTTTTTGGAAAACATTCTTTTATATTTTGGGTTTACCCTTTGGTAAATCCATTTAAACTATAATTATAGTAATTATTTTTTAAATCCATTACCTTTTAATTATTACCACCAAATATAAATTTTTATTATTAATATGCATTACAGAATAGTGGTAAATGAGGGTTCCCAAAGCATTGATTCCACTACGTGCTGAAAGAGATCACAAATATATTAATCATATCAATATGATTAATTTTTTTAAACTCTATATAATTAGGAGTTAGGTGTACTGACTTGACTGTCTAGATCGTCATTAATATGACCATCAATATGGGAATCCATTATGTCTATTTTCTGTATGAATTCTTCTCAGATGATTTTTCATTTGTTAAAGCCTCAAGTTAGGATTTCGTCCTGTTTTTCTAACCATGCATCTTAATACTCATTAGTGTCAACATGAAACCTACATTCATATATTCTTTCCATAACATATTTTATGCACTGACCCAGACAACATATTCAAGTATTTAATCCTTATAGTGGAGTATGAGCTTCAAACACTCCCTTTATTTTTCATCAACTATTCATATTTTGTCATGTTGTGCATCACATTCCCCATTTTAAGGGTTTGCATTACTTGTTTCCACCCTTATTATACAACCTAGTTTGGATCGGTTTAGGCTACTGTTAATAATCTTTACATCCCTTTAGGGTTTTCCCATTGACCACAATATATTTTTATAAGTCTCAATTTCCATTTTTCCCGTTATTCCTTCTAATTTTGTGAAAACTTTTAACTTGATTTTTTTTTCTAACTATCCACTGTGAATTGTCAATAACTATCATAAACTAATTCACCGTCTTCTTTAGCGATTGTTGGATTATTAACATCCAAAACATCAAAATGGTTTCCCAGCTCATCTAGTGGGCCTTATTTGAGAGGTCACTACCTTCTCAAATAATTAACCATTCCTATATTATCCTCAATGGTATTTATCTTCCCAATAATAATATACTTCAGGCTGTGTCAGGTTTTTTAAAGAGATTGTTTGGGTCTAAGGGACCTAATACAGTGACCACATCTGTCCTCCCTTTTCCTAGATGTTATTATATAGAAACTAATAAGGAATCCTCATAAAATGTATTTCTAGATGGATCAGCCTCCACACTATTTCCAATGTCCCCACGAGCAATTAAGGAATTATCCTTCTCAACTAGAGGAGCACTGAGTGAGATTTCTTTGTTAATACTAATGAATGAAGGTTGTCCCGGGATCTTGCCCTCATATGCACCAGGAACATGTTGTTTAGTAAGTACAACCAGGTCCTCTATCAACAAATTAATCACACATCCACCTTTGGATTTTTACTCATCCTTCTAGCATCGCAATGAGTAGATGACTACCGATTGTCTATGAAATCAAAATTAGTTAAAATTATTACGTAATATTAATTACTATGATCTAAAATATTGTAACCATATCAAAAAATTATATTCATATGATTTTTATTGATTAATTTAAAATTAAACTCACACCCATGACCAAAAACTACCTATCAAAGAAAAACTATTTTTATGTGATAATGTTTTTTTATAAATAATCAAATAGAAAATAATTATAATAATAGAAATTTGGATAATAATAATAAATTTTGAAAAAAAATAATTTTATACCTATTTAAAAAAATGTACCATGGGAATGTTTTAAAACAAAATAAATTATTCAAAAAAAATTATTATCAAATATTTATAAAAAAAATATTCTTCTCAAAAAATTATAAACAAAAACTCTAAGATATTTTTTTCATGATTCATTAAAAAATGTATATTAAATTTTAAAAATAAATTTTTTAATATTTGTAGAATTTAATTTTATTATTTTGTAAAAAATAATAAAAACATTTTAGAGGAAAATTTATTTTTGAAACATATAAATACCTTTATATTGAATATATTTTCTTTATAAAAAATCAATTATTTTCAAATTTGGGTTAGACCAATTCATACCAAAATATATTTTGGGTATGTTATATTGTATATTTTTCAATTATTATATTATTATAATACTATTTTTCAAACAAAAAATTCCACGGGTGTAATGACAAATATAAAAAAAATATTTGAGAAAAAATATTTATAAAATTTTATGGTGTTAATGGGTATGAAAATAAGGTGGTTAGATTAATTATAGAGATGTAGAGTACATACCTTATATCATAACCAATGAATTTATGGTCTTTTACAAGCTCATATATGTGAGATAGACTTATGTTTGATCTTATTTCATGACTTCTTTTTTAATTTTCCTCTAAACATACAAATGAAAAAGGTATGTACATGGTTCCTGCATTAGTTTTTTAAAATTACCACTAAAGACGTCTTTTATTATTTCATTACTTTGGAATTCCATATTTTCCTAAAATATAACCCTTTTGATTGTGATCTTTTGTTAAGGACTCTTTGGTAATGTCTTTCCTGGTTATACTCACATCCAGAGAGGAATATTTATATTTGTGAATACGTTATTATCATGGATATAGGGAAGGGGAAAAGACCAAAAGATAAGGAGCTATTGAGATGAACCATGTGCTTTTGAGATAGTACCATGATAGAATCCAGAGTATTGATATAGTTTCAATATTTATATTCATGTTGTATCAATTACACTACATTACTTGAAACATTGAGGGAACTTGGTTTTTACTTACATGACATGAGATAAATTCCATGTAATGATATAAAAAAATTTATTAATATTTTTTATATGTTATTCTAGTTTGCTACTATATACATTTTATGGAACTGATGTAGAGGCCATAATTCTTATACAAAGATATTACATCATTATAGATTAATATTCATTTCAATACACAAAAAAATGCCTAAATATATCAAAGGTCTAGTTCATATGAGGAGATGGAATCATAAAAAACATTTATAAATATGAGATACATCATATCCCACTGTATTCAACATAACTAGATCCCTTCATTCACATATCATCCATAATATTGTTCGTCCTATGTTTTGGAAAGGAAACATAATTTATGGGTGATCTCAAAATCTTAGTAATGGAATGCTATGGAGATATAAACATATAATTATTATAAGCGTATCAAAACATGATAATAACATTTGAAACCCATAACATACACATTTTACATCAAAAAATTCAGTAATAGAATAAATTTCTATTGTACATAAGTTATTAATCATAATTTAATCTATGTACAAGATCTTTGAGAACATTACATTGGAATAAGGAATATGTCCTTGGAATAAAAAATAATTGTATGATATCATTTCCATATATTTTTAAGGTTCATTTATAACACTATCATAGTGGTATGGGTTCACTCCCATAACCATCATAGTAGTAAGGGTCCCCAACAAATACTATATTAGAAGAATGAGTCCCTTAATGATTTTTTTCACACCTAGATACGATCCTAGTTATGTCATGTGGTTACAATATTCACCATGAGTATTGGGTGAGGATATCTGTCTCACATATCACATAATGAAAATCATACACATATCTTCCAATTTATTATAACACAATCATCATTATAGAACCCATAAAAATATATGGGTTTCATATTAATATTATCTTTTCATCATAGTATAAACGATGAAAAAAAGAAGTGGTTTTCATAATAATTTTTTAATTTTGAATACAAAAAATTATAGAAGGAATAAGAATATAAATATTATATTATATACATTGTAAATTATATGTATTTTAATGGGTTTCAACTGAGGTGGAAAATTATTATTAAAGAAAATTCACTTGAATAATTTTTTAGGAGAATGTCTATCGTTTGAAAACAACATTTTTTAAAATTAAAAAATAATAAAATATTGTGGAAATAAATTTCAATGTAAATTACCTTGAAAAATAAAAATGTATAGTTCAATGAAAATATTGTTCATGATAATGGGAAATTTTAATCTTGTCAAACAAGTCAAAATGAATATTCAGTATATATTTTCAGTAAGACCCAAATAGCCTTTTTTTTAAAAAAATATAATTATTATTTATAATAATCATTTAAAATTTAAAAATTATCTAAAAAATCTACTAATAAATTGTTATTTGAAATATAAAAACATTTTTGAATACATTTTATAAAAATTAGTTTTGGATGAACATAGGTTTTCTACCAAAGAGTGTAATAAAAATGCTTTTTCATAAAATCATTCTTAAAAACGGTTGAGTTCATAACTAGATAAAAATTAATTAGAAACAATTTTTCTCATTAAATGATCATATAAGAATACAATACATGTGTTTCATGAATAATATAGCTTCTTATATCATCAGCGGATGTATCATCATGAGAAATCCTGAAAAAAATGAGATTTTAACACAACACCCAGTACACCTTGGTAATATTGAATTATTAAAACTATAAAATAACATAAACAAATTTTAAATTGAATATCATGAGAGTTAAAAAAATATGTGATATTTTATGGGAAATTGGCTCTTTATAAACAACATAATGTAAAATATGTCCATTACATAACATATGTCTCAAAGAAGATGAATTGAGACAAAAATCATGTACCACATGTCTAAACATACTTCTTTCATGTCAAAATATATTATATTATAAATATTTTTTATATTATAAATATATTTATACCCATATTTATATATATCTTATTGTATTTTGTATTGTTATTACTTTTTATTTACTCTTTATTATCAGTTCAATGTTATGGCCACGTTTTAGGCAATATCTATATTGTATTTTTTGTAAATATTTATTTTATATTTACTTTTAATATTATAAAGATCATGGTTAAATAATATAAAAAAGATAAAATATATATTCATATAAAATAAATAATGTATTTATGTATTAATAATTACAGAAAAAGTTAAATAATGTGAACTAAATAAACAATTCATTGATATGGTATGTCTTATATATGCATGAACAGTATTTCAATTTTCATGGAAAATTGAAAAATAATGTTAAAAATATATATTACAAGTATAGAATCAAAATTTTATCATATATATCATTTAAATTTATTAAATTAGTCATTAATACATGTATTGTGAATCACATGTGAAACTGGATCACATCACTTCGGGATGTAGTAGATTGTCATACACATGATAAACCTTATCATATACCCAAAAAAATGGAATAGAAGATGTTATACGTGATATAATAATTCTAGAAGTAGCTTAGAATCATAAATATCATATAATTATTTTAAATTAATCATTATATACAATTGTAAAATGATGTTATATAAATTGAACTACAGCGATTCGTGATGTGGTAGTCTGATGTACACATGATCGATGGTTTCATTTACCATTTGATAGAATAGGTGATGGATATATGTTATATAATTAACATAATAACATATAATAGTATATAATATAATGGTGATTAGTTTTTGAAATCTCTATAAATAATTGATGGTGTTGATATTAAATGAAAAAAAGAAGAAGAATTGTGATGAAAAAAACCTTTATTTAGAATCACCTCCTTCAAATATTTTAGTATGGACCCTAGTGTTTTTATTTTAGGTGGAAAACAAATTCTAGAAAAAATGGATAATTATGTAAGTTATGTATTTCATGTGGTTCAATTAGAACTATATAGATAATGATGTGTAAATATATGGCGGTTTTTTGGAGTCCATTTTTATCTGGGGGAACAAAATCGACATGGAAACTACATGGAGAATTCCATAGACAATAAAAAATAGTAACTTAATTCAACCAAATATATTATAAATGAATAAATATTTTCACAATGGATGTATAATGTTAACATAATGCTATAATAAGAGCATTTGACTAATTTTATAGTCATTTAAACACTTCCGTTCTAGTTTATCCCCTAGTAATCCCATTTTTACCATAATAACAATAAATAATATTTATTACATTCACTATTAATTACTGTAAGAAATTATGATAACCTAATAATATAATATAAATTATTAAAATTCAAAATATATATTCTATTTTATCAAATTACACTAAAAAAGTATCAAATTTTGATTTAATTTTAATCTCAAAGTAGTGACGAAAAAACAATTTTCCAATGAGAAATCATTCAAAATATTTAAAATTTATTGGATAAAAAAATAAATAAGAATTTCTCAAAAATGAATTAAATTTTAAAAATATAAATAGAATTTTAAAAATCTTAATTTTATGTTCATTTTCATGTAAATAGAGACATATGAATTCTTTAACTAAAAAGGCATTCTTAATAACAATTATATTTTTATCATCGAAAAAATAACCTTTTTAAAAAAATGCAAACATTTATACATAATATAATTTTGATATGTTGATATCAAAAATGATGTTTAATTTATCAAATAAATTTTCTAAATATTTAATTAAATAGTTTATTTATTCTTTTAAATAATAATTTTTTGTTAAACTATTATTTTTAAATAATATGAAGACATTATTAAAAATTAACTATATTTTATTCAATATAATTCCATTGTATAAATACATTATAACTAATTAATAAAATTTAGTTATTACTATTCATTTTAATAAGATTACTGTAATTATAATAATTATTGGTTTTAAATAATAATATTAGTGGTTTCACATTATTTGTTAAAACCTGATATTCCATTTAATGAAATATAAACTAAGCGTTCTGTGAAATGAAAGCATTTATAGAAATTTAATTTATTCAAAAAATAAAAATAAAATTATACTCATGTTACATTTTAAAACTCGTAAAAAGAATTTCTCCCTCAAAATTATATAACTTTAATACAAATAGACTAGGATACACGTACCATATCATTCCCTACAGTTCTCACTTAGCCTCCTTAAATAGGGATTTTACTCAAAAAATTGATCATGTGATTCATCATATATCATATAAAATACTATATTTTCTATATAATATAAACCAATTATTCCTCATAAAAAATATCTTTCTCTATCTATAAAAAATCTCATATTAGTACATGTGAATTTCAAGTTATGTAATTTTTAATGATTGATAAATGGAACAAACCGTGATCATGAGAGAGGATTTGTAGAATCTCCCCTTGATAGGATACCACCACTCTACGATGAACAATATCATAGGAAATAATATACCTAGATCTTTTTTTTCATTATTTCTAAATACCATATCCAAATTCAATGGAGAAATTATTAGAAACATCTTATCACAAAAATCAACTTCTAAATAATTTCTATGATTGTCGACATATCTTTTTTTCATATACGAGCATCCACGATGTTCTGCTGAATAGATGTAACCTTCTCTACAGTTCACTCATATGTCTCATATCCAAATATCATTATTTATATGACTACATTAAATATTTTTTGTGTTTTACACTTCATTCAATAGAAGGATTATTTATGTGAAAATTGAATCCTCGTGTGAAAATTATTATATTAAGAAAAATAAACTAGAACAAGTTGTTGATACCAACCACTATTGAAATTCAATTAACTTGATTTCTTAAAATCCTATAGGGTTTTAGTTATTCAACCAAATGTACTATATACTTGAGAATGATATAGATATCTAAAATTCAACTCTATGTTAAGAGCTAGGCGAAGACAATGACATAACATCTAGGTAATACAAAGATCCTAAGTAGATGAAATTCAATGTATAAATGCACAAAACTCTACATATTTCATAATATATATAGAGAATTAATTACCTAAAGAGAATTCTTCTATGATTGTGATTTTTTTTATAAATTTAGATTTACTACTACCCATAATACATTATTACCTTTATACAACATGGAGAGTCCAATGAAAAAATATGTTGAAATTTTTTAATATTTCTATTCTGGTATGGGTAATTGATATAAAATACACTTTTAATTTTGACTCTCATCATTAAATTTCTAACATATCATGAACTAGGATACACAATAATTAATATCTCTCTTCATTCCATCTATCTAGTATCACCAATTATAATATATATACCTCTTAATTCTTTAAGGATAAATATAGAATTATATATTATGAGATTCCTTTAACAACACCCATTAAAATCTAGTAAGCATATAACATATAATCATATGTGGAACTGTTTCATTATATCTTGATCAATTCTAAACTTAGGAACATTTCTATAATTCTATTATATCATTACATCTAATTTTTATGACACTTTAATCATTGCATGGAATTATGGTTTAGTATTCAATTGAAAGGTGTAATATTTCTACCATTCCATCATTATTTCTTTATTAACCCATTTTAAATTAAAATAAATTAATATTCAATAATATCCATAATTTATATTCTACTAAGAACATTTTGACTCAATAAATCCTCCAGGTAGTTCACTTAACTATGGCGGTAATTGATTGAGTAGTCATAAAATTTATTCATCTCTAACAATCATCTCTAGAAAATATTCAACTAATTCATTGAGAAAATATCGATTAAATTTTTTTATCTGTATAAATGTCAATCATGTATAAATATATATAGTTCCACAATATCTTAAATAAAACAAAATACCATAGCTCTCCCCAAATCATGATCTTGGTAAATTTTAACAAGAACCATTTTTTTATAGAGTTATATGTTATAACCATTACACTCTATATAAGAAGACATCATATTCCCTTAATGGATTCATCAATATTTATAATAGATCGTTATGAAATGTAGTTTAATGTAAGTATATGATCACTGACTAAACATATATTTAGAATCATTAAATTTTTTCCAAACACAACTTCCAAGAGAATCATGGCTCCATTATGAGATAGGATGTCAAATTTATTGAGTAGTACTATGAATTTCTAAATAAACCATTGACAACAACCATCCAAATCTGGAAAAATATAGATCTTAATCATCATGGTCTTTTTGGGCCAATATTAAATAGCATCCATTGTTGATGGAACTACAAATATACCCTCAATTAAGACTATATAACCCACAAATGAGACCTTTTGTATCTAAAATTCACACCTTATAAGTTTTTCACATAAATTATCTTTATATAAAGTCTTTAGAAGAATTATCATGTCATCTTAATTCCCTTCCTTCATCTTTTAATATATATGAATATCTTCTATAAATGATTCCACAAATTGATTATTGTAATATCGAGAGAGACGATTCATTAAATACAAAAAAATATTATCGGAATTAGTAATTCCAATTTTCAGAAAAATATACTCATAGAGGCCATACCATGTATAGAATGTCTTCCTGGGCATATCCTCTTTCATCAACATCAATTGAAGATAATTAGTGTAATTTTAATTTATTTAAAAGTATTTATCTCTGTATAGTTTATCAAATATGTCATCATTATGGGGTATATGATACATTTCTTTGATCATGATCAGTTTTAGCTATGAATAATCAATAAATAGTCACATAGATGCATATTTCTTTTTAAATAATAGAAATGGTACATCACAAGGTATCAAACATGGCCGAATGAAACCCATATCAATGTTCTCATGATGTTTTTTTATATTCATTAATCCCCAAAGTGACCATTCTGTTCTGATTCTTCGAAATAAGTGTTTCACCCAGTTAGGTTATTTTGAGAAATGAACATTATGATTCTATATAATGATACGAAACTATTAAAAAATGTAATATATAATCAACCAAAAAATAAAAAAATAATCATTGTTGATTTTCTCTATGACTATCGAAGATAATCACCACTCTTGAGTAGGAATATGATCCAACATAATTGATTTGATTTCTATCATATGTTCATATTTATCATTAAAAAGATAAATTATCATACACTGGTTTGGAATATCAAATGTTACATCACATACTCAAAACATAATGTTCTATTTATAGAGAGAAATCAAATTATTTCCCATGATGACAATGAATTCAAAAATTGTAATAATAAAAAGATTTACAAGAAACATATTCTCAAAAACATCAACCAGAGATGAATCATGTACCTGAGATGAGATAATTATACCATTAGGGATGTTCTATTTAAAATATATATCTAATAAATTGTGTGGAATCATTATACAAATAAATAATTATTCAAATAAAAAATAATCATTATATATATATATTTAAGTAAAACTTAGCAATTATTGAGTTTATGGTGTGTCTACCTTTCACCAAATCATTATTACACCCCTCTTTAAAAAAAATTATCAGATTAGATTCACCCATGAAACTTGACATAAGAGGTTATTGATTCTAATAATTATTATTAACCTACTGATTGTTTCATAGGTTATCATTGTTCATATACTCATTATGTTAGAAACACTAGAGTGTGGGTGGTCTATTCTTTGGATCACTATTTCTATTTCAATAATTGTAAAATAAATGACCATCACCATGAGAATCATTTTCACAAAGAAATTCATTCCCACATAGAAAAATTTTTTTGTCCCGTTTAATTAAATTTACTAAATTTTCCCCTATACACTCTAAGAATGAAGGAAATATCATCATCTTCACTCTATGGGTTTTCTAGTTTTTGTTGAGATCTACATTTATTTTCTTATCAACACCATGATATTAGTGGGTAAACCTGACCCACATTTCCACCATTAGATCACATATAACTTTTTCATCAATTTTACTAAAGTCAGTTATAGAAAAATATCCTTAAATAAAATCATTCAATCCACCGAATAATCAATCAACATTACATTTATGATGGATGAAAATTACAAAAGTATACAACAAATGCCTTGTAAATTTGGCAACAAAGGAACCAAGAAATTTATAATCATAATTATTTAGTTCATTGAAATTATTATCCATTTTTTATTATATAAATGAATAAATTAATTATTTAAAAATAATATCTTATCTCATACCATATAATGGATTAAATTTAACAATGTTCCCTTGTATTCTTTATGGGACTCTACTACTGAACTGATTTTCTATACAATGGATAGAAAACCAAAATGAATTTTTCATGTTTTTAACATAGGATAGTGGAAAATATTATTTCAGTTGTTTATATGAATTTATCATAAACTAATAGATCAAAGGATGCGTTGATGGAAGTTGAAAGATACCTCATGATAGAATTGATATAACATTGTCTTTCCTTATCAAATTTTGATGTTATGCTTGATTCATAGATTTAAGAAGTTATATTATCATAGATATGATATTTTTATTTCTAGATCCAATTTAATTTTGATTATCTGGAGTAAAATCACTTCGTTTTTCATCATACAAAGTAATAACATAATTCCATTATGTTCCATACATTTACAAAAAATAAAATATTTCTATATATGAAATAATAATGATAGTGGGGAACCATATAATTAGAGAAATTTCCTTGTAATATGAAAAAATAATAAACTATTATTTTTAATCTATAAAATCATAGTATTATCCTAATTTATTCATAGTCATATCCAATTTAAATCAGTTATGATGGTTAGTAATGTTTTTTTAATTCTTGAATGATATCCCTCTAGGATTGTCAAGCCTTATCTCATGAAGGGCCTATTTTAATGCACCAGTTGAAAATTAGTAATAGCTCAAGGATCCCATTTATTATCTATTACACATACGTTTCCCTATTCCAGAGAAACTTAGTAATGACACGAACATTGTGAATAATAATTGTTTCATGAAAATGTATGTTATTTATACTCAAAATGACTATATCCCTTCATTAATGAAGTGAGTATATTTGAATTGAGACAATTGGGATTCAACTATTATATTACTATTGGAAACAATACTATAAACATTAATAATATGGATTATAAATTGAAATTATAATGGATCTTTTTCTATAATGAATATTTGATGGCCTCATCTGGTAGACTCAATCCATACAAAGCCCATTTGTTAGAGCCTGGGATGGAGGTGGTGTCATTGGTCTTCAATCTAGAACACGCAAAAGATGATCTTCAATACATTATGCATGAATGGAATCACTTATGAGAGATGTTCATGTTGATAGAGATCACCACTCGGTCAATGTTGTCTGATCGACCCAAAGATTCTATCACCATTTCACACCATACTCGTAGGTCTTATATGGGGATTACAACGCGTTATGTAATGAGGCCTTAGTTACTTTGTGTAATACCTTGGTATAAATAATATTTTAACATCCTTATTCTTATTTTTGGAATATTTTTTCATAAAAGAGTATATGATAAATTAATACAATGTTGATAAATTGATTTTAGAAGTAAAAAGTGTACCTTTTATATATTTTTCATTCATAGAGATTTATTTTTGTAAAATAAACAACATTTTTTCATTTTTTGTTTCAAAATTAACCAACTATTATTCATTCGCTATATCCTAAAAAGTAAAAATATGAATAATATATTTTATGAATAGTTTTATTTTGATGAATAGTAATAAATTTCAATGTTATTAAATAACTTTTCTGTGAAATGGTTTTAAAAAATATAACATACATTGTTGTAATAAATGTGAAAAATGTTGTCTAATAACATCAAAATATTTTTTGGTGATATGTATCATTACCTTTTGGAATAGTAATTATATGTTTATTATTGGTAATTTTACTAATGGAATAGTAACATCACCTAAGGAGGTATGAATATGTTTTAGCCATCTTATGTGTTAATGTGATATAATTATATCATAATATAAGTAAATAAATGTTTTAGAAATTATTAGTCATGTATTGATATATTATTAATTTAATTTAGTTTTTAATTAAATTATGTTTTATAAAATGGAGTTCACATTTAGATTCTACATGTTGAAAAATGGTTATTGAGATTTTTTGGGATTTTTGGGAAATAGTTAAACTTTCAATAAATAATAAAAATATAGTTTTGAGTTTTCAATAAGTTTAATGAAATCATTAATAATGTAATAATTATATAAAAATGATGGTCAAATTCTTTAGAATTAAATATTTTATGAGGTTTCCCAAGTGTCCAATACCATGGTTAACCCTATGGTTTTGAAAACATCACTAATGAGGTGTCCCTTGAAATTTAATAATACAATCCATCAGTTTTGTTATAAATACCAACACATTTTTTCATTAAATTTATTCCAAATTCAACCTCACTAAATCACTGGTCTTTTTAACTCCCATGGATTCCCTCCAAGGTTCCCTTGAGCCCGCCAAGGTCCCATAATTTGAGTATTTAAGTTACTCATCAATGTTACAGAATCTTTCACCATCCACTATTAGTCAAGACAACATTTATGTTATATATTTTGAATTTACATTTTATTATCATGGTTTATCTTATTATATATCTTTATTTCTGTCCATTTTATTACCAAATTATGAGATACCCTTTAAACTCTCACCAACGGATTTTCGGAATTTTTATACAACGCCGTTAGTTGGCCAAATTTTCTTAAGGGAATTCGCAATATCTTATTTTATTCATTTAGATATGATTTTATGTGGAACGTCTTGATAATATCCATACCATGTTGTTATCTAAAATTTTATACATTCCATATAATTTAATATGTCTCTCTAATGAATGGTTGAACTCTGTCCCCCTATCTTTTTATGGTATTATAAAACCTTGTTGCATAACTGTTATGGTGCATAATTTACATCTAAAAACCTCTCTCTGTTTTTCCTCAATAAATTATATTATTTTTATTATTTGAATTAAAAACCAATTTCATTTCTAGGTGTATTAATCAAAACATAAAAATGATATATTTTGTTTTGGAATTGATATACATAAAACCCTCATTCCTATTCTGTGGATTATAAATGATATAATGATCATGTTTTTAATCAATTTTTAGAACGTCATTGTTTTATATAAACAGATTTGATTATTTTACATTTCGTTATTTATAAAATGATAAATTGTGATCTATGTTTATCACATGAAAATGATGACTAATTAATGGGGAAACCTGATAGTGCTAAAATGCATTGGGTAATTGAATTAATCTCAAGATATGTTAAGTTTTATGATGCCTTAGCGAATAAACTTATAAAATTTTATGACACATTGGGGATGCACAATGGTGATATGCATATGAATGTCTTAATTAACAGTTTGAGAAATATTTTCATGTAATGTATCTTGTTATTAATATTATAATATGATAATTTTTTAATCCTTTAAGATATTCTCCTTGTTTGTATTGATATCTATCAAGTTCACATGTATTGTTTTGATTTGTTTTTCTTACGTGACCTTCTTCTAAAAAATTCCATTGATGTATGTCCCCAGGATATGAGATACATAAATTCTACTTAGGATTATCTTTTCAAAAATCCATTCGAGATGATTGAAAAAAATGTTTTATGATTTCATGTATTGGGTACTTTTTTTTCAAAACACCAAACTTTTCAGATCCTCAGTTTGTAATGTAATGAAAAGTTATATAATATAAAGGGGGGATAACGTAGTTTGTATATCAGGGTAGTTAAGTTATTTGTACAAATCAGGAAATAAATATTATGAAAGAACCCTATAGAAATGTTTAAATATAAAGAAAACGTCATGTTATTTTTGTAAAATATTAATTAAGTGGATTTTAAAAAAATAAATCATTGTCTGGAAACAAACAAGGGGATGTGGCTCTAGAATATATGTATGTAGGGGTAAAAAATAAAAATACCCCTTTGATATAGACATTAATGGGAAATGGTGAATGATAATGGGACTTGTTGTGCTCCTAGTTTAACAGTCTCGTGGGATATGTTTGGTTAATCACATTTTTTTATGAAACATTATGCATGATTTATAGAGAAATTGAATTGTGTTTACAGAATATTGTGATTAGGAATTATGTTTTAAGACTTAAAAATACATTAAAGATAAAATATTCATAAAAAATATGTTTCTCATTAAATATTTATTCATTTATAAAATAGTATGAAATATGAGAAACCTTGAAAATGGTGAGTACAATGGACCATGTGCTGATGGACCTCCGATGGAATCTAGATTGGAAATTATCATGAGAATGATGTACCCACTGACTCATGTTATGTGAAATAACTTGAATGAAGATAAAAGACCAATGTCACCGCGATGGGAACTACTTTATGTTTATTACATTATGTGTCAACAACCACCAATGTTCAATGGATCTACTGAACAATTGATTACTGAAAAGTGGATTAGCAGTATAAAAAATATCGTTTATGTTCCCTACTGTTCAGAACACAAGAAGGTCACCGTAGATGTTTACCACATAGAGGTAGAAGTTGATCAGTGTTGGGAGTTGATGAAAAACATATGTCAAAGAGTAGAGGTTGAAGCTATGTAGTGGGAAGATTTCATATATATATTCTTCAATAAGAAAATCCTTCATTTGATGAGAAAAGAATGGAGAGGGAGTTTCTTGAGCTGAAGCACCATGAGAATGAACCAATTAGAATCTATGAGATAAACATAAGAAGACTTTATTGTTACGCCCCATTCATTTTCAATGATCATAATCGGATGGTGGATAGATTTTTTGGTAAACTAAGATCCTATCTGTGGAATAATATAAAAAACCGAGACTATGATAGGTATGAGGAGAACGTGCAGAGTGCTATGAAAGTCAAACTCAAGTATGGTGAGACACAATGGTCTCATAAATCCAATGATAAGAATATATCAATGGGACCATGTTTAGGGAGGGGCATTTATTAGAGAAGAAGTGGAAATAGAGTGCAATGTCGCATGTGTAATAAATGTGGGAATATGCATTTGTTGAACTACCTTCTCGGGAGTAGGAAGATAATCAAGTGTGAAATATATGTCCATATCACATGGAATTAATTAATTGTGGTGAATCCTCAACATCCCAATAGTAAATAAAATAATAATGATGGTGCATTCCCTACATAAAGTCTAATTTTATAAGTGTGGATAGCTTGAGACATTTTCTAATCAGTGTCCAAATCTGAGGGTAGTGGAGGGGAATAACCAGCAGCCTCAACAAAGGACAATGGAGAAGGGTCATCCTTTTGCTATCACAATAATAGTTGTTGATGATCCAATTTTTTGTAGGCAATTACACCTTTTGTTCTCTCAAAGATAGAATGTAATTTTTTTGATTTTATTTCTACACATTCTATTATTTCTTCAATGTTTGTATGGAATTTATAATCAACCCCTAAATTTTTAAATGTATAATTATCAGTTAGTACTCCTAGTTGGATTATCCAAGCATCAACAATATTTCAAAACTAATGTATTTATATAGTGAGAAAAATATTATCAAAAATATTGGAGTCATTCACATGTCAGAATTCAAAAATATACTTTGGATGGACTGGTTCTTAAATTATAATCCTAAGATCGATTGTAGAAGAAAGGAAGTATTTGTAGACATGAATTGGAAACCTACAGGTATCTTCCAAGGAGAGATATACCAACTTGATCATTTTTGTGAATAACCTACAATATCATTATTTATAGAGTTAATAGGTGTATAAAAATAAAGAAAATTATAGTATAATGATATAAAATCTCCTTATCATCTTGGAATAAATTGACATATTTCCTAAAGAGGTAACCCGAATCTCCCCAGAAAGGATGTTAGGGTAATCTATTGAACTCATAACTAGATCTCATCTGTCATTAAATACCCCATGTTGGATAGAAAATTTGGAGAAGCTGGAATTAATGAAAAAACTCTAATATATTTTGGAGAAGGGGTTTATCCAAATGAGTGTGTCTCCTTGGGGATCATGTGTTTTATTTATGAAGGATAATTATGGATGAATGAGGCTATGAATTTATTATAGAGAACTTAATGGTATCATTGTGAAGAACAAATATCTCCTTCCAAAAATTGATGATTTATTTGACCAACATCATGGGGCTCAATTACCCTCTAATATTGATATTGGATATGGTTTTCATAAATTGATGGTGAGGAAATAAGATATTACAAAACTGACTTTCGATCAAGATATGTGCATTATGAGTTTGTGGACATTTCGTAAGTCATGAATTATTCTCCCTCTATTTTTATTGATATGATGAATATAGTTTTTAAGGAAAACCGTGAAAGCATTGTGGAAGATTTTATTTATTATATTCAGATATATTCTTAAATTCTCAAGTAGCATGAGGATCATTTAATGGTTATTTTCTAAACTCTATGTAAGGATAGTATTTTTGGAATGTTTAGAAAATGTAAATTTTTTGTTACAAAAATTTTCTTACTTGGGGAGCACTATTACTAATAATGAAATCACAGTTGACCCTATAAGGACAAGGGTTGTATAAGATTGTCCTCAACCTACAAGTGTAACTAATATTTGTAGATTCCATGCATTAGCATAATATTATAAGAGGTTTTTGAAAAACATAACACTAATTTCTAATCCACAATCCATGTTAACTTAAATAGGTGTAAAATTCATATGGACAATGGAGTTAGTGGAATGATTTCAATATTTGAAGAATATATTGGTCACTTCACCCATTCTAACTCTTCTCTTAAGTAGAGAATAATTAGTTCTTTTTTGTGATGAATATATATAAGGACTTGGGTGACTTCTTATAAAAAATGTCTAGGTGATTTCTTATGTATCATGACAGATAAAGACTCATAAGCAGAACTATCCTACCCATGACCTTGATATGGTTGTGGTTTTTTTTCCTATGAAGATATGGGGGAATTATTTTTATGGGGAGAAATGTGATATATACACAAACAATCAATGTTTGAAGTATATATTCACAGAAAAACAATTGAACATGAGATAAAGGATATGGATGGAACATCCAAACACAATGATTGTTCAATTTATTATCATCCTAGAAGGGAAAACAATGTCTTTGATGGATTAAGTAAGAATGACCTAGTTGTTTAGTCCTTGATGAAGATTCAAAGTGATCCTTTGATTACTGCCCTTGTAATTGTATACATGATAATTGAATGGGAAGGGACATCATCATCCCTAACCCAAATATTTTCTCCTATTTCATTAGTAGAGAAGATCTAGAATGCTCAGAAAGGCTATCATTTGTTATAGATGAAGTTTGAGTCTGTGAAGGATGGAATGTTTTATGAGTTAAATATTGATCAAGAAGGTGTAATAAAATATCATAGAAGACTTTGTGTTCAATTTTTTCCAGAAATAAACAACGAGCTGATTGATGAAGCTCATAGATCTTCTTTCTCAATACATCATAGAAGCACGAAAATTTATAGGGACTGTCATGATCATTTTTGGTGGGATAATATGAAAAGGGTGATTGCAGACTACACTACATAGTGTGTGGTATGTTATATAGTGATGGTAAATGGAAAATGTCTTAAATGGGTGTTAAATCTACTACCCTTACATGCATGGAAGTTGAATAATATCACCATGGACTTTGTCACTAGACTATTAAAAACTTCCAAAATAAACAATGTGATATGGCTTATAGTGGACCATCTCACCAAGACTACCCATTTTATCCCTATTTAAGAATATTTCTCTCTTAATCAACATTCTAGGATTTTTGTGAATGAATTGTTAAGGCTACATAGAGTTCCATATTCTTTAATATCTAATCATGATCCAAGTTTCGCATCATAATTCTAGAGAATTATTCAATATGCATTGAGTACCGAATTGAATTTTAGTATGTCCTATCACCCCCAACTAATGGACAATATGAAAGTACTATTTAAACACTCAAGAAAACGTTGAGAACATGTATAATAGAATTTAATGGTTGATGGGATCGACATATCTCATTAGTATAGTTCATGTACAACAACAGATTTTACTCGAACAATCAAATGGGATCTTATTATGCCCTATATTGGATGCGATGTAGAAATCCTACCTATTGGTATGATGCTAGTGAAAGAAATATTCTTGGGCCTCATCATGTGAAAGGGAGAATATAAAAGGTTCTCTACATTCAACAACACATTAAGTCTCCTTAGATTTTAGAAAATGATATATGCTAACATCTGTCAAAGGTATGTAGAGTTTGATGTTGGTGACCAATTCATTCTTCGAATTTTACCTTGGAAGAGTGTCTTGAGGATTAGGAAGAAATGGAATCACAGACTTATGTAAATTGTCCCCTACAAAGTCCTTGATCGTGTAGGAGAAGTGGGCTATCAGCTTCCAATTTTTCCAAATATATCATAAGTTCATGATGTCTTTAACAGATCCCTTTTGAAGATGTACATACCTGACCCTTAACATGGACTAAATCTAGAGGTTGTACAATTGGAACATGACATCTCTTGCGAGTAGAAACTGTTAGATATCAAGGATAGTAGAGACAAGCTTCTACACAACTTGTCTAATATCCCTATTAAAGAGTTGTGGGGCATCCCCAAATATGAATAATCCATGTGGGAACCATATGAGTATTTGAGGCATAAGTACCCACACGTACTCTATTTTGAGCCTAAGAGTTGTAATTTCGGGGATGAGATTTCATTGGGGGGATAATGTAATGATCGAAGATTTCTTAATAATAATTATTTCTTAAAAATGTGTGTCTTGTACTCAACAAAACTATATCCCTTTATTAATGAAGAGATTATATTTGAAATGAGACTGTTGGATTTTGATTGTTATTTGACCATGGGATATTATATTGTTAACATTACAATTAGTGATTATAAATGGAAATAATAATGGTTATTATTTCAGAGACAAGAGTTGATTGCTCCATATAGTATAGTCTAGTCATACAAAGCACATTTATTGGTGCATGGTATCGAGGTGTCATCATTGGGATTCACTCAGGACCAAGCCCAAGAAAAACGTCAACATGTTATGCTTTATGGGAATCGATTATGGTAGAAGTTCATGTTGATAGAAATCACAACTCGGACAATGTTTTCTAAGCCACTATCAGATTCTATCACCATTGTGTACCTTACTCTTACGTCATATGCGGGTGTTATATGAGGTTATGTGACGAGTCCATAGTTACTTTGTGTAATTACGTAGCATAAATAATTGTTTTATTTCATCATTCTTGTTTTTGGAATTTATTTTCTTAATAATATATATGTTTAATTAGTAAAATGTTTAAAAATTGATTTTTGATGTAAAAAATGTACTTATTTGTGACTTTTCATACATAAAGAATTTTTATGTTAAAATAGACATCATTTTTGAATTTCAATTGTCGAAATTAACCTAAGATGAAATTTTAAGAGGTTTTCTAAGAATTTTTTTATTTGATGAATAGTATATTATGAAAAGTGTTGTTTTGATGAATAGTAAAAAAATAATTTTATATTAAATAACCATTTTTGTGAAATAATTCTCTAAAATAGGATATATAAGATTGTAATGTGGGTGAAAAAATTTGTTCAATAAGATGAAAATAATTTTTTATGAATTGTAGCATTACCCAGTGGAATATTAATTTTACCCTTAGGAATAATTATTTTAACTATTGAAATTTAACATCACCTAAGGAGGTATAAATTTGTTTTCATCATCTTATGTTCTAATGTGATATTATTATATTATTGTATATGTAAATAATTTTCGTAGAAATTATTAGTCTAGTATTAGTATTTTATTTATTTAATTTAATTTAAAATGAAATAATTTTTTTATAAAATGGTGTTCTCTATTGGATTCTAAACCTTCAAAAATGGTCAGGGTAAATTTTTTGGATTGTTATGAAATAGTTGAATTTCCGTGAATAGTAGAAATACAGTTTTGAGTTTTCAATAAATTTAATGATATCATTAGTGATGTAATAATGATATAATATTTCTATTATACTAATGTGGAAGAATATATGCTATGAGGATTTCCATGTGGATAATTCCATAGGTAAGCCCATTGGTTTACAAATACCACTAATGTTGTGTCCCTTGGAAATTAATAAAATATTCCCTTAATTTTTGAATAAATACCAAACCATTACCTCATTCAACTCCATACAAATTCCACATCAATGAATATCGTGTCTTTTTACCTCCCAATGAGTCCACCCAAGGTGTCCTAAATCCCCCTACGGTCCCAACATTCATGTGTTTTTAGTTACACTTTAATGTAAGGGAACCTTTCACCTTCCTCTTTTAGTCCAGAGATCTTCTATGTTATGTCTTTTGAATTTCCATTTTCTTGTGTTGTGTTATGTTTTTTATGTACTTATTAAATATAATATTATTTCCAAATGATGTAATTCCTTTTCCACTCTCATGAAAAGATTTTCAGATTTTTCAAACAATGTCATTAGGGTGACGAATTTTAGTAAGGGAATTTGCAACTTCCATTGTTTTATTTAAAATTCACTTTTATGTGGTATATAGAATAGAATGATACATATTATTACCCCCATGGTATTCTTTACTTATACTTTTTTATTACTCTCTTAAGAATTTGTGACCTCAATACCTTATCTTTTTAATGATTTATAAAACCATGTTGCATAGTTTTTACGCTGCATAATTTTCATCTCAAAACCCCTCTCTTTCTTTTCAAGAAATTCTCTTATTTTACTTATGTGAATACCAAACATATTTAATTACTAGGGGTATTAATAAAAAAAGGATATATTTGGTTATGTTATTATAATATAAAAATCCCTCGTTCCATTTTCAATGGGTTATGAATGATATATTAATCATGTTTGTAATCACTTTTTAAAACATCATGATTTTGATATGAATCCCATTTAATTATTTATCAATGGGTTATTTATGAATTTTTTTATTATTATATATGTGGATAAAATTAAAATAATTATATATTAAATGTGTTCTTTGATATCCCTCCAATGCGTTGGGAAAAATAATAAATCTCTAGAGATGAAAAGGTTTATAAAACCTTGGTGAATAACCGTGGTAATGTTTGTGAAGCCATGGTGGTGGAACATAGTGATATGATTATGAATATAAAAATTCAATGTTTTATTCAAATTTTCATGTTATGTTTTATGTTACTATTCTACTAAATATACTAAAGTTAATATTTTCCCATTTACACGTGCCCTCCGTTAGACAATCCACGCTTAAATTCTCCCTAATTAACGCATAATCCCTCTATATTCAGCAGCTACATACAGATTTGACGACTCCACCGCACTTCATCATTCCTCCGTCGAGAAAACCCTACCTTGGTTCACATTCCCTATTGGTCTACGATGTATCGTAATCAAAGAACATTGTCACGACCATCAGCTATTAGAGAATACATCTGCCATCTGCGACTCTCCTCGATGCATCCTTCCTTGGCCGACATAACCATAACTCTCTTCACGCTCTCTCATGGTCTATGATCACTCGAATTCATAGAAAGTGTCCATTCCTTTGGCTATCAACGAATATATCATCCATCTTACCCCCTCCCTACACCATCCTTCATCAATGGAAAATGACACTAGCTCACCACTTCCTCTCTCGCTTTTGATGCTCCTTTGCAATCACCTCTTATTATCTCATTGTCAATGATCCATTTAAATCAAACATCATCTTCAAGTCAATTTGATGAGGTTAGTTTATCTCACTATCAATGCTCCTTTGAAATCACCTCTTCTGATCCCATCCATCAGCAATCAGCAAACATAACACTTATGATAATATTGAGTCTTCAATGGATGTTACATATATTATGTAATTAGTTTTTTATTGTAATTATCATTTTTTCTTTTCCTCACATCAATGGAACTAATACATTTAAAATTTTTGTATACAAATAAGGACGAAAGTCCGGTAATTATATATATAACATTAACCATTTAAGATCAAATACATGTACTTATATTTCTATACTTCTTTTTTCAGTTTTCAAAATTTTATAGTTGTTTTCATTTAACCTTTGAATATTCTATGTTTTTGGTGAAATATAAACATGTCACCAGCAAGGATACTAGGATATCAACTATAATTTATTAGAGTAAAAAATATTAATATATCACAGTTAAATGAATTTCATGATAATGTCATAGTAAATCATCAATACCCATGAATTATTGATTTTCTAATAAGTAGTATCATATAATTTTTTTAAAAATATATTCTTTGTTAGTTATTTTATTTCAACAATATGTATTCCCATTCACTATTTGTATATTTTCTTCATTGTTATTCTGTTGTATTCATTGTATGTGTTTCCGGTTTATATAATTATGTGGTCATATATGTTACTATTTTGATAATATATTTTCTTAGTATGCCATCATATATTCTATTATATTGTACATTCGATTCCATCCTATGTTAATATGATGTATATAAGGTATTAATTATATTTGAGGTTGTTATGTTATATATGAGTTTCAATTCAATGTTTTAATATTGTATTCATTGGAAGCATGTTTTTTATGTATTTGATCGTATTATATTGTAATGATGTCAGTATTCTATATTGTATTCTTCAATGTGTTCTTGAAAATTCCATAGTTTTAATTAATTAATTGTACGGGGACAGTGGCATAGAGCAATCTGTTTGGAAACAAATATTCATGTGTCACCCCGCAGAAGGTATCCAGACCCATTAAGCAAAGATGCCCAGTTTGGGTAGGCCAAACCCATCCCATTTACACCCTTTTCACTCTCATTCCGTTAGGTTTTTTGTCTCCAACATAGGAGGGAGGGTGAGGCGTGAGAACTATGTTTTTGTCTCTACTATCATTCCCATGTAATTTTTTTTGAAACTCTTCTGAATTATTCTTCCACTTGTTGTTTTATTTTTAGAGGATGGTTTTAAATGCATGAATTTATCATAGTTTTGTTTTATTGGGAAGGTGCTAAAAGTATTAATGTCTAATAGTTTTAGTTTTATTGGGATACGGGGTTTCTGATGATAGTTTTAATGTATAGTTTTTGGTGTTTGATTTGATGTTGGGGAGGATAATTATGAATGGAAAACAAAATTTCCATAAATATACTCTATAGGAAATGATGGTAGAACTAGATGACTAATAATCGGCTGAATCTAGAAGCACTGACTGAGATGGAGGAATCAATGATTGTTGTGAAGTGAATTTTAATAAAATAAAAATAAAAAATTCAGGTATATTTATTATTTCATGGCTTTTATTTTCCCATTTCACACATCATGTATGAATTTCATTAAAAAGGTTAATCCATTTTATGTCTTCTTTTATATGGTTCCATTATACAAGATTTACCATTTTGTGATTACACATTTTTTTAGTCACTTTTTTTGTATGATGATTTTTCATGTATGATTATTATAAAAAAGAACACTAATTTAATTATTTCATGTTTGTTTTAAATTTTCTAGATATTGAAAAATTTTATTAGACATGTTTCTCTCCAGTAAATCTAAAATCCCATTTTAATAAATCTTATTATCTATTATTATTAAAGAGAGTAACAATTTTATGAATAGTGATGTTTGTTTCCATGTTTTCCATTTTCTGATTAAACAGATTTCGTTCCAGAAAAATTTTCATCATATTTTATGTTCTCAGGTTTTTTATTGCTATATAAGAATAGTATAATGTAAAGGAAACATTTTGGTTTTGGGCTGCAATTCATCATATATAGAATCAGTGAATCATTTTGGTTGTGGTAATTCGACCTAGCTTCACTTTCCATCATCCATTGATATTAACGATAATGGTCTAAATTCTTCAGTTTCTTTCACTATCATCACTTCGAATGCTTTGATATTTATTGTGAAACCCTCAATGCAATATGTGAATTATGTACCATTGTAAAGGGAACTCGTCAACCATTCTAAGCAAGAATACTATGTTTTTTTTATCTGACTAGTAGTAGAGTTTCTTCCATGTACTATATATTTTAACTGAGAAAGAAACATCACACAGTCTACTAGAGTAGAATAAGGATCCTTCATTAGAGATATGATAACAGAATTAATGGGTTTTCACCTAGAAGATGATTTTTTGAGAATAAATACAAACATTTATTGATCATATCATGTATAATTATATCTCATTTCCCTATTAGAAAGATATCATTGCAGTTTTAGGCCATATGACGTATATTTGGGTAAGGTTTCAGAGCAATTCCACCACCAGGTCTAGGTGGCGTATTCCAAACTTATGGTGCCATCTTCTGGGACCATATGATGATGTACATTATGAAATTAAATATTCAGATCATGGTTCATATTATTTGAGGTATGATCTTTCAATTTCCATGAATATTGATGACTCGATAAAAATGAATCCCTTGAAAGAGTATTATTCTGTAAACATGAATCATGGGGATGACATGAGTAGAAAAATATATATTCAAATACAAGAAACCGAACAAAGGAAACTGGAGAATATATTAATGAATATATTGAAATAAGGAAATGCCACTCACCTATATTTTCAGCAACATATATTGGCATTTTGTTCAATTTACCTGCAACATATATCTGAGCATCAATATATATCTGACTAAGGAAACTGGTGATGCTGGTGATGCTGCTACAGATATAGGTATATTGGTTATCTGATTACCAACAAATATATTTATTTTAATTATTGGTATATTAATTAATATATTACTTCTTTTTTTCAGGGAAATTGGTTATGTTTCTATTTTGAATATAGGACAAGACACTCACCTATATTGAAACAAGTAATTAATGTTGAAAACTACTGCTTTGACCTGCTGAAATTCCTCACAACCATGAATCAAAGGCAATTATCAACACAACATATTCCATTGTTCTCTCATGAAACTATACATGATTAATAATATATGTTCTATAAGAAAATTTTTATTTTAATTATGGTATCTCTAAAGACCCAGTAGTTTAGGGCCAACAAAAAAAGAATTTGGACGTCACATTTCTTTCAGGTGATATCTAGGTATCTCTTCTGAGGAATTTTTTTGCTCGTATGAAGATATGTTGTCAACATGATGTTTGGATGAATCAAAAGATAACATTTTAAAGGTCTGAAGAAGTACCAATCATGGATTACCTCCATTTTCCGAGTCTATTTCATTATGCATGTGGGTGTTTTTATGAGCATAAATGATTTTTCTATTTTAGTTACCAGTTTGCTAGTGGTTTAAAAGGCATATTGATGAAAGTGAGGACAACCAATTTTGCTTTTTGATGTATCAGTGGATCATTTTATTCTATTTTATTATAGTTATAATATTCTTTTGTATAATTCAATCATGCATTGGTTTATTGATTACTACTACCAATAAGATTTCACACATTTGAATATATCTAATTTATACTTTATTCTTGATGTATCATTTATTTAGGAGTGGCTCATTTTTTACTTGTCATATTTTTCATATGTGGTTAGATTCAGTGACATACTTCCATTGCTATGGTCATGAAGAACGAATTTCTTCTTATAGTAATATGGTAAGACATGCAAATCACTGCAAAAGTTTCTATCACAATAAATATTACTAGAATATAAAAATATGATATTTTATAGTCTAATAAGAACATGATAAATGATTTATATTCACTTGAAACATTCCAGTTATTAATATGTAGAAAACAAATTGTCCATAAAATATGTTTTCGTTCTTTGGTTTATTACTTTTTGGATAGGAACTGAGGTAGATGGGGTGTGATCTGTAACTGATCATGAACTATGTAAATAAATGTTGATTCATTATAATTTTATTTGATGTTTCTAGAGGAAGAGAAGTCTACACATGTTCCTATGCACACTGCGGTTTTGTAAACATAATGAAATTTCTAGTATGGGATTTGGGAAATCATATTACAGTCGGCATTGCTCATTATGTAACCTATAATATTAAAATTCTTAACTCATCTCCCCATGTATTGTATTTATATATTTTTTTAATCCATAATTATATATTTTTCTCTGTTCTCTATCTCCCTCATTCTATATTGTTTTAGATACATGATTAATAGTTTCAGTTTATTTTCATTTTTCCTGAACAACCCAATCATTCAATTTATTATTAATTTATTTATTTTAATATTTCTCATTTTTTATTATGACCATTATCTTATCGTTGATTTTTTATTCACTTTTTATTTTAGTTCCTGCATTATAGTTATTGGGATTGAAATTTAAAAAGAATTCGATTCTTCCTACTCAACATTTAATGATTCATATACTTTTACTCAATGTTTTCTTTATGTCAACTATTTGAATATTGTCTTCATATAATATGCACTTGTCTTATATTATTAGAAACTATTATTTTCTAATTAAAATTTATTCAACATTAATGTTTCTTATCATCTTTTATAAAAACTAATCTCTCATTAAAAAAACATAAATCGAATATGTCGTGCAATATAACGGGCGAAAACTATGAATATTATATTCTTATTTATGTTTACTTTTTGATAATTCCCATGTGATAATTAATATCCCTCAAGTTAACATGTAAACTTTTTCAAATTTTCTCTTTATTGGGGATTCTAATCACTATTTCCTTTGATTTATGTCCCCTAGTTTTCAAATGAATTAAATGTACATAAGATGAAATTTTCCAGAATTCCATCAATATTATAATTTTTTTATGTTTTTTCATGTATTTGGTACTTTTTTTCAATGACGATAATATTTTAAGATCCTATGTATGTAATTTAATGGAATTTTATGTAATAAGAAGGTGGGATACCATAAACATCCAAATTATTATCTTGGGAAGGATATTATTTTATTAAAACTGATCTCTATAAAATTTTCCAAAATTCTTTGAAAATTTCCAATATGATTACTCATATATCGAATTATCTCTAGAGATGTCACTAATTTCTTCTCATTATAGATTCTAATGATTAATTAAACCTACACTTTGATAACAACTATAATGACCCAAAATTCACATACCTAAATATTATACTATTTGGATAAAAATTACTTACCCTAAAAACACGTTTAAGGATCCTAATCAGCAATTTCCATTTGAAACATGAATACAATGAAAACTGTTGCGAACATGAGCTATGTCATCCCACGATATATTCTTTTTATCTTCAACCCTTCTTGGACTTATCATGAATTATAACATTCATCCTAACCTAGGGAAAGTTAAAATTTGTAAAGGGCGATCTGAGAATCTCAACAATGGAAAACTAGGGAGAAATCAAAATATGATGAGTATAAATTTATAAACATGTGATAATAACTTTTTGAAACCATTCCAAACATATCATATTTTATAAATTGGAGTCATATAATACTTTTTGTTTAGTTTAAAAGTCATAAATTGTAATGGAATCAAAGAACATGACCCATAAGAATAGGTCTTTATAATAAGACATAGATTTTTGGAATACACACAAGTATTGAAATTATTTCCATGGTAATTCAATGATTCATTCCAATACTATCATAGTGGAATGAGTTAAAATCCCATGTCATCTTAATAGTCAAGGTTCACTTCCAAAACAGTCCTTGTGGATAGTGTTTCTTATTAAACTGGGATAACTCACCCTTATAGTCATGGTTGTCTCATGATATATCAATCATTACCCAATACAGTTGGTGAAGATATAGGTACCACCCATAAAC
The DNA here is from genome assembly GCA_963277665.1 of Viscum album. Taxonomy (NCBI): domain Eukaryota; kingdom Viridiplantae; phylum Streptophyta; class Magnoliopsida; order Santalales; family Viscaceae; genus Viscum; species Viscum album. Next base: position 2,014,846,862 of record OY728159.1, read on the forward strand.
TTTTCAAATAAAATATGTGTGCGTTATAATATATTTAAGAATAAATCATTTTAGAATATATTAAATGAAATGTATTTCATAAAGATTTCAACATTTCATAATAGCATAAGACATGTGAAAAATTTGTTTTCCTCATCATTTTATACTCATAGTGATAAACCATTCATAAAAATAATAAAATTTATAATATGAAATATAGAAGGGAAATTATTTTCTTAGAAAACTCACTGGTAATGATTCTCGAGGAAAATATAATTTCAATTAAACCACTTTTTTTAAAAAAAAATATTATAAAAATATTATGGAAATCCTATTCATTAAATATACACATGAAAAATTATAAATAAATCTTAAAATAAAATATTTTCCCCTAAATTTGTAAATTCTGTTTCCGACATACATTATGAAAAAACGATTCCTTTGACGTTTTCAGTAAAATACAAACTTTCATGAATTAGAAAAATAGATGAATATTACATTTAAAAAGAATTAAAAAAATTAAAAAATGTTTACAACATTTACTAGAAAATAATTTTGATAAAAATTAATTAAAATTTTATTTTTGGTTGAAAACATAGTTTTCGATGAAAAAATGTTTTCGTCTAAAAAGATAAATAGATATGATTTTTTGTAAAAAACATTTAGATGTAATATTGAATAAATAAAAAATGAAACTAAATGAAAATTTTATACTCTACTAACTAAACATAGTGTAAGAAGTTTCATGTGTTAATTTAAAAAAGGATTATAATATTTCACCATTTGATGCATAATCATGAGAAATTGTGGTAAAAGATAAGATTGAAACAGAAAACCCTACCAATTTGGTAACATTGAATCATAATCCTAAAGAAAGTATAATATTAAATAAAAAATATAATATAATAATAATAAATAATTTAAGTATATATCATGGAAAATGGTTTGTATATACGACTCATAAAAGAAGCCAGGTTTATGTCATAATATTTGACATAGCGAATGAAAATTAAGAAATTTACATTACATAATGTCTCAAATTCCATTATAAATTTTCAGATATCATTTGTAATAAATATATGAATTATTATAAATATATTAATAATCCATATATATATATATATATATATATATATATTATTTTTTTAATTAATTCTTTTTTCCCATTTATTAAAATTCCATGTTAGTGTCACGTTTCTGGCAACTATTTCTTTTTTTGTTATATGTTTAGATTTTATACATCATCTATATAATTTTATAAATTATATAAGTATCATATATATATATATATATATATTTTTATAATACTCTATAATATTTATAGATGGATAATGATATACACTATTCATGGTGATGTTAGAACATACATACGCATTAACAATATTTCTATTTTCTTGTTGGATTGAAAAAAATTTAAATAATAAAATTAAATTAAATAATCATTACTATTATGTAATAATCATTTATATTAATTAAATTAATACTTACCAACTTCCTAGTAAAATTTATTTAAAAAACAAATCACTTACTTTCGTGAGTTGGTATTCGGTCATTCAAATGAGTGACATTGCCATATCCCATAACGAATGAAAATAATAATGGTTTGTCCGTTAAGGTTTAAAATTTTTGTGACAATTTTTCATAAAATTTAATACTATATATTAAAAAATAATTTGATAATAGAATTCCATATTATGCCTCATTTTATTGAATTTCGAACAATTTTTCAATTATATGTTTTGTAGAAAGATGATCATGAAATGAAAATACCACATAGAATTTATTAGTTTTGTTTCTAACTACATGTGGAAAATATACATTCCATATGACCTATATCTCATGTAATAATGGTTGGATGATATTTTATAATTTTATGATAAATCATTTAATTAAACTATAATATGTTGAATAAATAGAATTACTAAAAATTTGGATTCATTATATCATTAGAATGATAGATTGGGTTTCTAGAATGATTTTTTAATGTCATTATATCATGATGGAATTACACCATATAATTTTTTATTTCTCTACAAACGGTTTAGAGATTATTTTTAAAAATATATTAAAATCATGTGAACATGATGGTTATTGAAATTTGTTCATTGTTGTATAATTACCTTATTGTATGTATTGAATTTGATAATTTTGGTGGAATATAGGTTTCATGAAAAAGAAATAATACTTTTTATGAAAATATCCTATCCACTGGTTAATGTGCGGTTATTTGATAAAAAATATATATTTATTATAAAAATATAGTTTAAGAGACAATGATATAGTTTTCAAAATAAGATATTTTTTTTAAAACATAACTATTTTGTTTCATTTAAAACATCAAGACATTATTGAATAATACAACGAGGATATGGTTTTGTTTAATAAACATAGATAATATTTTTATATTGATTATGGTGAAGTAATTTTATTTTTATTTTGACAATAAATGCATGTAATATTGATGTGTAGTTATTTATTTATATGTGATATGGAAATGTGATCCAAATTTTTTAGTTGATATTAACAAATGTGTAAAATGATTCTTCTCAACACACTATAAAATAAATATGTTTTGTAGATTTTTTTCACTTTAACACAACTCTATGAGTCTTCTCCTTCGATATATCACAATGTGCATAAATAAATTGGAAGAACGTATTTCCATGTTTATTTTCTCAATCACATTTATGAAAGATTAGTTTTTGGTTTTATCAGATAATGAAACAATTTCATTGAAATGATATAATTGAAATTATGATACATGACTCCACCCCAACTCAAGGTGTTATCTCTTTGTGGGATCTATACTGGTCAAACTTATTTTTGCAACATGTTATATAATAAATAATTAGATTAGTAGTAATTAATCAGTTTATATAGTTTTCTATAATTTTATTTTTTTCATTATTCTTATAAAATATTTACATAATGAAACATGAATACACATGGTAACATACATGAGAGTAAAATTATTTTTTCATGTGGATAGAATATATTATTCAAAAAAAGAAATTATATTTTCATGTATGATTTATGGATTCCACGTGGTGAAATATCTATTATATATACATTATTTTATTAATATAAATCATGATTCATTTATATTTCAAACAAATCAAACACTTTACTAGAGGTCACTAATTGTTTATAATTATTAATTTTCAAGGGAATACTTGAAAAAAAGTTGTCATAACAAGGTTGTGTGAATGTGGTTAATTTTAAAAAATGTTTATGAGAACCCAATATTATTTAAAATTTATCTTATCCAAATAATTATTAAAGATATCTATAATAATTCAAGTTCTAGTGTTCATGATATTTGTGTTAGGATAAATATTATAATGTCTTCAGATGGTAGATTGTTTTTGTATAATTCCTCATAAGAGATTACAAAGGCTTCCCCTCTTCTGGGATTCTCATTGGTGGAATAATTTGGTCTCTAATGGAAATTGTTTCATCATAATGATAATAAAATCACTGAAATATTAGGAATATGATATATTATGGTTTTTGGACTTGTTGAGTCTCAATATTTTCAATCATATCATAAAGTGGAGGTTGATTTGTAGAAGGTGTGGTCAGGATCCTCCAATGTCTTTTACACATTTCTCTTTTATCACAAAAGATAAACTACAAATTTCATTAAAATTGAAGATAATTTCAATACTTTGGGATTCTATGGCCTACCCCATCTTCATCTCCCTTTTTATAACCATTAAATCAATAGGGTTTGTGATAACACATATGGTCTCTATCTTTATTCAAATTTATAAACTAGTTCACTTATGATTCCTCTTAACATTCACTAATTAATATATATTTAATTAGATCAACCTCCCAAAAAACATCATATGGATTAAAATTTATAGATTATATATGTAAAAATTATTTATTATCAATATATATTTCGCAAATAGTCCCCCCACTATAATTTTCTTATACATTAAATGGATTGATGTTTCATTTCTGATTTCACTAACTCCATTAATCTAACAAAATATACTATCCATGTTTTTATGGATGAAATTTAATCATCATTGTGTGGTGATTCTGAAAGAAACATTTCTTCTATATTTAATGCATCATATAATGTTCACACAACTAATCTCGTACATAATTTTATGTTGGAAATTTTAGTTATTGGGGACCATGATTTAGAAACAACCCATATTTCAACATTATCCCATAATCCTTACTCATATAATTTATTAATAAATATTCAAAATTATATAGGTAAAATTGAAATTACATTGAATTGAATTGTTAAAAAAATAAAACCACTAAATTTATAAGTTCCTTGAATTATTGACACCAATTTTTACCAATTCATAATATAATTATTTTTATGTGTTTGTATGCTCTATCTCTACATCACATGTATGGGGGAACTTGAATCTGATGGAGCCTCTTCCACATGAAATGGAGGGATTCTAGTGTCAATATTTATGTTTATACGATTCTATATTATGTAGCACAATAAAACTGAAAACTAGATATATAGACGCATATATGTTTACTATTTATTATGATATCATGGATAAAATAAATAATAGTGTGTAAAAAATTATCATTAATTTAGTTTTATAAAGTTATAATATTTTTTTGAACCTTGTGGATAGGGATTCAGTAGTATAAGTCTTGTTTTATCTAAAATAAGACTCACCAAATAGGTTTCTATGAATATGTTCCCAAAACAGTTATAAATAACAAGAAAGATGAAAAAAAAAATTATTGGTTATTTTAGAAAAAATATTGATGAAATACAATGGGTAAAATAGGTAGATTTAGATTAAATATGGTGAATATTCCATTATATTAAAATAATAAAATTCCACTCCATGTTATTTAAGGGAAAATTTTACAATGTTGTGTCAATTTTTAATAAAAATTTAATTGTTCATTTTTTCAGAGTGGGTGTGATGAAATCGATTAAAATTATATGTTAAATAATAACAAAATTAAGAAATATATTATTAAAATATTATTCTTATTTAATTTACAATTAAGTTGGAAATTATTTCAAATAATATTGAAAATAAAAAACATAAAATATTTCCCAACATTAGTGAGAACAATTAAATTCCTTGAAAATATTCTGAAATATATATCCAATAATCTAGATTAAATCACCTAATTAGTCAAAATTATTCTTAAACAATAACATTTTAGATATTTTTATGTTGATGAGGTGTCATATTGTGAAGTTTAATAATTACTAATTTCTATGAAGTGGTGTTCTGAGGCCAGAAGTACTTAATGAAAATCCATAGCACATAATTGTAATATGATATCCATATCTACATAAGTGTATGTTGGTTTTTATAAATGATATTAAAAAATATTTTTATAATTAATAATACTGTTCTTTTTTGAGTTAATATTTGAAAAAATATTCACATTGTGATGAATAATACATTGGGTGAATTAGATGTGATATTACATTAATTGGATTTATTGAGAATTTCTTTTCCAATGTCAATTTAGTGGAACTATATATATCTTGAGACCATTGAATGAAATTGAACAATTCAATTAAATCCATTTCCATGACATGTTATGGATGATTTCATTTCATGTAGTGAAAGAAGGTACTAAAATACATATAATTTAATGAAATTATTATACAAACTAATTAGAATATATATATATATATAGTGGTATTTTAGTACATAGTAAGTGTTGATTTGAACATGTTGTCATAAATATTCTAATAAATTCACTTACGTTTGTTGTGACATAGTCCTTGAAACTAATTCAAATGACATGCCAACTCATCTACTACCACTATATATGAGGCCAAGACCATCACTCATAATTTGCATAAAAAATATCAACTAGATTTTATTTTACTTTGAACATAATTTTGTTTTCCTAGATTCTAGACTTATAATTAAATTAGTTGGGATGTTAACAAAAATTCAGTCACCAATTATGCAATACCCCTACCCCAGTTACCCAGAGTCGGTGCATTATTACATAATCGTGGCATGATATAAGGAATCGTGTCCCGAAAGACTGATTAGTTTAGTAGCCTATGAAGTACTAGATACATTCATATGTTTTGTATTTCATCATGATATAAAAACATCAACAACATTTTTTCACCTTTTAGACAGACATAAATAATAATCCTATCCTTACAGGTCAACCATAAAATACTCCTTCAAATCCTGGGAAAAATAAAACCTAGAAAGGGGTGAGCTCAGATGCTCAGTAAGGATAACAATATAGAGGAAACTTTCATAAATATGCATAAACATTTAAGGAAATGTATAATACTAAAATATACATTCAAACATAAAATTAATCATAATATGAAAATATAAAATCCAATTATTCCATTTACATAATCACATGGATATTCTACTAGTTGAATATTCAAATGTAATATGAATAGCCATTTTCATAATGTTGGATTGTATAATTCCAGACTTCATAACTTCATAGTCAAGGACATGTGCCATGAATACATATAATATTACGTCAAGGCCTTGTATTAAGACACTAATTAGTCTCAAGAGACCTATCGATGCATTGAAGAGCTATAGCGGGATCCACCCATCACTTACTATATCCAATGTATTCCTCATAAAAAATCGTTTAAACATAACCTAAAGATTCATTTAAAAAAATGGATAATTATTTAACCATAAACCATTAATTGTTCAAAAATAACACATCCACAGTCAAACATATCAAAAAAAATCAATACAATATGGAGGATTTGTATCATAATAAGTTATCCTCGATCAAGAATTATATCTCGTAATGGACGTGGACATACTTTCAAATGATCAGTAAAAATCATTGAGATATATATCCCTTTCTAATGAAATAATGAAAAATTCACATAATTTACAAAGGAAGTCATTTAAATGAGAGTTTTGAATCAAATTTTCCCATACCACATTGAATCTTTTAAAAGGAATTAGCAATTTAAAAAATTCATGTCCATATAAATAAATCCTTAAAACCATTTCGAAAACGTGGACATTAATGAGAATGGTTTAGAAGATTAAATCATAAAAAAAAATTAAAATGATGTTTTAGTAAAAAAATGTCCCTAAAAATTATTCCCTTTGAAAAATATTTTCTGATACATGGACATGAATATTAAATATGTCCCAGTAGATACTTCTGTAAATAAACCCCGGATAATAAAAAGATTGTGGAATTAACCCATAACTTGTACTTTTCCTTAGTATATGCTATCTTAACCTTCTATATAATATTTAAAACAATGTTTTTAAATCATACAATAACTATATACATAAATATGATATCATATATGATCCTTTAATATTGATTTATTAATAATATTTCAGTAGTATCATCATTTTAGGTGTTAACTGATATTTTTTCTTTAATATGCTCGGTTACATAAACCATGCTTGTTTTGGATTAGATATATTTTATTCATATCCATAATGATATTATTTTCTTAAAAATTATATTTAATTATAAAATGTAAAATATTATTTAATGATTATGATGGGGAATGATTCTCATTGCGTTCATGGAGACGGTAATCAGTACGTACGCATGAGCGACAATATCACTATATTGACCGTAAAATCATATTTAATTTGATAATATATATCATATATACAGAATAATTAAAATTTATATTTATTATTTACAACATTTATATGCATTATTATACCCATCCAAATAATTAAATGTTTTAATAACAAACTACACCACGACGTGGAGACGGTAATCCATACATATGCACGTATGGTGACTTTGTCATTTATATGATGGATAGAAAATGAATATGGTTGTACCATCTTTATAATAACATCACAATATATAGAAGATACAGGAGTTATTATTATAGAATGTATAAATCAATGAAAAAGGAAGTCGAATATGAAAAGAACATTAAAGAGGGTGGTGAAATTATTACCTCTTCTTCGGGTGTTTTCTTTTTTAGTTGATCAAAAGGGATCCATAGGTTGGATTTCATATCAAAATAAGTCCTCTAGTATGTTTTTTGTAAAATTGGGAGGTAATTTTGGAATGTGTTGGCCGAGCCAAATTTTTTTGGTTGTGTGATTTTGAGAGAATGGGAAGTTACCTTTTTTAAAAGTGTTGAGGGGCACCTTAGGAAAAGATTGAAATATTATTTTATAATAAAATCAATTTCAGTTTATAATTTCTCTTAAATGATTTATTTCGAAGTTATGGTTGTATTGGTTCAACCAACATTCAAATAATAGGGTTTAGATAGGCTTGGTTCACCATATTAACCTTATCTTTTAGATTCAACTCTTAGTTAAATAGTAAACCTTTTACTATCTATTCTTGTATTATTATAATAACTGGTTAATAAACATACTATAAAATTCCAAGAGAAACTAAAGGGTTTTATTGATAATATATATTTTATTATATAAGTTCTAATTCATAACCATATATTTTTATGACTATTATATAATTTAATAATATAATATTTGTTTTAAAAACTCATTTATGTCAATTTTGACACTATTTTGTATTTGGTTTTTGTTAAGTCAAAAAAACATAATTACGTCAAAAAAAAATACATTTAGTCAACCCTAACATGTCATATTAACCTAGAAAATTCTTTGATGTAATAAAAACATTGAATTTATTTTTATGTTAATATTTATAATACGATTTATTTGATTTGTTTATTAATAAGTTAATTATTTCATCACCATTGTGTCATAAATCAATTTATTTATTAAATGTATAAAATTTAGAAATAAAATAATATTTTTTAGGAAATTTTTTTAGAATTATAAGGAGTATTTAAAGTCTAAAATTTATCTTATATTACATAATTTATAAGTTTTTTAACTCAAAGGTATATGATTATGTCATTTTTGTCTTCACTTTAGGTTAATTAATATAAAGTGTCATTATCACTCTCAAGTGCCTCCATGGGGTCCCAATATCGACCCAATGATTCCTATGGGGGGACATGTATCATCATAGAGGAATAGTACACATGTTAGGGTAATTTAATGTTATTATAATATTATTTTTTACCCTTATTTACCGGATGTACCCTCTAACCATGGTAAATAAAATATTTATCGATATAATTATTCATAATGTCTAAAATTAAAAGTTACCTATTTAAAAAATTTGGAACTCGTGATTCAAAATATGGAATAAATTATTTAAAATTCAAAACATAGAAGAGGTAGAAAAAAATATAATATTAAATTCCATTTGTAAAAATAAAAATAGTTTTATTAAGAAATAATAACTATCAAGAGATAGACACTTGTTTATGTCCAGTTTAAATGTGAAATTACATAAAATGTCCTAAATTATATTAAATGATAAAAATATAATCTAAGAATAGTTTAAAACCACTCAAATTTATAATTTAGAACTATAAATTAATGTTATTAAAAAAGTTGTTTTTAATTACAATTTACTATTTTTTAATATTCATTAAATATTGAATTTTTTCAGAAAAGTACAAAAAATTCTCCGTAAGATAATTTTGATAATCCGAAATCAAAAAAACGCAGACCAATTTTAAAAATATAATTTATAAAATTTTGGAAAGTGGTTATTACTATTTATAATGGCTAGTTTGATTGGTTGTGGTGTGTTAAAACTCTAAATTGCATACAAAGCAAGCTAATGCATTATTCAAAGGGAAACGAACAGTGGAAGCATGGGGTGTTACATTATATCCCCCTTTAAATAATTTCCTCTTCAAAATTTCTTGAATATTAGTGAATAGAAATATGTAGGTGGTTCTTCATCATAAGTTCCTCTAGTTCCCATGTTGCCTCTTCCATATTATAGATTATCCATAGTACTTTTACCAAATGAGTCGTCTGGTTTATGAGCACTTGTTCTCTGGTATCAAGAATTTTGATAGGCTCTTCCCAATAATACATATCGGGTTCTTATTCAATATCCTCAAAGTTGAATACATGTGTTGGGTCAAGCATGTATTTTTTCAATAGTGATACATGGAACACATCATGAACTTTGGTAATACTTGGACGCATTGTCAAACGATAAGCTACAACTCCAATTTTTTCTAGAGTTTTGAATGTTCCAATGTACCTGGGACTCAATTTACCATTCATACCAAAATTTATCGCACCCTTCTATAGATATACCTTCAAGAAAACATGGTCTCCTACTTGAAATTCAAAATCATTTTTTCTGTAATCGGAAAAGCTCTATTTTCTACATTGGGCTACATTGATGTGGGATTGGATAATGTTCACTTTTTCAATTGTTACCTCAATAAGTTCTTTGACTAAGTGTCTTATTTCACCAACATCATCCCAAAAAGTCGGTGTGCGACATCTCTTTTTGTATAATGCATCATATGGTTCCACCTAAATACATGAATAGAAGAAATTGATATAGGAAAATTCTACTAGAGGTAAAAATTGATCCCGCTTACCTTGAAAGTCATGTGATCAAGATCTCAACAGGTCTTCTAAGTTTTGAATAGTCTCTTCTGATTGTCCATCACTTGGAGGGTGGTGGGCAGTGCTCAAATGAAATTTTGTATATAGGGGTTTTTGATACATTTCCAAAATCATGATGTAAAATAGGGATCACGATCAGAAATAATCGATAGAGGTACTCCATGAAGTCTTACAAATTCATTAATATATTGTCTTTCCGTATATTCAAATTGTAAATCATATCTTATAGTGGGAAAATGTGATGACATAGTAAGACAATCAATAATAACCCATATTGCATCATTGCTTCTTGGAGTCCTTGGTAGCCCCATGATAATGTCTATCATATTATTATTCTATTTCCACTCGGGTATGGGAAGAGGTTGCATGAATCATCCAGGAAGTTAACTTCCAGCTTTAACATGTTGAAAAAATTACATGTTGACACAAAATATACAATATCCCTCTTTTTGGTGTCCCACCAAAAATGTTCTTTCAAATCACTATACATCTTGGTTCTCCTATGATGTATAGAGAAATTGGAGATATGAGCATCATCCAATGATTCCCTTTTTATATCAGGTATGTTAGGAACACGAAGTCTCATCCCAAATTTCAAAATTCTATTTTCATATATGAAATCACTCGATCTCTCATCATTTATAGATTTAATCATATTTTTATATTCTAGATCATCAGTCTGAGAACTTTTTAACCATTCTAGTAAATATTGTATGGAAAAAATCTGAATAATAATTGATGTTTCACCTTCCTTGGTTATTCCCATATTTATATTTACTATATCCAGGTATATAGGTTAATTTTTAACACTCAACAAGTTCAAAAATCCATGATCCTTTCTTCTCAATGAATCTTCCACCAAATTTAGCATCCCCTGGTGGTGGTGTATATTGTAATCATAATCCTTGAGTAGATCAAACCATTTTCTTTGCCTCATGTTGAGTTATTTCTGTGAGAAAAAATATTTCAAACTCTTGTGATCAGTATAAATCTCTCATTTTTTAACCATTGAGATAGTGTCTCATTATCTTTTGAGATAATATTATAGCTGCTAACTCAATTTCATGAGTAGGATAGTTTATCTCAAGAATATTTAGCTTCTGTGATGCTTACAAAATAACTTTATCATTCTTCATAAGTAATAAACCAAGTCTTTATTTGAAGCATCACTATAAATAACAAACCCATCATTCCCCGATAGTAGTGTAATTATATAAAAAATAACTAATATTATATTTTATTCTTCAAAAAAATATCCACACTCTTTTGTCTAACCAAATTTAACCCCTTTACAAGTGATCTTAGTTTATGGGTTAGCCAATCAAGAAATATTCTGGGGAAAAATCCAATAATAACCTGTTAAACCAATAAAACTATACCTGATTAAAACTCATTACATAGGTACATTCATGGATTGCCTTTGTCTTTGTTTTATAAATATAGATTCCATCCTTAGAGACAATATGGACAAGAAAAGAAATCTCATAAAGCCAAATTCAAATTTTCTAAATTTCCCAAATAATTCATTTCATATAAGAGTCCTTAGGATATTGCGAAATTTATTTTCATGATCTTCATAGAATTATTAGTATACCAAAATATCATAAATAAATACCACTAAAAAGTCATCATAATATTCCTTGAAAACTATATTCATTAGATCCATGAAGATCAATGGTGCATTAGTCAATCCAAAGGCATTACAGTAAACTCATAATGCTCGTACCTGGTTCGAAATGCTCATTTCGGAATGTCTTCCTTCTTCACACAAAAGTGTTGATATCCATATTCAAGGTCAATAATTGAAAAATATTTTGCTCCATGATGTTTTACAAATAGATCAACAATGCATGGTAATGAAAACTTGTTCTTTATTATTATATCATTGATCTCCCTATAGTCAATGCACAACCTCAGAGATCCATCATTCTTCTAAAAAAAGAACAAGCACTCCCCATTGAGAAAAACTAGGGAGAATAAGTCCCTTAGAACTCAATTCCTATAGTTTTTTATTTAGTTCCACTAATTCTACTGTGTCCATTCTATAAGTGGGCTTTGATATGAGATCTGAATCAAGAATTAAATTAATGGAAACTCAATTTCTCACTCTGGAAGATGTCTGAGTAAATCCTCTGGAAACACATCAAAATATTCTTTAACAATAGGTACGTCATTTATTTGAATATTCTTGTCCTCTTCCATAGTTATTTTATTTTTTTCCTCCCCAATAATTTAATTTAGTAGAGCTACTGGGGGAGGATCTAGATAAGAATAATGTGGTGACATTTCTTCTCTAAAGATATGGTACTCCTTATCATCATCTAAAATTGTAACCTCCTTATAAGAATTAATTTTCTCATAATGGTCTAAATGCCACTAAATACTAAGGATAATATAAAAGTCAATCATGGGTATGATGATGAGATCAGCAGATAAAGAACATTTATATGATCTAATGTGAACTAATTCACAAAACATTTTTGCGATGATACTTACCATAAGTGTTTTGATTGACAAATCCCTTGTTATATTAAATTGAAAATATCTAATTTTCCTAGAAAATAAGGAATATATTAAACAATGTGATGATTCCAAATCCAATAATGAAATGGATAATCTTGTTCAAAGCATTAAATTACATGCCACCACATCTTTCGGAGCTTCAACCTCAAAAGTAGTGATCGCGTAACCTTGGCCTTTCTCACTTGGCCTTTTCTAATGTGCGTTCCCTTGGTTCTTATGAAATTCATTTGCATAATTCCCATATTATCTACAATTATATCATTCAACATTTACAGCCTCTTTCATCCACTTACAATCACGAGCATGGTGGCGTTTTTCACCACACATGTAACAGACTCTAATATCCATCAGGAAAGTAATAGGGTGTTTCTTCCCAAATTTACCACATGATGGATATTAAACTTTTACCTACTTCCCATTATTTCCATTTCTAGAGTGTTCAATATATCTCTTCTTCTATTGCTTTTCTTTAAAGTAGTATGATTTTGAGATTTCCTTTTCTTGTATTGATAGATCATGAGATAATATCTTTGTACGATGAAAAGGATTCTGAGACTAATGATCAAAGGAGAAATGGATTTATCTCATCAAAGTATCAATCTATCTTACTCCTTGGGTTACATATATAATCTACTACATGCCTTTCTATCCTTGTAAAGTTATCCTCATACATTGCGACATTCTCATCCTCCTTTCTCCTCATACTTAGAAATTGTCTTTCCATATCCGCTCGATGGTCACGAGGAATGTATTTTTCTATATAAATCTCATTAAAATACATACATTTCATGTCAGAAAATTTTTCATCTACCTTTTTGTCTTGTATTAATGAGCACCATTGATCTGTATCTCCCATGAGCCGATAAACTTCCATGAAAACTTTTTCCCTTCCGCTACTCCCCATAGCATGAAATATTTTCTTTGAGGAACATAGCCATATATCATATACTAATAAATTTATACTCCCATTGAATGTATGTGGTTGTCTCCACATGAAGTGGTAAAACATTTATCCTCTGCGTTGTGGATCAGGGAGGTACATACGGGTAAGGTTATTATTCATAACCTTAGTGAGTTGTCATAGTATGGTGATAAACTGATCAGTAGCAATTGCATCACAAGCTCAACTATAATTATTTTTTGTATGAGGGAAATACCTACATGGATTACATGGGTTGATACAGTTTCTATTCCTCCCACTAGGTTCCATTTTTAAATAATGGATTAATTTCGATAAGTTTATGAATCACAATACATAATTCCAAACGCCTAAAACATTTAACATAAATTGAACTATTTATTAATATAATCAATAATCATATTAAAAATTCCTTTGAGGATGTATATACTCATAAACCCTTCATAATTGTTTATAGAAAAATAAGAATTATCTAAAAAAATCCCCCAATAGTGTCATAACCAATAGTGCAACAAGGCCCGTTGTCGTGCACCAGTTCCTGTTCGAGTCTACGTCAAAGTGGTGTTTTCGGGATATAACCCTATGTACATCTATTCCATCCACCTTTACATGATTATATCCAAATTGGGATTTATTGAATGGATGTGGTGTGTAAGAACTTCAGGTTGTGTATAACGAATGCAACTATATTATTCGAAGGGAAATCCCATGCAGAAGCATGGGGTGTTACAAATTATATGTTATGGAATATATGCGAGGTAAATATGAAAAAAATATTTATTCGTGGGTTTATGAATTCAAAAATTACATATAAAACATATCAAAATTAAATGTTATTTATTTATTAAAAAAATTATTCATTATTTAGGGTACCATACTTCTTGAGGGGGACTCGAATCAAGATTTAAGGTATTGATGAAGTAATTTATTTTATTTAATATCATTTAAATAAATATTTATTAAGTTTTTATAGAAATGATATTAAAATATATATGAGTTAGCCTTTTCAATATGAATAGTAATATTTTTATTAACATCATTATTATTTTACATGGATTTTATTTATGATAATTAATTAGTTGACATGATTTATATAATTACTATGTTATTAACCCATTGTTTGTTACCAAACTTTTATAATTTTATTTTAGAGTAGAGAATATAAAACAAAAAGAATTCTTATAATGATTTAGGTAAAGTCCCTAGAAAGAAATTACCCTAAATTATCTTAGGACTAAATGATAATCTTCACACCTCTACTGACTTAGAAAAAAAGAGCATAATTATTCAAGAATGGTTGATTTATTATCGTCATATATGGTTAATTAAGAATGAAAATCGTTTCTTATATTCACAAACTCAATATACCAATGATGATGTTATATAATTCAATGATCATCCCCTAATACCATTATAGGATTTATGCTTTGTAATCGACGCCAAAATGATGAGAATTGTGGATAGATACCAAATTGGTATCCAATAAGGGAACAATTATAATAGGGATGTAATTAAGTCATCACTAAATTTTAAATTATATGATAAATTATCCTCTCTATGAATATTCTAGGTTTAATTAATCTAGTCATAGAGATTTTATCTGATAATATAATGTAAACTATTAATGGTTAATAGATCAAACGCTTCTATATTCTCATGCACCATTGTGAATTTACTAGAGATGTGACATACTAATTCCATTTTTTATTCTAATTAATCAGAATTGATATATTTTTCTTATTATTCATGAGTTGTTATTTTAATTTGATAATAATGTATATAAAACATGATCATTATAATTCATATTACCATGATCATGAAAAAATAATTGTAGAATACTTGAATATCTCATCTAGAATTGTTGATTATTCATTTCTTGTGGTTTGATGCCATGTAATGTAAATTGGAAGTACACACCATGTACAAATCACTAACAACCCAAATATTGGTCACAGTCGGCAAGACCTACATTGTGTGTGTTGGTATATGTAATATTAAATAACATGTCATTTATTGACCATCTAACATTACAACATATGATATAGTTTAATTGAATGTATTTTTTGTACAATGCATGTGAATGGAAATTGTTTTTTCCTATATAAATAACTTTTTTAGTGTAGAAAAATTACTAGATGTGTAATTAATACAAAAGGAAGATATATATTTGTTGACGAGTAACATGGGGGATATGATTTTATACAATCTATATCTATAATTCATGCCTTTATATTATAATATCCCCTGTGGAATAAATTAATTGACCCTACATGTATAGTCTGTGAATCCAGATAGAGATTACAGAATGTGTATCATAATGTTCACACTATATAACTCATGCCAAATCATTAATCATGAACATAGATACTCAATTTTCATTTTTAGAGACATGAAAACTATTTTAATAGACTAATGTAAAACCAATGTATATGGCCCGAAACATGTGTACACTATGTGTCTCAAGTTTTTTTTTTGAAAAAAAATAAGATTGATTTATTTCTATAATAGTTGTTAAATTAAATGATTTAATTAATAATTTGTTTATAATTTATAAATACATATTTTTTCGTGTCATTATATATGTCATGCACATCACTAGATTCACCAATAAAACACATTCTGTAGATACAAAGCATGTCATTGAGTTATACATGAATGACAACCAATATGTCTTGAATCATGAAAAAATGAATTGTGTAAATGAATACACAACATTTTGGTTTAAATTTTGTATAAGAACACAATAAATGATAATTATGATACGTTGTGGTCATAACACTAATTTTTAAGAGATTGAATATGTAATGTTTCTATTAATTTACATAAATTGATTTTATAAAAGGGGAAGACATCTTCTTACATCTAGTTTATTTCATGTATATTAAATTTATAATAGAAATTAACATCAAAATAGAAGGGTACATGTCATTTACTAAATAATATTAAATTAAAATGATTTTTTATTTTATTTTAAATTATTGGGAATTGACATTTGGTATATTTTTTAAATAGATGTTTTAGATAAAATAATTATATATTTTCAAATTTTTTTAATTTATTAATTTGATAAAAATTCATAAAAATTAATTAATATAAATTAATTTTAGAAATCAATAATACATATCCATTTAACATTTTGGATAGTCATGTTATTGATTAATATGGTATGTGTTTTTCTTATATATAATTTAGTTTTTTATATGAATTTTTGGGATAAATTTATTTTTAATTGTAATAATAGGATAAATTTATAATCCCTTCTTCCTTTTCACTTACAAAACTACATGTATATGGTTTATTTTTTGAAACCCTAAACACTTAATTCTTATCACCTATTAGTTAGTATAAATATTAAATATGTGGTGCTCCGAGTGATTGGAGTTATATTAAGATTATTATAAGTCTAAACCAGTGAAGGATGTACAATGGTTAATGATTGAATATAGAAAATAAAAATTTGAATCAGTTCAAGGTGTTCTTCAACATCATATATGGGTTAATTTAATATAAACTTGAAAAATAAGCCGATATATAAAATATCCTTATCATAACACTTTTTTATACTATCAATATGATGATTATTTTTTTATTTATAAGATTAATGTTTTAACATTAAACTAAAAAGAGACGACATACTGTAAATTAATTAACATGTATATACTATGAAATAAAATATATGGAATATAAATAAATAAAATTATTATGTATTCTAAATTAATTATATGAATTCTACTTAATATTAAAAAGAATATAAAACATTAAATAATGAGAATTTACAAATAAAATAAACTAAATAATTCATGAAAATATTAATCTAAAAATTTCCATTTATTAAAAAATTTATAATGAAATCAAAGCTAATAGTATTCATATTTCCTTTACAAGGAAAATTTCATTAATTGGGGAGTTGTAATGGAGTATTTATATTGACATAAATTTTTTATCATCAAGGGGGATTTCTATAATAATAAATGGTATAATATAGCTTATTATATTTTGGAAATCATAATATAGTATTTCAAGATATAGGAGTCTACTCAATGGATCATGGATCTATAAGATTAAGATGATGTCTAGAAAACATACCAATATATGTTTGAGTAATTTGATTTGAACCTCCTCATTGTCCTAAGAAAGGGAATATATATCATTACCTATACAATTAACATGTGATGTAATATTATAAATTCTATTATATGTGATATTTAGATATATTGATTTATTTATAGACTAATAGAATAAATAAATATTCATATCGTTATTTATTCTTCATTATTCATTGAATATTTTATTTATTTGTTATTTAATATTTTATTTATTAACTATTATAATATCTATGTGATCAATGCTGGGGAAAAATTATCCTTTTAGAAATAACTTCTAAGAGTGGTGCAAATTCTTGTTCATCGTTGTATGAATATAGATTATATTTTATATGTTGTATTACCTATTTCTTATTAATACATCTCTGTATTCTTGTTATGTGGTTAATTATCTCCATCATTAAACACATGTACTATTAATTGGATGTCCAATTACATAAGTTATCATCTGGGACATCTATAACCTATTAGAATAAAAAATCTATTGATTCATGAAACATGTTGTCTTAAATAAATGGTCTTTATTAGAAGAAATCATGATATTATATTTAATTGATCCCAAATTATATTCTTATATAAAATCATGGATATGGTTCACCTCTCAAACATCATGTATCTTATATGGTTTTTATAATAATTAATTGTAAATTATAGATTTTATGAAACCAACGGAATTATTCATTTACCGCATTTTAACATCATATCCATATTCACAATGTTTTATTATAAATATCATTATGAATATTATTTAATATTCACTCTCAGATATGCTACCACTAATTTTTTCATCATATAATGATATGAAACATCAGTATCCAGTAGTCTATATAGTGAAAAGTGGAAGGGAAATGAGATATTCCATTAAAATAATTCCAAGCCGAAGGCATAGTTACACAACTCTACAATGGGAGGAGGATTATGTTGAATATTGCGTATCTTGATCTATTGTGTTTGATTTATTGTAAGAGTTGAAACATTAAGAAAAAACAAAGCTCTATAGAGATGAAATAGGATTATTTATGGTTTTGTATGGTCAAATGTAACATCTATATTTCTGTGAATTGGGTACTATATAAAACCTACGGTTCAAATATTTGTATAAAAATATAACAATCTCGATGACTCCAGATGGTTTTTATATCAAGGGTGGATCATCGAGAACCCAATGGATAATGACTACCTATAGTAGCTATTGGATTAAATTAATTCATATTTTTGATAGGGTTGATTATTTATTTAGATAATTGTTATTGTGTTCCTTAGGTACTCAAAACATAATATTCAGGTCAATTTTGGACTTAGATGGAATTATATTTGTGTTTGTATATATTTGATTTTATAAATATATAAAAATAATTTCTATTTTTGGATGGATCATTTTAATAATGATCTATAAATACACTGTTTTGAAAAATATGTTTTAAAAATTGATAATAGGTCAATATCCCATAAATTATATCACACAAACATCTTAAATCACGTGTATGATCATTTAAAAGATATTCAATTAACAAGACTATATTATGAAGGACATTAATATTTTTATGAACTAATTTTAAATGACATATTTCATTCTTAATTACATGGAAAAAAGGCCAAGGATCAACTATTTGGAAAGGTTTAGAAGGATATATAT
The DNA here is from genome assembly GCA_963277665.1 of Viscum album. Taxonomy (NCBI): domain Eukaryota; kingdom Viridiplantae; phylum Streptophyta; class Magnoliopsida; order Santalales; family Viscaceae; genus Viscum; species Viscum album. The sequence goes on from OY728159.1 coordinate 2,014,866,461, forward strand.
ATTATTTAATTATTTTTCAGGAATATATCTAGACTATTTAATGTTTAATGTAGTGGTGGATAATTTTACCTTATAAATTATTTAAAAACATTATAATACATGAATATTTTCACAAACACCTCCCCATAAAACTTCTAGACTAAAGGGGGAGATAGTGACTGCCTGATTGCCTCCTGTCAAACATGGGTTGGGGACTAGCACTGAGGGTATAATAAAAATACACATGTAAAGAATTATACTCTATGAGGACAAGAGTAAGATATAAAAAATTAGGATACTATAATCAACATGGAATACTACATATATATATATTGAAATCCAATGTAAATACATGAAATTTTTTATAACACTATAACAACAATAAAAAAACATCACGTTCCAAACGATAATGACTTTAGTAACTATATACCAAAAACAAATCCTACATAAAAATGAGCTAGTAATATGTATCCTAATATCGAACTTTATCATGATGTCTGGAAAAAAAATTATATATAAAGATCTTAAACATAATATAATACCTCGTAAAATCTTTACTAGAGCAGACTATACAAAAGTTTATGATAATATGATAAATTAAAGTGAAAAATAGTGAAACTACTTCATCACTTAATGAAGACAAATACATTCACAACCTCACAAGAGATAACTTCAACACCAAAATATTTTAATGAGATATATTTTTTTATTTATTTTATTTATTTATTTATTTTAATTGTTTGATATCTTTTGTTATTTCCCACACCTAGATTACCTTGTCCTATATTCAACACCATCATAGCATTCACTATACGAAATACTATGTCTGGAATGTGTTACACACAATTTCACGTTCTCTGGATATATTTCATTTCACATAATGCAAATTTTAATAAATACAAATAAATATTATTATGTTATCTTATAATATCAGCATTGTAATGGTGGAAATGAACAATAATAATCGAATTATGAAAACATGCTTTAAAAGTGATTATACAATTAATTGTTTTTTTATAAATTATTTATAAATGAAAATAAAACCCTTTCTAAATAAATGTGAATTTTTGAATGAAAGACATTTTAAATGAAAATAAGTGAGTTTATAAAATAATAAAATAAATATTGATGGAATTTATTAATTAAATATATAATTAACATATTCAATATCATGTTAAAAATTAATGTTATATGTTTCATAGACATGATAAATGAAAAAATTTATTTTTTTATAAAAGATGTTTTTTTTAATGCAGTTTTTTCACCTTTTATTGAATACACATTTAAAGATTAGTTTCAACACCTTTTATACTCTATTTTAAAAAATAAACATTGTATTTGAAAGTGGGATATAAAATTTTACTTTGAATGAATTTTTTATATTTTTCTAATTTGTTTCACATTTCGATAGATAGTGAAAATATACAAAATTTTAATTTATAACAAATTTTATCATTGAAATAATTAATAATGTAAAGTTATATTATTTAATTAATTTAAAATTTAAACAAATTTTATATTTATAATTTAATATAATTTCAGTAATTGACATTAGTTTTAAAATTAATTTTCATATAAAAACATTTTATTCAATTGAAATGTTTTATCTTTTAAAACGTGTTTTCTCATTCCAATAATGGGATTAATTTTAGATTACAAACTACCACTGAGGTGTTTAAAATTTTTAGTAATTAATTCCATAATATTATTCAGTGGGTCCAAATTATGTAATAATTTTCATTTATTTTTTTCATAATTAATAGTAATATGAGTAATTTTTATTAATGCCGTAAAAGGTCAAATATGGTAAATATGGGTAAAAAGTATTATAAAATTACTTTTAAAATTGTAAAATTTTTATTGGATTAGATTTTTTGGACAAAAATCATATTTGGGCCAAAATAGTCACCATTGTCACCCACTTTAATTATAATACGACATTTAATATACTTTATTTACCAAAAAGTAAAATATGTCTTACAAAAATTTTAATTTTTTTTCTTTTTTTATATAATGTATGACCGATGATATATTAGACTATAAATATAAAATTTAATTCAATTTTTTATTTATCATTGTGTGTATTTTTAAAAAAATATTAATTTCATTAATTGTTTATTCATTGATGATGCCGAATTTATTTATTTAGTGAATAATGAATAAAATATTATTTATTAAAAAGATAGTAAACATTAAAAACAAAAAAACATGAAAAACTATTTTATTGGTCATGTATTTCATGACCATAATAATATTAGGGTCATGTTATTAAACATTTGGATCCAAATGGAAAATTTTATGACACATATTAAATTTTATTAAATGTGATGTTAATGTTTCCACATTCATGTTTTTTACGCAATAAATTTTTTATGATGAATTTTCTAAGAGATAAATTCTAATATAAGTATTGTTATGAAATCTAGAAGAATTATATTTTTTATTATGTTATATTTTTATTTTTTACCAAAAAAATAGTATATTAAATAATTATACAAAACAGATGCTGTTATTATTTTAAAAAAGAAAATATCTAATTAATGTCATTAAAAATATTAAAATAAATATAATATCGGATAATCAATATATAAAATGAAATTTTCTAGATTACCTTGACCCCTCAAGGATATAATAAAATATTTTTTTCTAAAATAACATCTTATATTCATATTTTGAAAAATAACATAAATTCAATAATGTCAAAATTAATAATATTAATTTTTTATTAAAATAATGTATTGATAAATTATTTAATAATAATAAAAGATATTTACAAATATATAATAATGATGATATTTTCGAAAATTTTATATTTTTCCTTATATGGTCTATATAACATCACATAATTAAATAATGTACCCTTAAAATAATGAAATATATGTTAACATAAATAAATATTAAATAGAATACTAAGTGTTAATTATAAGTATATGATTTAAATTGAAATAAAAACATATGAAAATTTAAATCGGTGATGGTATTACAACATTATCTCATAAAATATTCTCAAAGAATTCATTTTTTTGTTTCTTGATGGATTTATATTTTATTACAAATTAATATTGTTGGATATTCTTATTATTCCCCGCACCTCATTTATAAAAGGGAACACACTCACTCTCAATTTCTGTTCACAATGAAACTTCATGATCATCCATCAGAATTATATTTCAATTATAAACCTCTTAATTTTTATTCTATAGTTTCTGGTCTTTTCAAATTACCAACTCAAGTGTCATTAAGACGAGATCTAGAGGGATCCCATTGAAGAAAAATTAATCTCACATACCGATTTTTTCAAATTTATTTATTCTTATACTACCTTTTCATAATTTTTATCCATTATAAATTAAAAAATTCATTAAAAATTATATTATGAGATGTTCATAGGATTATAGAAGAACCATATTCTATATTATATCTATCCTATAAAAGACAAAATCAACATGAGTGCATTTGTACGACTAACTGTCTCCACAATATGGTGAAATATGTTTTCCCCACCACCTTAAATGGATGGGTATAATGATGGGAAAAATAAAAATATGTGGTTATTATAATACAATTTTTATTCCGGAATAATATATACCATTCACATCCTTACCATTCCAAAATTATGGGAATGATAATGTCGCTAGCATGTACGTATGTCCTTCCATATCCACGATCCGGCATGTTTCATTCAAAATAATCATCATTAAATAATTATTTTATAAATTTTTAGAATGAATAAATATCATATATATTATATTAATATCATTCTAGAAATTATAGAATTATAACCTAATATTAAGAATAGAAACATATCTGAAATACCATGCGTAAGAAAAGAAAGCAGTTTATACCCAAAAGACAAGTAATAATGTTATTATCAAATGGGTAATAATAATATGAGCACTTCATATAACATTAAAAATCTATATGATTCTGGAATAAGTTAATGCCATTATTTAAACCATTATATCGTTGGTTCGGACACATAGGAAGGAACACAGACATTCAGTAAGGGATAATTGTTCAATCACATTATCATCAGATGTTGTTTATAAATAAGTATATACTGGTATATATTTTTCATCCTTGTCCTTGTTTCCTAAATATGTATTCCAAAATATTTTCTCAATCCTTATAAAATTATTTAATTTCATTGTTACAAATTGGTGAATTTTTATAAATGTTGTGAAAGTAATATATTGTCGTTTTTGATACATGTTACTATTGGAATTCTCTGAAAAAATTACAATAAGAAAATATTCTTTTCAATTATATGGAATGAAAATATTTGTGTGTCATCATAACTCCATGTTATTAAGAATATTATTTTACAACATTTATTTTTTATTTTTAATGAAATTATCTTCTTTTAATATCTTATTTCATTTTGAGAAAAGAAAATAATTTTCAATATGAAGTTAAATTTTTCTCAAGATTTAATTTTAGGTGTTCTATCAAAATTATTTTTCATCTATGATTTAATTATTTAGTAGGGTAATGATTTTAGTATATATTATTCCGAGTATTCCTATAGTTTTATTGTTTTTATGATGGAATTTTATTTATAAAATCCATTTCTTTTAAATGGATTACGTTTTGATTGAATGTTTTTTAAGAATCCCGTGTTTTTTATTGCGTAATACTAGAGTGAGTGATTTGTTTTTTGGTGGACCATTTTAGAATGATTTCATTATGAGAAGGGTGGTAAATATATCTCTCTATAATTCATTGGATAATGACTTATATCTCATGAGATATATATGGTTGTAATGAGAAATGATCATAGTTTAGTAATATAGGGTTAGATAGGTAAATAAACCTATTTCCTTAATACACGGCTCGAAAGAAGAATAATTTTTTCTTAGAAACTTACTATTTTCAAAATTTTGGTCTTTTAAATGAGCCATGGAAAATACAGAAATTATTTTATATGCTTATATGTTTTCCAAAATTGCATGTTTATTTGAAATGATATTTCTTAATGACTTTTTTCCCTTTAATATTTCTACCTTATCATCATCCATGATTTATTTCATGACTCAATATTATAATATATTTTATAAGTGGAATGATTTTCAAAAGATATGTTCATTTTTTAACATTTTAATGTTCAGGTTATGTGTGATACTTTTCTTGTTTACCCTTATAAGGAATCTGAACCCAGCATTTTCATATGTTTTCTTTGAACATAAATATAATGAATGAATTTATGTAGGAAAATAGAAGTGGAAGATATAGATGAGATATGTTATGGATGTTCCACTAATTTTGAATAATGTATTCTATTTTTTAGTAGGAAATATATAATATGGACATTATGTGTCTATTTTTATAATGTATTAATGATTTGACCAAAGTAATGAAATCTTCATGTACATTAATATTGGGTTTATATTTTTTTAAGAAGGTGACATGGATTGGTTTCCCAATCCATGGTGTAAGAAATTTATTAAATGAAAAGTTTACAATGGCTTCACGAGGTGAAATGAGCTTACACCATCTGAAAACAAGAAGGCATACAAATTGAAATACATCTTTAAAGAACATGGAAAACAGTATCAAAAGTCCCTAAGAAAATAAGACCGCACATTCACCCAACAGTGTCCAGGTGCGAACAGACAATGATGTGCATGCAAACATAGCATATTTGGATCAACAATCTGTTGTCAACATAATAATATTAAAGTAGATTGATTATTAGAACAGATGAGAGTTAAGCTATTAGAAAACCTGAAAAGCAATGGATCAAAAGGGGCAGAATGAATGCAACACATTGCATCATAGAAGAGGATCAGACCAAAACAATTAACTTTCATCATTAAACTGAAATGCACAGTACAACAAAAACCCAGAATTTGAAATCAAACAGGAAATATAGCACCATCAAGGAGGAAAAAAACTATTGTAGTAGAAAGATAAAATAAAGAAGAACCAAAACCCATAAAAATTAATTTTGAAAATCATTAGCATCTTTCACCAAAGTAGGTTATGAGTCGGAAAATGATCAATCATGTTAAGGAGACTAAATAAACATCAGCATCCTATGGTTATAGATGAAACAGTTTACTCTGAGGTATTGATCGGCAGAGATAACACCTTGTTTATGATTTTGCTGGGCCAATTCTTGTTTCATTTCCATATGTGTATTCCAGTACTTAATCTCATACAATGTGAAGTGCTATGAAACTTAGTATAAAACAAGATTCGGGTCATCAGTTAGAAGATTATTCTGAGGTGGTTCAGTAGTATATTTCTGGGCGGGATCAGTAGGAACCATCCTGGAAGTATCAAGCGACCAAGTAACAATAGTTAATTCAGTTTGAGATTAATCCCTAGGTTTTCAAGTTTTTTTCTGATTCAGAGTGATGAATCCATCAGCATACACCATGGCCGTTTTTCATTTTCTGGCCAAAGATTTCAAATAAGACTCCACAATTTGTCCCAAATGATCATCATCCTCAATTTAGGAGTCGTTGGAGTCTGAAACCTCACCCTGTTTCTTACATCCAACCTCTAAAGTCTGAATTTTATTTCCATTTTCTTCAAAAATGGGTGGATCAAGGAAATTTCCCTCTATTTTATTTGATTGAGAGGACACCAAGTTGGTTAGAATTTTCTTCCTTGTGAGAAGGAATATTGGCAGTGATGTCAAAGACAACTTTTATATAATCTGAGATTTGATTCTCAGGTGCTTTGGTATTATTGAATCCTAAAATATTTTCAGATCATTCTTTTTTAGAGGATCTAGAGGGGATGGCCATGACTTTGTGTCTAACATTACCCTTTTCAATCCATGTGTGTTTCCAGATTTTAGCATAATCCTTACTTTTATCACAACTGTTTGTGGGATGACCATGTCTAAAGCACTTATGATAATACTCTGGCAGTTTTTCATATATGTCCTCTTGAGAGATCTGAAGTCACCACTTTGAATCCATAGGTGGGAAGGCAACTATAGTGAGACATTAATTTCGATGAAAATTCTACCTATTGAGGGTCTGTAAAGAAGTCTTATAGCCGAATCCATCTTCAAAGGGGAGCCAATGAGGGTGGAAATAGGAAAAAAAGCATCCTAATTGAATAGGTGAAGGGGTACCTCAGGAAAACCTACCCATACAGCTACAATGGGTGATTCTGAATGAGGATCAAACTCTGCATTCCATTTAATAACTATTATAAGCCAACCACAAAAATATCATGAGCGCATAACCCAAAGACTGTAATAATCATCCTCATATCAATGTTATAGTCACCCATTAAAAATTATAATATGAAAACATTAGTGAGATCCCTAAAGATATTTTTATGGACATTTCTACAGATGTCCCTAAGGATAAATTGAGATATATGTTTCAATCCTTGAATTATGGTTATGATCATAGATAACCTAGGAAGAAACTTATGATGTTAGAGATTGAAAGTACTTCCCCTTGATTAGGTTGTTTTCCTAGTATGATGTTCTCCACTCACACTATTATTTTTGGGTTTTATAAAATGACTATAAAAAGTAGTATTCATGTTAATGTACAATATAATGGACAATGGAATGATATTACACATGAGAAACCAAACAATGTGGGAGTTGGAAGGCGAGAAATCATTATTATTCATAATCATAAATCTCATAATATAATTAATAATACTTAATTTTTTGAGTTTCTTGACCCACATAATAATATAATGATAGAGTTTAAGGGTTACTACAAAGGAATTATTGTTCAATTTTCTTCATGTAAATCATGTGGGAAGAGCTATAAATGACAATGTATCAAAGGAACTGGAAGATTCTTTGGGTGTGGAAAAGGAAACAAAGCGTGTAATTATAAAGAAAACGATTATTTAACACAATGAAAAAAGAAAATTGTATTTCTATTGTATAAATGAGATTAAATTTTTTTATTTGTAGAATGTTGGGGAATTTCAAAAATCTATTCCCTAGGGGAAATATCATGGAGAACTTCAGTAAGGACATGAGAATAATTGTTATATTTATACTTTTGAAAAGATTATAAATGATGTGTGGGATGAAAGAAGTGTTATAGAATAAATGATGAAGATTGATGAAGATCATAAAAATATATTGGAATGATTTCATTTCTATGTATTATAATTCAAAAAATAATGTTATGCAAGAAAATTTATAGTATTATGGAATAATGAAACTTTTATGTATTAGTGCGCTAAAGTTTTTCTAATATGATTAAAAAGAATATATTGAATGGTACTAGTAACCATGAATGGTGACTGAGGTAATATGTTGATATTTTTTTGAAAAGACATGGTTAAGGAAATAATAACCCTTAATATTGTTATAATGATGAGATAATGATATTTAGATAAACATATGTTGGTTATGAATATTAGGATGGTAAGGATTTCCTAAGATCTAATTATGGATTTTTTCTAAAGTGGTTTATGTTATAATGGATCATGTTTTAAGCTTTTTGGTCTTCAAAATAAGGAAAAATTCATGTTTTCTATGAGGATGTATGGTAAAATAGGTTATTACCATGTTTTAATATAATACATGATTATGTTATATAAATGATTGGAATTTTACAACCAAGAACCAACTTCTGTGATACGGGAGAAAACAATTAGTCCTACATAGATCGCCTATTTCTAGAGTTTATAATTTTCATTTATTTAAAGGTTTTTAAGGTTATGAATATCTAGAATGTTTATGATAAACCTAATATGATGTTAATTATAATTATTTATTATCTCACTGTAGGTGGACTTATGAATATTTTATGACTTTTTCTAACATTTTATTGGACATATGGAATGGCATATCATCTTTTTTATGGATTACACGATCTGATAATACTTTACGAATGAAATATTTAACTTTATTTTTTCTAATAAAAGATGAGGTGTTAATTTATTAAATTATGCTTAATCAGGAAATTCTTTATTTTAATTAAATATTCTTCCAATATATGGAAATGTTCTTAAAACCAAAAAATCAATCCTAATTCCATCATTTTTGATGATTCAAATGGCCTCGTAAATAATTATATATTTATATATTTTTTTTATTATTAACTATATCTAGAAAATGTACTCTAACATTCTCCATAAAAACATTATGGTTAGATTTCCCATCCATATCCATGATTTCATATTCCAACTATATTCTTATATACAGAAACCTAGTTATGAGTGACTTTAGCTTACCATTATGTTTGTAAAATTATTTTTTAAAATTATTTTTTATTATTTGTTCTTACAATGTGCATTTATATGAATAAAACATTCATGTATTAATCATTTTATAACCTATATGAAATTCAAGGTAGAACTTTTTTTTGGGTGGTATAATGTAACACCTATATATTTTTACAAGGTAAATTTCTTTATTTTACATAATTTTATTGTTTATGTTTTTTAAATATTTGATTTCTTGTGTTGTATAATACACCAAGACAACCTTTCCCAATATGTATCATTAGTGTATCTTGTGGTATACATAGCACTATTCTTGGATTCTGTTACACACAATTTCATTTATTTTGATAGTGTTCATTTAACAAAACATCGAGTTTGATCGAACAAATAAATCTTATTATGTTACACTATATCATAGCCATTATAATGGTTGGTATGGAAAAAATTAATATAATTGAAAAAATTTTGTATAAATTGAATTATATAATTAATTATTTGGACAGTAATTATTTATAAATGAAAATAAAACTCATTTTAAATAAATGGAAAGTTTTTTATGAAAGTCAATTTAAATATAAATATGTGAGTTTAAAAAATTATGAAATCACACAATATATAATTTATAAATTAAAAATAAATTATATATATTAAATAGAATGTTTAAAATTAATCTGATATGTTTTATATACATTATAAAAGAATAAAGACATTTTTCTGAAGAAAGAGTTGTATTTTTTTATCAAATAAGGTTTTTCCACCTATTGATGGAGCACCCATTTAAAATATCGATTTTGACATGATTATATATCCTATATTAAAAATTAATCATATTTTTTAAAATTGGAAAAAACATTTGTTTGAATTAATTTTTTATATTTTTCCAATAAGTATAATGTTTCGATGAATCAATAAAATATTCAAAATTTTAATTGAAAAAAATAATCAATATAATTTATATGGTTAGGTTATATTATTTAATGTTTTAATATGTATATGTATATATATATTCATTTAATATTTTTTAGGAAAAGGAAATTAATTTTTCATTTTATTTTCATATGAAAACATTTCAATCATTTCTAAAAGCTTTATCTTTTTAATCATGTTTTCTCATTTCAAAAACGAGATTAATTTCAAATTAATTATGAAACTTATGTGTTTTTAATTTTGAAAAATGGATTCTATAATCTTAATCTTTTTATCTAAATTGTGTCAATTAAATTATATTACTTTTGGTCATTATGAATTTTAATTTCAATAATTTTTATTAATAGAGTAAAAGGTAAATTAGATAATTAAGGCTAAACATAATACTATAAAATCTCCCTTTGATTTTTCATAATATCATTGGATGATATTGTTTTGAACTAAATAATACATGGGTTAATATAGTTACCTTTTGAGACACCAAGATGAGATTAGGGCTATAATTTTTTTTTGTTTTAAGAAATCAAAAATATGTGTTGCACAAATTTTAATATTTATATCCTTTTTAATAAATGATTATATTGAAAAAATTAAAATATAAATAATCATATTAATGATGAATTAATTTAATTTATCATTTTAACTTAATTTTTATATTAAGAACAAAAAATATTTTAACGGCTAATACATTGGGGATGCAAAAAATATTTAATTGAGGATTATTGAATAAAATACTTTTTATTTAAATGTAATAAGAATTAAAAGACAAAAAAATGACAAAAATTTAGTTGTCAAGTTTATTTCTACAATAATAGTCAAAGGGTCATGTTATTGACAATTTGGAGACATATTAAAAAGATAATGACACTTATAATATTTTATTTAAAGTGATGTTAAAGTTGTCACATTCAGGTTTTATTAAATTGAACATTTTTTATGTATTACATTCATGGATATATATACTTCTATAAGAAATTTAATTAAATTTCTATTAAATATATTCTTTATTTTATATAAATTATTATTGTTTCCCAAATATATGAATATTAAATAATTACGCAAAACTGATGTACAATTAATTTTTTTTGTTGAATATATCAAAATAATGTTATTAATAATATTAAAATATAATATAATATGGAATAACATATCAATCTGAAAAAATTTACAGATGAATTTTACCCCATAGTTATATAATAAAATATTTTTATGAGGATAACATATTATTGTGATTTTTTAAAATCACTAAATTGAATAATATCAAAATAGACACTATTGATATTTTATCAAAATAATATTTTATTTAATTATTTTAAAATCTTAATTTTTTAAATAAATTATATAATAATTATTATACAATGTAAGATATTCTAAATTGTTCATTTATATTCTATTTTATATAAAATAATTATATATTTCAAATATTTAATAATAAATATTTTTTACCTTAGTTAAAAATTAAATAGAATAACTAAGTGTTAATTTAAAGGATACATCTTGAATTGCAAGAAAACCTTTTCCACAATTTATGGGTTGATTATAATAAACAATTATATAATAAAATATTATCAAATTGGTCATTTTGGATGTTTTTAATAGGTTTTTATTTTATTAAAAATTATTATTTTCTAGAACTTCCAAATGTGCCCCTAACATCAATTATTAAAGGAAACATTCTCCCTCACAATTTCACTTCACATTAAGCCTTAAAGCACATCCATAACCTACCCATTTCCCTTATGATCCTTTTTAGTTATAATCTAGAGGTTTAGGTCTTCTCAGAAGACAATCTCTAGTTCCTTTTAGAGAAGATCTAGAGGGAGCTCATCGAAGAAGATGTAATCTCCTCAACCTATTCTTACAAACTTATTTCTTCTTCTAATTATTATCCAGTAGCTGTACCCCTTATAAAGTAATAAATCCAATATACCCAGTATTTTTATATGTTATTATGGTTATGGAAGAACTATATCCCACCTTATATTCATCCAACAAAAATTGAAATCACCAGTCGTGCATATGTACGTCTTCTGGTCGCCATGTCACGGTGTAATATATTTTCCCCCACAACCTCACATGGATGGGTATAATAAATAAAATGTCAAATATATATGATTATTATAATAATATTATTATTCTATAATACTATATATATCAGACACATCTATACCATTCCACAATTATGGTGATCATACCTTCACTCATTCGCAGGTACGGATGAACATATCTATAATGAAATTTGATTCATTCTACCAGATCTTCATTATTGATTGATTATATATATTTTTATATTGAGTAAATATGATATATATTATTTTAATATCATTCTGTAAATTACATTACTATAATATAATAAGTGGAATATGAATATATCTGGAAAAAACATGTATAAGAAAATAAAGTTGTTAATATCCAAAGGATAAGTTATATTAATATTATCGAACGAGTAATAATATGATAAATTATGATATCATAAAAAAATTATTAAGATTCTAGAATAATATAATGAAATTATTTATGTCCTTATACAAGAGGTTTGGACATGTACGTAATAACCAAGTCCTAAGTTAGGGGATAATTTTTCAATATTGTTAATATCATATATTGTTTATACTAAGTATATACTGATGTATATTTATCTTCCATGTATTTGTTTCATAAATATATATTTCAAACTATTCTTTCAATCCTTATATAATTGTTTAATTCCTATTTTATCCATTGGTGAATTTTTATTAAATGATATGAAAGGAATACTTTTTCATTTTAGATACAAAGTATATTTTGACAAATCCAAAAAAATAACGATAATAAAGTTTGTTTTAAAAATATTTGTCACAAATAGATTTTTATGTAATCATAACTTTTAATTTTCATTTATCATATTTTACAATACTTTAAGGTTAATTTCAATGATATTATTTTCTTTTTAAAGTGTATGTCCTTTGGTGAAAAGAAAATTTATTTGAGAAGAAATGATATTTTCCTGAAGAATTAATTTCTAGTTTTCAATCAAAATTAATTTCTATCTAAGATTTCATTAATTAATAGTTATATGTTTCAAGTATTATATCCATATTATTCCAATGCTTTTACTATGTTTATTATGGAAGGTCATTTATGCAATTCATCAGCTGTAAATGGATTATGTTGTTATGGAATGATATTTAAGAAACTCATTTAATTGAATGGTTTAATCTATGATGAATGATTTATCATTTTGTGGAACATATAAGAATAATTTAAAATTGAGATAAGTAGGACCTATATCTCCCTCTAATGCATTGCGTAATGATTTATATCTCCTGAGATAGATAGATATGGAATTATAAATGGTCTCGGCTAAGTAATTCTTGGAAGGAATTTAATGTAAACCAGGTGTAGTAATACAAGGATAGAATGTGGTGTGACCTCAATTAAAAAATGAAAATTTCCCACATTTATAGTCTTGGAAGTATTCCTTGACTAATATGAAAATTTATTTTAATGCCTATGTATTTTCCAAAATTCCATGTTATATGCCAATGATATTTTCTCATGACTTGTGTTCCTTTACTATTTGTAACATATGAACTGTCAATATTTATTTCATGACTTCATGTTATGATATATTTTATAAATGGTTTTATATTAAGGAATTATGTTCATATTTATCCATTTTTAAATTCAGGTTTTGTTTTAATTTTTCATTGTATACTCTTATAGATCATCTTAACTCACCATTTCAAAATGTTTTCTTTTCCCTGTAATATAATGAAATATATTATGTAGGAAAACTATAGGGGGATATCATTATGGGAGATTTTTATGATCATTCACCAAATTAGAAGAATGTGTTCCATGTTACAAAATGAACTAAACTAATATGTTCTTTGGGAATCTAGTTGTGTAATGTGTGAAGTATTCCCCAAAAATGATGTAATGTTCGCATGCATCACGCTTGGGTTTCTAATGTCGGTATCAGAGAGAAGGTTTTTTCACCCTTTGAAACAAGGATGAAAAATCATTATTGATATCCCTGGAGTTATTTTTCAGGTTATGTCTAGGGATCTCCCTACATATAATTCAAAATATTGATTAAAATCCTTATATTTGGGTAATGATCAGGGTCAACTAAGGACTGAACCTAACATACAAGATATTAAAAGTACTTCCCCTTGATTATTTTGTTTTTATAGTATGGTTTTTTCCTCTCACAATATTCTTTTGGGTTATTAAAAAATATCTTTAAACATAAAGATTCATATTATCGAAGAATATGATAGACAATGGGATAATATTATTCTTAATAAATAAAATAAAATGGGATGTGGAAGGTGAAACATCATTATTATGCATAATCATAAATCTCGTAATAATATCATTTATCATAATGCTACTGAGCTTTTTGATCCACCTAATAAGGTAATGATGGATTTTCATGGTGATTATAGATGAAAAATAAATTTTCCTCGTGTAAATAATGTGAAGAGAGTCATTTAAGGAGATTGATTCAAAGGGAATGTAATATGATTTCGATGTGTAAAATAAAGAGACAAAGCATGTACTTATAAAGGAAATGGTTTAGTTAACACAATAGGAAAGGGAAATGGTATTTCAATGGAATCAAAGGTAGATAACTGTTTTAAATATGGAATTTATGGTCATTATGCAAATATATTTCCTAGGGGGAAATATCATACAGTGAATTCAAAAAGTCATATGAAGAATTTTTAAATTTCTGACGATGAGTAGACTAAGAAAGATATGGTTGATGAATGAAGTGTTTAGGAATAAAATGGTGAAGCTTAGTTATTTATTTAAAAGATATTGGAAGGATTTGATCTCTATGTATTATAATTCACAAATAATTTTGTGGAATAATATTTATTTTATTATGGAATAATTAAACATTCATGTATTTCTTGTTTGTAGTTTTTCAAGAGGATTTAAGGGAATATATTAAATGGTACGAGTTACCAATTTAATTTATTGAGGTAATAATTTGATTTTTTTTATAATAGAAGTGATTAAGGGAAGGATAACCCTTTATATCAGCATGATGATGAGATAATGATATTCAGATAAATATATTTTGGTTATGAATAATTATATGGTAATGATTTACATATATCTAATTATGAATTTATTTACACGTGTATTACATTATCATGGATTATGTTTCAAACTTTTTGTAATAAATAATAATTAAACCTGCATATTTTCAATAAGGATTTATGGTAAATTTGTATTTTATCATGTTTCAAGAGAACACATGATTAAGGCATTCAAATGATTATAATGTTAAAATCATGAAATTCTTTATGAGATGTGGGAGACAAATGTTAA
The DNA here is from genome assembly GCA_963277665.1 of Viscum album. Taxonomy (NCBI): domain Eukaryota; kingdom Viridiplantae; phylum Streptophyta; class Magnoliopsida; order Santalales; family Viscaceae; genus Viscum; species Viscum album. The sequence goes on from OY728159.1 coordinate 2,014,881,860, forward strand.
GCCTATTTAGTTAACCTATTTCTAAAGTTTAGGATTTTAAATTTTCAGAAGGTTTGTAAGGTTTTAAATTTATATAATGTTTAAGATAAACATGGGATGAAGTCTGTTCAAATAACGTATTACCTCCCCAAAGTGGACTTATGCATATTTGATAACATCGTATAACATTTTTTTGACAGATACAATAACCTACCATCCTATTTATGTATTGATAAATCTATTAACCCTTATGTAATGAAAAATTAAAATTAATTTCTTGGAAAAGTAGATAATGTAAACATTCATGAGAATATAATTAATCATGTTAGAATTTATTCTCATAAAAAATTATTCAACTCCAGGGAAAGGATCATAAAACCAAAAATGTAATCTAATTACCTTAATTTTTTATGAATCATGTGGCCCCTTGAATTATTATAGATTTATAGAGTTCTAATTATTAACATTCATATAACCTTGTTCTCAATCAAAATCTATCATGACATTCGGGTTAGATTTCTCTTGAAAATAATTGTTTTCACTTTGAACCTCTACTATCATAATTAGAAACCTAATTATGAGTGACTATGTGTAACCATTTTGTTTCTCATATTCCTTTTTAAAAGTAAGTTTTGTTATTAATTTTTACCAATGTCAGGTTAAATGATAGAACCTTGTATATATAAATCTTTTTATAAGCTAGACATATTCTGAGGGAGATATTCATTTTAATAGTGGTATAATGTACCTCTACAAGATTTTTATGAGGTAGAATTTCTTATATTTGTTATATTTATGTATTTATATTTTTTAATTATTTTATATGTTCAGTTTTATGAAAAAAAATATTATCATGTTCTATACAAAACATAGTTTTATCTTGTGATACATTCATAACTATTATTTTCCAATCTTACATACAATTTCATGTACTTTTGATAGAGTAAATTTCATACAAAACTATGATTAAGTGATCAAATAAATATTATTTTGTGATCTTATAACCTAGAAATTGCAATGGAGGTTATGAAAAATGTTATTTAAATTATAAAAATATAATTTACACATTATTATATAATTAATTATTTGGGTAATAATTAATTATAAATAAAATAAACACCTTTTAAATCAATGGAAATGTTTTTCGAAAATAGTATTTAAATGTAAAACATTGAGTTTATAAAATCAATAATTAAAATTTCATGGATTTAATTAATGATATATAAATTAAATATATTCAATATATACTTTAAAATTCATCTTATATTTTTCTAAACAAGGTATAATAATAAATTCCATTTTTTTTGAAATAAAGAGTTATTTTCCAAAAAAAAATGTAGTTTTGAAGACTTTTGATGGATCACCCAATCAAAATACACTTTTTAACAATGTTTAATAATTTATACTTGAAAACAAAATCTTATTTGGAAGCAGGATATATAAAAATTTACATTTAATGATTTTTTGATATTTTTCTTATAAATTTTATGTTTTCATAAATAGTATAAATATAATAAATTATAATTGAAAAAAAATTATCAAAATAATTTATATTGTTAAGTTACATTTCAAAATGGTTTTAAAATATAAATAGATTATAGTTTTATCAATTTATAAATCTTCATTTACATTATTTTTATATTTTATTTTGATATAAAAATATTTCAAACATCCGAATGTTTTATCTATTAAAACCCACATTTTCATTTCAAAAAAAAATATTATCTTTAAATTAATGAAATCAACTTATGTGTTTTTCATTTTTAAAAATTGATTCCATAATTTTAATAAGATGGTAAAAATTATGAAAATATTCTTCTTTTATTTTTGGTCTTTAGGAAATGCAACTTCATTAATTTTTTTTTAATAAGGTAAAAAAGTAAGTAAGATAATTAATAGTAATTATATTAATATAAAATTACCCTAACACATGTCCTAATATAATATAATTAGTGTGTTACAACATATAAAAAACGTTTTTTAATGATCACCTTTTGAAGCAACTTGGATGACATTTGGACAATTAATATATTTTATATATGGAAAAGTTAAATATGTATTAAACAAATTTTAATGAATATTTATTTTTTAAAATAATTTTATATAGATGATAAATTAGACTATAAATACTCATTTGAAAAATAAAATGTTTTTATTTGTCATTGTAATTTATTTAAAATTTTTAGGAAATAAATAATAATTTTTAGGCATATACATTAATGATACATAAATTATATAATTAATGAATAATGAAGAAAATAATATTGATTAAAATGATTATAAACATTAAAATACCAAAAAAATGACCAAATATTATTGTTCGAGTATATATCTATAATAATCATACAAGGGCCATGTTATTGGCAATTTGGATCCATATAGAATATATTATGACAATAATAATATTTTTAGTTAATGTAATGTTATAGTTGTCACATTCTGGTTTTATTTAAATTTATTTTTAATGTTGGTTAAATATAATTTATATTCTAATAGAAGTATTATTATGAAATATATAATAATTATATTTTTAATTGATTTTCCTATTAATTTTCACCCAAAAATTAATTAAATTAAATAATAACACAAAATTGAGGTAACAATTATTATATTTATGAAAATATCAATTTATTGTTATAAAAAGTATTATATTATATAAAATTGTGGAGAATTAATATATAAAACGAATTTTATATATTCTGCTTACACCTTTGTAATTAATAAAATAATTTTTTTGATGATAAAATCTGCTCTTGAAATTTCTAAATATAAATAAATTTAATAATGTCAAAATTGAAACTATTGATTGTTTGATAAAATAATGAATTCTTATATTATTTAATAATCATAAATAGTTTTTTTAACACTATAATACTTATTCAGTTGTGGAAAATTTTATGATTTATTCATTAATAGTCTAGATGACATCAAATAATTAAATATTTACACCATTTAATATTGAAATATCTATCACTTTAGTTAAATTTCTAATTGAATAAGTCTGTGTTAATTAAAATGAAAAATTTTAAATTCACAAACAAAAAACTCTATATAATTTATTTCATTATGATATTACAACCTTATATTATCTCATATTTGAAACTTGGACATTTTGGATGTGTTTGGATGGATTTGTATTTTATTATAAATGAATATTTTTTGTGATGCCAAATGTTCCCTTCACCTCAATAATAAAAGGGTATATCCTCCCTCACAATTTTACATCCCTTAGTGCCCTAAATATCATCCATAACCTCAAAAACTACTTTTTAGTCATATTTAGATACATTATAGTGGTTCTTTTATTCACAAAAAACCAACTCTAATTACATTAAGAGGAGATATAGAGTGAGCTTGTCGAATAAGAGGATATCTTCTCTACCGATTCTTTCAAACTTATTTCATATTCTAATTAAACTTCATCAGTTGCATGAATTCTAAAGTAATAAATATAATATAAAATATATTCATATATGTTATTATGATTATTTATGGAACAATCATATTCCACCTTCTATACATCCTATGATAAAAATCATTATCTATGTGTACATACGGCTTACCGTCTCCACACCATAGTGCAATATATTTTTCCAAATCATCTTACATGGATGGTTATACTGATAGAAATAATAATTTAACTTGATTATTATAACAAAATATTGATTCTAGGGAAATATATATACCATATACTCCCATACCATTCCATAATTAATGGAATGATATTGTCACTCATGTATACGTACAACCTACCATATCTACCATTCTAGGTGATTCATTATACATAATTTTAATTAAATAACAACTATAGAAATGTTTAGAATGAATAAATATGATATATATTATAATAATACCAGTATGGAAATGATATAACTATAACATTAGAATAGGAATATGATGTTATCTAAAAAACAAGCATAAGAAAGTAAAGTAGTTAATGCATGATGGATGTGTAAAAATGTAATTAACAAATTGGTAATAATATGATCACTTATTATATCGTAAAATTTTATATGACTCAAGAAAAAGTTAATTATAATATTTATCCCTTCTATATGGTGATCAGACACATATTTATTAACCCATACCCATGATAAAGGATAATATTTATAGTCTCATTATTATCTGAGTTTATTTAAATGTAGGTATATACTAGGGTATATTAATCATATGTTTCCACATTTACTAAATATGTATTCCAAAATATTTTTTGTATCCATATAACAACTTTTAAAGACAATTTTTCCCATTTCTGAATTTTTATTATATTTTGTCAAATGAATATTTTTTTATTTTAAATATGTGGTACTTTTTTATTTATCACACACAAGTACATAAAGAATGTTTTCATTAAAAATAAACATCATGAAGAAATTTTTAAATTTATTTAAGTCTATATTTTCAAGAGTCTTATTCTACAATATTTAATGGTTGTTTTTAAGGAAATTTTTTTCTTTTAAAATCTTGTGACTTTTTAAGAAAATAATTTTTTTGAAGGGAAATGTCTATTTTCCTCCAAATTATATTTTTAGTATTCTATAAATGTTATTTTCCATCTAATATGTAATTAATTATCATAGTTATGTATCATGTATATTATCCCTATTATTCTAATAGTTTGATTTTATTTATGATGCAATAATATTTAAAAAATACATCTATTTTATAAGGATTATGTTACGATAGAATAATGGTTATGAAATCCATTTTATTCCTTAGGATATTATACGATGAATGATATATGTTTTGTGGAATATGTATGAATGATTTCATTTTAAGAAGCATATGACCTATATCTCACTCCATTTCATTGGGTAATGATTTATATCTCATGAGGTTGACAGGGATGGAAAAGAGAATGATCTTATTTCAGCAATACATGGATAGAATGGTATAAAAACCCAGTTTAGTAATACAATGCTGGAATGAGGTGGTAACTTTATTTAGTAAAGGACTTTATCAACTATGATGGTCATGGAAATGATCCTTGGATAATATTGAAATGATTTTCTTTGTTATTTTGTTTTCAACAATTCCATGTTTTACGCCAATTCTCTTTTATAATGTCATGGGTTCTATTACTATATATTCTTTTTCAACTAAAAAGAACTATTTTAATATTCAATATTATCATATATGTTACACATAGTATGATTTTCGAAAGTTATTTTCATGATTTTACAATCATATGTTCAGGTTATGTTTGATATTTTCCTTTTTTACACTTACTAAAATAAGAGCTCACCCTATTGAAATGATTTATTTTCCCCATAAAATAATGATATGATTTAGGTAAAACAATTGATGTGGAAAATCATAATTGGATTTTTATAAGATGTTTCAAAAAAAATTATAAGAAAGTGTTCCATGTTTCTAATGTCACTAAACTAATAAAATCATTAAGAATCTAGTAGTTTAATGAAATACATATTCAACAAAAGAAATAAATTTTTCATGTACATCAATCCTGGGTCATTTAAATAACTCTCACCATGTATTTCATACAATAGATAGTGTAATGTAATAATGAGGCCTCAATGGTAATCTATCTCTCGTTTCTATAATTACATTCTTCTCTATAGTAGCTTCACATGTCCTAAGTTATCCCTCTCCAAAATAATCCATCCTATAGACACTTGGTAAAGCCATCACAGTATGAACCTAATCTATCAAATAATTATATCATCCCATCCGTATATCAATATATAGTGACCAATTAGTTTTTGGGATCCACCACACCTTGTACGAGATGTATCATACCTCAAGCCATAAGATACTATACTATGAGTATATACCAGAATCTGTCAAATACTATACACATTTAACCTATAATAATAATTTCCATATTATATACAGGGGTAATATTATTTTAGTAACGAAAATCCATCACATACAACTACACACATATATATGGAAACTCATTACTGAGACAACTGGCACAAGTAACTACCATGAGAATTGAGTAGGGATGAGGGTAGTCAACCTTCCATCCTACCACTAGAATGTTCGGGAAGACACTTTCCCATAGTCCATGGGGAGTCATGGACTCTAACTGACATGGATTTGGTATCATATCAAATCATATAATATAATATATATATTATATATCATAACCAAACAATGGGAATTACTTAGTATTAGACTCAACTAAATCTAAAACTGCTCGGATTCCCATCTTCCACTAGTAAGAAAAGTTACTCTATAATAAAAAAAGAGTTTAAAGAGACATATTTTTTAATTAGTATTATTTTATAGTTTCATTTATTGTTTGTTAATTTATTATCCATTAGAATAAATAATAAAATTATTTCTCAGTACATTAAATCAATTCGGAGAGTAAAATTCATTACCACTAGGAATAATCCTAACCGAGCCTACATGTTTCCAAGATTAACATCACGTATCATTTTCACTCCACCAACACCAACCCCATGGGTTAATCATTAGTTATTTGTTATTATAAGTATTACATAATCATTCTGCTTGAGGAAAACCATTGTATGATACCACCAAGAGAAAAAATGAAACAATGAACATCAATATTCCTCATGTATTATGAAAATGAATGTAGATAAAACATGGAACTCAACCATCAACCAATAGATAAATTCAAAAGTGAGGATCCCTTTTATAAATAAAACATAAATGGGTAATAATAGATTCAACATATTAATTTTTCTTCATTTTCTTCCCTGAAAACCACATAAATATCTTGATGCATCTCATAATCACAATAATCAACAACTACCATATAAATCAAGAATCCACACCCACATCAAATTTTCAATCCCAGTATCAGCCATCAAAGGGTCATATCGCATCTAGCCTTCCATTCCTCACATCAATTTGGATAGTGGATATTAAATCCAAATAACATCAAAAAAATAAAACAATCAATATTAGACAAAAGGGAAATATAGTCTGTAAATATAAGACACCAAGTCTTCATTCATAATAAAAAACTCAGGGATCTACACTCAATAGATTTTAATTCTTAAGAAGACTAGAAACAAAGACTCTATCAATTATAATAGTAATATTACTAGTTCTTGTTTTATATTGTATTGATAGATTCACTATTCATTGGTTTCAACTATAGGCAACATATGGCCTCAAGATATAATAAGCTCTCAAAATAAAAAAAATTAACAATAAAACCATTTTCATTATCATGAAATTTATTTTTTATCATTAATTGTTAATAAGGTAAAAATTATTCTTAAATTCCATTAATACATATAGGATCATATTTAATTAAACAAGGCCATTGCATCAATTTGAAATTCTTCAAATTTAACGAAACTATTTTTCAAACATGAATCTACTATAATTATTAATATAATAATTTATCATGTAATTCCAGATTTACATACTTTATTAATTTCCATCATTAATAAAATTATAATAATTATAATAATAAATGATATATTTTTCATAACTTAGATTGAACATCATCTAGATAAATAGGTTTCACCTCATTATATGATCTAGAGAATCAACATGTTATGGAAACAACCCATTTCATCAGTAATCTATTTTAAAAATTATTATGTTAATTAAATTTCCATAAAAAGTTATAAACCACTATATCTATATGATTTCAAATAAATAATAATTGAATCAATTATTCTTCTACTTGAGACATGTAAATTTTCATTGCATGATAACTGACCAGCGTTATGGATCCTGATCACCTCTCCAACCAGATGTTGTATCCCACTAAGAACGTTGTTGCACAAAAACTCCAAAAAATGAAGTAAAACACTATTTGAAACATGTATGGGAAACACCATAACATATATTGATGGAATGAGAGGATCTAAATCGATGAACCTTGAGAGAAGTGGCAGAATGTACCTTAGATAACAACATATCCTGAAAATTCAAAGATATAAGGTTGTGGAATGATCTCAATTGAAGGAATTCTTAAAGGAACAAAGGGAGCACTAATTATCACATAAAATTAAACTAGAATGTCGTAGGTTTTGAGAAAACATGAGGCCTATTATATTTATAATTTCAGACTAAATAGGGAAATATATGGTGTGAACCCCATTTAGGTCGTGAAAATTTCATGCTTTAGATCTCACCAAATGACGTGTTCATTTATGAATTTAATGAAAAATTGTTACATGTAATGTTATACAATGTGAACTAGCCGTAATAAGTACTTCCTTATAAATCAAATACATGAATCACCTAAATTCTATGTATTATCCTTGCATCCAAATATTAGTAACTAAACTACTCCTCACATGGCCAAGGCCCTCTCTGAATATGATAAGCTTAAAAAACATTAAATTGGTTAAAGGTCTCATATATGGGTCCTTAAATTATTTACAACACAAACAACTCACTTCTTATAGAATCCAAAATACATTCCAGATATAATGAAAATGGGGACATCTACTCTTCCTCTTCATAAGATAAAAATCAAGATTATTTTCGCCACAGAATATCAATAATTTCATTAGAGGAATATTGTGAAACGATTCAATAGATATAATAATATCCTAAACAATATATTAGAGGATAAAGATTTAAAACCATAGTAAATATAAAAAAATAAATAATTTGGAAACCAACTCATAAACCAGAATGGTTAATATCGAAAAAATAGAAAAACATATTATATTCGAGTTAGACATCAAACTGTTGGGGTAATAACTGTGCATCAATAAAAAAAATTATAGATAATCCCATACATTAAACAATTAAAGCATTATAAAGGAACCAATATAACATAATTCTTAAAGAACACCTTCCCATTATGGTCCTGATTCTCCACATGTCGCTCCTCGATGGTCGAATAATTTTTAAAATTGTTCTTTCCCCTGTCGAAGACAGTGTAACATTCATGAATATAATGATAGATCTTAAATATGTGAGAAATGAATTTAATCCTTATAATATATATAGATGGTTATCTTTTTTATTCTATATACCCAACATGAAAAAACCACCAGAATGGACCGACAATCTAGGGACAAAGCTTACTCCATTCTCAAATCCTTCATTTCCTAAGATGATGAGTTACATTTATCAACAATTCATCACTAACATCAAACAATAAAGGTCTCCTCCTATGATCAATATATGATTAATGCCAATCTTATGCTACCGTAATCCTTTCTCAAATTACCTAAACCAACTTTTTCATATTCATTAAGAGTTGTGGCTCGTGAATTGCTTCCTCTTCAACCCCAATCAGATAAAATGGAGAAAAACAAGACCATATAGAAAATTATTTAAACTATACCAAAGTAATGATTGAATGGAAAAATTATTATTAGAAATCTAAAACAATTGAGGGTTCCTCATTCAAGAACATTCCAAATTCGAGGATTGAATGATGAAAAATGTCTTCATGATCCAGTAGGGCCCAATATATCTAACCATCTATCAATGGATAAACAATAGTTCTATGGAATATTTGATAACATAAAACATACTAGAGAACTATCCACACAATGTAGGTAAAACGATGATCTAGATTAGAGATGATCACCCTCATGACTCTGTGGAGTCACATAACCTTCTCCAAATAGTAACTGAATAAATCCTTCATTTATCATGACTCTATAGTTGTAATAAAGTGATATTATTTCATAAAATGATCATCTATCGTCCATTAAGAATCATTGTTTTGATGGGGAAAATATATAGAGATAATTGTTTCCATTGATATATTATCTTTAATTTAGTGGGGATTATATAATAGATGAAGAAAACCACCAGGAACAGGATGCATGACCTTCATATTTTGGCTGACCAAACATCGAGAAACTGACAATGAAACAATATACAACATTTCATACAACAAAAAATGACATCTCATGGCATGTTAAAACTTTTTCATGGATTGATGCACCTCTATTAGAGCGTTATGGTATCCATGAATAACCATATCAAGCATCATTGAAGTAATAAAAGGGAACTTATAAAAAAACTTCTATTGTTTTTTATCCTCATACTAACCATTAGAGGTATCACCAAACAAATGGTGGTCCCTCTAGACCTGCCACTGATTAACCCCTCATCTATGACTCCTTTATATAGTAAACCAAATTGGACTACATGGTCATTTGTAAAATAAAACCTCTGCCTCTAACCCCTCCCTTATCTTGATGAAATATTGAGAGTTCTTCCATAACACTATAAAACTCCAAATTCAGTAAAAAAAAATTCTACATGATTTCCTTTTCTGTGAATCTCCCACAAAATATCACATGACTGGTGTATATGAAATCATGATTTCGTAATACTATATGAATTTCATCAATGAACATTCTTGTTGGTTCATGTAACGATGGGATAAGACTTTCCTTAGGATATTAGGGTCTGGAAGAACAAACATAATCACTCTAATGAGGTATTGATTCCAAAATGTAAAAAAAAAATTACAATAACTAAATATCATTAGTGGAATATATAAACAAATAAGGACCTAACTGAAGAGTCCCATAAGGTTCAAACAATATATTCTACAATAAAACAAAATAAAATCCATGATATGAATCTTCACAAAACCTATAATGACCCGAAATTTCAATGTAATTTTTTTAAATAAATGGGAATTTTATGAGTCTGTAAAAAGTTGACAGTGTATAATTCTAAGGCATGGAGTGCCCAAAATGAAGTTCTGATCATTATTTTGGGTATGTTTATAAACATGTGAGTGCATTTTTTTTATCTTTTTAACTAGTGATTGAATTGAAATTTGAGGGCATTTTTGACCTCACAGTGCTGGTATTCGTATAAGGATACATTCACCATGACAACATTTGTTCTAGGGTGGAATTTAGCTTTTCACATATTCTTGAAAGAATAAAATAAAAATAACTTTGTGTAGCTTTTTATTCTTTTAAAAATCATGTGGATGTTGAGAAGTGGGGACCACCAAACCTAAACCTCCCATAAAAGGTTATGATGGTGGGGACCACCCGAACAAACCTCCCATGAGAAGTTATGGTGGTGGGAAATACTCAATGTATAAACCCCCTTGAACTACCCATTAATGGAGAAACCCTCAAACATCCTATTAAATTTGGGAGAGCCTCTTCGACTCCTCCAACATTTATTATGCCAACTCAATTTAATTAATTAGAATATTTTGAATTTGTTCCAACAAACGAAAAAATTGATATAATAATATATTATTTTGGCATAACTTTTTCATTTTGGTGGAATTGGGTTAATGGTGTGGAAAAGGAGAGAGCTCTGGAGAACTTGGGAGAAATCTCTCTAACAAAGAACGCCAACGAAGAACGCTGACCACGACTTCGACTTTCTTCCTCGAGACATCCTCCTACGTGGGACGACTTCAATCGACGATCATATTTCCCTATCCAACGACATCTTCTTCTCCTTCATGATCTCCTTCGATAAATAAAATTAGGTAGGGGTTGTTATTGAAATCTTGAATTCTCTCGATTAACTTCCCCATTATTGGATAGTAAGGGGAACATGGATCTACCAAGATGAGTTGATCCAGGATTCATATTAAAATGTTGAATTGTTGTTCTTATTCCTGATTCTATTAAAGCTGCTTGATATCACTCTAATTTAAAGGGTGAGGTCCAAACAAACATGGACCGACATCTCAATGGTTTATCTTGAGGTTTGTTGTGTTCCACACAATGGAAAAAGGTGTTGATCGATGATGGTTGGTGGAACCGGTGGAACCTGAGAACCACAACAAAGGTGACGAAAGAGACGAAGGTGGCGAAGGCAATGAAGGCAATGGCGCTACCCCTCGGCCCACCAAACCACCACGCGGCCTCTCCATGTAGCCCCATGGCCTCGCCACATTGCCCTGTGGCCTCACCTCGCCACCCCACTGCCTAGTGGCATCGCCCGAGGCCTTCTGAGCCGGTGTGGCCCTCACAGATCATCCGTAACTGAGTTTCCTCACAGTCTCATGCGGCCTGTGGTCGAGTCTCCCCACTACCCTCACCGCACCCTCCAAGTCCAAGCCACACCACCACCCTTGGGGCACCCTCCATGGCCGAGACACCCTGCGACCCTCACAGCACCCCTGGGGCCAAGCCGCCTCGCGACCTCGTGCCATCCGCGACCAAACTACCACGTGCCCCTCGTAGCATCTGTGGCCCCCTTCGGGCTGTACCCGGTTAGGCTGCCATGCCCAGCCTCCCAGGGGGTCAGGACGAACCCATTGGGACGGCCAGCACTGCGGGACGGGGCGGTCCGACTTGGTCGGACCAGACCCAGGCCCGCTTCGACCCATATGCAGCTTTGGCCATATCATTGGCACTGAGTGTCCATTTGACAAAAAATAAATGGCGTTGAAAACCCTATAGTGAGACGGGCCCTTCGGTATACCCCATTGATATTTTGGATAAAGTTGACGAATGATCAAGTTGGATCGAGCACGAATCCAACCAAGCCCTCGAGACTAAAAGGCTAATAACTCACAGACCGGGCATCTGATTGATGCATAGTCTATTACCTTGATACCCCTATGACATGGTAAAACAATACGATAAATCTTCATGGGACATCATGGATGTTTTAGTATCGAACTGTGGCTTAGAGAGGGGACCCTCTTAGAGATGAGCAAGCCTAGTGCAGGAACCTAGTAGCCGGTTGTGATAAGAAATGTGCTCCTAGAGATCCTGTGTGGGTCGGCTCCTATAGATCATGTGTAAGTCTTCTCCTAGTAGTCCTATGTCGGTCAGATCCTAGCATTCCTGTGGGGTCAACTCCTAAAAATCCTATATGGGTCATCTCTTATAGATAATGTGTCGGTCATCTCCTAGAGATCATTTTTGGGATATCTCCTAGAAATCCTTTGTGGATCGGCTCATAGTGATCTTGTGTGGCTCATCTCCTAGCGATCCTGTGTGGGTGAGCTCCTAGAGATTCATTGTGGGTCAGCTCCAAGAGATCTTGTGTGGGTCATATCCTAGCGATTCTTTGTAGGTCAGCAGCAGAGCCTTTTAACAGAGTAAGATGATTCTGTAGTTATAACTAATCATCCCAACAAAAATAACTAAGTCATACCTAGTGTGATCTGAGTCAGTACCCCTACATTTCCACATGATTTTGATAGATTACAAGATAGAATAGGTATATGTATTGGTATTTACCTAAGTAGGGTTATATGTTGTTTTCATACTTTGTGGGTTATCCTTGATAGATTTGTGAGACCTTGAGAATCTTGGAGTCCCTAATGAGTATTGTTATACTTAACCTTGTACGGTAAATACTCACACCTTCATGTGTTGGATACAAATGATGAACAATGCTGACTGATGATGAGGGTTCCATGATTGGAGGTAGAACAAAGGTGGACATTAGACGTGGTGAACTGTAGAGATGGTCGTTCATGATATGTACCTACCCTTCAGGTAGGAATCGTGGTGGATGATCCATGTGCTTCTTTTCACCAATCATTGTAATTGTACTTTCCAATTTTCCTTTTACTTTCCATTTGGGATTGTATTCTCGCCCCTTTTACTTATTATGCTCACTATGTTTACTATTCACTTTACATGAGTTTGTATCTTGTTCTGTGCTTGGTAGTGTATGATAGATGTTATAAAGGCAATGACATCCCAATTTTTGGGAATATTCCATCGGTTCTAGTCGCCATCCCCTGGACTATTGAAGAAAGGCTTGGGGTAGTCATGGAACGAGCCATATGGGATGGGTCAAGAAAAATTGGTATCACAAGAGTTAGTTCTAATACAGAACATATGACTCTGATCATTTTTGAACGGAAATAGTATAGCGTGTAGAAAGTGTGGTTATCAGTTTACAGAGTCCATTGTTGGTGTGGAAGCCGATGTATCCATACACTAGGACCCTGACTTCTTATTTCTGAATCGGTTTGTGAAATTGCTGATTCTGTGTGTGTGTTTTGAAGATTTTTCTTTGTGATCTCTTGAGTCAGCTCACCGGGTATAACATATTGACCATTAAGCACATGTTTCTTTTAAGGATGCCTCCATGAAGACATCCAGATAGGGTTCTGAGAGTTGTATGTACTGTTAGCACACTAAGGGATGAAGCCTCAGAGCAGGGCCATTTTCCAATAGAGGCACCAGCGGAGGCACAAGCTGTACCATTCCCCTTTAGGAAACCAATACCCCTAGGCATAGAATATGGCAGTGCATGCTGATTGACCACATTTCAAGTTTTTCTGCACCATAGGCCACCCAGGTTTAGGGGAGAGACGAACACACAAGCAGCTATGGATTGGTTGGAGGCTATTTTGAGAGTCTTCCAACTTCTAGGGACACCATATGATCTCATAGTGATCCTTGCTTCTATCCTTCTATAGGCAACAACAGGAAAATGGTGGAGCTTGATGCTTCGGGTTCACGAGGAAGTGACACTTCATTTGGCAGACTTCAAAAACCTGTTTCAGACAGGGTTTGTCCCAGCGACTCTTTGCACAATGTGCATACATGAGATTCTTCATATGCAGAAAGGAAGCATGGTTGTAGCTCATAAATCAGTGAGGTTCACTGTCCTCTCACGGTACTCCACTAATATGGGGGGACCCTTTCTTCAGGTCATGAACCTTCGAGCATGGACTCAGTTAGGAGATCAAGGCATCGATGATCTCACTCAGCATCCTGACATAGGTGGGGTGTTAGAGAGAGCCCTACTAGTGGATATTTTCCTTGTTGACAAGTCACCAGTAGTGAGATACACCACCAATTTCCACATAGCGGAGTCTTCTACAGCTGGCAGTAGATAGATAATGCAAAGGTCCAAGAGGACCAGACCTACAGGTGGACGACCGCATGTCATCGGATTGATTGTGTGGGGAACCCAAGGTGGCGCCAATCATTCTAGGAAAGTCCATTGTTACCCATTTTGCATGTAGGGTCACATGGCTCATGATTGTTCGTCCCTCCGTACAGATGATCAGAAGACGGTCGAAGGACCGCCCAGGCAAAGACAGAGGTTCGACCGAGGAGGTCCGCAGGGAGCAGGAAGACGTGGCAGAGGAGCTGGTCGTGTAGCTGGCGGTGGGCAATGATTCATGATGTTACCAACACCACAACCAAGGGTTCCACCCCGACCGTAGGGAGTACGTGGACATGGGATATGTTTTCTCCAGGAAGTTGAGGCATACGATCATGGTGCTCTAGAGATGATACGAGGTATGATTTGAGTCTACTCCACCATAGTTGCAGTACTTATAGACATAAGTGCTAGTAATTATATTATTACCACTTCCCTCATTCAGATCTCCGAGATTATGACTGATTCATTGGCTCTATCCTTACTGCAAGAGACTTATACGATAGTAGATTTGATGATTACGCACTGGTGTTGGCAATGCAAGCCTACAATAGGAGGAGAGATCTTCGACTGGGATCTTCTAGTTGTTGCATCGAGGGATTATGATGAAATATTTTTTATGGACATGTTATCTATATTCCATGCTCAGATATACTATATTAGGAAAAATGTGTGGTGTGTCTACACATATGGGACCATGTTTACATTCACCAGCAAGAAGGGAGCCTTTTCAGCGTAGGATGGACATACCCTGAGGAGGTTGCAGCCAATTACACATCAGTTGGCTATCCTTACCATCATAGCAGTTGATGTGGAGAGTCCAAATTATCTTGTAGTAGTGGACCAGTAGAATGATGTCTTCCTTGATGATGATTCGAGTCCAACTCCTCTCATAGAAAAGGACTTTTACATTGATTTTTACCCTGAAACTACACAAATATCTACACCCGCATATTGGATGGATCATGTGGAGCTTCGTGAGCTGCAGGTAAAGCAAGAGGACTTGTAGGGAAATGGGTTCATTTGGCCCAGTGTTTCTCTTTGGGAAGAACAATTCTATTCCCCAAGAAGGCAAATGGGAGATTTAGGATTTGTGTTGACTATCAGAACCTATGTGAGGTGACAGTGAAGAACAAGTACCCTCTTCCAAGGATTGACAACCGCATTGATTAGTTGAAGGGAGAATGGTGGTTCTCAAAGATAGACCTCAGATCAGGCTATAACCAGCTCAGAGTAAGATAAAAGGATATATAGAAGACTTATTTTAGATGTTGGTATGGACACTATGAGTTCCTGGTTATGCCATTAAATGTAACCACCACTCTAGAAGTGTTCATGGGACTCATGAATAGGATATTTCAGCCATACCTTGATCACTTTTTAGTAATCTTCATCAACAACATTCCAATCTACATAGCTACTGAGCAGGAGCATTCCTATCATTTTCATGTATTACTGGACATACTCCCAGAGCACCAGATTTTTGGTAAGCTCTTGAAGTGCCAGTTTTGGATCCAAGAGGTTCACTTTCTACGTCATGTCATATTGGAAGCTGGATTTGTGGTGGCTCTAGCGAAGATTGAGGTTGTACTTTCTTGGGATCCACCCAGGAGTGTGACAGAGGTATGAGGTTTCTTGGGGTTGACAGGATAGTGGTGATGATTTGTCCCAGATTTCTACAGATTTGCAGCACTACTATCAGTGTTAACGAAGAAGGGGCAACCCATCATGGGGTCTAAGAGATTCCAACAGTGTTTTCAGGTGCTGAGGTAGATGATGACAAGTTCCCGCATCTTAATGCTTCCAGAGGAGGGCGTAGGGTACGTAGTAAACTACGAACTATTAGTGACTTGTCTAGGATGTGTCCTGATGTAGGAGCGAGTGGTGATCACGTATGCTTCTCTACAGCTAAGACTATATGAGCAGAACTTCACCACCCATGGCCGGAAATTAGCGGCAGTTTTATTCTCCTTGAAGATGAGGGGAAACTACATGATGGGTGAAAGGTTTACAGTGTACTATGATAACAATAGTATCTGGTATAACTTCTCTCCGATGGACTTGAACCTGAGACTACAACGCTGGATTGAGATCCTTCAGGATTATGACTTCAACATAGTTTATACTTTTGGAAAGGGAAACATTTGAGCAGATACAGTCATCAGGGGGTCTAGTATTCAACATCTATGCGAGGCGATGGAGTATCTATATGCTTTTTAGATATCCTTTGTAGATAGTGATGGAGTTTCTTCTCTTCAATCTCTTACAGTCACTCCCCTACTTCTTCGGTGAGTCAGGGGGATTCAGTATGGGGAAGTTGACTATGAGACACGACGTGATCATATATCAATACCACATGGACCTGATGTATTTTATGAAGGTGGAGATCACATCATCCTCTTTAGAGGATGTACCATGGTACCCGTGTCACTTCGGGAGGATTTTATAAGAGAGTTCCACACACCCCCTCTAGCGGTACATCCAGAGTGGTGAAGATGTACCAGGATCTCCGAAGACTGCACTGGTGGCCGAAAAAGAAGAAAGCAATAGCTGAGTTTTTTCCCAGATGTCTCACTTGTCAGCTTGTGAATGCAGAGCATAAGGTACTAGCAGGCTGGGTTATTCCTTTAAGTGTCCCTGAGTGGATGTGGGATGGGATATCCATAGTCATTAAGACATTACTTGCACATACACCCAGATTTCATGACTCTATCTAGGTTATGGTTGACCGACTCCCCATGTCAGCCCACATCCTACTGATCATAGATCATGGTTATATAGAGAGATTGGGATGCCTCTATGTGCAAGAGATTGTGCGGATACCAGGAGTATCCATGAAGATTTTATTCTATCATGATACATGTTTTACATCCCAACTATTGAAGTGGTTGTAGGAGTATTTTAGGACACAATTTGTTTTGAGCACAGCCTTCCATCATCATATGGATGGCCGAACTGAGGAGACCATTCAGACCCTCGAGGACATGATGCGTGCCTGTGTCCTCGACTTTGATCACGACTGGGAGGATCACTTTCCATTGGTTGAGTTTTCATACAACAATAGTTATCACTCCACCATTGGGATGTAACCTTTTGAGGCGTTTTACAGGCAACCTTGTAGATCACCCTTGTGTTGGACTGACCTAGGGGAGTCAACACTAGTGGGACCAGTGATTGTACCAGCTACCACAAAGAAAAGTGCAGATCATCCAAGTGTAGATGAAGACTGCACGGAGAAAGTAGATGTCTTATGCTAACAGGAGATGGAGACCTCTGGAGTTTGAGTATGGAAACCACATCATTCTACGGGTCTCACCTTGATGAGGTTTGTGGAGATTTGGCCGAGGAGGTGAGTTATCTGTGAGGTTCAACATACCTTTTCAAGTCCTCAGCAGAGTTGGAGAGATGGCATACCACTTAGCTTTGCCAAATCAATTGAACTGGGTGAACGACATATTTCACATATCACAGATGATGAGATATGTTCACGATCCTTCCCACATCATCGACCATGGAGAGATGGACATCGATGATATGGTAACTTTTACGGAGGTTTCAGTTGAGATTGAGGATCAACAGGAGCGGGTCCTTTGTGCATTGTTATACATCTGGTAAGTGTTCCATGGTATCCCAGGAACCTCCAGGAGACCACATGGGAGTATAAGGCTCAGATACGTTCTTATTACCCCCACTTGTTTTCCTAGTAATGAGTTGTGGATTATAGGGACGTAAAGCCCTGAGGTGGAAAGAATGTAATGATGTGGAATTTACATTTAATTTTTTAAAATAAATGGGAATTTTGCGTGTCCTCAAAAATTGACGTCACATAATTCTGAGGCCCGGATTACCCAGAATGAATTTATGAACATTATATCAGGTGTGGTCAGTAAACGTGAAAGAGGGGTTTTTTAACATTTTTACTGGTTCCCGGAATTGAAATCTAAGGGAACTGTTGAACTAGCTACATCGATATTTGCATAACGAAACCTTCACATAGAGCGTAGTAGGTCGAGGGTGGAAGTTAGATTTTCACATATTCATGATAGAATAAAATAATAATAAATTTGGGTGGATTTTTTTTTATTTTATTTTTTAAACTCTATGTTGATGTTGAGATGTGGGGACCACTAGACCTATAACTCATATAAAAGGTTATGATGATGGGGACTACATGAACTAACCTACCATGAGATGTTATTGTGGTGGGGACCACCCTATCTATAAACCCCATTAAAATCCCCTTTAATGGAGAAACCCTAAAACTTCATATTAAATGTGGCAGAGCCTCTTCAACTCCTCCAAAATTTATTATGCCAACTCAATTTAATTAATTTGGATATTTTGAATTTGTGACAAAAAACTAAATAATAGATATCATATTCTATTATTTTGGGATACCTTTTTTATTTTGGTGGAATTGGAGAAAATTCATGGAAAAGGAGAGAGCTTCGGAAAACTTGGGAGGAAGCTCTCTAATGAAGAATGCCAATGAAGAACACAGACCTCAACATCAACTTTCTTCCTCGGGACATCCTCCAATGTAGGATGTCTTTAATTGAAGATCATCTTTCCCTCCCCAATGATTTCTTCTTCTCCCTCGTGGTCTATAATGATGAATCAAACAAGGTAGGGGGTTGTTATTGAAATCATTAATTCTCTCGATTAATTTTTCATTCATGGAAGGCATGGAGAATGTGGATAAACCAAGGTGAGTTGATCCATGATTCGTAATAAATTGTTGAGTTGTCATTATTGTTCCTAATTTTGTTAAAGATTCTTTCCTCCACCATAAAGCAGAGGGTGCGGTCCAAACAAACAAGGCCCGACCTTTCTGTAGATTATCTTGAGGTTTGATATGTTCCTCATAATTGAATAAGGCGGCGACTGGTGCCAGCGGTTGGCACCAGTGGAACCCGAGAACCGCAACGAAGGCGACGAAAGCAAAAGAGGAAAAAAAGGAAACAGAGCCACCCAGCAGCCATCGTTTCCCATGGATCTTCCATCCACGGACTCCATGCCACCCCGCGGCCTAGTCGTGTCGCCCGCAACCCTTCGATGGATCACATCCCTTGCAGCACCTCTGCGGCTGAGCCACCCCGCAGTCTCATGCCACACGTGGGTGTGCCGCCCCGTCGCCCTCACAGTACCCTCCCCTGGCGAGATGCCCCACCACTGTCACAGCACCCCTGCAGCCGAGCTGCCCCGCGGCCTCGCGCCATCTGCGGTTGAGCTGCCTCGCGCCCCTCACAGCCTCTGCAGCCCCCCGCGGGCCACTGCCCGGGACAGGACACCCAGCGGGCTGGGCCGAACCCAACAGGCCGGGCTACACTACGGGCCGGGATAGACCCAGTAGGTTGGCTGGGTTGGCCCAAACCTGGTCGGCCCAGGCCGGGTCAGGCTGGGTTGGTCCGACCATGTTAGATAGGACCCGAGCCCACTACGAACCATACACACTTTCTACCCTATCTTTGGCACCAAGAATCTGTTTGACAAACTGTCAATGGAACACAAAACCCTAGAGCGAGATGGTCCCATTGGCATACCCCACTGTTGTTTTCGATAATTTTGGGCAATGGTCAGGTTGGATCTAGCACGAATCCAGCTAGGCCCTTGGGACTAAAAGGCTAATAACTCACAGACCGGACATCCTATTAATGTACTATATTATGCGTTGAGAACACTATGATGTGGAGAAACTTTGAGATACTTATTTTTCTGACATTGTGGCAGTTGGAGTATCGACCAATGGCTTGGTGAGTGGACCCTCCTACAAACCAACAATCCTGGTGCGGGGACCCAGTAGCTGGTTATGACAAGAAGAGTGCTCCTAGCGATCCTGTGTGGGTCAGGTCTAAGGGATCTTGTGTGGAATAACTCCTAGATATCCTATGTGGGTTAGATCTTACTGATCTTGTGTGGGTCAGCTTGTAGTGATCCTATGTGGTCAGCACCTAAGGATCATGTGCGGTCAGCTCCAAGCGATCCTATGTGGGTCTGCCACAAGCGATCCAGTGTGGGTCAGCTCCTAGAGAGCCTATGTGGGTCAGCTCCTAGCGAGCCTATGTTGGTCAGCTCTTAGCGACCCTGTGTGGGTTAGCTCCTGGAAATAATGTGAGGTTCATCTCCTAGTGATTCTATGCAGGTCAATAGTAGATCCTTTTAACAAAGTAAGATGATTTAGTAGTTATAATTAATCATCTCTACTACCATACCTATGTTATACCGGGTGTGAGCTGAGTCAATACCTCTGTGTTTCCTCATGATTGATATGAATTACTTGATAATAGAGGTATATTTATGGGCATATAACTAAGTATGTTAATCTGTTGTTTTCATAATTTGTGGTTTATCTTTGGTGTATTTGTGAGACCTTGAGGGTCTCAGGGTCCCTACAGAGTATTGTTATACCCACCCCTGCACAGACAATGACCACACCATTTTTTTGTTAGATGTAGACGATGAACAACACTGACTAAGGACAAGGGTAACATGACTGGAGGCAGCTTGAAGGTGGACATTAGACGAGGCGAACAGTAGAGATAACCATTTGTGAGCTCTACCTACCCTTCATGTAGGAATCATGGTGGACCATCCAGGAGCATATTTTCACCTATCAGTCGTCTTGTACATTCTAGTATTCCCTGTACTTTCTAGTTGGGCTTGTATTCTGTCCCCTTTTACTTAATGTACACACTATTTTAACTATTAATTTTACATGAGTTCTTATCATGATTTGTTCATGGTTGTGTGTAATATAGGTTAAAAAGGAAATGCTTTCCCATTTTTAGGTAATACACCTTCGGTGCTAGTTTCCAGCCCTTGGCCTATGGAAGGCACGCTTTGGGTAGTCACGACATGGGCCCCAGAGGGACGGGTCATGACAAAATAGCTAAAACTAGGTTCCTTCTACTGGTAAAAAAGGAATATGGAAATGAAAAAATTATCCCCATTTTAATAAAAAGATAATTGACATTATTTAGTACATAAAAACATAATATCATTCCATGTAAAAGGTTCAATTGGAGTCACATACTAAGAAAAATTGTCTCTGAATAGCTTCAATAGCCTATAAGACCGTGTAAACACAAAATGGATTCAATTTTTCTAGTGAGTTCCTAAGAAACAATAAACTATATCACATAAAGATCCATAGATACTCTTTGTTGGTACTCAAAATCCCTTATAATTCATACTTTAGAATCCCAAATCTCACATCTATAAAATGCTATAAACATTTAATTATGAGGAATTAATCCCAAATTTTCAGAAAAATAATCAAAATACTATTCCATAGTCATGAATTTTGCATGGATTTCATCGATGAAAACTACCATTAACTTGTAAAAAACACTCCAAACACTATACTAATCAACCCCTTGAACATGGATGGATAATTCATAACATCATACCATATAACAAGGAACTCTTGATGCTCATGTGGAAAACGGAAAATGAGTATTCTGAATTTCCTCACACTTTTCCAGCATCTAAAGATATACTGATTAAAAATTGATCACTGATAGAAAAATTAATGCCTCTAAATAATCAATTAAATTATCAATCAATATGATAGGATAAGGTTCTTCCCTATAAATCATTTAAATTAATGATAATCAATATAAATATGAACATTGGTTTCAACCTTCTTTATGAAAAAAAAATCCTTATGCACCTCAAGATGATCCAATTCACAAAAAAAACCTCACTAAAATAGATCATAATATTATTTTAATATATCTAACTACTCATAAGGTGATATATTAAATGGAGACATTGATATATGATAGTTTCATAATTATATATAGATCCCATACTAAATATCCCATCAAATTGGTGACACTACAACCTTTATTGGAAACACATCATTTACTCTTCCACAAACCAAGGATGTATCAACTATTAAACCTACAATGTCCTCAGCATCAACTCATTCATCATGTAATACAAGGATAGGACATTCCTTTGACCCATATAAAGGACTTTCAATACATCAACCATCAATGGTTCTCGATCAACAATATAAAATAGAACCTTTATCATTAAGAAATTGACATTATCCAAAAATGAATAAATCCATTCCATGTTGATGATGATGTCATATTGATAACACCTTAAACATATGAAATATCTCCCAGAAGGTGCATTCCGAGTACTAGCTCATAGCCTATGCACACATCATATATGTCAGATCGTCTAATAATTAGCATTGTCAGTTCCATGTAAATTGTAATCTCATATAACTCACATCCCATATAAGGGAAGAAGATGTGTGATAAAAAATAGAATTAAACTCCTAAAACAATCAAAAAATGATCAAATGTATAAAAATATAAAAGGTTACCTTTAATGACTTATGGGTCACATGGTGTCGTAAATTCTAAAGCCTGAAGCTGAACCTCCTCTACACCATAGCCACTCAGACCCCACTAACGACCACCTCCACGACATCACATTGATATTTTAGTATGAGTATATTCTCTATTCAATAATATTACTTCCCAATATAATATATAATAATCCCAAAAAAGAGAACCATAATGTTGCAGACTTCACAAATTCTACCTCAATAGATGAGCCTAAAGAATAGCATATATCACATGCTAACTACTCAGAATTTTTAGACACTATCATCACTGATGAACTCAACCCCACAAGAAAAACAATCATTTGATACATTATAATAGGTATGAAATACTATATTTCTAAATAAAAAAGTTGATTATTGGTTTTTAATTACCCAAGATAAGTCAAAATATATTTTGTTTTGATAATAGGGAAACTCGGGCCACAACTATTATTAATGAGGTATCCTGATAATGACCATATCAAAATGATATAATTCTATCCAACATACTCCCAAATTAATATTCTATTGATAGAACCACAATATATTCCATTAGCATGAAATGGTGAAATTTTACAAGATATATGGACCCATTTCATCCAACAAATGCCTCACCCTGGCCACCACATCATTAAACATGTCTGAAGAATATTGTATAAGGTTATTAAAACAGATCCTACAATATTGTATTATACCACTCCCTTATCAAAGGAAATGAATATATTGGTTATTGGAAAACTTCATGGATAGATAAATTAGCTATACTTAAAACTGGTCTCAGATCCTCCTCCATAGGACTATTAACTATTTTTAATCCTTGTGGAACAAGAACCCCCACCTACTCACTGCTCTAAACAAAATCGACCCTGCTAACAAAACTTTGTTCTCTTTTAGAACAAGGAATAAGCAGAATGATATCTCATCATCCTCTAAAAATTATTCTGTGAAAAAATTTGAAGCAAATCCATCATTACTCTTTAGAATCTAGTGTTAATACTCACAAATTTCCTCCTCCATGTGTCTTTATCATCATACTACACTCTAAAATGATATACTTGTATATCATACTGAGAAAATTATATACGAACCTAACGAAGACATAGAAAAAATCTGTTCATGAAAAATAAAAAAACATTTGGATTTCCTAAAACTAGAATATGGAATATATAACATTAAAAAATTAATTTAGTATCTTATTAATATTTTAACCTATACCATGTTTTATCCAATTAAAATAGTGATTAATGAATATTTTTATAGGATCCATTATTATGACTCTACCATATAACCAATATTAATTCATTAATTATGATATGTAAACATAATGGTGTGCACATATTATCCCATGGGACCTATAAAATGTCATCTTATCTAGTGTCTCATGTTTACTTCTTTCAATAAAATTTCGAACATGATTTTGGTACCAACATGTGAAATTTATCTTCTTCCTAAACAAAAAACATCCTTTCCATCAACCTTATCATATAAAACCACTCTATCAAAATCCCCTCCCAAAAAATATACTATAATGATGGTGAGAGATAGTGACATCTCAATTCCATCCTCTTGTAGTCCCAATAATGGTGACTTCAACTAAGTGTATAATATGTATATAAATGGGAAGAATTACCCTCTAAGAGAACATTCATAGAAGTGATATTTCCACATCACGAGATGTTTTGGAATTATTTTAGATAAATTAAATTTATTTGATTGTTTAAATTAAAAATTACATCAGGTTAATATTTAATTACACACAACATTGGCATATCTTATGTTACATGAAACATTAAGTTCCCAAAAAACTATATTTTATTATTATAATTTTTCAATCAAAGAATTTATAACATAGGCATTACAAATTGTAATATGAATTGTAATAAATAATTTTTAAATAAAATTTATAGTAGTTTTATATAAAAATCACATTGATAATGAAATATTTCTTTTTTACTAAAGTATTTATATATTTCGAAATATAATTTCACCAAAAGAACTTATTTTTACGACCATCTCTGAAAAATAATAAAATTATTTTTTTCCACATTAATATTTTGAATCTGATAAAATTAAATTAAATTTTTTAACAATGAAAAAATTATATTGGAATCGTTTTTAATAAATTTTCCGTAATATATATTCATTTGATGAATAGTAAAAAATATAAAATTTAAATTGAGAACTGAAATTTCATTTAATTTATTTATATATAAAAATTATATTAAAAATAATTTTTAACATATGATGTGTTCAATTATAAATCAATAAATCCAATGTAGTTCATTCAATTCAATTTAATATATAATATTAATATAATATTTGTGTGAAATTTTGGTTTTTTCACTTTTAAAAAATGTTTTCATATCCCATCTACGGGATTAAATTTTAATTTAATTTCTTCCTCTTAAATTAATTGAGTTGTGAAAATTTTATTCCATATATTGGCTTAGAATAATTTATAATTTCTAATAATTAAATCATAATTTCTGACTAATATGATTAGTGAAAATAGTTAAAGTTAATCATGTCGATTAAGAGAAAAATGCCTTTACAGAGGGACTAAAATATTATATTATGATAGAAAATGACCAAGAAACATATCCATTACCATTTTATGGAAATATTTTATCCTAAAACATCAGTTTCAGGATATTTATAAATTATTGGAGCCAATTGACATCAAAAAAATGTGAGTGAAAGTCTACATTTCAGGAATATACTAGTTTTACACTCCCTACCATATAAAAGGAAACTCGATCTTCCTGCTCTATTCATACATTCAAACCAAATTATTTTAGAAAATACCTATACAAATAACATCCACACATTCAAGAACTCATTATATAAACATTAATTAGGGGGAAATTCAACCATGTAAGTGATTTTTTTGAAAACAACTAGAAGATACTTGATGATTATAATGGGTTCATCAAAAAATTCTTTTTTATTTATTCCTGAAACCCATTTAAATATATTTATATAATTAGTATATAAGAAAATAAATATATTTGGTATACTGAGATGTTTTTAAGTTGATGTATTGACCAATAATTAAACAAAACCCCCATCCAATGGTTTATGAAATCAACGTTTATGTGTTTTGAGGACTACCACCCCGAGAACCGATGTCGTTCATTTTTTCATTATCACCTATTATAGCTATGAATAATTATGGAATAATATTTGTATACAATAATAATTATATTTAATTTTTCTATTTGATTGTGGAATTTTTATATCACACATAATTTCATTTGTTCAATTTTTTGGTTATATGATATCATCATGTAAGGGTACCATTTATCACTCTTTTTTTCATAAACCTATTCTAAAAATGTTTTTTTGATTATAGGACATAATATCTCTATTATATCATAAATATTCCTTCATTTAAATACAGGTTAAAAAATCAAATTTTTTAATTACTCTCTTATAATTTTTAATGTAATCTCTAACCCATGTTTGACAATTAATTTCGTTTTTTAATGGAATATTTTTTATTCATTTTGAAAAACAATTATCATATTCCATTTATTGTAAATGTGAAAGTAACATAAATTTTTACATGTTCATCATTAATGAAAAATTATAATGCCATGAAAAATCATTTACTCTATCCTTTCATTTAAATTATATTTTAAAATAAAAAGTTTTTCAAAATGTTTTATGTACAAAAAAATGGGTTTCATACCAGAAATGATATTTTCCTCACAATATGTTTTAAATCATTTTTACAAACTATTTTTTCATATAAATGGAAATTTATTGGTTCTACTCATGCCTTACTTATAAAATGATGTAAGGGTGACATTATTGTTCATTATGTACATATTTTTTTATTGCATGATATTTATGAAACTCTTTTCACTTCCATTGGAAATTTACTTTTGAAACGTTTTTCACTTACGTAGTCAAAATTATTATGAAACAAGCTTCATTTCATGGATAATAATATGAATAATGGATTATGAAACCTATCTACTTTCTAATGGTTAATATATGGTGAATATTTTATGATACCCATTTTATTTCTTGGGTTATGATGTGGTTAATGTTTAGGATCTTAAATTATGATTATTTTTTAATACACCATAATTTTTAGTATTTGATCATGTATATATCCAAATGGAACCATGTAAAAGTTGATTTCTATAGATATTTAAATTATTGTGATCCTATAAATCTATATTTAATGGGAGAATGAATAAATATATTTTTGTTATACTTGAAAAATTTTCTTAATAAATGAATAATTATATAATTATAAATGATAAATGAAGGGAAATTGTTCTACAGAGTCATTCATAAGGAAACATAAACCTTATCTCAGTAGGTTTAATAATACACTAGTTGTTTAAAAATAGTTCAGTATGATCGAGAATATATTTCCCATTCCTCAGTGTTTAGAACATAAAAATTTATTTTTTTTCTACAATTTAGAAGGCAACCAGATCAATTGGGTACCCTTATCACAAATACAAGTAAATCAGATGAAATTGACTCCATGGATTAGGATGAGTTCAAGATCATGTTTTTGAATGAGTATATTCATCATGTTCTATATAATAATGATTAGAAATAATAACACAAGTTAAAGGAAAGGGATAATTGATCTATTTGTACATACATGAATAATTATACATAACATATTAGGTGCACATATGGTATTATCATTCATCCTATAATTGGGGTTGATCAACTCATTAGTGGATTAAAACAGTGTCTTCAAATTGAATTATACATAATAGAAATAAATAAGTATGATTAGAATGTGCATTATGATATCAAGGGGTAAATGGAGTTTTTAGTCACTATTCAATATCATTGTATTGATAAGACAAGGAAGAATACATTCAAAGTAAAATCTAAAAACTATAGAGGGAAGATTATTATCATTTTTTCTGCACTTTGTGTGAGATGAAGCATATAGGTAATTGTCTTAATTGGACTAAAACATGTTTTATATATATTCGGTAAGGCCATCTTGAAATGGATTGCAGATTTGTGGGGAAGGATATTTCTAATAATGAGAATATAGATAAATAAAAAAAGACTTACCCTCCTCAACATTCATGATTCCCATTTTAGGATTGATGGAATTATGTAAAACAATTCCCAAAATTGATGTTTAACAATGATTATCAACATTATAAACCTATTATGTGTAGTGATAAGGGTAAATCTCTTTAGATCATTGTTTTAGAGAAGGTCTAAAATAATGAAGTATTGAAAGGTATAGATACCATTAAATCTAGAATTTCTAATACCGTATTTGACTCTAGATCTACTCATTCTATCATATCGTACAAATTCTATAATTGTATCAAGATTCCTCATGAATGATTAGATATGGAATTATTGGTTCATATCCATAATGATATTATGATCATTTTTCATATCTATGAATCCTCGTTGGATGAAGTTTGTTGAAATGAGATTCTTGAAATCTTTTCACTCTTCCTATGGTATACATTTAAGAAATCATATGAATGTATTGGGTTTTTATAACAAAATTCCCCATGAATTTTTTAGGAAGGGAATACATATTTGATATTCCAAAATAAAATATGATTTTCTATCAATGAGATTATAATTATGATCTTTTGATAGAGATCGCATCCAATGTATCATTATTAATTCCCATTAAGAAAGGATGTATATCTCATATTGTTTAGGGTAAATTTGACATTGATGATATGACTATTGTTTATGAATTTTATAAATTTTTTGTAGAAGAGTTCTCTACCCTACCATTGAAATGTGATGTTGACTTATCAGTATAACTCATACCTATCCTTACATCAATTTCCTATAATCTATATAGAATATCTTTGATTGAGTTGTAATAATTGAATATGTAAGTCTAGGAATAGAATGATAGGGTATTCATTTGTCCATGTCTATACCCATGGGGAATATATTTTTCTAAAAAGGAAAATGTATAAATTTTACTATGCATTGATTATAGTGAAATAAAAAATATCCCAATCATGAACATGTTTTCATTTCACCATATTGACAATTTTTTTGATTAATTCTATAGAGATAAATACATTTCCATGATTGACCATTATTCTTGATATCATAAATTTAGGAAAATACATACAATATAACAAATAAATATTTCATAATTTGTATAGAAACTTTGAATATTAAGTGATTCCATTTTTCATTACAAATTACCCTACTATCTTTATGGAAATAAGGAGTAGTGTCAATAGAAATTACATTGTGCAATGTGTGGTAGAATTTATAGATGATATTATTATCTATTCATAGATCATGTTAAAAATTTAATATAACATGATAATTATACTATAGACACTAAGGAAGGAAAAAATATATGAAAAATTTACAAAATGGGAATTTTAGTTGTAAAAATATTTCCTTTGTGTTCATATAATCGCAAGAGAGGGTATATTAGAAGATCTATTAAGATTTTGGTTATTGAATGATGGCCCAGGAAGTCCATGGTGATTCATATTGTTATATTTCATGGTTTAGAAATATATTTTCTATGATTTGGGGAAAATGGTTTCTAACAATCTATTCTTACGACCATGTTAACTTGGATGGGTGAAATGTTTCTATAGAAATATAAATGTAAATATATTTCATGGAACAAAAGATATGATTAATCGGCACAAATATTAATACATTATACTATAGTTGAGAATAGTTTTTATTATATAGTGATGAATCCTTGATGTTATTTGGATTTGTCCTTATACAGAATGAAATAATTATATCTTATTCCTCTATCTAATTAGGAATTCATTATAAAAGTTATACAACTCATTATTCGGAGTTACCTGTTGTATTTTTTCCTCAATGGTATGGGGGAATTATATATATGGTAATAAGTGTGACATATATATTGGTCATTATATTTTAACATATATATTCACACAAGGGGATTTTATCATTCAAAAATAAAGATGCATATAGAGGATTAAAGATTATTATTTCTCAATACATTTATACATTGGGAAAGCAAGTATGGTGATTGATACATTGAGTCCTAAGAATCATAATATATTATCCATTATGAAGATTAAAAAAGTTCCAATATAACTAGATTTTTAATCGACTTATCTATAGTTGTAAAATAATGGGGAGGGGATCTTTTCTTTCTGAATTGATTGTTCTACCATATATCCATGTGAAGATTTATTTTCTACAGATGGATTATCTAAAGCTAAAAAATATTGTTAAAAATGTTCCTATGTTTAATATTTTATATGAAATAATGATAAGATTTATAAACCATGTATTCTTTCTTAATATACCTTACTTGAATAGAGATATTTTAGAAAAATCTTATGGGTCTATCTATATTCATATGGGATGTATAGAAATTTATAGATATTTAAAAAAAACATTTAGTGGGATGGAACTAAGAGTGATTTTGTAGAGTTTGTAACTAATTTTTTAGTTTTCTAGAAATTTAATGATGAATAAAAAATTTATAAGTAGAGGTTTCTTCAATAAATAATATCGGAATAGAAGTTGGAGATAATAACTATTAGTTCTTCAGTGGAATCCCATAATTGTATACCACATATAAATCTATATCGCTTGTAGTCAATCACATTATTATCCCAACACTTATCATCATAGTAAGATGAGAAAACAATTTAGAATAGATTTCTAGGATATATATTATGTAAGTGGTAATTTTTCATGGAGAACAGCATTCTATTGTAACGGATTGAGATCCAGGGTTTACATCAATGTTTTGGAGAAGTAAAAAATAATCTATTGATATGTAGTTGAGTTTCTCCAATGCATATCATCCTAAAAAAAGTTTTCATTTTGAATGAAAAATTATAATCCTAAAGGATATGTTGCAATATTTTTCAATTTATTTGAAATGTGGTTTGGATAAACACCTTACATTAGTTGATATTACATTCAATAGTAGCATTCACTTGATTATTCAGATGGACTATTTTGAATCCCTCTCTAGAAATATAATGAACTTCATCATCTTGTATAAATGATATTTTCTTAGATGGTAATAGCCTGTCTTGAAAAAAAATCTCATTCAATGGTCATGAAATTTTGTGTTTATTGAATGTATTATAAATTATTTTTATACAAAAATAAATTTGAAAAATATATGAAACCCATTTTCTGTAATGTGTAG
Organism: Viscum album; assembly: GCA_963277665.1. Lineage (NCBI taxonomy): Eukaryota > Viridiplantae > Streptophyta > Magnoliopsida > Santalales > Viscaceae > Viscum > Viscum album. The sequence continues at coordinate 2,014,913,110 of OY728159.1, forward strand.
AAATTCTAAAGTACATCATTTTATTCAAAAGATTTTTATGAATCACAACACCACGAGTAAAGAAGGAATTATATTAACCAAATTCATTAAAATATTATATCAATATAATATATTCCATAGATTTAAATTAATGAAACACTTTGTTCTCTTACATCATGCACAAGAGATACCTTCCTTGATAGCTTGTGTTACACACAAGATCTAGTTTCAACATATAATATTATATTATTAAAACATTACAATTTAATATACTGAAACATTATCTAGACATCAAATTAATAGTTGTTCATAGTAATAACTAAATTATAAAAATTATGGTTTATACAAATATGAAATGAATAAAAACGTTGCAAATAAATTAAAAATGAATATAAGAATCAATTGAATATGAAGTGAGTATTTTTATATAATACAATGTTATGTTAAAAATATTTTTTATAATAATAGAATAAATTAATTAAAATTAGTTATTGATATTAATTTAATATAAATATGTTATATTCAATATAATAATTTTGATATTCATCTATTAGGTTTGATAGACATAAGATATGAACAAACTCCATTTTTTACATAAAATCCAATATTTTTATTATCTTAGTTTCAGCGACTTCTAATGGAGAATGAATTTCACATACAAATATTGAATCTTTAATTTTTATATTATGTCAAAATAAAACTCATATTTTTTATAGAAACATAATAATTACGTTATGGTGAATTTTTAATTTTTTTTGAAACATTTTATTTTTTATTCATAGTTAAAAGTACTTCATGTTAGTTAAAAAGTAGTTTTTCATTTAATTTATTTATAAAGATAAGTTATAATTTTAATTGGATTTAATGATTTATTATATAATATTATTTTAAATAATTAAAATTTATTTTGTTGGAATAAATTTCACATTTATATTTGTTATAAAAATATGTCAATCTTTCAAATTTTTTTACTTTAGAAACCAGCACTGTCATGCTACATACGGAATTAAATTCAAAACATTTTATGTAACTAATGTGATTGAAATTTAGAAAAAAAAATGATTCAATATTTGGATTTATAATTATATCTACATTATAATAAGAAAAAAAATTAACCAAAAATTCTAGTGAATGTAATTAAAATATTTTACAATTATTAATGTAAAATTATTCATAATAATGGACAAAACTTTTATCCGAGGAGTCAAATGACCTAGATACTTTTCTAGCACCCATTTTTTGGCCATAAATCTTAAATGAGCCTTAAATTTATTATTTTTTTTTGTTTTTTAATGCTTATGATAGGTAAAAACGTTGGAGCACCATACTGCTTTTCAAAAATACAAAATGGGTCCTTTTACTTGTTTATAAATGGCCACCAACTCTCATCATTACTTAGACATCTCAAACCACATAGGATCATCCAAGCACATTACCAATATATTCCATTCATGCATCTCATATACCAAAAAAACTATATTTTTCAAAAATCAGTACAATGAATCCATTTCGTACAACCCAAAAGAAGCTATTCGGTTAAGAGTTAATGTCTTCTCCTAAACACTCTAGTTTTGATTCCATTATCCTCCCCTCTAATATCTATTTGTTACATTATTCTATAAAAAAACATGATTCATAAATATAATAGTATTTTCTTATTTAAATGTTGTTTCTTACACTTATACACTACTCCATCTAATGGGTAACATACATACTATTTATTTATAAAGAAAACAACTTCCCCATAAAACAATGATTGTTCATTTTTCCTTTACAACCACTCATGGTTGACATTATGATGGAAAATATATTTATATATGATATATATATGTTATTTTTAATATCATTGTAAAAAATTAATAATTTTATCACACATAAACTTAATACATTTCATTTTAAATTAATACGATAACATTTTTTGAGGAAGTGCTGACTACTGCCCCATCAAAGCGATCAGATTCCTTCACACTATTCATGAAATGAAAAAATGGTAGTTTTAATTAAATATATGTTACATAAAAAAATATACGATATTATGGACATAATTACCTTTATATAATTAAACAATATATATATATATCATTTTCATTATTACACTTTCATAAACATAAAAAGTGGTAACGTCATTCATAGATGTATGGACTATTGCCTCCTCAACATTAGGTGATTCACAATTCATCACAACAATTATATATATATAAATATGTTATTAAATAATACTTTGTGTATGATATAAATATAATTATATAAAGATATGGTGTTACATTCTTTCAATAACAATCATTGAAAAATAACAACGTTACTCATGCTTGCGTATAACCTAGCGTCTGCACATTTTGTAATGTTGATTCATAACCACAAGTAATGGATGATTTTAAAAATATAATTGATGAATTAATATTATTATTATTTAATTATTCTTATAATTTATATCTTATATAATTACCCCTTTGATCATATTTTACATACAAATGTTATTTTTGATGCATAAACTAAATTTTGTATAGACACTAGGCCAAAAATATATTTTTTGCGTAATTGTATACAATATAGTAAAAAGTGACATAAAATTAATGGTAAAAATGAATTTTTTTTCAAGAATGTATTAAATAAAAACTAATATTTTTATATATTATTTTAATGGACTTTCACCTGAATTGATGCATATGGTAATGGATTCTCATCTCAATTTTTACATCAATAAGTTAAATGGAATGTTCCCCACTTACATCATTTGTGTGGTATATCGACTACACATTTTTATATATTATATCATGAATTTTATTATATTACAATTGTTTGATAAATTGATATAATATTATTCCTTCATGATGATTATGATTTTTAATGATTCAATGTTATATAAGACTCATTAAGAATGGTTAAATATTAATTTCATCAATAATTACATTAAAGATCTATCAATGGTATTTCCATTATATGAAATTATATTACTATTAATCAATAAACCCTTTATTTTTCTTATCCTTTGGTAATTCATGGCCCTTTTCTTGTATTGTTACGATTTTACAAGACTTCGTTAGTCAAAATGTTATTAATTTGTTTTAACAAAACCTGACTTCATTTGCAATATTAGTCAGAGAAAATAGTTTCTTATAAAAACAATGTTTTATTAGAATGTTTTAAATTTTATTTTAAATAAATTTTTACCCTTTTTCTTTTACCAATTTTTTCAATGGAATAATCTTGTCACATTCTGCATAATTCATATTTCTAAACATTAACCATTAAAACAGAATATTATTTTTAACTCGTACTACTTGTATGAACATCCCCTTTGATATTTCATTGAAGATTCAATTACTTGTATAAAATATTATTTGATTAGGAAATTATTCTCAAAACTGATTTTTATGTAAATGTTTTCCAAAAAAACATTATATTTTCCTCAAGAATGTTTTTAAATGTTATCTTTATATTATTTTATTCCATTAATGACAACAACCCTATATTTTATGTTCATTTCTGATATTTCATATTGATACCAAAATTATCCTTCCTCTGGATGATTTCTAATTGATTTGTCCAAGGATGGTATAAAAATTCTATTCTTGGATCCTTTTAGGTCACCTTTGAAAATTTTAATTTCCTATGATTATAAGAAATTGAATTTCCCCTAAGTGTCTATATTATTTTTCATGGATATGGTCATTGACTAAAATATATTCCATTTTTCATATGGTGTTTACTATGAATGTCATTTAATTATTTTGAGAAATATTTATAAATCAAATTCATATATTTCATATGGATATTTGATAATAGACAATGTTAAATATATTATTTGATATATTATGAGTGTTTTAGACTTTTACGACATCAGTGGGTCCCAGTTATAGATAGCCCAACAATGAATTAGAAGTCTCGTTGGATGAGTCTTTTGGATATCTGCCTCAGATGGTGTTTTACTCGATATTTTGTAGACATCCTTATGAATGGTCTTGATGGTAAAGGTACTATATACTTCATAAAAATTACATCTAATTATCTTGTATTTCCCTCTTTTAGTTTTAGTTATTATTCATCCATGTGATTTTTCATCGACATATCTATGGATAATTTTCATTTTCATTTATTTAGAAATTATTTTTTTAGTTTCTTACCTTTCCATATTTATTTTTTCATATATAGGAATTTGAATGCAATTTTTTTCTATTATTACCATTCCATATAGATTACATGGAATGTGTGATCAGTTATTTACCTCTTGCATAATGAATATTTTCAATGATCTCTTCTCATATATTATTCAATTACTGATCATTTGAGATCATCCCTAATAAATTTATTTCCCTAATATTATAATATGTGTACTATGAAAGAAAAAAATGTATTAACTAGATGAGTTAGAGTTTTTCGTAAAATTACTTATTTGGAAAGAATATAAAAATTATTTTATAGTTAGTGTATTCTTTCCTCATATATGTATCTAGTTTTCCAAGACTACAAAACTCTTATTCATACGAGATATAATTATTTGTAATTATGATAATGTAATTGATAGCATCCACTAGCTCCATCCTATAAGGGGTCGGCTCGCAATAGTTGGTATTAGATGAAATTTAGTAGCATCCTTGGAAATTAGATTTAAGAAAACATATGATAGATAACATAACCCTATGGTAGAAATTGTGGATATGTATATAAGAATATCGCATAATTTTGGTAAGGTATATATTATATGGGTATTCCAATAAATAAACATATGTCTCAATTCTATATGTATACATGGTTTTAGACAGATGTACTAAGGTGTAATAACTTTGATAAGGTTTTTTGAGCCATAATCAGGGTGAACTAGTGCACAACAATTGTCCTTACATCCCACCTACTATGACATTATCATAGGATATGCTTATGATAATCCATTTTTCATTAAAACCCATTTGATGGTTTTGAATAGATAATGATGATGAATATCGTAGGATAAACTTAAGGTTTTTTAGATTAAATATATCATTTAATGATTTATAAACCAAATAAATAATATTATTATTAATTTATAGACTATGTAAGGACCATTTTCGAAATAAATTATTGAAGTATTTATTTTTTAGGGTTGTATTGAAAACATTAATTAAATGTATATTTAGTAAATAACCTTATTTCATGGACTCCAATTAGAATTATTTTTTAAATTATATAAATTGTTTTTAAAAAAATAAAACTTATAAGCTGGGTGAAAACTAAGGAAATCTGGGAAGGTCGCGGGTCTTGAACCCATTACTGAAATATGAAAGGGGTTTCACACTAACCAGTGACCTATGTAATGTTCTGGATAAATTTTCAATTTTTTATTTAAAAATTTTAATAAATAAATGATAATGATGAACCAGTAATATCACTTTTGAGGATTATAGATTAATTTATTAACAAGATTGGTTTTAGAAAATTATAAGGACCCAACCTTAAACATTACTTATTATTGAATTAAATGAAAAATTCACATTGAGGATATTTTCAGGTTTAGGTTTTTAGAGAATTAATACATAACTATTACATATCAAATATTACAAAGTAGACGCATCTACTCAGCTTCTATTTTTTTCACAAAAAAACTCCTGAACAAAAGAGTCATGTCTTGTTCCTTGTTTTAGGCAGCCTGACATTACCTTGATCCCATCCTTGACCCTATTAAACATTATGTCCAATGACAACATTTCAAAAACATGAGATGAGCATAAAAATATCAGTAAGGGTTATAACAATACAAAAAGAAAACATCAGTCCATGTATACATAAGAATCAATGAAATCATACTTTACTCATAACACATAAGCAATTTAACATACCTCACGAAATCATAAGAATTATGAATAACTCATAGAAATGCTAAGACATAAAGGTAACTTGAGGCATTCATAACATTCTTATGTAGGGAGTAACCCTCATGGTTACGTTTGGAATACCCATCACAGTATATTCCCTAAATCTCTTCGGAGAAACCTTAATGTTCAACCCCTTCGTGTTACCCAATGCATTGGAGAGCTATCACGGGCTCACCCACCCTTAGTTTATCACGGAACCACCCATCATCATAAACAATGCCAAGAACCATAACATAATCATAGTACATAACATAAGCATGAAAGAAAGATAAAATTCCCATATTTCAATAACAATATAACATTTTAAGATATTGAAATAATGAATCCATTATAAAACCCATTTTCAAAACCATTTAAAACATTTAAAGAGATTTTTTACTCAAAGTGTCCAATACCACATTGAAGATTTTAAAATTTTAAACCATTAATATCCATATAAATAAATCCTTAAAAATCAATTTGAAAACATGGATATTAATGAGAAATATTTATAAGAATAAATCATTAAAACATTTAGAATGATATTTTAGTTAAAGGGTTTTTAACAAAATGAGAGACAGTTGACTACAATAATTGAGGAATAAAATTTAATCAGTACTTTATAATATAAATAGAATAAATGGATTCATGATATAATATTCCAATGGATAGTATATAAACCATATAAGAGTGAATTTATGCATAACAACAATGAAGTTTCAATAGAATTGTAAAATGAGATGAAATCCATTATAAAGAAGGTATCCTTAAATTAAGGATAAATCAATCTCATAATTATGTGTGACAAATATAAATACACCCAATATAAGTGGTTTTTAGGTGTAAAATAATCAAAGGTCATTAAAAAATATTCAAAGGATAACATATTCAATAACTACATGTTGAACCCAAAGAAATCGAAATCGGGTTAATTAGTTCCCTTGGTAAAATTCGACAGCCTAACGACTTCACTTTAAAATTCATAACATTAGTTGATGAGAGATAAAATGGTATCTCATCACTTGGAAATAAAATTTACATCAATAAGGATATATAATAAAATATCCCAACATATAAAGTTGTAAATTAAAATACGTAACAAAATATGTCTTTTTAAAAGAAGAGTGTGAAAGGTTCCATTAACGATTTGGGAAAATTTCCAAACGAACACCCCATGAAAGAAGAGTCATACAATGAAGATTTAAATACCCATAAATGAGGGTATATTATACAAATATTAAAATAATGAGCATTAAATATACCACATAGATGGAAATAGTGGCCAATGTAGCATGAATCTCATAGGAATAAAAAGTGAGATGGGAATCCCCTTATGAAAATTCAGCAGCTTAACGACGCCACATAAAACATCCAAAAATTGATTTATGAGATCAAATAGGTAATATAATAATATAAACATAAAAATTTTATAATGAGGAATATAAAAGTACATCCCAAAACATAATAAATATGATATTAAAGGAAATGACACAAAAGAGAGTACTTCAAAAGAAAGAGAGAGGTATGATCCCTTACCTCAAGTCTGACCTGTCTTGTTCGTTGCTTTATATTCGTGAATAATAAACATTGGTCAATTTATAATTCCTAATTTCCTCCTATAAATATTATTATTCATTTCATATCACATATTATAATGTTATAATAATTGGTTTAAAATGTGAGTTCATATCAGACGTTTGTGTCGATGTTTGGTACATGAGTCAAAAATGAACATGTTTGAAAATGATTGTCCATGTAGTTATAAGTAAATATTCTCCATAATAGTATTAATGATTTAAATATCATATATATCCAGTACATATTCATTTTATTCTATTCCATAAAATTTGGAGATAAAAAGAAATGAAATTCACCTTTCATGGAGAAGGTAGGCCGTACGTACGCATGGATGCTACTTTCATTTCTTTGACATATTAATGGAATTAAAAATATTTGAAAGATATATTTATTAAAATTACAGTATAATATATATGTTTTATAGGTCACATAGGTTCATTTATTTCATTCTTTATACATTCTATGTATTGCATGAACGAGTCACATCACTTGAGGGGGCAGTAGTCCACACTTCCTCGTATGAAATTATCTCATTTTCACAACATGCAAAGCATAAAGGTATATTTTAAATATAAAATAAAGAAGAATATGGAAAACATAAATTCCATATATATATAATATATAAAATATAGTGACATCATAATGGCCACCTGGAAAGTTGTTAAGAGAAGATCGAACACTCATCATTTCGTGAGGCAATAATTCGCCATCCATAGAAATAGTTTGTTCTTTAACCATTAGACGGAGGTGTGAGTAAGTGTATCTTGAATAATTCACATAACAACATACTAGTATATTTAGGATACTTTTTATGTTACAAAAGAAAGGAATAAAAAGATTTTAGTGGTTTGGAGAAGTGGAATAATACTAAAGAACAAAAGTGAAGACTTTACCTTTAAATTGGGTAACTCCTCTTGGATTGAAACAAAAGGGTTTCTTGAAGAGAATTATGCAAAAGGTGAGGCTTCAATGATGAAGATAGGGATGTGTAGAGTTGAAATGGGTAGGGGTTGACCCAGACATAGGCTTTATAGGTGTGGGAAGGTGGTAGAGGTGGGGGCCTTTTCTATGAAAAGAGGAGGGGCACACTTGGAATGTTATAAAATATTACTTTATTATAAAATGATTTTCGGATTATAAAAGTACCAAAAGGATATATTTCAATGATAAGGTTATAAGGTTTATAAATCCACCCATCCAATAGGTTTTTGACAAGTTTAAGACTTATATTTCACCCAATCATCTCATTTTATTTAAATCATTCATTTATGAGGCAATCACTACATCATCATAGTGCCATAAATAAAATAATTTATTTAATGTATAAAAATTATAAAAAAGTATCGTGATGTAGGAAATATTTTTATATTTATAATTACTATTTATAGTCTAAGATATCATTTATGTATACAAAATTAAAATTATTTTACTTAGGTGTTACATACATTGTTTACATTTTCCTTTCATTAAAAAAATATGATAAAAGGTCACTATCACACTAAAGTGATTCCATGGGGTCCCAAGGTTTGAAAAAGGAATTCCATGGTCGGTCATGACACCACCAATAGCATTAGGACACATGTTGGGGTCATTTTATATTTTTATGATATTATTTTCTTTCTCTTAATTACCCGATTACTAATTAAACACCATAATTAAAGATAATTACTGTCGTTACTATTAATAATGTCCAAATACAAAAGATTCTTAATTAAATAATTTGGACCTTATGATTCCAAATATGGAATCAATTTCATCAAATTCGAAACACATAAATTGTAGTAATTAATTTAAAAGTAAATCCCGCTGTCAAAACCAAAGATGGGTTTTTAAGAAGTAAAATTTTTCAAAAGATTGACTTGTTTTTACATCCAATTGAAAAGTGGAATTACATCATATGAACAAAATTTTATTAAATGACATAAATATAATTCAATTATATATTAAAAAAATTTAAAATTACAATCTAAATATAAAAATAAATTCGATGAAAAGGCAATTTTGAATTAAAAACTATATTTTTTACTATTCATTAAAAAAATCATTATCAGACAAATACCAAAAATTAACCCTAAGATATATTTGATATTTCAATTTAAGAAATTATTTCAATTTTAACATATTCAAAACATAGAAGATTAATTAATAAATCATATAGTAAATTCACGCTGTCAAAACAAATAGCGGGTTTTTTGGAAGCAATATCTATGAAATGTTTGGCACTTGTTTATGCCCATTATCAAAGTGAAATTAATTCTAATGAACACCATTTAATTAAATTGTGAAAATATATTATAATTAAACTTTAAAACCAATTAAAAAGATAATATAACCATATATTTAAATTGGATGAAAAATTAGTTTTGATTTAAAATGCAATATTATTCAGTATTCATTAAAAAGATTGAACATTTTTAGAAACATACCTAAAATTAAACCAAAGTAAATTTAAATATCCCAATCATAATGAATAAGTTTATTTTAAAAAATAGAGGTTATAAAATTTTCAAAAGTTAGATTTAATAAAGGTTCTCCATCAAAATGCGGTAAATTAATCTTTTAAAAATATTAGAGTATTTATTCTTAAAATTGGATTCATTTGGATTTTAGGCCTCTAACATTTATTGGATAAATGTAAAAATATTTGACAAACATATGTAATAATTTTGTATTTATTTCTGTTCATTCACTCCATTAAAACGGCTAGGCGTTAACTATTATAATATTAATATATTATAAGTGTGCAACATAAGATTTCAAAGAAATTCATTGTTGCGTATTGGGTACGCCATCGAGCATAACATTCCCATTAAAGTAGTATTAACATTTTATTCACAAATATTGATAAAATTAGAATTTAATATTATTTATTTACCTGGGATGTTACATCCTTCCCCCCTTTTGGGAATTGTGTCCTCGCAATTTCAAAATTGGGCTTGGAAACTTCATTGAAAGTCTCACATCAGAACAAGAGTCAGTAAAACTATCACTTTAAAAGAAAGGGATAGAAGTAAAAAGGACACCCAAGTTAACCCATACTGGGATTCCAAGTATAAAAAATTGATATGGAGGAGAAAACAAAGGGTCATGTTTTGATGGAGAGTGATAGTAATCATTTCTAGGAGAAAGTTAACCACAAGAAAATCACAAACTTGTGATGGGTTAAATGGTATTCGATTCCCCGGTAGGAAAATTTAACAGACAACATTATTGTTTTATGTTACTCTTCACTGAGGAATTTATTTTTGAGAATAACTAAATCATAATGAAACATACTTACTTGTCACGTAGACCTTCAACTTTTACTATATTCCTTAATAAATCTCATATTTTCTCCGAAAGACGAGTATTTATGAAGACTTGTTTGCATTAAGAGTACTATAATCAACTTCTTGAGAATCACCTAATCCACAAAAGAGAACTATATATTTACCATATCTTTATATCTAAAAAAAAAACCAAACCAAAAATTTTAGTACGCGATCATATAATACCCAAAAATGATATTTTTTTACAAAAACTTAAACTACTCCTAATCTCCAAAATTTTTCAAACAAAACCCAAAGTTCAACAAAGACCATTCAATAAACATCTATCCATAAAATTCTTCATAGTAAACCCAACTAAGATTTAAACCCAAATATTTGATCGATTTAATCACATAGTCTCACAAGGTACAAATTAAAATTTATCTCCAAATATCATAAGTTGCTCTTAAAGTCTCATACTGAAAAGTGATTAACTTAATAACATATCCTCCATGGTAGGTTAATAATTTCCATAGATTACCCAAAATCAACTTACTCTTGATTCATAAAATCATATAACTAAAAAAATTAGTCAAAATAACCAGAGACTTCACGTAGTCTAGTGGCAGGCGATAAATTCCAGTCACACTTTGGTTGTGGGTTCGATTCCCGCAGCTTTGTCTGATGCGACGGGTTGTCACACGGTCTGCATGTTGTACCTTTTCCAAAACTATATATTTCTTTAAACATTCCCCAAAATGAGATAAAATATTCAAACATAACCATAACATTATTTACCCTCAATTTTATCTCATGTCATTTATATTTCATCATAACGTATAGTAACCCAATATTACCTCAAAAGTAAGGATCATATAAACCCTAATGGTTACCTTTATAATTATTACCTAAACTTCCATGTCGAGTTGGTTATCTCATACATGATGCATTGGAGAAATCACCAAGGTTCAAGTGGTTGATCATGACACCCGATAGTTGGTTTAGAATAACCACGAGATTTCTCATTGAATTCCCCATTTCATCCGGTCTCTTAATCAGAGAACCACCACAGTTTCTTTCAAACCCTTGTCATATTGGTGCCTGCTAGATCCATCCATTTACTCAAACAAAAAATGTTAGTGTGAGTATATCATCAAAATCATTATGTACTAAATAGGATGATAAACACTAAGATATACTTATCCAAGTTATCTCAAACTCATTCCAACCTTCAAATATAACAATGACTCTATCTAATATAATAACCATTGTGGTTATACAGAACTTTTCACTTAACAATCTAACCTCTAAAGTTATCTAAACCATCCTCTGATACCAACTATAAGGACACGGCCTTAAACATTACTTATTATTGAATTAAATGAATAATTCACATTGAGGATCTTTTCAGGTTTAGAGTTTTAGAGAATTAGTACAAAACTATTACATCTCAAAGATTACCAAGTAGACACATCTACTCAGCTTAAAATTTTTTTTCAAAAAAATATAAACTCTTGAACAAAAGAGTCATGTCTAGTTCCTTGTTTTAGACAGCCTGACATTTCCATGATCCCATCCTTGACCCTATTCAACATTATGTCCTGTGAAAACATTTCAAAAACATGGGACGAGCATAAAAAGATCAGTAAGGGTTATAACAGTATTGAAAGAAAACATCAGTCCATGTATACATAAGAATCAATGAAATCATACTTTACTCATAAAACAAAAGCAATTTATCATACCTCATGAAATCATAAGATTTATGAATAACTCATAAAAATCATAAAACATAAAGGTAACATGAAGCATTCATAACATTCTTACGTAATAAGTAACCCTCATGGTTACGTTTGGAATATCCATCATAGTATATTACCTAAATCTCTTTGGATAAAGCTTAACGTTTAACCCCTTCCTGTTACCCAATGCATTGGAGAGCTATCATGGGCTCACCCACCCTTAGTTTATCACGGAACAACCCGTCTTCATAAAAAATGACCAAGAACCATAACCCAATCATAGTACATAACATAAGCATGAAGGAAAGATAACATTCCCATATAGCAATAACCATAAAACATTTTATGATATTGAAATAATGAATCCATTCTAAAAACCATTTTCAAAACCATTTAAAACATTTAAATAGATTTTTGAATATATGTGTCCCATACCACATTGAAGATTTTAAAATTTTAAAACATTAATATACATATAAATAATTCTATAAAAACCAATTTGAAAACATAGATATTAACCGGAAATATTTATAGGAATAAATCATTAAAACATTTAAAATGATATTTTTGTTAAAGGGTTTTTAACAAAATGAGAGATAGTTGAATACAATAATTGAGGAATAAAATTTATCAGAGCTTTATAATATCATGAGAATAAAGGGATACATGATATAATATTCCAAAGGATAGTATATACACATTATAAGAGTGAACCGGAGCGTAACAACAATGAAGTTTCAATAGAATTGTAAAATGAGATGAAATCCATTATAAGGAAGGTATCCTTAAATTAAGGATAAATCAATCTCATAATAATGCGTGACAAATATAAATACACCCAATATAAAATGTTTATTATGTGTAAAATAATAAAAGGTAATTCACACATATTCAAAGGAAAACATATTAAATAACTACATGTTTAACCCAAAGAAATCGAAATTGGGTTAAGAAGTTCCCTTGGTAAAATTAGACAGCCTAACGACGTCACATTAAAATTCATAACATTAGTTGATGAGAGAGAAAATGGTATCTCATCACTTGGACATGAAATTTACATCAATAAGGATATATAAAAACATATCCCAACAGAAAAATATCTAAATTAAAACACATAACAAAATAAGTTTTTTTAAAAGAGGATTGTGAAAGGTTCCCTTACCGATTTGGGAAACTTTTAAAACGTATACCCCATGAAAGAAGGGTCATACAATGAAGATTTAACTACCCATAAATGAGAGAATATTATACAAATATTAAATTTATTGGAATTAAATACACCACAAAAAAGAAAATAGTTTCCAATGTATCATGAATCTGATAGGAATAAAAAGTTAGATGGAAATCCCCTTATGAAAGTTTGGCAGCCTAACGGCGCCACATAAAAGATCCAAAAATGGATTTATTGTAACACCCCAGGATTTCAGAGTGTGTTATTTCTTAAAAATAATTAAATAACTTGCACTACACGCAACACCGAGTTCAATCACACCATTAAAAGAGGTCATGAATAGTATTAACTACATTTTGAACTTTATATAATCCTTATAATTATAGAATCCCTATTATGAGTTTCTTAGTCATAATGCAAGAACAAATTCATTTTCAGTATTTCACTTTTATCAACTTCTAATAGTGAAACCTTTTTAAATACAATATTTTAAACTTTTTGACTAAATGGAGACATCAAAAAATTTAAAATGAAACATCCCAAGCGTCCACGGTACGCTTTCCTTTGGATAAAACAGTAGCGTGTGTTGTACGCAACTTCGAGTTCTAACACACCGTAACCAATCAAACTAGTTGTTATGAATAGTAATACCTACTTTTTGAAGTTATATATATTTTATATTTTAAAATGGACTTCATTTTTGGATTCGGAATATCAAATTTAGCCTAAGGTGAAATTTTGGTACTTTTCGGATAACTTTCATATTTTGATGAATAGTGAAAATTACTAAATTTTAATTAAAAACAACTTTTTTAATCAAAATAATTAATAGTGATAAATTATGAATTTGAGTGGTTTTAAAGTATATTTAGAATATATTTTTACTATTTAATATAATGTTGGTCATTGGACATAATTTTACAATTAAACCGAACATAAACAAGTGTCAATCTTTTGATAGTTATTATCTCTTAAAAACACGCTTTTTGTTTTGACAGCGGGAATTAATTTTAAATTAATTTCTGCCACTTCTGTGTTTTGAATTTAGGAAAATGGATTCCATATTTGGAATCAGGATGTTCAAATTGTATAAATGGGTAACTTTTATTTTTAGACATTTTGAATAATTACTGCGGTAAATATTTTATTTACCATGGTTAAGGGTAAATCCGGTAAATAAGGGTTAAAAAATAATATTATAATAATACTAAATTACCCTAAAACGTGTCTTAACCCTATTGGTTGATACATGGTCGACCATGGGCATCTTTGGGTCTATTTTGGGACCCCATGGATCCACTTGTAAGTGATAATGACACTTTATTTTAATTTAGTTAAAATGAATACAAAAATGACACAAGCATATATCTTTTAGAACAACAATTTTTACATAGGGTTATATATGTTGGATGTTAGATTATAAATATTCATTAGAAAGATAAAAAGATTTCCTACATAATGATATTTTATTTATAATTTTTAGACATTGAATAATTTATTTTATATATGACACAATGATGATGCAGTAATTACTATAATAGTGAAAAATTAAAATAATTGATATTATAAATACCCAAATAATTATAATATGAAACTTTTAATGCATTAAACTAACTTTCTATGATAATATGATATATTAGGATTGATTTAATTGACTTTGTTAGAAGTAATCAATCTGTTAGGAGTTTCACAAAAATCAACTATTGAATAGTGTCAAAATTGACATAAAAGAGTTCTTAAAACAAATATTATATTATTAATTGATATTAAATTCCTAAAAATCTAAGGTTCGGCCAAGAGACTTATATTATGATAGGTTCCTCATTAATGGACCACTTGGGGGTCGGTTGGATGTATATAGTAAGTTTATTAATCATATTATATAAAAATACAAAGAGACATTGTAAAAGTGAAACTAATTAACTTAGAGTTAATACTTAAAGATAAGGTTAATATAAGTACCCAAACCTGTCTAAATTCTATTGGATGAGTTTCTTTCGACCTATCCCCACCTCATAATTTGAATATTCAACTTTGGAGCCTTTAGAAACCGAATATGAATTTATTATAAATTAATATTTCTAGCTTTTCCAAAGGTGCCCCTCACCCCTCTTATAAAAGGGCACTCCTCCTTCTCATTTCTTCACACCTTCAAAGCCTTTTGGTTCGGCCAAACTCTGCCCAAATACTCTCCCAACATCCCTCAATACAACCTAGAGGCCTTAGTTTGATCAGAAAGCCAACCTAAGGAGCCCTTTTGATCAAATCAAAAGGAAGAACCCGAAGAAGAGGTAATGATTTCACCACCCTTTTCTCAGTTCATTTATTCTTCCACTTCTTCTTCCTTTGTTCTTACCATTCTGAAATAATAACTCCAGTATCTCACATATACTGTGATGTTATTATAAATATGGTACAATCATATTCAGTATTCTATCCACCCTTTGAATAACATGTCACCATACGTGCGTACGTACGGCTTACCGTCTCCACGTCGTGGTGTAATTGTTATTCAATATAATATTATTTGGATGGGTATAATAATGATCTGTAACTCATGTAAATAATAAATATAACATGTTAATGATTCTTTATATATGATATACCATCCATTTATATATTATTTTAATATCAAAAGAATGATATTGTCGCTCGTGCGTACGTACGGACTACCGTCTCCACGAACGCGATGAGATTCATTCTCCATCGTAACCATTAAAGCGTAATTATCATTTTATGATTTAAAAATGATGTTTAAGGACTTGATATCATTCTGGATATGAATAATATACAACCTATCCTTTACAAACATGTCTTACGTAACAAAACATATGAAAGAAAACAAGTAAGTTAACACCCGAAACAACGATAATACTAAGATATTATTATCAAATCAATATTAAAAGATCATATATGATATCATATTAATGTATATGATTCTTGTATAATTTAATAACAATTATTTCACCATTATATAGGAGGTTAACCTACCACAACCAAGGAAAAGTACAAGGTAAGGGTTATTTCACAATCTCATCATTATCCGAGGTTGTATTATACGTAATAATCTACTGGGATCTCTTTATCATCCACATCCATGTTTCTTCGAAATGTATTTCAAAACATTTTTACTATTTACAAGAATATGGGTTAAAGTCATTTATACCCTTGTTTGACTTTTTATAAGAGGTTTATAAAGGAATCATTCCGTCTTTTTCAAAACAAGGTCCTTTTTAACCTTTTCGACATAATTGAAGTAAGAATGTTTTTTTAACTTATACGGCGGGTGCGGTTATTTTACGCCGTTATAAAATCTTCAAAGCTTTCCTTACAAGCTTATAAGAATATTTTCAAAGAAAATGTTTTATTTTATATGGATCTTAAATGATTTCAAAATAAAAGGAGATATTTTTTTAAAAAGAATTTTGATTTCATCTATGTCAACATCCTTTGATGGATTTTAAGATTATTTGAAGTTGATTTATTATGATACAAAACTTCTATATTGTATTGAAGGTTTTGTGATATGTTTGACTGTGGATGTGCTATTTTTATACCATTCATAGTTTATGGTGAAATTATTGACATTTCGTATGCTAGTTTTAATACGAATGTTTATGTTATGTTTAAACCTTTTCATATGGGAATGCATTGGACTTAATAAGTGACGGGTGGAGCCCGCTATAGCTCCTCGATGCATCGGTAGGTCTCATGAGACAAACTAGTGTCTTGGCACAAGGCCTTGACAAAATCTTATTTGTAGTCTTGGCACGAGGCCTTGGCTATGTGGTTATGATAGTCTGGCATTATGCATTCCAACATTATGAAAGTGGTTATTGATATTGCATGTGATTATTCGATTAGTAGAATATCCATGTGAACAAGTAAATGGAATTATTTCATTTTACTTTTGCCATACTATTTTGAAGTTCAATTTTAAAAGGCTTTTGTTTTAGTAATTCATTGCCTTAAATGTTTATGCTTATTTTGAATGTTCCGCTATATTGTTATCCTTACTGGGCATTTGAGCTCACCCCTTTTCTATGTTTTATTTTTCCCAGGTAGTGAAGAAGTAATTTATGAATGACTTGCAGGGATATTATGAGGGGTTAATAGTGTGGATATGAAGACTTTGTTGTTGTAGTAGTTTTTCACTTTGAAATGTAATGTAAAACTTTATGATTATATCTAGTGTTTCCAAGGCTACTAAACCAATCGGTCTTTCGAGATTTGATCTTTCTTGTGATCATGCCAATGTTATGTAAATAATGCACCGACTCTGGGTAGCTGGGGTCGGGGCGTTACAGTTGGTATCAGAGGAAGTTTAGTACAAACCTTGGAAGCTAGATTTAGATAAACTCTGATTAGAGGACATAGACCTAAGATGAACTTTGAGGATTAGTATAGAAGAACTTCCTAGAATTTTGGTATTGTAGAGACTTTGTGAGTTTTCCGAGAAATACATCCCTGTCTGGATACGAGCAGGTAGAGGCGGCTCTGGCACAGATGTACCTAGGGGTAAAACCCGAAAACACCGCTTTGAGCTAGACTCGAACGGGAACTGGTGCACGACAACGGGCCTTGCTGCACTCTTGGTTACGACACTCCCGGGGGATATGCTTAGGATAACTCTCATTTTCTTTACAAATCATTTTGAAGGGATTATGAGTATATACTTCCTCAAAGAAAACATTCTTATGATTATGGATTATATCCATAAATAGTTCAATTTATGTTAGGTGTTTTATAAGTATGGGATTATGTATTTTGATTCATAAACTGTTCTAGTTTATGCCATGGTATAGAAATGGCGCCCAGTAGAAGGAATGAGAACTCCAGAAATACACATGATTCAAAGAGAAGGAAGGATCATATCTTTCATGGTCTTAAGCTAGAATTTATAAGAGAAATAGTCTCCCATGTATTATCATCATATGAAGAAATAATATCATGTGTTGATAAGATATGTAAAGAGTTTACTGAGTCCTATGGCTTTGAAGGGAAGCAAGAGAAGAAAAGGATGGAAGAGAGAAAGATGGATAAAGGGGAGAGGGAAAAGAAGAATTTTCCCATATGTGGTAACTGTGGAAAGAAACACCCCGGAACTTGCCTGAAAGGAATGGGAGTTTGTTATAAGTGTGGAGGAAAAGGGCACAAAGTACGTGACTGCAAGGGTAAGAAAATGGTTTTAAATGTACAATGCTTCATTTGCAAGGAGTTTGGACACTACGCGAACCTATGTCCCAGTCATCAGACTATGCCGCAAATGATGTTATTGGATAATAATCAAGTTATGATACTACCACAGATGAAGAGGAATGATTAGAGTTCTTATGTTGATTATGTCAATTGAGCTTTGTATCAACAATGTACTTGTTATAATAATTATGGAGTATATAAGGATTGTACTGCAGTACTATTTCATTAAGGACTTGAGATTGTGTGGAACAAAGAAAAGTGACTCATTAGCAGGATAGATTTTTGGAAAATATATGGTTGAGAGAATGATAAACCATAATATAGTTCTGATACTGAGGTAGTGATTTTGGAATAATATGTGATTGTTTTGGATAAATTATATTGGATATTCTTGACTACCTTGGAACTGATTAATGATTTGTATATTCCATCATTGTTGGGGTTTAAAACATTTTTGGATTAATGAAGTATATCCAGCATTCTATATGGAATAAGGGAGCATGAATGTAATCAATAAGGAATATGGTAATACATGATGAAGGTATTCATATGCTATTACGGGGTAAAAAGGATCTATATTATGTTTACCTTCCTTATGAATGTTGGACTGTGAGTTTGGACAGAAGTATTTTGGATAGTTCTAGTTTGGATTATTTTGGATTGCCATAAAAGGACAACCCGGAGGTCGGGCGGCAACCCGTCGCGTCCGGCAAGGCTGCGAGACTTGAACCCGCAACCAAAGGGCGACAAGGGTGTATCACCTACCACTATCCCACGAGATGTCCTGGATTAAATAAAGTAGTTTTTTAAAAGATCTGGTAGATGAATTATAAATTCGTTTATTTTGGAACCCTCTATGAATAGTATAAATAGAATTTTTTTTACGAGTGAATGATGAGTTTTGGTAGAAATTTATTAATGGATAAAACTCTAATTATAAACTAAGTATATCTCCTTATTATCTTATCCAATCTCATAAATAAATTCCTCAACATTAATAATAGAAACTTAGAACAAAAATGTTGTCCTAGATGGTGCCTTAAATCATCACAAATTTATGGCTTTGGGATTGTTGGCCTTTTCATAGCCATGTTCTCTACCACTCTCCATCAGATAATTGATGGCTAGATTTTTCTTCCATATCCATATTTTCTTACATGGAACCCTAGTATGTGTTATTTTCGGTAATCTTCATACTTTCGACTCTTTATTTTAAATAGAGGCCTCGTTAATTCATTTTTCGATGTGGGATTTCAACTAAGATATTTTGAAACGTCAAAAATGTGTTATCCCAATACCCTATATTTTTTTGAACCGATGGTACTTCAAATCATCATAGATTGATGAGTTTAAGGACCTCAATTATACACTTTTTTGTGATTGATGACCTCAATCACTACCTAAAAATATTTACGTTTTTCCTCCGATTATATGTCTTTAATTCCCACCAATGTTCTCCTAATCGAGATCATAATTTGGTGGTGACCCTTTAATTTCTCTTTTCCTCATATTAAGACTAAATTTTAGTAACCCAATTTCCAATGTGGGTTTTCCCACAAATATATTTTCTACTTTCAACCTTTTATCTTCGAAGAACAATTTCAAATTGCGAGGACGCAATTTATTGAAGGAGGGGAGAATGTAACACCCCAGGATTTCAGAGTGTGTTATTTCTTAAAAATAATTAAATAACTTGCACTACACGCAACACCGAGTTCAATCACACCATTAAAAGAGGTCATGAATAGTATTAACTACATTTTGAACTTTATATAATCCTTATAATTTTAGAATCCCTATTATGAGTTTCTTAGTCATAATGCAAGAACAAATTCATTTTCAGTATTTCACTTTTATCAACTTCTAATAGTGAAACCTTTTTAAATACAATATTTTAAACTTTTTGACTAAATGGAGACATCAAAAAATTTAAAATGAAACATCCCAAGCGTCCACGGTACGCTTTCCTTTGGATAAAACAGTAGCGTGTGTTGTACGCAACTTCGAGTTCTAACACACCGTAACCAATCAAACTAGTTGTTATGAATAGTAATACCTACCTTTTGAAGTTATATATATTTTATATTTTAAAATGGACTTCATTTTTGGATTCGGAATATCAAATTTAGCCTAAGGTGAAATTTTGGTACTTTTCGGATAACTTTCATATTTTGATGAATAGTGAAAATTACTAAATTTTAATTAAAAACAACTTTTTTAATCAAAATAATTAATAGTGATAAATTATGAATTTGAGTGGTTTTAAAGTATATTTAGAATATATTTTTACTATTTAATATAATTTTGGTCATTGGACATAATTTTACAATTAAACCGAACATAAACAAGTGTCAATCTTTTGATAGTTATTATCTCTTAAAAACACGCTTTTTGTTTTGACAGCGGGAATTAATTTTAAATTAATTTCTGCCACTTCTGTGTTTTGAATTTAGGAAAATGGATTCCATATTTGGAATCAGGATGTTCAAATTGTATAAATGGGTAACTTTTATTTTTAGACATTTTGAATAATTACTGCGGTAATTATTTTATTTACCATGGTTAAGGGTAAATCCGGTAAATAAGGGTTAAAAAATAATATTATAATAATACTAAATTACCCTAAAACGTGTCTTAACCCTATTGGTTGATACATGGTCGACCATGGGCATCTTTGGGTCTATTTTGGGACCCCATGGATCCACTTGTAAGTGATAATGACACTTTATTTTAATTTAGTTAAAATGAATACAAAAATGACACAAGCATATATCTTTTAGAACAACAATTTTTCATAGGGTTATATATGTTGGATTTTAGATTATAAATATTAATTAGAAAGCTAAAACGATTTCCTACATAATGATATTTTATTTATAATTTTTAGACATTGAATAATTTATTTTATTTATGACACAATGATGATGCAGTAATTACTATAATAGTGAAAAATTAAAATAATTGATATTATAAATACCCAAATAATTATAATATGAAACTTTTAATGAATTAAACTAATTTTCTATGATAATATGATATATTAGGATTGATTTAATTGACTTTTTTCTAAGTAATCAATCTGTTAGGAGTTTCACAAAAATCAACTATTGAATAGTGTCAAAATTGACATAAAAGAGTTCTTAAAACAAATATTATATTATTAATTGATATTAAATTCCTAAAAATCTAAGGTTCGGCCAAGAGACTTATATTATGATAGGTTCCTCATTACTGGACCACTTGGGGGTCGCTTGGATGTATATAGTAAGTTTATTAATCATATTATATAAAAATACAAAGAGACATTGTAAAAGTGAAACTAATTAACTTAGAGTTAATACTTAAAGATAAGGTTAATATAAGTACCCAAACCTGTCTAAATTCTATTGGATGAGTTTCTTTCGACCTATCCCCACCTCATAATTTGAATAGTCAACTTTGGAGCCTTTAGAGACCGAATATGAATTTATTATAAATTAATATTTCTAGCTTTTCCAAAGGTGCCCCTCACCCCTCTTATAAAAGGGCACTCCTCCTTCTCATTTCTTCACACCTTCAAAGCCTTTTGGTTCGGCCAAACTCTGCCCAAATACTCTCCCAACATCCCTCAATACAACCTAGAGGCCTTAGTTTGATCAGAAAGCCAACCTAAGGAGCCCTTTTGATCAAATCAAAAGGAAGAACCCGAAGAAGAGGTAATGATTTCACCACCCTTTTCTCAGTTCATTTCTTCTTCCACTTCTTCTTCCTTTGTTCTTACCATTCTGAAATAATAACTCCAGTATCTCACATATACTGTGATGTTATTATAAATATGGTACAATCATATTCAGTATTCTATCCACCCTTTGAATAACATGTCACCATACGTGCGTACGTACGGCTTACCGTCTCCACGTCGTGGTGTAATTGTTATTCAATATAATATTATTTGGATGGGTATAATAATGATATGTAACTCATGTAAATAATAAATATAACATGATAATGATTCTGTATATATGATATACCATCCATTTATATATTATTTTAATATCAAAAGAATGATATTGTCGCTCGTGCGTACGTACGGACTATCGTCTCCACGAACGCGATGAGATTCATTCTCCATCGTAACCATTAAAGCGTAATTATCATTTTATGATTTAAAAATGATGTTTAAGGACTTGATATCATTCTGGATATGAATAATATACAACCTTTCCTTTACAAACATGTCTTACGTAACAAAACATATGAAAGAAAACAAGTAAGTTAACACCCGAAACAACGATAATACTAAGATATTATTATCAAATCAATATTAAAAGATCATATATGATATCATATTAATGTATATGATTCTTGTATAATTTAATAACAATTATTTCACCATTATACAGGAGGTTAACCTACCACAACCAAGGAAAAGTACAAGGTAAGGGTTATTTCACAATCTCTTCATTATCCGAGGTTGTATTATACGTAATAATCTACTGGGATCTCTTTATCATCCACATCCATGTTTCTTCGAAATGTATTTCAAAACATTTTTACTATTTACAAGAATATGGGTTAAAGTCATTTATACCCTTTTTTGACTTTTTATAAGAGGTTTATAAAGGAATCATTCCGTCGTTTTCAAAACAAGGTCCTTTTTAACCTTTTCGACATAATTGAAGTAAGAATGTTTTTTTAACTTATACGGCGGGTGCGGTTATTTTACGCCATTATAAAATCTTCAAAGCTTTCCTTACAAGCTTATAAGAATATTTTCAAAGAAAATGTTTTGTTTTATATGGATCTTAAATGATTTCAAAATAAAAGGAGATATTTCTTTAAAAAGAATTTTGATTTCATCTATGTCAACATCCTTTGATGGATTTTAAGATTATTTGAAGTTGATTTATTATGATACAAAACTTCTATATTGTATTGAAGGTTTTGTGATATGTTTGACTGTGGATGTGCTATTTTTATACCATTCATAGTTTATGGTGAATTTATTGACATTTCGTATGCTAGTTTTAATACGAATGTTTATGTTATATTTAAACCTTTTCATATGGGAATGCATTGGACTTAATAAGTGACGGGTGGAGCCCGCTATAGCTCCTCGATGCATCGGTATGTCTCATGAGACAAACTAGTGTCTTGGCACAAGGCCTTGACAAAATCTTATTTGTAGTCTTGGCACGAGGCCTTGGCTATGTGGTTATGATAGTCTGGCATTATGCATTCCAACATTATGAAAGTGGTTATTGATATTGCATGTGATTATTCGATTAGTAGAATATCCATGTGAACAAGTAAATGGAATTATTTCATTTTACTTTTGCCATACTATGTTGAAGTTCAATTTTAAAAGGCTTTTGTTTTAGTAATTCATTGCCTTAAATGTTTATGCTTATTTTGAATGTTCCGCTATATTGTTATCCTTACTCGGCATTTGAGCTCACCCCTTTTCTATGTTTTATTTTTCCCAGGTAGTGAAGAAGTAATTTATGAATGACTTGCAGGGATATTATGAGGGGTTAATAGTGTGGATATGAAGACTTTGTTGTTGTAGTAGTTTTTCACTTTGAAATGTAATGTAAAACATTATGATTATATCTAGTGTTTCCAAGGCTACTAAACCAATCGGTCTTTCGAGATTTGATCTTTCTTGTGATCATGCCAATGTTATGTAAATAATGCACCGACTCTGGGTAGCTGGGGTCGGGGCGTTACATTTATGAGATCAAATAGGGTCTCTAATAATATGAACATAGAAATTACAGAATGAGGAATATAAAATAACATCCCTAAACATAAGAAATATGATCTTAAACGAAATGACACAAAAGAGAGTACTTAAAAAGAAAGAGAGAGGTAGGATCACTTACCTCAAGTCCAACTTGTCTTGT
The DNA here is from genome assembly GCA_963277665.1 of Viscum album. Classification (NCBI taxonomy): domain Eukaryota; kingdom Viridiplantae; phylum Streptophyta; class Magnoliopsida; order Santalales; family Viscaceae; genus Viscum; species Viscum album. The sequence continues at coordinate 2,014,937,740 of OY728159.1, forward strand.
TCATTGCTTTATATTCCTGAATAATAAAATTTGTTCGATTTATAATTGCTTATGTTCCTCCTTTAAGTATTATTATTCATTTAATATCACATATTATAATGTTATAATAATTGGTTAATATTGTGAGTTCATATCCGACGTTTTTGTCGATGTTTGGTACATGAGTCAAAAATGAACTTGTTTGAAAATGATTGTCCATGTAGTTATAAGTAAATCATCTCCAAAAATTACTAATGATTTAAATATCATATATATCCGGTACATATTAATTTTATACTATTCCATAACATTTCGAGATAAAATGAAATGAAATGCACCGTTTATGGAGATGGTAGGCCCTACGTACGCATGAACGCTACTTTCATTTCTTTGACATATTAATGGAATTAAAAATAATTTAGAGATATATATATTATAATTCCAGTATAATATATATGTTTTATATGTCACAGAAGTTCATTAATTTCATTCTTTATATATTCCATGTATTGCATGAACGAGTCACATCACTTGAGGGGGCGGTAGTCCACACTTCCTCGTATGAAATTATCGATTTTTCACAACATGCAAAGCATAAAGGAATTTTTTAAATATAAAATAATGAAGCATATGGAAAACATAAATACCATATATATCATATATAAAATACAGTGACATCATAATGGCCACTAGGAAAGGTGGTAAGAGAAGATTGAACAATCATCATTTCGTGAGGCAGTAATTCGCCATCCAAAGAAATAGTATGTTCTTTAAACATTAGACGGAGGTCTGTATAAGTGTAGCAATATTACTTCACATAAAAACAACATAGTATATTGAATATACTTGTTTTGTTATAAAATAATGGAATAAAAAGAGTTTAGTGATTTGGAGAAGTGAAATAAAACAAAAGAACACAAGTGAAGACATTACCTTTAAATCAGGTAACTCCTCTTGGATTGAACTAAAATAGTTTCTTGAAGAGAATTCTACAAAAGGTGAGGCTTAAATGATGAAGAGATGGATGTTTAGAGATGAAATTGGCAGGGGTTGTCCGAGCCAAAGTCATGATAGGTGTGGGAAGGGGGTAGAGGTGGGGGCCATCTATAAGAGAAGAGGAGGGGAACTCTTGGAATGTTATAAAATATTACTTTATTATAAAATGTTTTACGGATTTTAGAGGTCAAAAAATGATATATTTCGAGACTAAGGTGATAATTTTTCGAAATACTCCCATCCAATAGTTTTTTACAAGTTTAAGACTTACATTTCACTAAATCTTCTCATTTTATTTAAATCATTCATTTTTGAGGTAATCATTGCATCATAAAAGTGTCATAAATAAAATGATTTATTTAAAATATAAAAATTATAAACAAACTATCATGATGTATGAAATATTTTTATCTTTACAATGACTATTTATAGTCTAAGATATCGTTTATGTAGACAAAATTAAAATTATTTTACTTAGGTGTTACATACTTTGGTTACATTTTCCTTTCCTTAAAAAAATATGATAAAAGGTCACTATCACATTAAAGTGATTCCATGGGGTCCCATGGTTGTAACAAGACATCCCATGGCCGGCCATGACACCACAAATATATTTATGACACATTTTGGGTTCATTTTATATTTTATGATATTATTTCGTCACCCTTAATTACCCGATTACTAATTAAACATGATAATGAAAGATAATTACCGTCATTATTGTTCATAATGTCCAAATACAAAAGAGTCTTAATTACATAATTTGGACCTTATGATTCCAAATATGGAATCCATTTCATCAAATTCAAAAAACATAAATTATAGTAATTAATTTAAAAGTAAATTTCGTTGTCAAAACAAAAGAAGGATTTTTAAGAAGTAAAATTTATCGAAAGATTGACTTGTTTTTACATCCAATTGAAAAGTGAAATGACAACCAATGAACAAAATTATATTATGTGATAAATAAATAATTCAATTATACTTTAAAAAAAATTAAAATGACAATATAAATATATAAATAAATTGTATGAAAAGGCAGTTTTGAATTAAAAATGTATTTTTCACTATTTATTAAAAAAAGCATTATCAGAAAAATACCAAATATTAACCCTAAGCTATATTTGATATTTCAAATTATGTAATTATTTAAATTTTACCAAATTCATAAAATAGATGTTTCATTAATAAATCATATAGTAAATTCCCACTGTCAAAACAAATAGCGGGGTTTTTGGAAGCAATATCTATGAAAAGTTTGGCACTTGTTTATGCCCATTTTCAAAGTGATATTATTTATAATGAACACCATTGAATTAAATTTTAGAAATATATTCTAATGAAACTTTAAAACTAATTAAAAATATAATCTATCCGTATATTTAAATTAGATGAAAAGGCAGTTTTGATGAAAAATGCAATATTTTTCTGTATTCATTAAAAAGAATCAACATTGTCAGAAACATACCAAAAATTTATCCAAAGTTAATTTCAATATCCCAATAATAAAAAATAAGTTTATTTTTACAAATAGAGCTTATAAAATTTTCAAAAGATAGATTTAAAAAAGGTTCTCCATCAAAAGGTGGTAAAACAGTCTTCTAAAAATATTAGAGTATTTATTCTTAAAATTGGATTCATTTAGATTTTAAGCCTATAACATTTGTTGGATAAATGTAAAAATATTTGACAAAACATATGTAATAATTTTGTAGTTATTTCTATTAATTCTCTCCCTTACAACAGCTAGGCATTAACTATTATAATATTATTATATTTTTAGTGTGCAACGTAAGATTTCAAAGAAAATCATTGTTGCGTTTTGGGTATCCCATCGAGCAGAGAATTACCTTTAAAGTAATATTAACATTTTATTCACAAATATTGATAAAAATTAGAATGTAATATTATTTATTTACCTGGGATTTTACAAAAATAGTTAAATACAAATATTTGGCCCTTTGTAAATTTTATAGGCCTTACAATCGTGTAAAAGATTCTTTTATTTCTTTAGTCATAAAAAATTCATTATTTGTAATTAATTTTGAAACGAAATGAATTAATTAGAATTTAAATGAATCACAAATAAAAATTTATGATTTTTCACCTAAAATAAATCTAGTATGTAATCAATTTTTTCATATATTCAATTTATGTGAAATACTTTCCCAATATTAGTAAAATGAATTATAAATAAATTAGTGTCCCAATACATTAATATATTCTTAAATGATTGTCTCTAACATCGCTACATATTTATTCATTTGAGGTCCTCAACATTATATTTATCATTCACATGTTTTATGTTGATGACCTCATTCACTCCCAATAAAATATTTATTCTATTCTTCCATGTATGTATCTCTAATTTCAACTAACTTTATCTTACTTAGAGACCTAGATACATGGTATTCCTAGTAAACATTTCACTTATTATTCTATCTTTTCAAGAGAATTTTTCAGGAACCATTCTCACAATGTGATTTTCCAATGTAGGAAATAAAAAAACCAAGAATACGTTGTAATTTTGAAGACGCAATTTATTTATATATGGGAGAATGTAACACCATAAAATTACAAAGAACAAGTTATTATTCACTAGTGTTTATGACAAGAAACACCTTGGGTAAAATGGGAATATATTTATCCAATACATTACAATTTTAAATAAATATGATATATTCTATGGAATTTAATGAATGATAGTCTATGTTAGATTGCATCACATGTAAGAGAGTCCTTCCTAGATAGTGTGCATTACATGCAAGACCATGTTTCACCAAATAACAATGTCTTATTAAAATATTATTATTTAATATATTGAGATATAAACTAGATGTTAAATTAGTAGTAATGAATATTACTAACTAACTTATGATAATTTTGGATTATAAAAATATGTAATTAATTAATTATTTACACATTAATTATAAATTAATATAATAAGAAATCGAATATAAATCGAATATTTTTATTGCAAAGTATTTATTGGCAAAAAATTTATTAAATTATAATGTATTAAGTTAATCATAATTCGTGGGTGATGTTAATGTAATATATATATATATTGTATGAAATATAATATTTTTAATATTCATACGTTATGTTTTATTTACATAAGATTAGAACTGACACAATTTTTCACATAAAACATATATTTTTATAGATGCATTTTTAACACATTTTAATGGAGAATCCATATTAAATAAAAACTCTAACACTTTAACTAATTTAATATTTAATAATAAACATAATATTTTAAATTTAATCCCATGAATTAGGTGAGACTGAATTTTTAATATTTTCCGAAACCATTCATTTTTAATGAATAGTTAAAAATACCGAATTTTAGTTCAAAATTTATATTCATATAGTTTATTTATAAGATTAATGTATACATATATTTGGGATTAATGTTTAATTAGATAATAATGTCTTTTCAATTTATTAAATATATGGAATTTTTAAAACATTCACATTGAAATTGATTACAACATAGCATACATTCGTTCGTTTTTACTTTAAAAACCTCTATTGTAATCCACCTTGTGGGGATATTTTAAATAAATTTCATCCACATATATTCTTGGTAATTAGAATTATGTTTTTTAATTCTGAAATAGATTAATTTAAAATGTCTAATAATACAATCTTTGTTTTTTACCTAAAATATTGGTGAATGTAATTAAAATTAATTTCAATTATTAAGGTAAAATTTAATTTAGTAAATGACTAAACCGTTTACTTAGGGGCCTAAATTACCCAGAAACTTTTCAAAAACCCACTTGATTCCCATGAATCGTTCATTAACATTAAATTTTTGGGTTTAATAGGTTTTTTAAGACTCTTTTTCAGTAACAACATTGTCACACCTAAATTTGTTTTCAAAAATAACTAGTGAGTCCTCTTCTACCCTTATAAAAGGACTACACCTCTCCCCAATAATGAAATCTATAAAACCACATAGGTTATGACATGATCTACCCAAATAGATCCCAAAAATCTCTCACCTAGACCTTGAAGCCTCTATTTTCAAAAATTAAATCCAAATATGCCTTTTCGTACACACTAAACAAATTTACCCAATTAAGAGGTAATTTATTCTCTAAGGCGTGCTAGAATCATTTCCATTATATGCCCACTAAAATATATTTTTCCATTATTTTATAATAAGAAAATTATACTAAATATACTAGGATTTTTTTATTTAATTTTTTCAACTTAAAGATACACACACCTCCATCAAAATGGTAACAAACAAATTGTTTCTCTCTACAGAAAAGTACTGCCTCACGGAGTGATGATTGTTCATTTTTACTTTACCTCATTTCATGGAATAAATTATGATGGAAACATTGTTTATATATGATATATATGGTGTTAATTAATTTTTTATACTTATTTAGTCTCGTTACTTCACATACATTTAATAATTTCCATTTTACATTAATATGATAACATCATTTGAAGAAGTTTAGACTACTACCCCCTCCAGGCGATGTGATTTGTTCATACTATTCCTGAAATGTATAAAAAAAGTTACAATTACAAATATGTGACATAAAAAATAAATATTTTATTTATGAAAAAATTAACATTCTATAAATAATATATATACATATTATTATTTTATAACCCTTTCACATACTTAAAATGTGATAGTGTCATTTGTGTACCTGTGGACTAAAACCTCCTTGACATGACATAATTACAATTCGATAAAATGATTTATATATATAATTATATATGATTATACAATATTTTAACGATCATTTAATGTTCATTATGATATTATATGGTGTTAATTACCTTCTTCACATAACTATCATTGAAAAATATGAACGCAAGTCATGCAAATGTATAACCTACTATCTCTTGGATTGTAAACATGATTCATAACATAATATAATGAATGTTTATAAAAGTATAATATTTGTACATAAATTATAATAATGTAATTTTTATTAAAATATAAATATTATATAATGACCCATTTGACCATATATTACCAACCAATTTTTTTTGGCACATTTACCGAATTTGGTCTAAACAAACGACATAAACAAAAATATTTATGTAGTAGTGTAAAAAATTAAAATATGGAATTAAAAGTAATGACGAAAATTAAAAATATAATCAAGAAGGTATAGAAATAAATTAAGGTTATTATATAATAATATAAATGATTTTCACCCAAATGGAAACACAAGGTATGGGATTCTCATCTCACTTTTTAAATCTGTGAGAAAAATGACATGTTCACCACTTACATTTTTTGTGTGGTGTATATTATACCGATTTTTATATATTATATCATGAATTATGTTATCCTCATGGTATTTATGTAATTAATTTAATATTATTATCTTATGGGTTTTATTATATACAATGTTTCAATGTGGAATGGGAGGCATTGGAATGTATAGATATTTATTTCCTCAAAAACAACATTAATGATATTTCAATGGTATTTACATTTGAGGACATTTTATTAAATTGGTTCAATAAACAATTTTTTTTCCTATACTCTCCTAATTCATGATCATTTTCAAGTATTTGTACCTTTTTCAACTCTTTGGATCTTAAAATGATTTAAATATGTTTTTAAAAATCCTGACTTCATTTTCCTCTTTAGTCACCGAACTCGTTTTATTCTAAAAACCGTTATTTATTAAATGATTTTCAATTTTTTTTATACAATGGTTTTTAATGAATTTTTTATATTTATTTCAATTTAGAAATGTTTTTAAAGTAATATTGTTTTAAATTTTTGAAAAAAATTAACCATTATCCATACAAAAGCAATGTTATTTCTACCTCAAACTACTTGTACAGACTTACCCACATAAATTTCTTTAATGCCTCTATTTCATGTATAAAATGATACTCTTTAATGAAAATATTTTCAAATGTAATTTTCAACGAAATGGTTTTTCAAATGGATTATGAAAAAATGGACAATTTCTTCAGGAATATATTAAATGTTCTTTTAATATTATTTTATTTCATCAATGAAAACAACCTTATATTTTTAATCCACTTTTGATGTATTGTGTTGATATAAATCTTATCCATTTTTTGAATGGTTTTTGATTGATTTTGATGAGGATAATATTTATATTTAATTCCATGATCCCTTTTAGTCCCCTTAAAATATTAAAATTTCTAGGATCATTTCAAATTGAATTTACCCTAAGTATCAATGTCATTTTTCACGGATATAATCATTTCCTAAATCATATAAAATTTTTCATATGGTGTATAATTTGAATGATATTTAATTATATGGGGAAATATTAATAAATTTGTGTCATCAATTTTATATGAATATTTGATAAATAACATTGTTTAATTGATTAGTTGGTATAAGAGGAATGTTATGGACTGGTATGAAAAAGGAGGGTCTCGGTTATTGATGCCCCTAAATGCATTGATAGTTTAATAGAATGAGCCATTTTGATACCTTTCATATTTGGGTTTTTACCAGATATTTTTTAAACCATCTTGTGAATGTTCTGGATGGAAATGGTACAATTTTCCTACAAAACAAAGCATACAATAATCATGATTTTCCATCATTTAGTTTTTGTTATTATTTATCCATGAGTTTTTTACATTGAAATTTCTATGGATACATTTCATTTTTAGTTATTTATATGGAATGTGTTTCAGTTTCTTACCCTAAAAAATGTATTTTTCCATATCATGTAATATGAATGTTATATGATTTTAGTTATTACCATTCCTCCTTATTTAGACACATACAATTAGATTATTGATTAATTGTCGTGTGTGTTCCATTATTTAACTTTACATATTGACTATTCTATTTGATTCTTCATTTCTTTTACTATATCCACCCCTTAATAAGAATTTTAGATCACCCTTATTATGTTTATTTCCCTATGAATCCAAAAATCATATTATAAATTATATATATGTATTTACAAGATGTATTAGAGTTATCCTATAAATTAATTATTTGTAAAGAAGGTAAAACATTATATTATAATTAATGTATTTTTTTATCATTGATGATTTTGGTTTACCAAGACTATTGAACAATAGTTCTTTCAATACTTCACTCCTTGTAATCATGCTAATGTAATTGATTAATGACACCAACTCTGATCTTTTTGGGGTAGAGTGGCTAAATTTTTTATTCATGTGTTCTATGAGTAATGATGAGTAATTGGTGTTATTTGGATTGTGTTAGAATTTAAAAACTATGTGTGTGGTATCATATCATCATCCAAATAATTTGATAAAACTTTATATATCATGATTTATTTACACATTGAAACAATATAGTTGTATCATAATAATTAATGCTATTTTGGGACTTAAAAATGAAAATATTAAATATTATTCTATTTATTCAATATTTATATGTAATATTGATATTACACACACATCGATCGGGTATATTGAAAAATATTTCATTAATTTTTTATTTATACCATTTTATATGCAAGAATAATATCCACTATTACAGATTAGTTATCTGTCATTTTCTCAATATAATCATTAAATATTATTTTGATGTATCATGGTTATATCTAAACACCCATCTAAGAATCATTTCGGATCAATAATTACTATATCTTATGTATACCCTTATTGAGATCATGTGGTAACCCCTTTATGTATGTTTATATTTCACTATACTATGAATGAGACTATAATTTTTTAGTAGTCTATAACGGGATCTCGTATCAGTTGATTTTTGAGAAATCATAAAAACTATTGTAAAATAATTATTTCCTGTGTATTTCCCCAAAAAAACTACACTATTATTTAATATTTTTTTGTTATTAATTGGGTATCTTAATGATTTAATTATTATAATTTTATAAAATATGGATTTACTTCATGGACTGCAGCCTATGCGATAAATGAATAATTATAAATAATGAGTTTTTTGTATCATTACAAATAGAGTGAGAATGTTTTTTTGTAGTTAGTATAAGAGTAGTGTTTTTTTGAAGAATAGTTTCATTATTTTAGAGTATTTGTGTAGTTTTTTTAAATATGATATGATTAATATATATAAAACCATGGGGATAAGTGGAAGTAATAATTCAATTTTCATGATAACCTCATGAAATTATTGTTATTTTATGATTTTGTGTGTTTTCTACTAATTAATTCAATATAATTATAATTTATAGTGGTTACATATGTTTCACAAATGAACATGTGGTTAATCATCCTAATAAAATAATTTTGTGTAATTTTTTTTGCTGAGTTTTGTATTATTGTGTATATAATTACATGGATGGATAGACACTCTAGATGGATATACCTTAGTCAATCAAAATATATTTATGACCTATTACGAATGGCCTATGTGGATTAATAAATATGTTATAGGGAATAAATTAAACTATCCAAATGAAACAATGATGGAAATAAGAGTGATTACGGATGAACTGAATGCAGACATGATTAGTCTATAAAATTAATACATTTCATGGTATATTTTATTTCTTAAAACCATTTATGATGATTATCTTATTATATAAATTATCAATTTCTCAAGTGAAATACATTGGAATGATTAGTGGATAAATCTAAAGGAAACATTTTAAAAATGGATTTCATTAACAAATTATTGATTACACATAGAGGAACCAAAATGGATAACTGCTAGAGTCACAAATTGTATGATTATTCCATACTATAAATCATGAATAATTACTAATAATGTTAACATAGTTGAGATTATAAACTCTCTAAAGATGAAATGGATGGAATATTCTAGATATTCAAGCAACGAAGATGATGATGGAATGAAGATGTAATTTCAACCATGTAATAAATTGAAAATGGGAATATATAAAATATTCATAAAAACTAGAAGGCTATTTGTCTATGGTAATGGATATAAGAGAGCAATAATATTCTAATGATAGATAAAAAATTGGTTCAAATCCCAAATTGAAAAGATTCAATTCTTTTTCATACCTAAAATATTATATTAGAATCAATATTTGAATTTATATTTTGCTCATCTATATATAATAGATATGGTTAAATAATTTCTATAAATTTTTATTGAAATAAAATCTCAGGGGTGAAATATATTTATTTCCAAAATATGTAAAACATAGATATTTTAGTATATATATTTCTCTAAATTAATATTATATTAGAGACCATATATCACAAACAAAATATAACAAAAAATGAACACAAAACCTTAAATGATTTATATTATAAAAATATTATATTCAAAAACATATAGAGAAAAATAATTACATTAATTATAATTTGACACAAAATATGATTAATAAAACAAAATGTTTTAACATATGAATTTTTTAAGTTAATGTATTTTTCCATTATATATATTTTTTAATTAAATAATTATTTTTATAATTTTGGATTTTAATTTTTTTAAAATTAACTTAATATATGTAATAATAATTACCTTGTTATATTTTGATGAAAATTTTATAATTTTCTAATATAATTCATATTTATTAGAATATTGATAAACTAATATTTTAAAATTTTATGACTATTTTAAAAATAATAAATTGGAATTAAAATTTATTATACATTTATATATATATATATATTTATAGAGTAAAATAATTCTTTTAAAATTATTATAACATCAATTTATAGTATTTTTTTAATATAGTTCATATTTTCGTCATATGTTTTTAGTTATGTAAGATTGTAGTTTTCATTATTTATTAAAATTAACTATATCAATGTAACAACCTAGGTAAATAAATAATATTAAATTCTATGGTTTATCAATATTTGTGAATAAAATTTTAATATTACTTTAAAGGGAATGCTATGCTCGATGGCGTACCCAATACGCAACAACGAGTTTCTTTGAAATCTTTCGTTGCACACTAATAATAAAATAATATTTTAATAGTTAACTCCTAGCCGTTTTAATGGTGGGAATTAACATAAATAACAAAAAAATGATTACATATTTTCGTTAAGTATTTTTACACTTATCCAATAAATGTTAGAGGCTTAAAATCCAAATGAATCCAATATTAAGAATAAATAGTCTAATATTTTTAAAAGATTGATTTACCGCATTTTGATGGAGAACCTTTTTTAAATCTAAAATTTGACAATTTTATAAGATCTATTTGTCAAAATAAGCTTATTATTTATGATTGGGATATTGAAATTTACTTTGTTTAAATTTTTGGTATGTTTCCGACAATCTTCATTTTTTTATTGAATAGTGAAAAATATTGCATTTTACATCAAAACAACTTTTTCAAAAAAATTAAATATATGGTTTGATTATATTTTTAATTGGTTTTAAATTTTAATTAAAATATATTTTTACAATTTACTTCAATGTTACTCATTAGAATTAATTTCTCTTTGAAAATGGGCATAAACAAGTGCCAATCTTTTCATAGATATTGCTTCCAAAAAAACCTACTATTTGTTTTGACAATAGGAATTAACTATATCATTTATTAATGGAAATTCTATGTTTCTAATTTGGTAAAATGGAAATCATTTCTGAATTTTAAGTATCAAATATATCTTACTGTTAATTTTTGGTATTTTTCTGATAATTCTTTTTTTAATAGTGAAAAATATAATTTTTAATTCAAAACTACCTTTTCATCCAATTTATTTATATATTTAGATTGTCATTTTAATTATTTTTAAAGTTTAATTGATTTTTTTATCACTTAATACAATTTATTTCATTGGAAGTGATTTCACTTTTAAATTGGATTTAAAAACAAGTAAATCTTTGGATAAATTTTACTTCTTGAAAACCCGTATTTTGTTTTGACAATGGGATTTATATTTAAATTACTTACCGGAATTTATGTGTATTGAATTTGATAAAATGGATTCCATATTTGGAATCAAAATATCAAAATTATGTAATTACTAATCTTTGGTTTTTTGACATTATGAATAGAAACGACGGTAATTATCTTTAATTATCATGTTTAATTACTAATCGGGTAATTAATGGTAAGAAAATAATATCATAAAAATATAAAATGACCCCAACATGTGTCATAATTCTATTGGTGGTTTCATGGACTACCATGGGATTCCTTGTGCCAACCATGGAACCCCATGGAATTACATTAGTGTGATAGTGACCATTTATCATATTTTTTTTAATGAAAGGAAAATGTAACCAAAGTATGTAACACATAAGTAAAATAATTTAAATTTTGTCTACATAAACGATATATTGGACTATAAATATACATTGGAAATATAAAATTATTTCTTACATAATAGTATTTTTTTATAATTTTTAGACATTAAAAAAATTAAATTATTTATGACACCATGATGATGCAACAATTATCTCATTAAGGACCGATTTAAATAAAATGAAAATAAAATGTAAAATCTAAGACATAATCTTGGAAAAAAACCTATTGGATGAGTATATTGTAAACACTTATCACCTTATACTCGAAATATATCAATGTGTGACCTTTAAAATCTGAAACTCTTTTTAAAATAAAGTAACATTTCTTGACTTTCCTTGAGTGTCCCTCCTCTCCTCTTATAAAAGGCCCCCGCCTCTACCTCCTTACCCACATCTCTCAAGCCTTTGGCTCAACCAAACCATGCACATTTCATCTCTCCACATCCCTATATTTATTATTGAAGTCTCACCTTAGGCAGAAAGCTCTTCAAGAAACCCTTTTGGTTCAAACCAAAGGGAGTTAAATGATTTAAAGGTAATGTCTTATTGTATGTTCTTTTGTTTTATTTTGCTTCTCCATCCCCCTAAACACTTTTTATTCCTTTCTTTAGTAAAATCAAAAGTATCTTCAATATACAAGGACGTTTATATAAGACTTATTCGAGCAACACTTACACACCCATCCGTCTAATGGTTAAAGAAGATAGTGTTTCTGTGGATGGCGAAATACTATCTCAGGAAATGATGATTATTCAATATTCTTTTAACACCTTTAATGGTGGACATTATGATGTCTCTGTATTTAATATATGATATATATGGTATTTATGTTTTATATATGTTTCTTTATTTTATATTTAAAACATACCTTTATTCTTTCCATGTTCTACAAATGCGATAATTTCATATGAGGAAGTGGAGACTACCGCCCCCTTATGTGATGTGACTCGTTCATGAAATACATGGAATGTATAAATAATGAAATTAATGAAATTATGTGACCTATATATCATATATATTATACTGGAATTATAATATATATATATATATCTCTCGTAATTGTTTTTAATTCCATTAATATGACAAAGAAATGAAAGTAGCGTTCATGTGTACGTACGGCCTACCGTCTCCATGAGCGGTGCATTTCATTTCTTTTTATCTATAATTGATATGGAATAGTATAAAATGAAACTTTACTGGATATATATGATATTTAAAACATTAATACTATTCTGGAGATGATGTACTTATAACTACCGGGATGATTCTTTTCCAACAAGTTCATTTTTGACTCATGTACCAAACATTGACAAAAAAATTTGATATGAAATCTCATAATTAAATAATTATTATAACACTATAATATGTGATATTAATTGAATAATAAACATTAAAGGATGTCCTTAAAAAATTATAAATTGATAAAAGTTTATTATTCTGGAATATAAAGAAACGATCAAGAAAAGTCGGACTTGAGGTAAGGGATCCTACCTCTCTCTTTATTTTTAAGTACTCTTTTTATGTAACATACTTTAAGCTCCTATTAAATATGTTGGGGGTTGTTCATTTATATTAATCTTGCTTAAAATTTTATGTTAATATGATTAGAGACCCTATTTTATCTCATCAATCAATTTTTGGATGTTTTATGTGGCGTCGTTTGGCTGCCGAATTTTCATAAGGGGATTTTCATCTGACTTTTTATTCCAGTGAGATTCATGCTACATTGGCCACTATTTCCTTTTTTTGGTGTATTTACTGCCCATTATTTTATTATTTTTATAATATACTCTCATTTATGGGTAGTTACATCTTCATATTATGACCCTTCTTTCATGGGGTGTACGTTTCGAAAGTTTCCCAAATTGGTAAGGGAACCTTTCACACTCCACTTATAAAAAGACTTATTTTGTTATGTCTTTTAATTTACATATTTTTATGTTTGGGTATGTTATTATATATCCTTAATGATGTAAATTTTATGTCCAATTGATTAGATACAATTTTCTCTCTCATCAACTAATGTTATGAATTTTAAAGTGATGCCATTAGGTTGTCAAATTTTACCAAGGAAACAACTTTACCCAATTTTGATTTCATTGGGATCAACTTGTAGTTATTGAATATGTCATCCTATGAATATGTGTGAATGAACTTTGGTTGTTTTACACTTAATATCCACTTATATTGGGTGTATTTATATTTGTCACACATAATTATGAGATTGATATATCCTTAATTTAACGATAGCTTCTTTATAAGGGATTTCATATCATTTTACAATTCTATTGAGACTTCATTGTTGTTAGGAACCAATTCAATCTTATATGGTGTATATACAGCCCTTTGGAATAATATATCATGAATCCCTTTATTATCATGATATTATAAAGTTCTGATTAAATTTTATTCCTTAATTATTGAATTCAAGTGTCTCTCATTTTGTTAAAAACCCTTTAACTAACATATCGTATTAAATGTTTTAATGATTTATTCTTATGAATATTTCTCATTAATATCCATGTTTTTAAAATGGTTTTAAGGATTTATTTATATGAATATTAATGGTTTAAAATGTTAAAATCTTCAAGGTGCTATGAGACACTTTGATTCAAAAATCTCTTCATTAAATGTTTTAAATGGGTTTGAAAATTCTTTTTTTGAATGGATTCGTTATTTAAATATCTTAAAATGTTATATTGTTATTGAAATGTGGGAATTTTATCTTTCCTTTATGCTTATGTTATGTGCAATGATTATTTTTTTGTTTCATGGGAATTGTTTATGAAAACGGGTGGTTCCGTGATAAACTATGTGCGGGTGAGCCTGATATAGCTCTCCAATGCATTGGGTAATGCGAAGGGGTTAAACCCTAAGGTTTCTCTAAAGAGAATTCAGGAATATACTATGATGGGTATTCCAAACATAACCATGAGGGTTACTCCTTACGTAAGAATGTTATTAATGCATCAGGTTACCTTTATTCTTTATGGTTTCTATTGAGTTATGCATAAATCTTATTATTTCATGAGGTATGTTAATTTGCTTATGTTTTCGGAGTACAGAATGATTTCATTGATTCTTATGTATACATGGACTGATGTTTTATTTCCGTACTATTATAACCCTTACTGAGATTTTTATTCTCATCCAAAGTTTTTGAAATGTTTTCACAGGACATAAAGATGAATATGGTCACGGATGGGATCAAGGAAATGTCAGGCTGTCTAAAACAAGGAACTAGAAATGAATCTATTATTCAAGATTTTTTATTTTGTACAAAAAATGGAATCTAATTATATTTGTCTACTTTGTAATCTTTGAGATGTAATAGCTATGTCCTAATTCTCTAAAAATCTAAACTTGAAAAGATCCTCAATGTGAATTATTCAATTTAATTCAAGATTAAGTAAGGTTTAAGGCCAGGTCCTTATAGTTGGTATCAAAGGTCAGTTTAGATATCTTTAAAGTTTAGAGTGTTGTTTAAGAAAAAGTGACAAGCTGAGTATAAACAAAATGGTTATTATATTAGATGGAGTAATTGATTTTTTTAAATTTAGAATGAGTTTGAGAATACTTGGATAAGTATATCTCGGTGTTTATCTTCCTCTTTATTATATGAAGATTTTACTGATATACAGACACTGACCTTTTTGGTTTTAGTAAATGGTTGGATCTAGCAGCCACCAAAGTAACAGTGGATTTGAATAAAACTGTGACCGTTTTATGAAAGAACAACTGAATGATATGGGAGCTGCAATTAGAACACATGTGGTTATCCTCAACCAGCTATCTGGAGTCAGGATTGACCACCTAAACCATAGTGATTTTTATAAGGAATCGTATATGCGAGAAACAAATCCCTACGGAAGTTCAGGTAATAATCATAAAGGTATGTATGTTAAAAAACCTATGTGTCAACGATGGGGAAAGAAACCCATAGGAAAATTTTTCAATGGGACACAAATATGCTATAGATGTGGAAATGATGTTCATAAATCATGAACCTTCATGGAAAAAGGAAGCATCTAGTTGACTCTAGGATACAGAAAGAATATCTTTCTGAAGGATCAATTGAATATTTTAAATGTGTTGTGCATGGTCATCATGCAAACAAATTCCCTACGAAGAAGTTTCGGGAATGGGGTCACCAAGATCGTAGAAATATTCATTTACCAATACCTAATGCCTTTCTGATTGAGGATTAAGAAACTAATAATTACCAATGAAAGGTATGGATTATTTCATAACATATGTTTTCCTATTATTGGAATCTTAGGAAATGATTCATGATTTTTTTGTTGGAAAAAATTATTTCAGAATAAGTTGAAAAGGAATGGTTAATGGATCATGAATACTATAGAATGAGTAAGAAGTCAGCATGTAAGGGATTCAAGATTTATGGTAGATTTTATGATGGTGAAATTCTTAGATGTATTAAGTCTCTTTTGATGATGGGGTTACATTGGAAGACTTTTTATAGTATATGTAACCCTGATGCTTGATATATGAAAATTTTATTCAAGAAATAATTATCCTTTATTTTGTAGATATAGTAATAAAGAATCATTTGGGTTTATATGATCCTTGAATATAAGGCAATTACTGGTTAATAAATTTTGGGTTTCACAATGGATGTTATTAGATAATCTTTGTGGTTAAAATATGTTATGTTTATTTTTGAATATTTTATCTCTTTTTGGGGGGATATTTTATGAACTATATAGTTTTGGAAAAATGACAACATGCAGACCGTGTGACAACCCGTCGCGTCGGACGAAGCTGTAGAAATCGAACCCACAACCAAAGTGCAACTGGTATTTATCTAATACCACTAGACTACGTGATGTCCCTGGTTATTTTGAATGATTATTTTTAGTTATATGATTTTAATAATTAAGAGTAAGTTGATTTTGGGTTATCAATGGAAATTATTTTCCTATCATGGAGGATATGTGATTAGGTTAACTACTTTTCAGTATGAGACTGTAAGAGTAACTGATTTTATTTTGGAGAAAAATGATAAGATTTATCTTATGAGACTATGTGATTAAATCCTTCAGAGATTTGGGTTTTAATATTAGTTTGGTTTACATTGAATAATTTTATGGATAGATGTTTATTGAATGGTCTTTGTTGAACTTTGTGTTTTGTTTGAAAATTTTTGGAGATTAGGAGTAGTTTTTTTTTGTAAAAAAAATTTCCACTTTGGGTATTATCTGAGCTCATACTAAAATTTTTGGTTTGGTTTTGGTTGAGATATAAAGAATTGGGAAATATATAGTTCTCTTTTGTGGATTAGGTGATTCTCAAGAAGTTTCTTATTGTACTCTTAATGCGAAAAAGTCTTCCTAAATACTCATCTTTTTGAGAAAATAAGAGTTTGGATAATGAATCTAGTAAAAGTTGAAAGTCTACGTGACAAGTAAGTATATTTCATTATGATTTAGTTAAGCACAAAAATAAATTCCTCAATGAAATGTAACTTAAAACAAAAATGTTTCTTGTAAACTTTTCCAACTGGGGAATCGAATACCGTTTAACCCATCACAAGTTTGTGATTTTTTATTGTTAACTTTCTTCTAGGCATGTTTACTATCGCCCCCATAAGAACACGACCCTTTGTTTTCTCCTACATATCCATATTTTCCTACTTGGAATCCTAGTATGGGTTAACTCGGGTGGCATTTGTACTTCTCTCCCTTTCTTTTAAAGAGATAGTTTTACTGACTCTTGTTCCGATGTGGGACTTTAAATGATGTTTCCAAGCCCAATTTTGAAGTTGTATGGATGAAATTCCCAAAATGGGGAAGGATGTAACATCCCAGGTAAATAAATAATATTACATTCTATGGTTTATCAATATTTGTGAATAAAATGTTAATATTACTATAATGGGAATGCTATGATTGATGGCGTACAAAATACGCAACAACGAGTTTCTTTGAAATCTTATGTTGCAGAATAATATTATAATAATATTATATTAGTTAACTCCTACCCATTGTAATGGAGGGAATGAACAGAAATAACTACAAAATTATTATATATGTTTGTTAATTTTTGTTTCAGTTATCCAATAAATGTTAGAGGCTTAAATTCCAAATGAATCGAATTTTAAGAATAAATACTCTAATAATTTTAAAAGATTTTTTTACCACCTTTTGATGGTGATACTTTTTTAAATATAACATTTGAAAATTTTATATGATCTATTATTCAAAATAAACTTGTTAATTATGATTGGGATATTTAAATTTACTTTGGTAAAATTTTTGGTATGTTTCTGACAATGTTCATTTTTTAATGAATAGTGAATAATATTGCATTTTACATCAAAACAACTTTTTCATATAATTTAAATATATTGATATATTATCTTTTTAATTTGTTTAAATTATTAATTAGAATATATTTTTACAATTTAATTCAATGCTGGTCATTAGAATTAATTTCACTTTGAGAATGGGCATAAATAAGTGCCAAACTTTTCATAGATATTACTTCCAAAAAACCCGCTATTTGTTTTGATAGCGGGAATTAACTATATGATTTATTAATGAAACTTTTATTTTTTTAATTTGGTAAAATTTACCTAATTCTTGAATTTGAAATATCTAATATAGCTTAGGGTTAATTTTTTCTATTTTTCTGATAATGCTTTTTTTAGTAGTGAAAAATACAGTTTTAAATTCAAAACTGCCTTTTCATCCAATTAATTAATATATGTAGATTGTCATTTTAATTGTTTTTAAAGTATAATTGAATTTTGTTTTTATCACTTAATACAATTTTGTTCATTGTATGTAATTTCACTTTTCAATTGGATGTAAAAAAAGTCAATCTTTTGATAAATTTTACTTCATAAAAACCCGTCTTTTGTTCTAACAACGGGATTTACATTCAAATTAATTAATAAAAGTTATGTGCTTTTAAATTGATAAAATGGATTCCATATATTTAATCAGATGGTCCAAATTATGTAATTGAGACTCTTTTGTTTTTGGACATTAAGAATAGTAACGACGGTAATTATATTTAATTATCGTGTTTAATTAGTAATCCGGTAATTAAGGGTAAGAAAATAATATAATAAAAATATAAAATGAACCCAACATGTCTCATAATGCTATTGGTGGTGTCATGGGCGACCATGGGATGCCTTTTGCCAACCTTGGGACCCCATGGAATCACTTTAGTGTGATAGTGACCTTTTATCATATTTTTTTAAAGAAAGGGAAATGTAACCAAAGTATGTAACACCTAAGTAAAATAATTCTATTTTTTCCTACAAAAAGATATATTAGACTATAAATAGTCATTGGAAATCTAAAAATATTTACTACATCATAGTAGTTTTTTATAATATTATGAAATTAAATAAATTTAATTATTTATGACACCATGATGATGTAGTAATTACCTCATTAATGAACTATTTAAATAACATGAAAAGATAATGTAAAATCTAAGACTTAAACTTGGAAAAAACATATTGTACGAGTATATTTAGAACCCTTATAATATTATAATCGAAATATATCAATGTGGGACCTTTAAAATCCGAAACTCTATTTAAAATAACGTAACATTTCTTGAAATTCCATGAGTGCCCCTCCTGTCCTCTTATAAAAGGCCCCCACCTATACCTCCTTAACCACACATCTCAAGCCTTTGGTTCAGCAAACCCCTGGCCATTTCATATCTCCACATCCCTCTATTTATTATTTAAGCCTCACCTTAGGTAGAAATCTCTTCAAGAAACCCTTTTGGTTCAATCCAAAGGGAGTTACCCGATTCAAAGGTAATGTCTTCTCGTATGTTCTTCTATTTTATTTTGCTTCTCCAACCCCCTAAACTCTTTTTATTCCATTCTTTTGTAACAAAAATAGTATCTTAAATATAATAGGAATTTTTTATAAGATTGATTAGAGATACACTAACACACACATCCGTCTAATTGTTAAAGAACATATTGTTTCTGTGGATGGCGAATTACTGCCTCACGAAACGATGATTGTTCATTATTCTTTAAACACCATTTAAGGTGGACATTATGATGTCAATGTATTTTATATATGATATATATGGTATTTATGTTTTATATATGCTTCTTTATTTTATATTTAAAACATACCTTTATTCTTTTCATGTTGTGAAAATGCGATAATTTCATATGAGGAAGTGCAGACTACCGCCCCCTCAAGTGATGTGACTTGTTCATGCAATAAATGTAATGTATAAAGAATGTAATTAATGAACTTATTTGACATATATAACATATATATTATACTAGAAATATAATATATATATCTCTCTCAATTATTTTTATTTCCATTAATATGACAAGGAAATGAAAGAAGCATTCATGCATAGGTACGGCCTACCGTCTCCATGGACGGTGCATTTCATTTATTTTTATCTCCAACTATTAGAAAATAGTATAAAATGAATCTTTACAGGATATATATGATATTTAAAACATTAATACTATTCTTTATATGATGTACATACAACTACATGGACGATTCTTTTCAAACAAGTTCATTTTTGACTCATGTACCAAACATCGACAAAAACATTTGATATGAACTCACATAATTAAATAATAAATATAACATTATAATATGTGATATAAATTGAATAATAAAATTTAATGTAGGTAATTATTAAATTAAAAATAGAAAAAAGTTCATTATTGAGAATATAATGAAATGAACAAGACAAGTGGGACTTGAGGTAAGGGATCCTACCTCTCTCTTTATTTTTAAGTACTCGTTTTATGTAACTTACTTTAAGATCCTCTTTATTATGTTGGGGTATGTTATTTCATATTTCTCTTGATGTAAATTTTAGGTAAATATGATGAGATACCCTATTTTATCTCATCAATCCATTTTTGGATGTTTTATGTGGCGTCGTTAGGCTGCCGGATTTTCATAAGGGGATTTTCATCTCACTTTTTATTCCCATGAGATTCATGATACATTGGCCACTATTTCCTTTTGTGTTGTGTATGTACTACCCATTATTTTACTAATTGTATAATATACTCTCATTTATGGGTAGTTACATCTTCATTGTATGACCCTTCTTTCAAGGGGTGTATGTTTCGATAGTTTCCCAAATCGGTATGGGAACCTTTCACACTCCTCTTTTAAAAAAGACTTATTTTGTTATACCATTTACTTTACATCGTTGTATGTTGGGATATGTTATTATATATCCTTATTGATGTAAATTTTATTTCCATGTGTTGAGATACCATTATCTCTCTCATCAAATAATTTTGTGAATTTTAAATTGACGGCGTTAGGCTGTTGTATTTTACCAAGGGAACTTCTTAACCCAATTTCGATTTCTTTGTGTTCAACTTGTAGTAATAGAATATGTCATCCTATGAATATGTGTGAATGGACTTTGGTTTCTTTATACATAATATAAACTTATATTTGGTGTATTTATATTTTTCACACATAATTATGATATTGATTTATCCTTAATTTAAGGATACATTCTTTATAAGAGATTTCATCTCATTTTACAATTATATTGAGACTTCATTGTGTTTATGAACCAATTAAGTCTTATATGGTGTATATAAATCTGTTTGGAATAACATATCATGAATCCCGTTATTCTCAGGATATTATAATATTCGGATTAAATGTTATTCCTCAATTATTGTATTCAAGTGTCTCTTATTTTGTTAAAAACCCTTAAACTAAAATATCATTTTAAATGTTTTAATGATTTATTCTTATAAATATTTCACATTAATATACATTTTTTTCAAAATGGTTTTAAGGATTTATTTATATGGATATTAATGGTTTAAAATGTTAAAATCTTCATGGTGGTATGGGACACTTTAATTCAAAAATCTCTTTATTAAATGTTTTAAATGGTTTTGAAAATGGTTTTTTTGAATGGATTCATTATTTCAATATCTTAAAATGTTATATTGTTATTGAAATGTGGGAATGTTATATTTCCTTTATGCTTGCATTATGTGCTATGATTATGTTTTTTTTCTTGGGAATTTTTTATGAAAATGGGTGGTTTCGTGATAAACTAGGGGCAGGTGAGCCAGATATAGCTCTCCAATGCATTGGGTAAAGCGAAGGGGTTAAACGCTACGGTTTCTCTGAAGATATTTAGTGAATATACTGTTATGTGTATTCCAAATATAACCATGAGGGTTAATCCATACGTAATAATGTTATGAATTCCTCAAGTTACCTTTATGCCCTATGATTTCTATTGAGTTATGCATAAATATTATTATTTCATGATGTATGTTAAATTGCATATGTTTTATGAGTAAAGTATGATTTCATTGATTCTTATGTATACATGGACTGATGTTTTCTTTCTATACTATTATAACCCTTACTGAGCTTTTTATGATCATCCCAAGTATTTGAAATGTTTTCACATGACATAAAGTTGAATAGGGTAAAGGAGGGGATCAAGTAAATGTCAGGGTGTCTAAAACAAGGAACTAGAAATGGCTCTTTTGTTCAAGAGTTTTTATTTTGTGAAAAAATGGCAACTGAGTAGATTTTTCTACTTTGTAATCTTTGAGATGTAATAGCTATGACCTAATTTTCTAAAACTCTAAACCTGAAAAGACCCTCAATGTGAGTTTTTCAATTTAATTCAAGATTAAGTAAGGTTTAAGGCCTTGTCCTTATAATCAAAATGGATTTCATAATATATATAATCATTTTATTTTTATATAATAAATTGAATTTTATTTTTTGGTATAAACATGTGATTATAAGAAGTAATGTATGTTACGATGAAGAAGATAAAACTAATATTTTCAATGATGTATTATGTTATCATTATTTGATTCTTATCTAGTAAAATTAATTCATATACTATGAAATTAATTTAATGTAATGGTATGTGTAAAATATAATTATAATAAAACCCATTAACATGGTAATATATTTTATATACTATTAATAAAACTTAATGGAAAAAAATTATTATTCTATAAAATTGTTTTTCTATATAATAATTTTTGAATTTAAAGTAATTTTTCAATTTATTATAAATATAATAATCATATTTATATTTTAAAACATTGTTTAAAAAATTAATAGTTTGAATAATGGTTTCAATTATATTTCTAATAAAATATAAACTTGTTTTATAAAAAATAGTTAGCATGGTGAAAAAAATATGGTAAAATATTGAAAACTATATCTAAATAACATTATAAAATGAATAAAAATGTGTGGAAATTAATGAGAGAGGATTTATCAACGTTTTCTATAATAAATACTCATTATTTCCCTCTTCTGGATCAATTGACTCTAGAATATGGTCATTCTATCATTGAAAAAGTTTTAGGAAATTAATAAAAATTTATTTTATTCACATTTAATGTTATATAACATCAACAACATTGGTCGGCTTTTTATAAGTATTTATAATTATAGAAAATATCACTTTTTCTCTATCAAAGTCTCTCCTGCTAATTATATTTTATTAAATTTCAAAAATAACATTAAAAAGATCCATCTGGTGTCATTGAAGGGGGAACAATCAATGGGAGCATTAATGTTCTCAACTAAACTGGTTAATTATCGCTTCTTCTTACACAGAAGAATTTTACATTTTATAATTTATAAAAAAATGGGTATTAATAATATTTTGATATTTTATTACAGTAATGTATTGTTGTATATCTATATTAATCAAAAACATTTAAATATATAATGATGTTGTCGTGTGTTTGTTTAGAAAAATGCATTATGTAATACATGTTCTATTTTTAATATCATCCTCACATGGAAATTTTAAAAAATTAATTAAACAAAACAAAAATTTTATTTATAACACTATTTTTCTTAACATGATATAAAAAATTCCCAATCATCCACAGTATCTATGGATGTGTATTGTAACATCACTAGTAAATAAAAAATATTGAATTTTCATATTTATTAATAATTTTTAATTAAATATTAATTTTATTTTTATGGTGATGATATTTCTAATATCTTGCACCACACACAATAATTCGTTTCATTGAAATTTTATATTGCACAATGTGTAGAGTTATAATGAAAAATAATATAAAAGTATTATTTTTTTAAATAGTCTTTAATGCCTAGCCATTGTATTGGAGGGAATGAAAATAACTAACTACAATATAATTACAGAAGTTTTTTATATGTATTAACATTTATCTATTATAATTTATAGTCTTAAAAAAGAATAAATCCAATTTTTAGCCTAATTACTTTAATATACTTTAAAAGGGTGATTTACTGAAATTTGATGGATAAACTGTTTTATATATAGTTTTATTCAGTTTTAAATGTTCTTTTTGAAAAATTATAACACTAATTTTGAATCAGGACATTAAAATTATCTTTTGATGAAATTTTTGTATTTGTTATGCGAAATTTTATTTTTTAATGAATAATGAAAAATAATTCATTTTAATTCAAAACTACCTTTTAATCAAATTTATATATGGAGATATATTTTACATTTAATTTTTTTAAAGTGTAATTAGATTTTATTTTTACCATTTAATACAATTTTGTTCGTTGGAAATAATTTCACCATTAAAATTTAATATAAAAAATCGTTAATCTTTTGATCGTTATTATTTCTTAAAAAACACTTTTTTATTTTGACAAGAGAAATTTGTTTTAAATTTATTTATGCAACTTATTTGTTATGAATTATAAAAAATTGGTTCCATATTTGGAATCAAGAGATCCAAATTTTGTAAATAGGTATCTTTTATTATTAGACATTATGAATAGTCACTTCTGTAAATATTTTATTTATCAGGATTAAATGGTAAATCTAGTTAATATGGGTAAAATTTTATTTATAATAATATAAAATTACCCAAACACATATACTAATACTTTCCCAGATACATTTCTGACCATGTGAATCCCTGGGTCAATTTTCGGACCCAATGGAGCCACTTGTAAGTGAAAATGGCACATTATAAAAATTAATTAAAAGTTATGGAAAATTTTACAAAAACATATATCTCTTAGTAAATATATTTTATAATATGTTATAAAAGTGATATTTTTGAAAATAATAATTCATTATAAATAAAAACATATTTCCTACATTATGGTATTTTATTTATAATTTTTAGACATCAAAAAAATAAATTTAATTACGACACAATGATGATGTAATTATTACCTCATTAATGAATGTTTTAAATAAATGAGATTATAAATATAAATATAAATTTATGTTTAAAATTATTATGACATCCACACATTTTTTTGATTAGTATAACTTTTTATATTTGAATTAATGAATTATTTTGGAAATAATAAAGTTGTTATATATTTTTTAAAAGTCTTGATATGAATTGTTTATATATTGACATAAATGAGTTTCTAAAATGTATATTATTTATTAAATTATTTTATAATCCTAAAAATCTAAGATTCATCCAAATGACTTATATAAGTTTGAAAATTTCAATAATGAACTACATGTGTTTTGATGGGTATTTTATGGTAAATATATAAACCATATAGAATGAATTCACAAGAAGACATGGTAAGAGTCCAATTAGTTATCTAATGGTAAGAAAAATTAAAAGAATTAATTTGAAACCAAAACATGTCAAAAACATAACGAATGAAAGTATTTAAAATAATAGTCAACTTAGCTTCTCATGTAATGAGTTTGGGACCTTTTGAAACCGAAATATAGTAAATAATAAAATAATATTTTCAAACATTCTTAATGAGTCCCTCCTCCCCCTTATAAAAATCCATCACATCTAACCCTTACTCACACAACTCATGCCACCCTTTTCTCATCCAAACTCTACCCAAATAATCTCCCAACATCCCTATATTCCACCAAGAAACCATAACTTGGGCTTAAGGAACTTCATGAAGGCCTTTTGGTTCAATAGAAAGGGAGTTATCCAATTTAAAGGTAACATCTTCTCTCATGTTCATTCCTATAATTTTCCTTCTCTAACCACCTTAAATAAAATTATTAAATTATTTTTTAGAAACACCAATACCCTCAATATACTAGGATGTTTTTAAATTAATGATTAGAAATACACATCCCCACACCTCAATTTAATGGATACAAATATATTGTTTCTATGGAGGGAAAACTAATGCCTCACAAAATGATGATTGTTCAATGATCTCCTACCGCCTCTTATGGGGCCATTAATATGACACTCTATTTACAAGTTATATATATTAGTTTTATATTGTTAATATTAATTTTTATTTTTCATTTATATCATAACTTTTTTTTGATAATAGGTAAATACAATACTTTAATTTCAGGAAGTGTGGTCTACCACCACATAAAAGAGATATGACTTGTTCATACCATACATGGACCATATAAAGTACGATGTTAATGAAAATATGTAAAATATATAAAATTTGATATTATATTGGAATAATAATATACCTATGTATCATTAGTTTTTTATTACATTAAAAAAAATGAAATGAATGTAGCGTTCATGCGTACAAACGGCTTACCGTCTCTATGAACGGTGTATTTCATTTTTATAAATCCAAATTTTATGGACTCTTATAAATACATATATATATATATATTATATATTATATATATGATATTTAAAATCATGAATAAAAATCAAGAGATAATAGACATTTGACCACAGGGAAAATTTCAAATTATAACAATTGCATTTTTTACTAAAGTTCAAGACATCGACACGATATCTGATATGAACTCAAATAATTAACTAATTGTTGTAGTAAGGTAACAATATATATAAAAGTAATAATAAACATTAAAATTGTTCTTAATCATGTATAAATTACATTATTTTATTATTTTAGGATAAAAAGGAACATATGTGTTGATTCTAACTCAGTGTAAGAGAATTTCATAACCCAATTTCCATTATTTGGGATAAAAATAAACTTCATGATTATGTCACTCAATGAATATTTGTTAATGACCGATGATTGTTATACAATTAATATACATTTATATTCAGTGTATTTATATTTGTCACAAATAATTATTTCATTAATTTATTTTTAATCTATTTATATAATCATTGTAAGGGACTTCGTCTCAATCACTTTTCATTGAGGAATATTTTGATTTATACATAGAATTATTTTATAAAGCGTATAAAAACCTTTGAAATTTCATTTCATTCAAATGGAACCTTTTTCTACAAAGAATTATACTAAACGAAAAAATGATTTTTTTTACATACGTGGGGACAAAGAATTTTCTACCGCCAATAGAATTATTTGATCTTTGGATTCTTTAACAAGCAATGATATTAAATTTAAAAGAAAAATAAATACCATATACCCTTTCTTCATATTTTTTTATTGAAAATGGTTTGAGAAATCATTGATTATTTAAATATCCTAAAATTATATACTGTGAGTGCAATGTAGAAATGTTTTCATTCAATTAATATTGTTTTATGTGTTATAGTTTATGGGTATTGTTTACATATATGGGTGGTTCCATGATAAACCTAGGGAGGGTGAGCTTGAGATAACCCTCTAATGCAATGGGTAATGTGAAAAGTAATCCTTAATGTATCTCCTAAAATATTTAGGGAATATATTTTGATGGGAATTACAAACACAGCTTCGTACACATCTATATAAGCTACATCGTAAGAATGTTATGGATACCAAAATTTACCTTCATGATTTATGATTTTCATGTGTTATTTATAAATCATGTCATTTGATGAGTTATGGTAAAGAGAATTTGTTTTTTATGTATTCATGAACTAATGTTTTCAATCTTTTTTTAATAACTATTATGGATTTTTTTTATGCTCATATCATGTTCTTGAAATGTTTTTCATGGGAAATAAGACAGGGTAAGAGAAAGACGAAACTCAATAATATTGATATCAAGAATATAATTCTGGTTTTCTATGAATTTTTATTTTATGAAAAAAATGATACTTAGTAGAAGTGTCTATATTGTAATATTTGAAATGTAACGTAATAGTTATATGCCTAATTGTCTAAAACAGTAAACATAAAAATATATTCAATATAAATTCTCGACATAACTCAATATTATGTAATGCTTAAGGTTGGGACATATAGTTGGCATGAAAGGTCACATCTAATAAAATTAGAGGTTATAGTGTTATTTAAGCATAAGTGATACAACCACAATGGTTCAAATATTAAAAAGATTCATAGTTATTTTTTATAAATATTATGTGATTAAAATATCATAAAATTTAAATAAGAGTGTTTACCCTATTCATAATATATTATTCAATGATTTTTATGATATACTCACACTGACCATTTTGGTTTTAGTAAATGGCTTGATCTAGTATACACCAAAGTTACAATGGATGTGAAGGAAACTATGGTGGTTTTCTAAATTAGAAACTGAATGAAATGTAATCTTCACTAAGAACTCTTGTGGTCATTTTTAACCAACATTCTAGAGTCATTATTGACAACATGAACATTCGTAATTTTTACAAGGAATCGTATAAGTGAGAAACAAATCCCTACGAATGTTCTGGTAATAATCATAAATGTAAGTGTATTCAAAAACCTATGTGTCAAGGGTGTGGAATGAAACACCTAGTAAAATACCATAAAGGGACAGTAATATTCTATAGATGTGTTAATGAAGGTAATAAAGAAGCAACTTTCCATTGAAAAGGGAAGTGTCAATTTGACTCAATGAAAGGGAAAGAAGTTCATTCCAAGGGATCAATCGAATGATTTAAATGTGGTTTGCATGGTCATTATACAAATAGATGTCCTATAATGAAGGATCAGGAATGGTATCAGTAGGTACATAAAAAATTTTGTCTTCTAATACCTAATTCCATTCCAATTGATGATGATGAAAAACACAATAACTAACGAATGGTCTGAATTATTTGTTACCTTATTTTTTGACATTGTTGAATCAATGGATATGATTCATGATTTTTTGTAGGAAATAATTATTACATAATAAGTTGTATAAAAATGGTTAATGGATCACGAAAAATGTTGAATGAGTTTAAAACCAATATAAAAGGAATTAAATAGGTACGTTATATTTTAGGATGATGAAATGATTAAATTTAATAAGACTATTCTGATGATGAGATTACATTGGAATACTTTTTCTAGTATGTGTAACCCTGATGTTTGATATGCAAAAAATTTATTTCATAAAGAATTAACTTCTCATGTGTGGACATAATGTATAACATTAGGGGTTCTTGTGATCTTTTTTTAGGAAATTATGGGATATTAGTTTTTGGGATGAAAAATGTGTGGTATGAAATAACCTTTGAGGGTAAAACATCCTATATTTTTTTTAAGGATGTTATCAAATTTTGATAATGTTATTATATTTTTATAGTTTTCTAAAAAGGAAAACATGCAGAGAGTGTGACAATGTATCATCTTAGACAAAGCTGCGGGAATCGAACCCACAACCACTGTGCGATTGGGATTTATCACACACCGCTAGACTACATGAAGTCCCCAGTTAGTTTGACTTATTATTTTTAGTTAAATGATTTTATCGATAAAAAACAATTTGATTTGGGATCTTATGACATATCAAAAAGATATCCATATTATAGAAAATTATTGGGTGATTATGTGATAATGGTTATTTTAGATGATTTTTTCTCTTTTGGTAACACTATATGTCTAATGAAAATAATATAATTTGGGATTTCAATTGAGGAGAAATGGTGGTATCTTATTTTGGATGAATCTATGTTTCTATTTAGGACATGAAGTGATTTTTTTTATTTATGGAAATTATTATCCTATCATTGTGAATATGTGTTTGGGATAATTGGTTTTTAGTATGAGACTTTAAGAGTTACTGATGTTATTTGGAGATAAATTTTAAGATTCTTGAGGAAGACTATGTGATCAAATACCTATGAATTTTGGGTTTTAAACATAGTTTGAAATATTTTGAATAATTTTATAGACATATTTTTATTGAATGGACTTTGATCAACATTGGGTATTATTTTGAGTTTTAGAGGTTAATAGTAGTATTTGTTTTTATAATGGAATGTCCTTATAGGGGTTATTTGATATCATACTAAACATTTATGGATTTAGTTAATTTATAAACATATGGGAAACAAATAGTTTATATTTTTTGATTATGTGGTTCTTTGAAGTTGATTCTAGCACATTAGATGTTACCAAGTCATATTGGATACACATCATTTGGAGAAAAAATGATTTTCTGTATGAAATTTCAGTAAAGGATGAAACTCTACCTGAAAGGTATGAATATTTACATATGTTCTTATACAATATCATAAATAAATTCTCTATCTTTATTAAAGAGAACATATAAAAATGTCATCCATTTTCTTTTCATACTGGTGAATCAAAGACCGTTTAACCTATCACAATTTTGTGGTTTTATGTGGTTAAATTTCTCCTGATTATGTTTTCTATCACTCTCTGTCAGATCTTGACGGTTAGTTTTTCTTTTATATCCATTTTTTCCTATATTGAATCCTAGTATGGTTTATCTTAGGTTACTTTTGTATCTCTCTTCATTTTTTAATGTGTTAGATGTAATGACACTTCTTTCGATGTTTTATCATAGGTAAATAATGAATTAGAAATAATCATATTCATTAATATTTTTGAATTAAATATTACTCTTACCTTAAGAGGGATGATATGTTTTATGGAGTACCTACCTTGAAACAATGGGTTTCTCTAAATATCTCATGTTGCACATAAGGCTAAATCATACTGAAAAATAATAATATAATACTTTATATTGTAGTTAACCCCATGCCATTATATTAGAAATAATGAATTTAACTAACTAAAATTAGATTATACATCTTTGTTAAATTTTTATACATTTATCTAATAAAAGATAAATACTTAAAATGTGAATTAATCTAATTTTATGCAAAAATACTAAAAAATTATTTAAAAGATCGATTTACCACCTTTTAAAGGTGAACCCTTTTTAAATATATTCTTTTTTACATTTATATATTTTATTTGATAAAATATAATTCTTATTTATAATTGTGAGAACAAAATTTACATTGAGTAAAATTTTTGTATTTTTCTGATAATGTTCCATTTTAATGAATAGTAAAAAATATTGCTTTTTAATTCATAACAACTTTTTAATATAATTTATTTATATAGATAGATTATCGTTTTAAACGGTTTTAACTTTTAATTGGATTATATTTTTACTATTTAATCCAATATTGGTCACTAGAAGTAATTTTAATTTCAAATTGGATAAAGAAATGTCAATCTTTGGATATTTATTATTTCTTAACAAAATGCTTTTTGGTTTTGACAATGGAAATTGATATTAAAGTAATTAATTAAAGTTATATGTTTTTTAATTTAGTAAAACATTCATCATTTTTGAATTCAGAATTTCAAAATTATATTGGGTGAATTTCTGGAATTTTTCTAAAAATGTTCAATTTTTGACGAATAGTGGAAAACACTACATAGTAGTTAAAAACCAAAAATTTTCATTTAATATAATTTTTCACACTTCAGTGAATTGAATTTAAAAAATAGGACTTAAATGGATTTTATCAATAAGTAAAATGTGGTCCA
Organism: Viscum album; assembly: GCA_963277665.1. Taxonomy (NCBI): domain Eukaryota; kingdom Viridiplantae; phylum Streptophyta; class Magnoliopsida; order Santalales; family Viscaceae; genus Viscum; species Viscum album. The sequence goes on from OY728159.1 coordinate 2,014,969,504, forward strand.
TTAGGATGACAAAGATTTTTGGTCAATAATAACTTTTGACTTTTATTTACCGCGGTTAAAGTTAAATAAGGTAAATCAAGGTAACAATAAAATTGAAATAATATAAAAATACCTTAATATACCTTATTGGATAATTCATGGCCTACCAATAAAATCCATGGGTAGAACATTTGGCCTTTTAAATCCATTTGAGTAATATAATAACATTAATAACGTTTTATTTAATGTAGAAATAAAAATATTATATACATGTCTTTTGAAAAAAAAAATTTTAATTGTGGTTTTATAATTGATACTTTTTTTTATAAATAGTCAATATAAATATAAAAATATTTTCTATTCATGATAATTTATTTATAAATTTTGGACTTCATCTAAAGTAATTTATTTTTGACAGAATGGTGATGTAATGACGACCTCATTAATGAATGATTAAAATAAATGATATTATAAATGATAAAATAAATTCATTTTGAAACTTTTTATGCCATAATTTAAATTTAGAGATGAGTATGAATTTTTATATTTTAATTAATAAAAGTTTTTCCAAAAAATCTGGTTTATTTGGATTTTATAAAAAGTCATGATATGAATAGTATAAAAATTGACATAATTGAGTTTTTAAATAAATTAATATTTTATTAAATGATATAATAATCCTAAAAATCTATGATTATGAAAAATTACATCAATAAGGTTTATTATTTCATTTAGGAACCTCTTTTTGTTTTATTGGAAATTTATTGTAAATATATTCACCATATAGTATGAATGTAAAAGAATACATGATAAAAGATAAATAAGTGAACAAATACATAAAAATTAAAATAAGGATTAAAAAATAACCAAATTTGTCAAATTAATATTGAAAGATTTTATTTCTAATATTATTCATCTTATCTTATAATTTATTCAGTTTGGGACAATTTGAAATCAAAATTCATTTTATAATAAAATAATATTTTCAATCTTTCTTAAGGATCCCATCATCCCCCTTATAAAATGTCATCACCTCTACCCCATTAATAAAACCTCTCAAGAACCTTATATCATCCAAACTCTACTCAAATAATCTCCCAAGATCCATCTCTTCCTTCTAGAAGCCTTAATTTATGCAGAAGGCACATCAAGGAAGCATTTTGGTTCGAACCAAAGGGAGTTACCCAATTTAAAGGTAACAACTTCCCTCAAATTCTCTTTTTTTATTTTACTTCTTTACTCCTGGGGCTCTTCTAATTATATGTTTATATAAAAACACCAGTATCTTCGATAAAATAGGTTTTTATGAGATGGATTTTAACCACACATACACATAACACCATCTCATGGGTATATAACATACTGTTTCTATAGACGGTGAACTACTGCCTCACAAAATGACGATTATTCAATCATACCCTACCACCTATTATGGAGGCCTTTATTATGGAAATGTAATTATAATATATATTTATGATATTTATTTTATCTTTATTATTTTTTAATTCAATTTTAATACAGAACTTGATTCTTATAATGTTTTATATATACAATACTTTCATCTGAGGAAGCACTGACTACCTCCCCCTCAACGGGATATGGCTCGTTCATACCATACATGGAACGTATAATAGATTGTGTTAATGAAGTTATGTAATATATATAATATTATATTATAATAGAATAATATTATACTGATGTATCATTTGGTTTTCATTCCTTTTAAATTGAAAAAATGAAATTGATGTAGTGTTCATGCATATGTACTTCTTACCGTCTCCATGAACGGTGAATTTTATTTTCATATATGAAAATTATACGGACTATTCTAATAAGATATTTACTAAATATATATGATATATAAATCATGAATATCAATTTGGAGATAATATATTTTTGACCACATGATTAATATATAATTATTACAAGTTTATTTTCGAATCATGTTTTGAACATCGACAAAATGTTCGATATAAACTCAAAGAATTATGAAATTGTTATAGAAAGGTAATAAGTGATATAGAAGGAATTATAATTATAAAAAATGTTCTTAATCAAGTGGAAATTATCTTATGTTTATAATTCAAGAAATTAATGAATGAACTGGTCATGTCCGACATGAGGTAAGGGACTTCGTCTCAATATCTTTTTTATTAAAGCATTTTTTGATAATATACACCTCCTTATTCTACATTGTGTTTAATAAAACCCTTTCAATTTTAATTTCATTCAATGGGAATATTTTTCTGTGATGGTTTTTACTAAATGAAAAAAGAAATGTTTTTTAACGTTTGCGGTGACAATGACCTCTCAATCGTTGTGATCGTTATTTGACTTCCTCTATATGCCTCAATGTTTATTAAAATGAAAAAACCCCTTATTCTGGTTTTGGGTGTTTTGTTATTGAAAATGGTTTTTGAAATGGATTTATTATATCAAAATCTTGAAATTATTTATTTTGATTGAAAATGAAATTTTATTACTGAAATATTTATATTTTCAATATTTTATGTGTTATGATTTTATAATGGTACTTAGACATTTGATAGGTGGTTATGGGATAAACCAAATGATGGCTTGTGCCATGATAAATCAGGATAGGTGGTTGTGTTATAAATTCCAATTCATTGGGTATAGAAGTTGGTCGTATGGCTATTCCATTTAGTGATATGTGAGGAATCCGACCATATGATTATTCCATTTAAGACTATTTATGTCCCAAATTACCTTTCTATTTAATGTGTTATTTCGATATTTTTTTTGTAATATTTTTGTTACAAAATGGTAAGCAATGATCTTTTATTCAGTGGAGAGTACTTACTTCCTCACAAAGGTTAATAATATTACTTATGATAATGTATTCATGGTTTACTTATTGTTATGGAAAACTAACATTTTTCCTTCCTTGTGTATTCATTACTGAGCCTTTTATGATCATCCTGAGTTTTTTAAATGTTTTTTCACATGCAAAAAGCTGAATAGAGTCATGTATGGGATCTAGGAAAAGTCATTTTGTCTAAAAACATGGAACCATACATGAATCCTCTTTTCAAGAGAGTATATTTGATGAAAAAAATTATACTGATTAAAAGTGTATATTTTGTAATATTTGAGATGTAGTGTAACATTTATGGCCTAATTTGTAAAACTCTAATCATAAAAAGATCCTCAATGTGAATTATTAGCATAAATAAGGATTATTTAATGTTTACCGCTGAGTTTTTATAGTTGGTATTAGAAGTCGTTTTAGAAAACATTCTGAGATTGTTTATTGTAAAAAATATAACCAAATATTAATTTATGTTAAAATTTAAATGATATAATATTTTCATATTTCCATGTTTCTTTGTGTAAAATATTTAAAGGTTCATGATGGTTTTCTATAGAGGAATCAGGGTTGCTATGATGGGAATGCATATAGAGGAGAATAACCTTCCAAATCAGCATCTACAGATGGTCAGAATTAGAACTGAACAATTTGTTGTAGGGATGGATCAATTGACACATTCTATAAATGGTGGTGGTATTCAGGAAAAAGGCCAACTAGACCAACTTTAGTTGAACATGTCTATAGTATAGCATTTTATGAGGCAACTTCCCCCATAATTCAGAGGATAATCCGAACCTCAGATATCGCAAGGGAGTATTAAAGCACTAGAGAATATTTTTGATGTCATGGGTTGTTCAGAACATAAAATGGTTAGTCTCTTTGTTTAATGTTTCAAAGTTGAAGGCGATCAGTGGTTGTTTATGGTTAAAAATATCCCAGAAAAAATATTTTCCTAAGTCATTTCGACATAGGATAGAAAGATAATTCTTAGAATTCAAGAAGGAGGATGACTCAGTGTCTACATACATATATGAGTTCACTAGACTGGTAAGGTATGCTCTAAGTTTCATATGAGATCTTAATAGTAAGATAAATTGATTCTACTCAGGACAAAGGACATGATATCAGAGATCATTATCCTCTCATGACTTCAAAATCTAGTAGAAACTTGTTAGATGTGCTTAGAATGTAGAAATGGAGTTCTCTGATGATTAATTGTTATATGAGAGAAAGCATAAGAAGAACTCTATTTGGAAGGAAATGGATAGAACTCGTCAAAAAATCATGGAAGTAAAAATATTAAATATCTATCTTGTGAGAAGTGTCATTAAAATATTCAGGTAGAATGTTTATCAATTTCTGTAAACTGCTTTCAGTGTGGTATGCATGGTCATATTACTCTTAACTATAAAGAAGATAATCAGGAAGGAAATGAAAATCTAGCAATAAGATGTTTTATGTGCAATGAAATTGGTCATTATGAAAATGAGAATCCAATGAAGAACTCAACTGAGGGAAAGGAATCATATGTCAAGTATAAAGGGGTGGTGAAATCCTTTGTAACAACATCAGCATATGTTGTTTTATCAAATGAAGTAGTATCAGGTACATTGTTTGTCTTTTTTGATTATTCCAATGTGTTGTTTGATTCGGGGTCTACCCATTACATCATTCTTGAGAATATTTCTATTAAATAAAGAATTCTATATCATGATATGAATCCTGAAGTTAGTTTAAAAACACTTAGGAGTAAATGTTGAGCAAAAAAATATTATAAGAACCTTCATGTCCTTGTGTGTAGAAAGAATCTACCATAAAACTTTATTATTTTAACTCTAATAGTGTATGATGTTATTTTGGGTATGGATTGACTTTCCATTTATCATGATAAGATACAATTCAGAGCTAAAAATGATTCTTTTAAGAAATAATTTCAGTTTGTATACAAACAAGAACCCTTACTTTTGATAACATATCAGGAAGCAGAGAAACTAGTAAAAGGTCGAAATTAATGTTTCCTTTAACATATAGTTGATAACAAAAGAACTATTCATATTAATGATGTTTCAGTGTTAAATGATTATCTTGATGTTTTTTTCTGATGAGTCACCTAGTATAATACCTGATTGGGATGTTGAATTTTCAATTGAATTAGTTTTTTATTCTAAAACAATTGTAAAACCCCCTTATCAAATGGCTCAAATTGAACTTTTATAGTCAAAGAATCAATTGTAGGGGTTATTAGATTAAGGTTTCATTCGACCTAGAATATTAGCATCGGTAAATCTAATATTTTTTGTTAGAATGAAATATGGATCAATGAGACTTTTCATTGATTTTAGAGCATTGAATAACATCACTATTAATATCAAGTATCCTTGTCCTCATATTGATGATTTGTTTGATTAACTCCCGGGAGATCATTAATTTTAAAGATTGACATGATTTTGGGGTATAACATGTTCAATGTAATGGATGTAGGTATTTCATATATCGAGTTTCATACTAGATATAGCCATTGTGAATTTTTAGTTAGGCCTTTTTGGTTAACAAATCATTTGATTTATTCATGGATATTATTAATTAAATTATTTTTGAGGTCCTGGATAAGATTTAAGTTGTGTTTATTGATGATATATTGGTTTATTCCAAAACTAAAGGGGAATATGATATTCATTTATGTATTTTCTTACAAACCATAAATTAAAAGAAACTGTATGGGAAATTCAACAAGTGTGAGTTTTGGTTACAAAAAAATTATTCCTTGGTCACATTATTTAAAAAAATGCATAACTGTTGACCATGCTAAAACAAACATTGTTAAAGAATGGTCATGACCTACCAATATCATAGAGACTCGTAGTTTTCATGGATTATTGGGTTATTTCCAGAGGATTGTTGTAAAATTTGCATGGTTATCTATCTCACTGACTAAGTTAACTTGAAAAGGTGTTATGTTCATCATGACAAAGGCCTGTGATGATTGTTTCCAGTAATTGAAAAAGTGATAGGTGAATGATATGGTTTTCACACTGCCTTCCAGAAATGGTGAGTTTTTTATATATAATTAATTTTCATTGAACGGACTTGGTTGTGTCCTAATTGAAAATGATCAGATAATTGCATTTTTTTTACATCAATTGAGACCTCATGAGTAAAATTACCAAACACATGATATAGAACTAGATGATATTTTTATTCATTAAAAATTGGCAGGAATCATCTGTTTGGAGTAATATGTGAAATATATATAAACCACAAAAGTTTGAAGTAGATATTCACATAGAAATAATTGGTAAATGGTAGAGTATATTGTTGGAATTAATCAAGGATTATGATTTCATGTTAAATTATCATCTTGGAAAGGCATACAATGTAGATGATGGTTTGAAAATGGAAAATTAATTCTACATTAAACTTGTTATGTTTCATAAAAAATACTTTGATTAACGATATGATGAAATTTGGAATAGGATTTGTTGGTACATGATATCCCTCTTTTTTGTTTTAGGTGTCAGTGAAATCATCACTATCAGATATAATTTGGCAAGTGCAGAAGGATGATAGTGTGTTCCAAAAAAAGGTAGAGTAGGTTTATAGGGGTATGTTGCTTGATTTTAACATTGATAATAATCGTGTTCTGATGTTTCGATAGAGATTTTGTGTGCATTGTGATTCAAAGTTAAAGAATGAGTTGTTATATGAAGCTCATAGTTCTCTGTTTTTAGTTTATCTTGGTAATACTAAGATGTGAAAAGATCTTCATTAGCATTACTGCTGGGATGGAAAGAATAGAGATATTGCTGACATTTCGGTGGAGTGTTTGAATTTTCAAAATGATAAAGAAGATCAGAAGTTACTGAAAGGGATACTTCAGCCTTTACCAGAACCAGAGTGGAAATGGAAAATTATATCCATAGAATTCATTGTGGGATTATGAAATAATTCTCAAGGAAATAATTCAATATTGGTTATTGTTGATTGATTGACTAAATTGGCTCATTTTCTTCCTTTTTGAGATACATTGTCTCTAGATCACCTTTCTCGGTTGTATGTAAAAAGATTGTCAGGTTGTCATGGAATTCCCCTATTTATTGCATCTGATTGTGATCTTAGGTTCACTTATATCTTTTGGAAAGGCCTTTAGACATCGTTGGGTATTGAATTGATTTTTTACAACATTTCATCTACAATCATATGAGCAGTCAGAATAAACAAGTCAGACTTTGGAGGATATTCTACATGCTTGTTCAATTGATTACCAAGGAAGTTGGGATCAACATCATTTTTTGGTAGAAATTTTTTATAATAGTTGTTCTCATTCTAGTATACAGATGGCTCCTTTTGAGGAATTATATGGAAAGCAGTGTCGAACTCTAGCTTTTTGGGATGAAGTTGGAGAAAAGAAGTTAATGGGACCAGAATTGGATGTAGAGATGGTAGAAAATGTTCAATCATTTCAGAATCACATGAGAACAGCTCAGAGTAGGAAGAAAAGCTATGAGAATAACTAGAGAACAGATCTTTCTTTTGAGTTATGTGGTCATGCCTTTCTCAATTTTTCTCCTTGGAAATGTGTGATGTTTTTCGGTATGAAGGAAAAGCTTATTCCAAGGTTCTTTGGACCCTATTTACTCCTAGAGAAAGTTAGATCATTAGCATATTTAGTAGCTTTACCTCCACATTTATCTGAGGTACACAATTTTTTTTCCTGTTTTAATGCTAAGGAAGTATATTCAGGATTCATCTGATATTTTGAGTCTAGAGGTGGTTCATTTGGAAGAGAATATCTCTAATTAGGAACAACCAGTCCAGATTATTGACCATAGAGATCAAGTGTTGTGGAATATGGTAATCATTCAAGAATTTTTTTTAGATTAATCATATGGTTTAAGAGGCAACATGAGAATATTAAAATTCTTTTGGGGATAAATAACCACATTTATTTGATACGTGATCAAATTAGCGATGACACAATTTCCAAAAGGGGTTAAGGATGTAACATCCCAGGTAAATAAAGAATATGAAATTGTCATATTTATTAATATATGTGAATTAAATATTAGTTTTAACTTAATGGGGATTATGTGTTTGATGGTATACCCAACACTCAAAAAATAGGTTTTTTTTTAAAATCTAATGATGCACATAAGATTGAGTCATATTGAGAAATAACAAAATAATATTACTTAAAATTTCAGTTAACACCAATCCATTATAATGGAGGGAATGAATAGAAATAACTACAATATGATTATTCATGTTTGTTATTTATTTTACATTTATCCAATAAAATTAAGAGGCTTAAAATGTGAATGAATCCAATTTTAAGAATAAATGCAATTATATTCTTTAAAAAGACTATTTATCGCCTTTTTATGGAAAAACCTTTTTAAATATAGTTTTTACAAATATTCTATATTAAATTGGGAAAAATAAACTTCTTATTTATAATAATATCATCAAAATTTAATTTGGATAAAATTTTGGTATTTTTCTGATAATGATCATTTTTGATGAATAGTGAAATATAATGCATTTTAATTCAAAAAATTCTTTTAATATAATTTATTTATGTGGTTATATTAACTTTTTAAATTGTTTTAAAATGTAATTGGTGTATATTTGTATCATTTAATTCAATACTTTTCATTGTAAGTAATTTCCATTGGAATTGGATATAAACAAATGTCAATATTTTGATAGTTATTATTTCTTAAAAATACGCTTTTTGGTTTTGACAACGAAAATTACTTTTACATTAATTAATGAAATTTATATATTTTGAATATGGTAAAATAGAAATCATTTGTTAATTCATAATATCAAAATTATCATTGGGATAAATTTTTGTATTTTTTTGGAAAAGATGATTTTTTGATGAATAGTGAAAATACACTACATTGCAGTTAAAAAAATAATTTATATTAATTTTTGTAACACTTCGATAAATTGAATTTCAAAAAACTGACATATATGGAAGTGATTAGTGGGAATAATTCTGTTCAATAGGGTGAAAATAGTTTTTGGGAATAGTAATTATTGACTTATGTACCACAGTTAAAGGTAAATAAGGTAATTCTAGGTAAGAATAATATTATAATAATATTAAATTTTCTTAACACTTATCCAAACCTTATTGGATGAGTCATGGTATACCAATAAAATCCTTGGGTAGAACTTTTTTCCTTTGAAATCCATTTAGGTTAGATAATAGAATTAATAACTTTTTGTAGTGTAAAAATAAATATTTCATAAACATGAATTATTTAAAAAAATATAATGTGGGGTTTTATATTTGATATATTTATTATAAATATTAATTATATAGATAAAAATATTTTCTAAATATTGGTAATTTATTTATACTTTTTAGACATCATATAAATTTATTTTTTTATGACACAATGATGATATATTGATTACCTCATTAATAAATGATTTAACTAAATGATATTATAAATGATAAAATAAATTTTTTTGAACCTTTTTATGCCATACAAGATTTTTAGAGATGTGTATCGCTTGATATATTTTAATTAATGAAGTTTTTTGAAAGAATAATGTTGTTTTGGAGTTTTTCAAAAAGTCATGATATGAATAGTATAAAAATTGATATATATGAGTTTTTAAATCAATTAATATTTTATTAAATTATATAAAAATCCTAAAAATATATGATTCAGACAAATTAGATAGATACTTTGGATAATGTAATTAATGTACCACTTTTGGTTCAATTGGTATTTTGTAGTAAATATATTAACCATATAAAATTAATATAAAAGAAGGCAGGGTAAAAGATTAATAATGTAACAAATGGTTTAATAAAGAAGATAAGGATTAAAAAATATCCAAAACCGTTCCAATTCTTATTGGATGATTTTATTTCGAATAATAGTTATCTTATCTTTAAAATTATGGAGTTTGGTACCACATGAAATCTAAATTCAGTTTATAATAATATAATATTTTCAATCATTCCAATAGAGCCCCTCCTTCCACTTATAAAAGGCCAGAACATCTATCCCATTACACACACCTCTCAAAAGCCTTGTATCTTCCAAACTCAGACCAAATAATCTCATAATATCCCTATCGTCCTCCTAGAATCTGTACATTAGGCATAAGGCACTTCATTGAATCCATTTGGTTCAAACTAGAGGGAGTTAGCCGATTTAAATTTAATGTCTTCCCTCCTGTTATCTTAATTTATTTTACTTCTTCACTTCTTAAGCTCTTATTGTTATTTTTTTACATAATTAAACCATTATCCTCAATATAATATATTGTTGTTATGAAAGGATTTGAACAACACTCGCACACACCAACATCTAATGGATATATAACCAACTGTTTCTGTGGATGGCGAACTACTGCCTCACAAAATGATGTTTGTTAAATCTTCTCCTAGCACCTATTATAGTGGCCAATTTGATGGAACTATAATTATATATTATATTTTTGAAATTTAAATGATCTCTATGCTACTGTAATTCTCTTTTATAAGATAACTTTATGCTTTTCATGTTGTATATGATAATTTTATTTGAGGAATTGCCCACTACCGCCCCCTCATAGTGATATGACTCATTCATACTATACATGGAACATATAAATGAAGGTGTTAATGAACATAATTAACTTATATAAAAAATGATATTAACTGTAATAATAATATATATTTGTATCATTTGGTTTTTATTCCTTTAAGAATGAAACAAATTGAAACGGTAGTAGCATTCATTCGTACATATGTCTTACCATCTCCATGAACGGTGCATTTCATTTTAAAATATCAAAATGATATAGACTATTCTAAATAAATATATACAAGATATATATGATATATAAATCATGAATATAATTCTAGAGATAATGTAATTTCGACCACATGGACAATTTATAATTATCACAAGCTCATTTTTTGACTTAAGTTTCGAACATCAACAAAATTCCTTATATGAACTCAAGTAATTAACTAATTATTATAGGAAAATAATAAGTGATATAAAAGGAATAAAAACCTTAAAAAGTTTCTTAATCATGTAAAAATTAAATTATGTTTTTTATTCACAAAATTATAAAATGAATGGGTCCACTCAGACATGAGTTAAGGGACTTCGTCTCAAACTCTTTTTTATTAAGGCATGTTTTGATAATATACACCTCCTTCTTCTAAACATGGTATAATAAAACCCTATTACTATTACTTTTAGTCAATGGGAATAATTTTCTATGAAGTAGTTTACTAAATGAAAAAATAAATTTTTTTTAATGTTTTCGGCGATATTGACCTCTCTATTGTCGTAATTGTTATTTGGCTTCCTCTATAAGACTTAATGTTTTTAAAAATGAACAATAAACCCCATATTATGTTTCATTGTGTTTTGGTTTTGAAAATTGTTTTTTAAGTAGATTTATTATTTCAATATCTTGAAATTATATAGTGTGTTTTAAAATGAAATGTTATTAGTGAAATATTTATATTTTCAACATTTTATGTGTTATTATTTTATAAGGGTACAAGAAAATTTGATTGGTGTTTACAAGATAAACCAAATGAAGGGGAATTCCGCGATAGACCAGGTTGGGTGGTTATGTTATAATCTCCAATGCATTGAGTATGGATTTCAATTTTTTAGCTATTCTATTTAGTGATATGTTTGGAAGTCGACCATATGGTTATTCCATTTGTGTATGTTTATACCCCTTGTTACCTTTATATGTTATGTTTTAAATATATGGGTTTTATGGAAATTATTTGGTTACAAAATGGTAATCAATGATATTTTATTATGTGAATAATACTTACTTCTTCCTAGAAGAAAAAATTATTACCTAAGATAATGTATTCATTGTTTACATGCTGTTTTGAAAAACTAACAGTTTTCTTTGTTTGTATATCCATTAGTGAGATTTTTATGCTCATCCCACATTTCTGAAATGTTTTTCAAAATACATAAATATGATGGGGTCAGGGAAATGTCATAGTGTCTGCTATCATGGAATTAAAAAAGACTCCATTTTTCAAGAGTTTTTATTTTATGAAAAAATGGATACTGATTAGAAGTTTGTACTTTTTAATATTTGAGATGTAGTGTAGTATTTATGGCTTAATTTTATAAAACACATAATCATAGAAATAACATCATCATGAATCATTAACATAATTCAGTATATTATAATGACTAAGGCTGGGACCTTATATCTGATGTGGCACTTTTAATGATGTTTCTGATCCCTACATTAAATTTGTGAGGACACAATTTCTAAAAAGGTGGAAGGATGTAAAATCCCAACAAAATAATGTATATGGAATTTTCATATTTATTAGTTTTTCTTAATTAAATATAAATATTATTTTAAATGGGATGATATGTTTGTTAATGTACTCAACACACAACAACGGGTTTATTTGAAAACTTATGTTGCACACAACGTTGAGTTATACAGAAAAATAATATAAAAAATTATTATTTTAAATAGTAATTAATGCTTAGCCATTGAATCAACAGGAATTAATAGAACTATCTAAAATATGACTACACATGTTTCTTAAATGTTTTTACATTTATCTAATAAAATTTAGAGGCATAAAATGAGAAATAATCCAATTTTAATCATAAATACTATAATATTCTTTAAACGAATGATTTACTACCTTTTCATTGAAAACCCTTTATAAATAAAGTTATTGTTACATTTGTTTTTTATCTTTATCAAAATAAAATTCTTCTTTATAATTGGGACATAAAAATTATCATTGGTTGAATTTTTTTTATTTTTTTTATAAAGATCATTTTTTAATGAATAGGTAAAATACTCAAATTTTATTCAAAATATAATTTTAATATAATTTATTTATATATTTATGTTGTACTTTTAATTGGGTTTAAAGTATAATTATATTTTATTTTTACCATTTAATCCAATTTTTATCATTGTATGTAATTTCACTTTTATATGGAACATAAATAGGTGTCGATCTTTTGATAATTATTATTTCTTTAAAACATACTTTTATGTTTTGACAACGGGAATTAATTTTAAATTAAATTCTTTAACCTTGGTGTTTTCAATTTGGAAAAATTGAATCAATTTTTGTAATAAGAATGTCCTAATTGTGAAAATATTTAACATTAATTTTAATACATTATGAATCATATCTTCTGTAAATATTTTATTTACCATGGTTAAAGGGTAAATTTTGTAAATAAGGGTAAAAAAATAATATTATAATAATATATAATTACCCTGACATGTGTCCTAATACTATTGGTTGATACATATCTGGCCATGGTCATCATTGTGTCTATTTTAGGACCCCATAGAGCAATTTGTAAGTTAAAAAGACACTTTATAAAAAATAATTTATGTTACGGAAAATGTAACTAAAACATATCTCTCTTAGTAAAACATTTTTTATAATGGGTTATGTAAGTTATATTTTTGACTATAAATAATCATTATAAAATAAAAAATATTTCTATATTATTGTATTTTATTTATAATTTTAAACATAAAATGAATAAATTTCTGTATGACACAATGATGGTGTCAGGATTACCTTATTAATGAATGTTTTAAATTAATTAGATTATAAATATTAAAAAAATAAACAATTTTTATGAAATCCACGAATTTTATAGATTACGATGACTTTATATATTGTAATTAATTAATTTTGATCGAAATAATCACAATGTTATAAATTTTTTAAAAGTACTGATATGAATACTTTATACATTGACATAAATGTGTTTTTAAAATAAATACTATTTTATTAAATTATATAATAACCCTAAAATTCTATGATCTGGCCAAATAACTATGATAAGATTTAAATTTTCATTAATGAACCACTTTTTGTTTTTTTGGTATTTTATGGTAACTATATTAACCATGTAAATTCAACATTCAAGAAGTCATTATAAAAGTCAAATTAGTTAATTAAGGGTTAAAGTTAAATGATAAGGTAATATTTGAAACCAAAACATGTATAAAACCCATTGGTAGAGAGGATTTTGAATTTTCTTCGTCTTAACTTTTCATTTAATGAGTATGAATCATTTTGACATTTATATTTAGTTTATAATAAAAAAATATTTTGAAACATTCTTAAAGATCCACTCCCCACATATAAAAATCCGTCACCTCTAACCCTTATTGACACCTTTAAATCCCCCTAGGATGGTCCAAAATCTACCCCAATAATCTCCCAACATATCTATACTCCACTTAGATGCCTTATCATAGTCATAAGGAACTTCAAGAAAGTCTTTAGGTTCAAACAAAAGGTAGTTACCCAATTTAAACACATTCATTTCATTTATATTCCTTCTCTAACCCCTAAAAATCTAATTATTCCATTATTTTATAACAACAACAGTATCCTTAATATAATAGGATGTTTTTATGTGATTTATACAAACTACACTTCCACACACATCCATGTAATGGATACGGACAAACTGTTTTAGCAGATGGCATACTACTGTCTCACCCAACGATGATTGTTCAATTATCTCCTACCGCCTCTTATGGAGGACATTAAGATGGTACTGTATTTATATATGATATATATTATATATATATATTCACTATGCTCCTTTATTTTTCAATTATATCAGAAATTTATGGTATCCATAATGGGTAAATACGATAATTGGTTTTGAGGAAGTGTGGACTACCGCCCCCTCAATGTGATATGACATGTTTATACCATACATGGAACAAATAAAATACAGTTTTAATAAACATATGAAATTGATATAATATAATATATTATATTTTAATAATAATATAACTATTTATCATTTTGTTTTCAATCCTTTAAAATTGAAAAAACATAAATGAAAGTAGAGTTTATGCGTACGTACGGCTTACCGTCTCCATGAACAGTGAAATAAATTTTATATATACAAATGAGATGGAATATTATAAAAACATATAATCTGGAAAAATATGATATATATGAAATTTAAAATCATGAATAAAAATATAGAGATAATGGACTTTTTTCCACATTGACAATTTATAATTATACAAAGTTCATTTTTGACTCAAGTTCCGAATGTCAACTAAATGTCCTCTATGAACTCGAATAATTAACTAATTGTTATAGCACAGTAATGATTGATATAAAAGGAATAAAAAAAGATTTGTCTGAATCAATTATAAAATAACATACATTTATTATTTATAAAAAACAAGGAACATTTGTGACGAGTCAAAATCAAGGAAATGAAACTTCTTAAAAAAATTCCCATTGATTGGCTTAATCTTATACTTCATGATTATGTCATTCATTGAGTATCTGTGAATTTCCTCTGAATTTTTTAAAAATAAAATCCACATATAGTCGGTGTATTTATTTTTTTCAGACATAATTATGTAATTAATTTATCTTTAATCTAATGGTACAATATTTGTGAGGAACTTCATCTCAATCTCCTTTCATTGATGCATATTTTTATTTATACATGACCTTATATTATAGTGTGTATGAACAGCTTATAATTTTCATTTCATTCAAAGGGAATCATTTTACATGAAGCTTTATACTAAACAAAAAAAATCAATTTTTCTTTTTTATGTTTGCGGTGACAACGTTCTTTCTGCCGTCGCGAGTATTGTTAGATCATTGACTTCTATAAAAATCCGTAGTAATTTTTTAAAAGGAAGATAAATAACATATACCCTTTTATGTGTTTTTTTATTGAAAATGGTTTTGAAAAATCATTGGTTATTTCAATATCTTGAAATGATATATTGTGATTGCAATGTGGAAATGTTGTATTTCCATTATGCTTTTTATATGTGTTATGGTTCTTGGGAATAATTTATGTATACAGGTGGATCTGTGATTAACCTAGGGATGGTGAGCTTGAGATATCTCATAAATGCATTTGGTAACATAATAGAGGTAAATGTTAATGCTTCTCCTAAATGATTTAGGGAATATATTATGATGGGTATTCCAAACGTAACTCCCTACGTAACTATGAAAGCTACAATGTAAGTATCTTTTGGATGTAACAAGTCACCTTTATGATTTATGATCTTTATGTGTTATTCATAAATATTATGATTTCATGATTTATGTTAAATAGATTATTTATTTTATGTGTGGATGAACGAATGAATTCATTCATTATTTTATAACCCATACTGAGCTTCTTATGATGCTCCATTGTTTTTAAAATGTTTTTCATCGAGTATAAAGCAGGTTAAGTGAAAAGAATATTTCAGGAAGATTTACATAATGAAAATAATTCTTGTATTTTTTTAGAGGTATTATTTTATGAAAAAAGGATACTTAGTAGATGTGTCTACAATTTATTATTTGATATGTAATTTAAAAGTTATGGCCTAATTCTCTAAAAATCTAAACCTGAAAAGAACGAAATTTGAGTTCTTGACATCATTCGATATTATATAATGTTTAATTGTGGGGCCTTATAGTTGGTATTAGAGAATAGTTTAGATTAATTTAGAGGTTAGGGTGTTATTTTAGCATAAGTGAAATAACCATAATGGTTTTAATTTTAGAAATAATTATAGCTATTTTAGAAAAATTTAATGAGTTTAAGATAATATAAATAAGTATATCATAGTGTTTACCCTATTCATAATATATTATATGAGTATTTTATTGATATACTCACATGTACCATTTTGTTTTTATTAAATGGTCGGAACTAGCAGAAAAAAATGTAATAATAGATGTGATGGAAATTGTGGTGGTTTTCTGTATGAGAAACTGAATGAAATGAACGCTGCAATGAGAACTCTTGTGGTTATTATTAACCAACTATCTAGAGTAATTATTGACCACATGATCGTTGGTAATTTTTATAATCCACGTATATGAGAGAAACAATTCCCTACGTGTGTTCAGGTAATAATCATAAAGATAAGTATATTTGTCACGACTCGACCCTACCCGGGCTGGAGCCGCAACTACCCCAGGCCCGCCTCCATAGGCCAGGGGCTGGCGACTAGCGCCGAAGGTACAATAACTCAGGGAGTCCTTTGCCTAAGCACCTGTACACACACACACACAACACACTCAATGCAAAAGTGCAGAGTAAAAGAAAAGGCAAGCAATGTAAAGGGAAACTTCTATATAGAGACCACAATGTGCATCGACCTCTAACAGTACAAAGTACAAACTGAAAAGAAAAGGGGAAAAACACGCGCCCAACCAAAAAGTGCCACAACCCGGCAACAGGTAAAAAAAGGAACAGTTGACGGGTCTCCCACATGGAACCCGGCCACGACCACCGCACACTGTCCAAGCTCCCAAGCTCCGATGCTCCACTGATGTCACGCTCCACTTGTCCATCGTCTGCAAAGGCACACCATGTGCGGGCAAAGCCCAAGCTGGGGTGAGTATAAAAATACTCAGTAGGATACCCCTGAAGGCTCGAGGGAGCAACAAAGGAGGTACTGAAGGGTGAGTAGTAGAGCGAACAAGGAAAAGAAAGGAGTACAACCAAGGGTTAAGTAAAGAGTAACAGCTCAACCCATCAAGAGAAAGATATAAGACTCGTCCTAGCATGAGATGCTAGACACGGCAACCAAGTGGAATTACCCGGCGCGTCTTCGCCTCTCCAAAGGATTGTATCCAAAACCCAAGGAGTGGGTACTCAAAACATGGTATATACAAATCCATATGCTCTGTCGAGAAGTCCGAACAACGTTGTAAGGGGATCTCCGTCTCATAGCTTAGCCTAAGAAAATGAGTCACCAATAGTCCCAAAAGCTAACATCATCATCGATGCCCAGCATCCCACACGTCTGCCCCGAACTACAAGCCAAGGGGCTCAATCATCGCACTTCGACACTATCCACTTTGGGTGGCACTGACTCGCCCACACGGTTTTTGATCGCGTCAAAAGAACGCGTCTTGGTGGGGAAAGTGCCCCTCGTACTTCAGAGTTCTAGGGAATGTCAAACCACGCCTTGTCACTTCCCTACAGTCGAGAGGTCTCCTCAAAATCAAGTCGTTCCATCACCGATTTGTACAACAAAGGGTCGCGCTCCAGTAAACACGGAGGAAAAGCCACAGACAAGCCTAGTCGAGAGGACTGAGTCTGTAATGCCAACCGGTGTCCCCACTGACCAGCCCT
Source organism: Viscum album (assembly GCA_963277665.1). Taxonomy (NCBI): domain Eukaryota; kingdom Viridiplantae; phylum Streptophyta; class Magnoliopsida; order Santalales; family Viscaceae; genus Viscum; species Viscum album. Next base: position 2,014,987,450 of record OY728159.1, read on the forward strand.
GCTGGACGGTAATTCATAACCAGATATCGGGTGACCCACTGCCCAGCCCTGCTGGAGGGTAAACCATAATAAGTCATTAGGTGACCCACTGCCCAGCCCTGCTGGAGGGTAAACCTGGAATAAGTCGACAGGCGACCCACTACCCAGCCGTGCTAGAGGGTAGACCTGGAACTAGACGACGGGCGACCCACTGCCCAGCCCCGATGGATGGTAGACCCTAAGAGGTCGTCGGGTGACCCACTACCCAGTCTCTGCTGGAGGGTAGACCCTAATAGCGTCAGGTGACCCACTGCCCAGTCTCTACTAGAGGGTAGACCCTAATAGCATCGGGTGACCCACTACCCAGTCCTTGCTGGAGGGTAAACCCTACAAGTCAGTGGGAATCCCACTGTCCAGCCCCGCTGGAGGGTAGAACTCAGAACTGCTCTAGACATCTCCACTAGAGGGCACAAATGGCCAACTGAACACGGAGTGGCTATCACGCAACCTCCCAACTCCAGAACAACTCACCCAAATGAGGTGCAGTGTCTGCTCTAGCATTGGGTGTCACTAGCACCACTACCGGCCAATCCATCGAGAACGAAACCAGGGGGAGACCGCTCAACCCTACTGGTCAGACAAAAGAGCACCAGGCTAGGAGAAACTCCGCCATGTTGGTCAAACAAACAAGCACAAAGGGACCCTCTATGTCACGAGAGGTCGAAGTACGTAAAATAGATAATGGCACGCACGTGGGGCCCACACGACGTGTGTCCCCAAGTCAACCCCAACTGAGCGCACAAACATCCTCAGGTACAAACAACACGTACCTCCAAGCGCTCCCGTATACTCCCAGAGTATACCACGTCTCTAGCCCAAGGGCTAGCGTGCACATGGCACCCAACGTCAACGCGAAGGCGTGACGTCACAACTCCACCTCAAAGGCCCAGGCATGGCCAACCAAATCTCGTGAACCATTTATATCACTTACACGAGAGTGAACACGATCACTCGCTAAAGGTCCGCTACAAACACAGTAGAAGGACCGCCACCAGGGCACCTCCACATTTCCACATTTAACAAGATCATGCAAGAGTCTCCACACAACACAACGGATCACAGCGTTGTAATCCTTGCTGAAAAACACGCGAGTTAGACTACTCACTCGCCCAAAACGGTCAACCGGTGAAAAAGGTACTATTCACCGAAACCAAAGTTGTGTGGGGCCCACCCCAAGATCCCAAAACTAAGCCAACGGATCACGCCACTACGATCCCCTCTGAAAAACACACGGGATTGAGTACTCAATCGCCCAAAATGGACACCCAGTGAAAAGGGCACTATTCACCATTGCCGGGTCGGGTGGGACCCACACCACGTCCCCGAAAAAGGTTGGGCGAACTGCACCGTTGCGATCCCCTCGGGAAAACACGTCAAAATCACTACTCACTTGAGTGCAACGGATATCCGGAGAAAAAAAGGTGCATCCCAGTGCACCGCACACGAGCGGTGCTACGTGGGACCTGCAACCCTGTCCCGAAACTCAACGAACGGATCACACCGTTGCGATCCTCTCGAAAAAGTACACGAAATGGACTACCATCTTGTCCAAAACGGTCATCCGGTGATAATGCTGGAAATCACCATCAACTCCCGAAACGGCCCTCGCGGGGCCCGCACCATTGTGCGGAATTACATCAGGCAGACTGTGCCAACGCGATGCCCTCGAAAAAACACCCAACATCGACTACTCGGACGCCCCGAACGGACGTCCGAGGAAAAAGTCACTACTATCTGCATGCAGCTCAAAAGACGGATTGTGGGGCCCGTGCCTCAACTTCGGTCTCAACGTCTGAAACTACCCTGTAAACGTCTGCCTCGATGCTAAGGTTCCAACACCACTGACGACGCTCAAAACGGACGTCGGACGCGTCTGCGCCGTCCAAAACAAGATCTGCCGACGAACCGACAAACCCCTCGACATGCGTGTCGCGCCACTGAGGCCCCTCGTTTCGGGAATTAAAAATTTCTGAAACCACTTCAAAGAATCCCCCTCGATGCAAGGTTAGCGCTGCCACTGACGGCCCGCAAAACGGACGCCCGTAGCTCGAAATACGGGCATCCGAAGACTGAGGGGCAAAGCCCCTAGGGCCGGACCGGCCCGGTCCGGCCGGTCCGCCCTGCTTGGGCCGGCCCGTGCCGACCGGCCCACTGGACCGCGGCCCGCTCCCCTTCACACCCGCCCGCCCGCCGCACGGGGTTCTCCACCGACCGACCATGAGGGCCGGTCGCACCTTCCACGCAACGACCCGCAAATAATAAATAAATATAAATAATAAATAAATAAATAAATAAATATAAATAATAAATAATAAATAAATAATAAATAAATATAAATAATAAATAATAAATAGTAAGTAATAAATAATAAATAATAAATAACGAGTTACAAATAATAGATAATAAATAAATTAATATATATTTTAAATAATAAATAATAAAGGAAACACATGAAAAAGTATGAAAAGACGTGATAAGGGATGAAAAATCATGAAAACGGATGAAAACGGATGGAGAAGCATATGAAGAATGAGGCATTAGAAAGAATGAGAACGCATGAAAACTCATGACAACTCTAGAAAGCCCCATAATAATTCAACATAATCATCATAATAACCCACAAAAAACAATCGATAAAGATAACAAGTCATAGAAACCCAAATAAATAGTAATAAATGGAGCAACTGTTAAAACCCGTCAAAATGGTCAAAAAGAGACTAAAACATTGGACTCACATTAACGGAGATAACTTATGATCCGAGAGTGTGTTTTAGATCCGCGACCTATCAAATCAATGATCCTGAAACGATCATCATCTTGAGAGGTGAAAGTGTCCGAATGGACAAGTGGATCAGATGTTATGACCATTTAAAAAAAAGGTCACGGGGAACGGGTGCTAGAAACGAGGCATCGAAAAACATAACAAACCCGGTACCAGCTAAAAAAGAACATAACATATGATCCAAGAGTTCATGTGGGCGCCGCGACCAGTCAAACTGAAGATCATAGAACGAGCTATGATCTGCCAGGTGGAGGAGTCCGAACTGACACGCGGATCGAAAGTTAGGCCTGTTTGAAGACAAGTTCAACGGGATACCGGTGAAGATAATGTGGGATTAGAGGCCTTTGTAGGGGTTTTTTGGTCTTAAAACACAACAGAGGTTTTCGTCTTTTGAATTGGTGCATAGCTCGCTTCGCTGGCTTCAATTTGATATGTGTTAGAGCCCAAACGGACACCCGGAGCGAATGTTATGGCCGTTAGAAGTTGGAGAACTTTTTTACACTTTCTTATAACTCTATTATCATACGCACCTTAGTCCGTCTCACTATTTTGATTATATTTTCCTCTATAGCTTTTCGTGAGCTTTGATTTGACTGGTTGTGGTGCTCCAACAGACGCCCAGATCGAATGTTATGGTCGTTTTAGTGATTTCAGGGTTTCTCGTGTTTTTTTTTATTTTTTTTCCTTTCATTTCACGGAGGTTTTACCGAAAGCACCGCTATTTCACGGAGTTTTTTTAAAAATCCACTACAAATCCTCAAAAGAAATTAAAATTAAAAAAAAACAATTTGTGGCATTTCGCGGCGGTTTAAAAACCGCCGCGAAATAGCGGCCCGAAACACGTTTATCGACGGTTTATAAAACCACCGCTAAACGATAATTTTCTTGTACTGTAACATTATAATATGTGATATTAATTGAATAATAATATTTAAAAGAGGTCCTTATGCAATTATAAATTGACCAAAGTTTATTATTCAGGAATATAAAGAAACGAACAAGACAAGTCAGACTTGAGGTAAGGGATCCAACCTCTCTCTTTCTTTTTAAGTACTCTCTTTTATGTCATTTCTTTTAAGCTCGTGTTTCTTATGTTTGGGAATGTTCTTTTATATTCCTCATAATGTACTTTTTATGTTCAAATTATGAGAGACCCTATTTGATCCCATAAATCCATTTTTGGAAGTTTTATGTGGTGCCGTTAGGATGCCGAGTTTTCATAAGGGATTTTTCATCTTACTTTTATTCCCGTGAAATTTTTGCTACGTTTTCCACTATTTACTTTGTGTGGTGTATGTAATTCCCATTATTATAAACTTTGTGTAGTATAATTTTATTTATGGGTATTTACATCTTCATTGTATGACCCTTCTTCCATGGGGTGTACGTTTCGAAAGTTATCCAACTCGGTAAGGGGACCTTTCACCCTCCTCTCTTTAAAAGACTTCTTTTGTTATTTCTTTTTAATTCACATACTATTATGTTGGGATATGTTCTTATATATCCTTATTTATGTAAATTTTATGTCCAAGTGATGAGATACCATTTTTTCTCTCATTAACTCATTTTCTTAATTTTAATGTGACATTGTTAGGCTGTCAGATTTCTGTAAGGGAACTTCTTAACCCATGTTCAATTCATTGGGTTAACCCTCTACTTCTTGATTTTATTATGCCAAGATTATGTGTGGAATATCTATGTTGTAATTTCATCAAACCTTTGTGTAGATATACTATTTCTACACATAATCATCTCATTGATAAATTCTTATGAACTTGTATGGGAAATCATAACTCAATCTCATTTCATTGAGTTAAATATCTATGTCATTGGTTTTGTTTTTCCAAGATTATGTGTGAATGACCTCTAATTGTTTCACACGTAATATCCACCTATATTGGGTGTATTTATATTTCTCACACACAATTATGTGATAGATTTTTCCTTAATTTAAGGATACCATCTATATAATTGATTTCATCTCAATTTACATTTCTATTGAGACTTCATTCTTGTTATGCAATAATTCATTCTTATATGGTGTGTATACTGTCCTTTGACATATTATATCATGAATCTATTTATTCTCATGATATTATAAAGTTCAGATTAAATGTTATTCGATAATTATTTGTATTCAAGAGTCTCTTATTTTGTTAAAAACTTTTTAACAAAAAGACCGTTTTAAATGTTTTAAAGATTCATTATTCTAAATCATTATCTTTAATTTCCATGTTTTCAAAATGGTTTTCAGAATTTATTTATATGGAAATTAATGTTTTAAAATTATAATTCCATTAAAAGCTTCAAAGTGGTATGTGAAGTGCCCAGATCAGTGTGAATCACTGAGAGGGGGAGGGGGTGAATCAGTGATCCTTTAAAACTTTTTACTAATTGATTCTTAATCAATTAAACCTCTATGGCTGGTTAAAGCCTCGATCCACTCTTCTTGTATCTCTCACCCTTTCCCGGATAATGCAGTAATGAAAAGGCACAGGACACAAGGATTTACAAGGTTCGGCACCAAAGGCCTACATCCTTGCCATGCTCTCCAAGCATGGATTCTCCATTATAACCTGTTAAAATTACAATGGTCGATACAGAGTCCCACTGTATCTCTCCTGAGTCCCACAGGAGGGTTTTTATACTGCTTCACATAGTGTTACCAGAGTCCCACTGGCCTGCTCCAGAATCCCACTGAAGACTTCTTCTCCCTGAGTCCCACAGGGTCTTCTCTTGGCTCCTCGAGTCGCACGAGTAGCTCTTCTTCACTTTAAGTTCTTCAAGTAACTTCAACAGCCTGGGATAAAGGCTGCTGGCCTTTCTCGGTACCTCTGATCACTTCAGTTGATCAGGTCTTCTCGTCTTGCTCAGGATTTATCTCCTTCTTCTGAGGATGACCTGGCTTCTCTCCAACTACTGAATACTCAGACAAATGATGTCTTTAACTTCAGTCTGGTCCAGTCTCAGATGCACACCACTGATTTGGCTTTCTTCACGTGTGCACGTGCATGCATGCATGCATGCACTCTCCTCTTTCTCTTGGTGCAATAAACCCACAAAGGGTGTAATCAAATATAGCACACACACCTTCTTTCTCCTTCACACACTTTAACCAATTTGTTTACACACTTAGAGTGTGTTCTACTTTAGTGTGGGTCACTCCTTATTTTACTTCTAGGTGTTTACACTTTTAGTGCACACACTAAGTTCGGCCTTTTAGTTCTTTTGCACACACAAATGCCTATGGCCTTCTTCCCTTCTTGTGCACACACCTAGGCTTCGGCCAACTTCTTGCTCACTTTATACACACACGTAATGAGTGTGGTCTTCTAACCACTTGGCACACACTTGGCCTTTCACTTTATCTTGCACACAAAAATGCCCGTAGGGTGTATTTGCACTTTGCACACACAATCTTGGCTATGACCTCTTCTTTCTTTGACACACACTAACTTAGGTTTAGTTGTGGTCTTCTTGTTCACTTAGCACACACACAAGGCAACTGCCTTTTCTTCAAATGCACACACAGAGTGCAAGTCTCGGCCAAGGTGTGTTCATGTCCACTTTGCACACACACTGCCCATGTGCTTCTCCTCTTCTCCACTGCCGCGCAAGGCTTCGGCCTTCTTTGGCACACACAATGTGTGTAAAACACAACCCGAACTCCTTCACTTCACACACACACAAAATGAGTGTGGTATACTGCCTTGATCTCAAAGGAGGCACGCAAGGTGTCTTGGTACAAGGGGCAGCCACGCAAGGTGTGGTGGGCTTAAGCCACAAGGCGCACACGTGCAAGGCACAAGCCACGGGTGTGCAAGCCTTCGAGCGCGCAAGGAGCACGACACAGGGGCGTGCAAGACCTCGGGTGCAAAGCACCTCGGGCTTCAACCGTGGGCGCGCAGAGTGCCGCGGCCCTGGGTTCTTCCTGCCGCGCAAGGATTAGCGCGCAGGGGTCTCCCCTTCACTTCTTTCGCGCAAGGGATGCGCAAAAGGGACTCCTTCGGGCCTCAGATGGCACCGAGAACAATAGCCGCGCAAGTGGGATGCACGGGGCTTCGGCTTCACGAGGCAGAGAGTGCTCCGCGGGACTCCGGATCTTCAACAAAATAATCAGCAAGCAACAATGAGGTCTCGGCCTCTCCTTTTATAGGCAGAGAATCCTCAAAACTTCCGTGTGATAAATCTTTGAGCTCCCGAAAGTTTCGGGTTATCAAGATTTTCCAAATCTTAATTTATTTCCTCTGTTTCCACGCGGGTTCGCATTTATTTTTTCTCTATGTGCATGCGACTCATAACGCATGCACAGCCTTCGGTTTAGGCTGATCCATGCAAACCATAAACCCTTCAACGCCTCGGCAGATTCTCTTGCCTCGGCCTTCTTCGAATTCTTCCAACCATAGCATGCAAGTCTCTTTTTGTGCATGGATGGGTTCAGGTGGTCCAGACGAGTCCAATGGTGTCTTCGGATTCGGAAATGGTGGCCGGGAACTCAAATTTTGTCTTCGGGGAGGCGCTGGTTCAGCGGCTGCTCGCGGGGAGGCTTCGTGCGAGCTCGGGGAAGAAGACAGTCGCTGGGCCGTTGGATCAGCCGATCAAACGACTTTGGACGGCCTGGATCAGATCGCGGCGCCGCAGATCAGATGTGCGGCGCAGATCAAGCGCGCGATGCGACGGACGGCGGAGATTTTCTCCCGGGATTTTTTGCGCGTCCCACATCGAAACGCAGCCCGGTTTATCCGCGGCTTATAACCCAGCCGCTGCCCGCAACTCCTCAGTTGCACTTCTCCCCTCCCGGTGCCGCCCCGCACCGGGTTCTCTCTGCGGGCGCGCTCTGCGCCCACTCATGCCTCCTGCGGGCGCGCTACTGGCGCCCACTATGCTCCCTGTGACACTCCGGGCGTGCCCCTGGCGCCCATGCGGTTGTCTTGGGTGCACCCCTGCCTCAAGGATGCTGCCCTGGCCTTGAGGGTTCCCCATGGGCGTGGTGACCTTGAGTCCCACATGTTCCTTGGGTGATGACCCTCGGCTGGCCTCCTTGGTGGCCAATTTTTTGGCAAAGGAAGGATGAATCCTTTGTATAAAAACAAAGTAATCCATATACAAATTGCCAAACCAAGTGCCATTCAAGCCTTCTTCTTCCCATCTCTATGCTTCTTCTTCTTACGAATTCCTCCATTCATCCTCAACATTTATTTATTACTTAGGAGTGAATTCTTGAAGGTTCTCCATCAACCGAACGCTTGAATCAACATAAAATCTCCAATGTGCTTTATTGATCCAATTAGAGATCAAGTTGGATCACTTCCAATTGACATGTACTAAGAGTTAGTACATGGACTTCATTAATGCACATCATCCACTTAGTAGTTGTGGATGGAACTCCTTTCAACTCCTCATGCATTGTCACTACAATGCATGGTCTTCAAACAATGTTGTGACATTGTATCATCATGATACAAGTTCTATGAACTTAAAGATCAGCTCATCAATCGTCTGATTTACATGGAGAATGTTTCAACCATATTCTCCAATGCCACTTAGTGAATCTCGTAAGTGACACTCCTCTAAGTTCCATGGCCATTCTCCTTCACCACCAACACCATCACAACCTTTTTCATTCACATCTTGACAATCCTTGACTTCCATTCATTGTAAGACAACAACATGCCTCATTGACAACCTCATTGACAACAAATGCAACACAATGCACTTCAATCTCCCCCTTTGTATTTGTTGTCAATACACTCCTTCAGCACATATGAATGGGTCAATATGTGTGCCAATATTTCTCCCCCTTATTGGAAATCAAATGCAAAGGTGTGGTGTGGTTCTCTTCCAAAAATATCTTCCTCCCATTGAAAAGTATCTTCTTGAAAAACACTAGGAGAGGGATGATGTCACATGTTCTCTTTAGCAAAGAACCTTTAGTAAATAATCTCTAAGTCTACATGGGCTAACCCGGTGTAGAAAACAAGAGTGATATGACCATGGAATTCAAAGCTGTCCAAAATTCACTGTACATGTGAGATCATGCTTCAGGGCTTTGAAATTATTTCAGATATAACAATGAATTGCTAAATCCTGCACATACTTCACAAAACACATTAGAATGTTCAGGTGCAAAGATAAAGCTCCCCCTTTCATCCATTTGTCTTCAATCCATACTCCCCCTTACTTGACAAGATAAACTCAATTAAGAAACAAGGGGTGAATGTATGATTGGAATACCTTCACTTTTCTCAAGATGGTATTAATCTCAGAATATCATCTTCTCCAGATTGGCTCCCCCTCAAGGGGTGCACAAGATTCTTTCCAAACCATCCTCCAGTTGAGAATGATCATCATCTTCAATTCCCTGCATTGTTAGCACATGTAAATACCAATGTATAAGGGAATAAGATGGAACCTCCTTGGTTCATCAATGTGAACAACAAGGTTGAGAAGATTCTCTCAACCGAGATGTCCTATTTTCACCAGTCTTCACACTTGCACATTTGATCTTCATTGATGATTGTGCTGGTGTGGTTCTCAAAACATCTTCATGTGAAATCTTCTTCTTCCCTTTTGCTTTAGCAATTGCCAGAACTTCATCTTCAGCTCTTTGTAGATCTTTGGCAAGTTGCAACTAATTTGGCCATATAATTAGTAAATCTCTTGGAAGAGTGGCCTCAGTTTTGGAAGTTCCGCATGGTACTTTGGATGCTATCAAGCTACCTTTCTTAGGCAACTTGTTTTCAATCAATCCCATCTGCTTCTTCTGGATTGATTGTCTGTTTGAGTCCAGTCTGCTTCTATTCAATTTCATGGCTTCTATACAAAGGTCCATGATGTGTCCTTTCTTTCCACAGTAGAAGCATTTCTTGGTGGTCCTTCTGGATTCATCACCCTTCTTGGATTTCAATTCCAAGGACTTCTCTTCATTCTTCAAACTCTTCTTGGGAGCATCTTCCACTTTCTTCTGCTTGCTTCCCAAGGAATCTCTCTGAGCCAGGTTCTGTGATCTTTTCTTCTTTTGAGCTCTGGATACAGTTGGAGATTGACATGTATCTATTTGACCACTTTTGCAATCATCCCAGATGTTGCCAAGTAATCCAAATCTGTTAGCAGTAAACAGATGTCTCTGGACCTGTGGATGTTGCTTCTTTCCTTCTGGCTTTCTCCCCCTAGGCATGGGCTTCCTCTGTGCTTTGACATTCATTGGATTGTACCAACAATCCTTTGCACAATGCCCATACTTATTACAACACCAGCATTGACCCACAAATCTTGACCTCTTGAGTCCTTCTGATTGTTGGATACTTTTCTTGACCTGTTGTGATGTTTCAGGAGAGCTCTGCTTCTTTACTGTCTTCATCCATATTTGTTTGGAATTATTCTTCCATCCTGCACTTTTTGTGGAAACACAATTAGAAGCATCAGTACAAGATGGTATGGATGGTACCTTCCTTTTAGAAGTTGTTGCCCTTTTATTAGAGGATGTCTTTCTTTTAGAATCATCCTGCTCAATGCATACTTGAGTAGCAACATTTCTCCTTTCAGCTGACTGGGAGGATTCAGCTTTAGGTGATTGCAAATTTTTCAGTATCACCTCTAGTTCTAAGCATTTCATATTGAGGGAGTTCTTCTCATCCTCAACAGTTCTTAGCTTTCCTTCCCAATTCTCCACCAGTTGTTTCATCTGGTCTTCATGCACCTTCTTCAATTCTTGCAATGAATTGTCCAGCTCCTTCACCAATTTGACTTTTTCTTCGAGTTGAGCATCTCTGACATTCATTGACACTTTGTGCCTCTTCTCCAGTGCATGGTAAACATCTTTTATTATTACTTTAAAGATTTCTTTCTCAGAAAGACTTCTTTGCAATTCTTCAGTAGTGTCTTCATATCTTTCATTGCAAAGAGATACTGTTTCATATTTGGCATTTACCAGCTTTCTGAGAGTGTTGGTTATGCCAACCCTTTTAGCCAGCTGATCTTCCATAGCATTGGCTTCTTCTTCTAACTGTGATTTTTCTTCATGAAGATCATGGATGCCTGTAGCTATACACTTTGCCACTTCCATGGGAACTGTCTTCTGAAGATATTTGAGTGCACTCTGAAGATCATTCATTGTTTCAACTTCATCACAGCTAGGACAGGCTTTCTTCATCTTCTTGGCCTGTTTCTTCTTTCTATTTTTCTGAGTCTTGGCAGACATCTCCATTTGAGGCTGGTCACTCATTTCCTCAAATCTGCACTTCATAAAGCCTCCCTTGGATCTTTTAGAGGTAACCTCCCTTTGATACCAATTGAAGTTCCCAGATCAGTGTGAATCACTGAGAGGGGGAGTGGGTGAATCAGTGATCCTTTAAAACTTTTTACTAATTGATTCTTAATCAATTAAACCTCTATGGCTGGTTAAAGCCTCGATCCACTCTTCTTGTATCTCTCAACCTTTCCCGGATAATGCAGTAATGAAAAGGCACAGGACACACGGATTTACAAGGTTCGGCACCAAAGGCCTACATCCTTGCCATGCTCTCCAAGCATGGATTCTCCATTATAACCTGTTAAAATTACAATGGTCGATACAGAGTCCCACTGTATCTCTCCTGAGTCCCACAGGAGGGTTTTTATATTGCTTCACACAGTGTTACCAGAGTCCCACTGGCCTGCTCCAGAATCCCACTGAAGACTTCTTCTCCCTGAGTCCCACAAGGTCTTCTCTTGGCTCCTCGAGTCGCACGAGTAGCTCTTCTTCACTTTAAGTTCTTCAAGTAACTTCAACAGCCTGGGATAAAGGCTGCTGGCCTTGCTCGGTACCTCTGATCACTTCAGTTGATCAGGTCTTCTCGTCTTGCTCAGGATTTATCTCCTTCTTCTGAGGATGACCTGGCTTCTCTCCAATTACTGAATACTCAGACAAATGATGTCTTTAACTTCAGTCTGGTCCAGTCTCAGATGCACACCACTGATTTGGCTTTCTTCACGTGTGCACGTGCATGCATGCATGCATGCACTCTCCTCTTTCTCTTGGTGCAATAAACCCACAAAGGGTGTAATCAAATATAGCACACACACCTTCTTTCTCCTTCACACACATTAACCAATTTGTTTACACACTTAGAGTGTGTTCTACTTTAGTGTGGGTCACTCCTTATTTTACTTCTAGGTGTTTACACTTTTAGTGCACACACTAGGTTCGGCCTTTTAGTTCTTTTGCACACACAAATTCCTATGGCCTTCTTCCCTTCTTGTGCACACACCTAGGCTTCGGCCAACTTCTTGCTCACTTTATACACACACTTAATGAGTGTGGTCTTCTAACCACTTGGCACACACTTGGCCTTTCACTTTATCTTGCACACAAAAATGCCCGTAGGGTGTATTTGCACTTTGCACACACAATCTTGGCTATGACCTCTTCTTTCTTTGACACACACTAACTTAGGTTTAGTTGTGGTCTTCTTGTTCACTTAGCACACACACAAGGCTACTGCCTTTTCTTCAAATGCACACACAGAGTGCAAGTCTCGGCCAAGGTGTGTTCATGTCCACTTTGCACACACACTGCCCATGTGCTTCTCCTCTTCTCCACTGCCGCGCAACGCTTCGGCCTTCTTTGGCACACACAATGTGTGTAAAACACAACCCGAACTCCTTCACTTCACACACACACAAAATGAGTGTGGTATACTGCCTTGATCTCAAAGGAGGCGCGCAAGGTGTCTTGGTACAAGGGGCAGCCGCGCAAGGTGTGGTGGGCTTAAGCCACAAGGCGAACACGTGCAAGGCACAAGCCACGGGTGTGCAAGCCTTCGAGCGCGCAAGGAGCACGGCACAGGGGCGTGCAAGACCTCGGGTGCAAAGCACCTCGGGCTTCAACCGTGGGCGCGCAGAGTGCCGCGGCCCTGGGTTCTTCCTGCCACGCAAGGATTAGCGCGCAGGGGTCTCCCCTTCACTTCTTTCGCGCAAGGGATGCACAAAAGGGACTCCTTCGGGCCTCAGATGGCACCGAGAACAATAGCCGCGCAAGTGGGATGCGCGGGGCTTCGGCTTCGCGAGGCAGAGAGTGCTCCGCGGGACTCCGGATCTTCAACAAAATAATCAGCAAGCAACAATGAGGTCTCGGCCTCTCCTTTTATAGGCAGAGAATCCTCAAAACTTCCGTGTGATAAATCTTTGAGCTCCCGAAAGTTTCGGGTTATCAAGATTTTCCAAATCTTAATTTCTTTCCTCTGTTTCCACGCGGGTTCCCATTTATTTTTTCTCTATGTGCATGCGACTCATAACGCATGCACAGCCTTCGGTTTAGGCTGATCCATGCAAACCATAAACCCTTCAACGCCTCGGCAGATTCTCTTGCCTCGGCCTTCTTCGAATTCTTCCAACCATAGCATGCAAGTCTCTTTTTGTGCATGGATGGGTTCAGGTGGTCCAGACGAGTCCAATGGTGTCTTCGGATTCGGAAATGGTGGCCGGGAACTCGAATTTTGTCTTCGGGGAGGCTCTGGTTCAGCGGCTGCTCGCGGGGAGGCTTCGTGCGAGCTCGGGGAAGAAGACAGTCGCTGGGCCGTTGGATCAGCCGATCAAATAACTTTGGACGGCCTGGATCAGATCACGGCGCCGCGGATCAGATGTGCGGCACAGATCAAGCGCGCGATGCGACGGACGGCGGAGATTTGCTCCCGGGATTTTTTGCGCGTCCCACATCGAAACGCAGCCCGGTTTATCCGCGGCTTATAACCCAGCCGCTGCCCGCAACTCCTCAGTTGCACTTCTCCCCTCCCGGTGCCGCCCCGCACCGGGTTCTCTCTGCGGGCGCGCTCTGCGCCCACTCATGCCTCCTGCGGGCGCGCCACTGGCGCCCACTATGCTCCCTGTGACACTCCGGGCGTGCCCCTGGCTCCCATGCGGTTGTCTTGGGTGCGCCCCTGCCTCAAGGATGCTGCCCTGGCCTTGAGGGTTCCCCATGGGCGTGGTGACCTTGAGTCCCACATATGCCTTGGGTGATGACCCTCGGCTGGCCTCCTTGGTGGCCAATTTTTTGGCAAAGGAAGGATGAATCCTTTGTATAAAAACAAAGTACTCCATATACAAATTGCCAAACCAAGTTCCATTCAAGCCTTCTTCTTCCCATCTCTATGCTTCTTCTTCTTACGAATTCCTCCATTCATCCTCAACATTTATTTATTACTTAGGAGTGAATTCTTGAAGGTTCTCCATCAACCGAACGCTTGAATCAACATAAAATCTCCAATGTGCTTCATTGATCCAATTAGAGATCAAGTTGGATCACTTCCAATTGACATGTACTAAGAGTTAGTACATGGACTTCATTAATGCACATCATCCACTTAGTAGTTGTGGATGGAACTCCTTTCAACTCCTCATGCATTGCCACTATAATGCATGGTCTTCAAACAATGTTGTGACATTGTATCATCATGATACAAGTTCTATGAACTTAAAGATCAGCTCATCAATCGTCTGATTTACATGGAGAATGTTCCAACCATATTCTCCAATACCACTTAGTGAATCTCCTAAGTGACACTCCTCTAAGTTCCATGGCCATTCTCCTTCACCACCAACACCATCACAACCTTTTTCATTCACATCTTGACAATCCTTGACTTCCATTCATTGTAAGACAACAACATGCCTCATTGACAACCTCATTGACAACAAATGCAACACAATGCACTTCAGTATGGGACACTTTGATTCAAAAATCACTTTTAAATGATTTTTGAAAATGGATTGATTAATTCAATATCTTGGAATTAATTATTGTGATTGAAATGTTTATATTTTCAATATTTTATGTGTAATGATGGTACATGGACATTTTATGGCTGGTTACGTGATAAACCATATGACGGGTGGTGTCGTGAATTTCTGGACGGGTGGTTACATTATAACCTCCAATGCATTGGGTATGGAAGTTGGTCGTATGGCTATTCCATTAAGCATGTGTGGAAGTCGACCGTATGGTTATTCCATTTAAGTATGTTTATGTCCCAAGTTACCTTTATATGTTATGTGTTATTTATATGGGTTTTATGGTAATCTTTTGGTTACAAAAGGGTAATAATTGATCTTTTATTCAGTGAATATTTTTTTACTACTTTATAAAGGTGAAAAGTATTATTTGATAAATTATACATGGTTTTCTTATTGTTCTGAAAAACTAACAATTTTCATTCTTTGTGTATCCTTTACTGGGTTTTTATGCTCATCCCATGTTTTTTTGAAATGTTTTTCACAGGGTATAAATATGATTAGGGTCAAGGATGGGATCAAGGAAATGCCAGGCTGTCTAAAACAGGGAACTAGACATGAATCTTGTGTTCAAGAGTTTTTTTGTGTGAAAAAAATGGAAGCTGAGTAGATATGTCTACATTGTAATCTTTGAGATGTAATAGTTATGTCATAATTATCAAAACTCTAAACCTGAAAAGATCATCTATGTGAATTATTCATTTAATTCATGATTATGTAATGTTTATGGATGGGGCCTTATAATATGTATCTCGAATGAAATCAATGATAAAATTAAACAAATCATCAAAATTTTCACTTGAGATCATATTAAAATTATCAACACTATTATGATGGACTTATGGCTTCACCTACTCAACATTATGTCTCATTCATAAATATTATTGAGATTTTAGAATATTTTTTAGTAGTGTGTGGCTCATCACCATCATATAAATTTGACTTGAATATTCTTATTATAAAAATGGCAATGACCTTAAATATTTTTTTACCAACATTCTATGAACATTATTATCCAACCATTCCAAAGCATCTCTCAATTTCATCTCATGTGTAATAATATTGAAAATATTATTACCAAGGGATTATTAGTTATATTTCAATCCATTTATAAAAATATTATAATTATATCCATCAAATAACTGACCCCCTTTAGCATCAATAACATTATTTATATTAAAATTTTCAATCAAAATAATTAATTTTACTGTACTTGACCTATGATACAACTTGTT
The DNA here is from genome assembly GCA_963277665.1 of Viscum album. NCBI lineage: Eukaryota > Viridiplantae > Streptophyta > Magnoliopsida > Santalales > Viscaceae > Viscum > Viscum album. Next base: position 2,015,003,272 of record OY728159.1, read on the forward strand.
TTTAGAATAAATACTGATGAATATGATAAAAGGGAGAGGGTGGGTGAATTAGTGTGAATATTCTCATTTCCATTAAATAAAAATTGTTTCTCTTATTGTATTTAGAATAATATTATGTTATATTTCTAAAATAAATTTGAAAAAAGCATCCAAAAATGAAATGTGAATTAATTTATGCATTGAGTTTCATCTATTTTACCACTATACAATACCTGATGGAGTATTTCCAAATCATGTGTCTATATACAATTGAATATATCTATGCACTTATTGTGAATAAAACATTAAAAGGGTTTGACTATCTTATCATAGAGTTCATCTCTCTTTATACATAATCATTCATGGTTTTAATGGAGAGTTACATGAAATAAATGATAGAGTTTTCAATCATATGAATCAACACAAAATTATTAATACTATACAACTTTTAGAGTTAAAATAGTTCTTTAATTTACTCAATAATATCCCAATAATTAATGATATTTCCATAAAACCATAGTTTTTTTCCTTTTTAGAGGAATTATTTACTATTTAATGTTTTTTAATTTCTAAATTTTCATTCTCCTAAATATAATAAATTCAATATTAAGAATATATCTTCATGAAATTTTGTATATTTCCATATTTATTTTTACATCTAAATAATTCATAATTCTTTAATTTATAATAATAATATCCCCGAATATATAACTAATTTTGAAAAATATTCAAAATATGTAGAACAAACTAGATTCCACAACATTAAGCCATGAAATCTGAAATTCAGTCTTGATGTTAGATGGATTACTAATATATGTCCATGAAATAATCTCCGAAAACATGATTTTTTCGTCTAACTAAAAAACTAAAAAGTATGGATAATGATTATTTTTAAGGAGAAATATGATAAAATTGTGTTACTCTCTAGTAACATAAATTTATAGTCCAATTTAATGATAAAATAGTTATAGAATATTCAAGAATGTGGAGATTCAGGTAGCGTGCAATTATTTCATTATGGTTCATCAGACCATTCATGTCCTCTTAAATCATTGGATAAGATGCATACCACCTCTACCTACCACCATAGTTGGATCTAATTCATGACATCTACCAAGTGTCACCACTGAGGAGAGACATGAATGGTTATATAACACTCATTGATGGGGATGTGCTGGTCATCTAGGTTCAAGATACATTTACATTGTACGTGGTCAAAATCGATGATCAAAAGGAGAGGATCATGCCTAGATGATCTATTCACTTTTTTGTGTGTTGTGGTATCATGGGATAATGCATGTGAGATATTAGGAGTGAGAGAACAAAAAGTAGGCTTAGTATCTCTATATTTTATTTAACTATTTATTTTCTGGATAGAAAATCATGAAGGTGGGAATAATGCAGAGTTCAAAAAAATTTATAGGTAATAATTTTAAATATATCTTGAAATATGTTCAAATCCAAGAACTGAGACGGTGCGTGATTTTGGGACCTTCTATTCCAATAATAAATTTGAAATAAATATTAAATATATTTTATATACCACATGATATAAATAATGGGTTTACTCTTAAAAATATTAATACAAAAAAAGAGAGACTATGGTTGAATTGTGAATGTTATTATTAGACAATGTGTGACATAAAATTGGAAAGCATGACACAATTGGATAATGAAAAGATTTAAGGGTGAATTAATTGAATTAATTAATTATTTTTAATTGATTCATTTAATACTAATTCCTTACATAAATATATAGTTATGGTTGATCTATATTAGTGGTTATATATCAACGGATTTGTTGATAGTAGAATCCATCATTCTTCATTGGATTATCAAGATCAAGATAAGACTAAAAAAGAACCCAAGGAAAATCAAAGCCTAGAGAATGCAATAGTTCTTCCTCATTCTTTTGTCAACAACATACTTCACCAACCATCAACCTAAATCCTGGAATTCCAATTCAATTGTGGATTCCCCACCTATGATAAATGGATTATGTATAATCAAGGTTAGTTCATTGATTTGCGTATGTTTTGAGCTTTTTTATGCACCCACATATCATATTTAATTTATTAATCTAGTCTACCCATTTATTCCATGTTTTCTCAACCATTATTCTACAATAACTAATATTTAAAATAATAACTATGGTCCAGTTATTGTTTCACAAAAATTTCATGGGATCTTCTCCCGTCGTTCATCGTTAACTTTTACATTGCGAAATGGGGACTAAAATTCAATATTGTTTTGGTGTGTGTGAGTGTAATAACCCAAATCCTAGTAGCCCAAGGAAGATTTATTGCATTATTACATTAGAATGGATACAACATTTAATCCAAAAGGGACAAACATTTTAATAGTTTTGGAATTCTAGAAAACAAACATGACACATATAATATACTAAAAATTGAAAAGAATGCCGAAAAATGTAAAATCATTGTGTCCTTGAATCTAATATACATAATTCATCTTTAACACACATGAAAATAAAAAAAATATCATGATAAGGTATAATCAGAATGGTAAGGTAAATAACCGAAACACAATCCTTTTAATCAAAACATTGAAAATAAAATTAATACATATATAATGTCAAAAAAATATCATGGATAATAATAATTAAATTATTATCAATTTAAAAAATTATTATTTATTGGACATAATTTCTAATGAACAAGAAAATCTCAACTATAATGATCAATCATCAAGGAAATTTAATGATATAGGTAAAAATACAATGATTTTTGAAGAATAATTCATCTCATTGGACATGTAGATGGATCAAGGGGATATATAGTATCTAGGAACAACGATACACATCAATTCAAATTAATTATTCATATTTATAATAATTTATATATTTTATACACAATATTCCTTATAAAATATATCTATTGAGTAAAAGATTCTTATTGGTCAATTTTTCCCGAGTGAATCAAACTAATTTAAAAGTAAAAACCTAATGTAACAATTATATATAGTTTAGGAAATAATCAAATACATCACAACAAAATTATGGATATTTAAGATAAATGTACTATCCAATGAAAATTTATTAAAACAATAATATTCATTCAAGAGAAAAATAACAATCCCAAAAAAATTTGACATTTCAAAATATGTTATATCACATGATAATGTTCAAATTAGATCCCATTGGATTAAATAATTAAAATTTATTCATAAAATTAAATTAATAATAAAGTATCTATGATATTACATGTCAATGTGGCTATATATACATCCCATAAAAATTAATTGGTGTATAATAATGATTAAGACATAATGGAATGTAAATTTATACGATGTTTAATACCATATGAATTTTTTGGATAAACATATCTTAAAATCATTTATAATTTTTTTTAAATGTTATAAATGTAATCCAAAAACATAATTATGTTTATTATATTATATATAATCTTTTTATGACATCTTGTCACCCATTTGTTAATAACCTTTCGCTATTTTTTGATTTTTGGGGTGTTAAGTTCCATGTGTTTCAAGTACGTTATGAATTTGAATTTTGTTTCCATTTACGTTGATTATTATTTCATAATCTATAAAATATTACCCATGATTTATGTATCCAATATATTGTGCATATATATATTTATAGTAACCCAAAAATTTAGTGATATAAAATGATTTACCCCATTAATGGAGATGGTAGGTCATACAAATTTGTGAACGTTGTTTTAATTTTCTTATTTTGTTCAAATAAATAAAATTACATGATATATATTTATGTTTTCAATATATTTAATCATTAATGTCATATATATAACATATATTTATTGAAACCATTATTAATACATTCCATGTAATGTATGGATGAATCACATCGCTTAATGAGGTGGTAGTTTTTCGTACTCACATGCAACGTTATCATATTCCCCAAAAAAATGAATGCATGATTATATGTGTTATATATTAATTAAATAAGCATAATTAAATAATAAATGTGGTAAATAACTTATATAAATATAATTTCCATAATTATGCTCAACCTTAATATGTGGTAATTGATAAACGAAAAACATTAGGACTTGAGGAGGTAGTGCACAGTACACACAAACAAGTATTTAATAACTCCATTTATTGATTTTTTTTCATATTCAGATATACCCATAAAAAAATATATGTATATTGAATAAATTAATTTTTTTATATATTAAAGATTTAATAAAAATTTAAGGTGTTTGAAAAGGAAATAAAATGAAGTCACTTTTAGAAAAACATTATCCCCTATTTGAGTATCTTTATTTGGTTTGAAACAATTGCTTAATAAATATGATTTATACCAATGATAATTCTTCTTATATTAGGTGAGTGAATTTGGGGAGTAATTTGGGAAGGTATTTATAGACCCAAATGGCTTGAGATGGGTGGTGAAGGTGGAGATTGGGTGGCCATTTCGCAGTGGGGGAATAGAAATATTATGAAATTTTTTAATGTAATAAGGTGTACCCACATTTTTACCTAAATGTGGCTTCCAAGAAACATAAAATTCATTAAACGTATATTATTTATTTTAAATTCTCCAAATAAACCTTTTTTTGGAACAATAGGTTCATTATTACAATATATATTCTAAATTTAAACACTAAATAAAATCTTATTTATATGCATCTCTCTAATTAATTTAACTAATTAAACTAATGATTATAGTAAAAAAATAATTTTTAACTACAGGAAATTATATTTTTTATTATTAAAAATAAGGAATAAATTTAAAATATTAAATTTTTATAATTAACTAATAATTAATTTTATCTAATACCGCAAACATGACTTCAAAGAGGGGTTTTAATGTGACAATGATCAAATGTTTAATATGTTTTTGTATCAAAATTAAATATTAAAAAGATACCAATTACCAAAATTTGATTAATATATGTATATTTTATTTAAATATATAATGAAAAAATTAATATATAATTTAAATTTTAAAAATATTAAGATGAAAAGAGAGTTTAAAAAATCAATATTTTAACAATTCATCAAATATTAAAATTTAGAGACAAATTCCAATAAGTAACCATAAGATAATTTATAATTTCTAATAATAAAAATGAATCCAATTTTTGATATAAAATTATTAAGCCTTAAAATTTATTTTTGAAATAATTGCACCATTAAAAAGTGGGAAAACAACATTTAGACAAATACAATTTTTTATAACTAAAAATGATTTTGTTCTTATCTTCTACATAGAAAATATATTCGATGAATATAAAATTATATTATTGATTATTTAATATTGAAATTTCTTTAAAATCATTCACTAATTATTATTAATTTAATTTATTATTATAAATCCTCTTTGTTGGATAAAAATATTTTTTATAAAAACTATTTCCTTATATTATATAGGTTTTTTATATTCATATATAATTAATTATTAAACTATGAATTTAAAAATATATCTTCATAATTTAGGTAATCATATATATGACCAGAAAATTAATATCTATGAGATAATTTTCACTTTAAATAATAATAATAATAATATTTTTTAAAACTTGAACATGCGTGTTATACAAGATATCAATGTAAGTAATTGTTGTGTGTTGCATAAGTCAACTTAAAATAGTGTTCATTCCAATAAATATTATAGATTTTATTTATTTATAATATTAAATATATTATAAATTCTTTAAATATTATATTCTTTTCTACTCTAAGTGTAAAATTTCATATACACTATTGAGTATGATATTCATATTTTAAAATTTTGGGGTGTTAGATTATAAAAATCAAAAATAAATTAATCCTCACAATTTTTGTTCATCTTGGTAATAATGGTTTTGATATTTGAAATTTAATTTATTGAATAACATTGACCATAAAAAGTTTAAATAAAAATACTCTTAGTAAATAGAAATTTATGTACTAAAGTCATCAAGAAAAATAACTTAACTAACCATTAGGATTTGAGAACATATGTGGGAAATAAAAAAATAGACATTGAATAAAATATAACACTCAAATACTAAGGGTGACTAATAGATAACATGTTCAAGTTATTTTTAATAGCTATAGATCCATAAAAAGTTCTCTAAAAAAGGTCATTGATATCAAAAAATTGATTGAGATGGGAAAAAATTCATGATTCCAGACCATCTTCCTGTTTTGGATGAATTGTTTTACTCTCTATAAATACAAGGAAATATACATACCTAATACATTTCTATTTCATAGTTATAATATTATCTTTTTTGTGTGAATTGGACTATTTCCCAAACATCTCTTACAATAGGATGGCTCATATGTTGAAGTAATACATTAAACTCTAAAAACAATCCAAATATACACCTAAACCATTTCATAAATAGTGAATTGTTTCAAAATAATTGTTCCCAACACTTTATAAATAATTTACGTAAATTTGAAAAATGAACATACCATTACTATTTTAAAAACATAAAGAACTCGTAATTATCACATTCGAAAAAGTTGAATACATTAATCATGAATTATTTGGAAACATGATAACAATATAAATTACCATCATAATTTATTAGAAACATGCCATATTACTTATTCCTTATGTTAAATTTGGTTTATTGGGTATATTCATTAAATAAAAAGTGTTGTAAACCACCATCAATTATAGAATAAACCATGTTTTTTAAAAATCATTTATATGTTCTAATGTATTCATTTCTTATCCAATTTATATTATACATATCCATCATTTCATTATCCCAACATCATCATATCAATATCTGGAACTTATTAGTAGTTATCATTCTCTCAATGAATTGCTTTCCTAGAATAGAAACATTCAATTATTTATATTTTGTTCATTGGTAATTGGACCAGAAGATTTCAAATCCTTAATGAAGATTTAATTCATTTTAATCCTTTTGTATTTCATTATTATTCTGGTGATAATATAATCAATAAAATAGTATTACCCCATATTTAATGGATCCCATTCCAAAAAAATATTAATAATTCCAATTTGGTATTATCAATTTCATAATATTGACCTTGATCAATTAGCTTCTTCGGATTTCTATTCCATTTAATATTGGGGAATTCATTTGAATAAAACCCCACCACCTTACAATTTAAACACTCAATATTAGGGTTTTCTTTTTTCCCATTAGATAATTATTCATGGAGACCCTTTTCTACACACTTTATAATGAACTATAATTATTTTCCTGAATTTCCCATGGTGATTCTATCCAAATTTATCGCAATATAAAAAAGCCTTCTTCCCCTCCTTTCACTTAACCATTATTTTCTATACCATCATATTCTTCTCTTACATCCCTTTGAATCAATAAAACATAGATAATTATTTCTCTTTCATGATAGGATATAAAACTATTTAATAATATTAGAAATGTTTTGACAAACTAAACACGCTAATTAGACTTATCAAAATCCCTTCATTTAAATTTCCATTCATGCATTCATTTATCATATAAAATTTGTAGTATTCATTTATAACCTTATAAAAGTATATTCATAATCGGAAACATATTATTATTTCTTTTTCATCATTACAATAAAATTCTATTTGGATCAAACTGTCTCTCATGAGGTATATACATGTCAAAAAATATCTCCTTAAATGTTCTCAACTACATGAGAACTATTTCCACATTCTCCCTTATACTCTTGGTTAACATCCAATATTGGTGGGTATCTCCATTGAAAAAAACTACATGTATAATATTATCCTTTTTATCACATCGTAATTCTATAAATTTTTTCCCCAAATAAATAATAAATTTCTCACCTGCCGTTGGACCTATAGTCCAGTTAGATAATGGGGGAATCTCTCTTAAAAACTGATTCTACATTGGAGAATCATAATCTGAAACATGTTTCTAAATCTGGGATTTTTTTTTATTATAACATTATTATCCTACCTTAATATAATCATATTAATTTTAGTTCCAACTATAGCTTCATTAGTTTCCACATAATAGAATTCTTTGTATTGTCTATGAGTATTTATATTATTCTTCCATTCATGTGAAATTTGTAGATAATTTCATATATAGGATTATCTTATAAAATTAGGAAGTTCAAATTATTGTTTATAGTCCCAAATAATCTATAACATTCAACACTATTAATCTAATAATCCTAAACTTTGGTTTCACTGGTGATATAATTTTATTAAAATACTTAATAATGTTTTGTATTGAAAATGTGAATCGTACTAAGCATATCCCCAAGGTGTTTCAAGATAATTTTTTTCGAAAGTGTAATTTTCATGTATTAGGTTTTTCTAGATTTAATTTGGATACTCCCTTTTCATAGTTATTACATATAACATCCCACCTTTTTGTTACATAACATTTCATTACATTTTACAAAAAGAGGATCTTTAATGTTTAGTGTTTTGGAAATTAGGAACATAATACATGAAAAGATAAAATATTCTTCTATTCCACTTGTAAGGATTTATCATAAGTTCATCCCATGATTATTTACTGCATCACAAAGCACGGGGACATTCATCAAAGGAGAGCGTTAGCAGAAGGGGTCCTAAAGGAAAACATGGCAAACAGTTTACTTGTGATGTCAACAAGAACATGATGAAAAGAATAAAGACATGTTCAATAGAAAAAAGGAATATCATAATTAAAATAAAATGATTCATAACAGTAATATGTGGATACCAATATTACCGTAGACATTCATAATCATATGACCAAGGTCCATTCCCATGGTGTCATAAAAATTACCAAGGTTATTCACAAAGGTATTGTAAAAAATGTCATCTCAAGATTTTAATTTCTTTGCCCAATGTAACGGAGCGCTGTCAGGGATCAACCATAATATTTATTTATTATCATGTGATCCACAGAGACCATAATCAATCATTTCATAAATAAGACAAACAGAATAAATGAAATGGGTCTTATATAAAACTTACTACATTTAAAAAAGTATATAAAAAAAGATTATGATGTCATTTCTAACCCACATAATTAGAATGAGGGTTATATATATATAATACAGAATAAAATATTTGACTTTTAGGTCCTGATGAATTCTCCTAAAAATAATTTTTTTGAGTAATCACATAAATAGAATAATTTTTATTATTGAGAAAAAAGAAGGTGATTTTGAGATGAAAATTTCGATGCATAAAGACATTGCAACATGGTTTTAGAAAACATCATAAAGAGTGGGGAAAATGGTCACCCATCTAAAAATGACTCTTAATAATGTAGATTGATATAATAAAATGGAAATAATAACATGGTATATATACATTAAATACATACCACATGAAAGAAAACATGAAAGTAAAAGAGATGTGGAGAATTCGCTTACAGAAATTTAGTAGCCTAACAATGTCGTTTAAAAATTCATAAAATGAGTTGACGAGAGTGAAAATTGTCTCTCATCATATGGAAAAAATGGAAACAAATAAGGATATAGAATATAATATCCCAATCAAAAAATATGGAAATTAAAATACATAACAAAAAATATGTATCTTACTCAAGGAGAAGGGGGAAATATTCCATTACATTGGAGTGTAACTTCTAAAATTCTATGATCCGGACCATGGGGGCTTGAGGACACAATTGGAGGACTCCATTGGAGGTATGACTAGTAGAACAATAGGGAAAATGATTTTGGAATGAAATAAAATGAAGGAATGGGAGGGTATTTATATAAAAAGTGAGGTAATATTTTATTAATTTAAAATGACACCTCAATAGTGGTATTTCCAAAACCATGGGATTTTCCATGGTATTTTCCCACAGAATATTCCACTCGGGACACCTCATATCATATTTTATTCTGCAAGGGTCGACTAGAATTATTACATAATGATTAAATAATTATTACATCCTTATTAAATCATTATTACATAATTATTATATAATTATTACACAGTTATGATGTCATTAACATTACTGAAAACCCAAAACTTTATTTTTACTATTCACCAAAATATAATGTATTTTATAAAAATCAAATAAACTCACTGTAACCTAATATCAACATTCTAAATACTAAAATCAAATTTCTTTTATCTTAATAACTATCTATAGATGAGAAATTTATCTTTTTACTATAAAAATACATTATTAATAAAAATAATAGCGACCGAAAATGCATAGTGATATACATAGTAAATTTATCGATTCATGAAAAGAAAAATTATTTTAACCTTGTTAAATAAAAATGAGAGTTTTTATAACATTAAATTATTATAATAATCATTATTCATAACTAATAATTATAATATATTAATAATAATACAAAATTACATGAAACAAAATTCAATTTATCAAATTCCATCATAGTTTTTAAGAAAAACTATTCATAAAATAGAGATGATGAAATAACAACTTAATTAAAATCTGGGATTACATTTTATATAATATTCATTCTTGTTACTGAACCCCTTAAAACACACCTATACGACTTAAGGCTAAGGTGTGCAATTGTGATGGAGTTTGGGGTGGCTTGGATAAAATCGACTGAGTTGTAATTTATATCAACTTTTACTTATCTTGTATGTCATTCTTTTCATGCTAAACGTGTTGATATTTGTCATGGGATTTTTCCAGAGTAAAGCCTAGTGACTCCACCTCCTTTCCATGATCTAAAAAATGGGCTTCATAAGGCCTGAGTCTACTAGATGAGGCCATCGACTCTTGTTTTTTCAATAATAGCCATTATAATTTCTAATTATAATCACTAATAATAACATTATGAGTATAGTTTCCAGTAGTCATATTGACCAATAGTCATATAATAATCATTACACAATGAATTATCCTCATAATAGAGGTCATGTTCTAGTCGATCCACCTCAATATTCAGCACAAGTGAGGAGCCTAGTTTATACATCCTCAATAAGGATATGTGGAATAAATCGTAAACTTGATATGGATATGGAGGAAGTACTAGCTAATAGGCAGCTACTCCTATGCGATAAAGGATCTCATAGGAAAAAATGAACATGGTGATGAGATTTCCTTTTATTCCACACATCATGATGCTTTTCCATGGATAAATTCCAAGGAATTCTTTTTCAACAACATAAAACTATATTTCCCTTCAATGGATGTCATTATAGATCTTCTGTCAACTTTGAGAAACCTTAATGTGTTTTTCGATTGCATGAACCTTTTCTGTCATCTATTGAAAAAGTTAAGGCCCAAAAATATTTGTTCCACCATCATCATCCCAACAAGTAGGTGTTCTACAATGCTTTATATATAGAACTTCATAGGGATCCATTTGAAATCTCAAGTGGAAGATATTTTTGTAAAAGTAATGTACTAATGAGAGATGTTGATCCCATCCATCATTAAATTCCAATGAGCGTCTTTTCATTGTGCCCTAGAGTATGTGAATATTTCTTTTAGATTGGAATTCATTATGTTGATGTGATTTTATAATGATATTAAATTTTGCACCCATAGAATGTTGAAGAGTTCACCTGAATATTTATGTCAACCATGGGTAATGATAAGATATGATGGAGAGTGGTACCCCATGTAGCCTTACCACTTCCCTTATGTAAATCGTGGCATATATATCAAGAGAGAAATCTTTCTAAATAGGGATAAAATGGACAGTCATTGTGAGATAGTACACTATAACATATATCTCATTGTTTTCTATTAGATATTATTAGGACACCAGTGAAAAAATCGATATTGATATTCTCCCACATCCATGCTTTTATGGGTAGTGGTTATAATACACATTTAAAAAGTTGTCTCTCAGACTTAACATTGTGAAACACCAGTGACCTTATAGTGTAGTCAGCAATCCCTCTTTTCTTGTTATCCCACCAATAATGATCACGAATATCCCTATACATTTTCATGCTTCTAGGATATATTGAGAATGTAGAGCTATGAGCATTATCCAGCCGGTCATTCTTTTTTTAGTAATAGATTGAAAACAAAATTTTGAACAAAATTTTAGTACACCATCTCAATCAATATTTCACTCAGGATTCTTCACAATCTTAATAGCCTCAAACATCTTCTATAATAAATGATCTTCGTTTTGATATATCTTGATATTCTCTGGTAATGATGTTTGAGAAATCATTTTTTATAGGGTTAATGATCTTCCTTCGCATACGATTCACATGTCCAGTTTTAGTAGTTTATTAATCAAAGGATCTCTTTGAATCATCAACATTTCCCACACAATAATGTCTTTCCTTCATAATGCATCAGTGAATTCATTATATCCTCTATTATGATAATGAATTGAAAAATCATAGTCTTCATGAAGTTCCAAACATCTTCTATGTACCATTTTCAATTCATTTTGTGTGAAAATATACATAAAAAATTTATAATCTATGTATTTATCAGACATATCCGCATATATATAGTGCCTCTATATCTTCAGATAAAAATCATCTGCATCCTACACCAGATCATGTGTAGGAATTTTCTTCTCAGTAGTCTTCAATTACACAGATGAATAAGAAATCACCTTACAATTTTTCATTAGAACACACCCAATCCCTTTCTTAGATGCATCATTAAAAATATAAAATCCTTCTCCACATGAGAGAAGAGTTTACAGGGGTTTAGTAACCAATATCTTCTTTAGCTCTTAGAATGTTTCCTCAAAATTCTTTCTCTGTATAAACATGACCCCTTTTTCAATTAATAGGGTTATTAGATTATAAATTCCATAATTTTTTTTCACAAACCTCCTATATAATCTTGCAAAACCAATGAAAATATGAATATCAATTATTTTGGTATAATGATAACACTCCTCCAAATTAAATTTATTTGTATGGTTAATTAATATTCCTTTATATGTTACAATGTTCCCTAAGAATGAAACTTGTTGTAACAAAAATTCACATTTTCTGAACTTTCCAAAAAGCATCTCATTCCATTGAGTTTTCAAAATTACCCTTAGATGATCCTTATATTCCTCCAAATTTTTTTAATATATCAAAACATCTTCAATACAAAGTACCACAAAGTTATCAAGGTGGTCCTTAAAAATCAATTCATCAAATCAATATAAATGGCAGGATCATTAGTCAAATCGAAGGTAATAACAACAAACTCATAATTCCCATATATTGATTAGAATGATGTTTTTGGAAAATATTCTTTATTCACCCGCAATTAATTATAACCATATTTAATAAAAATCATGAAGAAGAATTGAAAACCAAAAAGTTGGTCAAATATGTCATAAATTCTTGGAAGCTGGTACCAACTCTTTACAGTGATCCCATTTAGTTCTCTATAATAAATTCATAAATGCATTCTTCCATCCTTTTCTTTCACTAATAGAATATGAGCTCCCCAAGGACACAAACATGGCTGAATAAACCCCTTCTCCAAATGTTCTACGAGTTGTGTTTTATAATTTCTTTAGCTCCATATTATCTATTCTATATGGGATTTTTAATATAAAATGAGATCTAGGTATTAGATTAATAGGGAACTCCACCTCTATTTCTAGGGAGGTCCTGGTTACTCCTCATGAAATGTGCCAATGTATTCTTGAACTATGGGAACATTCTCTATCCTTATACTCTAATTTCCTTATTTTTCGTCAATGATCAACACCTTAAATAATCGTTTAGGGGGATCTTCTACACAATGATCAGTTTGATTTATCTCTCCTTAGAAGATAACTGTTGGTTTTCCATTTATAACTAAAAAAATTTCCTTACTTGTTTAATTGATAATAGAATTATACATTGAGATCTATTCTGTACCTATTATAATGTCGAGCTGAAACATGGGAAAGGCTATGTGATTTTTTATCATATTGGGTTTTATAATGTATTTATTAGTGTTTCAAAACACTCTTGATGCTTGGATTATCCCTCGAGGAGTAATAACTGATAACTATTCTTTTAGATGATAAAAAATTGATTCTATAATCTTTTTAAAAATGGAGGAAATAATGGAATGCATTGAACTAGAATTAAATGAAGTAGTTTATTGCTTTGAGATAACAACAAGAGTACCTAAAACAACATATTTTGGAGCTTCAACTTTAGCTATCATGATTGTAAAATCATAAACATTCACCCGTGTCTATTGGTTATGCTGATGGTGACTCCTCTCCACTACCCTTTGATTGGGATAGAGATTGGAATAGTTACTTTTTTGTCCACACATGAAGCATTAGACATCATGTAGGGAATGAAACATCATCAATTTTTTTTTGTGTTGGGAAGTTGAGGATTCACCTCACTACTACAATGCTATATTCCCATCTCTTCTATACTTGTAACACATCCTGCTCCCAAGCAGTTAGTTCCCCGAATTCTTCTTCCAATATTTATTATAGGTGGGATGTATCAATTATATCTATAATATTCCCTAATTATAGCTGATCCCCAATCTTGTCTCTTTTTATCTCTTCTTGTTATTGAATTTGTTAGACCACTACATCTCACCAAACTCCAGTTTGACTTTCATTGCACTCTTCATGATCTTCTCATAGTAATCATAGTCTCAATTGGTCAGATTATTTGGTAGATGACATATTATTCATCAAACAATTATATCAACCTTCTAATTAGGATCCATTACAAAGCTTCAGGGGTAATGTGAATGTCTTCTGAAGATCATTTTACAGATTCCCACAGATTGATTCTCCATATCATTCAGCTCGAGAAATTCCTTCTCCATTTTTGTTATCATCAAATGAGGGAAATACTTATTGAATAAGGTAACCTCAAACACTTCACACTCCATAGCTTGAATCTTCCTACATTCCCTCATGTTTTTAATTAGGTCCCACAACTAATCACATTCACCATATAAGTGGTAAATAGACAATGTTAATTTCAAATTTTCATCACTACAATGTACCAAATGATATTTTCTACAGAGAATATTCACTATTATTCAATAAATGGGTTACTATAACAACTGAACGTTAGTAGTCATAGATGAATAAAGAAAAAAACAAAAATTTTTCCCTTCTTGGTGAAATAGGTCTCTTATCTTGATTTATTTTATTTCCCTTAAATTGAGTCATTTGACTCATAATTCACATGAAATCTTCCATTACAACTTCCATCAGAGGTCCATCTGTGCACGGTCTATTACGATCATTATTTTCATTTTTCCTCTTTTTTACCACCATTTTATTAATCAGAAAACATTAGTGAGATACTTATTTTATTTAATAATCTTATAACTAAAATATATATACCATAAAACATTATACATGAACATGTTATTCAAAATCAACAACCATATTTCCTATAAATCCATTATAATGATTCATAAAAATATCATGATTAAACCAAGTTATATTCTAGGAGTGTCAAAATAAGAGTGTAGTAAAGACCATTGTCATGCACCAGTTTCCATTCGAGTCTAACTCAATGTGGTTTTTTTTGTTTTACCTTTAAATTATTTTGTTCCATATCCATATCCACCTGTTCATATCCTTACAGGGATTTATTTGTTCAGAAACCACCTACATAATATTTCACCAAAATACTAGGAAATTTAATTATATTTCAACTTTTATATAGTGTTATTCTTAATTTTTTCCAATTATAATTTCCATAAATGAATAAATAATCATTTGATACCAACTATTACATACCTCATTTTTATTATATAATATTTCATTATGGTTTACATATAGTGGATCTTTAAAGTTTAGTGTCTTGAAAATTAGGAAAATAATACAAGTAAAACAAATAAACATTCCTATAATACACTGGTAAGTATTAATCCTAGGTTCATCCTAAATTAAATTACTTCTTCACAAAACCTAGTGATATACATCAAAGAAGAAGGTACATAGAAGGCTAAATAAGGAAAACAAGGGAAATAGTTTAATTATGGTGTCTATAAGAACTTGATGAAATATATAAAGACATGATAAATGGAAAAAGGTGGAATATCATAATAAAAATTACAAAATATGTGTCTAAAACATTTAATTTATACATTCATAAGAATATAAACAAGGAGCCATAAAAATTACCAATGTTATTCACCAAGGTATCGTAAAACATCTCATCTATAGAGATTAATATTTTTACCCAAAACATCAGAGTGATATTATAAAACACAGTAAATAATTATATATTTTCATGTGATCCACATAGATCCTAATTATACATTCCATAAATAACCCAATGGGAATAAAATAATGTGTCTCGTATAAAAATCGTGATGTTTAAAAAAATGCTCAATCATTATTATTATGATATTTCTAACCCATGGAAATGGAATGAGGGTTTTATATACATCAATTCTTGAATAAAAAATCTCACTTTAATGTCTTCATGAATATCCATGGAAATGAAATTGTTTTGATTATTCACATAAAATAAATAAGACAATTTCATCAGAAAACGAGAGTGTTTCTGAGATGAATTTTTTTCTGAAAATGGCTATGAGACAAGGTATTAAAAAACATTAAAAATGGATGGTAAAAGGGTCTACATACATAAATGACTATAAATCTAGAAAAGGAATATAATAAAATAGAAAAAATAACATTATATGGAAACATAAAAAACATACCACATAAAAAACATGAAAGGAAAAGAGAAGTGGAGGATTCCCTTATAGAAATTTTGTTGCATAACGACTTCAATTAAAAAAAATCAGAAAATGATTTGTTGTGAGATAAAGAGGTCTCACATAATTTGGAAATAAAATTTAAATAAATAAATATATTAAAAATATCCTAAAATAAAAATATGAAAAATAAAGGACATAACATAAAAAAAGACTTTGACTAAAGGGGGAGGGTGAACAGTTCCCTTACCTTGAAGAGTAACATCTAAAACACGGTGATCCGGACATTTGTGGCTTGAGAAAACCATTAGAGGACACATTGTGAGGTTTAAATAGTATAAATTCAGTTAGAAATATTTTTGGAATGAATTTAAATTTTGTAATGGGTGGGTATATAAAGAAAAAATGTGGTAATATTTTATTAATTTTAAAGGAAAACTCATTAGTGGTATTTGGCCATTATATTGGCCACATATGACACATCATAAAATATTTTATACATTATGAGTCTAACTAAATTATTACCTCATTATCACATTATTATTACATAGCTATTATGATATTAAACACACTGAAAAATCAAAATTGTATTTTTGCAATTCACCAAAAAACAAAGTATTTTTTAAAAATATCATAAATTCATCATAACATAATATCGATGTTTAGAATTCAAAAATGGTATTAATTTTATATTAATAAATCTCTACATATGAGAAATTTAACTACTAACAATGAAAATTCTTTATTGTTAAAAATAATACTGGACCTAAAATTCAAAGTGATATGCATAGTAAAATTTTGGACACTTAACAAAATAAAATTATTTTATCATTTTTAAAAATAGATTATTTTATAAGACTATTTTATTATAGTAAACATTATTAATAAACACATATTTTAATATATTAATTAATGTACATTTTTAACTTAAAAAAGAATTTATCTAAATCCATTATATTTTTTAAGCATAACTATACATAAAATAGAGATGATAAAATAAAAAATTTAATTAAAAAATTGGTATTTCATTTTAATTAATCTGGGGCATTGAAACATAACCCCTTAAAAACCCTACATATGACATAATGGTATGTTGTGCGATGGTGATGGTGTAACGCCCCGACCCCAGCTACCCAGAGTCGGTGCATTACTTCGTAACATTGGCATGATCACAAAAGATCAAGTCTCGAAAGACCGATTAGTTTAGTATCCTTGGAAACACTAGATACATTCATAAGTCTTACATTACATCATAAAGTGAAAAACTAATAACAAAGTCTTCATAGTCCACACTCATATCCTCTTCTGACTATCCCTGCAGGTCATTCATAAAATACTTCTTCACATCCTGGAAAATATTAAAACATTGAAAGGGGTGAGCTCAGATGCTCAGTAAGGATAACAATATTGCGGAAGCTTTCATAAATAAACATAAAAATTTAAGGCAATGTATAACTAAAACAAAAGCCTTTTAAACATGAACTTCAACATAATATGGCAAAAGTAAAATGAGATAATGCCATTCAATTCTTCACATGGATATTCTACTGGTCGAATAATCACATGTAATATCAATAACCAATTTCATAATGAGGGAATGTATAATGCCAGACATTCTGAAACACTTTGTCAAGGCCTCGGCCAAGACGTCTAAAATGATTAAGGCCTCGGCCAAAATCATAAATCAAATTGGGAAAGGGCCTCGGCCAATTCCACGTCTAGTTGTCTCATGAGACCTACCGATGCATCGAGGAGCTATAGCGGGCTCCACCCGTCACTTATTAAGTCCAATACATTCCTCATATGAATAGGTTTAAACATATCATAAACCATAACATAATAGTATCACATAAAACATGAATAATTGAAACATAACATTTCCACATTTCAATCACAAGATATCAATACAACACATTGATATAATAAAAACGCTTTCAAAACCATTTTCGATACCAAAATAAAAGAAAGTTAAAACGTTGTATTTATTTTTCATTAAAAAAATGATGGCTTGTAAAGGAAGCCGAAACCCAAATAATGGTCACGGAGGTGGAGAAGTCATTGTCGCCACATAAGTACGGAAAGAAAAACATTCCCTTTTGTAGTTTAGCAAAACGCTTTGTATAAAAAAAGATTCCTTTTGAATAAACGTAAAAGTCAAAGGGGTTTATACACCGTATAAAATAAAGTTGTGTATAAGACCAAATATGCCTCAATGAAAGGGGATTGAGATGAAGTCCTTAAAAGATCATTTTTAAAATAAAATAGATCTATTATGTGTATTAACTATAGGTACACATAAATAAAGTAGAAATACAAAATAGGACATAATAATATCATGGCATAATTTGAAAGTTGGAGATTAACCCAAAGAATGGAAGTTGGGTTAAGAAGTTCCCTTACCTCGTGTCTGACTTGACTCAACCGTTCTTTAACCTCCTGAATAATAAACTAGAGTTAATATATACCTTATTAAGAACCATTTTCAATTTCATTATCCTTATTATATCACTTATTACAATGATATGAACATTATGTAATTATTTAAGTTAATAACGGTCGTTTTGTCGATCTTTGGTACTTGAGTCAACAATAAGCTTCTTATAATTACAAGTTGTTTATGTGGTGAAATATCCATTATATCCAGAATTATATTCATGATTTAGATGTCATATATATCTTATATATCCAGTATATACATTCATTTATAATATTACGTAACATTTAGAGGTAAGAAATGAAATGCACCGTTCATGGAGACGGTAAGCCGTACGTACGCATGAACGCTACATTCATTTCAATTTCATATTTAATGGAACAAAATCATAATGATATAAATGTATAATATAATTCCAGTATAATATAGTGTATAATACCATTTACTCCATCCTTTATACATCCCACATATGGCATTAACGATTCAAATCACTTTGAGGGGGCGGTAGTCCGCACTTCCTAAAATGAAGATATCGCGTATACCCATAATGGAAGCCATAAAGGTAAGACACAAATGAAAAATAAAGAATCATAAGTAAAACATAAACATATTATATATCATATATAAAAATAGTGACATCATAATGGCCACCTTTGAAGGTGTTAAATGAGTGGTGAACAATCATCGTTTCGTGAGGCAGAAATTCACCATCCACAGAAACCGTATGTTCTTTAACCATTATATGTAGGTGTGTGTAAGTGTAGCTCGAATCCTTCTTATAACAACATCCTAGTATATTGAGGATACTGGTGTTGTCACAAAATAAATGAATAAAAAGAGTTTAGGGGGTTGGAGAAGAAAAATAAAACAAAACAACATTAGAAAAGACATTACCTCAAAATCGGGTAACTCTTTTTGATTTGAGCCAAAGGCTTCCTTGGGAAGAGTTCTGCCCAAAGTGAGGCTTCTATGAGTAAGGGAGGAAGGTTGGGAGAGTATTTGGGCAGATCTTGGCCGAGCAAAATGGCTTGAAAGTGTAAATGAGGTGGGAGAGGTGGGGGCCTTTTATAAGGGGAGAGGAGGGGCACTTTTGGAAAGTAATGAAATGTTATTCAATTATACAATGCTTTTCGTTTTCTAAAGGTCCCACACTTATATAATTCGAGGCTACGGTGATAAGGTTTCGAAATATCTTCATCCAATAGGATTTGGAAAAGTGTAAGCCTTGGATTTTTCATTATCTTCTCATTTTATTTAAATCGTTAAATAATGAGGTCATCACTGCATCATCATGATGTCATAAATAATTTAATTTATTTAATGTCTAAAAATTATACAAAAACTACTATAATGTAGGAAATATTTTTATCTTTCTAATGAATATTTATAGTCAAAATTTGGACTTGTGTAACCCCACTTAAAAACTGTTTTAGTAAAATAACTCATGTTTGTGTCAATTTAATTTTAACATTAAATATATATATATTAATGTCATTTTCCAACTAAAGTGGATCCATGGGGTCCCCAAGTTGACCCATGGGTTGTCTTGGTCGGCCATGACTCATCCAATAGGATTAGGACAAGTTTCATGCTCATCTCATATTATTAAAACATCATTTGTACCTTAAACTACATTAATTACCTCTAATCGCGATTAAGAACTTAAAAGTTACTATTCACCAAAAAATTATTTTAATCTCATTGAACCACATTTTACTTCTTAATGACAACCATCTATGTCGGATTTTTGAAAATCAAATCACAGAAGTGGTAATATTTTATTTTAACGAAAAATCAGTTTTTAACAACCACTTAGTGGTTTCACTATTCATCAAAAATTGAAGTTTTTCAGAATAAGGCCAAAATTTCACCCTAAGCTATAATTGATATTCCGAATTCAAAAATGATGTCTATTTTACAAAATTCCAAACATATAAGTTGTATTAATTAATTTTATAATTAATTCCCGATGTTACAACAAATAGCGTGTTTTTAAGAAACAATTTATATCAAAAGTTTGGCAACTGTTGTTGTCCAATTTCAATGTTAAATTAATTCTAATGACCACCATTGGATAAAATGGTAAAAATATATTCTAATTATACTTTAAAACCACTAAATAGTATAATTTATCATAATAAATTATTTTGATTAAAAAAGTTGTTTTAAGTATTTTTCACTATTCATAAAAAAATTGGAAGTTCTCAGAAAGTTACAATAAATTCAACTTAGGATAATTTCGATATTACGAATACAAAAATGAAGTCAATTCTGATATATAAAATTTATATAATTTCAAAAAGTGGGTATTACTATTCATAACGGCTACTTTGATTAGTCGTGGTGTTTTAGAACTCGAAGTTGCGTACAATGTAAGCTATTGCATTTTTTGAATGAGAAGCGTATCGTGGAAGCTCGGGGTGTTACATTCTCCCCTCCTTCAATAAATTGCGTCCTCGCAATTTGAAATTTTTCTTGGAAAATAAAAGGTTGAAAATAGAAAATACCTTTGTGGAAAACCCACATCGGAAATAAGGTTAATAGAATTTAGTCTTAATAAGAGGGAAAGGGAAATGAAAAAGTCACCACCCAATTATGATCTCGATTAGGAGAAAATTGGTGGCAATTAAAGACATATAATTGGAGGAAAAACGCAAATATTTGTAGGGAGTGATTGAGGTCATCAATCACAATCAACTGTCAAATTGAGGGCCTCAAAGCCTTCAATCTATGTTGATTTAAAATATCATCAGTTCAACAAGACATAAGGTATTAGGATAACACATTTTTTTTATTTTAATATCCCTTTACTAAAGTTTAATAATTAATTTATTCATTGAATAAGAGATTGGTATATATATATTTATGTTTGACAATTAGAGTTTCAACCTTCAACTCATCTTTCACTCAAAAGATAATAGAACGCAAAAATATTATACTTATCCTAATTGTATAAGGTTCCAAATGTTAACACATACCATTTAGATTAGTAAAATTATTTTGTAATAATCGGGGACTTCCTGTAGGCTAGTGGTAGGAAATAAAGGCATGTCGCACTATGATTGTGGGTTCGATTCTTGCAGCTTTGTCCGACGCGACGGGTTATGACCCACCCTGCAGGTTGTCCTTTTCCTAAAACTATAGTATCATAATATTCCAAAAATAATCTTCATAAATTTTTTAACCTTAAACAATACTATCCATGGTTCAACTTAATCCATTCCAACCTTAATAGTTATCCAAAATACTTCTGTCCAACTCACAGTCCAAATTTTATAAGGAAGGTAAACATAATGAAGATCCTTTATCCCACGTAACAACATGTGAACACCTTCATCATGTATTCTTTTTAAACATACTGAATTACCATGATCCCTTATTCCTTATAGAATACTAGATATACTCCTTCTATCCAAAAATGTATACAAAACATCAATCAGTTTCAAGGAAGTTAAGTATATCCAATATAATTTATCCAAATCAATCACGTCTTATTCCAAAATCACAATCTCAGTATCAAAACCATATTATGGTTTATCTTTCTCTCAACCATATATTTTCCAAAAATTTAACCTACTGTGGAGTCACTTTTCTTGGTTCCACACAATCTCAAGTCCTTGATGAAATAGTACTGCAGTACAATCCTTATATACTCCATAATTATTATAACCAGTACATCATTGATACAACACTCAAATTAAAAAAAAATCTTTAATAACAACATAAGAACTCTAATCATTACTCCTCATCTGTGGTAGTATCATAACTTGATTATTATCCAATAACATCATTTGGGGCATGCTCTGATGATTTGGACATTGGTTTGCGTAGTGTCCCCAATCCTTGCAGAAGAAGCATTGTACATTTGAAACCATTTTCTTACCCTTGCAGTCACGCACTTTGTGTCCTTTTTCTCTACACTTATAACAAACTCCCATTCCATTTAGGCAAGTTCCATGATGTTTCTTCCCACAATTACCACATATTGGAAAATTCTTCTTTCCCCTCGTCCCTTTATCCATCATTCTCTCTTCCATCCCTTTCGTCTCTTGCTTCGCTTCAAAGCCATAGGACTCAGAGAATTCTTTACTTATCCTATTAACACATGATACTATTTCTTCATATGTTGAGAACACATAGGAGACTATTTCCCTTCGAAATGTTGGCTTAATACCGTGAAAGATACTATCCTTCTTACTCTTTGGATCATACGTACTGCTGGAGTTCACATTCCTTCTACTGGGCGCCATTTCTATACAACGACATAAACTAGGTTAGTTTATGAATCAAAATACATAATTCCATACTTGTAAAACACTTTACATAAATTGGACTATTTATGGATATAATCCATAATCATAAAAAGAAATGTTTTCTTTGAGGAAGTATGTACTCATAACCCTTCATAGTGGTTTGTAAGTAAAATGAGAATTATCCTAAGCATATCCCCCGGGAGTGTCGTAACCAAGAGTGCAGCAAGGCCCGTTGTCGTGCACCAGTTCCCGTTCGAGTCTAGCTCAAAGCGGTGTTTTCGGGTTTTACCCCTAGGTACATCTGTGCCAGAGCCGCCTCTACCTGCTCGTATCCAGACAGGGATGTATTTCTCGGAAAACTCATAACATCTCTATAACACCAAAATTCTAGGAAGTTCTTCTATACTAATCCTCAAAGTCTATCTTTGGGCTATGTGCTCTAATCAGAGTTTATCTAAATCTAGCTTCCAAGGTTAGTACTAAACTGCGTCTGATACCAACTGTAACGCCCCGACCCCAGCTACCCAGAGTCGGTGCATTACTTCGTAACATTGGCATGATCACAAAAGATCAAGTCTCGAAAGACCGATTAGTTTAGTAGCCTTGGAAACACTAGATACATTCATAAGTCTTACATTACATCATAAAGTGAAAAACTAATAACAAAGTCTTCATAGTCCACACTCATATCCTCTTCTGACTATCCCTGCAGGTCATTCATAAAATACTTCTTCACATCCTGGAAAATATTAAAACATTGAAAGGGGTGAGATCAGATGCTCAGTAAGGATAACAATATTGCGGAAGCTTTCATAAATAAACATAAAAATTTAAGGCAATGTATAACTAAAACAAAAGCCTTTTAAACATGAACATCAACATAATATGGCAAAAGTAAAATGAGATAATGCCATTCAATTCTTCAAATGGATATTCTACTGGTCGAATAATCACATGTAATATCAATAACCACTTTCATAATGAGGGAATGTATAATGCCAGACATTCTGAAACACTTTGTCAAGGCCTCGGCCAAGACGTCTAAAATGATTAAGGCCTCGGCCAAAATCATAAATCAAATTGGGAAAGAGCCTCGGCCAATTCCACGTCTAGTTGTCTCATGAGACCTACCGATGCATCGAGGAGCTATAGCGGGCTCCACCCGTCACTTATTAAGTCCAATACATTCCTCATATGAATAGGTTTAAACATATCATAAACCATAACATAATAGTATCACATAAAACATGAATAAATGAAACATAACATTTCCACATTTCAATCACAAGATATCAATACAACACATTGATATAATAAAAACGCTTTCAAAACCATTTTCGATACCAAAATAAAAGAATGTTAAAACTTTGTATTTATTTTTCATTAAAAAAAATGATGGCTTGTAAAGGAAGCCGAAACCCAAATAATGGTCATGGCGGTGGAGAAGTCATTGTCGCCACATAAGTACGGAAAGAAAAACATTCCCTTTTGTAGATTAGCAAAATGCTTTGTATAAAAAAAGATTCCTTTTGAATAAACGTAAAAGTCAAAGGGGTTTATACACCGTATAAAATAAAGTTGTGTATAAGACCAAATATGCCTCAATGAAAGGGGATTGAGACGAAGTCCTTAAATGATCATTTTTAAAATAAAATAGATCTATTATGTGTATTCACTATAGTTACACATAAATAAAGTAGAAATACAAAATAGGACATAATAATATCATGGCATAATTTGAAAGTAGGAGATTAACCCAAAGAATGGAAGTTGGGTTAAGAAGTTCCCTTACCTAGTGTCTGACATGACTCAACCGTTCTTTAACCTCCTTAATAATAAACTAGAGTTAATATATACCTTATTAAGAACCATTTTCAATTTCATTATCCTTATTATATCACTTATTACAATGATATGAACATTATGTAATTATTTAAGTTAATAACGGTCGTTTTGTCGATCTTTGGTATTTGAGTCAACAATAAGCTTCTTATAATTACAAGTTGTTTATGTGGTGAAATATCCATTATATCCAGAATTATATTCATGATTTAGATGTCATATATATCTTATATATCCATTATATACATTCATTTATAATATTACGTAACATTTAGAGGTAAGAAATGAAATGCACCGTTCATGGAGACGGTAAGCCGTACGTACGAATGAACGCTACATTCATTTCAATTTCATATTTAATGGAACTAAATCATAATGATATAAATGTATAATATAATTCCAGTATAATATAGTGTATAATACCATTTACTCCATCCTTTATACATCCCACATATGGCATTAACGATTCAAATCACTTTGAGGGGGCGGTAGTCCGCACTTCCTAAAATGAAGATATCGCGTATACCCATAATGGAAGCCATAAAGGTAAGACACAAATGAAAAATAAAGAAGCATAAGTAAAACATAAACATATTATATATCATATATAAAAATAGTGACATCATAATGGCCACCTTTGAAGGTGTTAAATGAGTGTTGAACAATCATCGTTTCGTGAGGCAGAAATTCGCCATCCACAGAAACCGTATGTTCATTAACCATTAGATGTAGGTGTGTGTAAGTGTAGCTCGAATCATTCTTATAACAACATCCTAGTATATTGAGGATACTGGTGTTGTCACAAAATAAATGAATAAAAAGATTTTAGGGGGTTGGAGAAGAAAAATAAAACAAAACAACATTAGAAAAGACATTACCTCAAAATCGGGTAACTCTTTTTGATTTGAGCCAAAGGCTTCCTTGGGAAGAGTTCTGCCCAACGTGAGGCTTCTATGAGTAAGGGAGGAATGTTGGGAGAGTATTTGGGCAGAGGTTGGCCGAGCAAAATGGCTTGAAAGTGTAAATGAGGTGGGGGCCTTTTATAAGTGGAGAGGAGGGGCACTTTTGGAAAGTAATGAAATTTTATTCAATTATACAATGCTTTTCGGTTTCTAAAGGTCCCACACTTATATAATTCGAGGATAAGGTGATAAGGTTTCGAAATATCTTCATCAAATAGGCTTTGGACAAGTGTAAGCCTTGGATTTTGCATTATCTTCTCATTTTATTTAAATCGTTAAATAATGAGGTCATCACTGCATCATCATGATGTCATAAATAATTTAATTTATTTAATGTCTAAAAATTATAAAAAAACTACTATGATGTATGAAATCTTTTTATCTTTCTAATGAATATTTATAGTCAAAATTTGGACTTGTGTAACCCCACTTAAAAACTGTTTTAGTAAAATAACTCATGTTTGTGTCAATTTAATTTTAACATTAAATAAATATATATTAATGTCATTTCCCAACTAAAGTGGCTCCATGGGGTCCCCAAGTTGACCCATGGGTTGTCTTGGTCGGCCATGACTCATCCAATAGGAGTAGGACAAGTGTCATGCTCATCTCATATTATTAAAACATCATTTGTACCTTAAACTACATTAATTACCTCTAATCGCGATTAAGAACTTAAAAGTTACTATTCACCAAAAAATTATTCTAATCTCATTGAACCACATTTTACTTCTTAATGACAACCATGTATGTCGGATTTTTGAAAATCAAATCACAGAAGTGGTAATATTTTATTTTAACGAAAAATCAGTTTTTAACAACCACTTAGTGGTTTCACTATTCATCAAAAATTGAAGTTTTTCAGAATAAGGCCAAAATTTCACCCTAAGCTATAATTGATATTCCGAATTCAAAAATGATGTCTATTTTACAAAATTCCAAACATATAAGTTGTATTAATTAATTTTATAATTAATTCCCGCTGTTACAACAAATAGCGTGTTTTTAAGAAACAATTTATATCAAAAGTTTGGCAACTGTTTATGTCCAATTTCAATGTTAAATTAATTCTAATGACCACCATTGGATAAAATGGTAAAAATATATTCTAATTATACTTTAAAACCACTAAATAGTATAATTTATCATAATAAATTATTTTGATTAAAAAATTTGTTTTAAGTATTTTTCACTACTCATAAAAAAATTGGAAGTTCTCAGAAAGTTACAATAAATTCAACTTAGGATAATTTCGATATTACGAATACAAAAATGAAGTCCATTTTGATATATAAAATTTATATAATTTCAAAAAGTGGGTATTACTATTCATAACAGCTACTTTGATTAGTCGTGGTGTTTTAGAACTCGAAGTTGCGTACAATGCAAGCTATTGCATTTTTGAATGAGAAGCGTATCGTGGAAGCTCGGGGTGTTACAGATGGAATCGTGCAGTGGTTCGGATAACATTTCTGGAGTGGTAATTTTTTTGGACATGAACTTCTCTCTTAAGAGATTCTATTCAAGAATAACATGTTGAAGTTTGAATTAGGATTGGTTTAGAGAAAATCCCAGTAACTCCACCTCAATCCCAGTCTAAAAAAATGGGATTCCTATGGCCTGATTCTAATAGATGAGATCATCCACTCTTCTTTCTGCAATAATACCCATTATCATTTCTATTTATAATCACTAATCTTAATATTACGAATATAGTTTCCCATAGTCATATTAAGCAACTGTCAAATAACACTCAAAACCAAAAAATATCATTTTAATTTTACTCACTTCTTTATTAAAGGGATAATTTTGTTTTTAGTACCAAATTATATTACTAACATTTGCAAGAATCAAATATTATAAAAAAATTCTGGGTCATTAAATTGCAACTAGATACAAATGCTCTTATACTGAGTACACTTGTAGTATCCAAATAGGGAGTTATAGATATAATGACCCATATATTCTTTAAAAAAAATAATTCATATTTTCTTATACATATTTATCAACATTTTTTGTCATAGGGTTATGTTCCAAAAAATATTTTTTCCAAAATATAGTTCCCATGGTTTCTAAAAACATTCTCTAACACCAATAGTATTACCCGAGACTATTGTAGCCCAAATCTAGTACTATACATTATTAATTTTTAATTGAAAATCAATCAAATCTCAAATGACCAAACAATTTATCATTTTTTTGGAAAAACTGATTATATACATGATACCCATAATACAATGTGGAATGAAAATAATGTGTAATGAAATTTAAAGCTCAGCAATCATGAAACTTATTCTAAGTATTCATATTTAAATCTTAGGGAAATTAAAAATAATAAGGTTTATTAAGGATTGTGAAAAGTGGAAGCTATCATGAATCAATTATCATAATCACTAGAGATATATATAAAACTAAACACACATATAACATAAATATCTAGATAAACCATAACAAATATGGAAAAATGAATTACTAAAACACATTACATTTATTCAATAAATATATAATAAAAATAATCCCTATATAATTTCAAGAAACAATATCCTAAATAATAATAATAATAGAATAATTGATGTAATAAACTATTAATTATTTTACGTCTTGTCTCAGGAACATGAATAGCTCAACTATCAAGTGATATCCTCCAGGCAGATTAAAATTATGGTTAGAAACTAGTTTAATTTGTATATAATGACCCCTCTCAATGAATCGGTGGGATATATAATGTACCCAACCAGATTTCACTACTTGTACAATTAATTACTTGTATATCAAATAATATAATTAATTCATGAAAAATATGCCTTATCAAATATCATAATTGAGTAATGGATGTTTATTTATTAATATATTCCCTTTTAATAAAGATACATTCAAATTTAAAAATCTATGTAAAAATGGTATGAGTATTAGGAAATAATATATCCATAAAAAAATAATATTTCAATAAAATAGAACGGTAATTACTATTGAAAATGATTAAAATAATGTCAATTTTTCAAGCCAAGGATTACAAGCACAAAAGAAATTGAGTATTCACAATCACTTTTTTTAACATGGAAATTTTAAAATAAAATCCACTTGTATGAAATAATTAAAATTTAATATTAATAAAAATTTATTAAAAAGTATTCCTGATATTATATGTTAATGGGGTAGTATATTATAAGACTCAATTTAATGTAATTTATAACAAAATCCCTTACCATACACATTCTTTTGGATGAAATATCATTATACGTCTATATAATGGTTTTAATAATGTATTTATCATCTAATAGAACCATATTAATATTTATTATATTTTATTTTACCCTTCTATAACATCCCATCATTTTTATTAATTAATAGTTCAATTATATCATTGTTTAATGAGAAAATTTCCAGGTTTTTAATATGTTTTTTCTTTTTTATTTTTGTGTTTCTATTGGATATATCATGATTTCATAATTTCTGTAATTTTATCCATGATTTAAAAATAATATATATTTAGTATATATTAATTTATATTTATCCCAGGTATTTACTGATAGTAAATTAAATTAATCATTCATTTATACGGTAGGTCGTACTTCTGCATGAATGTTGTTTCCATTTCATTATATTATTAAATGAAATATAATCCCTGAAATAGTTATATTTATGTCATAATTCCAGTATCATTTTTAACTCATATTTATTAATATTATTTTATTAACACCATACTTAATACATTATATTATATTCATGATCAAGTAACATCACTTTGTGAGGCTGTAAACTATCATATGGATGAGTGACATTATTAAATTCACCCAAAATATAAATCTTTTTGTAATAAGTTATATTATAATTATATAAGAATATAGATATCATAAAAATAATAAATATCATATATAAATAATATTTCCATCATTATTTGCAACATTGGTAGTTTTCAATGGAATGAAGAACGTCATCGGTTCGCGAGACGGTAGTTTACCATACACACAAATGATGATTTTGTTACCCATTTGGTAGAAATGAGTGTGGTTATTGGTGTTTTCCATAACATAAATTTTTTTTAAAATATTTATGTTTTAATTTTAATTATATTCTCATGATAAAAAAATTATTTTATGGGTTTTGGGAAGGAAATAATATTAAACCGTGTTTAGAAAAAATTACCTTTTTTATGTATACTCAATATATGTTCACTAATTCATTTGAAGGTGTGATTTTGTTTCCAAGAAAAGGAATCTAGGTTGAGTTAATAATTGTTTGGAACTTCTTTATGAAGGTATTTAATAAACCAATGTGGATTGATAGGTGTGATGAAAGGGGATAGGGTGAGACCTTTTATAAGTGGGGGAGATGACACACATGTAATTTTTTAAAAGAAGTTTGGTGTACACCAATTTCTAATTTATCAATGTGAATGATATTGTATTTTGCATCTATGGTTAATTTTTCATCATTGATTCATTAAATATATATTGAGAATTAGATTTGAAAGATGAAATTAATTCTCAAAGATGGGTCAAAATTGTGTATTCAAGGGATTCTTCTCGTTAGAGAAAGAATGGTGTATCCTTCACAGAGAAATTTTTTTCTATAATTTGTTTGGATAGGGATGATTCTACCAAATAATTTTACATTATATATCATGATGATGATGGATTCTTAGTGGTAGATAATTCATTGTCTCATCAACAAAAATTTAATCTCTTCATGTTTTCTCTCTTATGTATGATCATATAATCATAAGGTAATAGACCCTTGTCTTATAATTGTATTATAAACATAGTTTCTCACTACTAGTGTAATCTGCAGAGAACTTACCGTTTAATTCCTCGGGTCAGTGTCTTATAATAATGGCATTTTATGGATTATAGGGAATCAATATTCAATGGAATGATATTTTAGTATTTGTGGTAACCATATACATACAAGAGATGTAACGCCCCGACCCTAGTTACCCAGAGTCGGTTCATTATTACATTACATTGGCATGATCACAAGAAAGATCAAATCTCGAAAGACCGATTGGTTTAGTAACCTTGGAAACATTAGATATATTCATAAGTTTTACATTACATCATAAAATGAAAAACTACTACATCAACATAATGTCTCCATAATCCACACTCATATCCCCACATAATATCCCTGGAGGACATTCATAATTTACTTCTTCACTTCCTGGGAAAAATAGAACATAGAAAAGGGGCGAGCTCAAATGCCCAGTAAGGATAACAATATAGCGGAAACTTTCATAAATAAGAATAAAAATTTAAGACAATGTATAACTAAAACAAAAGCCTTTCAAACATGAACTTTGAACATTGTATGGCATAAATAAAATGAAATAATCCCATTTACTCATTCACATGGATATTCTACTAATCGAATAATCACATGCATAATCAATAACCACTTTCATAATGTTGAAATGCATAATGCCAGACTATCATAACCACATAGCCAAGGCCTCGTGCCAAGACAATAAATAACATTTTTCCAATGCCTTGTGCCAAGACACTATTTTGTCTCACGAGACCTACCGATGAATCGAGGAACTATAGCGGGCTCCACCCATCACATATAAAGTCCAATGCATTCCCATATGAAAAGGTTTAAACATAACATAAACATTCGTATTAAAACTAGCATACGAAATGTCAATAATTTCACCATAAACTATGAATGGTATAAAAATAGCACATCCACAGTCAAACATATCACAAAACCTTCAATACAATATAGATGTTTTGTATCATAATAAATCAACTTCAAATAAGCGTAAAATCAATCAAAGGATGTTGACATAGATGAAATCAAAACACTTTTTAGAGAAATATCTCTTTCTATTTTTGAAATAATTTAAGAGCCATATAAAATAAAACATTTTCTTGAAAATATTCTTATAATCTTCTAAGGAAAGCTTTGAATATTTTATAATGGCGAAAAATAACCGCACCCGCCGTATAAGTTAAAAAAACATTCTTACCTTAATTCTGTCGAAAAGGTTAAAAAGAACCTTGTTTTGAAAATGAAGGAAAGATTCCTCTTATAAAAATTCAAACAAGGTTATAAATGACTTTAACCCATATTCTTGTAAAAAATGTTTTGAAATACATTTTGAAGAAACATGGATGTGGATGATAACGAGATCCCAGTAGATTATTATGTATAAACAACCTCAGATAATGAAGAGATTGTGAAATAACCCTTACCTTGTACTTTTCCTTGGTTAGGGTAGGTTAACCTCCTGTATAATGGTGAAATAATTGATATTAAATTATACAGGAATCATATACATTAATATGATATCATATATGATCTTTTAATATTGATTTGATAATAATATCTTAGTATTATCGTTGTTTCGGGTGTTAACTTACTTGTTTTCTTTTATATGTTTTGTTACGTAAGACATGTTTGTAAAGGATAGGTTGTATATTATTCATATCCAGAATGATATCAAGTCCGTAAAAATCGTTTTTTAAATCATCAAATGATAATTATATTTGAATGGATACGATGGAGAATGAATCTCATCGCGTTCATGGAGACGGTAGTCCGTACGTACGCACGAGCGACAATATCATTCTTTTGATATTAAAATAATATATAAATGGATGGTATATAATATATACAGAATCATTAACATGTTATATTTATTATTTACATGAGTTACACATCATTATTATACCCATCGAAATAATAATATATTGAATAACAATTACACCACGACGTGGAGACGGTAAGCCGTACGTACGCACGTATGGTGACATGTTATTCAAAGGGTGGATAGAATACTGAATATGGTTGTACCATATATATAATAACATCACAGTATATATATGATACTGGAGTTATTATTTTAGAATGGTAACAACAAAGGAAGAAGAAGTGGAAGAAGAAATGAACTTGGAAAAAGGTGGTGAAATCATTACCTCTTCTTCGGGTTCTTCCTTTTGATTTGATCAAAAGGGCTCCTTAGTTTGGCTTCCTGATCAAACTAAGGCCTCTAGGTTGTAGTGAGGGAAGTTGGGAGAGTATTTGGGCAGATTTTGGTGGAACCAGAAGGCTTTTAAGGTGTGAAGAAATGAGAAGGAGGTGTGCCCTTTTATAAGAGGGGTGAGGGGCACCTTTGGAAAAGCTAGAGATATTAGTTTATAATAAATTAATATTCGGTTTCCAATGGATCCAAAGTTTATTATTCATAGGTTAAGGTGGGGATGGGTCGAAAACAACTCAACCAATATAATTTAGACATGTTTGGGTACTTATATTAACCTTATCTTTAAGTATTAACTCTAATTTAATTAGTTTCACTTTTACAATGTCTCTTTGTATTTTTATATAATATGGTTAATAAACATACTATATACATCCAAGAGACCCCCACGTGGTCCATTAATGATGAACCTATCATGATATAATTCTTTTGGCCGAACCATATATTTTTATGAATTTAATATCAATTTATAATATAATATTTGTTTTAAGAACTCTTTTATGTCAATTTTGGCACTATTCAATAGTTGATTTTTTTGAAACTTATAACAGATTGATTACTTCAAAAAAAGTCAATTAAATCAATACTAATATATCATATTATCCTAGAAAATTATTTTAATTCATTAAAAGTTTCATATTATATTTATTTGGGTATTTATAATATCAATTGTTTTAATTTTTCACTATTATAGTAATTACTACATCATCATTGTGTCATAAATAAATGAAATTATTTAATGTCTAAAAATTATAAATAAAATATCATTATGTAGGAAATTTTTTTATCTATTTAATGAATATTTATAATCTAAACTCCAACATATATAACCCTATATAAATTTTTTTTAAAGATATATACTTGTGTCATTTTTGTATTCATTTTAACTTAATTTAAAAAAAAGTGTCCCTATCACGTACAAGTGGCACCATGGGGTCCCCAAATCGACCCAAAGATAAATATGGTCGAACATGTATCACCAAATAAGGCTAGGACACGTTTTAGGGTAATTTAGTATTATTATAATATTATTTTTTAACCCTTATTTACCGGATTTACCCTTAACCATGGTAAATAAAATATTTACCGGAGTAATTATTCAAATGTCTAAAAATAAAAGTTACCTATTTACACAATTTGGACATCCTGATTCCAAATATGGAATCCATTTTTCTAAATTCAAAACACAGAAGTGGCAGAAATTAATTTAAAATTAATTCCCGCTGTAAAAACAAAAAGCGTGTTTTTAAGAGATAATAACTATCAAAAGATTTCCACTTGTTTATGTTCGGTTTAATTGTAAAATAATGTCCAATGACCAAAATTATATTAAATGGTAAAAATATATTCTAAATATACTTTAAAACCACTCAAATTCATAATTTATCACTATTAATTATTTTGATTAAAAAAGTTGTTTTTAATTAAAATTTAGTAATTTTCACTATTCATCAAAATATGAAAGTTGTCCGAAAAGTACCAAAATTTCACCTTAGGCTAAATTCGATATTACTAATCCAAAAATGAAGTCCATTTTGAAATAAAAAATATATATAATTTCAAAAAGTAGGTATTACTATTCATAACGGCTAGATTGATTGGTTACGGTGTGTTTGAACTCGGTGTTGCGTACAACACACACTATCACATTATTCAAAGAGAAGCGTACCGTAGAAGCTTGGGGTGTTAAATTCTCCCCTCCTTCAAATAATTTCGTCCTCGAAATTTCTATAATACTACCATATGAAAAGACTCGGGTGGTTCTTCATCATAAGTTCCTCGGGTTCCCACATTGCCTCTTCCATCTTATGGTTTCTCCACAAAACATTTACCAGACGCGTCGTCCGATTTCTCAGCACTTGTTCTCTCGTATCAAGAATCTTGACGTGCTTTTCACAATAGGAAAGATTGGGGTCCAGTTCTAATTCCTCATAGGTGAGTACATGCGTTGGGTCAGGCATGTATTTCCTCAACAGAGATACGTGGAACACATCGTGAACATTGGAGAGACTTGGCGGCATTGCCAATCGGTAATCCACAGCCCCAATTCGTTCTAGATTTTCGAAAGTTCCGATGTACCTAGGACTCAATTTACCTTTCTTACCAAAACGTATGACTCCTTTACATGGAGATACCTTCAAAAAAACATGATCACCGACTTGAAATTTAGAATCCTTCCTTCGATTATCGGCATAGCTCTTCTGCCTACTTTGAGCTGCTTTGATGTGATTTTGGATTAATTTCACCTTTTCCACCATTTCCACTACCAGTTCTGGGCCTACAAGTTTTCTTTCACCAATGTCATCCCAACAGGTTGGTGTACGACATCACTTTCCCTATAACACTTCATATGGTGCCATCTGAATATTCGAATGGAAGCTATTGTTATAGGAAAATTCTACCAGTGGTAAATATTGATCCCACATACCCTGAAAGTCAAGTGAGCAAGATCTCAACATGTTTTCTAAAGTCTGAATAGTCCGTTCTGATTGTCCGTTTGTCTGAGGATGGTAAGCAGTGCTCAAATGAAGTTCAGTATCCAGGGATTTCTGAAGACTTTTCCAAAATCTTGAATTAAAATGGGGATCACGATCAGAAACAATCGATAGGGGTACTCCATGAAGTCTCACAACTTCATTAATATATAGTCTTTCTAGACATTCCAGGGGTATATCTTCTCTTATAGCAAGAAAATGTGCTGACTTGGTAAGATGATCAATAATAACCCATATTGCATCGTTCCTTCTAGGAGACTTTGGTAGCCCCATGAAAAAGTCCATCGTAATATTGTCCCATTTCCACTCCGGTATGGGAAGAGGTTGCATGACTCCTCCAGGCTGTTGCCCTCTAGCTTTCACTTGTTGAAAAACCAAACATCTTGACACAAAATCAGAAATCTCCCTCTTCATGTTGTCCCCCCAAAAATGTTCTTCAAATCTGTATACATTTTGGTGCTCCCAGGGTGTATAGAGAAATTGGAACTATGAGCATCATCCAACAATTCCCTTTTTAGATCAGGTTTATCAGGGACACAAAGTCTTTTCCCGAATCTCAAAATTCCATCTTCATACACAAATTCTCTCAATCTCCCATCATTCACAGCTTTAATTTTATTTTGAAATTCTTCATCATCGGTCTGAGAACTCTTAATCCATTCTAGTAAAGATGGTTTGGCAACCATTTGAAAAAGCATTGATGTTTCACCTTCCCTGGTTATCACATGTCCATCTTCACTTGATCCATGAAAATTGGATCCCTTTCAATTCTCATATTGTTCAAAACTCCATGGTCTTTTCTGCTCAAATCATCTGCCACCTTGTTTGCTTTCCCCGGGTGGTAGTGTATCGTACTATCATAATCCTTGAGTAATTCAAGCCATCTCCTTTGCCTCATTTTGAGTTCTTTTTGTGAGAAAATATACTTCAAACTCTTGTGATCAGTAAAAATATCACATTTTTCACCATAGAGGTAGTGCCTCCATATCTTCAAAGAAAATATCACAACTGCTTACTCGAGATCATGAGTAGGATAGTTTTGTTCATGAATTTGCAACTGTCGTGATGCATAGGCAATAACTCTATCATTCTGCATAAGGACACAACCAAGTCCTTTCTTTGATGCATCACTATAAATAACGAACTCATCATTCCCCGATGGTAGAGTCAATATAGAAGCATTGACTAATCCTATCTTCAGTTCTTCGAAACATTCTTCACACTCTTTTTTCCAAACAAATTTAACCCCTTTACGTGTGAGCTTCGTTAATGGGTTATCCAATCAGGAAAAATTCTGGACAAAACATCAATAATAACCTACCAAACCAATAAAACTATGTACCTCAGTTATACTCATAGGTGTTGGTCATTCTTGGATTGCCTTGGTCTTAGAAGGATCAAAAAATATTCCATCTTTAGAGACAATATGGCCAAGAAAAGAAATCTCTTGAAGCCAGAATTCACACTTGCTAAACTTCCCATATAATTCATGCCTCCTCAGAGTCTTCAAGATAATGCGCAAGTGATTTTCCTGATCTTCGTAGGTTTTGGAGTATACCAAGATATCATCAATAAATACCACCACTTATTCATCGAGATACTCCTTGAAAACTCTATTCATCAGATCCATGAATACAGAGGGTGAATTAGTCAATCCAAACGGCATTACAGTAAACTCGTAATGCCCGTACCTGGTTCGAAATGCTGTCTTCGGAATGTCTTCCTTCTTCACACACAACTGATGGTATCCAGATCGAAGGTAAATCTTTGAAAAGTATTGTGCTCCATGCATTTGGTAAAATAAATCATTAATGCGTGATAGGGGATACTTTTTCTTTATCGGTATAGCATTGATCTCCCGGTAGTCGATACATAACCTCATAGATCCATCTTTCTTTTTAACAAAAAGAACAGGGGATCCCCATGGAGAAACACTAGGGAGAATAAATCCCTTATTACTCAATTCCTCTAGTTGTTTCTTTAGTTCAACTAATTCTACTGTGGACATTTTATAAGGGGTCTTCGATATAGGCCTTGATCCAGGAATCAAATCAATGGAAAACTCAACTTCTCGTTCTGGAGGATGTCCAGGTAAATCTTCTGAAAATACATCTACAAATTCTTTCACAACAGGTACATACTCTATTTGAACATTCCATTCCTCACCGACAGTTATTTCATTCTCTTCCTCCCCAATAATTGAATTAAGGTGAGCCATTGGGGGTGGATCTAAATAAGAATTAGGTGGTGACGATTCTGCTCTAAAGATAAGGTGTTCCTTATCATTATCATCAAGAATCGTAACCTCTTTCTTCTTACAGTAAATCTTCGCATCATAGTCCGAAAGCCAGTCCATACCGAGTATTATATCAATCTCAATCATAGGTATGATGATGAGATCAGCTGATAAAGAACATTTATGTGCTCTAATGGGGACCGATTCACAAAACATTGTTGCAATGATACTTCCCTTAGGAGTTTTAACTGACAAATCCCTTATTAAATCAAATTGGAAATATCTAATTTTCTTAGCAAACTAGGAAGATATGAAACAATGTGATGATCCAGAATCAAATAATGCATTTTCTAAACTTGAGGAAACCATTAAATTTCCTGCCACCACATCTTTCGGAGCTTCTACCTCAGCAGTAGTGATAGCATAAGCCTGGCCTTAATTCCTTGGCCTTTTCTGAGGTAAGTTCTCCTGACGCATAGGGAATGCATTTGCATAATGCCCCATCTCCATGCAATTGTAGCACTGAACGTTGGTATCTTCCTTCTTCCCCTTGCAATCATGAGCTTGGTGGCCTTTTTCACCACACTTGTAACAGACTCCCATTCCCTTCATGCTAGTACCAGGATGTTTCTTCCCGCATTTACCACAAGATGGATATTCAACCTTTCCCTTCTTCCCCTTATTTCCATTCCCAGATTGATCAGTAGTTCTCTTCTTCTCTTCCATTGCTTTAAAGTCATAAGACTTAGAGAATTCCTTTTCGGTCTTGATAGCACATGAGACAATGTCTTTGTACGACGAAAAGGATTGTGAGACTAATGCTCGACGAATAAATGGTTTTAACCCATCAAAGAAACGATCAATCTTACTTCTTGGGTTACGTATATAATCTCCAGCATATCTCGCTAACCTTGTAAAGTTAGCCTCATACTTTGTGACATTCTCATCCTCCTTTTGTCTCAGACTAAGAATTTGCCATTCCATATCTGCTTGATGGTTGCGAGGAAAGTATTTTTCTAAAAACAGATCTTTGAACTCCCTCCATTCCATATTTGATACTTCATCATCTTCCTTCATGTTTTGAATCAATGACCACCATTGATCAGCATCTCCAGTGAGGCGGTAAACTACCATGATAACTTTTTCCCTTTGACTGCTCCCCAAAGCCTGAAATATTTTCTCTAAGGAATTTATCCATTGCTCAGCTACTAAGGGATTTGTACTCCCATTGAACTTTGGAGGTTGTTGCCTCATGAATCGATCTAACATTGATCCTCCACGTTGTGGATCAGGATGCTCCATACGGGTAAGGTTATTATTCATAACCTAAGTAAGTTGTCCCAGTATGGTGATCAGGTGATCAGCACCAGTTGCATCACCAGCTCCACTATAATTATCTTGAGCAGGAGGGAAATCCCTACATGGAGTGCGTGCATTGATACGGTTTCCATTTATTCCACTATGCGCCATTTCTAAACAATGGCATATACTAGATCAGTTTATGAATCAAAATACATAATCCCATACTTATAAAACACTTAAAATAAATTGAACTATTTATGGATATAATCCATAATAATAATAAAAATTCTTTGAGGAAGTATATATTCATAAACCCTTCATAATGATTTGTAAAGAAAATGAGGGTTATCCAATGAATATCCCCCAGGAGTGTCGTAACCAAGAGTGCAGCAAGGCCCGTTGTCGTGCACCAGTTCCCATTCGAGTCTAGCTCAAAGCGGTGTTTTCGGGTTTTAACCCTAGGTACATCTGTTCCAGAGCCGCCTCTACCTGCTCGTATCCAGACAGGGATGTATTTCTCGGAAAACTCATAAAATCTCTACAATACCAAAATTCTAGGAAGTTTTTCTATATGAATCCTCAATGTTCATCTTAGGTCTACGTGCTCTAATAGGAGTTTATCTAAATCTAGCTTCCAAGGTTTGTACTAAACTTCCTCTGATACCAACTGTAACACCCCGACCCTAGTTACCCAGAGTCGGTGCATTATTACATAACATTGGTATGATCACAAGAAAGATCAAATCTCGAAAGACCGATTGGATTAGTAGCCTTGGAAACACTAGATATATTCATAAGTTTTACATTACATCATAAAATGAAAAACTACTACAACAACATAATGTCTCCATAATCCACACTCATATCCCCACATAATATCCCTGGAGGTCATTCATAATTTACTTCTTCACTTACTGGGAAAAATAGAACATAGAAAAGGGGTGAGCTCAAATGCCCAGTAAGGATAACAATATAGAGGAAACTTTCATAAATAAGAATAAACATTTAAGGCAATGTATAACTAAAACAAAAGCCTTTAAAACTTGAACTTTCAACATTGTATGGCATAAAAAAATGAAATAATGCCATTTACTCATTCACATGGATATTCTACTAATCGAATAATCACATGAAAAATCAATAACCACTTTCATAATGTTGGAATGCATAATGCCAGACTATCATAACCACATAGCCAAGGCCTCGTGCCAAGACTATAAATAAGATTTTGACATGGCCTTATGCCAAGACACTAGTTTGTCTCAAGAGACCTACCGTGCATCAAGGAGCTATAGCGGGCTCCACCCGTCACATATTATGTCCAATGCATTCCCATATGAAAAGGTTTAAACATAACATAAACATTCGTATTAAAACTAGCATTCGAAATGTCAATAATTTCACCATAAACTATGAATGGTATAAAAATAGCACATCCACAGTCAAACATATCAAAAAACCTTCAATACAATATAGATGTTTTGTATCATAATAAATCAACTTCAAATAAGCGTAAAATACATCAAAGGATGTTGACATATTTGAAATCAAAACACTTTTTAGAGAAATATATCTTTCTATTTTTGAAATCATTTAAGAGCCATATAAAATAAAACATTTTCATTAAAATATTCTTATAAGATTGTAAGGAAAGCATTGAATATTTTATAATGGTGGAAAATAACCACACCCGCCGTATAAGTTAAAAAAAAACCTTCTTTCCTTAATTCTGTCGAAAAGGTTAAAAAGGACCTTGTTTTGAAAATGACGGAAAGATTCCTCTTATAAAAATTCAAAAAAGGGTATGAATGACTTTAACCCATATTCTGGTAAAAAATGTTTTGAAATACATTTTGAAGAAACATGGATGTGGATGATAAAGAGATCCCAGTAAATTATTACGTATAAACAACCTCGGATAATGAAGAGATTGTGAAATAACCCTTACCTTGTACTTTTCCTTGGTTGGGGTAGGTTAACCTCCTGTATAATGGTGAAATAATTGTTATTAAATTATAAAAGAATCATATACATTAATATGATATCATATATGATCTTTTAATATTGATTTGATAATAATATCTTAGTATTATCGTTGTTTTGGGTGTTAACTTACTTGTTTTCTTTTATATGTTTTGCTACGTAAGACATGTTTGTAAAGGATAGGTTGTATATTATTCATATCCAGAATGATATCAAGTCCGTAAACATCATTTTTTAAATCATTAAATGATAATTATATTTGAATGGATACGATGGAGAATGAATCTCATCGCGTTCGGGGAGACGGTAGTCCGTACGTATGCACGAGCGACAATATCATTCTTTTGATAT
This sequence comes from Viscum album, assembly GCA_963277665.1. Classification (NCBI taxonomy): domain Eukaryota; kingdom Viridiplantae; phylum Streptophyta; class Magnoliopsida; order Santalales; family Viscaceae; genus Viscum; species Viscum album. The sequence goes on from OY728159.1 coordinate 2,015,044,599, forward strand.
TAAAATAATATATAAATGGATGGTATATCATATATACAGAATCATTAACATGTTATATTTATTATTTACATGAGTTACACATCATTATTATATCCATCCAAATAATAATATATTGAATAACAATTACACCACGATGTGGAGACGGTAAGCCGTACGTACGCACGTATGAGGACATGTTATTCAAAGGGTGGATAGAATACTGAATATGGTTGTACCATATTTATAATAACATCACAGTATATATATGATACTGGAGTTATTATTTTAGAATGGTAACAACAAAGGAATAAGAAGTGGAAGAAGAAATGAACTTGGAAAAGGGTGGTGAAATCATTACCTCTTCTTCGGGTTCTTCCTTTTGATTTGATCAAAAGGGCTCTTTAGGATGGCTTTCTGATCAAAATAAGGTCTATAGGTTGTAGTGAGGGAAGTTGGGAGAGTATTTGGGCCGAGTTTGGCCGAACCAAAAGGCTTTTAAGGTGTGAAGAAATGAGAATGAGGTGTGCCCTTTTATAAGAGGGGTGAGGGGCACCTTTGGAAAAGCTAGAGATATTAGTTTATAATAAATTCATATACGGTTTCCAATGGCTCCAAAGTTGATTATTCAATGGTTCAAGTGGGGATGGGTCTAAAACAACTCAAAAAATAGAATTTAGACAGGTTTGGGTACTTATATTAACCTTATCTTTATGTATTAACTCTAAGTTAATTAGTTTCACTTTTACGATGTCTCTTTGTATTTTTATATAATATGGTTAATAAACTTACTATATACATACAAGAGACCCCCCAAGTGGTCCATTAATAATTAAACTATAATGATATAAGTCTCTTGTCAGAACCTTAGATTTTTAGGAATTTAATTTCAATTTATAATATAATATTTGTTTTAAGAACTCTTTTATGTCAATTTTGACACTATTCAATAGTTGATTTTTTTGAAACTCATAAAAGCTTTATTACCTCAAAAAAAGTCAATTAAATCAATCCTAATATATCATATTATCCTATAAAATTAGTTTCATTAATTAAAAGTTTCATATTATATTAATTTGGGTATTTATAATATCAAATATTTTAGTTTTTCACTATTATGGTAATTACTACATCATCATTGTGTCATAAATAAATTAAATTATTTAATGTCTAAAAATTATAAATAAAATATAATTATGTAGGAAATCTTGTTAAATTTCTAATGAATATTTATAATCTAAAATAAAACATATATAACCATATGTAAAAATTGTTTTTCTAATAGATATATACTTGTGTCATTTTTTGTATTCATTTTAACTTAATTAATAAAAAGTGCCCCTATCACCTACAAGTGGCACCATGGGATCCAAAAATCGACCCAACGATGTCTATGGTCTAACATGTATCAACCAATAAGGATAGGGTACGTTTTAGGGTAATTTATTATTATTATAATATTATTTTTTAACCCTTATTTACCGGATTTACCCTTAACCATGGTAAATAAAATATTTACCGCAATAATTATTCAAAATATCTAAAAATAAAAGTTACCTATTTACACAATTTGGACATCCTGATTCCAAATATGGAATCTATTTTTCTAAATAAAAAACACATAAGTGGCAGAAATTAATTTAAAATTAATTCCCGCTGTCAAAACAAAAAGCGTGTTTTTAAGAGATAATAACTATCAAAAGATTGACACTTGTTTATCTTCGGTTTAATTGTAAAATTATGTCCAATGACCAACATTATATTAAATGTTAAAAATATATTCTAAATATACATGAAAACCACTCAAATTCATAATTTATCACTATTAATTATTTTGATTAAAAAAGTTGTTTTTAATTAAAATTTAGTAATTTTCCCTATTAATCAAAATATGAAAGTTATCCGAAAAGTACCAAAATTTCACCTTAGGCTAAATTCGATATTACGAATCCAAAAATGAAGTCCATTTTGAAATATGAAATATATATAATTTCAAAAAGTAGGTATTACTATTCATAACGGCTAGTTTGATTGGTTACGGTGTGTTAGAACTCGGTGTTGCGTACAACACATGCTATCACATTATTCAAAGAGAAGCGTACCGTAGAAGCTTGGGGTGTTACAAGAGACATGTATTAAAAATTAATACACTAATTACAACATGATTTTTTCATCTATCCAAATTACTAATATTCATGATAAATATAACCCATATAAGAAATCCATTTATATATTTCATAGTATACTTATTGGAATCCTGGGTATAAAAATAATAATAGTGAGCTAAAATTATTTGTATGGTTAAAATATAAAGGAAGAAAAAATGAATCAATTAGTGTTATAATTATGATATGGTAAATAATTGAACACACATACCATGTAACAAATAAATTGAGAAGAAAGTTCATAAAAAAATATAGAATTTTAATAACTAGAAACATATTCAACTCAATTAAATAAATAATGAATAAATATGGAAAGGAATGAAACCGAAACACATGCCATCTAAAGAAAATTAACAAAAATATATCCATAGATATGTCAATGTAAAATATTTTAGATGAATAATATTTGAGTATATTATAAGGGAGATGATTTATTAGTAGATTCTATGATTCTTAGGTATATGGTACTTTAACCATCAAGAAATTGCACAAGATAGTTCAAAAAATATTATGTAAAACAAATCTAAGGAGGGAATCAACATGACTCATCCCATGAGACGACCAATGCATCTAGGGGCTATCTATAACCAGTCCCCTCCCATGACATACCAATACCAATAATTCATCATATTTAATAATATAAATAAAAAATATTCCTCCTCAAATAAATGTATTTAATACTGAATATAGAATTACCAAAACCTAAATAAATAATCAAATAACTATCAAAGTATACAAAGTATATAAAATTATATATGGTTTAGGAAATATTAATATCCATGATAGAAAATATCAATAATTAGGGAAATTCAATAATAATAGGAGATTTAATATTTCAAGATTATATAAAAAAATAAACCACGTATATGAATATAATTATAATCCTTATTAAAATGGAAGAAAAACTAGACATAAAAGGAATAATGATGGTATCAATATAAAATACTATATATTGAGTAAAATAATGGTTTTTTGTTTTTTATGAATGAATATATCATAAAAAGGTCATAAATATATTTTTGAGGAAAATATTCTTTTATTTGGAAAACCCTTTTGAAAACCATTTCAATGAAATCAACTTTAGAAAATATTTTATTTATAATATATCTTTTTATACATGTAAATGAATTTTCAAATAAATGAAAGTGAATATTTCTAACCATGTTGTACGAGGTAAATGAACATTCATTTTTCACGATAGAGAGGTTTAAAAATGCCTTGTCAGAAAAGAGACATGAGTATTCATTTGGAAAAATAGAAATTAAGAAAATTTTTAAAATGACTCTAAATAATCATTTTAAAATCAATTTTTAATCATTTTAATAAAACACAGTTTTTAGATGAAAATAGGTTCTCCAAATAAAAAGAGTAATAAAGTCATGTTTTCATAAAATAGTTTTCTAAAGTATTTTCACTACCAATGATTTAGAAAAAAGTAATAATACTTGATAAAGGTAATAAATAATTATATTATAGAAAATGAATAGTTTTATTGATCAATTTTAATATAATTTCCTCAAATGAAAATAACATTGAAATATCATTGATGTTATTGTTGAGGAAGATAATTGTTAAACATTGTGAAGTGTCCTATACGACTGTAAAACATTTTAAATAATTAAAAATAGGAAGATATAATACTAAATGGATGTTATAAATTCCATTAATTTTAATGAATTAATTCTGTAATATATAAAAATGATCAGTGGATATACAACATAAAATATGTATGTGGTGAACATGACATTTATCTCACAAAAGCAAATGGTGAGACGGAGCTCCATTACCTTGCGCCTCATTTCAGCTGAATGTCCTTCAAATTACTCTATAATAAAATTGTGGTAATTATTTAAATTATTTTAAGAAAATTCAACTTTGAAATTACTTCTATTTCACTTTTTTAAATTTTTTTACAACTACTTAGACAATTTAGTTTACGTCGGTTGTTTAGGCTAAATTCGAGTTAGGTGATGAAAAAAATTGGTAAGTAAAATATGGAATAAAAATAATTATATAACATATAAGGAATAATAATCATGAAATAAGTATCATATTTATACATCAATTAAACTTTTAAATACCATTATTACATGTTGTTATGAAGAATAAATCAATGTTACAATCAGGGATATGGTAGGTCATAAGTATGTATTAGTAACGTTCTTATTTCTCTATGATCGTTATGGATTGAAGGTATGTAACTCCATATATTTCTATAAAGGTAATTATATCAAAAGAAATATTTTTTATTCATATATAAATCTATATATAATTATTGTGTCGAAAAAGGAAACACATCATGTCTAAGAGGCGGTAGACCACACGTCAAAGGATGACATTATCATATTTTATGTGCGTGAAAGGGTAATGAGGAAAATAATATATATATTATATTTAATGAAATGTAATAATTTCATGAATATAATATATATTGTTTATATTTCACATATTATTAATTGAACTCATCCGTTATAAATTCCATGTGAAGTGTGAATGAATCACATCACTTTGAGTGGAAGGTAGTCCACACTTCCTCAAATGATGTTTTTGTAATAACATCAAATTGAAAGTATTAAAGGTATTTGTAATAAAAGTATAAAATAATTATAAGTAAACAAAATATATAATATATATCATTTATATACATAGTTTCCAACCAAATGGACACCATGATTGGTGGTATAGAAATAATTAGCAACCATCGTTTCATGCGGTAGTAGTTCACTATGCACAGAAATAGTACATTCGCTACTCATTAGATGAATGTGTGTGTAAGTGTAGCATTCACCCATTAAATAACTCCCAGTATATTTATGATACTTGTTTCTTGTATAATTCTATAATAAATATATTTCATATGTTGGATAATGGAAACGATTCTAGAGAGTTTCAAAGAAGATGCTAAATCATAATTAGGTATCTTCATTTGGATTGTACGAAAATGATTACTTGGAAGGATTTATAGCCAAATGGATGATCTAAAGATAATTTTAGTTATTTTTTATGATATATGTGAATATTTTGGCTGAAAATAAGTGTTTTGATATGTGTGAGGAAATCAGAGAGGTGACAACCTTTTATATGCGAGGAAAAGGAATCACTTGGTGTTTTTTAAACAAAATTATTGTGTACCCATGTTTTTAAATAACAAAATATTAAAAAACCAACCAAAATTAAAAATGTATGTTTTATTTCTTAATTATATCCTTAAAAATGATTTTGGGGAAGTGGATAGGTCATTTCATCACCTAATATAAAGGTTTAGTCCTTTATTAATCATAATTTTTCCTTAATGATTGTAATTAATTATAATTATTTTCACTAATAATTTTAGAAAAAATTACCTTATAATAAATTATAAATATGTATTATATTAAATATTTAATCTATTGTTTTCTAAATAAAATCATATAGATAAATAAAATTGATTTAAATTTAATCTCGTGGGAGGAACAAAAATGATGGTTTTTAAAGTAAAAAATGTCTGAAAAATTGTAATGATTATATACTAAATTTAATGCAGAATTTTGTTAAAATGACCAGAATTAATTAATATATAGAAATATAAAATAATTATTAGTTAACCCCAACTAAAAATATAATTTTTCTTTTTATATAAATTTAATAGAAAATCATTTTTGTACTAAAATTCTATTTTTTACTATGAATTTAAAGATGAAATATTTCAGAAAAAATATCAAAATATACCCATAAATTAATTATAATCATTACATTTCATAAAAGAATATTATTTATTCATATTAAATTTATTAATGTTTCATAATTTATATTTAAAATTTTTTCTCCATTAAAAGGATGTAAAATTTCCATTATTATAGTACATGTTTCAATATACAAAAGAGAGATTGTGTAACAACCCAGGTAAATAAAGAGTATGACATTTTCACATTTATCCATATTTGTGAATAAAATATTAATAGTACTTTAAAGGGAACGCTATGCTCGATGCCGTACCCAATATGAAACAACAAGTTTCTTTGAAATCTTACGTTGCACTCTAATAATAAAATAATATTATTTTAAATGGTAATTAACGCATAGCCGTTGTAATGGCGGGAATGAACAGAACTAAATAAAAAATGATTATATATTTTTGTCAAATAATTTTACTTTTTTACAATAAATGTTAGAGGATTAAAAATGCAAATGAATCCAGTTTTTAAGCGTAAACATTCTAATATTCTTTAAAAGGTCGATTAACCACCCTTTTGATGGCGAACCCTTTTTAAATCCACCTTTTGAAAATATTATAAGCTCTGTTTTTCAAAATAAACATATTATTTATGATTGGGACATTGAAATTTACCTTGGGTTAATTTTTGGTATTTTTCTAACAATGTTCATTTTTCAATGAATAGTAAAAAATACTGCATTTTACATCAAAACTGCTTTTTCATATAATTTAATTATATGGTTATATTATCTTTTTAATTTGTTTTAAAGTGTAATTAGAATATATTTTTACCATGTAATTCAATTATGGTCATTGGGATTAATTTCACTTTGAAATTAGGCATTAACAAGTGCCAAACTTTTCATAAATATTGTTTCTAAAAAACCCGCTATTTGTTTTGACAAACGGGATGTTTTTTTAAATTAATTATTTCAATTTATGTGTTTTGAATTTGGTAAAATGGATTAAATATTTGGAATCATAAGGTCCAAATTATGTAATTAAGAATCTTTTATTTTTGGACATTATGAATAGTAACGACGGTAATTATCTTTAATTATCTTGATTAATGAGTAATCGGGTAGTTAAAGATAATAAGATAATATATAATAATTAAAAATGACCACAAAATGTGTTCTAAGGCTACTGGTTTTTTCATGGCCGACCATGGGATGCCTTGTGCCAAACTTGGGGGCCCCATGGAATCACTTTTGTGTGAAAATGGCTTTTTATCTTTTTATTTTTAAAGAATGTTAAATGTAACAAAGAATGTATCACCTAAGTAAAATATTTTTAATTTTGTCTACATAAATTATATTTTGGAATATAAATATTCATTAGAAATATAAAAGGATTTACTACATCATGATATTTTTTTTTTAATTTTTAGACATCAAATAAATTAAATTATTTATGACATCATGATGTTGCAGCGATTACCTCATTAATAAAGGATTTAAATAAAATGGAAAGATAATGTAAAATCTAAGACATACAAATTTCCAAAACCTTTTGGATGGGTGGATTTAGAACCCTTAACACCTTATACTCTAAACACACCAATGTGGGACCATTAAAATCTGAAACTCATTTGAAAATAATGTTTCATTTTATACCTTTCCAAGAGTGCCCCTCCCCTCCTCTTATAAAAGGCCCCCACCTCTACCTCCTTAACCACACATAAAAAGCCATTGGCTCGGACAACCCCTGACAATGTTGTCTCTCAATTTCCATCTCTAACTCCTTGAAGCCTCACATTGGGCCGAAGTCTTCCCAAGGAAGCCTTTCAGCTCAAACCAAAGGGAGTTACTCGATTTTAAGGTAATGTCTTCACTTGAGTCCTTTTGTTTTATTTTTCTTCTCCAACCACCTAAACTCTTTTTATTAATTTCTTTTGTAACAAATCCAGTATCTTCAATATAATAGGATGTTGTTATAAAAGTATTCGAGCTACACTTACACACACCTTCTTCTAATGGTTACAGAACATACTGTTTCTGTGGTTGACGATTTTCTGCCTCACGAAACGATGATTGTTCAATATTCTTTTAACACCTTTAAAGGTGGCCATTATGATGTCACTATATTTTATATATTATATATATGGTATTAATGTTTACTATATTCTTCTGTATTTTATATTTGAAACATACCTTTATATTTTTCATGTTGTGTAAATGCGATAATTTCATATGAGGAAGTGTGGACTACCGCCCCCTCAAGTGATGTGACTCGTACATGCAATAATGGAATGTATAAAGAATGAAATTCATGAAATTATGTGACCTATATAACATATATATTATACTGTAATTATAATATATATATATATATATATCATTTATTTTTAAATTCCGTTAATATGACAATGAAAAAAATGAAAGTAGCGTTCATGCGTACGTACGGCCTACCGTCTCCATGAACGGTGCTTTTCGTTTTTTATCTCCAAATGATATGGAATAGTATAAAACTAATATGTACTGGGTATATATGATATTTTAATCATTAATACTAATCTTTAAATTATTTACTTGTAACTACATGGGAAATCATTCTTCAAACAAGTCCATTTTTGACTCATGTACCAAACATCGGCAGAAACGTCTTATATGAACTAACATTATTAAACAATTACTATAACATTATAATATGTGATATGAACTAAATAATAATCTCTAAAGTAGGTCCTTAGGCAATTATAAATTGACCAAAGTTTATTATTCAGGAATATAAAGAAACGAACAAGACAAGTCAGACTTGAGGTAAGGGATCCTACTCCTCTCTTTCTTTTTAAGTACACTCTTTTATGTCATTCCTTTTAAGAGCATCTTTCTTGTTATTGGGATGTTCTTTTAAATTTATTCTACTGTAATTTTTTTGTTCATATGATGAGAGACCGTATTCTCTCTCATCAATCCATTTTGGAAGTTTTGAGTGGCGCCGTTAGGCTGCCGAATTTTCGTAAGAGATCAAACCTCTCTCTTTCTTTTTAAGTACTCTCCTTTATGACACTTCTTTTAAGATCCTCTTTGTTATGTTGGGGGATGTTATTTTATATTCCTCCTTCTGTAAACTTTATGTTAATATGATGAGAGACCCTATTTGATCTCATCAATCAATTTTTTTAAGTTTTAAGTGGTGTCGTTAGGATGCCGAGTTTTTGTAAGGGATTTTTCATCTCACTTTTATTCCTGTGAGATTTATGTTACATTTCCCACAATTTCCTCTGAGTGGTGTATTTACTGCCCATTATTTTACTCATTGTGTAATATAATTTCAATTATTAGTATTTACGTCAATGTTTTATTTTCCTTATTTCACGGGGTGTATGTTCCGAAAGATACCCATGTCGGTAAGGGAATCTTTCACACTCCTCTTTTTAAAAGACTTCTTTTGTTATGTCTTTTAATTCACATACTATTATGTTGGGACATGTTCTTATATATCCTTATTGATTTAAATTTTATGTCCAAGTGATGAGATACCCTCTATCTCTCTCATCAACTCTTTTTCTAAAATTTGATGTGACGTCGTTAGGCTGTCAAGGGAACTTCTTAACCCAATTTCGATTTCTTTGGGTTTAGCATGTAGTTATTGAATATCTAATCCTTTGAATTTGTGTGAATGAACTATGACTGTTTTACACATAATATCCTCTTATATTGGGTGTATTTATATTTGTCACACATAATTATGATATTTATTTATCCTTTATTTAAGGATACCTTCTTTACAGGGGATTTCATCCCATTTTACATTTCTATTGAGACTTAATTGTTGTTATGCACCAATTCACTCTTATATGGTGTATATACTGTCCTTTGGAATATTATATCATGAATTACTTTATTCTCATGATATTATAACGTTCTGATTAAATGTTATCCCTCAATTATTGTACTCAAGTGTCTCTCATTTTGTTAAAAACCCTTTAACTAAAATATGAATTTAAATGTTTAAATGATTTATTCTTATAAATATTTCTCATTAATATAGATGTTTTAAAAATGGTTTTAAGGATTTATTTATATGGATATTAATGGTTTAAAATGTTAAAACCTTCAATGTATTATGGGACACTTTGATTCAAAGATCTCGTTATTAAATTTTTTAAATGGTTTCGAAAATGGTTATTAGAATGGATTTATTATTTCAATATCTTAAAATGTTATATTGTTATTTCAATATGGGAATGTTATATTTCCTTTATGCTTAAGTTATGTGCTATGATAATGTTATGGTTCTTGGGCATTGTTTATGAAGACTGGTGGTTCCGTGATAAATTAACGGCGGGTGAACCCGATATAGCTCTCCAATGCATTGGGTAATGCGAAGGAGTGAAACGATAAGGTTTCTACGAAGAGATTTACGGAATATACTATGGTGGGTATTCCAAACGTAACTAAGAGGGTTACTCCCTACATAAGAATGTTATTAATTCCTCAAGTTACCTTCTATGTCTTATGATTTTTATGATTTATTGATGATTTGATGAGTTATGTTAAAGTGCCTATGTTTTATGGGTAAAGTATGATTTCATTCTTATGTATATATGAACTCATGTTTCCTTTACATATTTTTATATACCTTATTGAGCTTTTTATGATCATCCTATGTTATTTTGAAATTTTTTTCACAGGTCAAGGGAAAGGTACATGACATGTTGATAGTGTCAAGGAAGTTTCATGAAAGAATCTATGTTTTATTTTAAATATGTTTCTGTTGATGGGAAAAAATGAATAATATCTTTTATGTAACCACTATGTTTAAATGTGGAATGTAATGCAAGTTTTATGATATAATTCTCTAAAATTATAAACCTGAAAAGATCCTCAATGTGTAATCTTGTATTACCTCAATATTAATTAAGGTTTAATGTTGGAACCTTATAGTTGGTATCAAAGGTCGGTTTAGATAAATTTAGGGGTTAGGGTATTTTTTAATCATAAGTGAAATTACCATAATGATTAGGATTTCAGAAAGAGTCCTATTTTTAGATAAAGTGAATGAGTATGTATATCTTAGTGTTTATCTTCATCATTAGTATATGATTGTTTTGTTGATATGCTCACACTGACCTTTTTGGTTTTAGTAAATGGATGGATCAAGCAGGCACCAAAGTAACAAAGGATGTGAAGGAAACTGTGACAGTTTTTTAGAGAAAGCAACTGAATTATATGGGGGCTGTAATGAGAACTCTTGTGATTATCCTCAACCAACTATCTGGAGTCATGAATGACCACCTAAACCTTGGTGATTTCTCTAAGGCATCATATATGCGAGAAACAAGTCCCTACGGAACTACAGGTAATAATCATAAAGGTAAGTGTGTTCAAAAATCTATGTGTCAAAGATGTGGAAAGAAACACCTAGGAAAATGTTTCAAAGGGACAAAAATATGCTATAGATGTGGAAATGAAGGTCATAAAGGAAGAACCTGCCATGTAAAAAGGAAGCATCCAATGACTCGAGGAAAGGGAAAGAAGTTCTTTCTGAGGGATCAATTGAATGTTTTAAATGTGGTGTGTATGATCATTATGCAAACACATGTCCTATGAAGAAGTTTCGTGAATGGGATCACCAAGATCATACAAATATTCGTTTACCAATACCTAAAGCCATTCCAATTGAGGATGAAGAAACTGACAATGACCAATCGAAGGTATGGATTATTTCATAACTATTGTTTTCCTATTTTGGAATCATAGGATATGATTCATGATTTTGTTTGTAGGAAAGAAGTATTTCAGAATATGTTGTAATGGAATGGTTAATGGATCATGAAGAATGTTGAATGAGTAAGAAGTCAACTTATAAGGGATTCAATAGTTATGGTGAAATTCTTAAGATTATTAAGTGTCTTTTGATGATGGGGTTACATAAGAAGACTTTCAATAGTATGTGTAACCCGGATGTTTAACATATGAAAATTTTATTCAAGGAATAGTTATCTGTTCTTTTGTGGACATTGTTTTAAAGATCCATTTGGGTTTATATGATCCTTACTTTTGAGGTAATTATTGGTTACTATATGTTATTATGGAAGTGAAATGCATGAGATAAAATTGAGGTTAAATTATGTTATGGTTATTTTTGATCAATTTATCTCTTTTTGGGGAATTATTTGAGAATTATATAGTTTTGGATAAAGGACAACACACAGATCGTGTGACAACCCATCGCGTCGGACAAAGCTGCCGGAATCGAACCCACAACCGAAGTACAGCTGGTATTTATCGCCTACCACTGGACTACGTGAAGTCCCTGGTTAGTTTAACGAATTCTTTTTAGTTAGATGATCTTATGAATCTAGAATGATCTTATTTTGGGTAATCTATGGAAATTATTAACTTATCATGGAGGATATGTGATTAAGTTAATTACTATTCAATACGAGACTTTAGGAGCAACTGATGTTGTTTAGAGATAAATGTTACGATTTAACTTGGAAGACTATGTGACTAAATCCTTAAAATATTTGGGTTTCAATCTTATTTTGGATTACTTTGAATAATTTTATGGACAAATTTTTTATCGAATGGTCCTCGTTGAACTTTGGGTTATGTTGGACAAATTTTGGAGATTAAGCATAGATTTTCTTTTTAAAGGGTTATCCTTTTCTGAATTATCTGATCTTGTACTAACCTTTTTGGTTTTGGTTTTAGTTAAAGTCTAAAGACAGGGGAAGTATATAGTTCTCTTTGGTGGATTAGGTGATTCTCTAGAAGTTGATTATAGTACTCTTAATGTGAACAAGTCTTCCTAAATACTCGCCTTTTGGAGAGAATATGAGTTTGTGTAAGGAATCTAATAAAAGTTGAAAGTAAACATGATAAGTGATTATTTTCCTTATGAATAAATTCCTCAATAAAAAGTAACTTAAAACAAAAATGTTGTCTATTAACTTCTCCTACTGGGGAATCGAATACCGTTTAACCCATCACAAGTTTGTGATTTTCTTGTGGTTGACATTCTCCTAAACATGTTTTCTATCACTCTCCATCAGAACATGACCCTATGTTTTCTCCTCCATGTCCATGTTTTTCTACATGGAATCCTAGTATGGGTTAACTCGGGTGACCTTTGTACTTACCTTTCTTTATTTTAAAATTATTGTTTTACCGACTCTTGTTCCGATGTGGGACGTTCAAGGATGTTTCCAAGCTCAATTTTAAAATTGCGAGGATGCAATTCCCAAAAGGGGGGGGGATGTAACACCCCAGGTAAATAAAGAGTATGACATTTTCACATTTATCCATATTTGGGAATAAAATTTAAATATTACTTTAAAGGTAACTCTATGCTCGATGGCGTAACCATTATGCAACACCAAGTTTCTTTGAAATCTTACGTTGTACTCTAATAATAAAATAATATTATTTTAAATGGTAGTTAATGCCTAGCCGTTGTAATGGCGGGAATGAAAAGAACTAACTAAAAAATGATTATATATTTTTGTCAAATATTTTTACTTTTTTTCAATAAATTTTAGAGGATTAAAAATTCAAATGAATCCAGTTTTTAAGCATAAACATTCTAATATTCTTTAAAAGGTCGATTAACCGCCTTTTGATGGAGAACCCCTTTTAAATCCACTTTTTGAAAATTTTATAAGCTCTATATTTTCAAAATAAACATATTATTTATGATTGGGACATTGAAATTTACCTTGGGTTAATTTTTGGTAGTTTTTTTGACAATGTTCTTTTTTCAATGAACAGTGAAAAATACTGCATTTTACATCAAAACTTCTTTTTCATATAATTTAATTATATGGGTATATTATATTTTTAATTTGTTTTAAAGTGTAATTAGAATATATTTTTACCATGTAATTCAATTATGGTCATTGGGATTAATTTCACTTTGGAATTAGGCATAAAAAAGTGCCAAACTTTTCAAAAATATTGTTTCTAAAAAACCCGCTATTTGTTTTGACAACGGGAAGTTTTTTTAAATTAATTATTGGAATTTATGTGTTATGAATTTGGTAAAATGGATTACATATTTTTAATCAGAAGTTACAAATTATGTAATTAATACTCTTTTGTTTTTGGACATAATGAATAGTACCGATGGTAATTATATTTAATTATCTTGATTAATGAGTAATCGGGTAGTTAAAGATAATAAGATAATATCATAATAATTAAAAATGACCACAAAATGTGTCCAAATGATGCTGGTTGTCTCATGGCCGACCATGGGATTCCTTGTGCCAAACATGGGGGCCCCATGGAATCACTTTTGTGAGATAGTGACTTATTAGCTTTTTATTTTTAAAGAATGATAAATGTAACAAAGAATGTATCACCTAAGTAAAATATTTTTAATTTTGTCTACATAAATGATATTTTGGACTATAAATAATCATTATAAATATAAAAATATTTCCTACATCATGATAATTGTTTTATAATTTTTAGACATCAAATAGATTAAATTATTTATGACATCATGGTGATGAAGCGATTACCTCATTAATAATGGATTTAAATAAAATGGAAGGATAATGTAAAATCTAAGACCTACACATGACCAAGACCTATTGTATGGGTGGATTTATAACCCTTATCATCTTATCCTCGAAACACACCAATGTGGGACCATTAAAATCAGAAACTCATTTGAAAATAATGTTACATTTTATACCTTTCCAAGAGTGCCCCTCCCCACCTCTTATAAAAGGCCCCCACCTCTACCTTTTTACCCACACTTCCAAAGCCTTTTTCTTGGACAAACCCTTCCCATTTTGTCTCTACACATCCCTCTCTAACTCCTTGAAGCCTCACATTTGGAAGAAGTCTTCCCAAGGAATACTTTGAGCTCAAACCAAAGGGAGTTACCCGATTTTAAGGTAATGTCTTCACTTGAGTCCTTTTGTTTTATTTTGCTTCTCGAACCCCCTAAACACTTTTTATTAATTTCTTTTGTAACAACTCCAGTATCTTCAATATACTAGGATTTTGTTATAAGAATTATTAGAGCTAAACATACACACACATTCATCTAATGGTTAAAGAACATACTGTTTCTGTGGTTGACGATTTTCTGCCTCACGAAACGATTATTGTTCAATATTCTTTTAACACATTTAAAGGTGGACATTATGATTTCACTTTAGTTTATATATTATATATATTGTATTTATGTTTTCTATATGCTTCTGTATTTTATATTTAAAACATACCTTTTTTCTTTTCATGTTGTGTAAATGCGATAATTTCATATGAGGAAGTGTGGACTATTTCCCCCGCAAGTGATGTGACTCGTACATGCAATACATGGAATTTATAAAGAATGAAATTAAGGAACATATCTGACCTATATAACATATATATTATACTGGAATTATAATATATATATATATCATTTATTTTTAATTCCGTTAATATGACAATGAAAAAAAATGAAAGTAGCGTTCATGCGTACGTACGGCCTACCATCTCCATGAATGGTGCTTTTCATTTTTTTATCTCCAAATTATATGGAATAGTATAAAATGAATATGTACTGGATATATATGATATTTTAATCATTAATACTATTCTGTAAATTATTTACTTATAAGTACATGGGCATTCATTTTTCAAACTAGTTCATTTTTGACTCATGTACCAAACATCGACAAAAACATCTCATATGAAATAACATTATTCAACATTTACTATAAAATTATAATATGTGATATGAACTGAATAATAATCTCTAAAGTAGGTCCTTAGGCAATTATAAATTGAACAAATTTTATTATTCAGGAATATAAAGAAACGAACAAGACAAGTCAGACTTGAGGTAAGGGATCCAACTCCTCTCTTTCTTTTTAAGTACACTCTTTTTTGTCATTCCTTTTAAGCACATCTTTATTGTTATTGGGATGTTCTTTTATATTAATTCTACTGTAATTTTTATGTCCATATAATGAGAGACCCTATTCTCTCTCATCAACCCATTTTTGAAGTTTTGAGTGGCTCCGTTAGGCTGTGAATTTTCGTAAGAGATCTAACCTCTCTCTTTCTTTTTAAGTACTCTTCTTTATGACACTTATTTTAAGGTCCTATTTGTTATGTTGGGGGTTGTTCTTTTATATTCCACTTTCTGTAAACTTTATATTAATATTATGTGATACCCTATTTGATCTCATCAATCCATTTTTGTATGTTTTAAGTGGCTCCATTAGGCTGCCGAGTTTTCGTAAGGGATTTTTCATCTCACTATTATTCCTGTGAGATTTATGCTACATTTTCCACAATTTCCTTTGAGTGGTGTATGTACTGACCTTTATTTTAATCATTGTGTAATATAATTTCATTTATGAGTATTTACATCAATGTTGTATTTTCCTAATTTCACGGGGTGTGTGTGTCGAAAGATACCCATGTCGGTAAGGGAACCTTTTATCCTCCTCTTTTTAAAAGACTCATTTTGATATGTCTTTTAATTCATATACTATTATGTTGGGATATGTTCTTATATATCCTTATTGATTTAAATTTTATGTCCAAGTGATGAGATACCGTTTATCTCTCTCATCAACTCTTTTTCTAAAATTTGACGTGACGATGTTAGGCTGTCAAGGGAACTTCTTAACCCAATTTCGATTTCTTTGGGTTCAACATGTAGTTATTGAATATGTAATCCTTTGAATATGTGTGAATGAAATTTGATTATTTTACACTTAATATCCACTTATATTGGGTGTATTTATATTTGTCACACATAATTATGTGATTGATTTATCCTTGATTTAAGGATACCTTCTTTACATGGGATTTCATCTCATTTTACATTTCTATTGAGACTTCATTGTTGTTATGCACCAATTCACTCTTATATGGTGTATATAATGTCCTTTGGAATATTATATCATGAATTCCTTTATTCTCTTGATATTATAAAGTTCTTATTAAATGTTATTCTTCAATTATTGTATTCAAGTGTCTCTCATTTTGTTAAAAACCCTTTAACTAAAATATGGCTTTAAATGTTTTAATGGTTTATTCTTATAAATATTCCGCGTTAATATCCATGTTTTCAAAATGGTTTTAAGGATTTATTTATATGGATATTAATGGTTTAAAATTTTGAAACCTTCAAAGTAGTATGGGACACTTTGATTCAAAGATCTCTTTATTAAATGTTTTAAATGGTTTCGAAAACGGTTTTTAGAATGGATTTATTATTTCAATATCTTAAAATGTTATATTGTTATTGCAATATGGTAATGTTATATTTCCTTTATTCTTAAGTTATGTGCTATGATTATGTTTTGGTTCTTGGGCATTGTTTATGAAGACGGGTGGTTCTGTGATAAACTAAGGGCGGGTGAGCCCGATATAGCTCTCCAATGCATTGGGTAATGCGAAGGAGTGAAACGTTAAGGTTTCTCCGAAGAGAGTTAGGGAATATACTGTGGTGGGTATTCCAAAAGTAACCAAGAGGGTTACTCCCTACGTAAGAATATTATGAATGCCTCAAGTTACCTTCTATGTCTTATTATTTCTATGATTTATTCATGATTTGATGAGGTATGTTAAAGTGCCTATGTTTTATGGGTAAAGTATGATTTCATTCTTATTTATATATGAACTCATGTTTCCTTTCCATATTTTTATATCCCTTACTGAGATTTTTATTCTCATCCCATGTTTTTTTGAAATGTTTTTCACAGGTCAAGGGAAAGGTACATGACATGTTGATAGTGTCAAGGAAGTGTTAAGGAAGAATCTATGTTTTATTTTAAATATGTTTCCATTTATGGGAAAAATGAATACTATATTTTATGTAACCACTATGTTTAAATGTGGAATGTAATTCAAGTTTGATGATCTAATTCTCTAAAACTCGAAACCTGAAATGATCCTCAATGTGTAATCATGTATTAACTCAAGATTAAGTAAGGTTTAAGGCTAGGGCCTTATAGTTTGTTCTGATCATATGTCTATAAAACAAAATGAATGAATATAATGAAGTGTTTCATGAATAAGTAATATATATATAAATATAATATTACTCAAAAAATTAAATTTGTTTAATAATTTTACATAAAACAACGTTTTTAGTATAAAAATAGTTTTCTACACAAATATTCACTTTATATTCAATTGTTTCTTATATTAATTTATAATTAATTTTTGACAAATTATTTCTTAATATATTTGAATAAACTATGATTTTTAAAAGGTATTTATTACTATTAAAAACAAATAATTGAATATCTAGTTTATATCTTATTATATTAAATAAAAATATTTCAATGATATGTTATTGTTTGATAAAATATGGTCTTGAATATAACGAAATATGTCAAAGATGTTTTATTTTTATTATAACACATAATAACTTAGTGATTAATAAATTGAAATAGATAAAATCTATTTTAAATAGTAAATATATTATAACATATCTAAATATTATATTACCTTATGTGCTTGTTTTTTCATGTAATGAACGCTATAGATTACAAGGTTCATACTTTAGATTTTAATAGTGTCATATTCTCCCTGGCATATTTAAATTTCATCCATGCAATTTAAACTCCATCATGGTGAGAAATATTTTGATATTTCCAATTTTTGAAATCCCACATCATGATAGTTGTTTATAAGTGTTCCACTATAAAAGGGAGAATGGAAAGTAAAAAAGGTCACACTAACTACAATGTGACTCATTCTCTAGGTACGAGAACATCAGTGGAAGGTATAGATAAATACATCAAGTAAAAGTGCCAATATTTTATTAGAGTTATTGTGTTAATCAATAAAAATAAATTAAATTTTCAATATAATGTCGAGGACACCAAACCCATAAATCTATGATGATTTTAAAGACCATCAGTTCAACAAAAATTAAGGTATTATGACAAAATTTTATTTCTAATAAATTTTCCTAATGTTTATATATTATTTTTGGGCAGTGAATATAATGAAATACACTTTCATTATTGGTTTTAATTTCATATGAAGAACCCAAACTTTTGCGTGTGATTTGTTCAAATCACAATCTATTCCTTTAATCCTAGTAACGGATTAAAAATAATGAATTCTTTTATGCTAGAAGCACTAAAAGTAACATTTAAAGGATTGTAAGGCCTATAAAAGAGTGAAAAGGTAATTATTTTTATTTACCTATTTTTTTAATCTAATATGGATCATATATTAATATATAATCCTCAAAATATATAATACTGTTTCATAATTAATATTTATTCATCAATTTGTATAACTAAAAACTATGAAAATTTAACCAAGAAATTATGTGGGTCAGTCGTAGGCATTAAAACCTTATCATCCTTTTATCATGGGTTCAATACCCATAAAATTATCATATTTGATTCGTTTTCACCCAACATAGAAGTTTTCCTTTTCTAAAACCAAATAAATATAACTTACAAAATAAAGATAATAGATACCATTGAAATAAGGTTAATCAATAATAATCCTTTTATCTAATTTTTTCAATATAACCTCAATTAATAAATTCTTGATACACTTATATCAATATTGGTCCTTGTTCTAGGGTTAATCAATAATATCATTTATTCTATTTCTAAAACATATCACTTTATCATCAATCTAAATCACCTTTGGATTAACCATTGATAATCATTTTCATCATCTATTCAAATCCTACATAACGATTTATAAATAAATTGTGACTCATCCTATGAATATCCACTAGGAGTGTCAAACAGGGTGTGCAATAATTCCCATTGTCATGTACCAGGTTACCTCATGTTCGGTTCCGAACACCTTGTTTAAGTTATTATTCTTTGGTACATCTATTCTAGAACCACATCAAAATGTATTATCTATGTATGAATTAATTTTTTAGAAAGAAAACATAATATCTACTTCACATAATTATTGTATGTAATTATATACGTATCCTGAAATTATACATTTGGGTTATGTTATATGATCTATTTTTTCCTATATCTAGTTCTCATGGTTTCTACAAAACATCCTCAAATGAAAACTCTAGGAAACTAACACATGAAGGCTAGAATCCAGTGTCTTCTAATTATTGTATTTCTATGATTTCATGGAATCAAATATTGAAGGATCAATATTAAAGTAGTCTTGGTACCTAAATAAATTTATGATAATTGTTTTAAGAGATAATAAACAAATTATAGTGTAATATTTGTTTCTTTCCAAATAAATAAATTTGAGGACATTTTTCATCCACATATGAAATCCCTTCATATATTTCATATTACGCGTATTCTATTCCAAGGTATGAAACATAATAATGGTGATAAAAAATGATCTAGAATGTTCAAATATAAATGATAAAATAATTAATAAATTAGAGTTATAATAATGGAATAGTAAATAACTGAACACATATATCATTTAATCAAAAACAATATAAGTGCATTTTCATTATGGAAATCTAATAACAAGAAACACATTCCATTCAAATAACTAAATAATAACAAATAAATATGGAATGGTATGACACTGAAACACAATCAATATAGATAATTATAAATGAAATCTATAAATATATATATTGAAACAAAATATCATGGATGAATAATAACTGAAACTGATATAAGGGAAATTCTTGATTATTGGAATTCTTGTTTACTAGGTATGTGGAACCATATTCGTGAAGACCTTTCAAAAGACAGTTTGAAAAATATTAGGTAAAGAAACATCTAATGTGTTCAATGTAATGTCATGGATTTTCCATGTATTAATATTTTTAAATATTATTTGGAAGCATTTTGGGACTGGGCATGAAGACAACACATCATTCCGAGGCCCAGTGATCCCAAAATAGAGTTTTTATATTTTTTTATGTTAAGTGACTCAGAACATGTGTGTGGTTGTTGAAGTTTCCAAACGGATGCCCATATTAAAAATATGAGGGCCCTGTTGCGTCAAAGGCGATGAATTTAACTAAGAACGAGCCTAACCAGGACCAGTGAAGGTCGAGGGAAAAAGTTAATTTTCATACGTTTTAAGTAAATTAAAATAAAATAAATTCGCAGGTCTATTTTATTTCTTTTATGGAATCATCTGCTCCAGCGAGACAACAAGGTTGTCATTTCCTTAATTAAATGGAACGTCATAATGACTAAAGAATGGAAAGTTGGACTTATTAATACTACAACATATATTTCAATGGGAAATCACGTTTCCCATTTTATTGGATAATAGAATGTCGATCATTGGTGAAAATTGAGAGAAAAATCTGGAGAAAACACTTGGCAACGAATGACGATAGATTGAAGCTACGAATTGCTACGTCAATAACGTTTAAGGATCTCGTTGATGGTGGAAGTGTGAAATCTTCATCAGCAATAAATCCTTCACTAATGGTAGGGGTTGTTATTTCATATCTCCTTCCCTCATTTTTGACTTTAAATGATGAACGAGGATCCATAACAAACAAGTTGATCCGAAGATTCATACATTCTTGCGGGACAGTTTTATTTGGGATGATTCAGGGAATTGATCCATGTTTATTTTTTGTTGATTGATTATACATCATTTAAGCCTACTAATGGGAGTGGATCAACTCCATGACGAATGACGACAGTGGTTCATTCCTCAATTGGTTTTATTGGAGTTTTTTGCATTGTTCTTCATGTTATTCACGTTTTTCGTTTCTTCAAGTTCTTCATAGGGTGACGAACAATGGATCGTTTCACATCCGTTCTGTGATGAAACGATCCCAAATTAAAGAATCAACACCCCAATGACCTTTAGGAGGTGCGACAATGACAAAGTATGACAAATAAAACCAGATCATGAAGGGTCGTTCTTCGGGTGTTCTTCGCACGGGAAGATCAAAACGTGTTTTCATAGCTGATCATAGGACCAAAAACACCAGAAGAGGCATCCTAGTTTTAGGGCGACCGAAACCTAGGAGATTCGTGATGATTGGATGGCTATATCGATGAATGGGGTATCTTGGAAGGTGTGATGGTAGAGGTTCATGTTTCTGGACATTTATAGAATACACGGCGTGTACTTCCGAAGAACACATTGTGTAGTTCTAACAAAGGGGGCTAGGGTTTCGGGGGTCATAGAGGAATCACACGGCGTGTGACCCTGTTCAAATGGTGTGTTGAACTTTCCATGAAGCTCAGTGTGTATTTTTGGAAGTACATAGACATGGGATGATCTACACGGCTTTAGGCAACACAACATGTACAACATGGTAGAGGTGGCTATGCCGAACTCGGTGTGTATCCAGGGGGTACACAGACACGGGATGGAGTACACGACCGTTTACTCCATCACATGGTCAGACGAGGCCAGTAACATGGGCCACCTCATGTACCAATTACATAGGTTGGAGTACTTGGGTTGATGACTATGTACAAGTACATGGCTAGCATACACGGATCCAACCCCAGTCACTCAGACAGGGTGTGCACATCTTACTACAAGCTGTGTACTCAGTTTTTCAACACGACCAGCTTTACGGCATGGGCCGTTGTACACAGGCATTACCCAGGGTCAGACTACACGGCGTGTCACTTTTATTCACACCGTATACTTCTTGGAAAACAGCTTGGTACTCTTGTTCACCGCATCTTTAACATCTTTTGTTTGGGTTAGTACCCTTTGTTTAATTCTCTTAATGGTCAGGCATCGTTTCCTTTTACAAGAGTATGATCCCTTCAGTAGGGCTTTCTGTGATAGAGTCAGGCATCCATCCGAGAGGTCCAGATCAAGATCCACTATCCATTATTGACCCTAGGTAGAGTCCACCATCTACATGACCAACTCCATCAGATGACGATCCTATACCTATCAGGTGAATTCCAGATGAGTCACGGTATCCACCATGAACCTGGAAGTGATCCTCTTCTATGTATCGTGATCTTTCCCACTTAAGAGTGTGTCCCCTGTAATGAGTGAATATATCACCACCACCACCAGATATACATTTTTTATTAATCAACATTATGGAGAAGTGGGAATCCATAGTTCAAAAACCATTGATACCAATACATAATGAAAGAATTCCCAAATTGATTAAACACAAGAATAATATTTTTAGAATCAGACACTCTATATAATTCCTAGTGTAGGGTACTAACATAGATGTCTGAATACTTGTTGATAAGCTCATACAGGTGGGTAGCCATTCAATCCATTGTCCGTATTAATTCCTCAGAGTAGATTTTGCAGGGGTTAAATCCTAGAGCTAGGATTCAGTGTTGTTTGTTTAACCACACCTCTTGCTCCTCCTTGGTGTTAACTTTCAATCTTCTTTCATATATTCTATCGATCTCCTCTATTGAATCATTGACCATATCATATTTTTCAAACATTTCTTCCTTGGAATGGGGGATGTGTTTTAATCAATCCCATTCTTCTTCTTCTTTATCTACTCTTGATTTTCAACTTTGATCTCTACTTTCCATTTTCTGTAAGGATTTTCTTTCTTTGTTTCCACCCTTCTTAGCCAACCTAGTTTCGATCGGCTTAGACAAGTGGGAATAATCTTTTTGTCCCTTTGATTTTTCCCCTTGACCACAATGCACTTACCGGAGTCTCGATTTCCTTTTTCCCTTTCTTCCTTCTATGACTATGAAGGCCTTTCACATAAATTATTTCCAAAATATCCACATGGAATTTTCTATAACTGTCAACACCTAAATCCTCTCCTCTAAAGCTAGAGTTGGTTCTTGGACATCCAGACCATCAAAGTGGTTACCCAGAACCACAACTGGGAAATTTTTTAGAGGGTTCTTCCTAAAGAAAGACATCACCAGTCCTGCCTTAACCTCAAATGAATTCTTCATACCTACACTCACAACCTTCTCTTATAATCAAGGTTGTGTATAGAGGGTTTTTGGGTCTAAGGGACCCAATTTATTCACCTCATTCATCCTGACTTGTCCAATCTGTGAGACAACATCTGACTCCTCCTGCAAGTTTTTTCGGATATCTCGGTCTTCCCACTTGTTTCAATTCCAATGGAAGCACAACTAGAGGCCCACTAGTGATTAAGGACTTTCCCTTTCATCCTGGAGGCGCACTTTCCTAGACAAGACTGATGTAAGAAAGGCTTCCCCGGGGGTTGTGGATCCTTAGGACCCGATTCTTGTAATTGATTGAGGATACCCAAGTCATGTTACAAGTGACTAAACACCTCGTACACTAGTGGATTTTATCTCAAACTACTAGCATTGCATGGAATAGAAGGAGGTAGCGCGATATTCCCCTGGTTATCCCCCATTACAGTAGCACTTTCATCCCCTCTACAATACAGAGAAACAGAATATACTTCCTTCTCTGATTGATTAACAACTATAGAATTACAAACCAGGACTGTTCCAAACTCTATATCATCGGACTGGGAACAGCCTTGGAAGATATGATGACATTTAGAATCCCCATCGCCTAAATGATGACAACCATAATAGAAGGATATCCAAGAATCATAACAAAATGTCTCATTCCAGCAGAGCTCTCCCTCGATTTCAATGGTGATGAAATTCAAAGGGCCTCTCGATATATCAACTTCAACATAGATTCTTCGTAAAATGGGATTTAAAATGACACTGGTGCGGGAATCGGAACATAAATAACGTCCAAGAAAATTACATATCAACCGGAGGATCCCCTGGTTCTGGAACAGTAAACGAAGTCCAGGAAGAGAAATCTAGAAAGCTATGGTCAGATAATTATATCAAGTGCATATGAGAAACCATTTTACAGAGTCCAGGGAGGACCAGGACAAGACCATGTTTTCTGAGTTCCCAACAGGTCGAGGAGTTCCTATGGCTATGAGCAGCAGTCTGAGTACCTTTTGTTCTTACAGGTTGGACTTTGCAGTTTTCAAACATTTGTTTTGGGGGGCTTGTATTTTGGCCCAGTTTAAATTCATTACATTACCTTCCATCGTACTACGTTGGTTGATTTTGTTGAATGCATTCAATTTGTTACTTAGTGTTTTTACATTTCATCACTTGTGGGCTTAGAGATGTGTGCGTGTGTACATGTACATAGGCAATGCCTCCCATGTTTAGTAATATGCCTACTCGGTGCTATTCACCAGCCCCTGGCCTATTGGAGGTGGGCTTGGGGAGTCACATTACAGGCCCCACTGGGATAGTTCATGAATAAGTTGTATCAGAGGGGTTCGGTTCTATATTAGGACCAATAGTCTATGATATTGGTTTGTAGCATAAGTGTTAACTGTTTCGAGTTTGTATTTTAGTCCAAAGACTCCAGTGTTGGTGCGGTGGTCGACGTATCCATACACCAGGACTCTGATAACCTTCATTTCAACTCAGTACATGAAGACAATGGTTGTGGGGAAATAAAATAAAGGTACATGCATCATATAGGAATGGGTTGTGTTTTCCATATCCTTTGTATCACCTATTCAGATACACTCACTGACCATGGTACATCTTGTTTCAATATAGGATTCCTCTGTGATGCATACCTACTAGGATTCAGCAGCGCGATCATGAGGATGACCCCCTCAGTGACGAGGCTTCGATACAGGGACCAGTCCCCCACGAATCGCTACCAGGTGGTAGACCTGCAATGCCACCACCAGTGGAGCAGCCTGTGGTACCTACAGTACCGACTGACGAGGAGCACAAGATTAGCACACATCATGAGTTCCATAGACAGATACCCCTCAGGATCTGAGGCAAGATTGATCCTTTGGTGGATGAGGACTAGCTTGAGGCAGTGACCAGAATTTTCCATCTAGTGAGGACACCAGTAGTCTAGATGGTGATCCTAGGAACGATCCTTCTTCAAGGGTTCAGCGGGACGGTGGTGGTGTCTGACCACACAGACTCATGACAAGGAGAATCTTTCGTGGATGGAGTTTGAGCGACTCTTCCGGGGGGGAGTTCTCTCTGGTTACACTGAGAGTTGTGCGCATCCAGAAGTATCTTTAGCTAGATAAGTGTAGTATGACAGTAGCTGACTATTCATTGAGGTTCACCAACCTTGCCCGGTACTCAATGGATATGGTCAGGGATCAGTACATTAGAGCTCGAACCTTTGAGCGAGGTCTATGATGAGATATCTGATATAGTGTCTTGCCTTTATTAATTTTTACGTATACTGGAGTGCTTGAGTGGGCCTTGGTGATCGAGAGCATCTTGGAATAGCAGAGACAACCGACGATGGTCAGCAGCATGCAGATAGGTGAAGAGACCCTGGGAGCAGGGAGCCGACATCAGGCATAGGGATCTGGACATGGGAAACATCATAGGAGGTCCCAAGACAGAGGATCAACAGTCCGTGGATCTCAAGCATGATCCAATCATCCTTGGGAGAACAAATGTTATGCGTGTGACGGTAGGGGACATCTCGCAAGAGATTGTCCGGCCCATCGAGCTTTTGACAGGGAAGCGGTGGATGGACCACCGAGCTCGAGACAATGAGTGGAGCATACAGACCCGCCAGGTGGCGGACATGGAAGAGGAGCAGGGAGAGCTATGGGTGGTGGCAGACGTTTCTACTTACTTCCACCACCACCCCTAGGAGGCCCGCACCAGGCTCAGAGAGCTATATGACAAGGACATGGACAAATGCATGCGGTGGAGGCATACGACCCAGGGGAACTAGGGATGATTCGAGGTAAGATCTGTGTCCTTTCAACCTTAGATGGTGTACTTATAAACACGGGTTCCATTTTTTCCTTCATAAAAAATTGTCTTGTATGAAACCTCGATATTCTGGTAGAACTTTTGACTTGATCCTTAAACTTGGAAACACCTACGGGAGGAGACTAGACGATCACGCACCATTGTAGACAATGTGATCATACCCTTGGAGGTGAGAGTTTTGGTTGTATCCTCTTGGTTTTAGCATCGAGGCCTTACGACATCATTCTTGGTATGGATTGGTTATCCTAGTTCCATGCCCAGATTGACTATTTTAGGCGAAGAGTAAGGTGTTTCCACCATGATGGAAGAAGGTATTCCTTTATCGGAGAAAGGGAACCCCAGGTAGCACAAAACAGGCATATGCATAGGAGGGTGCATCCAATTTCTCATGAGTTGGTTAGCTGTGCCCTTAGAGCAGTGAATGCTGTGAGCTCCCAATTCCCATCAGTAGTGGCAGATTATGAGGATGTCATTCTCGAAGATCTTCCAAGATTACCTCCCCACTGGGAAATCGACTTATGCATTGACTTACTCCCCAGGAAAACAAAGATTTCTTCATCAGCATATCGGATGGCTCCCGCAGTGCTTCGCGAGCTGAGGTTGTAGTTGGAGGATTTGCAGAAAAAGGGTTTCTTGAGACCAAGTGTTTCACCCTGGGCAGCGCCAGTCTAGTTTTCCAAGAAGGCAGACGGGAGTCTGAGGTTGTGCGTGGATTACTGGTGCCTGAACAAGGATACAGTGAAGAACATGTATCTACTTCCAAGGATCGATGATCTCTCCGATCAGCTAAGAGGGGGATAGTGGTTTTTGAAGGTTGGCCTTCGACCAGGATATCACTAGCTACGAGTGGAGGACAATGATATACCAAATATAGCTTTGAGATGCAGCTGTGGTTACTATGAGTTCCTGGTGATTCCTTTCAGCATGACGAACTCCCCTGTAGTGTTCATGGGGTTGATGAACCGAATCTTCTAGCTGTACTAGGACCAGTTCGTAGTGGTCTTCAACGATCACATCCTTGTATACTCGATGTCAGAATGGGATCATGTGATACACATGCAGATGGTTATAGACATACATCGAGAGAACATGATTTAGGGGAATCTCTCAATGTTCCAGTTATGGATTCAAGAGGTCCACTTTCAGGGACATTTCATCTCAGTAGCTGGAGTAGCTCTAGACCCAGCCATGGTGGAGGCTGTGTTATCTTGGGAGACACCTTGGAGCGTGATGGAGGTACGGATATTCCTTAGATTGGAAGGATATAACTGGAGATTCATTCTTTACTTCTCCTGGATATCAGCACTGATGACAGCCTTGAACAAGAAGGGGAAACCCTTCATATGGACGGAGAAGTGCCAGCGGACTTTCGAGTAGTTGAGACAGAGTTTGACGACCACCCCAGTCTTGAGATTTTCAGAGGAAGGTGTCAAGTACATAGTTTTCTGTGACGCATCAGGGACAGGGCTCTGTCGTGTCCTGATGCAGAAACAGGAAAGGATTGCTTATAGTTCAAGCTAGCTTAGGCCACATGAAATGAACAATGAGTCCCATGATCTCGAGTTGGTTGAGGTAGTATTTGCATTGATGATGTGATGAAACTAGCTTATTAATGAGCGATTTATTGTTTACTCTGACCACAATAGCCTCAGGTACATCTTTTTGCAGATAGATCTAAATTTGAGGCAGATGCATTGGCTAGAGTTCCTCCAGGATTATGATTTTGAGATCACTTATACTCCTAGGAAGGGGAACAAGGTGGCAGATGCTATTAGCAGGAGCTCGAGATCACAACTATTGAGTGAGGTGGTAGAGCATTTAGCCACGTTGTACGAAAACTTCATGGATGGAGAGGATACAACATACTTATAGTTGATAGTTGTCGCCCCTCTACTCTTACAACTGGTTAGGGAGGTGAATCAAGGAGATTTCGACTATGTGGCCTTAAATGCTCAGTTATCCACAGGGCATGCACCTGATGGATATTCGCAAGGTTGGGATCACATAATTCTTTTCATAGAATGCATTGTTGTACCAGTGGCATTACAGGAGGAGGTCCTAAGAGAGTTTCATACATCCCCCTTGGTGGTACATCTTTTGGGGGAAAAGATGTACCAGGATCTCAAACGACAGTTCTGGTGGTCAGGCATGAAGAAGGCAGTAGTAGAGTTCATTTCTCGACGCCTTACATGCTAGCAGGTGAAGGCCGAGCATCAGGTTTTAGCAGGATTAGCTCACCCCTAAAAGTTACAGAGTGGATGTGGGATGGAATATCGATGGACTTCGTGACAGTTTTACCACGAATGTTCAAGGGGCATGATTCCATCTGGGTGATCATTGGCCGACTCACCTAGTCGGCCCACTTTCTAGCTATCAGGGAGAAGAGTTTTGTAGAGAGCATTGGAAGCCTCTCCGTGGAGGAGATAGTTCGGCTTCATGGAGTCTCCTTGAAAATAGTATCGGACTGAGAAGCCCGTTTACATCCAGGTTGGGGAAGGGATTACATGGGGTTTTGGGACTCAGTTATGCCTGAGAAGAGCTTTTCATCCACAAACTGATGGTCAGATGGAAAGGACCATTCAGGTTCGGGATGTTTTTTTGTGGGCCCATGTCATGGACTTTGGTCGCAGTTGGAAGGACCACCTACCACTGGTGGAGTTTGCGTACAAAAATAGCTATCAATCCACCATTGGTATGGCACTGTTCGAGGCCTTGTATATGAGATATTTCTGGTCACCACTTTGCTGGACCGACCCCAGAGAGTCAGCGCTTATGGGTGTAGAGTTGTTGCGAGCTACCACCAAGAAGGTGCAATTCATTCGATAGTGGATGAAGACTGCACAGATCCAGCAAAAATTATATGACGACAGATGACGTAGACCTCTATATTTTGAAGTCAGAGGCCACGTCTTTCTTCGGGTCTCACGTCGATGAGGTTTACTGAGATTTGGCCGAGGTGGAAAGCTATCTCCATGGTTCATCAGACCTTTCCAGATACTGTGCAACATTGGAGAGGTGGCATACCACCTACCTCTACCACCACAGTTGCATCGGGTACATGATGTCTTCCACATGTCGCAGTTGAGGATGTACGTGCATGACCCATCACACGTCATCGACTGGGATGAGCTGGACATCGAGGATGGTGTTACCTTTGCTGAGTACCCAGTGGAGATCAAGGATCGTCATGAGAGGATCCTTCATGGGTGATCGATTCCCTTGGTGCGCATCTGGTTCAAGCATAAGAATTGTCAGGAGAGAACATGGGAGTAGGAGGTCTAGATCCATGCCCAATACCTACAACTTTTTGAGTAGCCGTTGTTTTGGGGTTTCAGGGACGTAAAGGTCCAAGGTGGAGAGAATGTAATTTATCAGATTCTCCATTTATTATTATTTTTAAATGTTATATGGAATTTTTTTTTGGACCAGGTGCGAAGACAGAACATCATTCTGAGGCCCTGTGAGCCATAAATGGTGGTCTGAACTTTTATTTTAAGTTAAGTGAGTCGGCACTTGTGCGCGGTTTTGGCAATTTCCAAAAAGATGTCCGGATTAGAAATTTGAGGGCATTGTTGCGTCTTGGGTGATGAATTTACCTATGCAGAAGCCTAACATCGACCGGCGTGGGTCGAGGGATAAAGTTATTTTTCGGACGTTTTAAGTTAAATAAAATAAAATAAATTCACAAGTTTATTTTATTTCTTTTATGGAAACATCCGTTGCAACGTGGAAATAGGGAAGTCATTTCCTTAATTAAATTGAACATCATTATGATTATAGAATGTAATGTTGGACTCATTAATACCACAACGTTTTTTTGAATGTCAAATCACGTTTCCCTTTTTATTGGGATAATCGAATGTCGATCATTGGAGAAAATTGAGAGAAAACTCTGGATAAAACTCTTGGCAATGAATGACGACGGATCGAAGCTGCATATTTCAATGCCAACAATGTTTAAGGAGCTCTACAATGGTAGTAGCATGACACCTTCATCAGTAATAGATCCTTCCTTAAATATATGGGTTTTTATTTCAATTCTTCATCCCCCGTTTTTTTATTATAAACGAATAACGCGGATCAACCATGAACATGTTGATACACAGTTTCATATGTTCTTATAGGAGGGTTTTATTTCAGATGATTCAGGGAATTGATCCATGTTTATTTGTTGTTGTTTTATTCTTCCTCATTTATTCCTATTAATGGGAGCAGTTCAGTGTAATGAAGAATGATGGTGGAGGTTCGTTCCTCAATTGGTTTTATTGTATTTTTTCCTTCTTTCTTCATGTTCTTCACTTTCTCCATGGGGCAATGAAAAATGAATATTTTTGCATCCATTATACGATGAAACAATCCCAAATTGAATAGTAGACACCCTAATTACCTTGCAAAGGTGCGAAGACGATAGTGGACGACGAATTGTAGCAGATCGGGAAGGGCCGTTCTTTGGGTGTTCTTCACAGGGGAAGATAAAATCATGTTTTCAAAGCCGATCAGAGGTCCAAAAACACCAGAAGTGGCTTTTTGGTGTTGGGGAGACCAAAAAACAAGTGTTTCGAGGTGATCAGATGGTTGGATTGATTAATGGGGTAGCTCGGAAGGTGCGATGGTGGAGGTTTATGTTTCTTGAAATTTCTAGAATACAAGACGTGTACTTCCGAAGAACACACCATGTAGTACTGGCAACAGCAGCTAGGGTTTCAGGGGTTATAGAGGAATCACATGACATGTGACCCTAGTCACATGGCGTGTTGAACATTAATTGAAGCTCGGTGTGTATTTTGGGAACTACATGGGCATGGGATGATCTACACGGCTTCAGGCGAGAGGGCGTGTATAGCATAGAAGAGGCGGCTACACGGAACTCGGCATGTATCCAGGATGTACACGGACAAAGGATGTAATACACGACCGTGTACTCCATCACATTGTCAGGAAAGTAGAGTAACATGGGCCACCCAATGTACCGATTACACGGGATGTAGTACATGGTTTGATGTCCATGTACGGGCCCATGGCTAGCGTACATGGAGCCAACCCCAGTCACTCGGACAAGGCGTGTACAACGTACTACACGCTGTGTACTCAAATTTTTCTACACAACTAGCCTTACGACATGGGCCGTTGTTTATGGGTAGTACCCGGGGTTAGACAACACGGCGTGTAAATTATCTACACGCTATGTACATCTTGGAAAACAGAATGTTACTCTTGTTCACCACATATTAGACATATTTCGTTTTGGTTAGTGTCACTTCTTCCCATTCTGCTAATGTTCAAGCATTGTTTTCTTTTACAGAAGTATGATCCCTTCAGCATGGATTTATTTTATAGAGTCATGCATCAGTATGAGAGGCCCAGATCGAGATCCTTTTTCCATTATTAACCCAAGTTAGACTCCAGTATTGACATGACCAATGCCACCGGGTGTTGATCCTCTACCTAACATGTGAATTCTGCAGGATTCGTGGTATCCGCCATGGCCATGGCAGTGATCCTCATCTGTGTATTGTGATCATTCTTACTCATGAGTGTGTCTATGGTAATGAGTGAATCTCTCTATCAGAATCTTCCCACTCCGGAGTGTGTCTCCCGTAATGAGTGTAAATACATCTTGTGAATCTACCCTATGAATAGTACTTCTCGGACAGATGTCATTAGAGCTATAAGACTCGTGGAGTGTGTTCTCCTGGAATGAGTGCTTTGTGGAATCTTCGAACTAAACCCATATCTGGGGGTATGCGGTTGTGTGACTTGTCTCTAGACTACGGGTATGGGTTTTGAGTATATCTGGTTTGTACTATATGTTCTGTAGACATATATTGTGCATAGATGATTGTACCTTTACATTCTGTACTACTTTGTTTTTTTTAGGTCCTCTACTGAGTATTGTTATACTCATCCCGGCACTGGCTTTTCCTGCACGTGTCATGTCTTGTGCAGATGAGATTCCTTTTGACAGAGTCCATAGAGGACCAGGACATGAATGAGATTTATGAGTTCCCTATAGGTCGAGGCATTCTTATGGCTACTAGCCGCAGTCCCAGTACTATTTGTGTTTACAGGTTGGACTTTGCAGTTTTCAGACTTTCGTTTTCAAGGGCTTGTATTTTGGCCCAGTTTAATTTCAGTACTTTACCTTACGTCATACTCAATTGGTTGGATTAGTGGTATGCATGCATTTTTTTCTTTAGTGTTTTAACATTTCAGCATTTGTGTGCTTGGAGATGTGTGCATGTGTACAGGTACTTAGGCAATGCCTCCCATGATTAGTAATATGCCTACTCGGTGCTAGTCACCAGCCCCTGGACTATTGGAGGTGGTCTTGGGGAGTCATGGTGCATGCCCCACTTGGTCGGGTCGTGACAGTCAACCAAATGACTTATCCCATGAGACTACAGATGAATCGAGGGGATATCTATAAATGGGCCCCACCCATGTTGTACCCATTCCAAACAATACTCGTATTGAATAGTTGAAATAAATTATATTCCTTTTCTAATAGACACATAGAAATAATAATATTTCCCAAAACAATGACTATCAAAGTAGAAATCGCATGTAAAATGGTATTCGGTTTATGCTATACTAATACCTGGGATAGGTTATATAGATAATTATGGAAATTCAATGATCATAGATTATTGAATATTTCAAGGGGATATCAAAAATGAATCAAAAATGTGATTATAAATAATATCCTTTAACTAATCAATGACAAAATATCCAGTTAAAAGATATATATGGTATTAATAGATCTTACCCCAAGTGTATTAAAATAAAGGTTTATTATTGTTGATGAATGAAAATATATTAAAAATATATTAAAAAAATTCTTGAAGGAAATAACCTTTTGTTTTGAAAAACCTTTTTAAAACCATTTTAAAATGAATTTTAATTGAAAACCACTTATGAGAACATTTTCGTTAAAAAGTATCCATTTAGACATGAAATTGAAGCTCTAATAAATGAGTATGAAAAAATATATACTTGTCATATGAGGTTAAAAAACATTACATTTTCATGATAAAAAGGATTGAATAAAGCCTTTTCGGGAAAGCAACAAGAAGGTACCTTTTAAAAAAATTGTAAAAGGAAACAATTGTAAAAATTGTGTTACCAAATAATTTTGAAATAATTTTTCTAAATATTTTATTTAAACATGGTTTTTATAAAAAAATGGGTCCTCCAACTATTGAGATAAATAAAGTCGTGTTTTCTTAAAACCATTTTCTATAACATTTTTCGTACCAAAGAGTGAGAAAATGGTACTAATACTTGATAATGATCATGATTTACCATGGTAGAGGAAATTAATGGATTTTTTGGACAATGTTCATATAATTAGATTGAATGGAAATATACATAAATTATCATTAATTTTATTATTGAAGAAAATAATCATTATACAATACAATGTGGATGAAAATACTTCAAATCATTTTTAATTAATAATACTATTAATTGGATAATATTAAATTTATGTTTTAAATAAAATTAAGACAATATAATTCATGATCTAATATATAATAATAATTTTTATATACACTACCCAAATGAAGTTGGTGGTGATCATTTTATTTATCTCACAAAATTAAAAAATTGCGATGAAAATTCCTTACACTGTGTTTCCTTTTGGGCGAACGTCCTCTAAATTCCTATATAATGAACTTATGTTACATATTTAATTTTATAATAACATTTATCTTGATTATCATTACTTTTATGTATCCTTTTTACTTTTTTCTATATAACTACTCAAACACTTCTGTATATATCGGGTGTTTAGGCCAAATTTAATTTATATTTCCAAAAAAATTGTATGTTTACTATGGTCAAAGGGGTCGTCATATAACATCTACGATTAATAATCATGAAATAGATATCATATTAATACATCAATTATAATTAAAAAAAACATTTCATTCAGTTATTAAAAAATAATCAATGTTACAATCATGGAGATGATAGATCGTATATATGCATGAGTAACATTCTTATTTCTTAATGATCGTTATGGATTGAAGGTAAGAAACATAATATCAATCATAAAATATCATTATTTCTTAAATAAAATATCATTTATTAATATATATTTATATATATAATTCTTGTGATAAAAAATTAGTCACATCATGTCGAGGAGGTGGTATTCCACACATCCCCAAAGGATGTTATAACATTATAAGTGTGTGAATGGGTTATAAAGAAAATGTTATATAAATATATAATATATATAAAGAAATATAATTATGTCATAAATATAATATTAAATTTTCTTATGCCACATATTTTTAATTAAAGACATGATTTATATGTTCCATGCATAGTGTGAACAAAACATGTCACTTTGAGGGGTCGTTAGTCCAAACATCCTCAAACGATGTTATCATATTAACAAAAAATATAATATACGAAAGATATGTTTAGTTAAAATATTAAATATGTATAAATAAATAATTAATATCATATATATAAATTTAGTTTCCATCATAATGTCTACCTTGAGAGGTGGTAATGTAAAAATGAACAATCATCGTTTTGTGAGGCGGTAGTTTATCATACTCATAAACAAGTTGTTCTTTACCCATTATATGGAAGTGTGTGTAATTTGTGGTGAAAAAATTACATAAAAACATCATATTATATTTAATATAATATTTTTATTATATAATAATTGAATAATGATATTTTTGTGGTAGATAATGGAAATGAAACTAGAAATCTTGAGAAAAGATGTTACCTCTTAATTGGGAAACTACATTTGGTTTGTACCAAAATTCTTCCAGGGAAGGATTTATAAAAGAATAAAAGGTTAAAGGTGTATTGGAGGTATTTTGAGAATACATATGGTTAGATTTTGTTGGATCATAAGTGGATTGATAGGTGAGAGTGATAGGGAGAAGTGGTGGCCTTTTATAAGGGGGGAAAGAACTCACTTGGTATTTTTGATAAGAAGATATGTGTACCCATGTTTTTACCATAAAAAGGTATTCAAAAAAATCACTAATTGATGTTATTTGTCATAATTGTGTCCATAAACTTGGGTTTGGAATAGTTTCAAGGTCATTTGGGCCCTTATGATTTAGGATTAGTACATTATGATGCTTAATTTTTCCTTAATAAATTTTATTAATTTAATTGCTTTCACTAATATTTTTTTTCAAAAAAATATTGTATTATCAGAAATTATAAATTATTTGGATTCCTAATATGGATTATTTTTTTAATATTTCTATAATACAAGTGGAATAATTTTTTTTAAATTTAATCCAATGGCGTGATGACATTACAAGATTTTAATGTAAAAGAATTAAAAAATTTGATATATTTTTTATATTCAATGTTAAATTGAAAGTGATTTGAGTTAAATTAATTTTATTGATTGATAAAAATACTATCAAAATAATCATTAAGAAAAATTATAATTATAATTTAAACTCATAAATTAATTTGATGAAAATGCTGTTTGGAAAAAAATTGAGTTTTTTTTATTCATTAAAAAATGTAATGTTTTAGGAAAATATAAACAATTAACCCTAACATATTTATTGTGTTTTTATTTCAAATATTATGTTTTTTATTAAAAATTAAATCAATTAAAGTGTTTAAATTCATTTTTAAAATAGGTTCTCCATTAAAAAGCAGTAAAATTTCGTTTTAAAAAATAATGGGTTTTATTTGTAAAATAATGTTTTTATCATATGTGTATAAAAATTAATGAATTAGTATTTTAAATATTTAATTGAATATTATAAATATATATTACATTAATATGAATCACTAATTCTAATTAATATAATATATTACAGTAAGATAACATTTTTTGCATAAAATTGTATTCTATAAAAATATGTACTTTATATTCAATTGCTTCTTATATGAATTAATAAATAATTTGTAACCAATTAATACATTATATATTTTTATAAACCATAATTTTTATTAGTTATTTATTAATATTCATAAATACTGATTTAGTGGAGTATTAATATATTATTGTATTAAATAATAATTGTTTGATAATATATTATTATTGGATAAAACCTTGTCGTGTGTGTAACACATGCCATCGATGAATGTAAGTCATGTATAAAACACAACATAACATGGTGTTTCACTCACTAACATATATAGAATATATTTTAAATTATAATTATATTATAATGTATTCTAATATTTTATGACCATACATGCCTGGTGTAACGTGTCAGGCACATAATAAAATACAATGTTCTTACATTATATTTTTGAGGAATTACATAATCATAATTGGAAGATTATTCCAATAAAAAGAAGTTATTTTAATATCATCTTTAATTGCAAGTTGGATTTATATGTTTATTGGAATTATGGGAATCAAATTCATTGACCTGGGATTCATAGAATTTATGAATGGAATTTTACTTTTACTGCACTTAACTATAGGGAAATCAATGATGAAATATGGGAAAGACATCATTTTTTATTCTTGGTTTTTTGTAATACAAAAAAACTAAATGATACAGTATCTTTTTTAGGAACACCAATCAGAATCGATTAGGATACAGTGGTGGTGAGTTTTTTTCTTGAATCCTAGTATATGAAAACATGGGTCACTGGAGTCCAATGTTCATGAATTTGATTTCCAATGACATAAATATTGATTCTGGGGTTCATTATAACATAGTTTCCCTTTTCTATTGTTGGAATCCTCATGTATTAATTATGTTTTAATGATCACAAATCATGGACATCCTATAAATCTTGTTTATCCTTTCTAATTTGCCTCAACTCATGATTGATTTTTGAAAACTATATATTTTAAATTGTGTTACAATGGATTTAATTATTGAATGATTAAGTAAAATACAGTCTCTTATTATCACCTCTTATGTCTATATAATGATATTTGGATATGTTTGAGAAACTGTGAGTCTTCCACCAGTTCTGGTTTTCTGGGAAAGTGACCAGACACCATGACCCACACACTATGACACAAACACCATGATCAGACACCACGAACAAAAAATATTATTAGACACCGTGACTAGACACCATGACCAGACACTGTGATCAGACAACATGAACAGACACTGTGAGCAGACATTGTGACTAGACAATGTGACAAAACATCGTGACAAGACACTATGACCGGAAATCATGACCAGACACCATGATCATAACATCACATCTATGATACCAGTTACTAATATCTATACAACTATGCCATAAAAAATGTCTCACTGATCAATAGAAAAGAAGACAACACTGTTTTTTGGTGACACTGTTTCCAAGTGACACCGTTTCCAAAAAGATTAAAAAATCATTCATTAATATATTTTTTCATTTTTCAATTTAATTTATAACGGTCGTATTTGAGTCTTTTAAATGTACTGAAATAATTAATATTTTATGTTATAAATGTCACTTGACAGTACGAGGTATGAGTTTCATAATACGTGCATCCATTCAGCTCCAACACATTAACTCCATGAGTAAAAAAGAAAATAGGGGCCCAAAAACTAAGGACTGGGATAACACTGAAGCACGCAAATTCTTGGTGAAAAGAACTAACACATGTAGCTCAATACATATGAAGAACACACAATGAATTCACAAATCCAAAATCCTGGATACCACTGATCAGAGTCAAGAATATATTTTCAATACCAACTATAAGAAAGACACAAGCTATATCAAACTGGAAACCTAATAACTAGACAGGTGATCATATGTATCCACAAGATGACTCAATTATTGCATCTTCTTCATTCTATATGTCCAAAAGTTCATATAATAACACTCATGTCAATTCTAACCTTATCTCATCATCTTTGTTTTTTTGTGCATTGTTTTTAGCTTTTGAGAAGTGTGTGTGTCTGTATTAAAACACACACTGTCTCTTGCACTAAACTGAATGATTCACGATTTCCTTCCTAACCTATCTTTTTAGAGACGTTTACTCCCACAAATAAGTGTAGAAGAGGTCCCTATGTGGCCTGATTGTTTATACCCATGAAAAACTATGGAAGAGGTCATGTGACCTGGGCAGTTATGTGCACTATTGTTTAACCTGATCCAGGGTTTGGATCAAGTTTATTAATATAAACAGCATGATACCAGGTTATCACTAAGTGGAATCAGTTAGGTCTCATCTTGAGACTAAACCACTTCTTTTATATCTGCTGTGTTTTTTAATTTATTTTTACCTTTTTTATTGTTTATTTCAAAAAGCACTAGATTTACTTTGATAGTTAATATTTTATAGACGTTATAATTGTTTTGTCCTATTAAAATAGCATCAAATGTAATATCAATAACTAATATTAATATTACTAAGAATTAATCAATATTCTGAGAAGTTATTTGAATAATCAAACATTCATAATAGTATTACATTAATTAACTGGGCTATATTTATTTTTATTAGGGAACCTTCTAACAAAACGTTTCAAGAATACATTTTTATAGATACTCAATTCATCCCATCTTTAGTTGTCCACTTTGACAAATTTTTCTATTAGAGGTGTTTAATAATACTCTATTTTTGGAACTATTCAACTCTAATTTTAGTTGTACTTTAATAATCTATAAATTTTATTAATTATAAATTTCATGTTCCATTAATGTATTTATTTATTAAGGATAATATACTATAAGGTGATTAAACAAATAGAAAACTATTATTTAATGGAACTAAATATGCCCAATGAATGATTAAAATGAAAATGCATTTAGAATGTAGAAGTTTTGAAATTGGGTTATCAATTATAGATGAGTATAAGAATCCTGATACTGATAGAATCACTTGGGATGATCTATCCAAGACTACCTACAATAACATTTTCAAATCCAATAATTCTTTATATTTCTCTAAAAAATATGAGGAATTTAACTGAATTTTTGCATGTAAAACTGGCCATAATATTTGGGATACTTTGTCTATTATAATGAAGTAACTTATAGTGTGAATTAAATAAACATAATACTTATACTACTAAATATGATAACTATAAAATGAAATATGACCAGCCTATTTCTGACATGTTTCTCAGGTTCAACCAAATTGTCATCACAATTATTATTCATGGAAGAGACGTTAATGCCAATGAACAAATCATGAGGATTATAAGATGCCTACCAGATAGATATAGAGGAATCTATGCCTCTACTAGAGATTCATGTGACATCAGAAATTTACACATAAAATAAATCATAGGAAAACTAAGGATATTTGTAGAAGAGATAAAAGTTAACG
Source organism: Viscum album (assembly GCA_963277665.1). Taxonomy (NCBI): domain Eukaryota; kingdom Viridiplantae; phylum Streptophyta; class Magnoliopsida; order Santalales; family Viscaceae; genus Viscum; species Viscum album. Next base: position 2,015,084,288 of record OY728159.1, read on the forward strand.
AGGAAGAGGAGGATGAACCCAAAAAAATCCATTTAAGAACATCACCTCTAAACACAAAGTGAATGGTAAATTCAATGTCTCTATAGAAAGTTCCAACAGTGAATAATAATCAACTGAATCTAATGAGGAGAAGGCTCAATTAGTCAAAAGTTTGAAGATATTTTAAAAGAAGAAGAAATTTTTTAGAAAGTATAACTTCTATGATATATATGATCAAAAAGGAATATGGATGAGTTATTGGGAAAGAAGCGACTAGTCTGATGAGATAATATGTTATGAAATTAAGTGAAAGGGACATGAAAATTATGATTTTACATTATTAAAGTACAAAAAGAAATATGGGGACATTGATAGAATGTATAAAAAGTCAATAAAGCAATGTGGAGTGCTTTTAAGAATAGTTCAAGTGACTCAGAATCTTCACATGATGAATAAGACAACCAAGCCATTATGTGTTTTATAATAAACACATCTGAGGTAACACTATATTCTCTTGCACATAATTCCCATTTGTCTGGAGATGAATGTGACTTGGAAAATATGTCTAAAGAAGAAATGTTTGAGTATTGCAATATGCATTAATATAAATTTAATGAACTAAAAAATAAATTTATTTATTTAAAGAAATAGTATGCTCATACCTCAATTGTTAAATATGAACATTCTCTAGAAAGAGATAAAAATGTTCAAATACTCAAAGGAAACAATGAAATAAAGCTATCTAATGAAAAATAGAAAAAAGACCTTGAAATTTTTCTCAATATTGAAGATACATTGGTACAAATACTTGGTAAACCAATTGATTTTGAAAATACTATTGGTATCGGCTATCAACCTTGTAAAATAAATATTGGATGAACTAATTATATTTAAAAATCTACTACATACAACATTAATCCTAGTTCTAGAAAACATTAATCTAGTTCAAATTATGATACAATATCATATGTTTCAAACTTTTATACACCAAATAGAGTTTATTTTTCTCTCACATTACATTATACTTATATTAATCCTATGAGGCAGATATGGGTTCTTAAATCACTAGTCGCTTTTATTGTTGGAAACAAACAAATATGGGTACCAAATCTTTGTTTCATTTGACTATTTTATAAGAATACTACATAATGTGTTCCTATGAAATCTTATAGTACTTGGACAGTGGGTGTTTAAGACACATGACTCGAAACTACTCATGATTCAAATACTTAATACACATTGATGGTAGACATGTCACCTTCAGTAAAATTGCAAATGGAAAAATCATTAGCCTTCTCCAAATAGGAAACTGTAACTCGGTTTACATTTCCAAAGTACTTTTAATTGATGGATTGGAAAATAATATTCATAATATTTTACAACTATGTGATGATTTATTTCATGTTAAATTTTAAAATGATGCTTTCAGTGTTTTAAATTCTAAAAATTTATTTGTGTTTTCTGAATTGAGAAATTGAAATGTATACTGCATTAACATTGATACTTTAGTGGATAAAATGATAAATATTTATGTGTATTTCACAATGAGTGTTAGATTTCACATAGGAGACTAAGACACTATTAAAATCACGCATTTAAAAAGCTAGTTATAAAAATATTAGTCAAATACCTAACAAAACATGAGTTTCTTAATGTTAAAGTGTGTATTCATTTTCAAAATGGAAGGCAACAAAGAATTTCATTCATATCTATGAAAGAAGTGTCAACTTATAAACTTCTTGACCAAGTTCACATGGATTTGTTTGGACCATATAGATTTTATAGTTTAAATGTGAAGCACTATGATTATTTTCTTATAGATTACATTTATTGATATACTTGGATTTTATTTTTGTCTCACAAGAGATAAGCCTTCTCATACATCACCCAATATGCCAAATCAGTAGAAAATAATATTGGAATTAAATTTCAATCCTTAATAATTGATCATGACAACGAGTTTGAAAATAAAGAGTTTGAATCCTTTAGTTCAAAAAATGGCTATAGTAATAATTTCACTGCCCCTAAAACTCCTCAATAGAATGGAGTTATAGAAAAAGAAATAGAACCATGAAAGATTTTTCTAGAACCATGGTTTTTTAATATTACTTACCTACGTATTTTTGGGCAGAAGCTGTAAATTCAACATTTTATATTATTAATAGAATTTTTATTAGACCTATTGTTAATAAAACTCTATATGATTTGTGGAAAAATAGAAATGCCAAAGTAATATACTTGAATGTATTTGGTTACAAAGTCTATATTTGTAATACTAAAGAAAACCATGAAAATTTTTCATTCGAGAGTAATGAAGGAATATTTCTAGGATACAAAATCTATAGTAAAGGTTATAGTGGGTTTAAAAAAATGTGTGGAAGAGTCTTTCCATGTCAAATTTGATGAAATAAATCCTCATGAAACTAATAACACACTAGAGAACCTGGAAGATGATGTTTCAAATCTTGACATTAATTCAAAATTATCTAACAATCCTATAAAGTAATCTATGAAGACATCCTATTATGTAAATTCTTATGATTTAAGTCATAATGATCCAGATCCTATTTATGAACCTACAATAACATGTCTTTTATTTCATAGAGATGTTAGAATCCTTAAGAATCATCATTTAGATGTTGTTATAGATGATTTAGAAAATAGAACACAAACTAGAGCTTCTCTTAGATATCAGGTTGAACATCAAGTCTTCATGTCAAAACATGAACCTAAATACATTAATTATGATATCAATGATGAATTTTGGGTGATAGATATGCAAGAAGAAAATAATTATTTTGAAAGGAACAATGTTTGGAAACTAGTTGACAAACCCAATGAAAAATTTACCATAGGAACTAAGTGGGTGTTTAGAAATAAGGTTGATGATGCTGGTAACATTTTTAAAAACAAGGCCAGATATGTTAGACACAACTATAGTCAAGAAGAGGTAATTGACTTTGAAGATACATTTACACCAATAGCTACACTTGAAGCCATAAGATTTCATCTTACTTATGATGCGCATATGAATTTCAAACTATATCAAGTATATGTTAAAAGTACATTTCTAAATGGGTATATAGCTGAGGATGTCTTCGTTGAAAATACATTGGTTTTAAAAATCCACACTTTCAAAATCAGGGTTTTAAATTATAAAATCCTTTATGTGGTTTAAAACAATCCCCAAGAACTTGGTATGATAGATTAAGTAATTTTATTATTTCCAGTAGTTTTACCAATGTAATAGCTGATCCTACCCTTTTTATAAGATAAATTTTTAATAATGTTTTAGTAGTTCAAATTTATGTTGATGATAAAAATTGGATCTTAAAAATTTTCTTTATGTATTGAATTTTATAAAATGATACAAAGAGAATTTGAAAATAGATTAATGGTTGAACTAAAATTCCTTCATGGATTTAAAATCTTTCAAAATGATGATGGGATTATTTTAAATAAAATAAAATAAACTAGGGTTCTTCTAAAATGTTTTGGCATGGATAGTACAAAGTGGAGTGACACTTCAATGAGTACTACATGTAAGTTGGTTCTTGATGATGATGGAAAATCTGTTGAAGAAACCATTTATAGAGGAATTATTGGAAGGATACTCTACTTAACTGTTATCCGACATGATATTATGTATAGTGTATGTCTGTGTTCTCATTTTCAAGAATACCATATGGAATCTCATTTAAATTATATTAAATTAATTTTCAAATACATCAAGCATACACCAAATATAGAACTGTTCTATTGTAGAGGAAAATAATTTGTGGTAGTTAGTTATTATGATGTTGATTCATGTGGTTGTATATTAGATAGAAAAAGTACCTCAAGAACATGTCACTTTTAATGAAAGTAACTTGTATCGTGGTTTAGTAAGAAACAAAACAATGTTGCATTATCTTCTTACAAAGTTGAATAAATAAATGCTGGTAGTTGTTGTGCAGAACCTTTCTGGATGAAACCCACATTACTAGATTATGGATATCTATTCAGGCATGTACCTATAAATTGTGACAATACAAGTGATATTAATATCTCAAAAAAATCTGATTTCACACTCTAGGGCAAAACATATTTATGTAAGACATCACTTTTTGAGATACCGTTATCAAAATGGTGATATCACATTGGAATTCATTAGAACTGAATATCTTATTGCTGATATATTCACCAAAAAATTAAATTCTAAAATAATAGATTACATAATACCTGAATTGGGAAGGATAAATCTTATGTAGTAAGTGTACTATTTCACAGTTTATGGTTTCACAAGCCTCGGTCTTAAGATTATTGTCTAACACTAACAGTTCAATAGTTTTACTGTATTAAAAGTTTTTGTTTCATGTTTATGATCTCACAGTTATGATCTCTTGGTTACATTTTGGAACATACTAGTTCGAACAATGTGACCACCTCATTTATAATTAAAATAGTGATGAAAAAACTATGAAAATCGGTTACGGTCTCACTGTGATAACATGTTACAGTCTCATTATGAAAGTCTATTCTGGTATCTCTATAAAGACACATTCTCATTTTTTCTATATATTATAACTCTTATCACAATAATTGATTATTTTGTTCTTATACTTTTTTAAACATTTGATTTTGTGACTCTCCAAATCCTTAAATGATAAAAATGAAATAAGTTTCACTCCATTCCTTACCCGGTCTCTCTTCTCTCAAACTGTAACCCCTCCTACAACCATTCTATATCTCTCAAACCTTCGTTAAATTCCCCGAATGAAACATTCATCCTCATCAACTCCAAATATGTGTATATCAATGAAGAAGATGAAAATATCACTGAAGATAGTGCCTCGATGTCCTTTAAATCCCAACTTGGTGGACAGAATAGTGGTTCCTAAAATGGAAATCTACCCTAAGTGGCTTTTGTCAAGTAAGTCATTAGTATGGAAATGGATAAAATAGGAGGTATGGAAGAATTCATTCACAAAAGGGACTAAACTAATATATTCAAATATATATCTTCAGTTGCATCAGTTAGTTCAATTTTCTTTTTATTCAAAAGAAGGTATTGTTGTTAGAAGCTAGAACAATGGCCAAATATATACATTTTCTCGATTTGTGGGATGTTTTCCTATGGATACCTCATGAGGGTATTTTTTAGGACTATGAAGGAGTTCCTCCTCATCGAAGTGAGATATTTTTTTTAAGAACCCTTGTGAATCTTGGTTATCCATAAAACTACGAGAAGAGATATTATTGTTGATCTAGGTGATGACACTAGATTTCTTTTGATGTTTTTTGAGAATCAGATTAGTCCAATAAAAGGATATTTTTCTAAACATAAGTATCAGGATGTATTTTTAATAAGACTTATGATGACTGGAAAAAATATTAAACTCTGTAAGAATGTTACACTTTATATGTTTTAGTTGATAAAGACAACCTTAAAGTCAACCTCCTTGTTCTACTCAATGTTAATATCTTCTAGGCTTCATGATAAAGTGCTAGTTATACTAGATGAAGATGTAATTACAGTATATGAATTTTTTATCTCAAAATTTTATGTCAAAATAATGATAATTAGTTGGAATCCATGGAGAAAATCTTGGGTGGAGGATAATGACAGGGTTCATGGAAGGTTCAATCTGGTTGAGAAATATTCATGAACTAAGAACATTTACTGATATTGGTTTGGAGCCAGATTAAATCATTGACTATCCTATTAAGGATGATGATGAAGTGGTTATTTCAAATATAGGGAAAACTATCATGTATGTGGAATAAAGTAGACCTTTTCAGCAAGACAAAACTGAGAAGGAAGTAACTATTCCAGAATAAATTTTTGATATAGAAGAACAACCTAATTCTAAAGAAGAATCTACTATGACTGTAAGGGAAGATATTATTTTCAAAGAACATCTAGAAGAATATATTTCACTTGAGAAATAAGCCTCTTTTGAGGAACACAGAGAGGAACAAGTTTTTCCAAATATTATCCCATCTGATGATGAATGAATGGACCAATCCTATCTATAGTCTAGAAAAGAAATGGGTGATGCTTTTGGGGAGGATATTTTGGAAATATATCAAGTATCTAAATCTCTTACTCCATTTAGGGATGCACCAACTGAGGTAGAGCAGCACATCGATCTAGATAGTGTTGATGGGCCTAATCCAATTGATCAAATCACTATGGATACATGTTATGAATTCACTAGCTACTTTTATTTAAATGATTTTTAAGAAGCCTCAGTTAAAGGAATAAATCTATCTATTGTGTTTCAATTGAAATCATTATCTTCTCTTAACGTTATCTCTACAAAGGAACTGAAGATTGTCTCATCACCTATTCTGGAACCTGCACAAGAACCATCTACCTTAGCGAGTAAGGATTATTTGAAATCTTTTGAAGCTAATTTATTGGTTAGAGTTGAAGATATGATGAACACTCAACCTTATCTTATAAAAAACATGAGTGAATGAGATTCATACCTATTGTTAGAAAAGATCATATAGAATATTCATCTAGAAATGCATCATGAAATTCAGGATGTTAGAGTTGAGAACAAACTGTTAAGTGATGATGTGATGTCTCTCAGAGATATAGATGAAGATATGTAGAAATTGTATAAATAAAGACTCGATCATATTGCTTATCCTATTGATGATGTTAGTGGTTAGTTTCCAAAGGAATTTTTATCTATTATTCAACTTAATCTAACTTCCTTATTTGATAGTATGGCTAAAAAAACAGGAAAATAGTTCAAGAAATGTGTGATCTTGTTATTGGTGTTACAATATTTATTGATGAGTATAAGGGATTCTTATTGAATGTTATGATTCAACTGAAGTCCCGTATGCTATAACAATGTCTAGTACCTCTGGATAGTAATCACAACCATCCTTGGATAGTGATCTTCTCAGAATAGTTGATAAAGATGAACTCCGATCAGTGGTTATTGGAATTGAAAAAGAGTCTATATCTTTGAATTTCAAGAATAGTGAAGGAGTTTTGGACTTGGCAAGGATTAATTCCAATATATCCAATGACTCATAGGAATATATTACTAAGAAGGTATATTTCCATTTAAAAAGGATATTCTCTATGAATGATAAGAAAAATAATTTCATTTACCTTGTAAGGAATCTGAAAAAGAATCCTATCACTCAATATTTCTGTAGAGACACAATGCATGATGTATATGGAAATTACATTACTTTTGTGGAATAATTAATACATAAAAAAACAAACAGTCAAGGATCATAATAGTTCAGTGTCTTTTGAAACTCTGAACATAATCTTTTAATCATGGTGCAAGAACTTTAATATATCCCATAAAGATCTTCCCCTTTTGTTTTCCTACCTAAAACCTTTCTTTTTTATCCTGGGGAAAAGAATACATATAAAAGGGTGATCTCAAATTCTCAGTAAGGGTAATAATGGAGAAAATAAAACAAACCATATACATTTGAACTTAAAAACATGAACATAATGTTAAAACATCAAAATCATTAGCAATGACATAAAACATAGAAGTACATAAGGCATATATCATAAAAGAACATTAATCATCATAAAATAGCATCGGAATAATACATGTAATTTTGGAAAACCATTACGCACATGATATGATTTCCATAGTAGCCAAGGTGTTGCTGCCTAGACCATCTTAGTGGACAAAGTCCCTTTCTAAATTGAGTTCACTCCTTGCTCCAATCCTGTATCATTGTACCAAATTAACATAATATTCCATCCATGTCTATCTCATGAGATATAAATCTTTACCCAATGCATTGGAGGGAGATATAGGTACTACCCATCTCATAATGAAATCATTCTTACATGTTCCACAACATAAACATAAGTCATTCATCATAACCCAAAGAATAAAAATGGGGTTCATAAACATCATTCCATCATAACATAATCCATATAAAATAAATGGACATCATTTCATCATATGAAAAGTGAAACAATGTAAATCATTGAGATATTATACTTGAAACATACATATATTAAATAATGTCATCTTATATGGAAAATGGTTTTGATAAAACACTTGAAAAGAATTTTTGAGAAAAATATCCTTTCTTCTTAAAAATAATTTTCTTTTAACAAAATGCCACACAATTTTAAAATAAAAGGATTTTATTGAAAATAAACATGAAATATTTTAGAGTAAACTTAATGAAAATGTATCGTTATGAAACCGTAAAAATCCATTCATGCCGTATAAGTTAAAAAACATTCTTCTTGTACTTTTGCCGGAAGAGTCAAAAAAGTACCTCATATGGTAATCAAAAGAAAGATTCCTTATATACCATGTAGTAAAAGTAAAAAATGGGTAAAAAAGACTTTAAACATACATGAAACCATTTTTAGAAAATAGGGACATGGATGATAAATATAACCTTAGTAAATACTTACGAATAAACAATCTCGGATAAAAACGAGATTGCAAAAAGTTATCCCTTAACTTAGGTCCAATATGCTTCCTACATATCCAAACCTCCTGTATAATGATTTAAATAATTTCATTGACTAATTAAAAAATAATATTTATTATTATGATATCATATATGGTTCACTTATGACTGTATATTACCCGTTCTTTTGTAAATTCCTCGTTAAAGCATCATTTTGGGTACAATCGTTTTATTTAACGTACGTGTTTGGACATGTTGTTTTTTATATTATTTTTAATTATATAATGTTTTACTTAACTTCAGAATGTAAATAATGATTTATATGTCATATTTATTCAGTATATATTTATATAATAGATAGATAAATGAAAATAAATACACCGTTCATGGAGACGGTAGGCCGTACGTACGCATAATCACTGTTTTCCTTTCCTTATTGACTTGAATTGAAGTAAGTAGATGACATATATATATATATATATACATATATATAGTAGATTAATTATTTCATATATTTCATTATTATTAATTATATATACTTTATAATCATTCTTGAATGGTTAACATGGATAATGAATCTCATCGCGTCGTGGAGACGGTAATCCGTACGTACGAACGAGCGATGATATCGTTACAATATTTATTTAATGGTATTGGAGTGGATGATATAATAACTAAGAATTAGTATGATGTTATAATAACCATAAATTTTTATTATTTACACCATTATACCCATCCATGTATGGTGGTGGTGGAAAAATAGATTACACCACGACATGGAGACGGTATTTCGTACGTACGCATGCGCGGTGATTTCGTATTTCATAGGATGGATAGAAAGAGAAATTGGGTTGTTTTATATTTATAATAACATATCAGTATATTATTGATCATGATGTTATTACTTCATAATGAAAAATCTAATGAAGAAGAAGTTGAAGAAGAAAAAAAAAACTTGAAAGAATCGGTAGAAGATATTACCTCTTCTTCGACACACCTCTATTATGTCTTCTCTTAAGGCACTAGAGTTGGTCTTTTGAGGAGACCAGAACAACTATAATGATTCTAGGGATGTTGAGAAGGGAAATGGTCAGTTTTTGGCCGATCTTGAAAGCTCAAAATTTTGTAAGGTGAAGAGGGAGGAGGTTCCCTTTTATAAAGGAGGAGAAGGGCACCTTAGGAAAAACATAAAATATTATTTTATAATAAAGTCATATTTGGTTTATAATAGCTCCAAATTGATTTATTTAGAATCTAAAGAGGGGATGGGTCTAAATACTCTCATCCAATAGGTTTTAGACAAGTTTAGGTTACTATTTTTCCCTTATCATTTAGATTTAACTCTAAGTTAATTAATTTAACATTTACCGTGTCTTGTTGTTTTCTTACACACTATTGTTAATAAACAAACTATAACAAGCCAAACGAACCCAAATTGGTTCATTATTAATATATATAACCTTAAATAAGTAATTTTTCCGAACATTAGATTTTTAGGAATAGAATAAAAATTAATAATATAATATTTGTTTTAAAAACAATTTTATGTAAATTTTGTCACTATTTGGTAATTGATATTTTTGAAAATCATAACAGAAAGATTAGTTCGAAAAAAGTTATTTAAATCAATACTAACATGTCATATTAACCTTTAAAATTAGTTGAATTCATAAAATTTTTCAAATTACATTTATTTGGGTATTTATAATATCAATTATTTTAATATTTCATTATTTAGGAAATTACTACATCACCATTGTGTAATAAATAAATTAAACTGTTTAATGTTTAAAATTTATAAATAAAATTCCATTAGGTATGAAAACTTTTTATCTTTTTAATTAATATTTATAGTTGAATTTATCATATGTATAACCCTATATTAATTTTTTTAGTTATTACACTTTGATTTTAACTATTTTAACTCTTTTTTATATAAAATAGTAATAAATGTCCTCATCTAATCCAAGTAGACCGAAAGGGTAATATTTTATTCCTGAGGTTGTTTTTTGTCTAATTACACTTATCCAACAAAATTAGTACATGTGTTAGGGTAATAATACTAACATTTTTATCCTTAATTACCCTATTTACTTTTAACCGTGGTAAATAAAATTAAAAGTTACTATTCACCAAAAATTATTTTTATCGTATTGAACCACATTTTACTCTTTGATATTAACCGTGTCTCTTGGATTTTGGAAATTCCACCTACAGAAGTGGTAAAATTATGTTTTATGTATATTTTCAAATTCTCCTAGGAGGTGGGTAAAGGACGGTGAAAAGTTCAATTAGATTTTTAAATATCTAAAATTATAATAAAATGACTCCAATGAATTACATTGAACTTATATACGTATTATGTATCAATTTTTACCAAAAATAAATTTATATAAAATAAATAATTATTTAATTAGAAAGTTGGTTTTTAAATAGTAACCTAGTGTTTTCACTATTCATAAAAAATTTAATGTTTTTAGAAAAATACCAAAAATTCACTCTAGGCTATTTTCGATATTCCAAATCCAAAAATGAAGTCCAATTTGAAAGATAAAATTTATAAAATTTCAAAAAGTGGGTATTACTATTCATAATGGCTAGTTCCTAATAATATTATAATAATACCTCTTTTAGTTAAACATGGTATTGCGTACTACACACACTATCTAATAAAGACTTCATTGCATGTAATGAAATTTATGTCGAGGATGCGTGTAGTGAAAGCTCTGTTTGGTGTTACGTATAACATAATCAAAACTTATTTCATTTATACATTAAAAAGATCTATACTTAATGTTGAGTAGAATAATTTCCAAAAAACGAACTTGAAATTGGGTGTAACACGAGCCATGAATAGTGTTGTGTATACTGCAAGCTAATACGGTGTTGCGCATAGAAACAACTAATTTTGGTATAGCATACAACACAGGACATCAACGAAATTAAATAGAATAATTATCATAAAATCTTGGGTTGTTACATTATACTACTCTTAAAATGAATTTCGCCCTCGAAATTCTTCGGGGTTATAAATGGTTTACTACTTGAAAGTTTCTTTAATAGAAACCCACATCGTAAAAAGGAATACCAAAATAGAACTTTAAAAACAAAATTATTAAATGTAATAGTTACCAAAATTAACTAATAACTGGGATTCGACATAGGAGAACATAGGTGAAAAATATGGATATGGAAGAGAAATCTAACCATCATGTTCTAATGGAGAGTGGTAGAGAACATGGATTTGAAAAAGACAACAATCACAAAGACATAAATTTGGGATGATCTAAGGTATCATCTGATTCATCAGATATTAGAGTATAAGGATATCTTTTTTGGTTTTCAATATCATTTCCCTAACGTTGAAGAAATTTTACATAAGGAGAAATACATACTTGATTTTAGTGAAATATCATCATCGGTCCTTCCATGAACAATTTCCACTTCATCTCTATTTAAAGAAATGAAGTTGAATTATTCATTCATGAAGTGTTAGCATATCATGTGATAGAATGATAAATTATCCCATCTATTATTATCACAAAAAGGGTAGCATATGTTTTTAAATATACATAAGTCCATCTATGGTGAGATTAATCATATATGATTCCAAAAATGGTCTTATACTTCATCTATCATACCGCTTAATTAAATAAAACTAGTTTATACTAACAAGAGAATTCTTGTAGGCAGTGGTAAGTTATAAAGGCATGTCGCACTTTGGTTGTGGGTTCAATTCCCACAACCATGTTCGACACAATGGGTTGTCCCTCGTCCTACTGGTTGTCACTTTTTCTAAAACTACACTATTATAGCTTTCCAGAAATAATATAAAAAAAAGTTATGTCCATAAACAACACAATCTGATGTCCGACATTATTCATTCCAATCTTTAGGCTTATCCAAAATACATATGTCCAATCTCATAGTATAAAGAAAACGATTACTTGAGAGGTCACATAACAAGCATGTGAATACCATCATTTATCCCCCGTATATCATAAAATATATCTTGTTGGTCACATTCCAAACATCCAAATACATTAATCTTGTATTATCTTGCAACATGAATTACCATAGAACCTTAGTGAAAACATGAATGCGGTCAAAAGGTAACTCATTCCACATACCAAAATCCCAAAAATTTTATATACTCAAACCATGATATCAATTTGTCCTTATATTAGTCATGAGTTCCTTAATACTATCACACATATTATTTTTTCATTATCCATTCATTATGCCCATATTATCTACTTTCCAAAAATATTTCAATCACCTTTCATGGTTACCGGTGCAATATTCTTATAGAAAACCACAATGGAACAATAAAAAATATTTCAATATACTATAAAAGTACCTCAACAAAATTATTATTTAATTCCAATACATATGACCTTAAATCCATCATCTTCAATGATTTGCATGGAATAAGTCCTTCCTCGATTTAGAAGTAACTTCTTAGGTTAGGGTATTGAGTTGGGTAATGCCCATGTTCTCCACAGATAATACATTGGACTCCATAACAGTCTGTCACTATATGACTCTTTTCTCCTCATAGAAATCATCTTCCCCTCCATTTGATGTATTCATCAAGGTTATTCTTCCCTTCTTTATAAATATCAATCTTCCTTTCTCTATGCTCCTCACCATGTGAATATTCATGAAAGTCCATCTTCCTCTTATTTGATGACATAGGAATACAAATAAAGTACACCTTTATAATCATATATCGAGATGACTGATTCGGCATAATCACAATATCTTTCTCTCCAAGAGTTACACAATTTCATTGATCATTGTTACTAATTTTTTCATTAGAATCAATGTTGACTGAATTCCTTCTCATTCCCTCCATTTTCTAAGACCAGAATCCATAGTGTAAGAAATAGTTAAAATAACGAGGAACCACATAATCATAAAAAGTCACTTATGGGATGTCTAACTTATCAAAAATTATTTAATCCAGGACACCTTAGGTTAACCCTAAGTTTTTCATTATCGTCAACATAATTCTAGGACTATAACCTATACATATAATTAACATTAGGGGCATCCCTAGACATACCTTCAAAATATCTCTAGGGATTTCACTAATGTTCTCACATCCTAGTTTCCAAAGACTAACTAAACCTTTTCCTCCAATACCAAATGCAGAGACCCAAAGATTGATATAAATGAAAATTGAATTTCTTTTGTGGAATACTTAATACATAACTAAAACCAACACTCAAGGATCGTAATAGTTTAGAGTTTTTTGAATCTCGGAAAATAATCTTCTAATCATGGTAAAAGATCTCCAATATCTCCCATAAAGATCATCCCATTTTTTTCTACCTAAAACCTTTATTTATATCCCAGGGAACAGAAATCATATAAAACGGTGCTCTCAAATGCTCAGTAAGGGTAAGCATGGAGAAAATAAATCAAACCAAATACATTTGAACTTAAAAACATGAACTTAATGCTTAAACATCAAAATCTTGAGCAATGACATAAAAAATGGAAGTACATAAGGCATAGATCATAAAAAAAATTAATCATGATAAAGTAGAATTGGAATAAAAATGTAATTATGGAAAACCATGAAGCACATGATATGATTTCCATAGTAGCCAAGGCATTGCTACCAAGACCATCTTAGCGGACAAAGTCCCTTTCTGAATTGAGTTCACACCTCGTTCCAGTCCTATATCACTAAACTAGATTAACTTACCACTCCAGCCATGTGTATCTAATGAGATATAAATCATTACCCAATGCATTGGAAGGATATATAGGTCCCACCCATCTCATAATGAATTCATTCTTACGTGTGCCACAATGTAAAAATAAATCAATATTCATAACCCAAAAAATATAAATGGGTTTCATTAACATCATCCCATAATAACATAATCCATATAAAACAAATGGATATCATTTAATGATAAGAAAAGTGAAAACATGTAAATCATATAGATATTATACTTGAAACATACACATAAGAAATAATGTCATCTTAGATAGAGAATGGTTTTGATAGAACACATGAAAATAATTCTTGTTTAAAATATCCTTTCTTCTTAAAAATCATTATATTTTCACAAAATGCCACACAATTTTAAAAGAAAAGTATATTATTGAAAATTACCATGAAATATTGTAGATTAAACTTCATGAAAATAAGGCGTTATGAAACCATAAAATTCGTTCATTCCATATAAGTTATAAAAACATTCTTCTCCTACTTTTCCCAGAAAAGTAAAAAAAGTACCTCGTATGGTAATTAAAATAATGATTCCTTACATACCATGTATTAAAAGAAAAAATGGGTAAAAATAATATAAACAAACATGAAACCATTTTTAGAAAATAGGGACATGGATGATAAATATAACCCCAATAAATAATTATGAATAAACAATCTCGGATAAAAATGAGATTGGAAAAGTTATCCCTTACCTTAGGCCCGATATGCTTCATACATATCCGAACCTCTTGTATAATGAATTAAATAATGACATTGACTTATTATAGAATCATATTCATTGTTATTATATCATATATGGTTCACTTATTACTTTATATTTCCCATTATATTGTAAATTCCATGTTAAAGGAACATTTTGGGTAATGCCGTTTATTTATCACACTTGTTAGGACTTGTTGTTCTTGATATTACTATTACTTATATCAAGTTTTACTTACATATTGAATGTAAATCATGATTTATATATCATATATATTCAGTATATATATATATATATAATAGATAGATAAATGAAATGAAATACACCGTTCATTGAGACGTTAGGTCCTACGTACGCATGAATGCTGTTTTCCTTTCCTTATTGACTTGAATTGAAGTAAGTAGATGAAATATATATATATATATATATATATTTCTATCCAGTATCTTTATTATTTTATATATTTCATTATTATTCATTATATATACTTTATAATCATTCTTGAATGGTTAATAAGGAGACTGAATCTCAATGCGTCGTGGAGACGGTAATCTGTACGTACGCACAAGCGATGATATCATTCCAATATTTATTCAATGGAATTTTAGTGGATGATATAATATCTCAGAATCATTATAATGTCATAATAACTATATATAGTTATTCTTTACACCATTATACCTATCTAAGTAAGGTGGTGGGGAAAATAGATTACACCACGGCATGGAGACGGTATTCCGTACATACGCACTTGCGGTGATTTCATTTTCCGTACGAAGGATAGAAGGTGAAATGGATTTGGTTTATATTTATAATAACATATAATTATATTATTTATACTTATGATATTACTTTATAATTAAAAAACTAAAGAATGAGAAGTTGAAGAAGAAAGAAAACTTGAATGTATCGGTAGAAGAGATTACCTCTTCTACGACACACCACTTTTAAGTTTCCTATTAAGGAACTAGAGTTGGTATTTTGATGACACCAGAACCTCTATAATGTTTTTAGTGAAGTTTAGAAGGGAAATTGTCAGGGTTTTGATGAGAATTAAAGCTCAAAATTGTGTAAAGAGAAGAGGGAGGAGGTGCCCTTTTATAAGGGAGGCTAAGGGCACCTTAAGAAAAACATAAAATATTATTTTATAATAAAGTCATATTGAGTTTATAATAGCTAAAAATTGATTTATTTTGAAGATAAAGTGGGGATGGGTCTACATCCTCTCAGAAAATAGGTTTTAGACAAGTTTAGGTTACTATTTTAACCTTATCATTTTGATTTATCTCTGAGTTAAATAAGTTAACTTTTACCATGTCTTCTGGTTTTCTTACACTATATGGTTAATAAAATTACTATAACAAACCAAACGAACCCCAAGTGGTTCATTATTAATATATATAACCTTATCTATGTCATATTTCCGATCCATATAGTTTTAGTAATAGAATAATAGTTCATAATATAATTTTTTTTAAAACTATTTTATGTCAATTTTGTCACTATTTGGTAATTGAATTTTTTAAAAATCATAATAGCATTAATTGTTCAAAAAAAGTTATTTAAAATAATTATAACATGTCATATAAACCTATAAAATTATTGGAATTCATAAAAAGTCTCAAATTACATTTATTTGGGTATTTATAATATCATTTATTCTAATATTTAATTATTTAGTTAATTACTGCATCACCATTGTGTCATAAATAAATTAAACTATTTAATGTCTAAAAATTAATAATAAAATACCATTACTTATGAAATAGTTTTATCTTTATAATTAAAATTTATAGTTGAATTTATCTTATGTATAACCCTATATTAAAAATGTTTTAGTTATTAAACATTGATTTTATCTATGTTAACTCTTTTTTAAATAAAATTATAATAAATGTCTTAATATAATCAAAGTGGAACTAAAGGGTAATTTTTTATTCCTAATATATTTCTGGATGAATTAAACTTATCCAATAGAATTAGTACATGTGTTAGGGTAATAATAATATCAATTTTACCCTTAATTACCCTATTTACTTTTAACCGTTGTAAATAAAAGTAAAAAGCTATTGTTCACCAAAAATGATTTTTATCTTATTGAACCAAATTTTACTCATTGATATTAACTGTGTCTCTCTGATTTCCTAAATTCCAGTCACACATGTTGTAATATTATGTTTTATGTAAATTTTCTAATTCTCCTAGGAGGTGGGTAAAATATGGTGAAAAGTTCAATACAATTTTTATATATCTAAAATTATTATAAAATGACTCCAATGAATTAAATTGACCTTATATAGGTATTATTTTTAGAAAAAATAAATTTAAATAAAACAAATAATTATTTAAATAAAAATACGTTTTTTAAATAGTAACCCAGTGTTTTCACTATTCATCAAAATCGAATGTTTCCAGAAAAATTCCAAAAATTCCCCTAGGCTATTTTCGATATTTTGAATCCAAAGATAATGTCCATTTTGAAAGTTAAAATTTATAAAATTTTAAAAAGTGGGTATTACTATTCATAACGGCTAGTTCATAAAAATATTATATTAATATCTTATTTAGTGAGACTAGGTATTGCGTACTACACATGCTACCGAAGAAAGTCTTGATTTCTTGTAATGAAAGCCATGTCCGGGATGCGTGTAGTGAAAGCTCTGTTTGGTGTTGTGTATAACATAATCAAAAATTATTTCATTTATACATTATAAAAAATCTAAACATAATGTGGTGTATACTGATTTCCAAAAAACGAACTTGAAATTGTGTGTAACACGAGACAAGAATAGTGTTGTGTATAGTACAAGATAATACAGTGTTACATATTGCACAAGATAATTTTGGTTTGGCTTACAACACAAGATATCAATGAAATTAAATAGAATAATTCTCATAAAATCTCAGGTTGTTACAATTTCAAAACTTATGTTTAGAATCTGATGGATTTCACTACATTGTTGGACATGTTCATAGAGAATATAGATGCCTTTTAGAAAGTGATTTTGTATGGGGGTGAGATTATTGCTAAATTAATCATGTTATTTCAAAAGGTCTAATGTACCTGGGACTCAATTTACCCTTCATAATGAACTATATAACACCCTTCCATAGTTCAATAAATCATTATATCCCACTTGAAATTTCAAATTCGTACTCCGATTATTGGCATAGCTCTTTTTCCTACATTGAGCTGTTTGATGTTGTTCTAGATAATCTTCATCCTTTTCATTGTTTCCTCAACAAATTATGGGCCTAAAAGTTTTGTTTCACCCACATCATCACAAAAAGTTAGAGTTTGACATCTCATTCCATATAAAGCTTCATATGGTCCCATCTGAATACTTAAATAAAATATATTGTTATAGGGAAATTGTACAAGAGGAAAATATTGGTCCCACATACCTTTAATGTCATTTGAGAAAGATCTAACCATGACTTATAAGGATTTAGTAGTATGTTCTGATCGTTCATCGGTTTGAGGGTGGTAGGCAATGCTCAATGGATGTTCAGTATCCAAGGCCTTATAAAGACTTCCCAAAAAATTCTTGATTTAATGAAAGGATTGCGATCAGAAACAATCGATAGGGTACACCATGGAGTCGTACGACCTTATTAATATATAGTATTGCAAGACATTCAAGTGGAAAATATTCTCTTATAGCAAGAAAATGTGCATAATTTGTAAAACGATCAACAATGACCCATATTTCATCATTTCATCTAGCAGTCCTTGGTAGCCCCATGACAATGTCCATCATAATATTATCCAATTTCCACTGAGGTATGGGGAGATCTTGCTTGAATCTGCCAAGCTATTTCCTTCTAGCTTTCAAATGTTTAAAAAACATACATCTTGACACAAAATCAGCAGTCTCCCACTTCATGATGTCCAACCAAAAATGTTCCTTCAAATCTCTACACATCTTGGTGCTCCTAGGGTGTATAATGAAATTGGATCTATAAGCATCATCTATTAATTCCCTTTTTAGAGTAGGTATATTAGGAACAAAAAGTCTCTTCTCAAATATCAATATTACATCTTTATATACGAAGTCACTCAATATCCCATCATTTACAGCTTTAATCATCATTTGAAACCCCTCATCCTTAGTCTGGGAACCTTTTATCCTTTCTAGTAAAGATGGTTTGGAATCCATTTTAAAAAGTATTAATTTTTTACCTTCCAGGGTTATTCCCATATCCATCTTTACTAGATCCAGGAATATAGGATCTCATTCATCTCTCATCTTGTTCAAAACACAATGATCCTTTTGGATCAAGGCATATGCCACCTTATTTTCTTTTCCTTGGTGGTAGGGTATTGTGAAATAATAATCCTTGAGTAGTTCAAGCCACCTCCTTTGCATTATGTTGAGTTCTTTTTGTGAGAAAATATATATCAAACTCTTTTGATCAGTATAAATCTAACATTTTTTACCAGAGAGATATTTTATCCATATCTTCAAAGAAAAAATTACAGCTTCTAACTCAAGATAATGAGTGGGAAAGTTTTGATCATGAATTTTAAGATGTTGTGATGCGTAAGAAATAACTCTATCATTTTTCATAAGGACACAACTAAGTCCGTTGTTTTAAGAATCACTATAAATAAACGACTCATCATTCTCGGATGGTAGAGTCATTGTAGGAGCATTGACTCATATTATCTCTAGTTCTTTAAAACATTCTTCACACTATTTTTTAAAAACAAATTTAACCCATTTACGTGTGAGCTTGTTTAATTGGTTATCCAACTGGGAAAAATTCTAGACGAAATGTCGATAATAACCTGCCAAACCAAAAAACCGCATACCTCGGTTAAACTCGTCTGTGCTATCCATTCTTAAATTTCCTTGGACATTGAAGGATCAATAGAGATTACATCCTTAGAGACAATATGGCCATGAAACCAAATCTATTGAAGCTATAATTCACATTTGATAAACATACCATATAATTCATTTCTTCTGAGGGTTTTCAAAATAGTTCGCAAGTGATTTTGATGATCTTTGTAGCTTTTTGAGTATACCAATATATCATCAATAAATACCACTAAATAATAATCAATATATACCTGGAAAACTATATTCATTACATCCATGAAGACAGATGGTGCATTAGTTGATCCAAAAGGCATTATTGTAAACTCGTAATGTCTGTACATTGTTCGAAATATTGTATTCAGTACATCTTCCTTCTTCACACACAACTGATGATATCAAAATCGAAAGTCGATAATTGAAAAATATTGGGCTCCGTGAAGTTGGTCGAATAAATCATCAATGCGAGGTAGGGGATACTTGTTCTTTATTTCTACAGCATTGATCTCTCTTTAGTTAATTCAAAACCTCATAGATCTATCTTTTTTCTAATAAAAATTTACAGTGGATCCCCATGAAAAACACTAGGGAGAACAAATCTCTTATTACTCAATTACTCTAGTCGATCATTAGTTCCACTAATTCCACATTGGCCATTCTATAAGAGGTTTTCGATATGGGCCATGGACCAAGAATTATATCAATGGAAAACTCAATTTCTCATTCTGGAGGATGTTAAGATAAATCCTTTGAAAACACATCATCCAAATTTTTCACAATAGGTATATAATCTATTTGACCATTATTTTCCTCACCCATAATTATTTCATTCTATTACTCCCCAATAATTTAATTTAGTTGAGCAACTGGGGGTGGATCTATATAAGAATTAGGTGGTGATGTTTCTGCTATAATGATGAGGTACTCTTTAATATTATCAATAATTGTAACCTCTTTCTTCATGCAATAAATTTTCGCATAATGGTATGAAGGCCAATCCATTCCAATGATTGTATCAAATTCAATCATGGGTATGATGATGAGATTAGTAGATAATGAAAATTGATATTACCTAATGATAAATTATTCACAAAACATTATTGTGATGATACTTTTCTTATGATTTTTTGCTTACAACTCCCTTGATAAGTCAAATTGAAAATATCTAATTTTCTTACCAAACTGGGAAGATATGAAATAATGCGATGATCAAGAATCAAATAAATCATTGGATAATCACGAGGAAAGCATTAAATTTCCTAACACCACATCTTTCAGAGCTTCAACTTCAGAAGTAGTTATCACATATTCTTGGCCTTTCTCCCTTTGAATTTTATGAGTTAAGTTCCCTTAGTTCATAGGAAATTCATTTTCATAATGTCACTTTTCTCTAAAATGGTAGTATTCGAATTTGATAGCCTCTTTCTTTCCCTTGCAATCACAGGCTTAGAGTGTTTTTTCACCACACATATAAAATACTCCCATTCCCTTTAGGAAAGTACATGGGTGTTTCATACCACATTTACCATGGGATGGATATTCAATGTTTCCTTTCTTACACTTATTTCCATTTCCAGATTGATCAGTAGATATCTTCTTCTCTTGTTTTACTTTGAAGTCCTAAGACATACAGAATTCTTCTTCTGTCTTGACAATGCATGAGACAATATCTTCATATGATGAGAAGTATTATAAGACTAATGCTCGATGAAGAAATCGTTTTAACCCACAAATAATTGATTAATCATACTGCTTGGGTTATGTATATAATCTACTACATGCCTTTCTATCCTTGTATAGTTAGCCTCATACTATGAGACATTCTCATCCTTCCTTTGACTCAGACTCAGAATGTTTCTTTCCATATCTGCTCGATGGTCACGAGGAAGGTATTTTTCTAATAAAATATCTATAAACTACCTTGATTCCATGCTCAATACTTATTCATCTTCCTTTCTGTAATGGATTAATGACCACCATTGATCTTCATCTCCTGTAAGGTGATAAATTATAATGAAAACTTTTTCCCCTTTCGTTACTCCCCAAAGAATGAAATATTTTCTCGAGGAAACTTATCCATTGCTCTGCTACTAATGGATTTTTACTCCCATTTCATTTTGGTGGTTGTTTCCTCATAAATCATTATAATATTGATCCTCCAAGATGTGGATCAGGGTGCTCCATACAGGTAAGGTTATTATTCATAACATGAGGGTGTTTTCCCCGTTTGGTGATAAGATGATCAACACCAGTTGCATCACCAGCTCCAATATAATTATATTTAGTAGGTGGGAAATCCCTACAAGTATTATTGGCATTGATACAAATTCCATTCCTTCCACTAAGAACCATTTCTAAACAATGGCATACAATAGATTAGTTTATGAATCACTGTACATAATTCCAAACATGTAAAACACTTGACATAAATTGAACAATTTATGTATATAATCCATAATCATGAAAAATGTTTTCTTTGAGGATGCATATACTCATAAATCATTCATAATGGTTTTTAAATGAAATGTGAATTATCCTATGAAAAAACCTCGGGAATGTCATAACCCATAGAGCAAAAATTCCCATTGTCATATACCAGGATAGCCCAGGTCAAGCCCGCAACATCTTATCAGAGTTTTCATACATAAATACATTTGTGACACAACCGCCTCTACCTTCTGGTATCTAGACTGGGTTGTATTACTTGGAAAATACACAAAATCTCTACATTACCAAAATTATAGGAATTTCATTATACTAATCCTCAAATTATATCTTAGGGTAATATGATCTAATAATATTTTATCTAAATATAGTTTCCATGTTTGTACTAAACATCTTATGATACCCAATGTAACTCCATGACCCCAGTTACCTAGAGTCGATGCATTATAACATAACATTTTCAAGAACAAAATGGTTCAAAATTCTGAAAGACCAATCAGTTTAGTAGTCTTGTAAGTACTAAATACATTCATTAGATTTACATTACATTATAAAATAAAAGATAAAAATGAAATTATCACCATTGAACACTTTCATCCCTTAGAATATCCCTACTGGTCAGACGTCATATGCTTCTTCACATCCTGGGAAAAAGAAAACATAAAAAGGGGTGAGCTCAGATGCTCAGTAAAGATAACAATATAGTGGAAACATTCAAGAAGAAGTATCAATATTTAAGGAAATGTATAGGAATAAAACAAAATCCTATTAAAAATAAACTACATCATAATATGGAAAAGATAAATCAAATAATTCCACTTAGTTATTCACATGGATATTATACTAGTCGAATAATCACATGTAATATCAATAGCCAATTTCTTAATATTTGATTGCATAATGCAAGAATTAATAACCACATAGTCAAGGACTTGTTCTAAGACTACCAATAAGATTTCTTCAAGGCCATATGCCAAGACACTATTTTGTTTCATCAGACCTACCGATGCATCGAGGAGCTATAGCGGGCTCCACCTATCACTTACTATGTCCAATGCATTCTTTATATGAAAAAGTTTTAGACATAACACAAACATTCATATTAAAACTATCATATGAAATTTCAATAAATTATCCATAAACCATTAATGATGTAAAAATAACACATCCATAGTAAAACATATCACAAAAACTTCAATACAATATGGAATAATTTTATCATAATAATTAACTTGAAACAAACATGAAATCCATCAAAGTATGTTGACATAGATAAATTCCAAATATTTTAAAAAGAAATATCTCTTCCTATTTTGAAATCATTTAAAATTCATATATTTATAAAATAAAACATTTATATTGAAAATAATCTTATAATATTGTATAGGAATCTTCGAAGATTTTATAATGGTGGAAAATAGCTACATCCGCTGTATAAGTTAAAAAAAATTCATTCTTACCTTATGTTTTTCAAAAGGTCATAAAGTACATTGTTTGGAAAACAACGGAATGATTCCTTTATAAACATATGTGGTAAAATAATGGTATAAATTTCTTCAAACCACAGTATAGTAAATAGTAAAAATGTTTTTAATTGTATTTTTAGGAAAACACAAATGTGGATGATAAAGAGATCATAGTAGATACTTATGTATTAACAACCTCAGATAAGTCAAGAGATTATAGAATTAACCCTTACCTTCTACTTTTCATTTGTACAGGATAAGTTAACAGCATGTATAATACTAAAATCATTGTTATTAAATTATACAAGAATCATATACTTAAATATGATATCTTATACGATCTTTTAATATTGCATTGTTAAAAATATTTTAATATTATCATCATTTCGTTTGTTAAATGATTCGTTTTCCGTTATATTCTAGGTTATGCAAGGCATGTTATTATGGGTATGTTGTATTTTATTCATTTAAATTATGATATTATGTTCATAAACATTATTTTTAATCAGAAAATAAAAATTATTCTTGATTGATTATGATGGGGAATGAATCTCATCGTGTTCGTGGAGACGGTAATCCGTACGTATGCACGAGAAAAAATAACATTATATTGATGGTTAAATCATATGTAATTGGATGTTTTATCATATATACATAATCATTATAATTTTATATTTATTATTTTCATTAGTTATACTCATTATTTTACCCATCCATATAATTAAGTGTTTGAATAACACACTACACCACGACGTAGAGACGATAAGCCGTACGGACACACGTATGGTGACTTTCTCATTTGTAGGATGGATAGAATAATGAATATGGTTGTACCCTATTTATAATAATATAACAAATGGTAAAAGTTACTAGAGTTATTATTTTGGTATGTAAGAATCAATGAATTTGAAAGTGGAAGAAGAAAATAACATGAAAAATGGTGGTGAAATTATTAGGTCTTCTTTGGGTATTTCTTTTTGAGTTGATCAAAAAATCTCTTTATGATGGATTTTTGATCAATGTAAGGCCTCTAAGATTATGGTAGTATATTTTAAATAATATTTGGGCAGTGTTTGGCCTATCCAAAAGGTTTGGTGGTGCGAAATTTATCGAAGGGGATGTACCCATTTATAAGGGAGGTGACGGTCACTTTAGGAAACGCTTGATATATTATTTTATTATAATTTAATTTGTGGTTTCTAATGGATAAAAATGATATATATAGAGTATAAGGGTGTATGGGTCGAAACCAATTCAACCAATTGGTTTTAGATAGGTTTAGGTCACCAATTTAACCTTATATTTTATATTTAACTCTTAGTTATGTAGTTTAACATTTACCATATCTCATTGTATTTTTATATTATATGGTTAATAAACATACATTAAAAATCCATGCAAACCCCAAGTGGTTAAATATTAATATATATGACCTTATTTAAGTCTTTTGAAAAAAAATTTATTTTTATGAAAATTATGTCAACTAATAATATAGTATTTGTTTTAAAAACTAAATTTGCTCATTTTTGTCCCTATTTTTTATTTTATTTTTTTGAAAGCAATAAAAACATTATAAAATAGATAAAAATTTATTTAATCAAACCTGAAATGTCATATTAACCTATAAAATTAGTTTAATTTATCATAATTCTTAATTTACATTTATTTAATAATTTATAATATCAAATATTTTAATATTTCATTATTAATGTAAAGACAATATCATCATTATTTCAGAAATCAATTATATTATATAATGATTAAAAATTATAAATTAAATATCATTATATAGGAAATATTTTTATCTTCCTAATTAATATTTATAGTCAAATTTATATAGTGTGTAACCCTATATTAAAAATGGTTTAGTTATCACACTTTGAATTTAACTCTTTTAACTCTTCTTTTAATAAAATAATAATAAATGTTATAATCTAATAAAAGTGGACCAAAGAGGGTCATATTTTATTCCTAAGGTTTTTTTTTCGAATTAAAATTAACAAATAGAATTAGGACATGTTTTAGGATAATTATAATATCATTTTTACCCTTAATTGCACTATTTACATTTAACCGTGGTAAATAAAAGTCAAAAGATACTATTCACCAAAAATAATTTTCATTTTATTGAACCACATTTTACATACAGATGTCAAGGGTGCCTCTCATATTTTTTAAATTCAACTCACAAAATTGGTAAAATTAAGTTATATGCAAATTTTCAAAGGCTTCTAGAAGGTGGGTAAAAGACAGTAAAATGTTCAATAAAATTTTATATAACTATACAAATTATAAAATGACTCCAATGAATTACATTGGAAATATATATGTATTATGAATCAATTTGGACATAAAATAAATTAAAATAAAATATCTAATCACTTAAATAAAAAATATGTTTTTAAGAAAAATCGTAGTTTTTTTCATTATTCATCAAAAATTGAGTGTTTTCAAAAAAATGCCAAAAATTCACCCTAAGCTAATTTCGATATTCAGAATTAAAATATAAAGTACATTTTGAAAAATAAAATACATAAAATTTAAAAATGATGGTATTATTATTCATAACGCCTTGTTTGATTGGTTGTGGTGTGTTAAAACACAATTTTGTGTACAACACAAGCTACTGCATTTTTTAAAGAAAAACAAACTGTGGAAGGTTGGGGTGTTACATTCTCCCCTACGTAAAATACTTTCATCCTTGAAATTTCTAAAATATTACTACCTAAGAAGATTCTGGTGGTTCTTCATCATAGGTTCCTATGGTTTCCATGTTGCCTCTTCCATCTTATAGTTTCACCATAAAACTTTTACCACATGAGTCATTCGGTTTCGTAGCACTAGATCCCTAGTATCATGAATCTTGAAAGGATCTTCACAATAAGATAGATTAGGTTGCCGTTAAATTTACCCATAGTTGAGTACATGCATTAGGTCGGGCATATATTTTCTCAACACTGATACCTGTAACACATCATGAACTTTGGAGTGACTTAGAGGCATTTCCAAACAATAAGTCACAACTCCAATTAATTCTAGAATTTCAAAATGTACGATGTACCAGGATCTCAATTTACCATTCTTACCAAATCGTATAACACCCTTACATTGAGATACCTTCAAAAAATCATGATCCACTACTTGAAATTTCAAATCCTTCCTCTGATTATCGGTATAGCTATTTTTCCTATATTCATCTTCTTTGATGTGGATTTGGATAATCTTTACCTTTTTCATTGTTTCTTCAATATGTTCTGGGACTACGAGTTTTCATTCACCAACATCATCGAAAAACGATGGTGTGTTACATCTCTTTCCATATAATGCTTCATATGGTGCCATATAAGTACATGAATTGAATCTATTGTTACTGGAAAATTCTACCAGATGTAAATATTGATCCTACATTCCTTGGAAGTCCAGTGAGAAATATCTCAACATGTATTGTAAGGATTGAATAGTGGGTTCTGATTTCCTATCGGTTTGTGGGTGGTAGGTAGTGCTCAATATAAGGTTAGAGTCTAATGCCTTCTAATGAATTTTCCAAAATCCTGATGAAAAACATGGATCGTGATTAGAAACAATTGATAGCAAGAAAATGTGATGACTTGGTATGACGATCAACAATTACCCACATTGTATGATTCCTTTTAAGATTATTTGGTTGACCCATGAAAAATTTCATCATAACATTATCCCATTTCCACTCAGGTATGCGAAGTAGTTGCATGACTCCTCTAGGATGTTCTCTTCTAGCTTTCACTTATTGAAAAACCATACATCTTGACACAAAATCAGAAATCTCCATCTTCATGTTTTTCAATCAAAAATGTTCTTTCAAATATCTATACATCTTGTTGCTCCCTGAATGAGTGGAGAAATTGAAGCTATGAGAATCATCCAACAATTCCCATTTTAGATCAGGTATATTGGGAACACATAGTCTCTTCCGAAATTTCAAAATTCCATCTTCATATACGAAGTCACTCAATCTCCCATCATTTACAGCTTTAATATACTTTTAAAACTCCTCATCATTAGCCAAAGAACTTTTTATCCTGTTTAGTAATGATGGATTGGTAACCATTTGAAAAAGTATTGATGTATCACCATTCATGGTTATTACAATATCTACCATTACTATATCCATAAAAATAGGATCCCTTTCCACTCTCATCTTGTTCAAAACTCTATGATCCTTTCTACTCAATTCATATTCCACCTTATTTACCTTCAATGGGTGTTAGTGTATTGTGTAATCATAATCCTCGAGTAGTTCAAGCCATCTCATTTTCACCATGTAGAGTTCTCTTTAGGATAAAATATACATCAAACTCTTTTGATCGATATAGATATCACATTTTGTTCACCATAAAGATAGGTTCTATATGTCATTAGAGCAAATATTACAGCTTTTATCTCAAGATCATGAGTGAGATAATTTTTATCCTGAATTTTTATCCATTGTGATGCATAGGCAATAACTCTATCATTCTCTATAAGGAATAACCAAGTATTTTCATTGAAGCATCTCTGTAAATGAAAAACCAATTTTTCCTTGATCTTAGATTCAAGATAAGAGCATTAACTAATCATCTCATTAGTTATTCAAAAAATTCTTCACACCCTTTTTTCTAAACAAATTTAACCCCCTTATGTGTGATCTTGGTTAATGGGTTATACAAACGGGTAAAATTTTAGAGGAAACGTCAAAAATAACCTGTTAAACCAATAAAAATGTGTACCTCGGTTATACTCATCGGTGCGGGCCATTCACGGATATCCATGTTCATTGAAATATCAACAGTTATTTTATCCTTAGAGGCAATATGTCCAAGAAAATAAATCTATTGAAGTTAAAATTCCCACTTTCTAAATGTCGCATATAATTCATTTTTTTCGAGTTTTCAGAATAGTATGCAAGTGATTTTAATGGTCTTTATAGTTTTTTGAGTATACTAAGATATCATAAACAAATACCACTACTATTTCGTTATGATATTCCTTAAAAACACTATTTATTAAATCCATGAAGGCAGATGCTCCATTAGTCATTCCAAAAGGCAGTACTGTAAACTCATAATTCCCAAACCTGGTTCAAAATGATGTTTTTTGAATGTCTTCCTTCTTCTCACACAACTAATTAAATCTTGATCGAAGTTCAATCATTGAAAAATATTGAGCTCCTTGAAGTTAGTCGAATAAATCATTAATTCAAGGTATGGGATACATGTTATTTATTTTTATAGCATTGATCTCCCTATAGTCAATGCACAACATCATATATTTGTTTTCTTTTTAAAGAAGGACAGGGGCTCCCCATGGAGAAACTCTAGGGTGAATTAATATGTTGTTACTCAATTCCTTTAGTTCAATTGATTCTATAGTGGTTGTTCTATAAGGGGTCTTCGATATGGGCCTTGAACTAGGAAATAAATCAATGGAAAACATAGTTTCTAATTTTAGAGGATGTCTATGTAAATCCTATGGAAACACATCAACATATTCTGTCACAATAGGTAAGTCCTCTATTTGGACATTCTTTTCCACACCCATCATTATGTCATTCTCTTCCACCCTAATAATTAAATTTTGTATAGCTACTTGGGGTGGATATAGATAAGAATCGGGTGGTGATGTTTCTACACTAAAGATAAGGTACTCCTTATCATCATCAAAAATTATAACCTTATTCTTCATACAATAAATTTTCACATCATGGTATGAAAGCCAATCTATTCTGAAAATGCTATCAAATTAAATCATGGGTATGATGATAAGATCATTAGATAATGAATATCTATATTCCCTAATGGGAACTAATTCAAAAAACATTGTTGCGATGATAACACGCATAGGATTTTTGACTGGAAACTCCCTTGTTATGTCAAATTGAAAGTGTCTAATTTTCATTGCACACTGTAAAGATAAGAAACAATGCGATGATCCAGAAACAAATAAATCATTGGCTAAACATGATAAAAACATTAAATTACCTTCCACCACGTCTTTCAGAGCTTCAACCTAAGTAGTAGTGATCACATAATCTTGGCATTGCACCCTTGGTATTTTCTGAGGTAAGTTCCCTTAGTGTAGAGGAAATTCATGTGCTTAATGTCATTTTTCTCTATAATTGTAGTATTCAGAATTGATTGCCTCTTTTAGTACCTTATAATAAATAACATGGAGTCCCTTTACAAAAAACTTGTAACAGACTCCCATTCCCATCAGGCAAGTACTGGGTTGTTTCTTCCCACATTTACTGTAGGTTGGATATTCACCTTTTCCATGCTTCCCCTTATTTCCATTTCTATTGTGATTAGTAGATCTCTTCTTCTCTTTCTTTTCTTTGAAGTAATAAGACACAGAGAATTCCTTTTTTATAATGATAGTGCATGATACAATATCTTAATACGATGGGAAGGATTGTGAGACTAATGCTCGACAGAGAAATGGTTTTATCCAATCAAATAATAGATCAATATTAATCTTTAGTTTATGTATATATTCTGTAGCATGCATTGATAACCTTGTAATTTTAGCCTCATTCTTTGCAACATGGTCATCCTCTTTTGTCCCCAGATTCGAAAATTGACTTTCCATATCTGCTCAATGGTCACGAGGAATGTTTTTTTAGAAAATCTCTTTAAACTCCCTATATTCCGTGTTTTAATAATTCTTCATCTTCCATTGTGTTTTGGATTAACGACCGCCATTGATCTACCCCTCCCATGAGGCAATAAACTGCCATGAACTTTTATTCCATTTCCCTACTCTAAAAATCATGAAATATTGACTCTATGGAACTCATACATTGCTCAGCTACTAATGGATTTTTACTACCATTAAATTTTGGTGGTTGTTTCCTCATGAAGTAGTCTAACATTTATCCTCAGCATTGTGGATCAGGGTGCTCTATTCAAGTAAGATTATTTTTCATAAACTGAGTGAGATATCACACTATGGTGATAAGCTGATCAGCACCAGTTGCATCACCTCCTCCAATATAGTTATCTTGAGTATGAGGGAAATCCCTAAATGTATTTCATGCATTAATACCGTTTCCTTTCCTTCCACTAGGAACTATTACTAAACAATGGCATACAGAGGATTGGTTTATAAATCAGAATACATAATTACAAACCTGAAAAGCAGTTAACATAAATTAAAAAATTTATGGATATAATCCATAATCATAAAAAAAATGTTCTCTTTGAGGAGGTATATACTCATAAATCTTTCATAATGGTTTGTAATGGAAATTTTAATTATCCTAAGTATATCCCCCAAGAGTGTCGTAACCAAGAGAGAAGTAAGTCCCGTTTTCATGAAGAAGGATTCTCGAGGTCAAGCCCAAAACTCCTTGTCATAGTTTTTACTTCTAGGTACATTTGTGCCAGAGATACCTCTTTCATCTAGTATCCAGACAGGGATGTATTTCTTGGAAAATACACAAAATCAATACATTAACAAAATTTTATTATGTTAGTCTATACCAATCATCAATGTCTATCTCATGGTAATGTGCTCTAATGAGAGATTATCTAAATCTAGTTTTCAATGATTGTATTAAACTTCCTCTGATACCTACTATAACACCCCGGACCCAGTTACCCATAGTCGTTCAATTATTACATAACATTGGCATGATCACAATGGATAAAATTTACCAAAGACTGATCAGTTTAGTAGCCTTCGAAGTACTAGATACATTCATAAGTTTTACATTACATTATAAAATTAAAAACAACAACAAAAGTGTCTCTATTGACCACATTTATCTCTTAGACTATCTCTACAGTTCATTCATATTATACTTCTTCGTATCAATGGAAAAATAAATCATAGAAAGGGGTGACCTCAGATAATCAGTAAGGGTCATAATATAGCAGAAACTATCAAGTATAAGAAAAAAATGAAGGAAATGAATAAGACTACAACACAATCGTTTTAAAATTAAACATCATAATAATAAGGTAATGATAAATCATATAATTCCATCTATTTATTCTCATGAATATCCTACTAGTAGAATAATCACCTTTAATATCAATATCCAATTTCATAATGTTGGAATGCATAATGCCAAACTTCATAACCACATAGTCAAGGCTTTATGCAAAGACACTTGTTTATCTCTTGAGACCTATCGATGAATCGATGATCTATAGCAGTCTCCCCCAGTCACTTACTAAGTCAAATGCATTCCTCGTTTGAAAATGTATAATCATAAAATAAACATTTGTTTTAAAACTAAAAAACAAAATGTCAATACATTATCAAGAAACCATGAATGGTGTAAAAATAAAACATCCAGATTCAAATATATCACAAAAACACCAATACAAAATATAAGATTTGTATCATAATAATCAACTTCATACAAGAGTAAAAAATATTAAAGGATGTTGACATGGATGAAATCAAGAATTTTTGTAGAGAAATATCTCATTATATTTTAAAATCATTTAAAAGTCATATAATTATAAAATTAAACCTTCATTTTGAAAACATTTATATAAGTTAGTATGGGAGGCTTCAAAAATGTTATAATGGTGGAAAATAGCCGCACTCACTGTATATGTTAAAAAAAAGACATTCTTACCTTAATATTTTCGAGAAGGTCATAAAGTAACTTGTTTGGAAAATGATGGAAAGATTCCATTCAAACGATGTGTGGTCAAATATATCTATAAATGACATTAAACCATAGTCAATTAAATAGTTAAAATGTTTCAAATTACATTTTTAAGAAAACACATATGTGGATGATAAAGAGGTCCTAGTAGATACTTACGTATTTACAACCTCTCATAAGTAATGAAATTGTAGAATTAACCCTTACCTTTTAATTTTCCTTAGTCATGGGTACATTAAACTCTTCTATAGTATTTAAATAATTATTATAAAATTGTACAAGAATCATATACATTAATATGACATCAAATATGATCTTCAACTATTTCTATTTTAATAATGTTTTAGTAGTATCATCGTTTCGGGTGTTAACATATTTGTTTTCCTTTATTTTCATTGTTACATAAGCTATGTTTTTTATGGATATGAAGAATTTTAATCATATAAATAATTATATTATGCTCACAAAAATTATTTTTAAACATAAAATGAAAATTATTTTTGAATGATTATGATGGGGAATGAATATCATCATCTTAATGGAGACTGCAATCCGTACAAATGCACGAGTGACAATATCAATATATTGACGGTGAAATAGAATTAAATTGGATGGTATATAATATATACATAATCATTATCATGTTATATTTATTATTTACATTAGTTATACTCATTATTATACCCATCCAAATAATAATGTGGTTGATTAACAATCTACCCCACGGCGTGGAGACGGTTAGCCGTACGTACGCATTTATGGTGACATTGCCATTTATAGTATGGATAGATTAATGAATATGGTTGTAACCTATTTATAATAACATTTAAGTATGTAGTAGGTAATGGAGTTATTATTTTGGTATGGACACAACAAAGAATGATGATGGGGAAGAATAAAAATCATGAAAGAGGGTGGTGAAATTATTATCTCTTCTTCTGGTGTTTCTTTTATGTTGATAAAAAATAGCACCATATGATGGATTTTTGATCAATGTAAGGACTCTATGATGAAGGGAGGGAATTTTAGAGGATATTTGGGCAGGGTATCGTAGAGCCAAAGGGAAATTGTGGTGTAAAATTAAGATAAAGGGAATTATCCTATTATAAGAGAGGTGAGGGTCACTTTACAAAAAGAATGAAATATTATTTTATATTAAATTCATTTTCGGTTTATAATGGATTGAAAATTATTTATTTCTAGGCTATGGTGGGGGTGGGTAAACAACCTTTCAACCAATAGGTTTTAGATAGGATTATGTCACCATATTATCCTTATCTTCTAAGTTTTACACAAAGTTAAATTGTTTTACGTTTACTATGCCTCTTTCAATTTTTATATTATATGGTTAATAAACATACTATAGAATCCTAGAGAACCCCAACTGGTTAAGTAGTAATATGTATAACTTTATCTAGGCCCTTTAACAAAAAAATTGATTTTATGGAATATTATATCAATTAATAATATAGTATTTTTTTTAAAAACTCAATTATGTCAAATTTGACACTCTTTAGTATTTTATTTTTTTGAAGGTCGTAAAAACATTATCACTTCAAATAAACATTATTTTTTCAACCTTGACATTTAATATTATCCTATGAAATTAGTGTAATTAATAAAAATTCTAATTTACATTTATTTGGATATTTATAATATCAATTATTTTAATATTTCAAAATTAAGGAAATTACTGCGTCATCGTTGTGTCATAGATAAATTAAATTATTTAAGGTCTAAAAATTATAAATGAAAAACCATTATGTATGAAATATTTTTAGATTTCCAATGAATATTTATAGTCGAATTTGTATTGTGTGTAACCCTGTATTAAAAATGGTTTAGTTATTAAAATTTGAATTTAAATCCTTTTACTCTTCTTTAGATAAAATAATAATAAATGTCCTAATCTAATCTAAGTGGACCAAATAAGATAATATTTTTTTCCTAATGTTTTTTGGACAAATTTCACTTATCCAATAGAATTATGACATTGTTAGGGTAATTATAAAATCATTTTCATCCTCAATTACCCAATTTACTTTTAACTGTGGTAAATAAAAATCAAAAGTTACTATTCACCAAAAATTCTTTTCATCTTATTGAACAAAATTTTACTAAATGATGTAAACGATGTTTCTCATATTTTGGAAATTCAACTCAATAAAGTAGTACAATTATTTTTTATTCAAATTGGAAAATACTCAATAAAGGTGGGTAAAAGATAGTAAAAAGTTCATTAAAATTATATATATCAAAACTTATTATAAAATGAATCCACTGAATAACATTGAACATATAGAGGTATTATTTATCTATTTTGAAATAATGTAAATTTAAATAAAATAACTAATTACTTAAATAAAATATATTTTTTAATCAATATTTTAGTGTGTTTCACTATTCAAAAAAATTGAATGTTCCCAGAAAAATACAAATGATTCACCCTAACATAATTTTGATATTCCAAATTTAAAAATTAAGTCAATTTTGAAAAAAAAAATTATAAAATATCAAAATGTGTGTATTACTATTCCTAACGGGTAGTTTGACTGGTCGTGGTGTGTTAAAACACCATGTTGCGTACAATACAAGTTATTGAACTATTCAAAGGGAAACATTCAGTGGAATCATGGGGTGTTACACCTACCTTTCCCCTTATGTGTTTGAAGTAATCCCTCCCCCTTCATTGTCAGTTGGTTCACTTTCATCTTCAACTTCTACCTCTTCTCCTGTGGCTTCTCCTAATGATGCTACCAAGGGAAAGGAGAAGACAACTAGTGCTAGAGAAAAGTGAACACTATCTTTTGATAGAGATATTTTTTGTTGTTTTTTTTCTTATTGTTTACACTGTAAAATCCTTCTCCATATAATTCACTTTGAACTCTTCATGTATATTATCTTATTTACTTTGGTACTATTTTTGATAATCCCAATAGGGGCTGAGATATGCCCTCTAAGTGCACACTAAGGGGGAGACACATCCACTAAGAATAGATCTCTCACTCACATGATTTTAGATAATCAAAAAGGGGGATATTGTTGGAGTCCTCCTGTATTAATCATGTTTTAATTATCATAAAGCATGAATATCCTATAAATCTTGTTAATCATATCTAATCTATCTCAACTCATGTTTGATTATTTTAGACTATATTTTAATTTGTGTTATAATGGATTTCTTTGATGAATGATTATGTCGAGTCCATTCAATTAATATCAATACTCTTGTCTATATACCAATATTTGGCTAAGTCTGAGAAACCATGAGCCTGCCACTGGTTCTGGTTTTCTGGAAACGTGACTATAAACTGTGACCCAGACACCGTGATGAGACATCATGACCAGACACCATGATTAGACACCATAACCAGACATATTGACCAGACACCATGATCAGGCACCATAACGAGACACCATGACAAGACACCATGTCAAGACATTGTGACCTATACATTGTGATCAAACACCATGACCGGACACTGTGATCAGACACTGTGACCAGACACCATGACCAGACACCATGACCAGACACTGTGACCAGACACTATGATCCTAACACCGCATTTGTGCTATCAGTTCTTGATATGTATACAATTATGCAATCATAACTGTCTCACCACTCAAGGGAAAATAATAAGACACCGCTTTATGGTGAAATTGTTTCCAAGTGACACTGTTTCCAGACAGACTGAGTCACTGTTCCTAAATCTATTTTTTCATTTTTAAATTTAATTTTGAATATTCATATTTCTGCCTTTCAAATGTACTAACATAGTGAATATTTCATTGTAAACAAGTCACCAGACAGTATGATGTACGAGGTCAAGAAAACATACATCCTTTTGGCTCCAACACATGCACTTGAATAATAAAATGAAAAGCATAGCCCAGAAACTAACGAGCGAGATAGAGAAGAGGTATCAGAATTCTTGGAGAAAAGAACCAACACATGCAACTAAATAGATCTAAAGAACACACAATGAATTCATGAATCAAAATGCTGGGATACCAAATATCAGATTCATGAACATATTTTCAATACAAACTCCACGAATGACACAAGATATATCAAACTGGAAACTAGAGAACCATACATTTGATACTCTATTTTTCACAAGAGGAATCGATTATTACAACTCCTTCATCATAGATATCTAGACCTGCAAAGAATAACAATCTGAGCACTTATAACTTTTTCTCATAATTTCATCTCGGTTGTGTATTGTTTTTAGATTTTTATCAGTTTGTGAGTCTGTATTAAAAACTCACTATCTCATGAACTAAATTGAATGATTCAATATATCGTTCATCTCATGTTTTTTTACACTTTTTTTACTCCCATAGATAAGTGTGTAAGCGTTACTTGTGTGACATGGTAGTTTATACCCATTAAGAACTATGGAAGAGATTGTGTGACCTGTAATGTCATGTACAATATTGTTTTCTTTGATCCGGGGTATAGATCAAATTTATTAAAATATAGTTCTTAGTGGCAGGTGATCACTATGTAGGGTGGATTAGGTCAAAGTTTGAGAATTAACCACTTGTTTTATATAACCTGTGTTGTTTAATTTTGTTATCTCTATTTTACTATATAAATTACAAATCAATAGATTCAATTTGATAGTT
The DNA here is from genome assembly GCA_963277665.1 of Viscum album. NCBI lineage: Eukaryota > Viridiplantae > Streptophyta > Magnoliopsida > Santalales > Viscaceae > Viscum > Viscum album. Next base: position 2,015,121,132 of record OY728159.1, read on the forward strand.
TATCTTGGATAGAAGTTGTAATTTTTTTTCCTTACTATAATAGCTTCAAAGGTAATATCAATAAATAATATTGAGATTTCTGAGAATTAATCAATATTCTAAGAAGTTATTTGAATAGTTAATATTTCATAATTGTATTACATTGATAAATTGTGAAGTATTTATTTTTATTAGGCAACCTTTTATGTAAACCTCCCAAATAGAAATTTTTATAGATACTCAATTCAATCCCCCCCACTTGAGTACTCTACTCCGTCCAACATCTGTGATTTTTTTGGGAATTTATGGAACTCATTTGTTAATTTCATGTCAATTAAAAGACAAGAGAAGATAAATTCCCCAAGTAGGGATTAAAATGAGGTTAACAGATAAAACAAAAGTATGGGAATTGTTATTTATAATGAAAGGGTATCAAAAAAATTGTTTTAATACGATAGTAATATTTTAGTGCCACCATTCTCATGGGAAAACTAAGGATGATAATTGGTTGATATTTCTCAAGAATGTGGGAAGATTTCGGTTCACCTGTTGCACCTTATAGAGATAATAAGTGAGATCTGATATAAATAGGGGCAGGGGATTTTAATGTTTTCAAAAAAAATTATTTATAAATTTCAAAAGAGAAAAATTATTTTGATTATATTCAGAAAAATGTAAGTAGATTAGGCTTCTATAATCTAGAAAATTTTGGATTTATTCTCAATTATAGAGATATATAATAGTCTTTCAGAAATCATTCAATATTCTATTAAGACCGAGTCTATTCTTCCTAACAATAATGAAGTGGTCATTGATCCTTCCCATGATTTCACTATCCCTATTTGAAACATTAATTTCTATTCTATAAATCATGGTGTTTCTGAAAATAAAATTTGTTATTCTATTAAGAAGTGTCATCAACAAGAGATTTATAGAATGTGAAAATTTAATATACAATATAGAAATTAAGGGGCTGAAGTAACACATATGAGAATCTTAATTCATTTCACTAAAGATTCCAAGAAGAAGGATTCCATGCAGAAAAAATATAGTAAAATTATGTCATGAAATGAATGTAACGGGGGATTTTTCCCTTGATAATAACATAAACGAGGGCCATATTTTAGAATTTTTAGGGGTAATCCAATAATGAAACATTCATTTATCGTAACCTACATATTTATATGAATTAAACATTTTTGATGGAGTTAATTGAACCCAAAATGATTTTCTTCTCTATAGGTACTTGTTTGGAAAATATTTGTTTCATTTTCTGGGAACTAAAACATTTTTTTAAGAGGATCATATTTTTCGCTTCATAGTTTTATTTAAATTAACTTTCCTCGGTTGAATGAATTAACCAGCATGTCACATGTGATTTTTAAGTTATGGGAAATCAAAACATGTGTTTCATTATTTATGAACACAACATATATCAGGATCATAAACATTATTTGTTTATATTGATTCCCATAGTTATATTATTGAATCTCCATGGATGTTTCTTTGAGACCTTAACAAGATTTTGAATTCAGATTAAAAATGTGTTTAATGACTAATTTAATTTTTTATTTAGGGTTCAAAGGAAATTTTGAATATAATTTTATGATTTAGGTTATTCATATTGGATAAAAATACAGCTATTTTAGGAGGCATCATTATAGTATGTTGGTAAGAAATCATTACATGTTTTTCTTTATTGTGTTTTTCTCAAAATTCCTATAATTCTATCTTTGGGATGATCATTTCTTTGCTCAATTCATACCTTCATCAAATAATAGTTTTTCTTTTTAGAAATTAATCTATACCACCATTTCCTTTTAGGTTTATTAAATCCTTGGTTAGTCATCCATATTATGGTATTCATGTTTAGGATGTTTATGTGTGTTACTAAAATAATATTTTTCATGCATCCTCAAATATAAATCGCTTAATGGGAATGTTATATACTCGACAGAGGATATATTCAACCACCTTGAGAAGGAAATATCCACTCTTGAAATATTTATTTAAAACATTCAGAATATTTTCACATGCAATGAATATCTGATGGGATTTATGTTGAAGATGAGTTGACTTCAAAGCATATTAATCTTCACAACTAGATGGATTCAATTAAAATATGACATCAGTCTAGTTTCATTACATATGGGGATAAAAAATATTTCATTTTTAATCTCTTCGTTGATCTAGAAATTTCTCCATGCCCATTTATTTTCTCAAACATGGGGATCAGATCATGGAAAATAGACCAACCCGATCAGATCATGGTGTCCTTTATTATGTGGATATTTTTTATGGGTCATCCACTGTATTTGATCTTATGGATTATTTGATTCCAATTATGGTTAATAATGGGAAATATTATATGCTTCTATACATTTGTAAGTAGATATTCCAGAGGATTTCATTTTTGTCAATCTTGGTAGTTATCCTATCCTATATGGGTTTAGTAACTTCCATTTTTAGACTTATTTAGACATCATTCAAAATAGAGTTTCCTGGATCATTCTCTATTTTCATTATATATAGTTCTATTACTCATGGTAAGAATTATTATTTTCTTCCCATAATTATAAAGGTTGAAGAGTCCAATGAGGTCCACATGGTTATACTATTTTCTTTGGTCAATACCATTTATAAGATCATTAGAAAGATTCTATAAATAATATTGGCTCCCATTTTGAGTAATTTTTATTATCCCAATCAATTTGGTTTCATTAAATGGAGTTCTTGCAAGGATTTCAAAATCACATATTCAAAAAGTGTAAATGGTTACAAAAAAAAGCTTTTATACGAGGAAACATTTGGTAAAAACTATATATTTATAATTTGTTTGAAAAGTTTTATTTGAAATTAATTTTAAATTTTCTTGTTATGTTTGGATTTCATGGTTTTTTCATTAATTGAATCAATATAGATTCCGGCTTTAGTTGTATATATGTTCTTATGAATGGATACATTGGTGGTTACTTTAATTGTTTTAGTGGTAATTAAATGGGTTTCCCTCTATATTATATTATTTTCTCCACTATTGAAAAATATCTCAGTTGTATTTTGTCCACCGTGACTGGAAATGGGAAGATGATTTATTTATGTGTCGAAAGAGAGATTTCTGCTCATACTAATTATATCTATGATGACGATTTTATTATCTTCACCAAAATGGATAATCTAAACATTACAAATATTAATAAATAAATCATTCATTAAGAGGAGGCTTCAGACCAACATGATAGTTGGAATAAATATATTTATATTTTTGAAGAAGCATCACTACTTCCAGAAACGATAACATCGTATGGTATTTGGATATCTGAGAATGACTTTTTCTTTATATATATATATATATATATATTAATTATTTAGTGATTAACAACAACTTTTCACTTTTATATCATTAACATTTATGTCATAGGGAATTTTTCTACATTGAAAAGAATATATCTCACCCTAGAATGTAATTTTTGATTGGTTAAATCAATAATCATTTATAAATTTTTCTATTATTTATTCTGTATTATTGGACTGCGTCTCTCATTAATTTCATTAATTTTAATATTAAAAATTTCAGTTATAGTGAATGAATCATGGAGAAGAGATTGGACACTATTTCGTAGAATAGTTGTTCAAATCCTTTTGTGGATGGGGTTGAGGAATTAATAATTTCATGTATTTAACCAATATATGAAAGAATAGTTCTTATGGAAGCATGTAAACGGAAATTAATATTCTTTTGGATTTTATAATGCTATATCCTAAGAATGCTCAAATATAAGAATTATAGTAACTTTGACTCTTCAGTTTGGCCTTCCTTGAAGTTCATTTTTTCCTTATTTTAATCTCAATCCATATTGTTTGTCTCTAGATTATCTTCTCTTAATTTTTATACAACTAATTTGAATGGTGTTCCTTTTTTAACTACCTCTCACATGATGATTCATAGTTGGATTTTGAAATTTTTATTATTGATCAAATTGGGGACATAGAGGATCTTTTTGAACATATCAACAAGGTATTCAATTATTAATAATTCTCTTAAATTTTATATTTCACGATTTGGGAGCCTATTACAAGTGGAAGTATCACATTTGAATTTTTCCTACTCTAAAGAATTTTATTTGTTGTTCTCCTGATGTGGATCATGATATTGAACAGGAATGTGATTTCCCATTATTGTTTCAATTTTATTTGAGTCTAGATCATGCAATAAATCAAACTAATAAATTTTTTTAGGTCTATAGTATTTTTTTAATGCTCTGTTTGTGTTCATTTTCTTCTACAAGGGAGTGATTTGGATTATCAATATTTGAGTTGTGTAACTTCATCTTCTATGTGGAAGGATTTTGTTAATATTTTCAATTTTAAAAATATTTTCAACTTTTTTATATGATACTTCATTAAGGGCTAGCTAGATGTTTTTTATTATCCAATGATTTTGATGATCTTAAATATTACTATAGAATAATTGGTTTTCATACATTGAAAGGTGTGGAATAAATAGAAACATGATGGTGTTTCTTTCACTTATCATGTTTTATTGGATAATATTTTAGCAATTTTAAATTTTTTTAATTTCTCTCAAAAGGCTAATAATCATTATTAAATTCATGTTCTTTCTATTCCAATGATATTTATATTTGCTGGTATTTTTCTTCCTCCTTTTTGGCATAATTTATGTTTTTTGAAAATCTCCATATGCATGATTTATTTGAATTAAAATAGATTGACCATCTTGTAAAAATCCAGGCTAATCAAGTTATGGGATGTTATAAATAATATTCATGGGGATTTCCTGGGATGTATAAATAGATCATTTGTAATTTATTCTTCAAATGAAGATGAAATTCATGGTGTTATCATTCAACCGAGTAATCCAAGAAGATGGGTTGGAACAATATTTGGAAAAAATGATACTCCAATACTACTATTCTTGTTATCATAATTAGAATTTCTTATTTACATTAGTGGATTAAAAATTGTTTGATCAATTGTATTTATTTTCTCGCACTCATTTATTTCATCATCACTCATGTATATAAGAAGTACAATGCTCTTGAAGATGGTATTTTCAATAGATGTGTGTGTTGAAAGGATATAATTCGGTCAGATCATATTTCTCTATCTATAATTTCAATTATTCATATATATAAATGTAATGTTACTTCTTTTAGAGTCTTATTTAACTGATATAATTTTTAATAATGGAGTCATTCTCTTCAGGGAAGGTTGTGGCCAAACCATTAAAACTCATTTTCAATTCATCTCTATAATCAATTTAAATTATTTTCACTAATCATTATTTTAAAAAAATTATGTTTGTCTTATTAGAAATAATAAATTATTTTAATTACAATTATGGAGTCCATTTTTAAAAATTCATCTAATAGTATTTGATAAAATTAATTTTGATTTCATCTCCCCCCCATATGTAACACGAAATTCTATTTTTTATGTGAAATATTAACAGATTACATTGTTATATCTATATAAAATGAAAATTTATTACTAATTAAATAAATTATACCAATAGATTTCTATTTTAGCAAATTATACATTAAAACCAATTTAAAATACAATATAACATTATAAATTGTGGATTGAAAAAGGCAATTTTCAATTTCAATTCATTAATATTTAATTATTCATCTAAAAATAACTCTTCTCATAAAAAAACCCTTCATTTTATAATTTTTGCATAATTATTTCAAAAATGATGAATATATTGTGAAATCAAATATATAAGATTTTAAATTTTTTTTTTAAAATATTTTCTCTATTAAAAGTTATAAAAACCAAAATTAAGAAAAATATATCCCTTTATTGTTATATTGGATTTTTTTATTACACTATTATTATAAAATACATTAGATAGATGCAACTAAAATTAATTGAATATATAATAAAAATTTCATTAATATCATCCATAAATATTAATTAATTTAATTTGTTATGATAAAATGACTTCGATGCACAAAATAATTTTTTAGTAAAAACATTTCATTTATCTTCAATCGGTGTTTTTTATTCATTAATTATTTTTTAGAAACCAATGAATTCAACCATATATTTTTATAAGGTGTTTACTCATACATTTACTGGAAAAGTTAACTACTACGATATAATTTTAAAATTAAATATAAATATAAATATTAATCTATAAAACACACACTTGAGTGTAACAGATGCAATCGAAGAAGATTATTATTGCATGTAAGAAACGATAACCCAGTGTTTCATCAATATAAAGATATATGATAGATTAAATTAAATTTAAATATTAAATAAATCATAATGTCTTGGGATTTCATCTCTCTTTCTACACTTTGTGTTGCTTGTTACACACACTATCGAAGGTGATATTCAAATAATTAGAATTTTGAGGTGTCACATAGAGCATTATTGAATACATAGATTCATGGATGATTTGTATACAATGATTTGAATGTTGATTTCAGAATAGTTCTTGATGGTTTACAATTTTAGAAGATGGATTCATAGTTTAAGGATCTGAATCCATGATGGCGATAATAGGAGGCATTAATGATGGTGGTAGAATCATGAACAAGTGTGGGATATCCAATTTTCTAGCCCCCGAATGACAGGAAATAATAGTTGGATATGGTTTCCATATATCACTGGTGGTCAAATATCACATGTCATTTGGGACAGCCAAATTATACAAGACTCTTTTCTTAACACCCAACATTTAGGCTAGGAGTGCACATACATGGGCGTAGAAAAGAATATGGATAGTTTAAAAGGACATGGCCCATGGGAGATGAGGAAAACTAGGAGAACGCGTCTGGACTACTGGAGACTGCAACATACTATGTAGTCCCCTTAAAAAAACTTTTAGAGATACATGGACAATGAGCCATGCAATGGGGAGGGAACATGAAGTAAGCAGGGTGAGTTAGAAATTTGTGTGGGTCCACTAAGATGTCCTTTACACTCCTTTTGGAGGAAAATTCTCCCACTTTTATCTTTTTCTTTTGGACATGTATCTTTCCCAAGAGTATCCTATCATGATATTTTTTCACTATGAAAATGATGGTGTACTTTTTAGTGGAATTTAAGATATGGTAGAAGATGTTTCGAGGGTGAATCTTCTTAAGGAGGCCCTCAATGATGGAAGCGATTAAGTAGATATCATCAGTGTATAACACTTCTATATGGATAAGGCATGAGTCCTCAAACAATATATTGTAACACTATTTTTGTATCATGGAATGGGGAATCAATATATTTATCAATATATAGAGTGAAAAACTCTAGTAGATTCATATAATGTGTTAACTACCATTAGAGTGGAACCTTCTTATGTATTATGGTAATGGTTCTGCTATCATTATATTGGAACACTCTAATATAGATAGGTAATCGATCATATACCATTAATTTGTAACCCTCATATGGATCCGGGGAATCAGTTATGTACCATTATAGTGTAAACCTTCTTCAGAGTTAGGTAATGGGTCCTCTACCCTTAAATTCAATCCCTCTTGTTAATTCATGGAATGGTCCCTTTACCATCGATGTAGAAGTCTCATTCAGTGGTAGGACAAGATTATTCTACTATCAAGTTGAAATATCTTGTTGTGGATGGGAAAGGGTTCCAAATCTACCTATAATTTGGAACCATCCAATTATAAAAATATCTCGGTCCTCTACTATATTGTGTCCCCTCAACCATGATAAATAGTGGAGAGGTACTTATCTACAAGAATTTTTATTATGAAGGATGCATGAGATGCTAGGTACCATTATTGGACCTCTTGGAATGGATGGCAGACTGAATTCATGCATTGTGTTTTGAGATGGAGATCTCATTTCTATCTAATTTGGGTTTACATTATGAACATATATCGATGTCTATTTGGTTTCATTTCTCTCTTGTTATTGCTTGATTTTTCTATTACTGTCTTTTTTCCTACCACTCTCCATTAATCATTCATGTAATCCTACTAGGTAGGTATATATGAACACCTATAGGGATTTTCCACATTATTATTGTCTTTTGTAGACAATGGATTGTTCGGTAGAAATTATAACAGCGCATAAGAATTCCTTGGTTTATTGGATCTTGTATTGTTCGGGGATTTTTTATCTAGAGTTCAGATCTCATAGAATTTAATTTTTTAGTTTTTTCAGTCTAAGACATCATTATATGTTGTAATTTGTTCTCCCCCTTTACTTTTTGTTAGTTACACTATCTTACTCTTTTATTCCATAATGGGTTCACTTTCATTGTTTATAATTTAGTTGTTAATGGATTTTTATTTATTCCTTGGCCCTTCTACATGGATAACGTTGTTTGTTTGTTTATAGTAACATTGTTAAAGGAACCCCATATTGGAGTTCATTTCAATGCTTGTTGCCAGCCCATGGACTTTAGAGGAGGGATTTAGATAGTTGATGCATGAAAAACATAGGATCAAGTCATGAACCAAATTCTCAGTTAGGTTAAACAAGGCAGATGAAAATAATCATTTTAAAAATAACATGAGAAGAGGGGTATAGGTACATTATCCTAACATTTTAAAAACAAACCATGTATACAAAAGAACAAAATCAATAGTCATGTAATGAATCATGGAATGAAATACTACATGAATTCTTAAAGAATTACATTAACATTATCCCTGAGAGAATAACATTTTAATAAGACAATGAAAATTTCCATACATGTAATAATAGAAAATCGCATCTTAAATTTTAAAGGTTCACTTAAAATACAATCTTTTTATATTGTATTTACTTGAAATATCACCATTATATTCAATGGTCACTCTCAATATTTACATTATAGACATAGATATGTACTGAATTGGTATTTCACCCTATTCTAGTCCCATTTGTCCCATGATATATCAAACATTACCAAACTAATTATTGGGATAAATAATTATACTCCAACAAATCACATAGTGAAAATATAATTGATATGTGCCACATGGTCCTAAAAAATCAGAAAATCATAAACATTACAAAGAAGCTGGTTTCGAAAATACATCAACTAGAAATAACCCATGAAAAAAATTAATTTCATAAAGTATTCATCAATTCATCATAGCATAACCCATAGAAGAAGAATGGGTCTCATAAACCTATTTTCTTAATAATAATAAATTAAAAATACAATGAATAAGGGTTTTATCTTTAGATTTTATACCAATTTAGGATTAAAAAACATGAAAGGTCGTCATATTAGAAAAAAAATATTTTGAAATATCTCTTAATGAATTTATTGAGGGAAAACAAATTTCCCCCATAAAATTATTTATATAAATTTTTTAAATTTTACAAATTTTATGGAAAATAATTTCAATGAAATATACATTGGAATATTATATGGGAAGCTACAAAGATTTGAATGATCATGATATTGGAAAATTTCATTGAATAAAAGTATGTTAGACCAAATTTTTAATACAAATATTAGTTAAAAGAAAAAAACATTCATCTTCATAAAAATACAGGAGGATCCATTTTAAACCATTTAATAAATATTAATACATGGGTAATAATGACTTTAATAGTTAATAGATTAATATTAAATCATTTTAAATACCTTTTTTATAAATAAAATATGAGGGAAAAGTAAATTTTGAAAGAAGAGAGAAATATTATAATTTTTTTAAAAAACAATTCATTTAGTCTCTTGAGAACAAAAAGAGAGGAAAATGAATGTAATAATGTAATATCAAAAAATTTAAAAAGGATATGAAAGTTATTGTGTTTCATGATATTCAAATCATTATATTTTATTTTTGGAATTTTATTAAAAATCAATCCCAAATAAATGTGATTGCAATATAAAACTCAGACATCTTTGATGAATTTTCTGTCATATCCTTTATGAATGTAATAAATAAAAATGAAACATTAAATTTTATGAATATAAAGATAATCATAATATAAAATATAAATTTGATATTACATATAGATTATATAAAATAAATTTTTTTATAATACCACATGTCTCAATCTAGTGTAAATATAAAAATAACCTCTCATAAAATTAATACCATTTAAGTGAGAATTAATCGTTAAATAAATTACGTGTTTATAATCTAGATCCCTATAAAAATAGAAATATTTCTTGGAATAAAATTAATTTCATACATAATCATATAATATTAATGATTATAATTAATTATTATAATCCTATAGAGGTAAATTGGGTTATGAACATCTTACTTTAGGTCTGAATCATCATGTTTTTTACTTATCCTCACCAATTATACAATTATTTTAGTTATTTATTTTTTTAAAACTTTTTTTGACATCATATTTCTATTTCCAATTACTCTAATGCACCTATTATTATTAATTTATTTTTTGGGATCCATTTAATGATGAATATGATGAAATTTTAATTTTTTTCTGAAATTTCTTGGGCTAGTGAGTTGTTGGTTATGGGTTTCTCAATCTATAATTCATCTTTTGGGAAATCCTAAAAAACATGAGAGTCGGATTTTTTATAACATTCACATGGTCTTCCAAACTGTACTCCCTAGTTGGAAAAACCATGCATCCCATTTAATACAGGTATATGGAAAGGGATCACGGTTTGATCTAACCATGCAATCATGCCCAACTAATCAGAAATACATATTTTTATTAATCCAAAAAGTAATTTTTAACATTTTAAACCTTTTATACATCCTTAATGGTCCGGTTCAAACCCAATTGATCTTTCCTTCCATTGAAGCTCCCATTAGATTATATTAGCCCCTATACACCCTCTCGAAATTAGATGGAAGCTTTGTGATCATCATTCTATCACCAACTCGTAGGTTTCCTCTTCCCATTCTTCATATCCTGATATCACTCTTATTTTATCATGGTTTTTGTGGATCCGATGTTGATTAATTGATATAATACCCTATGTTTTGGGATCATAATCCTTGGATTGATTCATATTTTCAATATTATTCATTATTCATTGAAGATCCACGTATTGAGTTTGACGTTTTGAGTTCTCGTGATCCTAATGTTGGTGGTTCTGTTATGATGCCCAATTATTATTAACACAAAATTTTATCATTTCAATTCAATTATTACATTTAAATTAAATCATTTAAAACTTATTTTGAATTTTTATTAATAAACATATTTTTATTTAATTAGGTGTTTTGTTTAAAATGGCATGAATTTGAAAAATACCCCCCAATTCCATTATATAGGGGATCAATTTGAATTTTATTTATTTTTAAAATATGATAGATTATAAGTTATGATGGATTTTAAAATTTGATGATATCTGTTTAAAATATATTTTGGAATTTAATTTGTGGAAATATATTTAATGAAATTTATTTCATATTTATATTTGAAATAATATCTTCAATGTGGTTTTTAGAAAAACCATTCAATTATTCTTGAAATGACATTTTTTATCAAAACCCTAATTTGGGTTTTAAATAGAAAATTTTCATATTTTAAAAGGATAATAGTATGAATTTTATTTTACGTTGCCTGAATGTACATTTTCCATTACTGATTTGTTATTAGTTCAAATGGAAGCATTAGGTATTTAGTGAGATATTGGAAGAAACCTATATGATTTACAACATTATAAAACATAAATCTAATAAGTCACATTAGTAATAGAATAGTGATGAATTTTCCTTTTTCCATTCCAATGGGATGTGTTTATACACTTATTTGAATGTCAACTTGAGTGTGTGGAGTCCCCGAGCCTACAACTATCATTCCTTTTATGTGCAAGAACATGTGGATCATTTGTTTTGATTTGTAAGGAATATATATTCCATTATTGTAATATTTTTTACAATTATTATGAATTTATATAAATGAGGTCATATAAAAGAATTATTTTAATCCATTGTTTTGAAATTACACATCCACCGAAATGTGAAGATTTTTTTTAAATTATTCCAATAATTTAAAATGTAAAGCGTGGTTTTTTAAATATTCTTATGAAATAGAAAACATATTTTTTTAAAATTGAATTCTCTTTATATAGTTAATTTAATGTTTTCATGTTATTATGGAATCCTTTATGTGATCTGTACTGGTTTATCAGATCACCCCATACCTGTGACTTCAGTTGTTTTTATATAATAACTTTTCATGTTTGAGTAGGGTTAATGCAAGACTCGAATGTGGTTATAGATGTGGATCTGTGGAATTGGATGGTCGCATCCACATGGACATGGGCTATTATCCGATATTCTGGTACATAGTTTTAGTAAATTAGATTCATTTATCCTGTTATGAATTTTGTACAATTCCCCCTCTAGAGTTTATTTTATAAGTATACTAACTTTTTTTCCTTTATCATCTGCAATGATTGGGGATAATTCATTTATGCTTTGATTTTATATGATTCTAGGTTCTAGTATGTAACTTTTGGAGATCGATAATTCACTTAAGTACATGTTGGGGTACGCTATGTTTATGGGTAAACAGGGTATCCAAGATGGTTGTTGTAAATTTTGGATTAGGTCTCTAGATAGAGATTCATGTCCTGATGTCAGTATCAATTGTGTAATATTATTGTGACATAAGAGGTAGTTGTTTTTGAATTCATAGCCATATCTCATTGTTATTATCCTTAATTCACCAATTGTTGTTTGGGAAAATAATCTTGAGGATTAATTCTAAAAGTTTCCCTAATTTTTATTTGGATGGGATGAAACCGAAATATTTTTTACCTATCTGTTAGGATAATGTTCTATCATTGATTAATTTTATTGTAAAATATAAACTCATATTTATTTTATTGTGATTTTGTGTTGCTTAATTACTATGAGTTGTCATGTGTATCAGATCTATGAGAATGCTACTACAGAAAGAAGTGAGGGAATCTTCTTGTGGATCCGAGTCTGGTTGTGGTGATTGTGTGTACTATCCATGCTCTGGTATAAAAACCACCACCATCTCCCATTAATGCTCCAGTTGTAAAAACTCAATTGGATGATCCTCATAATAATTTTCATGATACCCTTAGCCAGAACCACATACCATTAAAAGGCTCAACTGATAGTCAAAAGGATTATGAAGAGTTGAGTATGATGAAACATTTTTTTGATTTCTTTGTTAAATATGATGAAAACAATGTCAAGTGTTCTATATTTGTGTTGTAATGAATGTGTATGGGATGATGGGACACCATGGTAATGGAGAAGAAGCCTTAGGTATTTGGGTAGAAATACTTCTATGTTATTTTTACCAACCAGTTTTATTTGGAGATTATGTTTTTCACCAATCCTAAAGAGTAATTCAAATGATTGAAGGCTTTCAGGACTGTGATAAAGAATGAAACCAAATCCGTTGAGCATGTATAGTTTTCCCCTGAGATATTATCTAATGGGAAGATAATTTATTGATGGTTTTTATTTGGACTATGATTTCATATTCATTCTTAGGTTTTCAGGATGATGGTGTATTGTTATGATGATGTTCTAGATAGAGTACTATAGGTCCAAACGGACCTATCTGGCATGTCACATATTTCATGATTTTTTCCCTTAGTGGTGGTGCATCTTAAATCAACAGAAAAATGATTCATGATGATTCTCATTGTGCTTCTCAGTATTTGGGTTTTTGTGGACGGTGTGATGTTCTTGGAATAGACCCTTTAATTTTTTACTAGAGTGGTAGGTCATGGAATTCAAATAGTGTTTAAACAAAGGCACCCAAGATATATGGATCTTGTGGAAACTCATATATCCTATATATGTTCTTCCATATATATTCCACCCCTTTTAGTGACCTAACATCATTATATAATTATTCAACTATGAGTAATTCTGATTATTCAAGGATAAAAGGGTTCTATCTATTAAAATCTAGAACGAAGCATCTTCACATAGTGGATGTATCTCTAGAACAAATTGATATGGGTCTGGAGATAGTGAGTGGTTCCATTACAGTAGGATTTTCATTAGCGAATGCACTATTTGATAACTGTTTAACTCATTCATGTATTTCATCATACATTCTCACTATATTATATCTTTTTACAAAGCTTTTATCTTATGTAATGAATATCACTACACCCTGTGGTATGATGTGAGAGTAGGGTCACCATAGTCCCACATCTGTTTTCACTATATCTAATGGTGATTTTTGTTGGATTTATTTATTCCTCAACATAAAATCGCTTGAATTCATTTTCAGGATGGATTGATTCATTACCCAAAAAAACTAGAATTTATTTTTATCTTCAATTTTTCTCTAGTACTCAACCATCTGAATTGATAAAGATAAAGAATCGGTTGAATGAACCTCTAGTGAAAGGATTTATACACCTAATCATGTCACCTTGAACGGGACTAGTTCCCATTACTAAGATATAATGTTGTACACTTCTTCATTGTGTTGATTACATAAAGTTCAATCATGTTTCAGAAATGAAGAAATATATATTATTATGGATTAATGATAAGTTTAGTCTATTTAAATATGAATGTTTGTTCCCAAAGATTGATCATATCTCTTGTTACAATCATTTGAGAATAAAAGAATATAGAATTCAGAAAACTACCTTTATGGAATGGTATGACCATTATTTGAACCTTATCATGCCCTTCTGTCTAACCAATGATCATGCATTCATTATGTACATAATGAATAGAAATTTCAATGAGTATCTTAATAACATCGTGGAAGTATTTATGGATTACATCCTCATTTACTCTATGTCATTGGTGGACTGGGTGATTCATCAATGAATAGTAATGAGTTTACTCAAAAATCAATGAATTTATGCCAAGCATTCAAAAGGAAATTTTTGGATTCTAGAAGTAAATTATCTTGATCATGTGGTGTTGGAACATGGGATATTAAGGGATCTTCAAATGGTTACGGTTGTTATTAGAATGGAAAAACCATGGAATGATTTTCATATTCAAAGCATCTTAGGTTATGCTGGGTATTATCACGGATCCATTATAAACATCTCAAAAATGGCTTCTCCATTGAATTATTTGACTCGGAATTGGGTCGCAATTTCTTGGGATGAAAAATATTAGAGTACATTTTTTGAGATGAAATGTATTTTGTCAAAAACAATAGTATTTATTCTTCTAGAGGCCATATTGGGATATGTTGTCTTCTATGATGAATCGAGCTCAGGTTCAGGATTTGTTTTTATACGAGATAATCATATTGTCACTTCTGGATCTCTTCATAATAGTCCATACAAGAATAAATCTTTGACACATGACCTGGAACATGCATCGGTGATGCACACACTTATATGTTGGGGAAAATACATTTTTGTATAATGATATATCATGTTTTTAGACCACATGATCCTAAGTTCAATATCATCTAAAAAATATTTGGATTTACACCAGTGGAATTTGGTGGAATTCCAAATGTCTTTGGATTTTGACATCTTTTATACCATGGGAAAATTGAATTCCATTTAAAATTATTTGACATAGAAACATTCAACTGAGGCCATGAAATATTTTTCATAAGATCCATCCTTGGTGGATATCATTTTACATTTTCATAATAGAGTACAAGAATTTGGGGATAGGGATTATTTGGAATGCTTTGAATTAAAAATAAATCCTATTAAGAAGATTATTTGAGAATAAGAGCTTTATGATCTATTTTGTAGCATTAGAGTGTCTTTGTATAGTGGGGATATAATTTCATGTTGTTTGTTCTTAAAGAAGGAATTATATTCTAATATAATAGTTTTATTATTCCATTAGTAGAAATGAAATATTTGATCATGGATTTTCTTATCTCCTAGTTGGTTCTGCACCCATGCACTATGAAGATGTTCTATAACATGACAAAACAATTCAGGGTTCCATATATTAGATGGGGAATTACTGGATTTTTCTCACATTGATATATATTCCAGTAGATCAGGGATGAGCACCATAAACATATGGGTTTAAATCAGAAATATATTATTCCCACATCAATATGGGATGATATCTCTATGTAATTTATAATTGGCTTGTTGTGTACCCAGAATAAGAAGAATGTGACGTTGGTTATGATCGATGGGATGGAAAAATTTTCTCACTTTATACCAACTTGTGATGAATCAATAATAGATTAGTTGGGATGTGTCTATGTAAAATATATTGTTTTCTTACAAAAAATTACATTTGATATATTTTTTTATATGGATCTTGGGGTCACTTATATCTTTTGGAGAGGTCTTACGAAGTTTCATGGATATCAGGTCCATTTTGGAATGGTATACCATGTGAATTTGGATGGATTGATAGAAGGAGCCATACAGATTCTTGATGATATTCTCTATTCTTGTGTTCTCAACCTTGGTGGGGATAGGGATGATCCTTTAGGAATGGTAGAGTTTTAATATAACAATAGTTACCAATCATTGATCAGAATGGATCCTTTTGGGGCCTTGTATGGATAGTATTGCATATCCATGTTTTGTTGGTCGGAGAATGACGAATGTTCCATGGATGAACCAAGTATGGTTTAAGAGAGGACATCAATGATTCATTTGATTCATTTGATAATGACGATGTAAAAAACTGTATATCCTTATTTTGATGATCTTCATCATAGACCGTTGAAATTTTTAGTTTTTGTCTAGGTGTTCATTAATATTTCCCTATGTTTAGGTCATCAATGGAATGAGAGGAAAGGGAATATTTATCTACATTTTGTGGGATGTTATGAGGTTTTTTATGTGGTGGTAAATGTTTCATATGTTTTAGCCCTGCCACCATATCTAAAATTGATATATAAAGGGTTTCATATATCTCAAATTCAAAAGTATATATCTTATCAATCTCATATTCTGAGCTATAGTGATCTTGAGGTCGATCCTTATTTATCTATGACTGAATGACCAGTCATGATTGTTGATTATTAATCCATGTTACTTCATGTAGGGAATATATTATTTATTCAATTTCCATGGAATCATGTTTCAGATAATCAAATGATATGGGAGAGGGAGGCACTTATGAGAGGAAACTAGCCTCATTTTTGTTGCATAGAAGTTTCTTTATAGGATTCCTAGGGACATGTTGTTTCTATGTTGGGGAGGTTGTAACATATATTTTCGATTTTTTGGTATTCCTAAAACCGTATTTTTAATTATTCATTGGTTTGGTTTCATTTAAGTGTGAATTTTGTGAAATTTTGATTTTTTTGGGCTACATCACTATTTTCGGAGGATTTTCTCAAACTGTGCATCCCCTAAGGGAAATATTAGAAAAAATAGACAGTGGGGGTTTCAATTCCTCCACATAGATTGAAAAAGCATGATCCCTCTTATGTGAAACCATGAATTCCATTTATAACTAACTCATGGTCAGGGTTCACAGTTTTGTCAAACCTTGTGGCGCTTCCTTGATTATTGTGTGTACGCATTTTTTTAATCCAGAAATTATTTTTTTAACACCATATACCCTATTTTTTGGTCCCAGCTAGTCCAGTATGACCCCAAACTATTTTATGCTTATTTGAGAACTCCTAAATGTCTATTTTGGCCCCTCTGCACCCTCTCATAAGTGGTTTTAATCTTCTATAACACTGTTAAATCCACACCCAATTGGTTTCCTCTTCACATTTTGTATATCCTTTTATCTATAATATTCTATCTAGTGCTTAATGGATCCATATTTTGATATGAAAATACAATACCCCCTATTTTGGGTTCTTAAACATAGGTTAGATTCCCAGTTTCCACCATCTTCGTTGTTTATCAGCGAATCCCATTTAGGGATTGACGTATCATGATCTTGTGTTCTTAAGTTATGTGGTTTATTAATGATAAAAAATATGTAATATGGTTACTTAATGATAATCAATTTTTATTAACACTAAATCGGTTGATTTAAAATCACATTTTTTATTCTAATTCAATTATTTTAAATTTTAGTCATTAGTTTTATTAAAATATATATTTACATTTAAATACATATATGGTTGAAAATGGAATGAATTTTTGAAAACGCCAAATTACATTTAATTGGGGATGGATTATAAAATTTTAACGGTTGTTATATTTGATGGATTTTGAAATTTTATGGATTGTGAAATTTGATGGGAATTTTTTAAAATTAAATTTGGTAATTTTATTTGTCAAAATTGATTTGAAGGAAATTATATCATAGTTATATTTGATAAAAATGGTATAAAATTCGGTTTTATAGAAACCTTATGGTTTTATCTTGGAAATTTCTTGTTATTTATTGAAAATTAAATTAAATTTTGAAATTAAAAAATATGAATATTTTAAATATAGAATGGTATAAATTGTATTTTAATTAGTCTTAATTTAAATTTCCCATTTCAGTTTATTAAAAGGGAACATCAATCCCTTAGGTAGTTAATTAGTTATATGACAACACTATATGATTTACAATATTCTAAAAAATAAATACAGCAAGTAACATCCCAGATCGAAAGTTAAGAAATCCCCCTTTGGTTGTACCAAAGGTATGTGTATCTAAACATAATTCCACAACATATTTAGTGTGTAGAGTCCCTTACCCTTGAACTATATTTCCTTTTATGAATATGACCATGTAGATTACTTTTTTTTAATTTGAAATGAATATATAGCACTGTTGTAATCTATTTGACATGCTATGTGAATTTATACAATCTATTTTATATAAATTAAAATTTTAATCTTTTTTTTGAAATTTCCCATAAATTTAAATATAAAACATTATTTTAATGTATCGACATCATTTGAAATGTAAATAATTGTTTTGTTACTATACTTTTTGAAAGTCAAAAGTTGTTTATTTAAAATTAAAATATCATTACATTGTAAATTAAATGTTTTCATCATATTATGGAATTCTTGTTGAGATTCCAACAAGGAAATTACCTAAAAACATAACTATGACTTCATATATAGTTTGACTATCACATTATAGGTTTTAGTATCCGTAAATCACCTCTTAGATGTAGATTTATCTATTTATTTGTGGAGTTGGAGAGTTGTTTCAATTGGTACTTGGGATGTTATTCAATTTTTATGGTACTTTTATATAGAAAATTGGATTGTTTATACCTATTTGAATTATGTTACACATATCCTTGTATATTTTATATGGTATTTATACTGAATTTTTTGTTTATCATCCAATATTTATATGTAGAATTCATTCCCACATTCATTTTTTATGATTTCATGTGCTAGTTGCTAACTCATTGGGATCAGGAACACCTTTAGGCCATGTCAGGATCATCTCAATTATGGAGTTACCAATGTACCTAATCTGGTTCATGAAATCTTACATAATTATTATATTATTTATTCAATTTATCTTTATGTAAGATATAGATTTTAATCTTTTTTATAGTTCACATCCGACCCGACATATGTTGATATTCAATTAATATGTCCAAATTATGTTAATTTGTTTGACTATGGTAAAACTGGAAATTTTTCAATCATCTGAAAAATAAAAATCCTGAAATAATTATAATTTTCATATATAAATTATAAATTTTTTAGAATCTATGATATGTTATTATAAAAAATGAACAATTTTACAGTCATAGAGACAATAAGTTCTATTGACACATGAGTCCCATTTCTATTTTTCAATAATCACGATGGAAATAAAACAAGTATTATTTTACCTTTATGTAACAGTAATTATTTCATAAATATCTTATATTTAATTAATTGTAGTTATTTATAT
The DNA here is from genome assembly GCA_963277665.1 of Viscum album. Lineage (NCBI taxonomy): Eukaryota > Viridiplantae > Streptophyta > Magnoliopsida > Santalales > Viscaceae > Viscum > Viscum album. The sequence goes on from OY728159.1 coordinate 2,015,140,763, forward strand.
TATTCATGTGCTTTGGATACGAAAAATTAATCTCATCTCTTTGTAGAGGTGGCATTCGACATCTATGCAAGAATGATGTTATCAGTTTTAGATGAATTGACTGGAAATAAATTATTTCATATAATATTTTTAAATAATTATTAATATTTAATTAATATCATATCATATATATATATAGTAAATATATCATTAAAACTATCTCTGACAGAGGGTTATGGAAAATAAAATATAACGTCCAACGAGCCGATTATTCGCTATAGCCATGAATTAGGGTTTTGATTCAATTTGTATTAAGAGGAAATGGATATAAGATATGAAATTACCATATAAACATATTTTTTAATATATATATATTTATGGTATTATAAAATCATGGTTGAAAAATATTTGTTTTGGTGGATGAAGAAACAAAGCAAAAATACTCGGCTGGAAATGATAACTCTTCATCAAACATTCTCTTTTGGTTTGAACCAAATTCATTACTAGGATTATTTTATAATCAAACAAGGACATATAGGATGTTTCAATGGAATTATAGAATTTGGCCACTAATTGTCCAAAAAAAATTTCTTTTTTATGATTGACTATGAATAAGATATATCATTCCCTTTTATTGTGGAAGGTAGGGCCACATTTTGAATATTTTAATAGTTAGAAAATAAAATAGAAGTTATCTAGAGAAATGTATCTAAATAATAATATATTATAATATTCTATATGATATTCTAGGAAATCTAGAATCCATAAAAATCTGTATAAGATAATATGGTGTATTATACCTTTTCTATTAATTTATTTCAATTGTTTATATATTTTATCATTAACCATATAGAAAAATATTTAAATATTAATGGGTTAAAAATGTTACAAAAAATATAAAAGAGGATGATAAATGGAATTTGGTTGATCTTGTTATCAATATACCACTCAGAAGATGAAAAATATTATTTTTTAAAATTTCAAATAATTTAATAGATATTATTTAGTTCAAAATATAATCAATGTCCACTATTGAAATATTAAATGAATTCTTATTGAATTATACAAATACAATGATGAAATTAAAATACATTTCCTATAAATATCCATTTTAAATTATATGTATCAAAAAAATTTAAGGAAAATAAATACATACGAAAATTATATTGATTTTTTTATTATATCATTTATATTTTTTCACTTTAATTGATGAAATAATATCTCATCATTGGATAAGTATAACAACCCATACCTGAATAGCCACATGAATAGTGTTAAATGTGTCGGGTGCTACTACCTTACGTGCACCTCCCCAAACGCTAAAGGTTGCTGACTAGCAGTGAGGGTTTTATTGGTATAGAGGGGGGGCTATACCCTCTCAAATGATAATTACAATGGTACTGATCCAAAAATAACATTAAAGATGAAGCAGAATAAATGACTCACCAGACCTGAACCAGACCCACAGAGCGGAAGCACATTCAATATCAATAAATAGCTGAAGCAATAAATATAAACAACAGCCACGGAAAGTAAACACAACAGCATTCTTATCACTTGTAACTACCACCGAACAATAAAACATGCATCCCAAGAAGGTTATATATATCTAGATAATGTGGGGGGAAAAGGCTAAACATTTGTAGCTACAAACAATCATGCTGATATAGGATGAAAATCATAGTAAAATCCATCTAATCAGGACCTCAAGGTCCATACCTTCTCCATGAAACATCTAATACACCCCAGCTCCTAAAGCTGGCCCATTTCCAGTACATAAATCCAAAAATTCTACACATACCCCAAAGGGCCCATGTAGGGTGTGAGATGAATATCAGTAGGATAACACCCAAAGGTTCGTACCTAATATGAGTGTTTAAGCAGTCATGCATTTATAAGTAAAGTTGTAACAGAACGATACACAAATTAACACAAACTCTACTGGTTCCCCGCAACCACAGTGGAGTCTCACCGACATCAGCCAACACCATAATCTCTAAAATGTTACCCAGCACCATTTTCCCCCCTGACACTTGGTGTCTCAAGAACCAACGTCTCGAAGACACACCTGAGAAATAGTAAGCTGGAGGAATAGTGATGATTGTCCTCAATAAGTAACCAGTGGGACAGTAAGGTCGGCCTTAAAATAACATAACCAGAGGGAAAACGATGTCTGTCCTCAAATAAAGTAAAATGATGGACATCGATGTGTTCCCTCAAATAATATAACCAGAGGGATATCGATGTCTTCCCTCAAATAACGGTGACCCTCTGCCCCCAACCTGATAGCCTCAATGATATCCCATGAATTCTACTCACCTTCCATGTGGCTTCATACTGTAAGCACCCCCAAACAAATAGTACCTAAACCACATCTAACGGGGGCCACTACCCACACGAGTGGTTAAAACCACCTCATCACAGAGTCCCCCAATGTGCACATTACTCAATGTTTCCAGGTGAGCGGTAATATCCAAAATAGTACCCAATATACAACACCTATGACACCTCGTTTCCCTACGACCATGTTGCTCAAGACTTATGGCCTTGCCATCCTAGTAACTCAAGCCATGCCCAACCTGACTGTTATCCAACCTCAACTGACCCCCATGATGCCCAATACCGTGGTCAGAACCACACAGCATAACCCAGTCCAAACCTAACCCATGATCAACATCACTCAACAATATCTGGTCCATAACCAACACAACCAAAAGGGTTTCATCATATCCATTTCAACAATTACATATATACACATTTAAACAAAATATAATAATAGGAAAAACAATCTAAACAGCTGAATTTCACTAGCAAGGTGATATCCATACCATCACTTTGGTTTTGAAAGCCTCTAACCATTCATATCAGGATTAATAAACTAAACTTATCATATAAAACATTACAATTCAATCATAAATGTTTTGTATTTCCCCGGCCAAAATGACATAATTGAGCAAAGACACCTCACCCGACCCCGCTCATGAAAAATAGGTACAGGGTATACCCAAAGGCATCCCACGGGTCTAATGAACATTTTAATATGAAATATCCAATGAAAATGGTTCCTCATCAAAATACATGAAAATGTGCTGAAGGCCACGTCACCCAAATGACTACAAAAACACAAAAAGAGGTATACACCACCTACCTGAGACTTGTACGATGCTAATCCTCCGATGACAACCTCAAATTAGGGATAAACATGGTAGATCTAAAAATGAATTAAAACCTCTTAAACACCAATAACTATTTCTGAAACATAAATCATGAAAAACTTCTAACGAGGAACCATGGCTTTACCAAAGGAGTTCCAACGGATCAATTGGTGTTAAAATTGGGTCTCGAACGATGGAACAAGAGAAAAAATGAGCTTTGGCCAACTCTCCCTGCTCAACCCGTGGGAGGGGTGGAGTTTCTGCCTCAAAACAAGGATATTTTCTATTTTAGCAAAAAAAAGAAACTACATGTCATGTACTTTAAGTACACGGTGTGTATCATTTTACTGTTCATCAGACAGCTGAAATTCCGCTGACTTACTTTCCAGAACCTGTCGATATGAGCACACGGCGTGTACTTGGTTTTTCTTATCTTCCTCGCCGATATACCCACACTCCATGTATATCCCTCATACACGGATAGACTACATGCCATGTCCATGGATTACATTGAGTGTACTTTGTTTAAATGATTCTACCCAACCAAAAGGCCCACACAACATGTATGGCCGCCACACGGTCAAGGGTACATGGCATGCCTATAACAACACAACCTGTATTTAGAAAGTTCTATATCGTTATCACAAGACATGTACTCAGCGAGCACATGGCCGACACTCACCTAACATATACACGGAGTGTACATAAAAGTACACGAAGTGTAGTCTAGTATTTTCTAAAAACTACCCAATTTCTCCAGTTTTTTGAGGGACAAGTCAAAATATCAAACAGGGTCGGGATTTTGAACCGTTCTAAAAATCTAGGTTATTACAATCTACCCATGTAAATATATCTCGTCTGTGAGCTATCAAACGAAACTCAGAGATGGAATCGATGATACCACACCAATCAAAGTAACATGGACTTCCCCAATCTCAATGGTACTGGCTAAAATCCTCAAGGTACTCCCCACCATTAGAGGATCCTAACTAAGTCTCAACCGAACAAAACACAAGAAAAACTAAGTTTCACTAACATGTTTTTTGAACACATAGTCAATATATGATGCATCGTCACCCCTGTGCCTCATTGGTGGTCCTGTGTCATCCTAACACCCAAAGTATTCCGCACTGCATCAATGTTTACCTCAACCATGTCCTGGTGCTTATCACCTCATGTAACTTGCATCATTGATGCCACGATTCCCAAGGAACCTAAAGTAACCTACATACTCGATTCCTCGATGCCCAATGAACCTCAAGTAACCCGCATCCTTAATGACCCTGATGATACGCATATCATACATATATATAAATATATCACGCACCGGATATGGTGCCAATATCGTTGACTAGCATCTAGTCAGTCCACATAGATCATGTGCATCATGTTCACTCAAATAGACATGCCTCTATAGTACATGCCAAAAGGAATCATGGAAATCATGCCCACACCTGTGGTGTACCTCTCATTGTCGTCGGCTCACCAGCCTGCTCATCCTCTGGGAGCTCTATAACATGCACCTGGCCGGAAGTACAACTGCTTGATGCCTAACCTCCCTGCGGTTCTACTCTGGCCACCGACCACTAACCCCTCAGCCAGATCCTGCTATCTCTGTCACATCCTCCATTCGCAGATGAACCTCAGCTACGCTCTCATGGTGCCGAAACTGAACCAACGTCAGATGCCACCATCTATCCTGGTCCCTACCAACCAGCCATCTATGAAGGGTGCCTGCAAAAACTCTCAATGTGGTTGACCTATCCACATGTCTGTAACTCCTTTGGAGGCATATCCCACTAAGTCTGAACATGCCCTGGTTGTCCACACTGAAAGAAAACAACTGAAGAACTACTACGTTGTGGTTTAGCTGAGTCCCTGGCCAGACTGCCCTATTGGAACTCATACCTTCCTCACTTCTTATTGTCCAAACCCTCACCTAAATCCGTCATCCGACCAACAACATGCCTATCTCTCTGGTTTTCCTCTACTATAAGCACATGTTTCACTGCCTCTGAAAAAGAACCCAGACTGAAGATTTTCACCTGAACCCGAATGCGTTTCGTAATCTATCTTCAAAGTGCCTCTCCCTAGACACATCATCGCTTACCAAATCGGCTAAAAATCGAGACAACTCAGTAAAATGTAGCTTCATAGTCCATGAAATATAGGTATCCATAATGAAGACTCAAAAACCACAGAGCTCTCTCAACTCTAAGTGTCACTGGGTAAAAGTGCTCAAAGAACTTATCCTTGAAGTCCTTCCTTGCTAATCCACCATGCCTGCGAGCCTAAAAATGCACATCCCACCAACGCTTTGCCGGTCCTCACAGCATGTATGTCGCCATCTTGGAACTCCGCCCTGGATGAATCTTGGGCTGATCGAATATCATATGCATGCTCTCTATCCAGTTTTCAGCTGCCTACGGACCACTATCACCGGAAAAAGTAGCGCGTGATGCAACTGGACCTCCCGTCTCAAATATTCCATAGATGGCTATGTACCCTGTGTGCCTCTGTCAATCAACTATATGAAAAGCACTAGGCTGTCTTGGAGGTGCTCGTTAAGACATGGTCCACATGCTTCCAAACACGACTGCTGTCCTCCAGGCACTAGATCATAGAACTGATCCTGTCTCTGAGCCTGTACATGCGGCTCCGGCTCTGCCTGCACTGGATCCTGACCATGATCCTGAACCTGCAGTCGGGTATCCTCACTTCCCTGACACTCCATTGAGACATGTAGGAGGAACCCACTAAATAAAATAAATGGTCAGACAACTCATATATATATATATATATATATATATATATATATTCAAAAGAGATAAGTAAAGCAGTCAAAGGCATTTCATAACTACTAACCTTACTCTCCACCCCCGAAACCCATGCCCATGGAATCTCAACCTCATGGCCTCCTTTCCCACCCCTCAACATTTCCATGTTTGAAAAGCACCTTGGGTCATGCCCATCCGGACAACCCACGTTGCCTCAAACCAATGGCAAAGTCGCCCAATCCTGGTGATCAAAATAACCTCAACCGAGAGTGAATGCCTGCTCATACAGGCGATAGACTCAAATACCCTATCACATGAAATTCTACAACTATATAAAGCATGGAATACACATTCAAAAAATAAGAAATTCTATCAGGAATTTCACATATTCGCATTTAAAATCATACAAAGCATGGAAATTGATATTATTCATGTGGCATTATCACTTTACAAGGCATACATGGAGTTACGAAATTAAAATAACCTAAAATGTGCCGATCAAATCCAAGCAAACTATCCTTGACATACCGGGCCAAGGTCCAATTCTCCCTTACCGCATTGGGTCAGGGGTTACATATAACAATACATAACATCACAAACCAAGTGAGCCACCTTGGGGGAAATCATATAAAATGTAATATGAGAAAAATGCAAACAGAAAATCCCATCCATGGCAACATGGTCCATCCCTTGCACCTAGGTCTACATGCACCCAAGAACAAGCTAGAAACCTAGTTCCAATAACATCCAATCTTTATTCTACCATATCCAAAATACTAAAATCATTAGTAATAAAAGATAAGCCTAAAATCTCATTATTAGCTAGAAAAACACTGTAACTAAATCCCTATAAAGAACCCCTTTCATACCACTTTGAAACAATGTAGACCCGAACAGCCACCCGAACAGTGCTAAATGGGTCGGGTGCTACTACCTTAGGTGAACCTCCCCAAACTCCAACGGTTGCCGACTAGTAGAGAGGGTCTTATAGGGATAGTGGGGAGGCTATACCCTTTCGGAGGGTAAATACAATGGTACTGGTCCATGTATAACAATAATGATTCAGTGAAATAAATGACTCAGCAGACTCGAACCAGACCTAAAGAGCGGAAGCACATTCAATATCAATAAACATAAAAACCAATAAATATAAACAACGATAATGGAAAGTAAAGAAAACAACATGCTGATCACTTGTAACTACCACTGAATAATAAAAAATGCATCCCAAGAAGGACATACATATTTAGATAATAAGGGAACTAATGGCTAACCAACTATAGCTACAAACCAGAAAGCTGATACAGGACTATACGCAAAACATAGTAAACTCTAGCTAGGCAAGATGTCAAGGTCCATACCTTCTCCATGGAATAGAAAATACAGCCTAGCTCTTGAATCTGGCCTCTTTCTTACACGTAAATCCATAAAGTATTCATGCATCCCGAAGGGCCCGTGCATGGTTTGAGATGATTCTCAGTACGATACCACCCAACGGTGCATACCAAATATGAGTGTTTAAGCAGTCAGGTATTTATAGGGAAATAAATGACCGAACGATGACCAAATTAACACAAACTCCACTGGTGCTCATCATCCACCATGGCATGTCACCTTCTTCATCCAACGATGGAATCTCTGTCATGTATCCTGGCACCATGTGCCCCCCTAACACCACGTGTCTAAAGTTTGAACATCCCAAAGGCACACTCGATAAACAGTAAATCGAAAGAAAAATGACTCCTATCCTCAATATGTAACTAGATGGACAATTATTTCTACCCTCAAATAACGTTAATGAAGGGACAATGATGTCTTCCCTAAAATAAAGTAACTGTAGGGACATCGATGTCTGCCCTCAAATAATGTAACCGGAGGGAGAGTGATTTCTGCCCTCAAATAACGGTGAGCCTCTTCGCCAAACCCGATTGCCTCAATGCTATACCTGGAAAGATATTCACCTTCCACATGGAATCTTACGACATGCACCCCCAAACCAATATTACCAAAATCAAAACTAATGGGGACACTACCCACATGAGTGGTCAAAACCACATCATTAAAGAGTCTCTATGTGTGCACACTACTCAAAGTTTCCGAGTGAGCGGTAATCACCAAAATAGTACCCAAGCCGCAACACATCTGACACCTCATGTCCCTGCGACCATGCTGTTCATGTCTGATGGCCTTTCCATCTAGTAACCCCGGCCATGCCCAACCTGACAATCATCCTACCTCAACCGAAGCCCATGATGCCCAATCCCATGGTCCGAACCACGCAACATAACCTGGGCCAATCCCAACCTGTGATTAACATCACTCAACAATATCCGAGCAATACTAAACACGCCCAAAAGGGTTCCAATATTTGAAATTCAAAAATTACATATAAACACATTTTAATAGAATACAATAATAGGAAAAAAATTTAAACAGTTGAATTGAAATAGCAAGGTGTTGTCCCATACCAGAACTGAGGTTTGAGGAACCTCTAAAAAATCATATGAGGCTTAATAAACAAAACTTATTAGATAAAACATCATAGTTCAATCATAACTATTTAGGCTTTCCCCAACCAAAATGCCCCAATTGAGAAACGACCCCTCGAACGTCCCTTCTCAAGAAAAACACGTAATGTGTATACCCAAAGGCATCCCCCACGTCTAATGAACAATTTAATATGTAGTATCTGATAAAACAAGGCCCCGCTTGAAATACCCAAAAAACACCATAACGTCCATGTCACCCAAATGACTAAGAAAATACAAAAAGATATTTGAACCACCTACCTGAGACTCGTATGATGATACTACTCTGATGAAAACCTTCAATTAGGTCTAAAATGTGGTAGATCTACAAAATAATCAAAACAGCTCATACTCCAATAACCCATTCTACAATAGAAATAATGAAAAACGGCTCAAGAGGGATCAAGGACATACCGAGGGGGTTCCAATTGATCAATCGGTGTTCGAATTGGGTCTCAGACGAATGAATGTGAGAGAAAATAAACTCTGGTTGGCTCTCCTCGCTCAACAAATCTAAGGGGTTGAGTTTTTACCTCAAAATGAAGCAAATTCTAGTTTTAGAGAAAAAATGAAACTACACAGCGAGTAATTTAAGTACACGATGTTTATCATTTTACTATTCATATGATGGATGAAATTACGCCGACATACATTCCATAACTTGTCGACATGAGTACACGGCATGTACCTATGGGTACACGATGTGTAATTAGTTTTCTTCTCTTCCTAGCCGAATTACCCACATGCCACGTATATCCCTCATACATAGCTAGACTACACAGCGTGTCCAATAAGGATATGTCATGTACTCATTTTAAATGATTCTACTCGGTCAAAAGTCCTACAAGCGATGTATGGCCTCCACACGATAAAGGGTACATGGTGTGTCCATAACTACACGTCGTGTAGTTATAAATTTCTACACAGATATCACACAGTATGTACTCGGTGAGCACATGGTCGGCACTCTCCTAACCTATACACGGTGTGTACTTAAAATTACATGGAGTGTAGTCTAGAATTTACCATAAACTGCCCAATTTCTCCAGTTTTCGTGGGACAAGTCAAATTTTCAAACATGTTTGGGATTTTGACCCATTATAAAAACTCAGGTTCATACAATCTCCCCACCTTAATATAGCTCATCTTCGAGGTATCAAACGAAAACCAGAGATGGCATCAAGCATACCACCCCGATCAATGTTACTCGGAAATCCCCAGTCTCAATGGTCCTGGATAAAATCTTCAAGGGGGATCCCCACCATAGGAGTTTGTAACTCATTCTCAACCAAAAAAAACTCAAAACAAACAATGGTTCACTAACCTTATTTCTGGACACATAGTCCTTCTGAGATGCATCGTCACCCTTATGCCTCATTGGTGCGCATGTGTCGTGCCTGACTCCCAACGTATCCCGCATCACATCAGTGTCCCCCTCAATAAGGTCCTGGTGCCTAGCACCTCATGTAACCCACATCACTATTTCCCTGATCCCAAAGGAAACTCGAGTAACCTACATCCTTGATGCCTTGATTCCCAACGCACCTCATGTAACCCTCATCTTCGATACCCTGATGCTAGGCATCTCATACATATAAATAAATATATCAATCACCCGATATGGTGCCAATCCCACTGACTGGCATCTGGTCAGTCCACATAGATCATGTGCATCATGTGCACTCCAAATGGACATGCCTCTATAGGTCATGCCAAAAAGATAAAATGGAAATCACGGCCAAACCAGTGGTGTACCTCTCACCGTCTTCGACTCACCAGCCAGCTTAGCATCTGGCTGCTCCACAGCATCCACCTGGCCTGATGTACGGCAGCCTGGTACCTGACCTCCCTACGGTGCTGCTACAACCACCGGCCACTGACCCCTCAGTTGGATCCCGCTGTCTCTATCACATCCTCCATGTGTAGATGAACCTGAGCTACCCTCTCTTGGTACTGAACCTGAACCAACATCAGATGCCACCATCTATCCTAGTCCCTACCTGCCGGCTGTCTAAGAAGGCTGCCTACAAAACCTTTCAAGGTGCCCGACCTGTCCACATTTCCAGAACTCCTTTGGAGGCATATCGCATAGAGTCTGGCCATTCCCTAGCTGTCCACACTGAATGAAAAACACTAAATAATTTTTATGAGGTGGTCTAACTTAGTCCATGTCTTGACTGCCCTATTGGAACTCATCTCTTCCTCGCTTCCTGCTGTCTGAACCCTCACCTGAATTCATCGTCATGCCAACCTGAGTCATATCCCTCTAGTTTCCCTCCACTATGGGAGACATATTCACCACCTCTGAAAAAGAACATAGCCTGAAGATATTCACCTGGACCCGAATGGGGTGTCGTAAGTCACCCTCGAAGCATCTGACCCTATCTGCATCATCCCTTACTATACAAGGTCCAAGAAATGCAACTCAGTGAAATTAGATGCATAGTCCATGATAGACATGTCTCCCTACTGAAGACTCAAAAACTCCCAATCTCTCTCGGCTCTGGTGTCACTGAGTAAATTTCTCAAAAAACATGTCCTCGAAGTCCATCCATGCCAGTCCCTCATGCTTACGAGCCCGAACCTACCCATCCCACCAATGATTTTCCAGTCCTAACAACATGTATGTCTCCATCTTGACCCTCCTCCCTAAAGGCATCTCGATCTACTTGAATATCATCTGCATGCTCTCTGTCCGGTTCTCAACCCCCTACGGACAACCCTACCCTGAAAAAACGTTGTGTGATACGACAGGAAGTCCCACATCAGATATTCCATAGATGGATTTGTACTCTACTTACCTCTGTTGATCCCCTTTATGACATGCACCAGGCTAGCTCAGAGCTGCTCGTCGAGCCATGGTACAAACTCTACCAAACCCGGCAGTTGTTCTTCCTGCACTTAAACATTGACCTGATCTTATCCCTGAGCCTGTACCTGCTGCTCCTACTCTACCTGCTCCAGATCCTGAACGTAATCCTACACTTGCGGCACTATATCCTCAATTTCCTAATGCTTCATCGAGATGTGTAGGAGGAACCCGCTGAATACCTTAAATGGTCATACATCTCATATATATATATATATATAATATATTCAACACATATAAAGAATGCAGTAAATGGCAGTGCATAACTACTACCCTTACTCTCCCCCACTGCAACCCATGCCCATGGCATCCAGGCCTCATGTCCTCCTTACCTGCCCCTAAATAGAGCCTTGTATCAAAATTACTTTGGGCAATGCCCGTCCCATCAACCCATGTTTCCTCAAACTGAAGACCGAGTTTCCCAATCCTGGTGATCAAAATCACCTCAACCGATAGTACATTCCTTCTCAAATGAGGGATAGACTCAAATAACCTATCACATGCAATTATCCAAATATTTAAATCATGGAATACACATTGTAACAACAAGAAATTCTATCAAGAATTTCACCTATTCACATTTCAATGCATACAAAGCCGGGAAATTGATATTATTCTCGTTGCATTATCACTTCAAAAAGCATACATGTAGTTATGAAGTTGAAATACCCTAAAATGTTCATATAGAAAGCCAAGCAATCTAGCCTTTCCATATCGGGCCAAGATCCAATTCTACCTTACCACACTAGGTCAATGGTTATATATCACAATCAATAACATCACACACCAACTGAGCCACCGAGGTGGAAATCACATCAACTATAATCTGAACAAAAACAAAATAGCAAATCCCACCCATGGAAACATGGTTTGTCTCTCATACGTGGGGATACAGGCACCCAATAACAAGCAAGAAACACCGTTCCAGTAACAACCTATCTCTAGTCTACCATATCCCAAATAGTAAAACCAGTGGAAATAAAAGAGAAGCTTCAATCTCATTAGTATCCAGGAAATCACTACTATTAAATCCCTGTCAAAAACTCCTATAGTACAACTTTGTAACGACCTGGACTAGAACAACCACTTGAACAATGCTAAATGGGTCGGGTTCTACTACCTTAGGCACACTTCCCCAAACACAAAATGTTGTCAACTAGTAGTGAGGGTCTTATAGGTATAGAGGGGAGGATATAACCTCTGGGAGAATAATTACAATGGTACTGGTCCAAGTATAACAACAAAGATGCAGTGGAATAAATGAATCAGCAGACTCGTAACAGACCCCCAGAGCAGAAGTACATTCAATACCAATAAATACCTAAACCAATAAATATATACAATGATAGTAGAAAGTAAACACAACAGCATGATGATCACTGGTAACTACAACTGAACAATTAAACATGCATCCCAAGTAGGTCAAACAAATCTAGATAATAATGGCACCAACGGCAAACCAACGACAGCTACAAACAAGAATGCTTATACAGGAAAGTTAGCAAAACATAGTAAAATCTATCTAGGCAAACCTCAATGTCCAAACCTTCTCCATGGAACAGCTAATACGGCCTAGCTCCTGAAGGTGGGATCTTTCATCCACGTAAATCCATAAAGTCTGAACGTGTCCCAAAGGGATTGTGCATGGTGTCAGATGAATCTCAGAAGGATACCACCCAATGGTGCGTACCTAATATTTGTTTTTAAGCATTCATGCATTTATAAGGAAAGCATTAATAGAATGATGAAAAAATTAACCAAAACTACAGTAGTGCTCAGTAGCCACCATGGAGTGTCATCTGCTTCATCCAATGCCGGAATCTGTGTCATGTAACCTGGCACCATGTGCCCCCTGACACCACATGCCTCAAGTACCGACGTCCCGAAGGCATGCCCGAGAAATAGTAACCCAGAGGAACAATGATTCATATCCTCAATAAGTAACCAGAGGGAAAATGATGTCCGTCCTCAAACAAAATAACCGGAGGGACAATGATGTCTGCTCCCAAAGAAAGTAACCATAGGGACCTCGATGTGTGACCTCAAATAAACTAACTTGATGGATAGTGATGTCTGCCCCCAAATAACGGTGAGCCTCTACCTCCAACCCGATAGCCTCAATCATATCCCCTGAAGGCTCATCACCTTCTACATGGCTTCCTACGGCAAGCACCCCCAATCCAATAGTACCAAAACTACAACTAATAGGGGCCTCTACCCACAGGATTTTTCAAATCCACCTCATCACCGAGTCTCTATCTGTGCACACTACTCAAAGTTTCTGAGTGAGCGATAATCACTAAAATAGTACCCAAGCCACAAGACCTATAAACCTTGTGTCCCCGTAACCATGATGCTCATGTCTGAAGGCCTTGTCGTCCCCATAAACTGAGCCATTCCCAAAATGAAAGTCATCCTACCTCAACTGATTCCCATGACGCCCAATCTGGTGGTCCAAACCACCCAACATAACCCGGGACAAGCCCAACCTATGATCAACATCACGCAACAATATCTGGGCTTTTCCCAACATAAAAAAAAATGGTTCCAACATATGCAATTCATAAATTACATATATACACATTTAAATAGATTAAAAAAGATAGGGAAAACAATATAAAGAGTAGAATTTCACTAGCAAGGTGTTGTTCTATTCCAACACTGAGCTTTTGAGAGCCTCGAACAATTCATATCAGGCTTAATAAACTAAAAATAATAGATAAAACGTCACAGTTCAATCATAACTATTTTCGCTTTCCCGACCAAAATTCTCTAATTGAGCAACCAGCCCTCGCCCGGCCTCGCTTAAGAAAAACAGTTAAAGGGTATACATAATTGTATCCCACGGGTCTAATGAAGAATTTACTATGTAATATCAGATAAAGGTGGGTCCCTCTCAAAATACCTGAAAATGCACTGAAGGCTGCATCACCATAATGACAACTGAAACACAAAAATAAGTATGCACCACCAACCTGAGACTCGTATGATGCTACTCCTCCGATGACAGCCTCCAATTAGGTCTAAAACAATGTAGATCTACATAAGAGTAAAAACCGCTCAAACCCCAATAACTCATACGATGCTACTCCTCCATTGACATCCTCTAATTAGGTCTAAAACACCGTAGATCTACAAAAAATTAAACACCGCTCGAACCCCAATAACACGTTATAGAACAAAAATCAAGAAATATGACTCAAGGGGAATCAAGGCCCTACCGAGGGGGTTCCAATAGATCAATCGGTGTTCAAATCAGGTCTTAGATGAAGGAACGAGAGAAAATATGAGCTCTGGCCAGTTCTCCCCACACAACCCATCAAAGGGGTTGTGTTTCTGCCTCAAAACGAGGCTACTGTCTGTTTTAGTAATGAAAAGAAACTACACTGCATGTAATTTATGTACACAGAGTTTTTCTTTTTACTACCCATGAGATGGCTTAAATTCCACCGACTTACTTTCCAGAACATGTCGACATGAGTACACGACGTGTAACTATGGGTACACGACGTGTACATAGTTTTTCTTCTCCTCCTCTCCGACTTACCCACATTCCATGTATATCCCTCACACACTGCTAGACTACATGGTGTGTCCCAGGATGACTCATTGTGTACTTAGTTTTAATTATTATACCCAACTAACATGCCTACATGCCTTGTATGGCCTCCACACGGTCAAGGGTACATGGTGTGTCTATAACTACATGTCGTGTAGTTAGAAATTTCTACATGGTTATCAAATGGAATGTACTCCGCGAGAACACCGCCGAAACTCACCTAACCTATACACGGCATGTACATAAAATTACATGACGTGTAGTTTGGAATATTCTAGAAACTGCCCAATTTCCCTAGGTTTCTCAAGGATAACTCAAAATTTCAAACAGGGTCATGATTTTGACCCGTTCTAAAAACTCGGGTTCTTATAATAAGCATATTAAGTAATTATAATTTCCAAAAAATTAAAAAATAATCAATCATTAAAACAATATTATTAGTAACTAAATAATAATATATATTCTTTTAGAACATTCTTTTTCCCATGTGATTACATATGAGTTATTTAAAAGTAAGAGAGTGAGATTTTTTAATTTTCATTAATAAAAATATAAAATTGGGAAATTTAAGGGAGAAGAGCCCCAAAAAAATTTGAATAAGTAGATGAAGTTGATAAATTTTCGGATAAAATAATAAAATTTTATTTATTGTAAAAAATGGCGGCTTTATCTTTTATTTTTAACCTGGGATAACACAATTTGCCCTTTTAATATGGTGATGAATTTTTAATATTATTACTATTTGTAATGACCAAAATATAAGTTGACCGAGTGAAATAGTATTTATATTTATGATTACAAATATTGAATCTATTTTACCAAATCCAAACTCTACATGTGGAAGAAAACAATTTAAAATATCTATATTAATGTGAGACAAAAACATGTTTTCTAGGAAAATTAATGTTTAATGGAAGAGATGATTTTACATCAACTCTATCATAAAAAATTTCCATTATATAAATTAAGATTCATTTAAACATAAATATATTATAAAAATTTCATTTAAAAATTATTATATAGAGGTTATTTATATAAATTTAAATGAAACTCAATTATTTACATAAATACACTTTTCAGTAAAAAAACGTGTTTTAAAGAAAAAAACCGATTTATACCAACAAAAATAAAAAATTTGTATTAAAATGAAATTAATTATATTTATCTAAATAAAATTGATAAAATTTCATTTAATGAATAGATCAAAAATATAATTAGACATTAAAATAATATAATTAATTAAAATAAAAAAATTGTTTAAATAAAACAACTAATTTTTTTTGATTAAAAACCCAATATTTTTAGAAAAATAGAAAATTTCACAATAACCTAATTTTGAAATTATTATCTCAAAACATGATATATTTATTATATAACACCAATAAAAACATATCAGAAATTAATTTTATTATTCATTTAGAAAATAAAAAATAATAATTTGATGATAATATATATTTTTAAAGAAAAAATTGTCATTACTAAAAATTGTTTTTATTTACATTGAATTAATCTATAAATTATTATTTATTAATAACTTTTTATATATTTTCCATTTTAGATAATAATATTTTTTTACTAATGTTCAATGAGTATGTTAAAATTTTAATATTAAAATAATATAATATGCATGTTTTTTAAACCTGGTGACATGTGTCAAATACAATATCAAATTTATTGTTCATTTTTTTTAATCCTAGGTTGATTTAGTTACATGTTTAATGGTATGATATTGTTTACATTGATCCTTATAATAGAGGTTTGATTATTATGTGGGTGTGTTTTTTATATTTTGAACAATGCATTATGTGGCTACTTCTTATTTCAATGAAATTTCTTCAATGGGGTCATTTCAAAGCGTGTATAGCCATTATTGAATTATATTATTGGATAAATTTTATAGAATTGGATATATGATCTTTATAAGGAAGGAATGGGTATTGTGACAATGGACTGGGATTTTTTATTTCATTATGTTAATATTCTGATATATTGGACATTATTAGTCAATGTTGGAATTTACAATATTTTGACGTAGTGCTTCTAAAATGTCAGAGAACTGATATAAATACTAGAACACACACTCTTAGATTTAGTGTTGAAAACCTAATCTATAAATTTATGATATTTGACACTGATAATCATGACTCAATTCTTTCCATCCGAAACAAAAAAATCAAAATGAAAAATCGGATCTCTTATATTATAAATGACATGTTAGGTTTAGTTTGTTTGATTAATAGGACATACTACTTGATAAAAAATACCCATGTTTTTTAATGACCATTTATCCCAGTTAATGCACATTTCATATTATCCATTAATTCATTATCATTATCTATATGAAATCCCTTCTAGATATAATTCCTTCAATGTCATTCATTATAAGTTAATGAATAGGAAACAATGAAAGGTGATCTAAAAAACATAGTAATGGTAAACATAATCTCTAAATACTGAATTTCATTAGTTAGTATAAGAAGATAATAAATGAGTGATGCTATAATAAGATTTCATGAGAAAATCATAAAATAATTCAGACCCATAAATTCCAAAATAATCAATCACGACACATTGAAAAAGGAATTAACAAATAGAAGTATTTATAAGAATGAATAATCAAGAGTCATGTGATATGAATCTTGATCAATATAAATATTTTAAATTTATGAAAAGAATAAATAAAATTTGTTGGTATATTAGAACATCATCTTCATAGAGAACAAAAATAACCTGTATAGAAGCTATAAAAATATAATTACTATATGTATGACATAAAATGTAATTATCTAGAAAACATAATCCTTAACTAATAAATTAGTGTGAAATCATTTGGTACCCATCATATAAGCTATATCGGGCTCACATAGTGATATTTGGAGACACCATGGTAAATAATGACCATGAACCACAGTGTGAATAAACAAAATAAACTGGTTTCATAACGATCTCTATGAAACACGAGTAACACATGGAAAAAAATCTAGTCCAATAATAGTATCTTAGATATAATATTAATCTGTCCAAAAAAATGAGGATGGTATCATACAATATATCCCCATTAGTAAATATGACGAAACAAGGATTGTTGACATAGATGAATGGGAATTCCATTATAATAATAGTAATTTAATTTTTTGGAGGACAAAATTTTCATTTGGATATATCACATTTTTTTAAACTAAAAAATTGAAAATTAATGTGAAAATATGTTTCATTGAAAACAACCATGGAAATATATAAATAAAAATTAAAAATAATTTAAAACACATTTCGAGGAAAATAACTTGTCATTTAAAAAAAATTAACACATTTGAATGATCATTTATATTAAAAAGCCATAAAATAATTTAATGTATTCATTAATTATATTTATTTTTATGATGAGGAAAAATTACATTCATGAGATAAATATTAAAACAAATTGTATATTCACATTTTTTGTAAATTCTAAATTTCAATTTTTTGAAAAAAAACATGAGTTACCCTTCCATGAAACATTTTAATACATTCAAATGTGGGGAAAAATATATTTAATAAATCATTTGAACAATTCAAAGAATACTTTTTAATACATCCTAAAAATATTTTCTTGACGAAATAGTTTTTTGACCAAAGAGATCTATAATGAAGATTTTCCATAAAAAAAATCTTAATCATTGTAACTAAATTATATTAGAAATATTGTATAATTTATTTCTAATATAATGAATAAAAAATGGGTAAAAATATTGATTTGAATTAATGTGTGTTAGATTATAATATGTTAATATTGGAGAATTAATCAAAAACAATCATTATAAATGACATGAATGTAAGTAAAAACTCTTACCACATTGGTAAACATGAATTGTATTCCAAAAGAAAGAAAAAATATATGAAACTAAATATATAATGGTTATATATAAATTCATGATATTACATATCAATGGGGGTGTATATAAACTTCTTAATATAAAATGGGTTCAGAAAACAACTGAATTATTAATGACGGAATATTTTTGAAAAATCCCTTACCGAATTATTAATATTTCGAATCATAATCCACCAATAAATAAAAAAATAAAATTAAATCATAAATATAAAAAAATAATAATGGGATTCATGATATACCATTTCAGTGGTGGAATTGTATACAAGACATAATAGAAGTGGCGAATTTTCATATATATCATAGAAATAAAAAACTGATTAGAAATCTCAAATTGTTTAAGAAATAATTATAATCATAATCCAATAGTCATGAATAACATAAAATGAATCAAAAAATATCATGAAAATTATAGTATTCATCATTAATGATCTCATTAAACATATCGATACTCAAAACTGTATTTTTACTATTAACCAAAAATTCAACTGTTTTAGAAAATTTCAAAAAATTAACCCTTTAGATTTTTTGACGTGTATAATTAAAAAATGTAATCCATTTTATGGAAATAATTTTCTAAATATTGTTATTTTAATTTTTAATTAAAATCATACTTAATTATAAAATTACCAATTTTAATTCTATAACTACTTTGATATAACATTGAAAAATTAACCATGATGTCAGAATCCTAAGGCCTTAATAAAATAAAATATGAATATAATTTACATTTCATTGTGGTCATGTTAATAATCGTATTACTATTCATAACGTTATGTTACTATTCATCCATAAACAATTTGGTTTCATGATACTCTGAATAACATAATGATCATAATTGTAGATGAACATTTTTCAAAATTCAAAAGGGTGAAGCAAAAAAATATTGTTTAATGGAAAGTTATAAATATCTAGCAGAAATAGTGTTTCTAGCATTTCAATTTAGTTTTACAAAACCTTGGGGTGTTATGGTTATAAGACATGTAATCATTTAATAGAATATACTATGATATGGTTAGAAAATGTGAAATATTACACTTAGTGTACAACTTCCATAGTGTCTAAATATTACGAATCTATTTTTTAATAAAATATAATTTGATTTTCATTGTCTATGTGACTCACCAATTACACAATGTGTAATTTAGTTACACTCCATGTAAAATCCTGAGTAACATTATTAAGATGATGGGTCTTATAAAATACTTATTTCATTCCTCCATGTTTCTTACTCTATAGCTATAGGCATTTCGTAGTCCATATTTGAGAACTCCAATAACTTTGTATAATTTATTTTGCGACTGATCATCATGTTGGTTGTGATTCATCTCTTTCGGTAACCAGTATTTAGTTCTCTTTGGTCTCACATTCTTTCCTCCATAGAGTTTCATATAACATATTATGATTAAAAGACTTAAACTCCATGCTCTTGAATATTGATTCTAGGTTATAATTTTATATTTGTAAGGATCTAATCATCAACAGATAGTCCCATTGTTTGATTTTTGTTTCAATGAAAAAAGGTTGGGGTTTTATTTAGGATTGGATAATTTATTAAAAATTAAAGTTTATGTTGTTTTAAATTTCATTATTTTTAATTTTGAACTCCCAATTTAACATGAATTTCAATTGAAATGGAATTATTATAGATTTTGGAAAAAACATCATATTCTAATGAAATTTGTAATTTTTATGTATTATGAAACTAATGGATTTGGGAATTAATTTCAGAGAAAATCGATAAAATTTAATTGACAAAAACTTATTATGGGTTTTGGTTTTAAAATTCATGAAATGATAAAAAATTTATATTTTGGTTTTGAAATGAAATTTTCAAATTGAAACTAATAAAGAGTAAATTGTATTTTATTCTAATTTTAAATGATTTTTATCATTATTGATTGATTGGTTGAGTACTTGAATTCCAGTGTATTTATTTGGTTATTTGGGACATGCATAGTGTGATTGTAATTACATCAACACGGATTGGTGATGAAAACACTAGAAAACCTAGTTTGGAATATATTAACCTTGATGTGATTTTGATGTGACATATTCGGCATGAGCCTAGGGGTGTGTCTACATATATTATCCATGATCACCGATATGATATGCGTGAGTATCTTATAAATAGAAACTACTGAAATTCTGGTCATATTACCATTATGCCTATTGCGATTGTTTGGATTTGTATTCCATTGATATAGAACTATTCTACTCATGCCAATTGATTTAAATAAAATATTTATTTCTGAAATTTTGAAATATTTTTCTATTAATTAATATTAATGCAAGAATTTTTAAAATAAGTAAATATAATACAATGCATGATTTGATGAAAATTAAAATCATTATTTGGTTTATATTTAGGGAATATTATTATGGGACACTTTACAGAACCCATACATGATCTTTATCTCACACCCTACCTTTTCCTACAAGATTTTTTTTTTCTTATACCATATCTGGTTCAAGTGAATGTGGAACTATAATGATATGGATGTTATTTATTCATTGGGACTTGTATTGATGTTTCCCTTGTAATGTTGGTTTATATTGTTTGTTTTCTGCTACATTGATAATTCAATATTTGGTATTTTGAAATACATGGTTGGTTCGTAGTTCTATATCCTTGAGAATTTTTTCCAAATTAATATGTATCATTTTCATCCTTTGTGTTTTAGAGAAAAAATCCACCTTGTATATTGGATGATTTATGGTGCTACTAAATAACCCTTGGGTATTGGGAACACCATTCAAGCTATGTTAGTATGAGCTTGGGAACTAGGGTACCAGGGTATTTAGGTTTGTTCATGACAAAATCCAAGGAGTAAAATTTAAAGAAGTTTTTATATGGGTTCAATAACTCTTAGGTAACTCCAAATTATTATATATATATATAAGTCATAAAATTTATATAATATATATCGAATATAATTCCTCACAAACAATTTTGATTTAAAAAAATTGACATATTAAAATACTAATAATTAATTAAAAACATTATAATATACCAATAATGTATGAATTTATAAATATATAAAAATATTATGAAAACTATATATAATGGATAAGTGATGGAAAAGAACGATACAAGTTATCCTTATGATGCAGACATGTCTGATCTCCAAATGGAAGAGGTTTCACTTTCGTTTTCTCTTGAAAATGAGCAATCATATATTCATTAATATCAGTATATGTAAAATCATATGAAATAGGAGTCCAATGCTGTACAAATATCCATGAGAATTCTATAAAAACCACGTCCCAAGATTACTATTAGAGAGTATCATATGGTAAAATCTTATAGAAGTATTGTATGGTGTTATGTATCTAACAATTAATAAAATATGAAGATGTAATTATTAAAGTAATAAAAAATTTAGACATATAATTTACTTTTGAAATGAAAGATTTTATCCTGTAATGTAAAATGATATTCTTTTATAATATGAATGTTTTGGTAAAACATTACTAATGTTTCAAAATGTCTAATTAAAATATATTTTGATTAAAAATGTTTTATTTGTAATAATTTCCATAATAAGAGTATTATATTATTTTTAGGAGACTAAATACATTATTGTTTAATATATTTTGGATATTAAAAATTAATTAATACTACATATTTATAATTTTTTGAAAATAATTATAATAACTATTATTTTTTTAAAAAAATATTTTCCAATGAAAATATTATTGACTATATTATTTTGATTTTAATTAAATTTTTATCTAAATTTTATAAATTTATTCTATAAAATTAATATATGTTCCTTAATTAAAGTGTCATTATTTTCTCAATCTGAATTTTGGATTTTTTTAGAATATTGATTTTATAAATTATTAGTAAATAAAATTTATTCATTATTACAGTTTAATTTTTAACATTATCATGCTCTATGAAAGAATTGAATATTTTATAAAAAATATTATGAGAAATAAATTATTTAGGGAATACAATAATTCATTTAAAAATAACATGTTACTTTTAGAAAACTCATGTTTAAAATTTTGAAACCAAATAAATCATATATTCAAATAATCAAATATTTTTTTATTTTTATTATAATTAAATAAAAAAAATGTAAAATTAAATATTGTTTTATTTTTATGTCATATTACAGTTATTTGGTTAACCATAAAATAATTATTAAAATTGATGTCAAAAAAATTAAATAAATTATCCTAAGAATAATTTTGACTAAATATTTTTTTCAAAAATAATGGTATTTACACATTATATAATATAATTTAAAATTAAATTTTACATAAATATAGAAAGGAATAATGTATAAAAATTATTTTATATAATGAATCATTTGGTCTAAATTATCGAATAAGGCCAATTTAAATTTTTAAAATTTAAATTTATTTATTATTGAAAAATAAATAATCCAGGGAAAAATTTTAAATGTGAATGACCTAATAGTAAAATACATGAGAAAAAACAAAAAAATGAGTATAAATATTTGGAAATAGATTTATAAACATTAATAATTTTCTCTATACACTGATTTCCATTGAAGGATCCTTTTTTCTTTTGTATATTGACTTTCCCTTTTATAAATTACCCAAACTCTACTCCCCTCCAATATAATAACAGTATTAACCACTCCACTTTTCCTCACAGCCAAAGAATAATGGATTTAATAAAACACTACAAAAATGAATCCTCAAAACTCTCACTCACTTTCTATAGATTTTTAACTTATATATGGGAAACATATCATGGTATGGATAATTTTTAAATGGATTATTTCATATAATATGAAAAAACATTCTAATAATTACTTTTAGATTTCAATATATTAATTTATTCTCTCTCTTCAATGATATATATTCGTTCAAATAAAATATAATGAAATAATATTATTAATATTAATGAATTTTGTTATGATGATATAATAATCATTAACTACTCTTTCCCTTTTACATAGAAAATTGATAAAATCAGCATGAAAACATGCATTCTACCTCCTCCATGAATGATATGTTCAATTTCACATCACCACATTAAAAAATGGATATAAAACAGCATTTCAAAAATTAATTACTTTTTATATTATTATTATTAATATTCTAAAATTATAATTCACTCCTTCTCTTCATCTTGTTCTATGAAAAATAAACAGGTACCGTGATATTTCTTAAGAACTATCACCTCAATAAGTGTAAATTTTTTGAATTTTATAACTAGTCTGTTGTTATTTATATAATTTCCTCTTAACCGAATTCAAATCATTAAAAATAACCAATTAGTGTCAATATTTATATTAAATAGTTATATTTTTTAAAATAAATCTCTTTTAAAAATATAATAACTCATATATTATAATTCCTTCAAGTTTTCATCAGTTTAACAGCAAATATTAACAATAATATAAATGTTTATTTTTGGTTACTAAAAAAACTCTGTTACTAGTGATTTTTTAAAATTATTTATTAATAACGATTTTTAAGTATGGTAATATTCTAAATTTCACCTGACCCTATTGAACTGATTCTTAAAATTTATTAATGAAAAATTATATACTAGAGGGGAAAAAATAAAAACAGACCAAGCAACTATAATGAAATAAGTGTTGTGGTGTTGATGTTCTTTTCTCCCATTTGAAATTTTAAGAGCATCAAAAACCTCGCTATGAAAATTGGTGAACCTATTAAAAAATGGTATGGTATTCAAACATTAATACACACCTCCAATTTTTCGTGGAACAATGATTAACATGACCCTCCTTGAATTCTAGGTACAATAATGATCATCTGACCAGTCCTTGCAGTCTAGCTATAGTAAGGATTATAAAACCTCCCTCATATTCTAGATGCACCATTCATCATAAGGCCATTACTTTTATTACAATTAGAACAATGATTATCAATTATCAATGGATTGGATCTGGTTTTTTAAGATCAGGAAACTCTATCCCTTCCAATGGTATAAAAGATCAAGTAAATAGCCACAAAATTTATTCCAAGCATTCTACATTTAAAAATGTGCTCCATGTGATTATCCCCAAAAATGAGAATGTGTAACATCCAACATTTACCTATAAATAATTTTTGAACAATATGCATGATCATGAAATGACCACATAGTGCATCGCTCCATAATCTCCCCCCTTGACCAAGCATCGACAGTATAATTATCTTCCTTGAACGCATGTGAATCCCTCCAATTGAGTTGATTAATAACCTGATTGTACTCAATAAATTTATATATAACCCTCCAACATTCCTCCCTAGAACATGATGTAATCATATTAACAGTCAAATGAGAAAATGTGTTATTAGGTAACATCGTAACGATAGGATCCCAACCATTCATATCCCGATCCCAACCAACAACATGCACGCTACACACCCCCAGTTAAATTTGAGTGTGAAAGGTCTAAAAATTGTGTTATCTCTATTTCATGGGGGTTCCACCTAACATGGTACCACCTAACCAACCAGTGGTTTTCATGGTATTGTAATTAGTAATATCTATCTCATTATTATTTTACAAAAACACAATCAAAAAATTTTACAAGCCATTTTCTTCATACAATTCACAATCATGAATCATAACTAAAATACTTATTAAATATAACTATAATTTTATGAATATTTATAAAAATATATTTATAAAAATTTAAGGATATAAAATCATTGACTTTTAATCAAAATATATGATGTTTCACTACCATTATGAAATAAGTATGAAAAAATCCAAATCATCTAGATATTTAAATGTTTATTTCCACTACACAATGACTTATGGAATAGACACCCCATGCATTGCCATTAATTTAGAATAAAAATATCTCCATAGTTTCCAAAGTTATTGATAAATATATATTAATATCCAGATCCTCCCAACTCATGAAATTCGATGGGTAAAAGATATAATTCAAAATTTGTGATACATCATATACATCATTAATAAACATCAACTATGGTGGAAAAATTATATAGTAATCCACCTTTTAGACCTTTTCAACAAACCAAAAGGGTCTAAAAACTCTTGTTGAAGGATTTACCTTTTTTTAATATTTCATTGATCCATTTAATTTGAGACTATCGAATGTACATGGAAACCAATTCTAAACTCCAAAGTGAATCTAAAAGTACTAGAATAATATTTATTCCATTTTTTCAATTAACCATTATCTAATGAATCAAGTCATCTTCATTATCATTTATTAGATTGAAATGGTTCTACCATGGATGCTTCACCATTTTATGAAAAAAAAAATTGTCATCCATAAAATTTTCTAGTCAATGCCTTATAGGGTATGATATAGAAGTGATGACTAGTAAAATATATTTTAGAAAAAATATAACTATCACATGTTGTTATACCACGCTCTTCCAATGTCAAAAATGCAGGAAAGAATCATGTAGTCCATGATCTGTATATCTTTCACTATCTGAAAACCAATATATGAATTATACAACAAGATCAATCTATCATGGTGTCGTGATTAATCTTAGAGGACTTTGAAACAAATGATATTTAATATGAGGATCCCTATCTTAGACAATATATGATTAAAATCTATGAAATTCAACAATATCTTCCAGATATGGGCTTCCCAATTCCTCAACATTAGTTATCTCATAAATGGGGATGATGTCAACCAATTTATTCTGATGATCGATCGCTACCCATAACACATAATTCATCATATGGGAGTTTGAAAAATAAGGAATTAAATTAATAGAAATATATTCCCACATCAATATTGAATCATGAATTGGCTGACAAAAACCTAAACATATAGATATCTCGAACTTTATCTATTAATAGGTGTAAAATTTTGAAATTAATTCATTTCTTTATGTTATAACTATTCACATAAATCATCACCACATATCACAAATATCATTATCATCCTAGGATAAACATCCAATTGGTAATTATGGAGACTCCACATAAGAAAAATATACATAGGATGAGGTATGATATACTAGATCTTAAAGAATATGATACCTTCTAAAATTAATGAATACTCACCGACAGTGTCACCACATGAAATATTGTTTCCAATACCATGAAATTCACCATGAAGATACCTATACTGAAGAATAATCGTGAGGATATAGTATGTAATCATCACGATAGCCAAAAAACATTTATATCATTCTCTGAGACTCCCAAGTACCACTGAGTAATGAGATACCTCAAAATAACATTTGTATGACTATTTCATTGAATGGGTTATCATATTATGTCTCAAAGTATCATAAATTGAATTACACTTACAATGATGGTAGGTAATGTTGAAATCGAAATATGATAGGTAATCCACCAAAAATATCAACTAGTGGTCAATTAAAATTTTTAAGAGATTACATAACATTAAATTTTGTAGATGGAATATACGGTAAAACATTATAAAAAAAATTAATTCAACCAACTCTTAAGAGAATGCATCATTGTAGAAATATCAGGATCATGGGTTACATATTTCTTTTCATGTGAAAAATAAATCTACAACAATAGGCTATAAAATTATCACCATTAATAATAATTCATCCAAAACCTAAACCAGAAGCATAAAAAATGACCACATAGTCTTGTATAATGTCTGGAAAAGTCAGCACTTGAAAAATGGAATTATGTGTTTTAACTCATTAAATGTACTCTAACATTATAAATCCTACATGAAACTCCAACCATCCACTACAAGATCCGTCATCAATTATTCCAAAATTTATAAATATTTATTTTACTTATTTTGATAACCCTATTACCCCCAAAAGCGCTAAGTCTTTTAAAAATTACACAGCTCTCCCTTGGGGCAACATATTTCAACTTCTCATGATTAACTAAAATAAAATTTTTTGGGACCACAATTATTGATATATAACTTTCCAAATCAATAAATTATATTTTTAATGATTCATGTTATTTAGGTCACATATCAAGATTTGAAAATATTATTGTAGATGAGGCACCTAGTTACACTGGATTTAGGAGTAGTAAAAAATTCCATCCTATAAAACCACCAGAAAAAATGAAGATAATCATGGAAAATATTATTAAAAAATTACATAAAAACAACATGAGTATTGATAAAACTATAATGAATAATAATATACTCAAATTTTCAATTCTTACTCCAGAAGGAGGTTTTTGGGATGTTAGATTATTTGATTATCAACTGGTGATAACTATATCAAATAAAATTTTTAGAAAATCACATCACCAATGTTAATTTTACTAACTAATTATCAATTCATAGAAAATTATATCCATTAATTATCATAAATATATTTTGTTTTTGTTAATTAATTAAAATTAACATTTTTCAATTAGCTTTTATTGAAAAAAGATCATGTTCGACCCAAGGATACACACCTAGGCGTAAAAATAACTTTTCAAAAAAGTCATCCAAATAGATATTGTACTCCTTACATTTAAATGGTAAAATAGGATAATATTTTATAAAAATTATATTTGTACCTCATATGAATTAAATAGAAAAAACTACTTCCCATACTAGTGGAAAACTATAAAATTGAGTTGGATACATGCTAGAAAAATCAGTATCAACATAGAGGGGATAAGAACTCAACGGTTTTAACTCCGTATGAAAGGAAAACACTAATATTACCCATCCCAAATCCATAAAATAATGTATATATCTACTCAATCTCATTTCTCATTATACATTAAAAAAAAGGTGCGCCTCATTAAGCATAATAAGATAGATCCACAAGAGATAAAAATCAATACAATATTT
The DNA here is from genome assembly GCA_963277665.1 of Viscum album. Taxonomy (NCBI): domain Eukaryota; kingdom Viridiplantae; phylum Streptophyta; class Magnoliopsida; order Santalales; family Viscaceae; genus Viscum; species Viscum album. The sequence continues at coordinate 2,015,169,229 of OY728159.1, forward strand.
ATTGGGAAATCATCCAATCCTTCCTGGGAATTACATGATGAGGGTTTATATTTAGAACATGAAAACACTATTTTATCTCAATTTCTAAAAGATATAAAATTAAATAGTGACATCTGAGACCCTTTCCTCTATTCATTACAAGTGGGGTCATATTATCTATCACATAAGACATTAGCTTCATAATAATGTTTATCAAACTCAAAACCTAAGTTAATAAAAAAATTAGACGATGTCTTATCATATAAAATAGAAAATAATGATAAATATATAGTGATGTCACATATCACTATCACTAGAAAAAAATTAGAATCTTTTGATGACACTTCAACTTCATATAGAATCATTTTTTCTCGATACCAGTGGTTTGAACCTCATAGTTATTGAATCAAGTATTTTTAATGTAGTACATTTAGGTTATTATAAGGTTTTTTCACAACATGGAGGTGAAAATACAAGGTTTTGGTCATAGTATTTAACTCAAGAGGGGATGGGTGAATTGAGTTAAAATATAAAAATTTCTGTTTAAAAGATATTAGTTTTACCAATAATGATTTCCCAAATAATAGATATAGCCCAGTTTATCAAGGTTATACTATTATAAGAGTTTGAATATTCATACGACTTCTTAGAAGATTGATTAACTCTTAGTAAACTTAATTAGTTTTATTGTAATTACTTATGAAGTTATCCTACTATGATAAGTCAGACATAACTTCATTCCAAGACTAACTATCAAAGTGAATTTAGTGTTTTTCTAGATTATGCATTAATGAAGTAAAATAGAGTAGACAAAATTTAAAAAGCACGGCAGATATAAAAAAATTGGTTCAGTGTCAAGCTGAGACATAATCCACTTCACTTGCTGATCACCTGACACCAAGGGAGTTTATATAAATAAACTCTAACCCACACCCTGAATCGGGGTTGACAATAGTAAATGGACTAGCCAGGCCACGTAGGGACCCCTTCCATAGTTTTCGTGGGTAAAAAAAATAATGACCAGGCCACACAGGGACCTCTACCACAGTTGTCGTGGGTAAACAATTGTAAATTATTTGGTGTGAGGATTTTGAAATCCTCCAGTTCAGTGAAGGAGTCAGAGTGTGTGTAAAATATACAAAGTACACACACTTTTCAAAAGTAAAATAAATAAATCACTGAGAGAGAGTAGATATGATCTTAGGATTCTCTAGTGATTAACAGTACAGTTATGGACTCCTTGGACAAGACAGAAATTCCTCGGAGTCCTTCTCTGGTTTTTTTGTTGAAAAACAGAGTGTCACAATTCAGCTTTTGTTCTTCAAGATTAATGGTGTTCTATGAATTCTCGTGTACTTCGTGTGTTCTTCAGTAGAGTTGGATTTCATTCATGAGACAACGCTTTCTTTTAAGATCTTGCAATGGGTTCTTTGCGGTTATCCTCATGCTTTCATTTTTGTTGAGTACAGTTCACTCGCATTTCATGCATTGTTGTATATTACTTTCTCTTGGACACTCTGCATTCTTTATCTTCAAATGCATGCGGGTTAGCCGACAGGTTCCTTATGTGTCGTACCTCATACATCGTACTATGTATACAATGAATCATTAACTATGTCTACGAATTAAAGATGTCAAATATGACCGTTAAAAAGTAAAATTGAAACATGAAAAAATAGGTTAAGAAATGATGTCACAGTATGTTATGCAAATGGTTTCTTCTTCATGGTATCTCTTTGTCACGATGTCTCCTTCACCATGTATCCTTTACTCTGTCTCCTTCATGGTGTCTTGCTTATAGTTTCTGGCTTCCAGTGCCCTGCCCATAGTTCCGGGATTCAGAGTGCCCTGATGACTGTATCTTGCTAACTATGTTTGGCACTTAGGCAAACAGAGTGGTTGAATTATGGTGTCTGTTCTTAGTGTCTTGATTCACGGTGTCAGGCTTACTGTGTCACAGTGTCCCGTGGTCACGGTGTCTCATTGGTCACGGTGTCCTAGACTTAGGCTTCACAGTGTCTGCTTCATCATAGTGTTCTTGTTCACGGTGTATGTGTCTTGCTCACAGTGTCTGACTTACTATGTCAGGCTTCATGGTGTCTTTTACTTAGGCAAATAACTATATTCAAACTTAAACAGTAATATGCATAAAATGAATTGAGATTATCCATTATCATGTATGAGATAAATTGAAACATAAATACACATGATTGATAAATTTGTGAGATTTGTGATCATTAATAAGATTTGTAATTATTATTGATATTTTTTATCATTAAAACATGATTAATACATGTGGAGTCCAACAAACTCCCCCTTTGTGATGATCACAAATTAACTATAGGTAAAGGGTAAATTTAATGCATCTACAGAGAAAATAACATATAGAATAACATATAACTTGTCACTTTTTCTCCCCCTTTTGGGATTATCAAAAAGTAGAAATAATAGAGGGAAAAAAGTGCATATGGAATTAAGAGTTTTTTGAGGAAAACATATAGAAGAAATCTAAAAAATAAATGAAATCCCCATAAAAAATAGCAGTCACTGGTTTTCATCAGGGATTGGCCTTCTCTTTAACATTATCAGCAGTAGAAGAGGATGCTAGAGGGGCAGTTGCTGATGTAGAAGAATGCATAAAAGTGGTAGATAGAGAAGGTAAAGGGAGACCTTCGAAGACCTAGGGAGCCAAAGTAGGAGAAGTAGATGATCGAGGCAATTTCTGGTCAAGAATGACAGGCCTAATCAGAATAAGAGTCTGGCCAATAGACATGGTTATTGAGGGTAAGGCCGAGGTGAACATAGGTAATCTAGGTCTGAGAGGAGCAGACGCTGGAGAAACAATGGATGTACTTGGAACATGAAGATACAGTCTCAAAAGTATAATTATGTCTGAAATAATCTATCAACCATATTGCATGGCCTTTTCAAAGTCATATTTGTTTTCAATGAATTTGTCCCACAATCTGGTAAATTCAGTTAGCTTCTGGAATTTGGTTTTGAAGACATAGGTTACAAGAGGAATTATCAGATTCTATACATGGTATTTTAAATGTTTGGTCATATTAGTCTTGTAGAAAATCTGGTTGAAATAGAAGTCCAATTTCTAATAGATCTCCTGCTGAGCATCATTGGAAATCTTTTGATTGAATTTTAATGAGTTCATGCACTCTATCATTTTTATTAACCCCTTCAGATAATGTAGAAATATCAAAGAAAATGAAGGCATTATGAATCTCTTCCTTGAATATAGATCTGAGCAGAGAACTTTCCAAAGAAGGAGTAGAGGTTTGACCAGTGGAAGTACAGTCTTTGACTATTATGGTAAAAGGATTGAGCTGTTTCAGCACCTTTTAAAGATAGTCAATATATTCCTATGTGTGCTTATTAAGGTTCTCCACATGCTCTATCATGTGTTTCAACATTTGCATGTGCCTTTCTGTAATCTTTTCAATAAAGGATAAGAGGTATGGATGAATCTGGGACAAAAAATCTCTAGAAATATGATAAACAATAGGTTTAGGAGAGAATGAGAAGGCTCTGATCTGGAATGAAATTATCTCAGTATGTCTTCAACCAAGCTTTTCAGTGTTGCAACATCATTATTGAGAAACTTGTTTTCAACCCTTACTTCTTGAATTTCATGAATCATCTTGTGTTGAATTGGCCTGATAATCATTTCTAAAAGCAGTGAGGCATCTTCCTAACTCAGTTATGTCACAAGATGAGGTTGAGAGGACATATGTTTATCAACTCCAACTAAGATAGTGTATCAAAAGACTTTCAAATCATCTTTATTTACAAGAGATTGTTGTTTATTTAAAGGTGCACGTGCAGGAAGTGGTACAAGTGCAGGCTCAGGTTGAGGTTCATGTTGAGGTTCAGGTTTAGGTGAAATGTATGTCACAAATTTTAGTCAAAACAAAGAAGAAGGATCATTCCTAGTGGCATTAACCTATTGATATTCAATCACATCATAAAATCAAGTGAATTTATACTGAGTTTCCACCGAATATGACTTAGTTGGTTGAGATGATTCAAGAGACTCAACTTCACCATTCTCATGATTTTGAGGTTCCTACCCCTCAATAAGTGCTTCCGTTTCAAGACCTTGAGGCTCAGGTAATTGTTTTAAATACACTGGTTCATCACTTATTTCCTTAGCCATTTCTTGCCTATCCAGCCTAAAGGCTATCTCCATCGTCTCTTCAGCAGAGGGTATTATCACAGTAACAGATTATTCCATAGGAAGGTCTTCTAGATTAGCTTCTTGGATTGAAATGACTACTTTTTGAGTTGCTTCTTGCATAGTATGGAGTTCTCCTGCTATAGCCTCTTCCATGGCTTGCTGCTCAGATTCTGGGACAACTAATTCTCTTACAGCTTCAGATTGGATTTCCAGATTAATAATAGCTCTTGGGGCAGGAGGTTCTTTTCCAGGAACTACAGGAGGAACATTATACATTTCATTCTCAATAACAACTTCTTACCTATGAGGTATATCAACCTCTTCTCTATGGGATACATTAGCTGCCTCTTACTCATCTTCATCATCATGAGAATAATCAATAACATCATCTGGTTGCAATCTAGGATCAGAAATGTCCTTTGGACTTGTTGGATAATCCACAGGATTATACTTCTCATAAATCTTATCTTTATCTTCAACCCATTACTTCTTACAAGGGTTATAGTTTATTTTCATCTTCTTAATGGTAGGTTTAGAGAGACATTAGTCGCAATCCAAAAGAACTTGTTCATTGGGTCCATCTACTTCTTTTGAAACAATCATGGCTGAAATCAGCCTAGAGTAGAACATGGAGGTGGATTTGGATTTGACGTTGATCAATTCACACATATGGCGAATGATGTATTTGCACAGATTTATTTTCTGTCCATTCTTCATAAAATGATTCAACAACACATCATGGTACTTCATGACAACAAATTCACCTTTCCTCCTGCTAATCAGATTTTGAACAAATTTAAACAACCACCTTGTCTCCCATCATGTTCAACAGTTATGGCCCTTCACTTGGTGCCATTTCCCGTTTGGGTTACTGGTGCATTTTCCAAGTCAATAAAAGTAGTTGTAGGTGGGGGATCTCTTTGATAATCATCAAAAATTCCTTAATGAGGAATCCTAAGGCATGCAGTCGAGATCCTTGAAGAGAATCAGCAGCTTTGTACATTGACCCAACACCTCACAACATAGCATTCAAAATCATCAACAGAAAACTGTACATACTGATAAAAATGACCTACCAACCTCGGATAAATAGGTATATCCTTCCCTAAGAACCATTCGATCCATCCTTATTCTCTTAAAAAATTTAGAACCAGAGACTTTCTGGAAAAAATCCACTCAAGGAAAACATATTTTTCAGGAATGACTATGTGATTTACCAGGTTTGGATTCAAGGGTCCTTCAGGTGCCAGCATTAGTGCTATATTCTTTTTCTTTGAGCTGCACTTATCAGGTGTGGATGAAGATGGACACTTCATCCTTGTCATTCACCGAAGGTCGAGAGAGAGAGAGAGGGTAGCATGGTTGAATGAGTTTAGAAAGAGTGAGTAGGAGAAGGTCCGGGTGAAGAACTGAGTAAAACCCTTTTGTTTTATCATTTGGGAATTTCATACGTCACAAAAATAAAAAAAAACGGGAATGTAAAAGAGGTGAAACCAGAATTCCCATGATACGGGTTAAAATAAATGTATAAATAAATTTCACGGTGAGATCATGAATAGTCATTACGGTGTGATGATAAATGGTCGTCACAGTGAGACAGTTAGTGGTCGTCACAGTGAGATAGTGAATGGTCTGTTCTATCAAGGTGAGACAATAGTTAAACTGTTTGGTCATGGTGAGAGATGAAATAGACTGTTCGGTCATGGTGAGATAATAAATGATAGACGGTGAATTGAAAGTGCTAATGGTGAGACTATAAATATGAGAGACAGTAACCGAGAAATAGTGAACATCAAACAGTAAAGTAAAATATAGTAAAAGATTAAATAGTAAGACTAGTTAGATATCTATTTGTGATTGATCATGACAAGATCATGTATGATGTAATCTATTCTCTTAGAAATTAATGGTTTAGTGAATATATCAGCAAGTTGATATTCAGTGGCAATAAATTCCAAGGTAATATCACATTTTTGATAATGATCTCTCAAAAAGTGATGTCTTACATCAATATGTTTTGTCATAGAATGTGAAACTGGATTTTTTGAAATATTAATAGCACATCTTTTGTTACAATTTATTGTTACATGCTTGAATTGATATCCATAATCTAGTAAAGTGTGTTTCATCCACCAAATATATGCACAACTTCCAGCAGCTATGTATTCAGCTTCTGCAGTAAATAATGCAACATAATTTTGTTTCGTACTACACTATGATACTAGTGAATTTCTTAAAAGTTGAAATGTTTTAGAGGTTCTCTTTCTATCTATCCTAATTCCATGGGAGTCACCATTAGAATAATTAACTAGTTCAAATGATTGTCTTTTAGGATAGAAAATTCCGACAATGGGTGTATGCTTTAGGTATTTAAAAATTCTCTTTACAGCATTTAAAGGAGATTCATTAGGGATTTATTGAAAGCGAGCACACATACACACAAAAAACATAATATCAGGATGGCTAGTAGTTAAGTAGAGTAGACTTCCAATCGTTCCTCTATAGGTGGTTTGATCAACAGATTTTCCATCTTCATCAAGATCCAACTTACTGGTGGTACTCATGGGAGTGTCACTACTTTTAGTGTTATCCAATCCAAAACGTTTTAGATGATCTTTAGTGTATTTAATTTTAGTTAAAACAATTCCATCATTATTTTGAAATATTTGAAATCCAAGATTGAAATTTAGTTCACCCATTAAACTCATTTGATATTCATTATTCGTTATTTAAGAAAAATTAATACAAAATGAATTTTTTGAAGATCCAAAAATAATATCATCTACATAGATTTGAACAAATAAAACATCTGTAGATATTATTTTTATATATATAGTAGGATCATCTATTCCTTTGGAAAACCATTGGAAATTAGAAAAGTACATAATTTGTCATACCAAGCTCTTGGAGCTTGTTTTAAACCATATAAATATTTTGATAGTTTAAAATAATGATTTGGAATATCTGGGTTTTTAAATATAGGGGGTTGTTCAACAAGAACATCCTCAGCTATATACCCATTTAATAATTAACTATTAACATCCATTTGATATAGTTTGAAATTCATATGTGTAGCATAAGCAAGTATAATTCTAATAGATTCAAGTCTGGCTACTAGAGAAAAAGTCTCCTTATAGTCAATTCCTTCTTCATTACTATAGCATTGTGCAACTAATCTAGCCTTATTCCTAACTATGTTTCCAGATTCATCTACATTATTTCTAAACACAAATTTAGTGCATGTGATGAATGTGTCCTTGGTTATTTCAACATGTTTCCAAACATTATTTTTTTGAAACTAATTGAGTTTTTTTGCATAGAAATTACCCAAAATTCATCATTGATAGCATCATAAAAGTTTTTAGGTTCATGTTATGACAAAAGGGTTGATGTTAAACCTGATTTCTAAGAGAATATCTAGTTTGTGTTCTTCTCTCTAAGTCTCCTACAACAGCATCTAAGGGATGGTTTCTAAGGGTTCTAACCTTTCTAGAAAATGATGGACTAGTGATTTCAGGTTCATCAACAGGTTCTAGTTCATTATGACTCGATTGAATAGTTTTTCTAGAATTGGATTTATTCTCATATTCTTTAACATAGGAATTTGTGAATTTTGAGTTTATTATCAGATTTGATACATCATCTTCCATATTTTCTAGGATGGTTCTAGGATCATGTGGATATGTTTCATCAAACTTTATATGAACAGATTCTTCGAAACATTTAATTTATTTATTGAATACTCTATAAGCTTTTCATGAAATTGAATAACCTTGAAAAATTCCATCATCGCTTTTGGATGAAAATTTTTCAAGGTTATCATTAGTGTTTAGAATAAATAATTTTCCTCAAAAAACTCTAAAGTAATTAACCATTGAATTTATATTGTTCCAGAGTTCATATCGGGTCTTCTTATTAATTGGACTAATCGATACTCTATTGATTATGCAGCATGTTGTATTAACAGCTTCAGCCCAAAAGTAAATAGGTAGGTCATATTCACTAATCATGGATCTAGCAATTTATTACAAGGTTATATTTCTTCTTTCTACAACAACATTTTTCTGAGGTGTTTATGGGGCAAAGAAATTGTGATTATAACCATTTTGTGATAAAAACGATTCAAACTCTTGATTTTAAAACTCACAGCCATTATCACTTATTAAATATTTAATTTTATGGCCACTATGATTTTCTACATACTTAACATACTTAGTAAAATAAGTTCAAGTTTCACTTTTGTGAACCATGAAGAAGGTCCAGGTATATCTAGAAAAATCATCTACTAGAACATAAACATAGTGCTTCCCATTTAATCTAGAAACTCTAGTTTGTCCAAAAAAATCCATGTGAACCAATTTGAGAGTTTGAGAAGTAGAAACTTATTTCTTTTTTTTTTAAAGTGATTTTGTGTTTTTTTCTTTTGATAAGATTTACACACCTTTTCATTTGGAAACTCAAGTTTTGGTAAGTCTTTAACTAGGCCTTTTCTAGTTAACATTCTAAGGGAGTGAACATTACAATGTCCTAGTCTCCTATGCCAGAGCCACGATTCAATACAGAATTCACTTAAGCATGAAGCATTTTGAGAAGCTAAGGAATATAAATTTATAGAGTAAACATTTTCATTCCTTGATGCAGAAAATATTAATTTAAATTTATAATAAAGGACATTACATGCATCATTTTCAAATTTAACATGATATCTATCATCACACAATTGAGAGATTCTAAGAAAATTATATTTTAGACCATTAACAAATAGTACATTAGAAATTAAAATCGAATCAAATATACCAATCTGGCCTAAGCCAATGATCTTCCCAGTTGCATTGTCACCAAATGTGACATGTCCTCCATCTACTTTTACTAGGTTCTTGAATCATGAGTAGTCTCTTGTCATGTGCCCTGAACACCCACTATCCAAGTACCATAGATTCTTGCAGGATCTCTTTATGAATGTTTCCTATAATATGATCATGCAAAGACATATAAAGCCTTTATATGTCTTTTGTGCTTACATTCATAGCATTCAATTTCATTATTTTTTTCATTTCTCTTTCAGTCCTTTTTCTAGTTCCCATTTTGATCAAACTTGGCCTTGAAGGTAGCCTTTTTGAAAAAAAATTTAATCGTTTGAATCTTCTACAAAGTTGAGCAATATCTTCATCACTGTCAGGTGCTGATTTTTGTGTGGTGGAGCATTCTACAAGAGCTTTCAGTTTTCCTTTGTATTTGTGCTTTGAGAGGGAGGTCATGAATGCAACAGATTTCCTCTTTGGTTCATCCTCCTATTTTTTGTAGAATTTCAACTCTTCCTCACACATCATCAGTTTCCCAATGAGTTCCATTACAGGTAGCCTGCCGATGTCTCATTACTCTCTAATTGAGACAGAGGTTCCCCTACATCTGTTAGGTAGACATCTGAGAATTCTCATGATCTGTTCTTTGGCATTGAATTCTCGTCCTAGAGAAATCATTGTGTTGACAATCTCATTGAACCTAAGATACATATATAAAATAGTGTCCTCATGTTTCATCTTAAAATTATCTTATTATATAGTATAAGTATTAAATCTCATTTCCTTTACACTAGATGTGCCTTCATGTGAGATATACAAGGTATCCCAAATTTCATGTTTAGTTTTACAAGAAGAAATCCTATTAAATTCTTCATCTCCTAAGGAATAGTATAGATAATTCATGGATTGGAAATTTTTATTGTAAGAAAGTTTGGTAGTTTCATCCCATGTAATTCTATCAGTCACAGGAAGTTTGTATTCATCTATAATGGATGACCATATTTCAAATCTAATACACTCTATATGCATTTTCATTTTAATTTTCCATTGAACATATTTGGTTCAATTAAAGAATGGTGGTATGTAGGTTTTAGCACCTTCTAATATATAATCCATAGTAACAAATTACTTTAAATGACCAAGAAATTTAGAATTAACATAAATTTACAGATCTTTAACGTAAAAATACAATCATAGCTGAATAAGATTACACAATGTCCTAATAAAGAAACCTCTGATAACAAATGTTGGTCAGAGTAGTTAACTCAAGAGGGGAGGGGTGAATTGAGTTACTATATAAAAATTTATGTTTCAAAGATATTTGTTTAAAAAATAATGATTTCATAAAAAATAAATACAGCCCTGTTAATAAAGGTTATACTGTTATTAGAGTTTGACTGTTTAAATGACTTCTTAGAATATTGATTAATTCTCAGTAATCTTAATTGGTATTATTAAAATTTATTTTGATGTTATCCTAATAAGACAAATCAGATATACTTCTTTCCAAGACTTACTATCAAAGTGAATTTAGTGTTTTTCTGGATTTTGCAGTAAAGTAGTAAAATAGAGTAGACTAAATTTAAATAGAACATCAGATATAAAACAAGTGGTTAAGTCTCAAGATGAGACCTAATCCACTCCAATTGGTGATCACCTGCCACCGAACAGTATATATAAATAAACTCTGATCCACACCCGAGATCGGGGTTAACAACAATACATGGACTGTCCAGGCCACGCAAGGACCTCTTTCACAATTTTCATGGGTAAACAAAATAATGACCAGGACACATAGGGACCTCTTCTACATTTGTTTTGGGTAAACAAGGTTAATGAATTTCGTGTGAGGATTTTGAAATCCTCAAGTTCAGCGTAGAAGTCAGTGTGAGTGTAAAATATACAGAGTACACACACTGATCAAAAGTAAAATATAGAAATCACTAAGAGAGAGTGTAGATATGAGTTTAGAATGCTCTAGGGATTAGCAGGACAACTCTGGACTCATTGGATAAGACAGAAATGATTCTTAGTCCTTATTTGGTTTTTTTGTTGAAAAATAGGGAGTCACAATTCATCTTTTTTTCTTCACAAGTAAAGATGTTCTATGAGTTCCAGTGTACTTCATGTGTTCTTATGTAGATCCAGATTGCATGCTTGAGACAATGATTTCTTTTATGATCTTGCATTGTGTTCTTCGCAGTTATGCTCAGGGTTTCTTTTTTTGCTAAGTACTGTGCACTCATTTTCCTTGCGTTGTTTTATATTACTTTCTCTTGGACACTCTGCATTCATTATCATCACATGCATGAGGGTTAGCCGACGGGTTCCATATGTGTCGTACATCGTACCACGTAATATGTCTACAAAAAAACATTAATTATTTTAGTGTATTAAAGACGTCAAATATGATCGTTAAGAAGTTAAATTGAAAGATGATAAAATAGGTTAAGAAACAGTGTCACAGTATGTTATGAAAACGGTGTCTTCTTCATGGTATCTCCTTGTCATAGTGTCTCCTTCACTATGTGTCCTTCACAGTGTCATGCTTACAGTTTCTGGCTTTCGGTGCCTTGCTCAAAGTTTCTGGATTCACGGTGGCTTGATGACTGTGTCTTGCTAACTATGTTTGGTACATAGGAAAATAGAGTGTTTGTCTTACAGTGTCTGTTCTTGGTTTCTTGCTTCACAGTGTTAAGCTTACTGTGTCACGATGTCTCGTGGTCATGGTTTCTCATTGGTCATGGGGTCTGAGACTTATGCTTCTCAGTGTCTACTACATCACAGTGTTCTTGTTCACAGTGTATGTGTCTTGCTCACAGTTTCTGACTTACTGTGTCAAGATTCACGGTGTCTTGTACATAGGCAAATAACAGTATTCATACATAAACAATAATATGAATTAAATGAATTGATCTTAGCCATTGTCAACTATGAGATATCATGAAACATAAATACACAATATTGATAAGATTTGTGAGATTTGTGATCATTATTAGGTTTTTTAATTATTATTGAGATTTGTGATCATTAAATCATGATTAATACATGAGGAGTCCAACACATGGAATAACATATAAAAGTTTCTTGATATTAAACATGAAAAAAATCTTCATTTCCTCAATACATGATCTCTTATAATGCATAATGTTTTTACACTGAATCAATATTAATGTGCCATTTACTTATAGTAAAAATGGTTTGGATAATGTATTCTATAGAATCCCACCATGAGACTCATCACACATTATTTTTCCTCTTTTGAACAATCTAACCAATCACCCAATGGAAGTAAAAGGTACTCTAATAAATGATAACATACTAGTTAACAAAACCGCATATATCAATGCCCTATATGTCAAATCGTAATATGTCATGAGATTTAGCATTAAACCATGATATCAAATGTCTTATAAAATACCCATATCAAATGTCTTAGCCTTTAATTTCTCATATGTCACCGAAATGGTGGAATAAAAAAATGATCACTAAAATTTTCTACATGTCTTCTCACAATCTTATCACACAGTAGATGATTAAGAAACACCATAGTAGATCATAATTTTATTTTCAATGCTCTAAAGTATGAAGCTGATATAATGGATGTTATATCCTTTCATTTTAACCATAATGAAGAGAAATCTCGGTGGATTGGAAAGCAAGACCGTATCTTGGCTCGTAGAATATATGAGAAGAAAATAAACCGATATTAATACATTCAGACATGGGATAGAATGGCTGACCACTTTTAGGGTCTCAACAAAGACAACCTAGATGAAAAGGTGACTTCTATATCATGGATCGTACATATAGTGTTTAATTCAAAACAATTAAATTTTTTTGGAATAGTTCTGTAACCATTTATGAAGTTTCACATGAGGTTGGCTTATAATATGGTATTATAACTTTCCATAAAAGTGATCACTTTTGTAAAAATTTAAAATGGATTGGTTGGATAGAACTCTTCAATAAATATTTCTTTGATTTCCTACCAATTCAAAGCCAATGTTTTTTCTTTTTTAAAATAAAATCCCATAAACTCTTAAGTGGTACTTCTATCATAAAGGTAACATAATTCCCTTTCATAGAGACATATGTTTTCATGAATTTAAAAAAAAATTTACCCAAACCCCAACCTCTAGAAGATAATTTTATACAGGGAATGATAGTGACTTCCACCAAACACACTCTTTAATAATATCACATGAATTTTTCAACTTTTCTTCTACAACTGGATCTTCAATAAAATTGTGTATAGGTACCTATATCAATCCTTGAACATCATGTACTACTATATGAATGTTTTTAAAATAAATTTTTGGGGTTTATTTATCTGGTTCATTAGCTTATAAATTTTTAGGTCTTCTAAAACACCACCTAGCAGGCGTGGAACTGCACAAAATACAATATAAAACATGAATAATTCATCATGCACTAAAATAATCAAATCATACAAGAGGTAAAAGTATATAAATTTACTCCAGTAAAACTAGGTAAATAATATAATCATGTCAAATTATTACTTAGCATCACTTTTCCCAAACAACCATTCCCACATAAGGATCACTAAAAATGAGATATCTATTAAGTAACTCAAAAATCCACCATAAATCTAGACAATACTACTTTATGTATTCCAAGACATTAATGAATATTATATAAGTATCAATGATATATGTGAAATATTCACCCATTGAAAAAAATTTGTCCCAAAATATCTTAGGCATGATGGTACACAAATAAATGAGTTGGTCCTAACATATCTATAGGGGTGTTTCTAATTCCCATGGGTTAAAAAGATGAACCATGCATCATATATAACATCTTGGAGAATATTATTTCAAAAAAACATATCATCCATACCAAAATATAGAAGAAATAACTATTAATTGTCTATATTCCAACTCCACTCAAAGAGAAATGTACCAAAGGATGATAGATAATCATCCCAAGGTAAAACATAAACCAATGGAAAATACAACATATAACAACACATAGACTAAAAACACATTTGAAATAATTGAACCATGGATGCACTAGTTTCCAACATTACACTAGATTCCGTTGTATCAACCACTCCTACCACCTTCAAGTGGATCATTCACTTTCCCAATACTTAGCGTAAAATAATAATCAAATTCTCAATGGTATTGGAATTTTGTGAGCTAGAAAATTTTTTATGGGTTCCCTTAAAGTTCAATAATAACATCCATAAAACATAAACCATGTATTCCTTAAACTTAAATGAAACATGGAATGAAATTTCATTTATATAAGATAACTCAATTATTTCATTCAAAGTAAATAGAGTGATGAAATTTAAAATATGAATAAATGAATATTTTATATAAGAAATTTATATAAAATATCCAGCATAAATATAATATTTATAAAAATATTTAGATATAGAATAAAAATATCTTCACCACAATAATAATTTCTTAGTAACATTAGTTCATGTAATTTATATCATTGTAATAGTCAATTATCAATCATGAATCATGTTTGTGTGAACACATCCCTAGGCTCAGGCCAATAGGTCTAATCATTTAACATGACATTGAGGATGGACAAGACAAAATTGTAGTACTTATATTTTTCATCTTCGAAATATTTATATAGGGTTGTAGTAATATAATCATTTAATAATCACCAACTAACTTCTCTAGATCACATGTTCTTCAATAAATAATTCAATAAATAATGGGAAAATAAATCATTTGAAATCAATTCATCATTAACTATTCAATGTTCCTTCTCAATTTCAAAAAGAATCATGGAATATAATCATAATAATTACATTCATGTCATTAGTCATTTAAATTAAATCTTATAAAAAATTTACATAAACTCATTTCTTGAAAACCATTATCATTTTCTAGTTATCAAATAGTAAGTGTCAATTTCTAGACATCTCTGAAAAATGGGTTTCATTTAAAAAACCCATTCCTTCTTAAATATAATTTGAAATCAAATCAATTCAATGATTTCTATTGAATATACATTTTAATTAATAAAATTAATTAATTGCTCAATTATATTAAAATATACAAAACCAATTACCTGAACAATGGTTGTGAATATACAATAATAGGATCCACACACCCCAGAATGAAGGCATACGCAACAATGAATTGGAAAGGTATAAGTGAACCCTATTTATAAATATAAAAACAAATCCAATTAAACTAATTTAACCAATAAAATGAAAAATAATAAAAAAGTAGGTCCAACATTCTCAAATCTTTAAAAATGTCCAATGTGGATAATAAACATTCTAAATGAGGAATAAAAAATTTATTGAAACACCTAAACACACCTTGGAGGAAAATATGGCTTTAGAGATATTGAATCACAACCGATGAATTAGTTTTTGGATTGAAGTGAAAAAAACAATTATTCATGAGTTATTGAATGATTAAATCTCTAAATTACAACCTAGATTTCTCATGTATCATATACACATAGAAAGAAATTACATCATGATAAACAATTATTATTGACCAATTTATATTGTAAACATGTCTATGGATAATCAAACTTTACATATTCAAATGAAAATTTAAATTTTTTTATAAATTTTACATTTAGAAAATAAAATTATCCTACAGAGAGAGCATAACCAATTTTCCCATAAAAACCCCAACTTCCAACTCCAATATTGGAAAAATATATGAAATCCTTACAATAGTGTGTACTATAAACAAGGATGTTACAAATAACATCTATTTAAAAATATGGATTATTAATTTAGTTTTTTCACATCAAGTTAGAGTAAATTAATATATATTTATATCTACCTTTTAAATATTTTTATTTAGTGTATTCTCATCCCTGAATATTCTTTAATTTATGAAAAGGATAACTATATGAGAAAACCGGTTAATGAATTTTTAAATAAGAATTTTTAAGACATCTATAATAAATTTCCTAACAATAATATTAATGGATCCAAAAATCGCATTGATTTATTTTCACAACTGACTCATGTTATCAATAATAACATGAATCACATGGACACCACCTAATAGGAAATGTATTAGTTGAGTACAATAGATGTCAAATATATCCAAAATTTAATGGATATTCAAATCCTATAATTATTGAATTATTGATTATCTCAATTGAGAAGATATTCACAATCAATTAATTATATGTGTAATAAATTATCATAAAGTATATTTACCTACCCGAGGTATACTCTAATCAGGGGTGTACATTTAAAAAAATTACCATGTAAGACATAGGGTCTATGTTTTGTGATGGATATAAGAATCTATTTATGAATAAATTTTTCCATTCCACTCTCTCTCTCTCTAAATATGGAAGGGGAGTAATATAATCATGAGAAATGGAATAAAATATATTGTATTATACGAGGGTAACTTCAAATTGAAATTTTGATAATCTTAAGGTTCTATCATTAACACCTAATGTAATTAACATCAACTTTATTAGTGGGATAAATATGGTGAAATTATGAAATATAGATATTCTAAACATTGACAACAGTGAACAAGTTTTATGATATAGCATCAATATTGAAATCTTAATGGGTGATTCTTAGTGGTCACCTTGGAATAGAGATAATAAGTGTAGAATGGTGACTTAATTTTTGTGATAACCATGTAAAAAACAAATTAGTATGAAAATCCAACATCTCACATGTCTAAATTTAAGAAGGAAGCATCATAGGAGATATCTCAAGGACAACAAACAACCATTAAATTATTGAATGGTTGTTCATCATGAAAAACATGTATATTTGAGATAAAGAATCCCACTAAAATGACCAAAGAAAGAAAATTTAAAACAAATCCTCGTCATGTTATTCAATGTTCCCACTATAAATAATATAGATTCTATGAAACCCAATTCACATAGAAAATTATTTTTGAGGATAAATAATGAGAAAAACCAAAGAAAATAGTGAAAGGGGTATTGGGATAATACCAAGGAATAAAAGGATCATGTAAATAATGTTTTGATATGTTCTCCAGTTATTAAATAATCAATACTAAACATAATGTATTTATCTTGATCAATGTATTCAATCACGTTATGAATTTTGGGATGAACTATTAAAATAACACCACCAATCTTGATATCAATGTTATATATATGAATGTTTAATAATGAAATTATTGAATCCCTAAAACACAAATATTCCAAAATTTATATCTATGTGTTTATTATAAGAGTATATTTCATCATAATTAGTTCAGTATATTTCGATTATATTATAATAATTGTCTTTCTATCTTATAGAATCCACATTAACATTCACGATAATGAAATACCCTTCAATAAAAATAATTACCCCAAACACTATAAAAGATAAATAAGAAGGATATGCCTCTATTGGAATCATGTTTATAATAATGGATATCATTTACGTAGGAGTTTTAATATCTAGTTCAAATGATTTAATTAATAGAGACATCCAATCATTAGGGAATTCCAATTTTAATGGATTATATTGACGAATTCCTCAAATAATGGATTGGCCTTTCTCTTGAATGATATATTGAGTTCCCAATTTAAATTATATATGTATTAACACTAATATATATATATATATATGACCCTATATAAAATTGAAATCATTATTACGGATTAATTGGAGATGAAATTATAGGAACATCTAGAAACATGTTATGAAAGAGTTGGCTACCTTGCTCTAAGGTTCACCAATCACTATTTTCAAGAATAGTAATGGGTCTATACATCTATATATAAATTTTCATGAAATCATTTCTCTAATGATAAAAAATTAATATCATCTACCATACATTGAATATAAGTATATTAAATTACATATATCTTAATACAACTCTTAATTGGTCATTCAATTAGGATATAATCATCAAATGGTAAGGGAGGATATTCCTAAGACAATCATTACTAAAAGATACAACCACTATAAGTTTATATTCATGCCATTTAGACTCATGATTTCTCTAGTAATCTTATTTGACTTAATGAATATATTCATTAATGATTATCTGGATAAATTTGGTTTAGTCATTATGTATGATATTCTAACATACTATAAAAGCATTGTGTAACATTTCTTACGCATGAATTTTGTGCTGAATATAATTAAGAAGGAGAAGATAAACGAAATATATAGTAAACTATTGTTTTTAAGGAAAAAATAATTATTGTTGAATTTTATCACATAAAAGGGATTTTTATACACATATAAGACTGTTTTGATTAAGTATTATATCATACCATAATATATTATGGAAATATAATGCTTTATAAAATTTGATGGGAATTATTGGGTATTTGTGGGAAATCTCCCATTATTTTTTAAACCTGCTACACATTAATAATCGAAATGTATTGATAAATGCCGATAAAGTTGACTGTGAAGAGTGATTCATGGATTTGAATAATAGTCTATATGAAACACCTATATTAACAATACCAAATAGAGGGGAATGATAATTTATTTATAGTATTTCATCAAAATATTACTTGGGTTGTGTACTCATGAATATAGATAACATGATAGTTCATACCTCAAGATAGTTTAATGGAAATAAAGAATTATATACAACATGATCTTAATATGGCCATTGTATTCTTTAAATTAAAAATATTGAAGATTTATAACTATATACATAACTTTTATAGATACATAGACTAAAAAACCAACAAATATATAAATTCTTTTAGAATGATATCAATATTTTTCAATGTTTATTGTTGTAGCAGATTATGGATTATGATTTCTCAAACCAAAACCATTTATAGAAGATATTTTCCTATAAACTAAGATGAAAAATCCTTGAACGTGATTTATTATAAGTATTTAGTATGATCTGATCTTCATGGAATTTCAATTAATGGTCACAAGAATCATAATGAAATGATCATCATCATTCAATTCTCATCTGATTCATCAATTCATTCTACATTATAATATTAATAATTATTAAATTGATGAGTAGGATAATCAAACTATTTGAGTCCATGAGAAAGAGAAAAACCTATATGTTAAAGGCTAATGAAAGAATATATGTTAGATTTTGGAATTAACTTTTCATTCCATTTGATCTTATGATATATAATTTTCGACTTAATGATGATCATATCTCAACATTATCTGCCCACCAAAAATAATAATAAATTTTTTAGTGGTATCTATGAATAATATTATTGGTAAAATATATTAAAGGAAACAGTTAAATTTACAACAATATCACTTGTGTTTTCTTAGGTCAGAATTGACTAGAAATTTTTTGAAGGGGGGATGAAACCATAACCTATACCAAGAAAGAAATTTTAAAACATCAGTAAATAATTATTCATTCCTCATTCAAATTTATAATAATGGAAAATTTATATTTGGGATGTGGTGTACAATCATAAAATGACTTGTTACATCATTTCCATTTGTTATTACTTTTCACTCAATCACCTTGAAAAAAACATTAGATAACTGGTGAGGATAAATGGAAAACCAATATTGATAATATCTAATTATGATCTATGTTTTACGACATTTTTCATGATGATTATTAAGAATTATCTTGAAACATACATTGGATTCAATACATCCTATTATCAATAATTTTATTATACCTCCCCATCCTTTTCAAAAATTAATATCACTTTAAAGATGAATATTAGTCATTAAAAAATTAACAAATCATTGTTAGGAGTGTATAGGTATAGTGTATATAGAAATTTGGAAACCTAACCAACTTGTTTATAAGACATTTTCATTTGTCTCCCACTTATTTCATCATAACTAGACTAATTTTTTACATATCATACAAAATACCCTTCCTCATAACCTAGGTAAAAGTAACATAATAATGGGTGACCTTAGATTCTTAGTAAGGGTAAATAAGGCATATATTAATCATATCATAATCATAAGTCAAAAGAACCTAAAATTTTATATTTTTATCCTTTATATGAACGATTTTGATATCATGCCATGGGATAAATCATAAAAGTTCATAAGAATCAATTAATGTAATCCAAAAATTCATAAAAAAATAAATGTGATTTTTTGTCATAAACAAAATCATTGAAAATAATTTTATATTATTCAATGCTCATTTCCCAGTCTATCATAGTAGGCATAGTCCATTACTGAGTCAAGTTTACTCCGCGTTCTAGCCCTGTTTTACTGAACTGGTATAATTTTTCATTCCAAACCCGTCTCTCTCATGAGATATAAATCACTAGCCAATGAATTGGATGGAGATATAGGTCCCACCCATCTCATAATGAAATCATTATTACGTGTTCCTCAAAAAGATAAATCATTCCACATAGCATGACCTACGGAATAAAATTGGTTTCTTAAACATCATTCCATCATAATCCATTTAAAAATGTATTTAATAAGTATCATTATATAATAAAAATAATAAATCCATATTAATAATAGGAATTGAAACATAATGATATTAAATAATGTCATCTTATATGAAAAATAATTTTGATATAATTGTTGATATTAATTCATGACGAAAATATCCTCTCTTCTGCAAAAACATTTTATTTTATCAAAATATAATGAAATTTTAAAGGAAAATAATTTATTTGAACATAATATTGATAAATTTTAGAGGAATATTAAATAAAATAAGGAACTATGAACACGTGAAAATATGTTCATGATGTATAATATAAATAATAGTCTCTTTATACATTTTCCAGAAATGTCAAAAAGTAACTCATATCGAATAATGACAAATCATTCCATTCATACTCTGTAGTAAAAATTCACCAAGAAGGAAAATTTAATATATTAATTTTTTTGTAAAAATATAAATATTATAACATTTTTAGTGAACATTTATGTGGATGATAAATATAACTTAGTAAATACATTCAAATAAAAAATCTTGGATAATAGTGAGATTAAAGAATTATCCATTACCTTAGGTATAATATAAGTCAAATATATACGAACCACATAAATAATAATTTGAAATAATTTAAATGAATTATTCCAGAATCATAGTCTTTTTTATGATATCATATACAACCATTTTATCATCCATTTGTTAGTAACATTCCATTGTAACTTGTTATTCAGATATTATCTATGTTATGTTCTAATGCATGTTTCGTAAAATAATTATTGGTTATCCTTATTTGTTCATATTTATATCATTAAAAAATTATATTAACATAATATAAAATATAATTATTCACTATGTGATTTTATATAACCAGGATTTAATGATTATCATGTAGAATGAATCGTATCACATCGTGGAGATGGTATGTCATACGTACTCATGAGCGACGATATCATTCCCATAATTGTTGAATGGTATGGAAGTGAAGGGTTTATTATATTTTGGAATCAATATAATTTTATAATAATAATATATAGTTATTATTTCCATAATTATACCCATCTATGTAAGGTGGAGATGAAAAACAGATTACACCACGACATGGAGATGGTAAGCCATACGTACGCATGCATGGTGATTTCATTTTTCGCAGGATGGATATACGGTATAATATTATTGTTTAATAATTATAAAAACATGATTGTATATATTTGATACTGTATTTATAACATTATAATGGAATTACTCATGAAGAGGTAGTAGAAGAAGAATGAAGTTTGATAGAATCGTTAGAAGATATTACCTCTTCTTCGACGTGCTTCCTCAAACTCTCCTCTTAGAGCACTAGAGTTAGTATTTGAAGAAGAAAAGTACCTCTACAATGTATATAGGGAAATTTACCGGGGAAAATAGAAATGTATGGATGATTTTTATGGCTCAATTTTTAATTGAAGGGTTGAGGGAGGAGGTTTTTTATAATTTTGCTTAGGGAAATTTTGTGATCTCTAAAAATATTAAATTATAATAAAATCAAACCCCTTCTGAAAATGACAAATATGTCCAAATTTGAATATTTTTTTGAGAAAGAATTGTAATATATTCAATCAATAGATTTTATAAATGTATTTCTTTAAATATAAACTTTATCATTTTAATTAACTCTTATTTATTCTATTTAATGTGTAACTAGTGTAAGAAATATCTCAATATTATAAGGGTTACAAATTTAATTATTTGATGTCAATTAGAAAATAAATAAATACCTTAGAACATTTTAGCCCATATAATAATTATTAAATAATTTTAAAAATCATTTATGGTTTTTAAATAATTTAATAAATAGTTAATTTGATAAATAATCAGTAACGTCAATTTTGACAATACTAAATTCATTGATTATTAAAAAATAATATTGTAACAAGATAAAATTGAACCAACTGTTTTATTATATTTATAAGAGAAAACTTTAATATAAAAAATTCATTCGATATATTAATTAGCCTCGATTATATTTATATTTAATTCTATTAGTAACATTTGTATGATATCTTTGTTAATAAAATAATTACTATATCAATTTTCTGTAATTATTTTATATACTGATTTGTAAAAAAAATTAAAATTACTATGATGATGTTAAATATAGTCGATTTCATAATATTTCTTGTAGTCTAATTTATCTTTTCGAAAATTCAACATTTAAAATGATATACTAATTAAATTATAAAGGTGGTAACATTAACATCTCATTAAATAAAATAATATACATGTCCTAATCGATTTCATAACGCTCCAAATGGTCAATAACATTACACATGTAAGATTATAGTCAATATGAACTAGATTAGTAATATTTTGTCATATTTTTGGGTCTTTTATGAGTATTTTTTATTTAAATGAAAACCATAATCTTTATTTTTTATTATTTTAAAAATTTCTGCATCATTATAGTATAACCTATTTAGGTAATTTTATATATCCTAAAAATTTTAAATCAATTACCATGTATATGAAAAACATAACTAATTTTAAATCAGTATTTATAATATAAATTTTCATTAATATAACACTTTAAAAAAAATTATTTTTTTATTAAAATTTGAGTGAACGATATTTAACTTTTCATTAAAAGAAATTAATTAAAAGACCTCATCTCATTCAACTGGTATCCAATGGAATCCATTTCAACCCAATGATGATTTAGGTCTAAACACACTTATCCATGAGATTAATATATGTGTTATGGAAATTATATAATATTATGTTACCCTTAATTACATGTTTTACCCTATTAATTTACTAATAAAAATTACCGAAGTTAATGTTTATAATACCCAAAAATAAAACAAATGTATTTAAATAATTTTGACTCATTGATTCCAAATTTTGAATCTATTTTTAAAAATTCAAAATACAAAAGTCTCATTAATAAATTTAAAATTAATCCCCTTGTTAGAAAGGGAGAAATATTTTTAAAAGCTAAAATATTGTAAATGATTTAAATTTTTTGTATCTGAAATCATTGTAAAATTAATTTAAATGAGATAAAGTATATTAAACAATAAAAATATATCCTATTTGTACTTTAAAACCAATCACTATTATAATTTAACGATAGAAATCATTTCGATGAAAAATTTTGTTTTTATAATTTTTTTTTTATTTTCACTTTCCATCAAAATTTGAAACTTATTAAAAAAATATTAAAAATTATTCCAAACATAATTTTTATAACTCTATTCCAAAAAATGGTTAAGTTTTCATATAAAAAGAATTGATGTGTCAAAACCTTTATTTAAACAGGGGTAAACGTTAAAAGACATAAAATAGGCTATTTGGGAAATAATGGTTTTTATACATAAAATATTGTTTATTCATACACTATGCCAAAAATATATATTGAATGAATATAAAAAATTACATTACATATAATGTATATCTCATGAATTTCATTTTATAGTATTAATTCACTCATTTTATTAACAATAAATTCATAAATATAGTTAATTTATATTTTTCATAAGTAATTAGTAGTGAAAGACTTCACTTTACATTTTTATAAGTTAGTTATATTTATTCCCATTAACCTACCAAATATGCTTAAATGGTCATTTTATACTAAGGGAATCTCATGTTTAATATAAAATAATGATTTCAAGGAATTCAATCTATTGAAAATGGAAAATATTTGCAGATAATATTTCATAAAAACATTTGGATATCACATTCTACAACCGATAAAATGAATTTATCCCTTAATGTTTTTCTCATGGATGAAAACATATTAGAATATCTCACCCATATCATATTCTTGAGTTCCCATGTAGTTTCCTCAATTCAGTGGTTCCACCATAAATCTTTAACCAAGCGCATGGTCTTATTTCACAGAACTTTTCCATTATGATCTCGAACATCTATCATTTGTTCTTTATATGAATGATCTTGCTCCAGTGGTACGACTTCTGAGATTAGTAAATCTGAAGTGTCATGTTGGTATTTTATTAGATGAGATACATGGAACAAAAAATGAAATTAAGAGAGATTTGGTTGAAGTGTCAATCACTAAGCTGCCTTCCCATCACATTCCAGAATTTCAAAAGTACCAATATACCTATGGAAAAAGATTACCTTCTTTCAAAATATCATTACTCTTGTATACAAATATATTCCAAGTAAATACATATCACTCACTTAAAACTCAAGGTTTTTTCTGTGGTTTTTATTATAATTTTTTTGTCATCATTGAGGTACTTTTTTCTGTGGTTTTTATTATAATTTTTTTTGTGCTTCATGGGTGAATCTATAATGAAGAACTATGATCCTGATCTAGTAGATACATATATAAGTATATCATAAGTGAAACAAAAACCAGATTCATTAACATTATTATTTTATCAAAATCTAAGTTGAATTCGGGAACATTTCTTGCCTTCTTTTATAGCTCTGCATCTTCCTTCTGCACCTCCTTAATCATCAATTATATAAACGGTTGAAGATTCATTTGAGAAATATAGGAGTTAACCCCTTTAAAATATCATGATCGATCATTTGAAAATCCATAAATATTGGATATTATGTGATATTCATTAATAATAGGCTAGTATGGTCCTTTCGAATAAAATAATATTACACCTTGTTCACTTTCCCTGGGTGTTGATGTATTAATAATTTGTAATATTTAATCAACCATAACAATCTTCTTTGACACATATTAAGTCACAATTGTGGGAAAATATACTTTAAACCATTCTGATCAATTTAAGTATCACAAGATTCACCATAAAATAATTCCTCTATATATTTAAAGAAAATATTACCATATATATTTCCAAATATTTAGTAGGGTAATTTTTCTCAATTACTTTATATTGTCATGCAGAATATGATATCACTATATCATTTTTAATGAAAACACAACCCATACCCTTTTTGTATGTGTCATAATTGATCACAAACCATTCTACACTACATGTTAGTGTGAGAAAAATTGCACTAGATAAACTACTTTTTAGCTCTTTGATATTCTCTTCACATTCCTCCAAAAAACATGAACTTTCTCATTTTCGTGTCAACTTAGTGAATAGATTATATAATTTTGAAAAATATTCTACAAAACCTCATAAAATCAAACCAAACAACGAAAACATAAAATATCTATTACCAGTTTTGTTCTTATTCTATATTCAATAAATTTTATTTCATCTGCATCCAAAGATATTCCCTCTATTAAGATTATGTGGCCCAAAAATGACTCATTTTCAAGTAAAAATTAAAACAAAATTTTTTTTATAATGATTTTCATTTATCATGGTCATAAAAAAATTATCCTTTGATTTTAATGTTCATACATTATCATTGAATGGACAATTATATCATCTATAAAGACTACCACAAACAGGTCAAGATAGTCTCAGAAGACAGTATTCATTAGATCCATGAAGAAAATGGGGAAATTATAAAGAAAATGGGGGAATCCTTATAAATTTATAATGTTCAAACCTTGTATGTTACGTCTTCATTGTTATATAATCCTTCTTGATCCTTTGTTGAATATATATTTAACAAAGATCAATATTTTGTATGTATTGAGCTCTACATTAGTTGGTCAAATAAGTCATCATTTTCAGGAATAGAATATTTTTTCTTCTTAGTGATCTTGTTGAGTTATAAATAATAAATAAATAGTCTCATGGATCCATATTTATTCTTAATAAATTAAAATGTGCTCCACAAGGTGAAACACTAGGGTGTATGAATCACTAGTCATGATTCTCTTAGAGTTTCATCTAAAATTCCTTAAACTCAATTGGGCC
This sequence comes from Viscum album, assembly GCA_963277665.1. Classification (NCBI taxonomy): domain Eukaryota; kingdom Viridiplantae; phylum Streptophyta; class Magnoliopsida; order Santalales; family Viscaceae; genus Viscum; species Viscum album. The sequence goes on from OY728159.1 coordinate 2,015,195,348, forward strand.
ATTCTATATGGTGTCTTCGAAATAGGTATAACACATTGTATGATTTCTATCAAAAACTCAAATTCAAGATTTTGTGGAAGACCAAGAAATTATTCCATAAAGACATCACCAAACACTCATACAGCGGGTGTATTTTTAATCCAAGGTTTCTCCACAATCATTATAGATAAATAACCCTCATTTATATGAATAAAGACCCATAAGATGGACGAAAATTATACCAAAATGGTATATTTATCCTTTCCCTGATAGCTGATCATAGATTGATCCAAATATGAAATTTGAATTCCATTATTTTGTAACTGATATGATCCCTATATAGATAAATCCAATCTAGGATATGATTTATAACAAATTTCACCATAGGAAGGATCAAGAGATTTGAAGGATGATCTTTCCCCATAATTCATCTCGAAAGTAATTTTAAACATTTGATGTGGTTATCGTTCGATTAAAAGTTTTCAATGATCACAAAATATCTAATTGATGACATGATAAATCAATACACATAGAAAATTCTTAATAAATAAAATAGTAGTTGGATCCATAATCAAATAATACATTTTATACATTATAGTGGATGGGCTGTGTACCTTTCACCACTTCATTATCGCACCCCACATCACTAATAGTGATCACATGTGACATGAATTTATATTTTTCCTTATGAGTTTTTTGGCATTAATCATCTTGAATAACCCTTGGATTGGGGACTTTTTGGATTAATTGTCCATTTCCTTTCAAATGTAACATTTAACTATACGAGGTGCATTCTGTGTAGCATTTTCTCTATTCACGTTATTTGACATCTTTTCCCTATCACATTATCATTTAACTGCCTGATGACCTTATTTTCTAGATTAAAAAAATTTAATGATCCCATTAATACAATTGCCTCCATGAATCTTTCCACACTTTTAACATAAGGGAAAACTCATCTTCTTTTAAGTGTATTTTTAGAGTTTTACTTAAATTCAATTTTTCTCTTCCTATTAATCCCATATTACCAATGGGTTACTTCAATCCCCATATCAACCTTGAGATAACATAACATTTTATCTTCATTTCTATTGAAGTCCCTTGTGGAAAATTTCCTTTGGAGACATGGTTTAAAAACACTAAATATTGGATCATTTTTACTCTCAGGTTGGACAATAATTTTAAAATCATACCTTGAAATCATTGTCAAATTTTATACATAAGTTCCAATAGATTCATTATTATTTTTCTTATTTTCAAGGAACTCCTTCTATATATTTGTTCAAATAATACAAGGAATGTATATATACAATAATTTCTTGAACACATCCCATCCCATGGATTCACTTTCATCTATTTGCCTCATATTATTGATAAGGATCCACCATTAATCAACTTCACCTACTAAATGGTAGACTAATGAAATGAATTTATCATTTTCTGAACATTGTAGAATTAAAAATATATTTTCAATGGTATAGATCCATTTTTCAGCCACTATTAGACCAGCATATCTATTTAAGGAGTTGGACATTTCCTCATGAATGACATAGTAGAAAGTTTCCCCCAATACTCATTTGGATGTCATGCATGATTTATAGCTTGAGAAAATTGTGAGATCATGGCAAAAATATTTTTCATTCCAACTCCAATGACATTTGGTTGCTCAGGATAAAAATCATTCCATTCCTTATCCCATTCGTCATTAACATGACTCTTTCATGTTCCATCCATTAAATAAAACAAAAGAGCATAGTGTGAGCCACAATAATCATACTTTGAAAACCAAATAGTCAAGAATAAAAGTTCAATTTTAGACACTTTAGGTTTTATCCTAGGTTATTCATGTTCAATTATAAAACACTTGGATTATAAACAATAATTTTACAAATCCTTATGGTTTTTCCTAATATTTTATCATTCTATCTTCCCTTGGATAACTATACCTTTCCTATGGTACCAACTATAACTCCGCATAATTAATGTACATTGATATTACTTAAATGTTGAGGAATATTCAGTAAATAATTTTTAAAATCCACTATATGACTATATATGTATATTGTATTTAGACATAGGGAAACATAATGGATTGGTTCATATGATATCATTATTATATCCCACTTATTTCAACATAATGTAATCCAATATCCTTAAACATTACATAATAATAAATTGAGTTAATATTTCACATTTAGGATCTTTTCAGTTTTAGAGATTTACAGAATTATGTCATAACATATACATTACAATGTTAATATTACATGTCGACACTTGTACATAGTATCCATTTTTTCATAAAATAAAAAATCTTAAAAAAGGGACATGTTTAGTTCTATAATTTTTACAGCATGACCTTTCCATTATCACATCATTTACCCTACACATCTTTATGTCATGTAAAAAACGTTTTAAAAAAATGGGATAAGCATAAAAATCTCAGTAAGGCATATAAAATAAGAAATTAAAACGTTAGTCCATGAATATATACAAATCAATGAAATCATAATTTTCAATCTTAAAACATAATCTCTTTAACATAACTCATGAAATCATATGATTTATGAATAACACATAGAAATCAAAAAACATGATGTTAACTTGTGGCATAAATAACTTACGTAAATTTTATATTTCATAGCTACATAGGGAGTTATATTTGGAATACCCAACAGAATATATTCCATAAATCTCTTAGGATAAATATTAATGTTTATCTCCCTCATGTTACCCCATTCATTGGATAGCTATCTCGGGCTCACACACCTTAGGTTTATTATGGAACTAACCGTATACGTAAAAAATTCCCAATAACCAAAAAATTTGCATAAAACATAAAACAGTTTAATGGAATGATAAAATATCAACATTAAATTAAAAATAAATCATTTCAAGACATTGACATTATCAATTCTTTATTAAGACATTTTAAATACCGCTTAGAACACTTAATAAAGATATTTTTGAATCAAAGTGTCGCAAACCAAATTGTAGTTTTTAATGAATTAACAATTTAAAACATTAATTCCAATACAAATAAATTCAAAAAAACATTTTAGAATCATGGACATTAATGTGAAGTATTTAGATGAATAAATCATTAAAACATTTAAAACAATGTTTTTCTTAAAGAATCCTTTACCACTTGAGGAAATACTTGAATATGATTAATTAATAAATAACCTCAAAAAACATATAATATCATGATAATAATGATATTATTGATATAATATACCAAAGGGATGAATATATACTATATAAATGTGAATTTATGCATAACAACCACTACGTCTCAATAGAATGTAAATTGAGATGAAATCCCTTAAAAAGACTGTACAATTAGATTAAAGATAAATTAGTGACGTAAATATTTGTGAAAAATATTAATATACCCAATATAAGTGAATATTAAGTTCAAAAAAGTCATATTTCATTCACAAAATTTCATAGAATGACCTAATCTAGAAGTAGAAGTTTAACCTAATGAACTGAAATTGGGTTAGGAAGTTCCTTTATAAAAAAGTGACAGCCTAACGACGTCACACTAAAATTAATAAAATGAGATTATGAGAGAGAAAAGTGACTCTCATCCCTTGGAAATAAAATTTAAAGAAACATATTTATATAATAACCTATCATAACATAATAATGTGGGAATTAAAATACATAACAAAAAAGAAGTCTTTGACTAGAATAGGATGGTGAAAGGTTCCCCAACAGATTTTGTATCTTTAAAAATATACACCACATGAAAGAAGGATCATAAAATGAAGACGTAAATACCCTTAATTTTAAGTATATTACACAAATAATACTATCATGTCCAGTACATACACAACACAAAAGGATGTAGTGGAAAATATAGCATGAATCTCATGGGAATAAAAAGTAAGATGAAAACCCCTTACCTCATGTGCAACTTGTCTCTTTAAATATTTAATCTCATGAATAATAAACTAATGTTAATTTTTACTTGATTCAAAACCTTTTTTAAGTTTATTATTCCTTTTATATCACTTATTACCACATTATTAACATTATATAATAATTTATGTTAATAATAGTCATTTTGTTGATATTTGGTACTTGAGTAAAAAATGAACTACTTATAATTAAAAATGGTCCATGTGGGTAAAATTATATTATCCCCACAATTATATTCATGATTTAGATATCATATATATCAAAAATATATGTATTTATAATTATACATAACTTATGGAGACAAGAAATTAAATGCCCCGTTCATTGAGATGATAAGCTGTATGCATGCATGGATGCTACATTCTTTTATTTTTATTATTTAGAGGAATGAAAACATAATGATACATAGGTATATTATAATTATAGTATAATATCATATATAATTTCCTTGATTCCATCTATTATATGTTCCATGTATGACATGAACGAATCATATCACTTTGAGGGGGTGGTAGTCCACACTTCCTCAAATGAAATTATCGCATTTACCACTTATGGAAACCATAACTAAATGATAAAAATGAAAAATACAGAATCATAGAGTCCAAATAAATATTATATATATTACATATAAATATAGTTGCATCTTAATGGCCACTATAATAAGCTGTTGGAAAAATTGAACAATCGTCGTTTCATGATACAATAGTTCGTCGTCCATAGAAACAATATGTTTTTATGCAGTAGATGAGGTGTGTGAAAGTGTGGTTCAAATATTTCTAATAAATAAACCATGTATATTGAGGATATTGGTTTTTTAATGTAAACATATAATAATAAGTTCATAGGGAGTTAATAAGTTGAATAAAAGAAAAGAACTCCATAAAAGACGTTACCTTTAAATCATGTAACTCCCTTTGGTTTGAACCAAAACGCTTTCTTGATGTGGATTCAGCCTAAGGAAAGGCATATAAGAGTAATAGAGGGATGATGGGAGCTTATTTGGGCATATTTTTTATGATTCAAATGGTTTGAGAGGTGTGTGAAATGGGTTAGATGTTATGGCCTTTTATAAGGGGAGGTGGGGCTCTTTAGGAAGGTTTGAAAATATTATTTTATTATAAACATAATTTTGTATTAAAAAGTTCCCAAAATAATTATATTCTAAATAAATATGACAATTATTTGAAATTTTCTTAACCAATAGGTTTTTGACATGTTTTGGTATCATTTTTAATCATATCATTTATCTCTAACCCTTAGTTAACTAATTTAACTTTTATCATGTCTTCTTGTATATTCATACTACATGGTTATTATAGTTACGATAGAATTCCAAGAGAATGAAAATGGATTGAAAATTAAAGTTATAACATCATATATGTACTTTGGATGAATACTAGTTTTGAAGGGTTGTTTTATCAATTACAAAAATATTAATTGATTTAAAAACTCATTTATGTCAATTTTTATTCTATTCATATTATGAAAATTTTAAAAATCCAAAAAAACATGATTCTTTCTAAAAAACATTATCAATTTAATAATAAAAAGTCATCATCATCTTTCAAAATTTTGTATGGAATAAATCGTTTTAAAATAAATTTATTATAATATTTATAATCTCATTTATTTAAAACATTCATTAACGAAATTATCATTTTATCATCATTGTGTCATAAATAAATTTATTTCATTGATATATAAAAATAATAAATAAAATACCATGCTATAGAAATTTTTTTATCATTCTAATTAATATTTATAGTCAAAGCTATCAATTATATAAACCAACATTAATATTTTTAGAAAAAAATAAACCTTTATGATATTTTTTATTTTTACTTTAAATGAAAAGTTATTAATATCATTATATTACACAAGTGAATTTCAAAGGACAAAAGTCTCACCCAAGGATTTTATTGGTCATTCATGAATCATCCAATAAGGTTAGAACAAGTGTTAATTTTATTTTATTATAATATTATTTTTACCTTGAATAACCATATTTACCTTTAAGCGTTGTAAATAAAAATCAAAAGTTACTATTCACCAACAATTATTTTTATCTTATTGAACTGAATTTTACTTACTGATGAAAAAAATTAATTTCATCTCTTTGATATTGAAATCAAAGATGTTATAAAAAAAAATTTAAATGAAAAAGTCGGTTTTTTAACTACTACACAGTGATTCATTGTTCAACCAAAATTGATAATTTTTTGAAAAATATTAATAATTCACCCAAACCTAATTTTGATATTCCTCATTATAAAATTATTTCAATTTTTCAAAATTAAAAACCAAGAAATCGAGTTAAATAATTTAAAATTAATTTCCATTGCCTAAACCAAAAGGCATGTTTTTATTAAATAATATCTATCAAAAGATTGACACTTGTTTTGTGCAATTTCAAAGTGAAATAACATTCAATGAACAAAATTGGGTTAAATAGTAATAATTTAATCCAATTAAACTTTAAAACCATTAAAATGATAATTCATACATATAAAGAAATTATATTAAATGGCATTTTTGAAATAAAATGCAGAATTTTTCACTATTCAATAAAAACTTACAATTATCACAAAAAATACAGATATTTCAGCCAAAGTAAAATTTATTTTATTGATTCTAAATAAGAATTTTATTTTTTCCAAATAGAACATATAAAAGTGACAAATACTATATTTAATAATTTTTCGCATTAATAGGTAGTAAATCAAACTTTTAATGATTTTTAGAGTATTTATGCTTAAAATTGGATTCATTCTTATTTTAAGCCTCGAAAACGAATCGGATAACAGTAAACAAAATTATCAAAAATTTGTAATTATATTTTTATTAGTTATGTTTATTCCCACCAATGCAATGACTATGTGTTTACTAACATTTAAAATAATAATATTATATTATTATTTTTTAGTATAACTCAACGTTGTGTCCAACGTAAGATTTCAACAAACGTGTTGTTGTGTGTTGAGTACACTATCAAGCATAGAATCACATTTAATGTTAAATTAATATTAAATTCAAAAATATTAAATAATATAAAAATTTCATATTCTTTATTTACATTGGATGTTACATCCTTCCCCCTTTTAGATATTGAGTCCTCACAATATTTAAATTAGGCTTTGAAAGTTCATTAAATGTCCAACATCGGATATAGAGCCAATAATACTCTCCCTTAAAAGAAAGAAGATAATTACAAAGGTCACACAAGATATCAAATATATGTATTCTATGAAAACTAGTATATATAAGAGAATCTAAGTGTCATGTTATGATGGATAGTGATAGGAAACATGATTAGAAGAAAGTTAACAATTAGAAAACCAGAAACTTGTGATGGGTAAAACATTCATTGTCTTCCAAGTTAGAAAATAAATAGACAACATTTTTGTTTAAAGTTCCTTCTCATAATGTTTTAGAGTTTATTTATGAGCTTGACCAAGGACATAACGACACATACTTACTTCTCATATAGGCGATAATCCTTCACAAATTTTCTTTCGAGAAACTCTTCTTTTCTCTAAATGATGAGTATTCATGATGACTTGGTCACATCAAAAGATCTAAAATATACTTATAGATAATCACATAATCCAAAAAGATGTACTATATATTTCATATGTCTTTATAAATTAACTAAAACCCATGTGGTTAGTATGAGATTAGATAATCTCTCAAAAGGATAATAAATTATAAAAATAAATACTATTTATAATCTTTTAAATTCAAAAAACAGTACCAAACTTCAAAAAATACCATTCAATAAAAAACATTCCTTAAAATTCATCATACTAATCCAAACATTGATTGAATCCCAAAATTAAAAACCATTTTATCGCATAGTCTTCCACAAAAATATTAACATTTATCTCCAAATAACATTGGCTACTCAAAAGGTCTCAAACTGAAGTAAAATTAACCTAATCACATATTCCCTGTGATAGGTTAATCATTTACATAAATAACCTAAATCACATTATGTCCACAATAAAAACATAATTTCTTAAAAAATTATAATTCTACTATTACTCCGCAAATTAAATCCCATAGTATTCTATTTTCCTAAAGCATATAATGTTCCCAAAAGGGAAATCGTCTTCTGAAATAACCTTTATCACTTAGTCACCAAATCATTTTCAATATTAAGTATGTCTGTTAGATAAAACCTAATATCACAAATAAATTTATTCTTGATCAACAATTTTTTTACTAAAAATAAAAAGTCATACTATCCAATGACTTCACATAGTCCTATGATAGGTGATAAATACAACTCGCACTTTGGTTGTGGGTTTGATTTCCTAGAGCATTATCTGTACCATTCATTTATCAGTGTTAGTGTCCTCTCCCTCAATTGAAATTCCATTAGGTATTAATAAAAATATATTTTTATGATCTTAGTGATCCAATTAAATAACCTTCCATAGAGGACATTTTTCTCTAATGACCATGCAAAGCACATTTAAAACATTAAATTGATCATTTGGAAAGAACATCTTTCCCTTTCCTGGAGTCAACAAGACGCTTCCTTTTTCTGTGGAATTTTTTTTCTTTATGACCTTCATTACCACATCTATAGAATCTTCCCATCCCTTTAAAGTATTTTCATAATTGTTTCTTTCCATGTCCTTGGAAAATAGGTGTTTTAAAACACTTACCTTTATGGTTATTACATGAATTCCCATTGAAATTCATTTGTCGCATATATGATTCCATATAAAAATAACAAAGGTTTAGGTGGTCAATCATGACTCCAGATTGTTGGTTAAAAATAACCACAATAGATGTCATTGCAGCTCCCATTTCATTTAGTTCCTCATTCAAAAAACCACTCGTGTTTCCTTTGCATCCATTGTTTCATTGGGGCCTTCTAGATCCATCCATTTACTAATAATAAAATGGTTAGAGTGACTATATCAGAAAAATAATCATATAATATCTTAGGAGGAGGGTAAAAACTAATATATACTTACTCATGTTATCTTATAATCATTTATGTTGTCTAAAATTACTATGAATCTTTCTAAATTCCTAACCATTATGGTTATGTCACTTATACGTAAAACACCCTAACCTAAAAAGATATCTAAACTTGCCTTTGATGCAAACTATAAGGTCGTATCCTTAAACAATACACAGTCTTGAATGATGCCAAAAATTCACATTGAGGATCTTTTCAGTTTTAGTGATTTAGAAAATTATTTCATAATATATACCTAAGAACTAGAATATTACATGTATACACTTCTAGTCAGTATCGATTTTATCATAAAACAAAAACACTTTAATAAGGCACATGTTTAGTTCCATGTTTTAGACAGAATGACTTTTACTTGATCCAATATTTTACTCTATTCATCTTTAAAGCCTGTGGATTTTTTTTAAAACATGGTATGAGAATAAAAATCTTAATAAAGGATATAATATAAATAAAGAAAACATTATTACATTAATACATACAAAGAAAATAAATCATACTTTTCAATCATAAAAAATAATCTCTTTAACATACCACATGAAATAATATGATTTATGAATAACACATAGAAATCATAAAACCTAAATGTAACTTGTGGAATCCATAAAATACATAAATCATAGATTTTATTTCTACAAAAGGAGTTTCATTTGGAATAACCATCTCAAAATATTCCCTATATCTCTTAGTAGAAACCTTAAAGTTTACCTATGTCATATTACCCAATGCTTTGGAGAGCTATCTTGTGCTCACCCGCTCTAGGTTTATCTGGAAACCACCCATATACATAATCAATTCCCAATAACCATAAAATCTTCATAACACAAATAACATTCATAACGTAAAGAAAAAATTTACACATTACAATCACAATATATCAATTCACGATTTTGACCAAATAAAATCTTTATAAAACCATTTTCAAAACCATTTAAAACATTTAATAAATAGATTTTTGAATCAAAGTGTCACATATCACATTAATGTTTTCAAATTATTTAACATTTTATAACATTAATTTCCATATAAATAAATCTCAAAAAACATTTTGAAAACATTGACAATAATAATAATTATTTAGAAGAATAAATCGTTAAAACAATTAAAACAATGTTTTCATTAAAAAAATCCATTACCAGTTGAAAAAATAATTTAATAAAAATAATAATTGAAAAACAAAAAAACATATAAAATCATGAAAATAATTATATGAATTATATAATATTACAAATGGCGGTATATATAACATATAAAAGTGAATTGGTGCATAACAACAAATAAGTCTCAATTGAATGAAATTGAGATGAAATCCCTTACAAAGATTGTACCATTAGATTATCGATAAATCAATGAAAAAATTATGTGGGAAAAATATAAATAAACCTAATATATGTGGATATTATTTCTAAAGCAATCATAGGTCAGTTAAATGTATTGAAATAATGACATAATAATGAAGTTTATGTTTAACCCAAAGAATTCAAAATGGGTTAAGAAGTTCCCTTATGAATGTTTACCAGCCTAAGGACATCACATTATAATTAAAAAAATATGTTAATGGGACAAAAAAATGTCTATAATCACATGGAAATAAAATTTACATCAATAATGATATATAATAACATATCCTATCATGAGAAAATAGAAATTAATAGATATAACATTAAAAAGTCTTTGACTAGAAGACAAGGGTGAAAGGTTCCTTTACTGATTTGGTATCATATGAAACATACACCACATGAATGAAGGATCATAAAACGAAGATGTAAATACCCATAAATTAATGTATATTACAAAAATAATAAAATCAAGGACAGTACATAGACCACACATAAGAAAGTGGTGGCAAATACAGCAGGAATCTCACAGGAATAAAAAGTGAGATGACAACCCCTTACATCATGTATGACATGAATCATTCATTATTAAATCCCGTAAATAATTAACTAAAGATAATTTATACTTTATTTAGTACCTTTTTGATGTTTTTATTACATTTATATTACTTATTACAATGTTATAAACATTACATAATCATTTATGTTAATAACAGTCGTTTTGTCGATATTTGGTACATGAGTCAAAAATGAACATCTTATAATTACAAAATGTCCTTGTGGTATGAACTAAATTATCTCAAGAATTAAGTTTATAATCTATATATCATATATATCTTGTATATATATATATTTATAATAGTACATAACATTTGGAGATAAGAAATGAAATGCACCGTTCATGGAGTCGGTAAGCTGAACGTACGCATCAACGATACTTTCATTTATATTTCATATTTAATGGAATGAACAATTAATGATACATACGTATATTATAATTCCATTATAATATAGTATATAATTTTATTAATTCCATCCATTATATGTTCCACGTATGGGATGAACGAATCATATCACTTTTTGGGGACGGTAGTCTGCACATTGTCAAATAAAATTATCGCATTTACCCATTAAGGAAACTATAATGGTGTCATATAAATGAAAAATAAAGATGAATAGATAAAATATAAATATAATATATGTAAAATATAATTTTAGTTTCATATTAATGGCCACCATAATAGGTGGTAGGAGAATATTGAACAATCATCATTTCGGGAGGTAGTAGTTCGTCGTCCATCAAAACAGTTTGTTTGTATCCATTTAATGGATTAATGTGGAAGTGTAGTGATAATAATTCACCTAACAACAACCTATTATATTGAAGATAATAGTGTTTTAATGTTAAAATTTAATAAGAATAGAATACATAGTGAATAAGTAGAATAAAAGAAAAGAACTTGATGGTAGACGTTACCTTTAAATTGGGTACCTCCCTTTGGTATGAACCAAAAGGCTTTCTTGAAGTGACTTCTCTATAAGGTAAGGATTCAATGATTATTATAGGGATGTTGAGATATTATTTGGGAAGAGTATTGACATTAAATGGTTCAATATATTTGTGTGTAATGAGATATAGGTTATTTACTTTTATAAGTGGATGGAGGTGCACTTTAGTGAGGTTTGAAAATATTATTTAATTATAAATAAATGTTATATTCAAAAGGTCCCAAACTCATTAAATTAGAAGATAAATTGAATTTTATTCAAAATAAACTCAATAAATATGTTTTCGTAATGTTTTGGTTTTATTTTTAACCTTATCATTTAGCTTTAACACTTAGTTAACTAATTTTACTTTTACCATGTATTCCCGTATATTCATACTATGTGGTTAATATCGTCACAATAAATTTCCAAGATACCCAAAATGGATCATAAATGACATTTTTAACTTCATATATATCATTGTTCTGAATCATAGAGTTATAGGTCTATTTTATCATTTAATAAAATATTAATTGATTTAAAAACTCATTTATGTCAATTTATATACTAATCATATCATGACTATTTTAAAAATCATAACCAACTTGACTCTTTAGAAAAAAATCATTAATATATAATCATCACTAAAATTATTTTATGGCATAAATTATTTAAAAATAAATTTATTTTAATATTTGTAATCTCATTTATTTAAAACGTACATTAATAAGGAAAACAATACATTATCATTGTGCCCTAAATAAATATATTTTTTAATGTATAAAAATTATAAATAAAATACCATTTAGTAGGAAATAATATTAGATTTATAATGAATATTTATATTCAAATATATCAATTATATAACTCCATATTAAAATTCTTTTAGCAAAACAGTACATTTTTATGATATTTTTATTTTTACTTTTAATTAAAAAGTAATTAATGTAATTATCTTACCCAAGTGTCTTTAAAAGGATTAATTAATCACCCAAGGATTTAAGGGTTCCAAAATGACTCATCCAATATGGTTAATACTAGAGTTAAGGTAATTTTATATTATTATAATATTATTTTTACTTTAAATTACTCTATTAACTTTAACTGCGGTGAATAAAAATCAAAAGTTACTATTCACCAAAATTTATTTTAATCTTATTGAACAAAATTTAACTTAATGATGAAAAACATTTATTTAATATTTTCTAAATTCAATTCATAGAAGAGGTAAAATTTCGTTTAAATGAAAAAGTCGATTTTTTTAACTACTACGTAGTGTTTCACTATTTATGAAAAAATTGAACGTTTTCCAAAAAATACCAAAAAATAACCAAAAGATAATATTAATATTATGATTTCATAAATGATGAATATTTTACCAAAATAAAAACATATATATTACATTAATTAATTTAATATTAATCTATTTTCTTAAAACCAAATGGTGTGTTTTTATGATATAATAACTATTAAAAGATTAACACTTTTTATGTCAAATATCAAAGTGAAAATACATCCAATGATAAAAATTGGATTACATGGAAAAATTAAAATCTAATTTAACTTTAATACCATTCAAAATGATTATCTATCCATATAAATAAATTATATTAAAAGTCGGTATTGAATTAAAATGTAGTATTTTTCACTATTCCTTAAAAATGAACATTATCAGAAAAATAGAAAAATCTCATCCAAAGTAAATTTTGATATCCTGAATCTGAAGAAGAATTTCATTTTTTTCAAATATAACATATAAATGTGACAAAAAATTGATTTCAATAGGGTTTTCCATCAATAGGCTGTAAATCAAAATTTTAAAGAATATTAGGTTTCTATTGCCTCAAATTGGATTCATTGTTATTTTAACCATCAAAAACTTATTGGATAACTGTACAAATATTTAACAAACATTTATAATCATAATTTATTTTGTTATGTTCATCATCACCAATACAACGACTATGATTTAACAACCATTTAAAATAATAATATTATATTATTATTTTTTAGTTTAACTCAACGTTGTGTGCGACATAAGATTTCAGAGAAACTCGTTGTTGCTGTTTTGTACGCTATCAGACATATCACCCCTTTAAATTAAAAATAATATTTAAATAAATTATATTAATAAATATGAAAAATTCATATTCATTATTTATCTGGGTTGTTACACATAAATAGAATCATTTTTGACATATTTTACTTAATACCCTTCTTCATGACCTGAGGAAAAGAAACATATGAAAATGTGATCATTGATGCCCAGTAAGATCGAACAAATGAGATATCAATCATATCATAATCATATTATACAAGAAAACAATTTTAAAAATCTTATCTAGAATATGAAAGATAATGATATCATCCATGGGATAAATCCTGAATGTTCATAAGAATCAAGGAATGTAATCCCAAAATTCATAACATAAGACATGGAATTTTTTCTAATACATATAAGCATATAAAATAATTTCATATTATTCAAGGCTCATTTCTAACTCCATCATTGTAGAAAAAGTACATTCACTCTTCATTCCTTACTTGTATTACTAAACCGATATCTTTTATTGTTTTATCCAGGACTATATCATGAGATATAAATCTTTACCTAATGAATTTTAGGGAGATATTGGTCCCACCCATATCATAATTAAATCATTCAATCATGTTAAACAAAAACATAAATCCTTCTTCCTAGCAAAACCCAAGGAATAAAATAGTTTTTTTTAACATCATTCCCTCATAATCAATATAAAATAAATTTTTTCAATAAATATAATTACATAATAAAAATATTACATATATATTAATAATAGGGAGAGAAACCAAACCCTATTAAATAATTTCATATTATATGGAAAATGATTTTGATAAAACACTTAATATTAATTCTTGAGGAAAACATCATCTCTTCTTCAAAAATGTTTCTTTTATCAAAATGTCAGGAAATTTTTAAATACAAGAATTTATTTGAAAATAAACATGAAATAATTTAGAATAATTTACACGGAAATAAGTAATTACGATGACATAAAAATCTATTCATAATGTATAAGAAAAAAACAATTTCCTTATATTTTTTCAAAAATGTAAAAATGTACATTGTATCAAATAATGAAAAAAGATTATATTCATAATGTTTAATAAAAAGTCACCAATAGGTAAAATTGAAATTAAAAAATTTTTAGATGAAAACAAATATTATTAAATTTTTAGGCCAGATGTTTTTGGATGATTAATATACCCTAGTAGATACTTTCAAATAAGTTGTCTCATATAATAATGAGATTGCAAAATTATCATATACCATATGTATGATATCATTAGTTTGTATCCAAACCACCCATATAATTATTTTTATAATGTAATTAATTTATTATACCATCATAGTCAATTTTATGAAATCATATATGATCATAATATAATTTTTTTTTATCATTTCAATGTCAGTCATTATTCGGATATTAACTACTTTGTTTTCTAATGCATGTTTGGTAAAATATGTTCTATTTATCCTTTTTATTTCATATATTATCCTTAAAAATTATATTAATTTAATATATACCATATTAATTAATTCATTAAATTTACTTCATCACAATTTAATGAATATCATGTAGAATTAATCTCATCACATCATGGAGAGGGTAGGTCGTATATATGCACGAGTGACGATATAATTCACATAATTGTAGAATGGTATTGAAATGGAGAGTGTGTGATATATTGGAATCAATATCATGTTAATTTTATAAAGATATTATTTCCATCATTATTGTAACACCCCAAGATTCTACGGTACGCTTCTCTTTGAATAATGTGATAGCGTGTGTTGTACGCAACACCGAGTTCTAACACACCGTAACCAATCAAACTAGTCGTTATTAATAGTAATACCTACTTTTTGAAATTATATATATTTTATATTTCAAAATGGACTTCATTTTTGGATTTGTAATATCAAATTTATCCTAAGTTGAAATTTTGGTACTTTTCGGATAACTTTCATATTTTGATGAATAGTGAAAATTAATAAATTTTAATTAAAAACAACTTTTTTAATCAAAATAATTAATAGTGATAAATTATTAATTTGAGTGGTTTTAAGGTATATTTAGAATATATTTTTACCATTTAATATAATGTTGTTCATTGAACATAATTTTACAATTAAAGCGAACATAAACAAGTGTCAATCTTTTGATAGTTATTATCTCTTAAAAACTCGCTTTTTGTTTTGACAACGGGAATTAATTTTAAATTAATTTCTGCCACTTCTGTGTTTTGAATTTAGAAAAATGGATTCCATATTTGGAATCAGGATGTCCAAATTTTGTAAATAGGTAACTTTTATTTTTAGACATTTTGAATAATTACTGCGGTAAATATTTTATTTACCATGGTTAAGGGTAAATCCGGTAAATAAGGGTTAAAAAATAATATTATAATAATACTAAATTAACCTAAAACGTGTCCTAGACTTATTTTCTGGAACATGTTCGACCATAGGCATCTTTGGGTCGATTTTGGGACCCCATGGTGCCACTTGTAGGTGATAGGGAAACTTTTTTTTAATTAAGTTAAAATAAATACAAAAATTACACAAGTATATATCTTTTAGAAAAACAATTTTTACATAGGTTTATATATGTTGGATTTTAGATTATAAATATTCATTAGAAAGATAAAACTATTTCCTACATAATGATATTTTATTTATAATTTTTAGACATTAAATAATTTAATTTATTTATGGCACAATGATGATGTAGTAATTACTATAATAGTGAAATATTAAAATAATTGATATTATAAATACCCAAATAAATATAATATGAAACTTTTAAGGAATTAAACTAATTTTATAGGATAATATGATATATTAGTATTGATTTAATTGACGTTTTTTGAATTAATCAATCTTTTATGAGTTTCAAAAAAATCAACTATTGAATAGTGTCAAAATTGTCATAAAAGAGTTCTTAAAACAAATATTATATTATAAATTGATATTAAATTCTTAAAAATCTACGTTTCAGCAAAAAGACTTATATAATGATAGTTTCATCATTAATGGACCACTTGGGGGTCGCTTGTATGTATATAGTAAGTTCATTAACCATATTATATAAAAATACAAAGAGACATTGTAAAAGTGAAACTAATTAACTTAGAGTTAATACATAAAGATAAGGTTAATATAAGTACCCAAACCTGTCTAAATTCTATTGTATGAGTTTTTTTCGACCCATACCCACATTAACCTTTGAATAATAAACTTTGGAGCCATTGGAAACCGATTATGAATTTATTATAAACTAATATCTCTAGCTTTTCCAAAGGTGCCCCTCACCCCTCTTATAAAAGGGCACACATCCTTCTCATTTCTTCACACCTTAAAAGCCTTTTGGTTCTGCAAAACTCATCCCAAATACTCTCCCAACTTCCCTCACTACAACCTATAGGCCTTAGTTTGATCAAGAAGCCAACCTAAGGATCCCTTTTGATCAAATCAAAAGGAAGAACCCGAAGAAGAGGTAATGATTTCACCACCCTTTTCCAAGTTCATTTCTTCTTCCACTTCTTCTTCCTTTGTTGTTACCATTATAAAATAATTACTCCAGTATAATATATATACTGTGATGTTATTATAAATATGGTACAACCATAATCTGTATTCTATCCACCCTTTGAATAACATGTCACCATACGTGCGTACGTATGGCTTACCGTCTGCACGTCGTGGTGTAATTGTTATTCAATATATTATTATTTGGATTTGTATAATAATGATGTGTAACTCATGTAAATAATAAATATAACATGTTAGTTATTCTGTATATATGATATACCATCCATTTATATATTATTTTAATATCAAAAGAATGATATTGTCGCTTGTGCGTACGTATGGACTACCGTCTCCACGAACGCGATGAGATTCATTCTCCATCGTATCCATTCAAATATAATTATCATTTGATGATTTAAAAAATGATGTTTAAGGACTTGATATCATTCTGGATATGAACAATATACAACCTATCCTTTACAAACATGTCTTACGTAACAAAAACATATAAAAGAAAACAAGTAAGTTAACACCCGAAACAACGATAATACTAAGATATTATTATCAAATCAATATTAAAAGATCATATATGATATCATATTAATGTATATTATTCTTGTATAATTTAATAACAATTATTTCACCATTATACAGGAGGTTAACCTACCCCAGCCAAGGAAAAGTACAAGGTAAGGGTTATTTCACAATCTCTTCATTATTTGAGGTTGTTTATACGTAATAATCTACTGGGATCTCGTTATCAACCACATCCATGTTTCTTCAAAATGTATTTCGAAACATTTTTTACAAGAATATGGGTTAAAGTCATTTATACCCTTGTTTGACTTTTTATAAGAGGAATCTTTCCGTCGTTTTCAAAACAAGGTCCTTTTTAACTTTTTCGATAGAATTAAGGTAAGAATGTTTTTTTAACTTATACGGCAGGTGTGGTTATTTTCCACCATTATAAAATATTCAAAGCTTTCCTTACAATCTTATAAGAATATTTTCAAGAAAATGTTTTATTTTATATGACTCTTAAATTATTTCAAAAATCGAAAAGGATATTTCTCTAAAAAGTGTTTTGATTTCATCTATGTCAACATCCTTTGATGGATTTTATGCTTATTTGAAGTTGATTTATTATGACACAAAACTTCTATATTGTATTGAAGGTTTCATGATATGTTTGACTGTGGATGTGCTATTTTTATACCATTCATAGTTTATGGTGAAATTATTGACATTTCGTATGCTAGTTTTAATACGAATGTTTATGTTATGTTTAATCCTTTTCATATTGGAATGCATTGGACTAAATATGTGACGGGTGGAGCCTGCTATAGCTCCTCGATGTGTCGGTAGGTCTCATGAGAACAACTAGTGTCTTGGCACAAGGCCTTGGAAAAATCTTATTTATAGTCATGGCACGAGGACTTTGATATGTGGTTATGATAGTCTGGCATTATGCATCCCAACATTATGAAAGTGGTTATTGATTTTGCATGTGATTATTCGATTAGTAGGATATCCATGTGAATGATTAAATGGAATTATTTCATTTTATTTATTCCATACAATGTTGAATGTTCAAGTTTTAAAGGCTTTTGATTTAGTTATACATTGCCTTAAATGTTTATTCTTATTTATGAAAGATTCCGCTATATTGTTATCCTTACTGGGCATTTGAGCTCACCACTTTTCTATGTTCTATTTTTCCCAGGAAGTGAAGATGTAAATTATGAATGACCTGCATGGATATTATGTGGGGATATGTGTGTGGATTATGGAGACATTATGTTGTTGTAGTAGTTTTTAATTTTATGATGTAATGTAAAACTTATGAATATATCTAGTGTTTCCAAGGTTACTAAACCAATCGGTCTTTCGAGATTTGATCTTTCTTGTGATCATGCCAATGTTATGTAATAATGCACTGACTCTGGGTAACTAGGGTCGGGGCGTTACAGTTGGTATCAGAGGAAGTTTAGTACAAACCTTGGAAGCTAGATTTAGATAAACTCTGATTAGAGCACGTAGACCTAAGATGAACTTTGAGGATTAGTATAGAAGAACATCCTAGAATTTTGGTATTGTAGAGATTTTTTGAGTTTATTGAGCAATACATCCCTGTCTGGATACGATCCGGTAGATGCGGCTCTAGCACAGATGTACCTAGGAGTAAAACCCGAAAACACCGCTTTGAGCTAGACTAGAATGGGAACTGATGCACGACAACGGGCCTTGCTGCACTCTTGGTTACGACACTCCTGGGGGATATGCTTAGGATAACTCTCATTTTCTTTACAAATCATTATGAAGGGTTTATGAGTATATACTTCCTCAAAGAATTTTTTTTTATGATTATGGATTATATCCATAAATAGTTCAATTTATGTTAAGTGTTTTATAAGAATGAGATTATGTATTTTGATTCATAAACTGATCTAGTTTATGCCATTGTTTAGAAATGGAGCCTAGTGGAAGAAATGGAAACCGTATCAATGCACACACTCCATGTAGGTATTTCCCTCCTGCTCAAGATAATTATAGTGGAGCTGGTGATGCAACTGGTGCCGATCAGCTAATCACCATACTGGGACAACTTACTCTGGTTATGAATAATAACCTTACCCGTATGGAGAATCCTGATCCATAGCATAGAGGATCAATGTTAGATCGATTCATGAGGCAACAACCACCAACGTTCAATGGGAGTACAAATCCCTTAGTAGCTGAGCAATGGATAAATTCCCTAGAGAAAATATTTCAGGCTTTGGGGAGCAGTGAAAGGGAAAAAGTTATCATGGCAGTTTACCGCCTCACTGGAGATGCTATTCAATGGTGGTCACTGATTCAAAACATGAAGGAAGATGATGAAGTATCAAATATGGAATGGAGGGAGTTCAAAGATCTTTTTTTAGAAAAATACTTTCCTCGCGACCATCGAGAAGATATGGAAAGGAAATTTCTGAGTCTGAGACAAAAGGAGGATGAGAATGTCACAAAGTATGTGGCTAACATTACAAGGTTAGCGAGGTATGCTGTAGATTATATACGTAACCCAAGAAGTAAGATTGATCATTTCTTTGATGGGTTAAAACCATTTCTTCGTCGAGCATTAGTCTCACAATCCTTTTCATCGTACGAAGACATTGTCTCATTTGCTATCAAGATCGAAAAGGAATTCTCTAAGTCTTATGACTTTAAAGGAAAGAAAGAGAAGAAGAGACAAGTTGATCAATCTGGGAATTGAAATAAGGGGAATAAGGGAAAGGTTGAATATCCATCTTGTGGTAAATGTGGGAAGAAACATCCTGGTACTTACTTGAAGGTAATGGGAGTCTGTTACAAGTGTGGTGAAAAAGGACACCAAGCTCGTGATTGCAAGGGGAAGAAGGAAGATACCAATGTTCAGTGCAACAATTGCAGGGAGATGGGGCATTATGCAATTTCATGCCCTAAGCGTCAGGAGAACTTACCTCAGAAAAGGCCAAGGGATCAAGGCCAGGCTTATGCTATCACTACTGCTGAGGTAGAAGCTCTGAAAGACGTGGTGGCAGGTAATTTAATGGTTTCCTCAAGTTTAGCAAATGCATTATTTGATTCTGGATCATCGCATTGTTTCATATCTTCCCAGTTTTCTAAGAAAATTAGATATTTCCAATTTGATTTAATAAGGGAGTTTTCAATTAAAACTCCTAAGGGAAGTATCATTGCAACAAAGTTTTGTGAATCGGTCCCCATTAGAGCACATAAATGTTCTTTATCAGCTGATCTCATCGTCATACCTATGATTGAGTTTGATATAATCCTCGGTATGGACTGGCTTTCGGACTATGATGCGAAGATTTATTGTAAGAAGAAAGAGGTTACAATTCTTGATGATAATGATATGGAACACCTTATCTTTAGAGCAGAATCGTCCCCACATAATTCTTATTTAGATCCACCCTAGTAGCTCAACTTAATTCAATTATTGGGGAGGAAGAGAATGAAATAACTGTCGGTGAGGAAAGGAATGTTCAAATAGAGGATGTACCTGTTGTGAAAGAATATGTAGATGTATTTCCGGAAGATTTACCTAGACATCCTCCAGAACAAGAATTTGAGTTTTCCATTGATTTGATTCCTGGATCAAGGCCTATATCGAAGACCCCTTATAGAATGGCCACTGTAGAATTAGTTGGACTAAAGAAACAACTAGAGGATTTGAGTAATAAGGGATTTATTCTCCCTAGTGTTTCTCCATGGGGAGCCCCTGTTCTTTTTGTTAAAAAGGAAGATGGATCTATGAGGTTATGTATCGACTACAGGGAGATCAATTCTATAACGACAAATAACAAGTATCCCCTACCACGCATTGATGATTTATTTGACCAACTGCATGGAGCTCAATACTTTTCAAAGATTGACCTTCGATCTGGATACCATCAGTTGTGTGTGAAGAAGGAAGACATTCCGAAGACAGAATTTTGAACCAGGTACGGGCATTACGAGTTTACTGTAATGCCGTTTGGATTGACTAATGCACCCTCTGTATTCATGGATCTAATGAATAGATTTTTCAAGGAGTATCTCGTTGAATTTGTAGTGGTATTTATTGATGATATCTTGGTATATTCCAAAACCTACGAAGATCATGAAAATCACTTGCGCATTATCTTGAAGACTCTGAGGAGGCATGAATTATATGGGAAGTTTAGCAAGTGTTAATTCTGGCATCAGGAGATTTATTTTCTAGGCCATATTGTCTCTAAATATGGAATCTCTGTTGATCCTTTTAAGACCAAGGCAATCCAAGAATGGCCAGCACCTATGAGTATAACTGAGGTACGTAGTTTTATTGGTTTGGCAGGTTATTATCGACGTTTTGTCCAGAATTTTGCCTGATTGTCTAACCCATTAACGAAGCTCACACGTAAAGGGGTTAAATTTGTTTGTAAAAAAGAGTGTGAAGAATGTTTCAAAGAACTGAAGAGAAGATTAGTCAATTCTCCTATATTGACTCTACCATCGGGGAATGATGGGTTCGTTATTTACAGTGATGCATCAAAGAAAGGACTTTGTTGTGTCCTTATGCAGAATGATAGAGTTATTGCCTATGCATCACGATAGTTGAAAATTCATGAACAAAACTATCCTACTCATGATCTCGAGTTAGCAACTTTGATCTTTTCTTTGAAGATATGGAGGCACTACCTCTATGGTGAAAAATGTGAGATTTATATTGATCACAAGAGTTTGAAGTATATTTTCTCACAAAAAGAACTCAACATGAGGCAAAGGAGATGGCTTGAATTAGTCAAGGATTTTGATTGTACGATACACTACCGCCCGGGGAAAGCAAACAAGGTGGAAGATGCTTTGAGCAGGAAAGACCATGGAGTTTTGAACAATATGAGAATTGAAAGGGATCCAATTTTCATGGATCTAGTGAAGATGGACATGGGAATAACCAGGGAAGGTGAACCATCAATGCTTTTTCAAATGGTTTCCAAACCATATTTACTAGAAAGGATTAAGAGTTCTCAGACCGATGATGAAGAATTTCAAAAGAAAAATAAAGTTGTGAATGATGGGAGATTGAGAGACTTTGTGTATGAAGATGGAATTTTGAGATTCGGGAAAAGACTTTGTGTTCCCGATATACCTGATCTTAAAAGGGAATTGTTTGATGATGCTCATAGTTCCAATTTCTCTATACACCCTGGGAGCACCAAAATGTATAGAGATTTGAAGGAACATTTTTGGTGGGACAACATGAAGAGGGAGATTGTTGATTTTGTGTCAAGATGTATGGTTTGTCAACAAGTGAAAGCTGGAAGGCAATAGCCTGGAGGAGTCATGCAACCTCTTCCCATACCGGAGTGGAAATGGGACAATATTACGATGGAATTTTTCATGGGGCTACCAAAGACTACTAGAAGGAACGATGTAATATGGGTTATTGTTGATCGTCTTACCAAGTCAGCACATTTTCTTACTATAAGTGAAGATCTACCCCTGGAACGTCTAGAAAAACTATATATTAATGAAGTTGTGAGACTTCATGGAGTACCCCTATCGATTTTTTCTGATCATGATCCCTGTTTTAATTCAAGATTTTGGAAAATTGTTCAGAAATACCTAGATACAGAACTTTATTTGAGCACTGGTTACCATCCTCAGACAGACGGACAATCAGAACGGACTATTCAGACCTTAGAAAACATGTTGAGATCTTGCTCACTTGACTTTCAGGGTATGTGGGATCAATATTTTCCACTGGTAGGATTTTCCTATAACAATAGATTCCATTCGAGTATTCAGATGGCACCATATGAAGCGTTATACGGAAAGAGATGTCGTACACCAACCTGTTGGGATGATGTTGGTGAAAGAAAACTTGTAGGCCCAGAACAGGTGGAGGAAATGGTGCAAAAGGTGAAAATAAACCAAAATCACATCAAAGCAGCTCAAAGTAGGCAGAAGAGCTATGTCGATAATCGAAGGAAGGTTTTGGAATTTCAAGTCGGTGATCATGTTTTCCTGAAGGTATCTCCATGGAAGGGAGTCATATGTTTTGGTAAGAAAGGTAAATTGAGTCCCAGGTACATCGGAACTTTCTAAATTCTAGAACGAATTGGGGTTGTGGCTTACCGATTGGCAATGCCGCCAAGTCTCTTCAATGTTCACGATGTGTTCCACATATCTCTGTTGAGGAAATACATGCCTGACCCAACGCATGTACTCACCTATGGGGAATTAGAACTAGAACCCGATCGTTCCTATTGTGAAGAGCCTGTCAAGATTCTTGATACGAGAGAACAAGTGCTGAGAAATCGGACGACGCGGCTGGTAAAAGTTTTGTGGAGAAACCATAAGATGGAAGAGGCAACGTGGGAACCCGAGAAACTTATGATGAAGAACCACCCGAGTCTTTTCATACGGTAGTATTCTAGAAATTTCGAGGACAGAATTATTTGAAGGAGGGGAGAATGTAACACCCCAAGCTTCTACGATATGCTTCTCTTTGAATAATGTGATAGCGTGTGTTGTGGGCAACACCGAGTTCTAACACACCGTAACCAATCAAACTAGCCGTTATGAATAGTAATACCTAATTTTTGAAATTATATATATTTCATATTTCAAAATGGACTTCATTTTTGGATTCTTAATATCAAATTTAGCATAAGGTGAAATTTTGGTACTTTTCAGATAACATTCATATTTTGATGAATAGTGAAAATTACTAAATTTTAATTAAAAACAACTTTTTTAATCAAAATAATTAATAGTGATAAATTATGAATTTCGGTGGTTTTAAAGTATATTTAGAATATATTTTTACCATTTAATATAATGTTGGTCATTGGACCTAATTTTACAATTAAACCGAACATAAACAAGTGTAAATCTTTTGATAGATATTATCTCTTAAAAACACGCTTTTTGTTTTGACAGCCGGAATTAATCTTAAATTAATTTCTGCCACTTCTGTGTTTTGAATTTAGAAAAATGGATTCCATATTTGTAATCAAGATTTCAAAATTGTGTAAATAGGTAACTTTTATTTTTAGACATTTTGAATAATTACTGCGGTAAATATTTTATTTACCATGGTTAAGGGTAAATCCGGTAAATAAGGGTTAAAAAATAATATTATAATAATACTAAATTACCCTAAAACGTGTCCTAGCCTTATTGGTTGATACATGTTCGACCATAGTCATCATTGGGTCGATTTTGGGACCCCATGGTGCCACTTGTAGGTGATAGGGACACTTTTTTTTAATTAAGTTAAAATGAATTCAAAAATGACACAAGTATATATCTTTTAGAAAAACAATTTTCACATAGGGTTATATATGTTGGATTTTAGATTATAAATATGAATTAAAAATTAAAAACTATTTCCTACATAATGATATTTTATTTATAATTTTTAGACATTAAATAATTTAATTTATTTATGACATAATGATGATGTAGTAATTACTATAATAGTGAAAAATTAAAATAATTGTTATTATAAATACCCAAATAAATATAATATGAAACATTTAATGAATTAAACTAATTTTATAGGATAATATGATATATTAGGATTGATTTAATTAACTTTGTTTGAAGTAATCAATCTGTTATGAGTTTCAAAAAAATCAACTATTGAATAGTGTCAAAATTGACATAAAAGTGTTCTTAAAACAAATATTATATTATAAATTGATATTAAATTCCTAAAAATCTAAGGTTCGGCCAAGATACTTATATCATGATATTTTCATCATTTATGGACCACTTGTGGGTCTCTTGAATGTATATAGTATGTTTATTAACCATATTATATAAAAATACAAAGAGACATTGTAAAAGTGAAACTAATTAACATAGAGTTAATACTTAAAGATAAGGTAAATATAAGTACCCAAACCTGTATAAATTCTATTGGTTGAGTTTTTTTCGACCCATACCCACCTTAACCTTTAAATAATTAACTTTGGAGCCATTGGAAACCGAATATGAATTTATTATAGACTAATATCTCTAGCTTTTCCAAAGGTGCCCCTCACCCCTCTTATAAAAGGGCACACCTCCTTCTCATTTCTTCACACCTTAAAAGCCTTTTGGTTCGGCCAAACTCTGCCCAAATACTCTCCCAACTTCCCTCAATACAACCTAGAGGCCTTAGTTTGATCAGGAAGCCAACCTATGGAGCCCTTTTGATCAAATCAAAAGGAAGAACCCGAAGAAGAGGTAATGATTTCACTACCCTTTTCCAAGTTCATTTCTTCTTCCACTTCTTCTTCCTTTGTTGTTACCATTATAAAATAATAACTCAAGTATCATATATATAGTTTTATGTTATTATAAATATGGTACAACCATATTCAGTATTATATCCACCCATTGAATAACATGTCACCATACGTGCGTACGTACGGCTTACCGTCTCCACGTCGTGGTGTAATTGTTATTCAATGTATTATTATTTGGATGGGTATAATAATGATGTGTAACTCATGTAAATAATAAATATAACTTGCTAATTATTCTGTATATATGATATACCATCCATTTATATATTATTTTAATATCAAAAGAATAATATTGTCGCTCGTGCATACGTACGGACTACCGTCTCCACGAACGCGATGAGATTCATTCTCCATCATATCCATTCAAATATAATTATCATTTGATGATTTAAAAAATGATGTTTAAGAACTTGATATCATTATGGATATGAATAATATACAACCTATCCTTTACAAACATGTATTACGTAACAAAACATATAAAAGAAAACAAGTAAGTTAACTCCCGAAACAACGATAATACTAAGATATTATTATCAAATCAATATTAAAAGATCATATATGATATCATATTAATGTATATGATTATTGTATAATTTAATAACAATTATTTCACCATTATACAGGAGGTTAACCTACCCCAACCAAGGAAAATTACAAGGTAAGGGTTATTTCACAATCTCTTCATTATCCGAGGTTGTTTATACGTAATAATCTACTGGGATCTCGTTATCAACCACATCCATGTTTCTTCATAATGTATTTCAAAACATTTTTACAAGAATATGGGTTAAAGTCATTTATACCCTTGTTTGAATTTTTATAAGAGGAATCTTTCCGTTGTTTTCAAAACAAGGTCCTTTTTAGCCTTTTCGACAGAATTAAGGTAATAATGTTTTTTTAACTTATACGGCGGGTGCGGTTATTTTCCGCCGTTATAAAATATTCAAAGCTTTCCTTACAAGATTATAAGAATATTTTCAAGAAAATGTTTTATTTTATATGGATCTTAAATGATTTCAAAAATAGAATGAGATATTTCTTTAAAAAGTGTTTTGATTTCATCTATGTCAACATCCTTTGATGGATTTTACTCTTATTTGAAGTTGATTTATTATGATACAAAACTTCTATATTGTATTGAAGGTTTCGTGATATGTTTGACTGTGGATGTGCTATTTTTATACCATTCATAGTTTATGGTGAAATTACTGACATTTCGTATGCTAGTTTTAATACGAATGTTTATGTTATGTTTAAACCTTTTCATATAGGAATGCATTGGACTTAATATGTGACGGGTGGAGCCCGCTATAGCTCCTCGATGCATCGGTAGGTCTCATGAGACAAACTAGTGTCTTGGAAAAAGGCCTTGGAAAAATATTATTTATAGTCTTGGCACGAGGCCTTGGCTATGTGGTTATGATAGTCTGGCATTATGCATTCCAACATTATGAAAGTGGTTATTGATTTTGCATGTGATTATTCAATTAGTAGAATATCCATGTGAATGAGTAAATGGCATTATTTCATTTTATTTATGCCATACAATGTTTAAAGTTCATGTTTGAAAGGCTTTTGATTTAGTTATACATTGCCTTAAATGTTTATTCTTATTTATGAAAGTTTCCGCTATATTGTTATCCTTACTGGGCATTTGAGCTCACCCCTTTTCTATGTTCTATTTTTTCCAGGAAGTAAAGAAGTAAATTATGAATGACCTACATGGATATTATGTGGGGATATGAGTGTGGATTATGGAGACATTATGTCGTTGTAGTAGTTTTTCATTTTATGATGTAATGTAAAACTTATGAATATATCTAGTGTTTCCAAGGCTACTAAACCAATCGGTCTTTCAAGATTTGATCCTTCTTGTGATCATGCCAATGTTATGTAATAATGCACCGACTCTGGGTAACTAGGGTCGGGGCGTTACAATTATACCCATCCAAGTATGTTTACGGTGAAAAAGAGATTACACCACAGCGTAGAGACGGTAAGCCAATGTATGCATGCATAATTTCTTTTTTCATATGATCCTTAGAAGGTGGAATATGGTTGTTTGATAGTTATAATAAAACTGTAGTACATAATAGATACTATATTTATAAACTTATATTTAATAAACTCATGAGTATGAAGTATAAGAATAATGATGTTGGAAAGACTCTGTAGTAGAGATTGTCTCTTTTACGACGTACTTCCTCTTAATCTTCTCTTACAACACAAGAGTTGGTCTTTAAAGAAGACCCGAACCTATAGAATGAATCTACAAATTTTAATAATGAAAAGTTCATGGTATGGATGATATGGAAGGATCAATGTAAATTTAATATGTGAATGAGGAGGTGTCCTTCAATAATTTATGTGAGGGGAACTTTTTTAACTCAAAAAATATTTATTTATAATAAAATTAAACCAGAATAAAAAACCTCAAAATTTTACAAATTAATAGATGAATGAGAGAGGGTTGTAATCCCATCCCAAAATATATCTTATACATGCATTTATTTATTTTGAACCTCATCATTTTAATTAACACATAGTTATTCTATTTAATATTTAACAACAATAAAAAATATTTCTATATTAAAAGGGTTCTATAGTCACTTATTTGATGTCAATTAGACCTTAAATAAATACCATATTATTTTTTAACCTTATTATAATTATTATATATTTTTAAAATGTTTTTATTTTTATTTTTATTTTATTTAGTTAAATATTAGTTTGAAAAACAATCAACAGTGTCAATTTTGATAGAATTCAATTCATTGACTTTTAAAAAATATGAATATTAAGAGCTAACATCAAATAAAATATTTTATTATATTCATAATTGGAAAAGTTAATATTTAAAATTCATTTCACATATTAATCCTCCTATGTTATATTTATTTTTAATATTTTTAATAACATTTATTTGATATTTCTATTAATAAAATAATCACTATATCAATTTTGTGTAATTATTTTATATACTTATTAGATGAATAAAAATTCAAAATAATAATAAAATGATGATGATAAATCTTCTAGAATTCTGAATAATACTATTATTTGAATTTATCTTAAGTAGAATCAAATATTTAAAATCATATACTTACTAAATTATGATGGGAACACCTTTATCATCACATTAAAATTGATATAAGTGTCATAATCTCTTCTATAATGATCCAAATGGTCAATAACTCTACCCATGTATGATTATGGTCTATATATACTCATAAAATAATATTTTGTTAAGTGTTTAAATATTTTAATGGTTGTAATTATTTAAATGAAAACTATATTATTGATTTTTCATTAATTAAATAATTATAGCATCATTGATGTATAAGATATTTAGGAATTTATTTATATTCTAAAAATGAAAAATGATTACAACTATAATGAATGAAAATTTATATTTAATATGAGTATTAATACTCAAAATTATATTTATTATATCCTTATATTAATAATTATTTAGTCATTAACATTTTAATCAGTCGTATTTAATTTTTATTTAAATAAAATAAATTATATGTCCTAATCTCATACAAGTGGCATCCAAAAGACACAATTTTGAACCAAGAATGATTTAGGTCAAAAAAACATATCCAATGATATTAAGACAACTATTAGGGTAATTTTATTATTGAATTCTTACCCTTAATTGCCCATTTTACACTTTTATAATATTAATAAAAACTACCAACGTTATTATTTATAATGCTCAGAAATAATACATAACTATTTAGATAATTTAGACTTATTGATTTCTAATATTGAATCCAAATTTAGACATTTCTATCACCGATGTTGTATTAAATAATTTAAAATTAATCCCATTTTTGGAAAGAGAGAATGGGTTTTAAAAGTTAAAACATTGAAAAATATTTAAATGTTTTTAATAAGAATTCAATGTAAAATTAATCTTGTTGAAATATATAATATTGAATGGTAAAAATATATTCTCTTTATAAGTTTTTTTAGAGAATATATAGACCCTGCCCAGAAAATTAAGATCCCATTATTAATAAAAAATAGAGATTACACCAGTCTGAATATAGGGTATTTACATTGATCCTTCCTAAGGATAGGATTTAGTACATCTTCTACATGATCCTCCCATTGCGATTCTGGACCATTAACTCATTTAAAATCAATCCCATATGCCAAATAGTTAACCTCTCGATAAGAATGAGTGATGATATGCTCCATTGAGAAGAGTATACCCATGCACCGTGTCCATCAATAGGTCAGATTCCAAGAAGGCTAAAGGGAACATGTTCGAAGATCCATAACCACAGATTTGGAGTCACATTTGATCCATAACATGTTACAACCCCTCCAGTCATCATGTTCAATAGCCTCCATGACTCCATGCATCTATGCTTCAAGAAAAGAAGCAAATCCACACAAACCATATAAACTACCAAGAACACACCCTTTGTGATCTGTAAAAACTGCACCAAAACCTGCTGAACCTAGGTTACCTCTCGAGGAACCATATGAATTTACCTTAATCCATCCAAAAAATGTAGGTTTCCATAATAATTCAAGTGTACCTGTAGGTGGCTTGAGATTACATTTAACACCAACCAGAGATAGGACAGACGAGTCATGAAGAGAGTTCGCACAGAACCTGCCTCCTAGAACAGAGACGTCACATGCAGCAACAAGAAGACCTTCCAAGGCTGTCCCAGCATGAAATGTGTGATTTTCATTAAGGTATTTGTTTTTTTAAAAACAAATTATGTACATTAGTTCATCTGCAACATATAAAAAATAGAGGAAACCTGAGGTGAGAGTTTCAGCTCAGGCCATCACTTCATGAAGTCACCAATTGAGTTGGCATGGGGCAGATCCACTTCAAAGATGCTAAACACTACTTCCCACATTACTGAGGCTACAACCAAGGTGAGTAATAGATTATTTATTTCTTCCCTATATTGATGACACGAAACACACCTTGAGAAGAGGGAGATTCCATAGTTCTAAATAAATCCATCCGTTGGAAACCTTTTGTGAGCAATCCTCCATGAAAAAATGGCCCGACTAGGCCCGAAAAATCCCTTTCTTAGGAACTCCATCCATTAAAAACTATTCATGATACCAATAATGTTCTTGAAGAAACACTTAGGAAAAATAATCCCATTAGGAATCGGCTCCCAAGCCCAAAAATCACCATGAGAGGAAAAACAATACTGCTCCACCATGTGACCAACCTGATTGGGAAGACCATCCATGCATGCAAGTTGATCATTAATTGACTAATTAAAATCTAGGTTAGATATGTCCCTAAAGACCATGTATTCCAATATGTCACCGGTCCAGTTGCATTTCTAGAACTAAAGAAAAGTGCCTTTCGAGACCAACCAATGAGAGCCCGCATCAATTATGGAGAATATTCTCTTGATGGAAGGACAAACTGAGGAGGAAAAGTAATTGATATTCCATACCTTAAGACTATGAAATAACCTAGCCCTAAGAAAGGATAGAAACTTGGAATTTGTATTCATAATCCTCCATATAAAACCAGCCTACACGGAGTCATTGAAGCATCCATGATTCTTGATACAAAATTCCCCTTCATCATAAGGCTTACATACCAAGTTCCAAGGGACCGTTGAAAGCCTCCTCTCAGTGACACTACCACTCTAGATAAAATTCATGATAGAGACAATGACAATCTTTAGTAATGAAATTGGTCATTTGAATACCATAAAAGATTATATGAATTTTTATGTAATGATAGATTTCAAAAGACACACTCTTCCTACCATGGATATAGATTTTCCCTTCCATGCTGATAGTTGTTTTCTTATCGTGCTAGAAATAGTAGAGAAGTAGCAAAAATTTAGTCTCCCCCAAAATTTAGGCACCCTTAAGTATGTGAAGGGATGACCACCCTCCTGAATCCCCATCTCTCTGATGATTTCATTCTTTCTGGCTGGAGAGACGTTCCTTCCAAAATAAACAAATGACTTATTCCAACTAATCTCCTGTCCAGAAACCAACTCATAATGGAGAAGATACCTCTTGATATTCTTTATGTTTCTCTTGTCCCCTAGAGTAAATATGATAATATCGTCAGCATATAAAATATGAGATAGAGAAACCAAACCTCTTCCAACAGTAATGGTATTAAACTTCTCATTTCCAACCATAATAGATATAATTCTACTAAGATAGTCTTCAGTAACAGAGAAAATAAAAGCTGATAAGGGATCCCCCTGCCTTAACCCTCTTGAGCATTCAACGTATCCCTCCGGGGATCCATTGATAAGGACTGAAACATGGGCAGAGCATAAAATTGATTTCATCCAACTGATGAAGACACCATAAAATCCATACATATCAAGGACCCCGCAAATGAACCCCCAATCCATTATGTCAAAGTATTTTCTAATGTCAATCTTGAGAGCAATGGTTCAACCCCTTATGGGACTTTTGTGGAGATTTACACATTCCGAGGTAGTAATTAGACAATCTTGAATCGATATCCCTATAATGAATCCAAAATGGTATGCAGAGACAATCTTACTAGCAATACTTGAGATCCTGATGGCATGAATTTTACAAATGATTTTTTAAATAGTGTTGAGCAGGGCAATGGGCCTGGAGAGGTGAATCTCAATGGAATTATCCACTTTCAAAATAAGAGCATGAAACTGAGCATTCCACCCTTTTGGTATATACCCACCCCTGATGAAATGAGTGACCAAACTTTAAACATATTCATGAGTTATATCTTATAAATTCTGAAAAAATAAATTATCAAATCCATCTAGTCCTGTAGAGGTCTTCGGTTTTAGACTAAAGACAACATACTTTATTTTAGGTTCAAAATGAAAAATAGAAAGGCTGTCATTATCCTCCTGATTCACAATCTTTGAAATCACACCATGCATAGGGTAAGTGGTGGAAGGAGACCCATTAAAGAGACTCTTGAAGTAAGGAATGATATGATCAGCGAGATCCTTTCTATTATCAATCATGTTGTCCCCATTTTTGATAAGAGAGAGGGGCTTGGACAACCTTCTAATTTTTGGCAGAGCATTGAAAAATTTGGACTTCCTATCACCATAATATAACCATTTCACTTTGAAATAGTCCCTTTGTAAGGATTCTTTTGTGTTAAGAATTTTATTGAGTTTGGTGATTAAATCAGATTCTTCCAAACACCCATTAGAAAAATCATTGGACATATTGAGCTCTAGAAGATCTGAAGGGATGCCTCGAGAGATAGAATGTCAGAATCAAGGGTTCTGAAGAGATCCTTACTCCAGATCTTAAGGATCCTCTTGAGGATCTTAATCTTAATGATGCAATCAAAAACCCCATTCTGGAAATCAAAAAAAGTTTCATGTATTATGCACAATGACCATACAATCTAGGTGTGTAACCTCATCTTTATTAAACTAAAAGGGGAAGGGTAGCTTGATTCCTTCTCTGAAAGGTCCATTAGGATTGGATAATGATCATAATTAAGCCTTCCAAGAGTTGAAAAAGTTATGTTGGCCTATGCATCCAAATAAACCCCATTGATAAAGTCCCTGTCAATTTTGCTCGCAGAAAAACTATTTAAATTCTTCTGCTACCATGTGTATTTGGAACCAACCAGATTGACCTCAATAAGAACATTTTGATTGATGCAATATTAGAAGTCGATGGAGGATGTGGAATTACTGACGGCCCCAGTTTTTTCATCCAGATGAAGAATTGCATTGAAATCCCCTAAAATTCATGGACTAGATATGCAAATAATTCATAACTCTCAATTCCTCCCAGAGAAACCTACGATCCTGATATCTGTTACTAGCATAAACATAGGTGCATTCAAAATAATGACAGAGGAAATTAATGGAGTAAGTGACATATTTCTCTCCTTGAATAGCCATTTGACAGCTGACCACAGATGAATGATCCAACACCCAGTGTCCTTTCATATCATATGGATTACTGTTGGTGTTGATTAGAGAATATCCCAAAAAATCGAAGCTGGAAATAATAAAGAGAAAGACTTTTTTTCCCACGGAGAGTTGAATTATTATAATTTGATTCCTTTGAATATAAAGCCTAATGGATCTAATGGTTTCTATATTCCCTAGTCCTTGAATGTTCAAAAAAATCAACTTAATTTGAATCTTACTCTGAGGCTGGTACCCCTTGTGGCTTTTCCATCTTGTTTTTTCGGTGGACATCTTGCCTTCTGTTTGGTTACATGGGAACTTTCCAATAAGTCAGAAATATCAGCTGTTGTATTTCTTACAAAATTTCCTGTACCATTCAGATCATTATGCTCACGATTTTCCCACCTAGGGCTTTTTCTCCATTAGAGAACCAGATTTTTTTCTTTCTAGGGTCATTATTTTGTAAAAGATTCAGGGTCACATTAGGAGTGGTAGGTGGTTCATCCTTCTGATTCTTCATAGTATCATGAAAGTTACCTTCTTGATTTTGATAGGCTCCTATATTCTCCTTCCCATCATTTCTTCACTTCTTTCTCTTGTTATAAACGTTCCATTCCATGGTTTTTGAGGAATTGACCTTCTTCTGCATGATTCTGAAATTGAATATGGTGTGTCCTACCATTTTTCAAAACTCACAAAATGATGGGATATTTTCATACTCAATTTTTACCTCTAATCTGTTACCACTCGTAGTGATAGATATGTTATCAGGTCTCTTCAATTCAAGATTGATATCAACCATCTTGCGGGAAAAGAATCCAAGACCCCCTCTATAGTCCTCTAATCTATGTGAATTGGAGTTCCATGTTAGGAGGGAATATCATTCAATATCCTTGGATTCATGTACATCGAGTTCAAGCCACGTTGTCTTACCCAAATCTGAGCATTGGATTGCTTGAGGCTGAAGGGATTGAAATTAACATCTCAATTTGATTATATGAAAATACCTGGCATTATTTATAGGTTTCCTATAGTCCAGGTGGAATTCATCACCTCCCAGGATTGTATAATAATGTGAAAAAACCTCTCCCTATGGGTATAAGCTACGAATCCATGTTACTTCAACAAAGAGAGATTATATTTTTGAGCTCTAAATATGACTATAGTTTGTCACTTTTTGAATATATAACTCGACCTAATATCTAAAACTTACATAAGTTACTCTGTTGCTCGAGGGCTTCTAGATCTGCCTCAAGAGAAAAACCTCCATTGTCATGTCGAGTGATATTAGATGGCCTGTGATGATCGTCCTTGACTGAAACTCTGGATCCTGGGAGGGCTTCTGTGAATGTTAGACCCGTCTTCTTCCATCCTGAGGGTTCTCGTTGATTGGAAATTTCATCCAGATTCTTCAGGAGATTTCGATCATTCCGAAAATCTAGTTCCAATTCATGGTTAAACACATCAATTTTAGAAATCAAGGTTGTGGCTAGAGAAACCAGGATTCGCCATCAAAATCGTCATAGCACCGACTCTCACCATCTTCCTCTTGTCAATTCCCTTTTATCTTTATATGTAAAACCCGTTAAATATTAAAATTTGACCATATATGTTATTTTGATAGAAATAGTTGTTTTCTATTAAAATATGGTGTAGTCTAACTATTCATCAATATTTGAATGTTGTTAGAAACCTTTTATTAAATAATATAAAGTGAATTTTTATATCCCATTTCCAAATAACATGTTTATGGTGTCATATACAAATTATTAATATGTCAATATCTTAATGTAAAAGTGGTTCACCATTAAAAGTAGGAAAGTTACCCATTTTAAAAAATAAATGTTTTTATACATCAAATAAGGATTATTCATACCATATGATAAAAATATCTCATGGATGATTATAAAATATAATTTCTATAGAATATATATTTAATTAAATTCATTTTATAATAGAAATTCATTGACTTTATTATCAAAAAAACAAAAATATAGCTAATTTATATTTTTCATAAATAATTGGTAGTGAAAGACTTAACCATTCATTTTATTATGTTATTCCTATTTCTTCTCACTAACCTAACTACTAGGTTAAAATGGTCATTTTATACTAGTGGAATATCTTTCTTTGTTTAAACTCACGATTTCATGCAATGCAAGTTATTGAACAAATAAAAATATTTGGATAAAATATTTAATAAAACATCAGAGTGTTACATTGTTGGAAATTATGAATGAAAATTCTAATCAACTAAAGATGTATTAAGAGATTTCAATATAAATGTCATGGAATGATGGGACCTTCCTTTTCTTTTAGTCAATTTCCCTTATAAAAATGTTTTCGAATATATATTTCATTTTTCCCCTTATGAATTCATCTTGGGGAAAATACTCATAATACATGTGTGATGGGATGATGTAAGAGAATGAATATTTTTGGGACCCTATAGTGTTGATGAAATAGTAGGAAAATTAAATAAAATTCAATTTCATATCAAATCAATTCATAGTAAATAGAATAATTCTTGCAGTAACCATAAACGATACTTGTTCTATAATGATTATGTAAAATTAATTATACATTCATCTCTAGAGAGTAGAGTAATGAGAGTTTGGGAGTAGGGAAATCTATATCCAATATATATTGTGAAATTTAATATTGTTTATTGAATCATTATTTTGGAGTATTATATAAAACTTCTACAAAATATGTAAAATATTCATTATTATTCCATGTCTCCCTCATGATGATGTAATTTTATGATACCTCACATGTACTAAATTAATAAGAGGTATAGTTGTAGAATGATATATCATACAAGGATAATTCAGTGAGGACCACTGCCCATTGTGAAAATGTTTTTTGAAGTATTAATAAAAAGAATTAAAGAATTACATTAGATAAACCAAATGTATGGAGAGAAATTATGTGATTTTAATGTAAGCATTATACAAAAGTAGCCACATTTATTTTTTACCTTAGTGTACGATATAATATTGTTTCTGAGCAATTTCTTTTGGGGGAAGAATGTAACAACCCATATTTTAGTGATTAATTCCCTTTAAATATTATTATATTTTGTCTATTATGACACATAAAGTAATATTCTAAACCAAAAACCAATAAATGTTAATAAAACTAATATATAAAAGGTGACTATTATAGTGGTTAAACTAGATAGACTAGATTGTAGTAACTATATTCAAATTTCATGTATTTAACGTGAATTTATATATATATTTTGAAAAAAATACATATATTTCCAAATTTATCATATAATGATAACTTATTATATTTTTGGAATTTTTTTAACATAAATGTTTTTGGGAGATTAGTTAAAATTACCGAATTTTGAAATATTTTCTCTTTTATGATATTCTTATTAAATAATTAAATTAATGATTATGAAAACCATTTTATCATAAAAATTCTACCATAAAATTATCAATTTTATATTATTATTTTGATATATAAAACCCATGATTAAAATTTTAGAAAATTAATGTAATATTTAAATCAAAATTGTCTTCGTATGATTCTCTTAATAAATATTTTGCATTTTTTAAATAGTTTTTATACTCTCATAAATGTTAATTTATTTTTATTATAGTAGTTGAAAAGATTATAATGTCAATATAGTCAATAATATTGTTTATTTATTACTTAACATAAGTATAATGCTTCCTAATACACTTATTATAATAAATGTTATTTGCGAGTTACCTGTGATAACATCAAATTTTAATTTTCATTCTCCTTGAAATTTTATATTATAAAATTTATTTAATATTAATAATAAATATATTAATATTACATTATTAAGATCATTTTTTATCCATTAAAACTAAATTACGATGCTAGAAATGGTTTAACTCGGTAAAAACCATAAGTGGTAAAAATAAAAATCTAAGAGTGATTGATTTAAATAAAATCATTCTGAAATATGTAAGAAACTATTTTTGGGTATTTCAAGAGCATACACAATTCAAAACAATTTTATTATCCATTTTTTATTCATATTCTTGGCGAATCATATGATCTTTTTTAAATTATAGTGTAATATATACCAGGAATTATCTTCCCTTCAATTATTAAATGAACCACTACCACATCAACCCTCCACACATAAAAATATCCATATAAATGATAAAAAACTTGTTATATTTTCTCATAATCAATCCAAAATATCCTTCAATATTTTATCATAACATTTGATTTGGTTATGGGGCCCTATGGTGGCGACTGAAGTAGATCATCTAATGGGAGAGGTAATATTTTACCCCAAGCATCTTAATTATTCTCAACACCTACCACTCAAAAATTCATATATATATATATATATGTGATATTTTTATTATATTAGTATTTTTAATATTCCATTTTTTATAATAATCAAACATCCATTTTATACTTTCATACAAATCCATTCCAAAAAGGATGATGTCATTATGCGAATGTGTAGACTAACCCCTCCATTAATGACAAGCTATTTATTCATTATCATCATTAATAGATAGTTACAAAAGGATATATATTATAAAATATTAATTTTTTAACATGGAAATTATTATCAAATTATGTGATTTTTTATTTTTTTTATTCCTTTTATTCTATAGAAATGAAATCATTGCTCGTGTCTTTGTGCGGACAACCTCCTACAAAAAATGATTATTCTATTACATTTTCAATAATGGCTAAAATTAGTGGAATATAAAATTTATGTAATGTATAAAAATGTAATTTTATAAATCATTACCATTTTAGAATGATAATAATATATATTTTATAAGTTATACTAATAATAAATAGTTATAGAATATTTTAGTGCCTCAATGGACATATCAGTGTTCATTTTATAATTATTATACATTAATGGAAACATTATGTACCTATATAAATAATGTGGTAATAGGAAAATAATGAAAAAATAAAAAATAAAACTATATATATTTAGAAAGTATATTACAACACTATTTCCTTGCTCAACATACCATGAATATTTCTAACCAATTAGTTGACTAATATCAAGTAATAGATATAATCTGAAATGATGTAATTATTTAGTTAGATAGAATGAAAATAAATATTATATAAATAAAAATAGATAGAACAAATTTGTAAAAATATTTTTAATAAGAATAATTTTATTGTGCAAGATGTTGGGTGAAAGTATATAGCATTTTTGGTCATTAGTTAATAGATATTATCTTCCTCTATCTTAACAAGACAGTTTCCCATTATCCATATTTCATACATATTTATGAAATATTATTCTCATTTACCTATTTTATTTTTTCAAATTCAAATCTATTATATAAATCCAGTTAAATATACTTTTCCTTTCTCTGGTAAAATAATTTTTTATTTCCTTTATAATTTCCTACTATTATGAAACCTGTTTTTAATGTACAATAACATTTATTGTCTCACAAATAGAATCACTAAAATAAAATGTTTTTATATCATTAATAACTATTAAAATACTCGATTTTTTATATAACATTATTGGTTCAATTATATTTAAATGAAATATAATATTTTATCTTCTTATTTAAAATGGTCCCATAATAATTTCAAAACAAATCAGTGAATTGGTATGATTCTATTATTACTTATTATAGATCCTTATATTTAAATATACACATTTTAAATACGTGACCGTGAACTATGTTTAAATATCTAATATAAAAATCCAAATTATTTAATTCATTTTCTCTTAGGAATCTATATTATTTAGATTTAATTTATAATTTAATTAAAAAATATGAAACCCAATTTTTTCTCATGGGTTTGATCATTGTTATGATTTATGGATTTTTTATTTTAATTATTAATAAATAATATATATTATTTTAATTTATTTTATAGGTTTAACTGGAATTATATACCCCAAAAGCTGATTATGAAATGATTTATATCTATTGAGATGTTATGTATGGGATAATATAGTAAACCAAATAAACCATGGTAAATTTTTCACTCTATTTATTGAAATGGGAAGTGAACCCAATCCATTGTGGGAAATTGTACACATTGTTATGATTTTCTTAGGAAGGATACATTATATATGTCTATGATTTCATATCTATTTTTTAACATATTAACTAATTACCTGATCTTATGATATCATTTAATTGATCAATGTTTCAAATCTTATTATCATTTAAAATATGGAATCATGATAGGTCTCATGGATCTCAGTTCATGCATCATTTATATGTTTATATAATTTCTAAGCTATCTAATTAAAATTTTCCTATATATTTTTCGAATAGTAGCATATGAATTTTCTAAAACCTATGGGGGTATAGGATATCTATGTAGTGTTTTAAAAAATGATATTGATTTATTGTTTATGTTGATATATTTCAATTAATAATCTTTCAAAGTCACTAAAACTATAAATCTAAAAAAATTCCTTTTCAAAATAGATGTTATGAATTGTGGTATAATATTTTATAATCCGAGTGTCTCAATAAGGTACCCTGAATAAATATAATCCAAATTTTGGTATCATGAATTTCATGTATTTCTACCATTCTAAACATTGATTTAACTATCATTGAATGGGTTTTCAAAGAGTGATCATATCTCATAGTTGTGTAACCACATAAGGATAGAATCACGTAGGAATCCTTTAAGTGTGAATTGAATGTTCCTAATAACCTATTTTTGAACTCAAATAAATGAAAAAATACGTATGTATATTAATGTGAGGATTTTATTAATATGGGTTTAAATAAATCCAATGGATAGAAAATGGCACTTGCATCATCATATCAACCTTGTAAGTATAACAAAAAATAGATCAAAATGATGAATTCAAATTTTCTTTGTGGGAAGTTAATCCCCTAAAGATATCAAAGGAAATCTCCAATTATTAGAGAAAATATATAATTCAATGAGATAATAAAATTAAGGATTTCATTTACTTCAAACAAAGACACAATATTGGTTGATATTAATTTACTATTGTCTCCACAAACAATATTACTCAAGGACACCAATGATGTTTTGAATTGCCTGAGTCATTCCACTATGAAAAATTACTATTCCATTATTGAGGAATAAAGATTATATTTCTCTAAAAAAATTACCTTTAATATAATACACATTCCCATTATAAATTTTATTTCAGTTAAAATTGATGGGAAAATAATTATTTAGATTAAAAAATGTAAATGAAAATATATTTCCTTGCATAATCCCACACACTGACTTCGAGAAACATAATTACTTCCCCTTTTAGTATTATATCACCTATGAGAATGAGAATATCTAGAAGAAACTATCACACATGAGTTATATGAAAACTACATGTTTTATGAGATTAAATATAATATTCAGTTTGATTTTATCACAATAATTACAAATTTAAACATTAACTATAATATTAAATACTTTGAACTTATGGATAATATCTTCCATCATTTTTTTATTCAATCAAATATATCCTTTTATGTTCCCACTATTAATAAAATAATATTAATTTATCAATATTAAATATAAATTGATACTTTACTTCTTTTCATTTAATTTTTTCAAATGGGTCTTTTATGTATTGTTTCATATACTAATAAGATTTTAACGGCTGAAAGGGGTGGTGTGAGACAACATAGTAATAAGAGATATTTTTTTTAGAAAATAAGTCACTAATTTGGGGACCCATATTGAATTTTTATTCAACTTATTTGATAACATATTACATTATAATATACCATGAAACCATAATGAATGAGAAAGGAAAATTTTCTATAATTGGTATGCATTCCATATCAAGACTATTGATGTTTATTTTGATTTCTTCCTCTCTAAGTGTACAATACATAATAAAATAATATCTTCCATCAATATGATATTGAATTATTTTATAGTACATATAAATATTTAATATATTTTATGTGAATGATATAATTTGTTACATTAAAACATCGAGCATAGATAAACAATGATAAACAATAGATATATTATTATTAAAAGAGACTATTTTATATTTTCTTATTTTGTAACACCCTAGTAGTATTTTTATGTATTCATAAACCCTTATTTAATAAATATTTGGTTGGGTTTCATTTGGAATTAATTCGTGTGATTTTTTGGGAAATTTTCAATGATTTTGGGTTTTGCATGGTCTGTGCATGATTTCCCAGAACCGTGTGCCCTCTCAGAGAGAAATATGAAAACAAAAATAGTGATTGTTTTCACAACAGGTGAAAAGTTCAAAAAAATGTGAAACCACCTAAAAGAAACTGTGAAGCATCATTAAATGGAGCACCTGGTTAGTGTGCATTGTTTTTTAACCTTGTAGTCGTGCCTTGAAAATCATACATATAAGTGTTTTTAATTAGAAATTTAATTTTGATATTTATAAAACCATCCATTAAGACTCTTGAGGAACTTGAAAAAAATGATAACATTTTATTCTTCATTTTATTCTCTAAATATACTATTTAGGCCCCTCGAAACATTCCATAAATCTTATGAAATCTAGGAAAACAACACACAATCTTCTCCTCGTTAAATTCCTCTTCCCATTTTATTTCTCCTACACACTCTCTCCTTTCCTCTATAGGGTTTATCATATATTTGGGTTGTTATAGAATAGAATACACAATATATTAGATCTTTAAATACATGCCTCAATTTTTGGATCCTCATTATCAGAGCCCTTCATGGGACGTGCTGACTTGGGTTTGGAGTTTTGAGACCTCACATTTCCAAGGTAGGGGTTTTATTTTTGTAGGCCTATCTGATTAATCCTAAATTTATTGATTTAAATTAGTTTTCTTATTTAAATTTAATTTAATGATTTATATTAAATGGCATTAAATAAATTTATTAAGACCCAATTCCATTGAATTTTTGTTTTTGGGTTTTATTAGCGTGAAATTCAGAAAACCACAAATTCCATTAAATTGGGGGGTGTCTGTAAAATTGATGGAAAATATAGAATTTACATTGTTTAAATAAATATAAAAAATTGATTTGATGATATTTGTTTCTATTTTTTATTTTATATAAATAGATTAAAATATATTTGATAGAAACCCATTTTTTTATCTTGGAATGAATAATTTATTGATTAAAGTCGATTTTTTTTGGGAAAGTGGACAATTTGAAATGGTAGAATTTGATGAATTGTATACAAATATATATTTAATTAAATTCCCCATTTTTTATTATTCTAAAGAACATGAAATAATAGGGAGTTAAAA
This sequence comes from Viscum album, assembly GCA_963277665.1. Taxonomy (NCBI): domain Eukaryota; kingdom Viridiplantae; phylum Streptophyta; class Magnoliopsida; order Santalales; family Viscaceae; genus Viscum; species Viscum album. The sequence goes on from OY728159.1 coordinate 2,015,238,573, forward strand.
AATTAATTGGGACAAACACTCTACGTTGGAATTCACCAAGAAACATATCGATGCCTTGATAATTTAACCAAAAATTATTATCAAATCAAATTACTCAGTAGAATGTTGATGAGTCCTCTCTATCCAGTTTCCTGGGAAATTTGTACACCTTATGACAGTTATCAAATGAGTGTGTGAGGATCCTATAACTTGTAACAATCATACCTTTTGGAATATGATCATATTCCTCCTTTTTTGTATAGGAAATATATGCAATATGTGTGTAAGTAGTACTAAATATTCCTTCAAAATTTATGTGAACAGTTTTATAATAAAAATATTTATTCCATTTCTATAATTATTTACATCATTTTAAATGTAAATAATTATTGTTTTCAAATGTGATTTTTATATTACATGCATGTTTTTTTGGAATTTAAATATTTATATTGTTAATTAAATATTTTAATCTTATTATGGGATCCTTAGTTTGATCTTAATGGGATTTTGTCTCACAAAAAACTTATCACTTTCGGTGTTTGTAAAACATATTATTCCCCATATGAGAAAGTGTAATTCGACACATGGATATGGTAGTAGATACCGATCCTTGGGATTGGATGTTATTTTCCTTTAGGACTCGATTTTTTATTAGGTTTTATGTTACTTTTTTTAATACTATAATATTTCTTAATTGTTTTACTTCTTATATAGTTCTCCATGAGTAGTTAATTTTTATGCATACTAACTAATTTTCCATGTTTTCATAGAGTTTGTTGAAAAACCCATCCAAAATTATTTTCGGATTCTATGTTCACATCACCAACCAATAGGTATCAACAACACCCTTCAGGCTATGCAAGGATCATCTTCATTTTTAGGATACCAAGTTACATGGAAAAGTTCATTAAAACTTGTTAGCAGATATCCATGATCAGAATCTTTTTTATGTCATTATGTAGTTGTGTACTCTTGTCCTGACATATGAGGATGTTTTTATATAATAAAAATCCATCCCTCATACTAAAGAACCTTAAATCACTAGTGGTGGTTTTAGAAATATTTAATGGCGATTAGTTCAAGTGGTTTCCATAATTTTGATTTGGAAAAGTTGAAATCGAAATTTTATTTTATTATCAGTTGGAATTGATTACTCCCAATTACTCTGTCTGAGTGTTAATATAACTTATTCTATGTTTTAGGTTGATTTTGTGTAGAATCATGCCTATGAGAAGATGTTCTAATAAGATCCTGGAGGAAATTTATGATGAACTATAGTGTTAAAATCCAATCATGGAACCGAATTCGGATTAGGTGATTGTGTGTAATATCCAATCTATAGGACGGGCATCTTCACTTGTAACATCCCAAGTAAGTAATGAATAATAGATATTTTTATCTATGTCTATTAATGAATTAGATAGTGTTTTAAAGCCTTAAAATTAAAATAAATCCAATCTTAAGCATGGAATACAATAATATTTTTTAAAAGATTGTTTTACTGCCTTTTGATGGCAACCCATTTTTAAATCTATATTTTGACAATTTTAAAAGCTATGTTTGTCAAAATAAACTTATTCTTTATTATTCGGACATCAAAATATACTTTGTGTGAATTTTTGGTATTTTTCTGACAATGTTCAATTTTTAATGAATAGTGAAAAATACTGCATTTTACATCAAAACTGCTTTGTAATCTAATTTATTTATATGATTATATTATCTTTTTAATTGGTTTTAAAGTTAAATTAGAATATATTTTTACCATTTAATCCAATGGTGGTCATTAGTATTAATTTAACTTTGTAATTGGGCATTAACTAATGCCAAACTTTTCATAGATATTGTTTCAAAAAAACCCGCTATTTGTTTTGACAACGAGAATTATTTTTAAATAAATTATTGCAATTTATTTGATTGGAATTTGGTAAAATGTATTAAATATTTTTAATCATAAGGTCAAAATTATGTAATCAAGATTCTTTTGTTTTTTGGACATTATGAATAGTAACAACGGTAATTATCTTTATTTATCTTGATTAATGAGTAATCGGGTAGTTAAGGATAATAAAATAATATCATAATAATAAAAAATGACACTAACATGTGTCCTAATTATACTGGTTGTCTCATGGCCAACCATGGTATGTCTTGTTCCATACTTGGGGACCCCATGGAATTACTTTTGTGGAAAGTGACTTGTTATCTTTTTATTTTTTTAAAGAAAGTAAATATAACAAGAATGTATCACTCTAATTAAAACATTTTTAATTTTATATACATAGATGATATTTTAGACTATAAATATTCACTGTAAAGCTAAAAAGATTTCATACATCATAGTATTATTTTCACAATTTTTAGACTTTAAATAACTTAAATTATTTATGACATCATGATGATGCAGCGATTACCTCATTAATAAAGTATTTAAATAAAATGAAATGATAATGTAACATATATGACCTACACATGTCCAAAACCAATTGGATGGGTGGATTCCGAAAACTTATAACCTTACCCTAGAATTATATCAATTTGGGACCTTTTAAATCCGAAAATAATTTTCAAATAAAGTAACATTTCTTTACATTCCAAGAGTTCCCCTCCTCTCCTCTTATAAAAGGCCCCAACCTCTACCTCCTAACCCACACATCCAAAGCCTTTGGCTCGGCCAAACCCTGCCCATTTTGTCTCTACACATTTCTATCTTACTCCTTGAAGCCTCAATTTGGGCAGAAGTCTTCCCAAGGAAACCATTGAGCTCAAACCAAAGGGAGTTACCCGATTTTAAGGTAATGTCTTCACTTGAGTCCTTTTGTTTTATTTTTCTTCTGCAACCCCATAAACTCTTTTTATTCATTTCTTTTGTAACAACTACAGTATATTAAATATACTAGGATGTTTTTATAAGAAGGATTCGAGCTACACTTACACACACCTATATCTAATGGTTAAAGGACATACTGTTTCCGTGGATGGTGAATTTATGCCTCCCGAAACGATGATTGTTCAACATTCTTTTAACACCTTCAAAGGTAGCCATTAAGATGTCTCTATATTTATATATGATATATAATATATTTATGTTTTCCTTAATATTCAGTATTTTTCATTTTGGGCATACATTTATGGTTTCCATTATGGGTAAACATGATATCTTCATTTAAGGAAGTGCGGACTACCGCCTCCTCAAAGTGATTTGATTAGTTAAATACCATATGTGGGACATATATAGGATGGAGATATGATATTATATATGATATTATACTGTAATTATATTATACCTTTATATCATTATGATTCAATTCTATAAAATAAGAAATATAAATGAAAGTAGCGTTCATGTGTACGTACGGCTTACTGTCTCCATGAACGGTGCATTTCATTTCTTACCTCTAAATGATTATTTAATATTATAAATTCATTCATGTACTGGATATATATGACATGTATTATATCTACATAATGAATACCATTCTGGATATATTGGATACATGAACAACTTGTAATTATAAAGGGTTTATTTTCGACCCAAGTACCAATGATCGTTAAAACGACCGTTATTAACTAAAATAATTACATAGTGTTCATGACATGTCAATAAGTGATATAAAAGGAATAATGAACTTGAAAAAGGTTCTTAAACAAGTAGAAATTAACTCAAGTTTATTATTCAAGAGATTAATGAACGACCGAGTCAAGTCGGACCCGAGGTATGGGACTTCGTCTAAATCTCCTTTCATTGAGGCATATTTTGTTTTATACAAAACCTTATTTTATATGGTGAATAAACCACTTTTAATTTTACGTTTATCCAAAAGGAATATTTTTTATATGAAGCATTTTACTAAATGACAAAAGGTAATGTTTTTGTCGTACGTATGCAGCGACAACGACTTCTCCCCCGCCGCGACCATTATTTGAGTTTCAGCTTCCCCTACAAGCCATGCCTTTTTTTAAAAGAAAAATAAATACCATGTTTTACTTTTATTTTATTTTGGTATTTAAAATGGTTTTCAGAATGTTTTTATATCAATGTGTTATATTGATATCTTGTGATTGAAAGGTGGAAATGTTATGTTTCCTTTATGCATGTTTTATGTGATACAATTATGTTGAGGTTGTTGGGCATTATTATGAAGACGGGTGGTTCCGTGATAAACTAAGGGCGGGGGAGCTCGATATAGCTCTCCAATGCATTGGTTAATGCGAAGGAGTGAAACGTTAAGGATTATCCGAAGAGATTTATGGAATATACTATGATGGGTATTCCAAACGTAACCAAGAGGGTTACTCCCTACGTAAGAATGTTACGAATGCCTCAAGTTACCTTTATGTCTTATGGTTTCTATGATTTATTCATGATTTGATGAGGTATGTTAAAGTGATTATGTTTTATGGGTAATGTATGATTTCATTCTTATGTATATATGAACTTATGTTTCCTTTCCATATTTTGGTAACCCATACTGAGCTTTTTGTGCTCATCCCATGTTTTTTTGAAATGTTTTTCACAGGTCAAGGGAATGGTAAATGATATGATGATAGTGTCAAGAAAGTGTCAAGAATGAATCCATGTTTTATTTTAAATATGTTTCCATTGATGGGGAAAATGAATACTATATTTATGTAACCAATTTGTTTATATGTGGAATGTAATGCAAGTTTTATGTTCTAATTCTCTAAAACTCTAAACCTGAAAAGATCCACAATGTGTAATCTTGTAATAACTCAAGATTAAGTAAGGTTTAAGGCTGGGGCCTTATAGTTGGTATCAGAGGATGGTTTAGACAACTTTAGGAGTTAGAAAAGTGTAAAATTATAAGTTAATTTATGGTACGATTAAAATGATATAGAATTTAAAGATTATCATATTGCTTCACCTATCGTATTTATATGCTAAGAATGGTTTTTCATAGAGGAAACAGAACATATTTTCTAGGAAGGCATACAGAGTGAAATGACCTTTCGAATCAGTAACCATAGATGGTCAGAATTATAAATGAGCTGTTTACTGCACTGATGACTCATCTGAATCAGGTGATAAATGGTGGTTGTGTTCATTGATGATATTTTGGTGTTTTCTAAAAGTATAGAGGAGCATGAAAGAAATTTAAGGGTTATTTTTCAAACCTTAAAAGAAAAGAAATTGTATGGGAAATTCAGAATGTGTGAGTTTTGGATGCAACAAATTTCTTTCCTTGGTCACATTGTTTCAATAGATGGGATAATTGTTGATCCTACAAAAACAAAAGTTATGGAAGACTGGCCAAGACCCACAAATGTAACTGAGATTCGTAGCTTCCTTGGTTTGGCAGGCTATTACCGAAGGTTTGTTATAAATTTTTCATGGTTATCTAGTCCAATTACTAAGATAACTCGGAAGGGTGTTAAGTTTATCTGGACAAAATAATGTGATGATTGTTTTCAGGAGTTGAAAAAAAGATTGGTGAATGATCCAGTTTGGGGACTACCTTCCAGGAATGGTGAGTTTGTTATATACAGTGATGCTTCATTGAAAGGACTTGGTTGCGTCCTAATGCAGAATGATCAGGTAATTGCTTATGCTTCATGACAGTTGAAAACTCATGAGGTAAATTACCCTACACATGATTTGGAATTAGCTGCTGTTGTTTTCTCTTTAAAAATTTAGAGGAATCATTTATATGGGGTAAAGTGTGAAATATATACCGATAACAAAATTTTAATGTATATATTCACTCAGAAAGAATTGAACATGAGACAGAGGATATGGCTAGAATTAATCAAGGATTATGATTGTACAATTCATTACCATCCGGGAAAAGCAAATAATGTGGCTGATGCTTTGAGTGGATAAAGTAATGCTTCATTAGCAATGTTCCCGTTGGAACGTGACCATTTGGTTAAGGATTTGATGAAATTTGGCATAGAAGTTGTGGGTGCAGGATGATCTTCTATTTTGTTTCAGGTATCAGTGAAATCTTCTCTACCAGACAGAATCAAGAAAGCACAGAAGCAAGACAGTGAGTTGCATAAAAAGGTAGAGCTGGTTCAGAAAGGTAAGTTGCCTGAATTCAACATTGATAATGATTGCGTTTTGAGATTTGGGAAGAGATTGTGTGTGCCTTGTGATTCACAGTTGAAGAGAGTGTTGTTTTATGAGTCTCATAGTTCTCCGTTTTTATTTCATCCTGGAAGTACTATGATGTACAGAGATCTGCGGGAGTATTACTGGTGGGACGGAATAAAAAGAGATATTGTTGATTTTACTGTGAAGTGTTTGACTTGTCAGCAGGTTAAAGCAGAGCGATAGTTACCGAAAGGGATGCTTCAGCCTCTACCAGTGCCGGAGTGGAAATGAGAGAATATATCCATGGACTTTGTTGTGGTATTACCGAATACATCTCGAGGTAATAATGAAATCTGGGTTATTGTTGATCGCTTGACTAAATCTGTTCATTTCCTTTCTATACGAGATACTTTTTCCCTAGATCAACTTTCCCGTTTGTATCTTAAGGAGATAGTCAGGTTACATGGAGTTCCTCTCTCCATTATATCCTATCATGATCCCAAGTTTACTTCTAACTTTTGGAAGGGCCTTCAGAAGTTGTTGGGTACCGAATTAAATTTTAGTACAGATTTTCATCTTCAATCAGATGGGAAGTCAGAACGAACAATTCAGACCTTGGAGGATATGCTACGAGCTTGTTCGATGGATTATCAGGGAAGTTGGGGCCAACATATTTCATTGGTTGAATTTTCATATAATAACAGTTTTCATTCTTGTATACAGATGGCACCATTTCAGGCATTATATGGGAAGCGGTGTCGAACTCCAGCTTTCTTGGATGAAGTGGGTGAAAGGAGGTTAATGGGGCCGGAATTTGTAGAAGAGATGGCAGAAAAAGTTCAGATGATTCAGAAACACATGAGAACAGCTCAAAGAAGGCAAAAGAGTTATGCAGACAATAGAAGGAAAGATCTATCTTTTGAGGTAGGTGATCATGTTTTTCTCAAAGTCTCACCATGGAAAAGTGTGATGCAATTTAGTAAGAAAGGAAAGCTGAGTCCAAGGTTCATTGGACCATATGAAATTATAGAGAGAGTTGGATCAGTTGCATACCAGGTGTCTTTACCTCCGAGTTTATCTCAGGTACATAGTGTTTTTCATGTTTCGATGTTGAGAAAGTACATGCCAGATCCATCTCATGTTTTGAGTCCAGAGGTAGTTCAGCTGGAAGAGAACCAATCTTATGTGGAACAACTGGTCCAAATTATTGACCATAGAGAGCAAGTGTAACAGAATAGGGTGATTAATCAGGTAATGGTTTTGTGGAAAAACCACATGATGGAAGAGGCAACATGGGAATCTGAAAATGCAATGAGGGATAAATACCCCCACTTATTCGATAAGTAAATAAATTGCGGGGACACAATTTTTTAAAGGGGGGAAGGATGTAACATCCCAAGTAAGTAATGAATAATAGATATTTTTATCTATGTCTATTAATGAATTAGATAGTGTTTTAGAGGCTTAAAATGAAAATAAATCCAATCTTAAGTATGGAATACACTAATATTTTTTAAAAGATTGGTTTACGGCCTTTTGATGGAAAAACATTTTTAAATATATCTTTTGAAAATTTTATAATCTATGTTTTTCAAAATATACTTATTCTTTATGATTGGGACATCAAAATTTACATTGTGTGAATTTTTGGTATTTTTCTGACAATGTTCATTTTTTAATGAATAGTGAAAAATACTGCATTTTACATCAAAACTGCTTTTTAATCTAATTTATTTATATGATTAGATTATCTTTTGAATTGGTTTTAAAGTTAAATTATAATATATTTTTACCATTTAATACAATGGTGGTCATTAGGATTAATTTCACTTTGGAATTGGGCATAAACTAATGCCAAACTTTTTGTAGATATTGTATAAAAAGAATCTATTAGTTTTGACAATGAGAATTATATTTAAATCAATTATTGAAATTTTTGTGATTGGAATTTTGTAAAATTGATTACATATTTGGAATCAGAAGGTCCAAATCATGTAATCAAGACTCTTTTATTTTTTGGACATTATGAATAGTAACGACGGTAATTATCTTTAATTATCTTGATTAATGAGTAATCGGGTAGTTATGGATAATAAAATAATTTCATAATAATAAAAAAGGACACAGAAATGTGTCCTAATTCTACTGCTTGTCTCATGGCCGACCATGGGATGTCTTGTGCCAAAGTTGGGGACCCCATGGAATCACTTTTGTGGAATGTGACTTGTTATCTTTTTTTTAAGAAAGTAAATATAACAAGAATGTATCACATGATTAAAACATTTTTAATTTTGTCTACATAGATTATATTTTAGACTATAAATATTAATTGGAAATCTAAAAATATTTCATACATCATAGTATTTTTCCCATCATTTTTAGACTTTAAATAAATTAAATTATTATTGACATCATGATGATGGAGCGATTACCTCATTAATAAAGGATTTAAATAAAATGAAATGATAATGTAAAATATATGACCTAAACATGTCCAAAAAATATTGGATTAGTGGATTTAGAACCCTTATAACCTTACCCTCTAATTATATCAATGTGGAACCTTTTGAATCCGAAAATCATTTTCAAATAAAGTAACATTTCTTTACTTTCCAAGAGTGCCCCTCCTCTCCTCTTATAAAAGGCCCCCACCTCTACCTCCTTACCCACACTTTCAAAGCCTTTGGCTCATCCAAACCCTTATAATTTTGTCTCTAAACTTCCCTCTCTTACTCATTGAAGCCTCAATTTCGGCAGAATTCTTCCCAAGGAAGCCATTGAGCTCAAACCAAAGGGAGTTACCTGATTTTAAGGTAATGTCTTCACTTGAGTCCTTTTGTTTTATTTTGCTTCTCCAACCCCTTCAAAAAAATTTATTAATTTATTTTGTAACAACTCCAGTATCTTCAAGATTCTAGGATGTTTTTATAATAAGTATTCGAGCTACACTTACACACACCTACATCTAATGGTTAATGGACATACTGTTTCCGTGGATTGTGAATTTATGCCTCCTGAAACGATGATTGTTCAACATTCTTTTAACACCTTCAAATGTGTCCATTAAGATGCCTCTATATTTATATATGATATATAATATGTTTATGTTTTCCTTAATCTTCTGTATTTTTCATTTTGGGCATACCTTTATGGTTTCCATTATGGGTAAACGCGAAATCTTCATTTATGGAAGTGCGGACTACCGTCCCCTCAGAGTGATTTGATTAGTTAAATACCACATGTGGGACATATAAAGGATGGATCTATGATATTATATATGATATTATACTGGAATTATAATATACCTTTATATCATTATGAATCCATTCTATAAAATACGAAATAGAAATGAACGTAGTGTTCATGCGTACGTACGGCTTACCGGCTCCATGAACAGTGAATTTCATTTCTTACCTCTGAATGATTATGTAATATTATAAATGCATGAATGTACGGGATATATATGACATATATGATATCTACATCATGAATACCATTCTTGATATAATGGACACATGAACAAATTGTAATTATAAAGGGTTTATTTTTGACCCAAGTACCAATGATCATTAAAACGACCGTTATTAACTAAAATAATTACATAGTGTTCATGATATGGCAATAAGTGATATAAAAGGAATAACGAACTTGAAAAAAGGTTCTTAAACAAGTAGAAATTATCTCAAGCTTATTATTCAGGAGATTAAAGAACGACCGAGTCAAGTCAGACCCGAGGTATGGGACTTCGTCTCAATCTCCTTCCATTGAGACATATTTTGTTTTATACAAAACCATCTTTTATACGGTGTATAAACCCCTTTTACTTTTACGTTTATCCAAAAGGAATCTTTTTTATATGAAGTGTTTTACTAAATTCCAAATGGGAATGTTTTTTCCATACGTATGCGGCGACAACAACATCTCCACCGCCACGACCATAATTTGACTTTCGACTTCCTCTACAAGCCATACCTTTTTTTAAAAGAAAAATAAATACCATGTTTTACTTTTATTTTATTATGGTATTGATAATGGTTTTCATAATGTTTTTATATCAATGTGTTATATTGATATCTTGTGATTGAAAGGTTAAAATGTTATTTTTCCTTTATGCATGTTTTATGTGATACGATTATGTTGAGGTTCTTGGGCATTATTATGAAGACTGGTAGTTCATTGATAAACTAAGGGCGGGTGAGCCTGTTATAGCTCTCTAATGCATTGGGTAACGTGAAGGAGTGAAACGTTAAGGTTTCCCCGAATATATTTACGGAATATACTGTGATGGGTATTCCAAACGTAACCAAGAGGGTTACTCCCTACATAAGAATGTTATGAATTCCTCAAGTTACCTTTATGTCTCATGATTTCTATGATTTATTCATGATTTGATGAGGTATGATAAAGTGCTTATTTTTTATGGGTAAAGTATGATTTCATTATTATGTATATATGAACTTATGTTTCCTTTCCATATTTTTATAACCCATACTGAACTTTTTATGCTCATCCCAAGTTTTTTTGAAATGTTTTTCACAGGTCAAGGGAAAGGAACATGATATGATGATAGTGTCAAGGAAGTGTCAAGAATGAATCCATGTTTTATTTTAAATATGTTTCCATTGATGGGAAAACAAATACTATCTCTATGTAACCACTTTGTTTATATGTGGAATGTAATGCACGTTTTATGTTCTAATTCTCTAAAAGTCTAAACCTGAAAATATCATCAATGTGTAATCTTGTAATAACTTAAGGTTAATTATGGTTTAAGGATGGGGCCTTATAGTTGGTATCATAGGTCAGTTTAGACAACTTTAGGAGTTAGAAAAGTGTAAAATTATATGTTAATTTATGGTACGATTAAAATCATATAGCATTTAAAGATTACCATGTTGCTTCACCTAAGTTATTTCTGTGTTAAGAATGGTTTTTCATAGAGGAAACAGAATAGATATTCTGGAAAGGCATACAGAGGGAAATGACCTTTCGAATGAGCAACCAGAGATGGTCAGAATCAGAAATGAGCAGTTTACTACACTGATGACTCATCTGAATCAGGTGATAAATGGTGGTTGTGTTCATTGATGATATTTTGGTGTTTTCTAAAAGTAAAGAGGAGCATGAAAGACATTTAAGGGTTATTTTGAAAACCTTAAAAGAAAAGAAATTTTATGGGAAATTCAGCAATTGTGAGTTTTGGTTGCAACAAATTTCATTCCTTGGTCACATTGTTTCAAAAGATGGGATAACTGTTGATCCTGCAAAAACAAAAGTTGTGGAAGACTGGCCAAGACCCACAAATGTAACTGAGATTCGTAGCTTCCTTGGTTTGGCAGGCTATTACTGAAGGTTTGTTAGAAATTTTTCACGGTTATCTAGTCTAATGACAAAGCTAACTCGGAAGGGTGTTATGTTTATATGGACAAAATAATGTGATGATTGTTTTCAGGAGTTGAAAAGAAGATTGGTGAATGATCTAGTTTTGGAACTACCTTCCTGGAATGTTGTGTTTGTTATATGCATTGATGCTTCATTGAAAGGACTTGGTTGCGTCCTAATGCAGAATGATTAGGTAATTGATTCTTCTTCACTACAGTTGAAAACTCATGAGGTAAATTACTCTACACATGATTTGGAATTAGCTGCTGTTGTTTTCTCTTAAAAAATTTGGAGGCATCATTTGTATGGAGTAAAGTGTGAAATATATATTGATCAGAAAAGTTTAAAGTATATATATATTCACTCAAAAAGAATTGTACATGAGATAGCAGAGATGGCTAGAATTAATCAAGGATTATGATTTTACAATTCATTACCATCCAGGAAAAGAAAATAAAGTGGATGATTCTTTGAGTCGAAAAAGTAATGCTTAATTAGCAATGTTGCATTTGGAACGTGATCCTTTGGTTAAGGATTTGATGAACTTTGGCATAGAAGTTTTTGGTGCAGGATGTTCTTCTATTTTGTTTCAGGTATCAGTGAAATCTTCTCTATCAGACAGAATCAAGCAAGCACAGAAGAAAGATAGTGAGTTGCAGAAAAAGGTAGATCTGGTTCAGAAAGGTAAGTTTCCTAAATTCAACATTGATAATGATTGCGTTTTGAGATTTGGGAAGAGATTGTGTATGCCTTGTGATTCACAGTTGAAGAGAGAGTTGTTTTGTGAAGCTCATAGTTCTCCGTTTTCAGTTCATCCTGGCAGTACTAAGATGTACAGAGATATGCGGGAGTATTACTGGTGGGACGGAATGAAAAGAGATATTGTTGATTTTACTGTGAAGTGTTTGACTTGTAAGCAGGTTAAAGCAGAGCGGCAGTTACCGAAAGGGATGCTTCAGCCTCTACCAGTGCCAGAGTGGAAATGGGATAATATATCCATGGACTTTATTGTGGGATTACCGAAGACATCTCGAGGTAATAATGCAATCTGGGTTATTGTTGATCGCTTGACTAAATCTCCTCATTTCCATGTTATACGAGATACTTTTTCCCTAGATCAACTTTCCTATTTTTATCTTAAAGAGATAGTAAGGTTACATGGAGTTCCTCTCTCCATTGTATCTGATCGTGATCCCTGGTTTACTTCTAACTTTTGGAAGGGCCTTTAGAAGTCATTGGGTACCAAATTAAATTTTAGTACAGCTTTTCATCCTCAATTAGATGGGCAGTTAGAACGAACAATTCAGACCTTGGAGGATATGTTACGATCTTGTTCGATGGATTATCAGGGAAGTTGGGACCAACATCTTTCATTGGTTGAATTTTCATATAATAATAGTTTTCATTCCAGTATACAAATGGAACCATTTCAGGCTTTATATGGGAAGCGGTGTCGAACTCCAGCTTTCTGGGATGAAGTGGGTGAAAGGAAGTTAATGGGACCAGAATTGGTAGAATAGATGGCAGAAAAAGTTCAGCTGATTCAGAAACACATGAGAACAGCTCAGAGTAGGAAGAAGAGTTATGCAGACAACAGGAGGAAGGATCTGTCTTTTGAGTTAGGTGATCATGTTTTTTTCAAAGTCTCACCATGGAAAAGTGTGATGCGATTTGGTAAGAAAGGAAATCTGAGTCCGAGGTTCATTTGACCATATGAAATTCTGGAGAGAGTTGGTTAAGTTGCATACCGGGTGGCTTTACCTCCGAGTTTATCTCAGGTACAGAATGTTTTTCACGTTTCGATGTTGAGAAAGTACATGCCAGATCCATCTCATGTTTTGAGTCCATAGGTAGTTCAGCTGGAAGAGAACCTATGTTATGAGGAAAAACCGGTCCAGATTCTTGACCACAGGGAGCAAGTGTTACGGAATAGGGTGATTAATCAGGTAAAGGTTTTGTGGAAAAACCACATGATGGAAGAGGCAACATTGGAATCTGAAAATGCAATGAGGGATAAATACCCCCACTTATTCGATAAGTAAATAAATTGTGGGGACGAAATTTTCTAAAGGGGGGAAGGATGTAACATCCCAAGTAAGTAATTAATAATAGATATTTTTATCTATGTCTATTAATGAATTAGATAGTGTTTTAGAGGCTTAAAATGAAAATAAATCCAATCTTAAGCATGGAATACACTAATATTTTTTAAAAGATTGTTTTACTACCTTTTGATGGAAAACCATTTTTAAATATAACATTTGACAATTTTATAATCTATGTTTGTCAAAATAAACTTATTCTTTATGATTGGGAAATCAAAATTTACTTTGTGTGAATTTTTGGTATTTTTCTGACAATGTTCAATTTTTAATGAATAGTGAAAAATACTACATTTTACATCAAAACTACTTTTTAATTTAATTTATTTATATTATTAGATTATCTTTTGAATATGTTTTAAAGTTAAATTAGAATATATTTTTACCATTCAATCCAATGGTGGTCATTAGGATTAATTTCACTTTGGAATTGGGCATAAACTAATGCCAAACATTTCATTGATATTGTTTCAAAAAAACCCTCTATTTGTTTTGACAACGAGAATTATTTTTAAATAAATTATTGCAATTTCTGTGTTTGGAATTTGGTAAAATGGATTACATATTTTTAATTATAATTTCAAAATTATGTAATCAATACTCTTTTGTTTTTGGACATTATGAATAGTAACGACGGTAATTATCTTTAATTATCTTGATTAATGAGTAATCAGGTAGTTTAGGATAATAAAATAATATAATAATAAAACAAAATGACACCAACATGTGTCTAATTCTACTGGTTGTCTCATGGCCGACAATGGAATGTCTTGTGCCAAACTTGGGGACCCCATGGAATCACTTTTGTGGAAAGTCACTTGTTGTCTATTAATTTTATTTAATGTAAATATAACAAGAATGTATCACCTGATTAAAACATTTTTAATATTGTCTACATAGATGATTTTTAGACTATAAATATTCATTGTAAAGATAAAAATATTTCCTACATCATATTATTTTTTCATAATTTTTAGACTTTAAATAGATTAAATTATTTATGACATCATGATGATGCAGCGATTACCTCATTAATAAAGGATTTAAATAAAATGAAATGATAATGTAAAATATATGACCTACACATGTCCAAAACCTATTGTATGGGTGTATTTCGAACCCTTATCACCTCACCCTAGATTTATATCAATGTGGGACCTTTTGAATCAGAAAACCATTTTCAAATAAAGTAACATTTCATTACTTTCCAAGAGTGCCACTCCTATCCTCTTATAAAAGGCCCCCACCTCTACCTCCTTACCCACTCATCCAAAGCCTTTGGCTCGGCCAACCCTTTCCCATTTTGTCTCTCCACTTCCCTCTCTTACTCCTTGAAGCCTCACTTGGGGCAGAAGTCTTCCCAAGGAAGCCTTTGAGCTCAAACCAAAGGGAGTTACCCAATTTTAAGGTAATGTCTTCACTTGAGTCCTTTTGTTTTATATTGCTTCTCCAACCCCCTAAACACTTTTTATTCATTTCTTTTGTAACAACTCCAGTATATTAAATATACTAGGATGTTGTTATAATAAGGATTCTAGCTACACTTACACACACCTACATCTAATGGTTAAAGTAGATACTGTTTCCGTGGATGGTGAATTTATGCCTCCCAAACCGATGATTTTTCAAAATTCTTTTAACACCTTCAAAGGTGGACATTAAGATGTCGCTATATTTATATATTATATATAATATGTTTATGTTTTCCTTATGATTCTGTATTTTTCATTTTGGGCATACCATTATGGTTTCCATTATGGGTAAACGAGATATCTTCATTTAAGGAAGTGCAGACTACCGCCCCCTCAAAGTGATTTGATTCGTTAAATTCCATATGTGGGACATATAAAGGATGGAGCTATGATATTATATATGATATTATACTGGAATTATAATATACCTTTATATCATTATGATTCCATTCTATAAAATATAAAATAGAAATGAAAGTAGAGTTAATGCGTACGTATGGCTTATCATCTCCATGAACGGTGCATTTTATTTCGTACCTCTGAATGATAATGTAATATTATAAACGCATGCATGTACTGGATATATATGACTTATATTATATCTACATCATGAATAACATTCTGGATATAATGGATACATGAACAACTTGTAATTATAAAGGGTTTATTTTTTACCCAAGTACTAATGATCGTTAAAACGACCGTTATTAACTAAAATAATTACATAGTGTTCATGACATGAAAATAAGTTATATAAAAGGAATAATGAACTTGAAAAAGGTTCTTAAACAAGTAAAAATTAACTCAAGTTTATTATTCAGGAGATTAAAGAACAACCGAGTCAAGTCGGACCTGAGGTATGGGACTTCGTCTCAATCTCCTTTCATTGAGGCATATTTTGTTTTATACAAAACCTTCTTTTATACGGTGTATAAACCCCTTTTACTTTTACGTTTATCAAAAAGGAATATTTATTATACGAAGCGTTTTACTAAATGAAAAAACGGAATGTTTTTGTTGTACGTATGCGGCGACAACGACTTCTCCTCCGCCGCAACCATTATTTGAGTTTCGGCTTCCTCTACAAGCCATACCTTTTTTTAAAAGAAAAATAAATACCATGTTTTACTTTTATTTTATTTTGGTATTGAAAATGGTTTTCATAATGTTTTTATATCAATGTGTAATATTGATATCTTGTGATTGAAAGGTGGAAATTTTATGTTTCCTTTATGCATGTTTTATGTGATACAATTATGTTGAGGTTCTTGGGCATTATTATGAAGATGGGAGGTTCTGTGATAATCTAAGGGCGGGTGAGCCCGATATAGCTCTCCAATGCATTGGGTAACACGAAGGAGTGAAACGTTAAAGTTTCTCCGATGATATTTAGGGAATATACTGTGATGGGTATTCCAAACGTAACCAAGAGGGTTACTCCTTACGTAAGAATGTTATGAATGCCTCAAGTTACCTTTATGTCTTATGATTTCTATGATTTATTCATGATTTGATGAGGCGTGTTAAAGTTATTATGTTTTATGGGTAAAGTATGATTTCATTCTTATGTATATATGAACTTATGTTTCCTTTCAAAAATTTTATAACCCATACTGTGCTTTTTATGCTCATCCCAAGATTTTTTTGGAATTTTTTTCACAGGTAAAGGGAAAGGTACATGATATGATGATAGTGTCAAGGAAGTGTCAAGAATGAATCCATGTTTTATTTTAAATATGTTTCCATTGATGGGAAAACGAATACTATCTTTATGTAACCACTTTGTTTATATGTGGAATGTAATGCAATTTTTATGTTTTAATTCTCTAAAACTGTAAACCTGAAAAGATCCTCAATGTGTAATCTTGTAATAATTCAAGATTAAGTAAGGTTTAAGGCTGGGGCCTTATATCACTAGTCCATGTTCAGTCTCCAACTATTTAATATCAAAATTGATGTTGTATAGATTCATTCTCAAGAGTTCAGTCTCTAGAATCCACCAGCGTTCAAAGGATCCAATGATCCACAATTGGAATGTGAGTGGTTTAGAAGTATAAAACTTTTGATTGAGTTCTTTAAATCAACTGATGAAATCAAGGTGAATTGTACCACATTCGTGTTGGAAGGACCTAGTAGGATAAGTTTGGATAATATGGTGATGGAAAAAAATGCATGAGGGTATATATTGGAGTAAATTCAAGGATCTGTTAAATAACTATTTATATATATAATTTATTGTGTTTTCCAAGGCTATAGAGTTCTTCCATCTTGAGCTAGCTGATTGAACAAGGAAAGAGTGTAAAAATTGTTTTTCCGATCTTTTTCTGATTTCACCTGATATAGTATCCAATGAGAAGAAGACTCAACTATTTTATGAGGTACTTAGATCTGATATTTGTTTTAAGGTTTTATTTCTGACAATTATTTCTTATTATTATGTGGTGGATAGAGAACTGATGGTTTAAATGTACTTGGATGATAAGTTAGTATTGATAAGAGTTTCTTCTTCTCCAAATGGTAGTGTGTTTTACTCTCAAGGAAAAATGAAAAGTGATTATTTGTAGGTTGGTTCTCGAAAACATGGGTTTTCTAATATTTTTGTAGTTCCTTAAATATTCCCATTGATTTTCTACATGTGTAAAAATCCTTGAAATTATATGAGGGTTTTTCACTAGGGACCCCAAGATCTATGGTTCATATAGACACTCAGGTTACTTGCTGATGTTTTTCTAGAGTTATTCCTTTCTATATAGTGATACGGGATTATAAAAACCTTCTAAAACTATGGTGAAGTCAAATGATTCAAGAGAATATGGGTTACTACAACAAGATTTTAAAATAATGGTTCTTCATGTAGTGAAATGGTGTCTAGAGGAAGTAAATATTGGTCCAATGATAGTGAGAGTAACCA
The DNA here is from genome assembly GCA_963277665.1 of Viscum album. NCBI lineage: Eukaryota > Viridiplantae > Streptophyta > Magnoliopsida > Santalales > Viscaceae > Viscum > Viscum album. Next base: position 2,015,256,474 of record OY728159.1, read on the forward strand.
ACACTGTAGCATCATTATTAGTGAAAATTATATTTGATATCGATGTTTTTCATTCATTTATTTCAACCCTTATTTTTATCTACTAACTATTCCTATGTATATTTTATCTTATTTGATGAATATTACTACACCCCTTGGAATGAAGAGAGGGAAGGGCATCCATATTCCTTCTAATGTTTTACACCTATCAGATGTCAAGATTTCATAGAATTTTCTAGTTCTCGACATAAAAAATATGGATTTTTTATTTGGGATGGAGTGGAACATCTTCAATAAACACTATATTTATTTTTATATTCATCAGGTAGCCATTAATACACTTGATGGTGTTTTCCGTAACATTCAAGGTGGATACGGTCCCATGTTCGATTAGAGCTGAATTGTCGAATATAGTGTTGTGGAATGAGATATTTGTTTTTTCATTTGATCGTTATTGAGAATCAAAGTGAAGTGATCTCCCTCTAGTTATCATCAATTTTAACAATTTTTTTCTTCACAGTTCTCTGTTTTCAATGAGTAAGGGGTAGAGTTATCTATTCACTTGGTACATGGTATATAACCAGGGATTATTCCTTATATTAAGATTTCACCTACTAAAATGAAATAGATGAAGAATCGGCTGGATGAAATTCTAGGGAAAGGATTTACATTCCCGAGTGTGTCTCCTTAGGCGGTTCCTATTCTCTTTAAAAAAGACAATGGTTTTATTTTCCTTTTGGATGAATACTGAAAACAAATTAGAGTCATAGTAAAGAAAAAAATCTGTTGTATGGAATGAAAATTAGTTTAATCAGTTAAAAGGGAGAAGTCATTATTGAATATTGATGTCAATATGGTTATAATTAGATGTGGATAAAATAATCCTACATTCATAAAACTGACATTTAGATTAGGTACTACAATTATGAGTTCCATCTAATTCCATTTGTATATATAATTATTCATCATTATTTATGTCTTTAATGAAAAATATTTTCCATGCAAACCTATATGATTTTTAGGTGGTCATTATTGATGACATCCTTATTTATATAAACTATATGGAGGATCATTTCAATCATATGAAATATATTTGGGAATTCTTGGGAAATCAAAATCATTATGCCTTGGTGCCAAAATGTGATTTTTGGATTTAAAAAGTGATGTTATAGGGAAACTTCGTGTCGAAATATGGTATTTTAGTTGATCCTAAAATGGTGATGGTAGTTTTGACATGGGAAGAGACATTTAATTATTTATATATTTGGAGATTCTTGATTTTTGATTGGTAATTTCGTTAGTTCCATAATGAATTCCCAAAGTTTTATTCTTTAATGAATTGTTAGATTTTGAATGAATTAAAGATTTCATTGGATAATATATGTTAGAATAATTTTTTATATAGAATGAATTATGAATAATGTGATGGTGTTGACTCTCTCAGAGGTTGGGAAGAGCTATGTGGGTTTTTTGTGATGCTTTAGTTTCAGTTCAAGGTTGTGTTATTATGTCGGGTGATCATTTTGTTTCTTATGGATCTCGTCATTATAGACCACATGAGAAGAATTATTTGTCACAAGAACCGTAAGAATAAACTCAAATTAATGAACATAAAATTTGGGGCACTGTCTTTTTAGTGAATGGTTTAACGTATATTCTAACAACAAAATATTGAGTTATATCTCCTATAAAAAAATATTTGAATCTCCACTAAATTCATTGGGTGGAAAATCTAAAATATTTCGACTTTGAACATGCATATACCATAATGAAATATAATTTCATTAGAAATGATTTGAGTGAGACACATGTTACCCATTCCCTGAAATAATAATCAGATGAGAAGAACCTAATGGATCTCTTTTCACAGTTCTATATTGGAGATCGAGAATTAGTGTATAGCATCCCTTATACAATTTTTCATTAGACATCCATTTTTCATGAGATGATTCTTTTGACACATAATCATGATAGTGTGTTCTTTATCAGAATAGTCACTTTTTTTGTGGGGAGATTATAGATGACTAGTCATTCTTTCACCGAGGACATTCTATGTTTTCAATGTTTCTTTATTGAATCATTAGCAGTTAAGAAAGTTGTTATATGGTATTTTTAAAACATCCAATGAATCTTTCACCGATGAAACATGTCGATTTTCTATGACATGTGTCAACTATTCTGGGGGCTTGGTAGAATAAGGGATATTGCAGAAATTTTCAATCATTTATATATGTTTCAATAGGATACTGTTGAACACCAAAATACTTTTATTTTTCATTAGTCACATCCAATGACTACATTGATGTAGGATTAGATCTCAGTGGACATTTTGGTTGGGATTTCATGTACCCATTATAAGATGAATGTGATATTGGTTTTGAACTATTGTCTTATAATATCAACTCACATTATATCCATTCAAGATAGAACCAAATATGAAGTGTTGGGAAATACCTATGTCAATGAGACCATTATTTTTCATAGAGTTATATTTGTTATATTATCTTATTTGGATCCTTGGTTATCTTCTCTCTTTTGTAGAGGCCTTCATGAGACACTTGGATATTGGGTTTATTTGATTGTAGTATACCATCTTCAGTTGGATTAGCATATAGAATGATCTGTACAAATTTTGAATGATATAGTTCATGTTTCAAATATCTACTATGGTGGATCTCACAATGACCATATCAGGATGGTTTAATTTTCCTATCACAACAGTTACCAATACATGATGAGAATGGGTCATTTTGAGGCCTTTTATGGCCTGCCTTTTAGATCTCTACAGTGTTGGTCAGAGATTGGTGAATGTTACATGATTTTAATGAGAATATTTTAGGAGAAAATATAAAATTATAATTTTATTCATTATATAATGATTAGGTAACAGATTACGTATAAATATAATTTTGATCATCGATGAAAATTATAGTAAATCTATATTGGTGACTATGTGTTCTTGAATGTTTCACACCATTTGGTTCATCAATATCATGGAAGAAAAGTTAATATTTTTACTCATTTTTATGGCAATTTTAATTTTTTTATCTGGTAATAAATGTGTATTACCATTTATACCATTCACTACATCTGACACCAATACAAAATTCATTCCACATATCTTATATACTAGTGTATTTATTTGATCTATCTCATTTTATAAGACAAAGTGATCATGTGGTTGACCTTGATTTATCCATCATTGTCTATCCACTAAGGATAGTTGATTATAAAACCAAGGTACTTAATGGGAGGATGATACCTTTGTTTTAGTTCTATAGAAGCATGGTTCTAATTCTCAAAAGTCATGGGATTATGAGGAACTGTGAGAGACTAGTGACCTCATCTTTTTGTTATGGATGATTCTTAGTATTAATTATAAGGGAAATAAATTATATATTAGGGATGAGATAACATCTAGTTACTATTTTTAAGTATTCCTAATCCCCTATTTTAATAATTCTGTGGCTGGGTTTCATTTGGGTTTTCTTTAGGTAATTTTTTTTAAAAATTGTTAATGTTTATGGGTTGGGTATGGTTTGTTCATGGTTTTACCAAATTGTATACCATCTTAGAGGAAACTGTGCAATCCAAGACTGTGAGGGTTTTCCCAAATGGAATAAGATTCGACAAACTATAAACCCACCTTTGTGAAACAGTGTAACCATATTAAAATTTTTCACGATTAGGGCCTATGGATTGTCTAACTGTGTGGCCTTAGAGAGGAAACCATACATACGAGATTTTTTAATTAAAACATTATTTTTAAAATTCTTGATCCCATCCTTTTAGATTTTTGACAAACATGTACGAACCCATAAATTTTTCATCTTCATTTAAGGCTACCAAGAGGTTTTTTTACCTCTACTTCCTCCTAAAAGGAGATCGATACTTGGATAATGTCTTTTGGTCTTCTCTTGGTTAGTTTCCGCTTCCTATTATTTTTCACCCACCCTATATCCCATTACCTCAATAAGGATTTTTAAATAATCCTCTTTTTGGAGTTTTTAATACCCTATATTTTAGATATTTAAATCTAGGCATATATGTTTGATTTTTTTGATTGTTATTTTCATACTATTTCACGACTATAGTTTTAGGATTTTAGATACAAATTTTGTAGGGTATATGGTTCTTTCTTCATTGTAAAATTTGATTAACCCTAAATATCATCATATAAAATCAATTTTTTTATTTAAATTCAATTTCCCAATTTCTATTAAATTTCAATAAATTGATTAATTAAAAACCCAATTCTATTGAATTTCGGGTTTTTATTTTATTTGCATAAAATTGGGTAAAAACCCAATTCCATTAAATTGGGGTGTTTTTGTTAAATTGATTGAAAATTTTGTATTTTAAATATTTAAATTGAAAATTAGAAATTATGTTTATGAAATTAATTTTTATTCAAAATTTGATGAAAATATAATAAAATGCATTTGACAAAACCCATTGGTTTTGTCTTGGAAAATGAACTATTTGAATAAAGACATATTTTGGTTTTCAAAAGTGAAAGTGGAATATTTGAAATGGGTGAATAGGATGAATTATATTTTAGGTACTTGTAAAATAAATTTACTACCACTTATTGTAATAGAATACTTTAAACACAAGGTAGTTAGTGAGTTATTTGGGACAAACACACTATGTTGAAATGTCATTAACAACAGATTGACGCTTTACTACATTAACAAAAAATAATTAGCACATCATATTCATTAGTAAGATGTTGATAAGTCCTCTCTTGATAGTTTTGGGGAAAAATTTTATACATTAGTGTTTTTATCACATATATTTGTGGGTATCCCATAACATAGATCTATGGTATAGTTATAAATATGTATGTGTTTCTAATTATTTTCATTTGAAATATATGTCATTGTTTTGCAAGCATCCTTACACATTCCTCCTTAATTTATATAAATGGTCTTATATATAATATATATTTGATAAAATTTTCTAAAATATTCCCATCATTTGAAATATAAATCATGATTCTTTTAGATGAACTTTTGATATTCAATTATGTTTTATTTGAAATTGAAATCATTATCTGATTAATTAAATATTTTAATCTTATTATGAAATCCTTATTGTGAACCTACTTGGATTTTACCTCAATCCAAACCTACTCCTTCTTTTTCTTGTAGATCCTCTTCATCTAGGTTCTATCGAGGGTATGTCACCTCATATAGGTGGTAGTAGTTATTGACCCATGTTCTTGGAGATTTTGGTATGTTGGTACTTGAGTAGTTATCCATTTTTCTGGTACTTGGTTATATTACATTGGGATTGTATTCTAGTTTGTATTTTAGTCGAGGTCTCCCTATAGAATTTTTATTATCTATACTGAATAATATTTCATTCATCTATAGTGTTTTTAGAAAAAATGTCCCTCCATTCATTTTTCATGATGACAAGAGCTAGTCAGTAACCTATTTGGATTAGGAGCACCATTCAGTCCATGTCAGGATCGACTCAATTTTTGGGTTACCTGGGTACCCGGGATGGTTTATTTCATGTTGGATTAGTGGCTAAGGATTATAGTTAATAAAATATGAAAAATATCTTTAAAATTTATCATTAATAAAAACAAATTGATTAATTGATAAAAAATAAGTAGACAAAATTTAATTTTAATAATAAAATAATATAATACCTATTTTTTCATGAATTTAATTATATTCATATTAGATATTTTTATAAATACAATACAATTATAATTGATGATAAATTATGAAATAAATTTATTTTTTTATATTAAAATAAATAATATTTTATACATTGATTATTAATTTTTCATAAATGATGAAAAAAACATCATGATGTAAAAAGAGATATCTTTCAAAAATGTTTTTTATTTTGTGTAACAGAATATGCATATTAAATTAAATTAATCACTATTTAAGAATTATTTTAATAAATTATTCTGATATTATTTTCATTACTATTTATTATCACTTATTAATGTGTTTTTACTTATTATTAAATGATAACAAATTATCATTTATGGTTAAGAATACATTTTCCCTATAAATGGCCTCTATGTATTTTGTTCATAAGTTGTAGAATTAATTTATACAACTTACTAGAATAAAAAAATTTAAATTGTATTCCCTATTTTCATTTAGGAAATATAATATTAGATATTAATATCTACATATTTTTATCTATAATGAATTGTAACCATGCTTAAAATATTGTTTCCATAGTATGTTGTTAAAGGGTTAAAAGGGTTAAATGTTTGGTCAACCTAATATATATGATTTTAATTTACAAAAAGCATTTGATTAATTAATATTTTTTAATTAATTTCATAATAAAAATACTTCTTTTATAAATAATGAATATTTCAATCCATTTTAATTTAGTAATTCATACCTTATATAATAATGAGTTTGATATTTACTAGTTTTCCATCCATATAACTAATAAAAGGAAACATTTAAATCCAACTTATCCACCCGATTTAAATACGATGGTATGTTGAATCTATAACCACATCACATAAAAACATTACAATACATGTACTATTTGTTATGGTCTCCCCATATTACAATCTCAAGAAGGATTATGGTGTCTCTTAAAGGAAGATACCTTAGGAAAAGTAAATTTTATTTAACGACATATTTCATTTATCATTATTCTATAACCTACAACAATTCATATATAGACATATTAACATGATGAAATAATTATTAGTACTATACATAATATATTTAATGTTAATGTCATATCCAATTTCAATTTCATTAACAAAAAATGGAGAATGAGAACAACTCCCATGCGTTTGTATGCACTCTTATCACTATAAAAATATGTTTATTATTTTTTATCAACCACCCGCATTTATGGACATATAAATGGACTGAATATATATATATATATATTTATATATTTATATATTTATTTATTTATTTATTATTGTTATGAATTAAATCTGATTCTAAAATGAATTTTTCCATCCTTTCATCCCATCAGTTTCCAAATGAAAATTTTGATGATGTGTACATGTGGAATCCACCACCTTAAAGCTAAGTGATTTAGTTAAAATTTATCATTAAAATGGATTGTAGTTAGGATGGATATAATAAATATAAATTGAATTTATTATACAATTTTGATTCTATAAAGTTAATTTTTTATTTACCTTTCTTTCATTCAATTCAATGCAAAATTAAAACAACACTCATATGCACTTGTAGAATTACGTATCAATGAAGTGATATAATAATATTTTTCTCACCATATATTATTATTGTTTTTAAATAATATATATTGAATAAATAGTTTACATATGAACTTATTTCTATTTTTTTGATGATTTAACTTTGAAAAAATTGTCATTTATAAGAACCAATGAAAGGAAATAAGCTTGTGCAATGGAATAGTTACCCCCATAATGGTGGATATTGATGAAGAATTATTAATAAATTTATAATTGAATATTGTAAGAGAATAATGTATTGTAATTATATTTTTTAATATAATTATTTAAATATTTATTTACACAATATATTTATTATGCTGACTGATAAGATTTTGTATGATGATATTTTGGACCAAAGGTCAGTGTTTACATTCAAATATAATTAATTTTTCTATTTTCCTATGTTAAATTTAAATTAGGGAATATTATATGATAATTATATTACAAAAGAAATATATTTTCATTAAAAATGTATATTTAAATTAATTCACTTTTTCTATTTAATATCTTATCTCCGGAAAATTAAGTGATAAGAAAATATATTCTCATAGAAGCTGAAATAGTATTTTGTCTTTTCAGTCCGAAATAATTCTCTTCAATATGAATATTCCATAAAATATTAAATAACAGATTTTATTTATAAAAACGTTATAAAAAGGAAATTTACACTACATTTGACCTTTTAAAAATATTATGTAATCAAATATCTTCAAATGTATTCATAAAAGATAGTAGTTTTTTTATAGAAGTGTGACTGGATTGTCCCCTATTTAATATATACATCTAAAAATATTGCATCCTTCATGTAAATCGACCATTGTGAATCATTCATTAAAATAATAAATGTTTTTGGAAAAAAACTCATATGTCCTATTTTTTAGGAATGTAATTTATTTAATAGTTCCCAAAAAAATATGTAATTTTTCTATGTATTCTCAAATTTTATTTTAATTTATCTAATAAAATAATTAATACATCTATTTATACATCCTTGAGTGATTTTCAATAATTAACTTGGATATGTTCTCATGATACCTTCTACTTTATTTCCTTATATGTGTTGTGATTATGTTTAACTGTGGATGATTTTATGAAACCTAATTTTCCATGGGTTAATTTACTAAGATAGAATAATGATTTTCTCTATAATAATAGGTTTCACATATATAGTGCAATTCACTATGGGATGTGTTGGTTTTGAGTAATTTTCATCATCAATTCATTTGGAAAATATTTTTATCTCATGAGAAAATATAAAATTCAATGGGGAGTGATACTATCCTAATTTGTGATCTTCCTACTATTAATGTTTTTGAAGAAATCCATTATTAAGGGAATCACAAGAATGAGGGTGAACCCAGTCCATTTTTGGACTCTATATATAGATACTAGACTATTTTTACCAAAAAAATATTGCTACTATCCAGAGGAGCACTAGGACTTAGATGCCATATCCTTTACCCCAATGGTTTCCCACTAGTATCATGGGTGTAAATAAGTGATATTGGGGAGAATATACCCTATTATGGTTATTATAGTAATTGAAGGACCCCGAGACACCCTGAGAGGGGAGGGGTGAATCAGGGTGACCACTTTTTCTTTTAAATTAATGGATCTTGTTCCCACGTTGGTAGGAACTTGTTGAACCTGTATGATGAATATGATTAGAAATAAAACACACACATTCACAGAGAAGACACCTCCCTTTTTACTTGGTTCACCACTAAGGGCTACGTCCAAGGAGCATACGCCGACAGGTTGTCGGTCGTACCAAAATCTACTATGCATCACTAGCTAGATATTACAAAAGTTCAGGCACAGTCACTCTGTCCCAGGCTTACTGCCTTTACAAAGGTTCAGGGATAGCTCACTGCTTCCCTCGGGTCACACCCGTTGACTCCCCCTGGCTCACTGTTGTTGGGTGAAGTCTCACTTAGTTTATAGAGGTGAAGGTCTCTTCAATTGATAGTCATGAAGTTCCCTGTCTCCTGTTCAGCATGAGACTTTTCTTACATCAGAATCCTTAGTTAATTCTCTGTTATATCCAAATTACAACCACTAATGAATACTCCTCTTGCCCCTGTCCACTGGGCGAACAACCTCTGAAAGGGTCTTCACAAAGTACCCTACTTTTCGCGGCTCCCTATTTTGGAAAGCTCAAGAAATTCTGAGCAGTGCCCCTGCCTTTTCGAGAAACTCAATCGCGAAGCACTCTCGCGATGCTCAAGCCTTCACAATGCTTGGCTATCGAAAAGCTCCTTCCACATCGCGAAGCTCACTGAGCCAACACAGGGTGAACTCTTTTCGTGGAGCTGGGAAAGTCGCCGCGAAGCTCCTGCCTCTTCACGAAGCTCGATGAGCCAACGCGGGGCACAACCTTTTCATGGAGCTAGGATAGTCACCGCGAAGCTCAACTTTCGTGAAGAAAAACTACCTTCGCGAGTGACCTTTGCGAACCGAGAGAAAAGGACGTTCTCTGAGATTCTCTCTACTTCTCTCGAAGGGGTCGACCTCTATTTATAGGCAATTCCACCGACCCTCGACCCTTCCACACGAAGTCAGTGCCATGTCAGCTCAAATTGCGAAGCTCCAAAGTTTATGCTGGAATTATGTCCAAATCACGAAGCACCATGAAAAATTTCCATTCGCGGAGCTTGACGTAGTCACAAAGAATCACCGTCAACTTACCTTCGCGATGCGCCGCGAAGCTCCCTCGCAAAGCCCTTCATCGCCGCGAAGCTCTCCAGCCTCTGCCATTCGCGAAGCTTGACATAATCGCCAAGACTCACTGCCTCCTTTCGTCTGGTCTTCGCGAAATCCACTCCATGCATCCCATATTTGTGAAACTCAAGCCTTTTCCATATTAATTTATGATCTTCCTGGAAATCCATTTTTCGCGATGCTCACCAACCTCCAAATTTTGGACCCCAAAAATTTGGCAAACACTGGGAAACAACGCCACATTCAAAACTGTTGTCTGCTTGAACAGTATTATCTCTTTGCTGGTACATGATCCAAACATCCATTGATGATTGAAAAAAAAACACAAACCACACTACAAATCATACATAGAAGACCATGGTTCCAACAATATCCCCCTTTGGGTTTGTTGGCAATCAGAAGAAAAATTCAATAGATCTCCATCTATGTGAAAACCAAAAAAACGCAGTAAGCAACCCAGCCAACACTCTAAGTCTACGTGAGCAATGCTCGGTGTAGAAAACAATAGAGGGGGCTTGAATTGGGTTCCAATATTTTCCTTCTCATTATTCTTATCACAGAAGTTGCCTGAATTTATTCCTTCTCCTTTCTCCCCCATTGACAATAAACCCAAAGACCAGAAATTTTTTCACGTTCATCTCAAACCATACTCCCCCTGGATAGTATCTCCCCAATAAACCTACATCATATCCATAAACTGATGAACACATTTATAACAAATGGGGAGAGGGGAATTCTGTAACCTCCTTATGCACTGGGAGGTGGTCAAACACCGAGGTTCAACCGATGCTTCTCAAACACAGCCGCTGACAGTGGCTTTGTCAGGATATCAGCCACTTTCTCATCTATTCCCACATGATCCTATCTAATCACGCTTTTCTCAACTTTCTCTTTGATAAAGTGATACCTGATTTCAATGTGTTTTGTATGAGAATGCTGAATAAGATTCTTCATAAGATCAATTTTGCTCTTATTGTCACAGTAAATCACCATTGGTTGCGTCACCTCATCGCCAATATCAGTTAATTGTTGCTTCATCCATAGCAGTTGAGTGCATGCCTTTGTGGCGGAGATATAATCAGCTTCAGCAGTACTAAGAGAAGTACTTTCTTGTTTCTTGCTCAACCAGCCAACACATTTCTACCCAATATAGAAAGCTCCACCACTAGTGTACTTTCTGTCTACAACATCACCAGCCCAGTCAGCATCAGAAAACGCTGATAATTCACTGCCCCTGCCTGCAGCAAAAAATAACCCGAAGTTATGTGTACCTTGAATGTACCTCATGATTCTTTTTACTGCTGCCATATGTTCCTCCTTTGGATTACTCTGAAAGAGAGCCGCAAGGCATGTTGCCAAGACAATATCTGGCCTTTTCGCTGTCAGGTACAGTAGGCTTCCAATGATCCTCCTGTACATGGTGGGATCAACAGAGTTCCCATCCTTATTCTTTCCAAGTTTAGTTCTAACTGCAATCGGAGATGACATTGGTTTGGAGTCTTGCATATTGAACTTCTTCATCAACTCTCTTGCATATTTTTCTTGAGAAATGAAAGTGTATTCCTTCTTTTGAATCACTTGCATCCCAAAGAAATATGTGAGCTCCCCAATAATAGAAATTTCAAATTCTGATTTCATGTGGTTGGCAAATTCATCCACTGATTTCTGTCTGCTGCCACCAAATATGATATCATCAGCGTAGACAAGAACCATGAATTGATCTTTTGGAGAATTATACACATAGATATTGTGATCAACTCCTCCTCTTTTGAATTCCAACTTCTTGAGATATGAGTCTAGCCTTGAGTACCATGCCCTTGGTGCCTGCTCCAAACCATATAGAGATTTCTTCAGTTTGCAGACCTTTGTTTCATCATTACCCAAAACAAAGCCCACAGGTTGTTCAATGTAGACTTCTTCTTCGAGTACACCATTCATGAATGTTGTCTTGACATCCATTTGATATACTTTATATCCTCTTTGGAGTGCCATGGAAAGGAAAAGATTGATTGACTCCAGTCTAGCCACTGGAGCAAAGGTTTCTTCAACATCAATGCCTTCAATCTGGGAATATCCTTTACATACCAGTCGTGCCTTGTTCCTGATGACACTTCCATTCTCATCACACTCATTTTTGAATATCCATTTGGTAACAATCACATTGTGACCTTCGCGTCTCTGGACAAGATCCCATGTCTGATTCTTGTCAATCTGATCTAATTCATCATTCATGGCTTTCACCCAAGATTTATCTTTTGCAGCTTCTTCGAATAAGGATGGCTCTACAACTGATAGAAATGCGGATTGCGTGGTATTCCTCATCCTTCTTGTTTGAGAGGGTTCACTCCTGTCCCCAATTATGTTGGATGGATCAATCTCAGCTCTTCAATTTCTCCTGCGAGGTTCAGTAGTATTCTATTCAGCCATAGTTTCTTCTTCATATTCTTCTTCTGAGTCAACATCATGATGTGACTGCTGAGTGTTTTGAACAGCTTCCTCTATTTCTGCATTTGTATTTTCTTCACGTTCACATTCTTCCTGACTTTCTATCACATCAGCATATGACGTCTTTGAATAATTTTTGGTATTATCTTCAATTATCTTAACATCACTACTTTCAACAATCCTTCCCAAACGCTTGTAGAAACATTTGTAGGCTTTGCTGTTCATTGAGTAACTGAGGAAAATTCCTTCATCTGCATTGTCTCCATATTTCCCTTGATTTCCTTCTTTCTTCATGATCAAGCATTTACATCCAAAGACACGGAAGTATTTTAGAGAAGACTACCATCCATGCCACAATTCATATGGTGTCTTTGTCTCACCCATATAAAGTCATGTTCGATTCTGAATGTACACTGTAGCTTGAACAGCCTCTTTCCAGTAATGTCGTGGAATATGACTCTCAATCAGCATAGTTCGTGCCATGTTGTTCACCTGTCGATTCCTACGTTCAACAACTCCATTTTGTTGTGGAGTTCTCACAGTAGCTACCTCATGTTGTATCCCATGTTTCTCTAGATAATTCTGAAATTCAATGGACATGTATTCTCTTCCATTGTCAGATCGCAACACTTTGATTGTTCGTCCAGTGTCATTCTCAGCGATTCGCCGATATGTTTTCATGCAGTCAAGGACTTGTGGTTTCCTGTGAATGACCATCACACATGCCATTCTACTGTAATCATCTATGAAAAGGACAAAGTACCTTTCTCCACGAGTTCCGGCAATATTTATTGTCCCACAAACATCTGTATGAATCAGATCATGAAGGTGAGACGCTCTTTTCTTCTTTGGCCAATATGAACTGCAGACCAGCTTCCCACGAATACAAGCATCACAAGATTTTTCACGTTCACGCTTCAGGTTGGGAATGTACATGACAAATCTCAATTTTGATATTTTCTCCATGTCTTGTTGATTGATGTGTCCCAATCTTCGATGCCACAAATTGTTTTCTTCTTCAACAGTTATGTAACACACATTTTCTTCATTATCAACCTGATACAAGTTGCCTTCTGTTCTGCATCCCTTCATAAGTGAATTTCCAGTCTTTCACTTGATAGTGCAGCCTTTCTGATTAAAAGTAACTATAAGTCCTGAGTCACAGAGTTGACTCACGCTGAGGAGATTATGATGTAGGCCATCTACGTAAAGGAATTCAGTCTTCTTTAGTTCTCTATTAGCTAATTTGGTACTTCCACTCCCTTTGATTTTCAGAGCCCCATCATTACCAAATCTTACAGTACCATAAAAATTCTTTATGATGTTCGTTAGTAGGCCGACATTACCTGTCATATGAGATGAACAACCGCTATCCAGAATCCAGGTACTTTTGTTCTTTGTAGCTTTGAGGGCCACCTCTGCAAGGTTGGATTTCTCAATCTTCGTCCTTTCCTTCCATGAGACATTAGATTGAGTATATATAACTGATGGCCTTTTAACTATCTCTTCCGCGTATCCAGGTTCTTTATAGTCAATGTCTTATTTGAGAGGTGAGAACCTGTTTGAAAGAGCAACATTGTCTTGCTGACGAGACTTGACTTGTCTTGAACTTCAGTATGAGGTGTCCATTTCCCTTCTCTACCTGCAATTAGCGGCCTTATGACCAAAGTTAGAACAACAAAAACAATATCCATAGAAATTATTTCTTCAATACATATTAGGATATGAAATTGTTCTCCTTTGTTGAGCAAATATATCTTCTCCATTCAGATAGCTTCTTGACTCTTCACAATAAGACACGGTATGGCCTAGATAGCCACAAAACTGACACTTCATGAGAGGAAATGTCTTCTCACTTGAATTTCTTCTTATACCGTCTTCCTTGGGAGAATAGCAAGACTGTCTGTCATTTCTGAATGATTGAGGATAAATTTCAGGTCTCCTTTTAGTTTGGATTGAGGATTCCCTTTTGGGAACTCTAGGTAATGTTTCAACATGTTCAAATTTCAACTTATCTTTCTTTTGGATTTTTTCACTTCCAGCAATAGATGTCTCAACCTCACAACCAATTCCACTCTTTCCCATGCAAGCGGGTCTTTGATCACTCAAGATTTTTTCAACCCCATCAGAACCACACTTGGATCTTGCAAGTAATTCTGCATCTGAGAATCTTCCAAACTGTATTTTCTTCCTCGATTCTTTTGGAACTGATTTAGTCTTCAGTTTACTCCTTAGAATAACTAATTCCTCCTCAAGACCCTCAGTAGTCTTGGATTTTTCATTCAGTCTGGATGTGAGGTCATTGATGACCTTTTCCTGCTCTTCAATTCTCAGCTTCAGATCAACTACATCATCATTGCCTTCAATTATTTTAGACTGTACCTTCACAAATTCATCCAGTCATTCAATTTCAGCTTCATGTTGATCAACGTATTCAGTTGATTCTTCCACAATTGATTTCCACTTATTGCAGCTCTTGCATTTAATCTTAATCTTACTAACCGCATCCTTGAGTTGCACCTCAGGATCTACACAAGTTCTCAATTGTCTTTATCCATCAGTATCTTCTGACTTTTCAACAGTGGCCATTATAGAAGCATGGTTCCCAGTTTTGAATTCTGGTTCTTCTTCATCACAGAATTCATTATCATCTTCTTCCTCTTCATAGACAAAACTCTTCCTTTGCATTTTCATACCGGATTTGAAGTTTCCCTTTTTGAAGGACCTTCTATGAGGCTTCTTGAAGTTTTCATCTTCACTTTAATCATCATTGGTATTCCTCAAGCACTAAGAGGCAATGTGCCCAACTTTTCCACAACGGAAACATGTGAGAGATAACTTCCCTTTGAATTTCCCTTTACCCTTTTGGAACATCTTTGCAATGAGAGAAAGAATTTCTTTTTCTTTGTCATCTTCACCGCTACTATCCTTTGAGATTTTCAGTTTATCCATGGCCTTGAATGCCATTTCCTTGCTCACTCGAGTTGTAGCATCTTCAGGTTTGACTCTCATTTCTTATGCTACCAAACTGCTTAGTAGATCATCTAGAGAAAGTTTCGAAAGATCTCTTTCCTCAAGGGCTGACACCTTCTCATAATACAGAGGTGGAAGTCTTCTCAGTATTTTCTTTACAATATCAATGTCTTTGATTTCTTCACCTAGACCCCGAATAGCTCTAACCACTTCTGTAATTCGATTGAAGAAAGAGTCTGCATTCTCGTCTGGATGCATCTTCAGATCATCAAACCGATTTCTCAGCACTTGTAGTTTCGCCTCCTTCACTTTGTTATCACCATCATAAATATTTTCAAGTTTATCCCACATGGATTTTGCTGAGGTGAAATTCATCACCTTTAGGTAGATTTGATCAGAAAGGGCTGCAGTGAGTGCATTCTGTGCTTTAGCATCTGCATAAAGAAGTTTCCTGTCTGTATCAGTCATAGCAAGGCCTGTTGGATTAGTGACTTGTATTCCTTGCACAGTAGAAAAGAGAACTTCCATTCCAAGAGATCTCAGATGGGATCTCATTATGTTCTTCCAGATCTGGAAATTGCTTCCATCGAATTGAGGAACTCCCCTGACATTGACCGCGTTTTCCATGATGAAAAAGTCAGATTCAACATGAGCAACCTCGCTCTGATACCACTTGAAGGAACCCGGGACACCCTGAGAGGGGAGGGGTGAATCAGGGTGACCACTTTTTCTTTTAAAGAAATGGATCTTGTTCCCACGTTGGTAGGAACATATTGAACCTGTATGATGAATATGATTAGAAAGCAAACACACGCATGCACAGAGAAGACACCGCCCTTTTTACTTGGTTCACCGCTAAGGGCTACGTCCAAGGAGCATATGCTGACAGGTTGTCGGTCGTACCAAAATACACTATTCTTCACTAGCTGGAGATTACAAAAGTTCGGGCACAGTCACTCTGTCCCAGGCTTACTGCCTTTACAAAGGTTTAGGGATAGCTCACTGCTTCCCTCGGGTCACACCCGTTGACTCCCCCTGGCTCACTGCCGTTGGGTGAAGTCTCACTCAGTTTATAGACGTGAAGGTCTCTTCAATTGATAGTCATGAAGTTCACTGTCTCCTGTTTAGCATGAGACTTTGCTTGCATCATAATCCTTAGTTAATGCTCTGTTAGATCCAAATTCCAACCACTGATGAATACTCCTCTTTCCCCTGCCCACTGGGCGAACAACCTCTGAAAGGGTCTTCACAAAGTACCCTACTTTGCACGACTCCCTATTTTGGAAAGCTCAAGCAATTCTGTGCAGAGCCCCTGCCTTTTCGCGAATCTTAATTGCGAAGCACTCTCGCGATGCTCAAGCCTTCGCAATGCTTGGCTATCGCGAAGCTCCTGCCACTTCGCGAAGCTCACTGAGCCAACGCGGGGTGAACTTTTTTCGTAGAGCTGGGAAAGTTGTCGCGAAGCTTCTGCCTCTTCGCGAAGCTCGATGAGCCAATGCGGGGCGCAACCTTTTCGCGGAGCTAGGATAGCCGCCGTGAAGCTCAAATTTCGTGAAGAAAAACTGCCTTCAAGAGTGACCTTTGGGAACCGAGAGAAAATGACTTTCTCTGAGATTCTATCTAATTCTCTCGAAGGGGTCGGCCTCTATTTATAGGCAATTCCACCGACCCTCGACCCTTCCACGCGAAGTCATTGCCACGTCAGCTCAAATCAGGAAGCTCCAAAGTTTCCGCCGGAATTCTGTCCAAATCGCGAAGCACCACAAAAAATTTCCATTCGTGGAGATTGATGTAGTCGCGAAGAATCACCGTCAACTTACCTTTGCGACGTGCCGTGAAGCTCCCTCGCAAATCCCTTTATCGCCGCAAAGCTATCCAGCCTCTACCGTTCACGAAACTTGACGTAATCGCGTAGACTGACCGCCTCCATTCGTCTGGTCTTCGCGAAATCCACTCCATGCATCCCATCTTTGAGAAACTCATGCCTTTTCTATATTAATTTATGATCTTCCTAGAAATCCATTTTTCGCGATGCTCACCAACCTCCAAATTTTGGACCCCAAAAATTTGGAAAACACTGGGAAACGATGCCACCTTCAAAACTGTTGTCTGCTTGAACGGTATGATCTCTTTGCTGGTACATGATCCAAACTTCCATTGATGATTGACAACAAACACAAACCACACTCCAAATCATACATAGAAGACCATGGTTCCAACAGTAATGGTATATATTTATAAAATAGTATTAAAATATCATTAAGGACTTATAATAGTAACCCACCCAATGGAAGAATCACAAGATGCAGTAATAATACTAAACATGCTTAGATTCTATTTGCGGGATTAAAATATCAAAATATACCCTTGTAAATCATTCTTCTCCAATAGGTGATACAAGAATAAGATAAGGGTGGGTCACCCATGGTTGTACACAATACATATGTATATATAAACTGTGATATTGAAGGGGACACTCAAAAGGTAACTCCAACTGAGGTTGGACCCAGGGTCCCTCAACATCAATCCCATCAAAAAATTCAAGTGCAATAAAAAAGACTTGACTTTTGAGCAATACAAATTACTTGATCGCAAAGCCATTAAGTATACACATATCATGAAGATCCCTTATAGGGTGTTTTAAATAATCATATTAAATGTGATCATATATTAAATGTATGATTATGTAGGTTTTCTAAAAGATAATAAAAAACACATGCCCAAAATTTAATATAACAACATTCCCTTTTGATTGAATAACACAAAGTAACAATCAACTTCTCCACCATTTTAGAAATAAATTTTGTGGAAGGATCCACAAAATACAGCCTAATGAATCTCTATAATTAAAGAAATTTGGAGATCCCTCAGCCTCCAACTATATATGTATCCATGGTACCTCATTCTAGCGAACAACTCATGTTATAATTCTTATAACTGACATCCCGACGGCACACCCAAACATGTACCTATTCCACATACCATATTTTAGAAGAATACCCATTTTCTCAAAGCATGATGTTTGAGGTACAACGTTATCATACCTCTAAATAAATCATGACACGAATGCCTTAGTATAAAGATGGCCTCATCCCCGATAAAGCAGTCTCATCACCTTTAACTAATTGTTCCTCACCATCCATGTCTATTTATAAATTAAGAAACTCCAACAATTCTGATATTAGACACCATCCTAAGCCACATATAACATAGTCTTCTTCCCATATGTGTTTTCAACACACCATCATCCTTTGATCCGTATATATATTCACAACTAAAAAAGGAACATCAAATAATCATGGTGAGTGACAATCACCAACAAGGTGTCTAATCCTCAAACCCAGCCCAACATGACCCTGAGACAGTTTAAATCAATGTGATGGCCAACTAAATCAAATATCATATGATTTATGCTCGTAACCTAATGACCTTATTGCCTCAACAAAATAAACTAGTCGCCCAATAATTCTTAAAAATCACTCCAAGAATATAGGTTTCACCCAACATGACTAATCAATTCACCTAATCTAGATGGTCAACACCTTCACAATCCACGGTTTATTCTTGTCACATTCCATTCGAATCATATAATTCAATGTAAAAAATTTAAATTTTATAAATAACCACCCCTTTTTAATTTTCCCAAGGATCAATGACTCTCACTAGGCTCTTTCACTTTTGATTATTTAATGAGAATTCATATAGGCATATCTTATGCTCCATTAATATATTAAAAGATAAATATTCAATTTAAGGAGTTTTTTATGGCCTACAAAATAGCACGCCCATGAACTCTCCCACAAAACACTCGGTAACTCACATAAAAGTATAATTCAACCATTATCATGTTTTTATATTCTCCATTATCTAATATCATCTTTTAACTCAAGATATTTTGGTGGAAATTTCATTTCAGATTAAAACCCTAATAATAGGGTAAAATGAATCACATTGACTTAGTGCTCTCTATTGCGAGAGAAATAGTGAAGATATATAATAAGAGACTAGATTGTACCACAACACTTCCAATGAGACATACAAAGATCGTACCAGAGATATAATGGAGAGTAAAAATAGAATCCTAGGGTAGAGGGGGAGGCTTACAAGCTTGGTTCTACCCCTACAATGCATCGAAATATTGGGGTAAATCCCCTTACCCTATTTATAAAAAATGTATATGTTAATTTATATGAAGTTTAAATTTGGGGTTTTCACTGGTCTACTTTGAAACCACTGAAAATATTTAGTACACAACCTTTATTTTATTACATGACATGTTTTTGGCCTACAATGGCTTTTAGAATCCTAGGGCATATGCACATCTAATGGTGTTTTGCCAAAACCCTCATACATCCAATGAAACACAAAATAGTCATAAAATATGTTCATGGGTCAAAACAAAATCCTAGAATGAGGTTATGAAGAATGAAAAAATGGTTTTTCTGACAACCAAATAAAAATTTACCTTTCCCAAAAAAAAATGTTCAA
The DNA here is from genome assembly GCA_963277665.1 of Viscum album. Lineage (NCBI taxonomy): Eukaryota > Viridiplantae > Streptophyta > Magnoliopsida > Santalales > Viscaceae > Viscum > Viscum album. The sequence goes on from OY728159.1 coordinate 2,015,276,293, forward strand.
AAATATGGGATGTTACATTCTCTAGACATTAACATATCTAATCATCAAGCTATATATAATTTCCTGTAGATGTTACTTAATATACCCCTCCCATTTAGAACACACATTTATAATCTAGTGAAAAGTCATAGGTAAACTCTTTCAAGGATCCCCACACCTTATTAAATAGCAATTATGGTTATTTCTTGACCGAAAACTCAAATAAACTATTGGTCCACCAACCATCATTAGAATCAAAAGTCCTCCCATGACGTGTCGTCACTCATTCACCATATCAATTACTTGTATCATACCCATCTCACATCTGACACACATCAAGTACCACGTATCATTATATTCCTACCTCATTACCAAGTCACACATGGAACTTATAAAGTCACAAATATTAATTCATGCCATTTATCAGTCCACATCCCAAACACCTCAAAAAAGAACTGTACTTTTTCGATTCCCAGTTTAAAACACACATCAATGAATCTTTTGTCACATCATTTCGAATTAATAATCTTAGTGTCATTCACCTCATATATATATAATTCATCTGATCTCATGTCAACCTACTAACAATATTTTTTATTACAAAAGTACAACTTCAATCCTCATTCCCCCAAAACCTAGAATGTAATACAAATGGTATATGAAGAAATAATGTTACTCGGCCACACCAACCGGGTACCTCTAACTGTAACTAGCTCACCTAACTTCTTTGAAAATGTAATCTCTTTTACTTATACATGGTTTGATGAATGACTATCAGCGACATGGCCTCCCTATGAAGCTACACCATCTACCAAACACTGATCCAAATACAAGTTAAAAATGTATCTACAATGAACATCACTTATAGCTAAATCGTTGTAATTAAATCTTATTATAACATCGGTTCTATCCTTTGAATCATGAGTCTACACATTACCCAATTTTCATAAATCATAGTAGGATTCCAACATATATCATGAGATGTCTGAACTATTCTCATGCTTGGAACACCATTAGTGGCTGATCACACTATGTCTTCACATGACCCATCATCCCACACAGAAATCACACCATTGAAGACCCTCTCTAAGGTGGCCTACTTAACTCTCTTTCCTAAACACCCTGTAAAAACCCATATCATCCACACTTCCTACTATCTGAAGCATCACCACTAAAATCACATGATGCAAACACCAAACTCTAATATGCTAATTTTGTAAAATTTCTTTTGGTTTTCAGAACTTCTTTGCCCACTTTTAATAATGAGTACAACCTAATGATTTTCATCTGTACATTTATATAGTGACATAGTAAATCCTCAAAATGACTCACTCTCTTAGTGTCAACACCCAACATATTTAGAGTGAATAAAGAAAACTCAGTGAATGTGGATACATAGTCCATAAATGACATGTCTTCCTATTATAGTCTCCAGATCTCCAAATTTATCTCTTCCCTCAACATCTCTAAAAATATTTTCTCAAATAACATGCCCTGGAAGTCCTTCTATTATGGTCCCATGTATATTCCCTCCTGAACATGCCTGTCTCACAAGTTCATACTATGTACCCTAATAATGAACATATCTAGATTCACCCTCCTACTAGGGGATGTCTCCATATTCACCAAGATCAATTGTATTGGTTCTATCTCGTTATATTCCACCTATGGTCTTCTACCAGCCTAAAATAGTAGTTTTTTTATTACTGAAACTCTCGAGTCAAGGTATCCATTGATATAATTGCTAAATATGATCCCCTATCGATACCCTATATAACATGAACCAATGTCTCCCTGAGATTCTCATCATGAAATATACCAAAATCTATCAAATTTGGGATCTAACCTTCCTAAACTAGAATTTGTTCCTTTCCAAAACATAGGGCTTGTGTTCTTCCTAACCACCTAGGGCCTTATCAAGACCCTTAGGTCCCTCATCCTGTTTATTCTCTTTCATGACCACATTAATATATTCATTTTTCTCCACTAGATACCATCTACGTGGAAACTCAATGAATTCTAATATAATTGTGTGACATTCAAAATAAATTATTTAAATATGACATATATACAATATGTAGCAATAGGAATCCCAATCTCACTTCTCTTACTCTCCCCAATATCAAAATTTTTAAATGGCATCCATCCTTTTGCCCCTTACCCGCCAATATTAGAGCCTAATATCCCAAATAAATCTCGAATCGTGGCTCCTCACCTACACAAATTAGATTCCAGTATAACATATTAATCCATGCCTTCTCTTATCAGAGTTACACCTATATATTCATATATTACATATCACATACATATATAATTAGAAATCCACACATGGGTTGGCCATGTATAATTCCACAAAGAAAGGCTAGGTAGGAAAAAAACTCATTAATTCCTTTGATGACACTTTAATCAATGTAAAGCATCTTAGTAAAAATCATGGTCCAATTGATTATCACAAGAAATTCATCATATGTTCTAATCAAAAACCCATAAACAGAAAAAAAAATTCCATAGTGGGAGAAGGGTCATGTATCTCTTTCCTATCCATTACAAGACAAGGGTCACATATTACAGTAGATAATAATCACACCCAAGTCCACCACTTCATGCAAAAATGTTTTAAAATTTAGAAACGTCAATGTAGAACAAAAAGTCTCACAATTGAAATTTTCGTCAGTCCCCTGTGCCTAGTGATACACACAACCAAAAATGATTTCAAAAACTACTTCTAAAAACATCATAATCTATAGTCTATGGTAGCCAATATTGGAACACCACAAAAAATGAAAAAAATAATTCATAACATTAAAGGAATTATGAATTACACAACTAATTCTCAGTCATGAATTTTTATGATACCATTTGTAGATTCCCAATCAATTTTTTCACTAGAATTGTGTGATGGGCTGGAGGGTTGTTGGGACGTAGGTGAACCTCCACATATTCTAAAAACTTCCTACCATCATCAAACGCATTAATGGGTGATAGTGGGGATATTAGACCCTATTTTGGCGATGATAGTAATTTTATATATGTACAACATATCAGAACAAGACTAGTAACGTACCCATCTTTGAAGAATATGTGGAATTAATAATACAAACCATTCTTAGATAATATATCAACCCAAGCATTATGTACATATAAATTTCAAAATATTGATATAATACTTAATACATTACACAAATAAATACCCATAAACTATATTAGTATATTTCATTTGGGAACATTTAAATATAAACACTGGTATAAAATTCCACTTTATTTTCTTCCACTAGGTTCATGAAGACTAGAACCCTTATTAACCACATCATACATAATAAATAACTACATAACCTAGGTAGAGGAAACATAAAAGTGGTGATATAAATTTTTATTTATGAAAAAATGGAGATAAATAAGAATAATTATGAAATTATGGTAATGTGTAAATCAACATATCATTTGAAGATCATTCAATTCATATCAGAGATCATATTCATGATTCATGGATTATATATTGGAAATTTATAAGACATGAACTATATGATAATCAAGAGAATAATCCATGAAACCATTATTGAGAAACATGAAATAGAATTTGTGGCATACTCATAAGAATAAATATTATTATGTCAATGATACTTACCAAGAACATTTTAATATGTTATTCTTGGGATATAACTTGTGTAACAGCTTTGGGATTGTGATAACAACCCATGTACCCTCTTATTTCATGGTCTTGAGATATTACATTAGTACCCACATGTTTTTATGATTTGGATGCAACATGTATACCCACTTTTTTCAAACATTGCATATAACACATGTACCCTCTGAGCTATTATATAACTTTTCATTACCCAATGAATTCTTGAGAGATATAAGGCTCACCTTTCATGTAATAAAATCGTACATACATGGGCCATGTGATAATACAACTTCCATCGTATCATGACCCATAAAAATATATGGGTACCAAAAAATCATATCATAACCCACACAATTAAATGGATATCATAAAAATTTAATAATATCACAACCTATGAAAAATATATAGGTTTTATAATGACTTCATCCTAGAATAAACCATAAATAAAATAGGGTTTCATACCAATTTATCATGGTGTCACTCATTGATGACAAACTCATTAAAAAAATATCAATCCATTGAAAAATGTTCCTTCAAGAGAAAAAATATGAATGGTATCCTAGTTTGTTATCCATTATAAAGAATAAAATATATTAATGGATGTCATTATAGATGGAAATGGATTTTGAAAGATCACGTGGAACATAAATTTTCATTGAAAATCATATTTTAAAACATTTAAAATTTTTATAATCCATTCCCTAAAAAATAATGAATACCTATAATAGAATCATGAAAAAAATTGTAAAATAATTTTGGAGGAATATGTCCATTACTCATTCAAATTTTTTAAATAGAAACCATTTTGAATACAGTTTTCCTTGATTTTAACAATGAATAAATATAGATATTTATGATATTTCTTTTAAAAAACATTCATTATAAATTAAATTAAAAACATATAAATGAATATTTTAAATCATTTAAATCATTTTCTTTGAAAATAACCTTTTAGAAACATATAATGGAATCCTTGAAAATCATTAAAAAAAATTTATGCATACAATTTTTTTAATAACATTTTTTTAATCCATTTTAAAATAAAATCATTTAAAAAATATTATAAAATACATTTTAATTTGAAAATATAACCTTGTAAACATCAATTTGAAGAATCAATGAAAGGAAGGTCAGGACTATGGGTTAGAATTTATATTCTGAACAATCCTTTTTCACTTTAAATGCTTAGAAAATAACCTTGATCCAAAAAAGATAAGAAGATTCCTTTTAAATAGTTAATAAATGGGTAAAAATGTCCAATAAGCATTATAGGATAATATTAAACGTTTTTTGAAAACGTTTTTATAAAATAATATCTTGAAATAACATAGATTTTTGATAGAAAAGGAAAATGATGACATATTTTCATAAAAAGGTTTTTCATAATTATCTTATATATCAGAGTATAAAAATGGTACTATTACTCAGAAATATCATTAATACCTAGAGATTATAAAAATTCATGATAAATATTTATATATAGATCATAATATTTAATTAATGGAAGAATAATCATAAATAATATTAATAGAAAATTGATTATAGCAATAATTATTTAGCACTTTGGTAACATTGAATCAAAATAAAATGGAAATAATAACATTAAATGTATCTTATAATATTTTAAAAATAAAATATTCCTGATATAAGTAGTCAAAAGTATTATATAAACCTGATTGAATAATATAGGTCTATAACATGTCATGTGTCTTAACAAAGGAAAATTGAGACAATATTATATCACTGATTTCTTAAATTTTGAAACATAACCACTATGAAAAAATGAGCATGAAATATAAATGAAAATATAATAATTTTTTTCATTAACCATATAATTCATCCATGGTAATTATATAGAGAAAAAAAAATAAATTAATGCTGAATAACTGTTGTATCTAAAGTAAATAAAAATTGATATGAAATTCCCATATCATAAGTCTTGATTTTTTGAAAACATCCAAACCTCTTGAAAAATAAATATCTATTTGTTTTAAATCTCCCTCAATTCCCTATTATTATATATAACAGCATATAAAATACACTTACAACTTTATAATACTTTTTTTATTTATAATTCCATGTTAATTTAATATTTCATTCAATAACTACTTTATTTATCGTGTGATTTTTGATATGTTATTCATGGTCCCATTACACATATATTGATGTACTTATTTAAATAATTTAAAACATGATTTATATATCATATATATTTATTATTTAATTCTTATAGTTATCTATTATTAATTTAAATATTAAATGAAATACACCATTTATAGAGTTGGAAGGGAATACGTATGCATGAATGTTGTTTTCATTTGGTTTTTGTATTGAAAGAAATAATTTAAATGAAATATATATATATTTAAATATATAATATATTTATATTAGAATAATTATTTAATATATATAATATACATTTACCAATACCATCGTTAATACATTCAATGTAATGTGTGAACGAATCACTTCGCTATGAAGAGGTGGTAGTCTACACTTCTAAAAATGAAGTTATCATATTTACACAAAATGGAAATAATGATGGTAGAAATTATATAAAACTAAATAAGTATAAATATATAATAAAATAAATATCTTCTATATTAAAACATATTTTCGACTATAATTCTCTTCCATGAGGGGTGGTAAAGGTAAAATAAACATTATCTTTTCGTGAGGTTATAGTTCATCATACACAAGAATGTTATGTTTGTTAGCCATTAGATTGAAGTGTGTGTATGTTTAGGTAAAACCCTTAAAATACAAAAATATAAGTATATTGACGATACATTTTTATTATATGATCATGTAAAAAAAATATTTGATGTTGTGGAGAAAGAAAATAATGGAACGGAGCTTTATGAAAGATGTTACCTCTTCTCTAGGTAAATAATATTGATTTGCATGAAAGTGAATTCGTGGATGGATTTAATCCCAAATAGAATATTCAAGGAATAACGCATGGATTTTGGGAAGTGGATTTGGAATATCATGGTTGAACCTAACCATCTTGAGAGGTTTAAAGAAGGGGGAGAGTTGGTGGACGTTTATAAGGCATGGAGGGGACACACTTTTCATTTTTCAAAACAAGTTATGTATACCAACATTTTTACCTAACATAGTTATAAAAACAAAATCTTTTTCAATAATAAAAGTTTTATGGGAAAATATGTCCACAAAATTGGTTTTTTTGTAAGTCTATTAGACATTTTGGATATTATGTTTAGAGTTTAGTCCCTTATTAATCTTAATATAACCTTTATTTCTCTAAATAATATTAATCACTTCAATTATTCTTATGGTTAAAAAATTAAGTTTACCTTATTAGAATATAAATATTACACTGATTAAAATCATATGTGTCCATTTTTATAAAATAAATTAACTAAAGTGGTAAAATTATGTTTAATGATAATCCCACACACATGGTGAGAAAATGATTTTTTAATGTGATAATGTCTAGAAGTTCATTAATGTTTTATATTTAAATTCAATATAATTTTTTTTTCCAATGAAACAATTGGATTATTAAATGTATAATTGATTTTTAGTTACTATAGAACTAACTTAAAAAAATAAACTATATATATAAATTATATGAATTTTTTTTTGAATAAATATTTATAGTTTTTCACTAATCTCCAAAATGTGATGTTTTTCATAAAATTCCATTAAATTTACTCTAAGATAATTTTGAAATTTTGAATTAAAAAATTAATTGTTATTTATCGAATTCAATTCCTATTATTTCTAAAATTAATTTTATTATTATTCTTATTATAAAAAAATGTTTATTTGAAAATATATAATTTTAAAACATATAAAGACTTTTAATATATTACATGTTTTGATATCAATATGTTTTATTTATATAAAACCATTATTAATAAATTTACAATAGTAGTTATTTCAATTCCTGTTATGATGAATAATGGATAGGATATATTTATGTCATTTAAATGATTATAATAACAAAATGGGGTTTTGTAGAATCTTGCAAGCGATGTTGGTGTTTTTTATTGGGAATGTTTTTCTTGGAGTAGTGTACAATGAATTATTGAATTACTATATCTTATAATTCCTAGCATCGATGAAAATTAATTTTTTTCACAAAAAAAGATAAAAAAACTCAGGGGTTTTACATTCAACACCCCTTCATATAAATTTCCCCCACAAAAATAAGTTGGGTTATTAACAGTTTAAAACATAAAAGTTACTTTCCAAGAAACTCACATCATAAAAATGAAGACTAAAGCATCCTTCAAAAGGGTAATTTTTAAATCATTATGGTTACCCAATGTAAATCATAACTAGTTTTCCACATGGGGGAACAATGGGGGAATGTTAAAATATGGACTTTGAGGACAATAATAAATATTTATAGGGAGTAATTGAGTTCATCGATCACAATCAAGTGAATGATCAAGGGATAATTTATTGATTAAGATTCATGAATGTAGGATGATTTAAAGTCCATCACTACTAAAATAATTCAAGTATTAGGAAAAAAAATTGATATCTAGATCATTTCTTAATGATGAATAAATTTCATGAAATGATATACTTACAAGATTTGTGGACAACCACAACCTTTTTTGTTCATTGATAAATTTCCACTTCCCCTATTTATCCATAGAGGAAGGTGAATTTTTCATTCACGAGGCACAAAAAAATCATGAGATTCATGGTAACACATCCAATCTATATTATTTTATCATCAACAAGAGTTTGTTATAACATGTTATCAGATTTGAATAAATACTCATATCTTGAGATAATCATTTAATATCAAAAACATTGTCCACTGTTTAACATAAACATTCTATAAATGGTTAACCTTATAACCCATCAAAAATATAAAAAACCAAATTTCTAGAATAATCTATCAAAAATTTTCATATTAAACCTAGAATTGATCCCCCATATATCATATATTATCTATTATTTATCGCATGCCAAACTTGTGAATGGCTTCATTAATTTTTCTCTTAAAACACGGTAGTCACATTAATTATGATAAATCCTTATTGAAAACATTCATGTTTTTTATTCCACATAATATTGGATATATTCCGTAAATCCTAAAATGCTTCAATTCCATCAGCGATATTATAAATCACTTGTCAAAAGGACCTTAATAAGTTGAAATTTTAACCATTATTCTCTAATTTACTTATTAATATTAAAATATCTCTATTCGGACTATATTTTTAAAACATAATTAATGAATCTGTGGTTATATTCCCATATATAAAAACATAAATTTAACATTCCTTATATATTTTACCATTCATATAACATTATTTTTGTATTTAAATTTATAAAAACATCTATTATTCTACATCAGCCATAAAACATAAAACAGTTACCTCTTCCAATTACTTAATTCCTCTATCCTTTCACATTTCATTGGTAGTCTAATCATTTGTAGCAATATAGTCATTATTAATTACACCAATATGATAATCATTATGATCCTTCCACATATGACATAAATTTTTATAATTACCTATAATTTCACACATGAAGTTTTTATCCTTTTATAATGTCATATGGAGGAAAATATTTAAATTCATTTCCTTAACTGAACCCTTAATTTTTCCTTTGAGGTTTCTGCCATTGTGTCCATATTTTCCATAATCAAAACATCAAATTATTCCTACAAGAAATTCAATTGGGTAATTAATTCCATATTCTACAAATAATATGACTAGAATCTTCTTTACCATTTGGTCTTTAATACTAGAAATCGCATCACTCTTTTTTCCTTCTATTCCTTGGTGAGTTTAAGAGTTGGTTAATGTACATGTTATTAATCATGTTCCCTGAGAATTAGCTAGTAATTATCAAAACATCATTCACTCCATTGATTAGCACATTTGAATTCAGATCAAACACTTGTCTTATATGTTCATCATTAACAAAGTTCATTCTGGTTCCCTCCATTGAATAAAACCAAAAGGCATTTATTAAGAAACAATTATCACAGTGAGAAATCATATAATATTGAAAAAAATTATATGATGTATAAATTATGCAATTATCCTTAATAAATGACAATTTATCATTATAAATGGTTATTCATAGATGGATTATTTTTATATCTTCATGATGGTTTATGAAGAGTTTCTGAATTCCCAATGAATACTACTTTAGAGTGTAAAACTGGGTGCGCAGTATGGAATGTTGAAATGTACCATGTTACTCTTGATTCATGCATGAATATCCATGTCAGATTTAATACTTATAGTACATATATGCCAAAACGACACCCACAGTTGGTGTCAATAAAGGGATGTATTTATATGAAACCAATTTATATATCCTTTATTAAATTTCCATGACCTTTTCCTCTACTTTTTCTCATCCTTAGATAAATCTCTAGAAATATCTTTAAAAACATTCCTAGGTATATCACTAAGGGTTTCTCATCCAAGTTTACAATGTTTAACTAAAACATTGATCTGACATAAACTATAACAACCTAATTATAATGTATTTAGACATTACATCATTTTTTGGAATAATTAATAGATTACATAGATAGATGCCTAGATATTATATTATTTTAGTTTCTTTGGAAACATGGAAATGTAAATACAATTACATTGGTGAGATACTTTATCTCCCACTATGTTAATATAGACTAGAACCATTGTTTGTCACATCATAAATAATAAATATCTTCAAACCCTATGGAAAGGAAACATAAAAATGGGTCATCTCAGATGCTCCAGATGGTTGAAAAAGATATATATAATAATAATTATAATTATAATGATATGATAGAATGATCATATCATTAAAAGTGAATACCATTCAAAACAAATATCGTATATATGATTCATGGAAGAAAAATTTGATGTTCATAAGAAAATAATCATAAGGTATCCAACCTAATAATCCATGAAATAAAAATGAGGAGTAATACATAGAATATATGGAATACACATAAGAATAGAAAATATTATGTAAGAGATAACTACCATGACCTACATACCATGTAAGGATTGAGTTACATTCTATGTACTGGATTCAGGCCTGGGCTATCCAACTGTGTACCCTCTTATTGTCAGACTTGGGATCTGACTCATGTACCCTCTTGTTTTTGAACATTTTACAAAACCCTGGTACCCTTTTGTATTCAGTCATTGGATGAAACCCATATACCCTTTGATCTCATATACCAATTATCATTACACAACTCATTAGGATATGATATAGGCCCCACCCATCACAGTAAAAATCATACATACATGTGCCATAAAATAATATAATGTGCATCATATCATGAACCATAAAAAGAGGTAGAATTCATAAACATCATATCATAACCCATGAAATTAAATTGGTATAATATAGATTTATTCATATTATAACTTATATAAAATATATATATGTTTTATATCAATTCATCCATGAATATCCAATAAAAAGAAGCATGTTTCATAAGCATTTATCATTGAATAACCCATTTGAGAGAAACAAGATTCACAAAAATCAAGCTATCAAACCATAAACCATTTAGATAAATAATATTAATGGTATCCTTAGATCATATACATAGTAAAAATGACCATTATACCAGGATTTTATCTTATAAGGATAAGGATTTTGAACTTTCACTTGGACTATAACATTTCATTGAAAATCACATTTTAAAACATATAAAAATTTTAAATTAATTTTAAATCAAATATATTAAAATCATATAAATTAATCATGATAGATTATTGAAACGTTTTCTTGAAAAAATAAACCTTTACACTTCAAAAAAATCTATTTTAAAAGATAAAACATATGGAAGCCCATTTCCCATGAAGGTTCAAAACATTTTGAAAACATTTTTCTTTGAAAATACGTAAAAAATATTAAATAATATTTTATATCATTTAATTACATTACCATAAAATAATTATTTTGAAAACAAATAATAGAAGCTTTCAAAATCATTTAAAACACTCTTCAAACCTGAAAAAAATTTGCAAACCCTTTTTCATAGAAATGATTTTTAAAATAAACTGATTTTCAGAATAATAGATTAATAATTTTATTTTAATATAATTTCTTTGTAAAAATAAAAAGGATACATTAATTAAATGATAGTCATGAGGGTTGGTATGTCTGAATATTCTGAACATTCCTTATTCACCTTCAATGTTTAGAATGGTTCCTTGATCCGAAAATGAAAAATAGATTCCATTTAAAACCATTTTTTAAAAAGATAATACATTTGTAAAAAATTTCATCAAACATGATAGGATAATAGTAAAACATTATAGAGTCTTTTTATAAAGAGTTTCTCTAAATGAACACGGATTTCCAACCAAAAATTGAAATAATGTCATATTTAGATAAAAATATTTTCATAATTATCATACCTACAAAAAAGAGTGGAAATAATGGTAACATTATTTGGGCATGACATGAATATATAGATTTAAAAAAACATTATAGTTAATGATATGTGAATAATATTATTTCACTAATGGAAGCATAATCATAAATAATCTCGATAAACGATGAGATTGTAGCTATAATTCGTTAAAACATAGGAACTGTTGAATCAATATAAAATGAATATAATAAAATAAAATTAATCTTATATATCATGAAATTGAAGAAATTAATGATAAAACATGTCAAAGGTAGTATGTAAACCTCATAGAAAAATATTGTAGTATAACATGGCTTGTGCTTCAATTAAGTCATATTGAGACAAAATTACATTACTGATTTGGTATCATTTAAAACATAATCCCCATGAATAAAATATCATAAATTGAGATTTAAAAACACAAAAATATTATTATAATAATACTAGAATACATTCATGCTCATTATACACACCACACAAATTAAATGAGTGGAGAATGTAGCATGTATCTCATTAAAATAAAATATGAGATGATGTTCCCTTACCGTAAGAATTGATATTATTTTTACATTTTGAATCCTCTTATATAATAAATATATGTTTACTATGATTATTAAATAGAACCATATTATTATATCTAATACCACATATTATTCAATTATGACTTTATATTACATGTTTATTAATAATTTCATGTCAATGTAATGTTTTAGATAATTATAGTTATGTTTATTGTACCTGTTTTGACATAATATTCATGATAATATTATTTATATCATGATGTAATTATTTAAATATTTTTAAACAATATGTATATATCATATATATTCTGTATATAAATGTTTATTGTATTTTATGAAAGATAGAAATATTAAACGAAATACACAGTTCATGGAGACAGTAGGTAGAACATACGCATGAACATTCCATCCATTTATTATAATATTGAAATTAAATAACATTCAAGTATATAAATAAACAATATAATTACATTAGAATTATTTTTTCATATGTAACGTATAATTTTACTAAACACATCATTAATAAAATCAATGTAATGTTTGAACAAATCACATTACGTTGAGGAGGCGGTAGTCGACATATCAACAAATGAAGTTATCATATTTAAAAAAATGGAAAGGATGAAGGTACAATTTATATAATAAATAACAAAGTATAAATAAATCATAAATATAATATATATATATATATATCATATAAATATAGATCTTCCATCATAATCTTCAACCATGAGAGTTGTAAATCATAAAACGAAAATCATTATTTTGTGAGAAGGTAGTTCATTGGACATTAGAACGGTGTGTTTGTTAACCCTTAGATTGATGTTTTTTAATGTGTAGTTTTAAAATATATAAAAAATATAATTTCATTTAAGATAAATTAGTTAATATATGTCCATTGAATAAGAATAATTTTAGTGGTGGAAAAAAAAGTAAAATAAATTATCTTGAGGGGGGATGTTGACTCTTCTCTGGGTAAATCCTTTTGTTTTTCACTAAAGGAATTCATCTATTGGAATAATTCCCAAAGGGAATATTCAATGGATAATTTTGTGATTTTAATAAGTTATTTGGTAATATATTTTTCAATTTTATATAGATTAAGAGGTGTGAATAAGTGGTATAGGTGATGGTATTTATAAGGGAGAGAGGGACACACTTTTGATTTTAGAAAACAAGTAATTTGTACCCACATTTCTACCCAGAAAAGACATAAAAAACAATACAAACTCAAGAATTGAAGGTATATGGAATATATATGGAAATAAAATTAGTTATGGACAAGTTATTATTTTATTTGATTCCTTATGTTGATTGTTTAGTCTCATCTTATGCTTAATTTTATATTAGTCACTGTAATTAATTTTAATTACGTTTACTAATATTTATGCTCAAAATGTAAGGATAACATATAAGAATATAAATATTACACTAATTTCAATTGTTAATTTCCATTTTTCCAAATTCAATTCATAGAATAGAAAAAAAAATTCTTTATGATAATCCGGTAGACGTGACGAGAATGTGGGTTTTAAAACTGAGAACCCTAAAAAGTTCAGGAATCTATTAAATTAAATTTAAAAATAAATTTAAATAAAATGACCTAAATTGGATTAATAAACATATAAGTAATATATTTTATATTTAAAATGGTTATAAAATATAATTGAAATATATTAATAAATTTTATGAAAATTAGTTTTGAATTAAAATTCAGCATCTTTCATTATTCATCCAAAGATGTTGTTTATCTGAAAAATACCTAAAATTAAACCTATTATATTTTTGACGTTATGAATTCAAAAAAAAATTATAAAATTAAATTCCAAAAATTAATTAAAATTAATTTTTATATTATTCCCATAATGTCATAAAAACAATTTATTTGAGAAAATAATATTTTCAAATATATAATGAATTTAACAATATGACTTATTTTATTGTCAATATGTTTTATTTATATAAAACCATTAAAAATAATATTCATAATTTTGTTATTTCTATTCATATTATTAATTTTAACATCTAGTTTATAACTATCTCTTTTAAAAAATTATTACAACAAAATGATGTTTCAAAGAATCATACAATCCACGTCGATGTTGTATAGAGAACAAGATTATATTATTGTAACATATATTGAATGTTTCAATTGGTGTATCATAAAACACCCTAAATCAAATAAAATTAATTTATTTGAAAAAAATGGTTAAAAAAACTCACGGTGTTACAGATAACATTTTCATAATTAATATATCATAAGATATCAGTGTAAAAAACATCCACAATTGGTCATCAATGAAAATAAATAATGGTGGGTCTCCCATGATTGAACAGAAAAACTACATATATAAGAATGTGGATATAGAAGGATATACTCAATAGGTAACTCCATTTAAGGTTGTAACCAAAGATCTCATGTCATTCATCCTAGGAAAATGGTCCAATGCAACTACTAAGGTTCAGCTCTTATTCCTAAATTTTTATCTAATAACAATGAAATGAAGTCCACATATATCTAGAAGGCCCAATTTTGGTTATGATAAATTATCTCATTAGGACACCATAATTGTGTTCTTATATTATATCAATTATTATGAATTTTTATAAAAATATACATAATAAACTAAACAGAAACAAAATATAATATAGCCTTCTTCCCTTGTGTTCAAAAGCTACCCAGAAACAATCACCTTCTTTCCACATTTTCTAGTATTAATATAGTTTTTGGATCCTTAGGATATTTCATAAGGCATACCCTAATGTAAAGAAAGCTATATTGGCCTATTAAAAATCTTGTAAAATTATCATCATCACCTCATGCCAAATGATACCTCACAATACAAGTAACTGACATCATGCTATTATGCCCAAGAAATTACTCAGCCTGCTGACCTCAACTCATAAGAATAACTTAAAACTCTAAGCCTGAATTATGCGGCACAAAAATATTTATCCTCTAAATAAATCATGTCCTGATGACCACATTAAAAGGAAAGCCTCAACCTCAAATAGAAATTATTGTCACAATCTATTGATGGATCATCACTATCCCCATGAATTTATAAGGAAATAACTTCCGACAATAATATTGGTTGACACCATCCAAAGATGTATCAAATAGATACCTCAACCCACATGAGTGGTCAACACCACCTCATCATATAATTCATATCTATGTGAACCCTAATCCAAACGGTGTTTCATTCAGTCATGGTGAACAGAAATTACCAAAATATAACCTAATCCAAGTAAATGTATCACCTTGTTCACATGTGACTTTTTCACTCAAGGAGATTCCCAACACAATCCAATATTTTATGAGCCATGCCTATATCCTGATGTCCTCAACATAATGACCAAGACTCACGGCCCAATATAAACATCACTCATAAAATCCATGCATCTCCCAACCTGATTAACAATGTATAATCACCATGACAATCAACTCCATCACAATCTATAATCTACGCACGTTAGGTTACCACGGATCCATTACATTTAATTAAAAAAATTAAATAAATAAATAAACACACCTTCTTAACATTTCTTGGAACAAAAACCTCTCACTAGTCTCGTGACATTTTTAGACTATAACAAGAATTCCCATAGTAATCTCATGGGATCCATTAATTAATTAAAATAAGAATATTCTATTTATAGACTATTAATCAGTCTAACTAACAACTAATCATATAAGGAACCCCAAAAATACTCATGAAAACAAATAAAAAGTTAATCCCCACCAACCTCATGTTGGTTGACACTCACATTTCTTATATTGACCTATATCCTGATTTTGTTTAGGAATTTGGAATTTTAGATGAACACCCTAAAAATTGTGTAAAAAACTCAGATATATTTATGGATCATTAAAGGAATAGAAAATAGGAATATAATAAAGGTGATTCCATTTATTAACAATACGTTTCCAATGAGATAGTCAAACCTCAGATCAAATCATGGAAGGAGAGTAATAGAAGAAACATAGGGTAGGCGGAGAGAGGCATATGAGCTGGGCGTTAGCTCTACATTGCATTAAAATAAGGGGGGCCAACACTCTTACAAATTTTTTAAAAAATATTATGATAATTTACACACTGTTTAAATATTTACATTACATATAATTATTTTTCACTGGTCTACCTAGAAAACTCATGAAATAAAATTATTGTATGTCATTTCATTTGCCTCCAGAGACTTTTAGTACCTTCTGTCATCCTCGCTTCATCCAATGTTTTCTTGAACCCCCATTAATTCCACTAAAATATATAGCAACATTTATATATGGTATTGGTTAAAAAACTCATAGAATATGGTTTTCAAGATCAAACAAATTTTTCGTTCCAATCATTAAATTAAAATTCAAATTTGACTAGAAGAAACCCATTCAAAAATCTTCGATGATATACTATCCACTATGATTATCTAGGAAGTGATTCTTATTTAAGGAAAATATTTATTATTATTATTTATATTAAGATAAATTATTTAATACATAATATTCTCAAATAGATCATGATTCATTATTTAGTTTTTCTTATTTTTATGACTTATTTCATTTGTTATTACAATTACTTGATCCATGACCCATAATATAACGAACTGACCCGACTACCCTCAAAACTGGCACCTGAACCATTCTGTAACTTATCTTAAGGTCATTCCTAATCCCCATGGGATAGAAATAAGAACGTGGGAATTGGAAAACATAATAGAGCAAACAATTTGATGAACCTGAATAAACACAGGTAATATTTATATAAATCATGAATGAATGAGTGTGATAATAACAAATATATATTCAATAACTGCAAGGAAAAACACAAAAAAAATAGTATTAAAAAACTTCAAGATAGGTCCAACACCAATGATGTAAAAACCACACAACCATTCCAAATGATGGTGTGGAAAAACTCCCACCATCTAACCACCAGCTACCCTACCATCAGACACAAAACATATTGCCTCACTGTGGTGCCTTTCCATTCCTTGCACTTGAAGAAAAAAAAGGTATACGCAACGCTGTAGAGTTTTATAGGGGGTGACAAAATAATCTTAGTAGGATCCCACGCAGGTTTCCCATAAAAATTATTTATAAAAAAAATTTATTATCATTTTAAATAAAAAATAAAATGATAAAAATTAAAGAAGTTTTATCTAAAATTTGGTTTCATTTTCCTTTTATTAGATATGTAAACAAAAGAAGGTATTTCAATTTCAAAAGAAAAATTCCTCATCATTTTTCATAAAAACTAACATGCATATCAATGATAATCCAGAAATTCATGAAATACAAAACAGAATATTAGGTATCACAACCCCATGGAATACTGGTGTTTCATACTTTAGACTACCTCTACTATAATACACATGTTCACAAATCTAATTGTAGAACAAAAGGCCAATGAAGCATAGGAATACCCCATGTGTAACCCCCCCCCATGTTAAAATTAGTCCCCTAGAACAAATGGAAAAGTAAACATAGGAAATCCCTGAGAAAACCCTCTTTGATAATCAAAAAATAATCGATGAGGTCCCCAAGATAAACTGTCTACATATGTACCCAAGGTAAACCATGTTCTCCTTTCAAAAATCATTACAATATTTTAAAATACCCATTTTATTTCTATTAATCAGCAACAAGGGGAAAAAATTTCCTTTTGAAAACTCTTTTCAACACAAATAATATGATCATTCCAATTCCATTAATAAATCAATTTATAGATCAACAACAATTAGGCTTATCAATATAGGCTAGAGACAAAACCACCCACCTCAAAACATGGTTCGCACACCCGATCAATGAAATCCAAACTAAAAAATCCCCAAAAACGTCAAAAAACACCATAGAACCAAATTCACATCAATAATGATTCAATATAGAAGGTGAGGGGTTGATAGAAGAGTGGAAACCCACATACCTCAATGAAAAACACCTGCGGCACCACGTGTAATGGAATAAAAGGCCTACAAAACAAGATCACCCAATAGATCTAGATGAAACCCAGAAGAAACACCATCTTTTAATGAAATGGACCAATAATTAAACCCTAAGTAACTACAATGACCAAAATAAATGAAGAAATGAAATAAAAACTTACCCAGATAGATACACTTCATTTGCATTTGAGATCGATGGTCGAATAGATTGATCTTGAAGGGGTCGCGTCGTTCAAAACCACACTGAAATAGTCTTAGGTCGATATGCATTAATAAAAAGAAAAGAAAGTGAAAAACAAATATCTACACACTTTCCTTAAAAAACTAGACACATGTCATTACAAGACATGTAACCATAGATCACACTTTGTACCTTCAACACCCATTATATTCCAAAAAACCCATAACCTCAGATTAAAATCCATCATTTAAACCATACACAATGTTTAATCACCATTCACATAGTGTGTAACATAGTTAAATGGAAAGTAATAATTCTGCAGCCTGATAAAATTGTAACAGGATGTTAAAAAATGTCCACAATAAATCTATTCCATCCCATGGAAGTCATGCGGAAGAGGTAATTCCCAAAAAAAAGATGAGGCCACTCCTCCCTAATGAACAACTCACATTCCCTTGACTCATGAGTGTATGATCAATATCTCCATAGATCTCTGACCAATTAAATCGACTTCTTATGCAATACATTCATCTGAGAGTCAATAATATCAATTGGTTCCTCCAAAACAGAAGCAATTCTCTCTATATCTATTTTGTCCCAACTATGATCGTGATTGAGATTAGAGAGATACTTCTTGATCTGAGATATGTGGAAAATATCATGAATGGTTTTTATCTAAATTGTAAATGATAACCGATAAGAAACCAGTCTGAGTTGTTCAATTATATCAAATGGCCTTACATATCTCAGAGCTAAATCTCAATGTTTTCCAAATCGGCGGTGACCCAAAGGGGGAGAATCATTCAAGAAGACCATGTCACCTATGGAATACTCCAAAAGATGATTCCACTAATATGAATATTATTTATGTCAACTCTAGTCCATAACAAGATTTTGTCGCATGTATTGAATCATTGTGGACATTTCCTAAACCAAAGTTGGTCCAACTATAGTTAATTCCCACAACTATTCCAAAAATTGTGTTTATCTAAACGGGTGACCATAAAATGCCTCCAATGTATCTATTATAAATAATAAAAAATACTTATTATAATTTAACAAACTCAACCAATACCAAATAGCAATGCCATAGTCCTCTGAAATCCATAATGTAGGCACGAAGCATATCCTCCGGGATCTGAATTACACGCTTCATTTGACTATCTATTTATGGGTTGTAGGTTGTGATCAACATGATCTATGTTCCCATTTCCTCCTGAAGACTCCTCCATAAACCTAAGGTAAACCTAGGATCCCTATCTAAACCAATAGCCGAATGAAACCCATTTAACCTCACAATATCTTGAACATACAGCTTACACAGATCATCAACCATTATGTTGTCTTTTATAGGAACGAAATGATAAAAAATCGTAAATCTATTAGAAACCAGAAATATTGAATTATTACCTGACGGTTTCCATGGAAATCCATCAAAACAATCCTTGCATACCTCTTTCTATTTCCAAACTAAGACCAAATTTGGTTGATGAAAACCATAGGGTTTCCACTGATCTTGCTTTATCCATTGGAAGGCTTAACAATAAGACATATAATCTGCAATTTCATGCTGCATACCTAGTCACCAAAATACCCTTATCATTTTATGATACACCTTCATAGTTCATGGATGAATTGAATAAGAAGAACTATGTCAATCAAACAATAACAAACTCTTCACTGATGTAGGGATGACAATGCTTTTCTTGAAGTAAATCGGTCCATTTGAAGAAAGAGACCAACCAAAAATAGTCTACCTACCATAAATGATTTCTTAAACATTAATAAAATCATAATCTTATTTATGAATCCCAAAAATAGGCTCCAATACATATGATGCCCATAGAACATTTCTTAGAACCATATGTGAAACATCCTCTTGAGAATAACAGTGTAACAATGATAAAATCCCCATGATTTTTCACTCCTAATTCGATTCCAGAATAGCTTATGATAGTAAATTCCTATCTAGAGTGTTTATTACAACATTTCCCCTACCTCAAGATAAGGTTATATTGAAGTAAAAATATTGAAGATTTTTTACCCATCACTTATGCATGAGATTCATGTCTTTTTGAGAAAATATATAACTAAGACTTTTTTGATCAAAGATTAATACGAAACATTCCCAAAAAAGATAAAACCACTAACACTTAAGTGAATGAATGATTGAAACATGCACTAAATCATGAGTAGTGTAATTATTCTCATTTTATTGAAGTGGAAAAGTGCTATAAGACACCACATAGTCATCCTTCATAAAAATGAATTCCGAACCATCATCCAAATCATCACAAAACACCATGTATCACTTACCGGCTCAAGTGATATCAGAATAGGTTTCGATGTAAGAAACCTTTTCAATTCATTGTATGAATTCTTACACTTTTCATTCCATGTGAATTTTACTGCTTTCTTGGTGAGTTTAGTCAAAGTTGATGCTAGCTTAGAGAAATCTTTGACCAACCTCCGGTAGTATCAAGAAAAACCATTGATGCTTATAATATTAAAGGCATTCCATTATTCCAGCATGAAAAAATAGTTATACATTCTTTGTGTCAACTGATAATCCATTCTAAATATTCTATTCACCAAGAACATATCTTATTTAATCCAGAAATTACATTTTGATATCATTCTATACAAATGGTGATTTATCAGAATTTATAGGACCAAAATCAGATGGTGATTTTTCTCATGCTCTTATTTTGAATAAACTAGAATATCATCTATGAACACTACCATAATGGGGTTTAAATGATTTTGGAATATCTGATTCATCAATGCCAAAAAAAACTATAAAATAATTAGTAAAACCAAAATTCATCACTATATATTAATAATGACCATACAGACTCATGGAAGTAATCTTTTGTATATTAGACTTCCTAACCTTGAGCTGATGATAAACCGAAAGAAGATCGATCTTCAAAAACCACTTTTACCCCTTTAACTGGTCAAACTAATCATCCACAAAAGGAAATAGATAGTTGTTCCTAACTGTTTCTTAGTTCAACATCTAATAGTCCACATGCAACCGAAGTAAACCTAATTATTTAATTGAATGCATCACTATGGCATCCAAAGGTGAAACACTAAGGAAAACGAAATTATTTTCTAATAGGTCATCCAAATTATTATTGACCTCTTTTAACTCTGTTGGTTCTATATAGTAAGATTATATTGATATGGGGTATATACCCAAAACTAGTTTAATTGGAAATTATACCCCTCTCTCTAAAGGTAAACAGGATAAATCATATTGTAAAATGTTAGGAAATTTTTTAACATCAATGGGGTCACCATTAACAGAATAAATTTCATCTTTCTCAAATGAAACAACAACAAAAAAACTCATGGGATTTGTGTGGGAAGTTCATGCATGACTTGGCCTCAGTTCCCCCACCCCCTAGAACAGATGTGATCTCCCATCAGAATAACGAATATAAATACACTGATTATAATAATCAATCATAGCTCTATGAGTGACAAGTTAATCCATACCAATAATGGAATTTAAAATACCAAGATAAAGAATGAGAAAATCTCAAAACGACTATGTATCATCTATCATTAACGAACAAGAAGGAAACCTGAACCCCTGCTCTTTCCTTGTACCAAGTGTAGTTTTTAACTCCATTTTAAAGGACATATGTTTCATTGGATGTTTAATAACATCAACCATTCTTTTAGAGATAAATGAATTGGAGTAACCACTATAAAATATATATATTGATACTGAATATGGAATACGGATACTACCTCTCACTATTGTTGGACCTCCATCAACTTCTATTGGACACTCATCTACTGTGTCAAAACTATTCGATCCTTAGGCCTTCGGCTGGAGCCCTATTTTCGTTGAAGCATCTGAATTCACCACAATATCCTTTGGAGATGACTAACCCTGACATGAAAGAGGTGTACTCATAGCCTTCTAGAATAATTGTAGAGGACCAAATATCCATATCTTTTGTGCACCTTTAGGGGCATAGAAGATGAATGTTTGGTGTTTCATCCATTGAAGCACTAATAGAAAGTTATAGTCACACTTCCAGCTATGATAGGCAGTGCATAGGAGGCTCATTACTGAGACCCACCTCCACAGCTTCTATGATGATCCTGAATTTTCCTCTTATTCACATTAATTCCACTATAGCCACCACACGATGGAAGAAAAGACGTGGAAAATCTAACCTTTCCATCCATATTCATTTGTTCCATCATAGCTCTAACTACTTTCTCAACATATGTAAAAAGTTTCACCATAAACACATGTGATCTGATATCCAGTCTCAAACCCTACAGAAACTTATGATCCATTAGATGTTATTTATTTAACACGTGTAGAGAAAAAATAACAACATTATCTAATTAGTTAGTTTAAGCTATCATCGAATGCTATCCATGTTCTAATGAGTGAAACTCCAGAGACTTATCCATTATCAATAACTCTCGAATAAAAACTGGTTAAATAATCAGTTTTTGAAACATTTCCCATCCAAGCCTACATGCCTATCTAATTAGATTATAGAATCCCACTATTTCCTTTCATATCCATCGATCATTAAAGATACACACTTCAACCATATTTTCTTAGGTGTCTCCAGGAAGTCCAAGATTTGATCAATATTATATAGAAACTCCTCCTCTTGATATTTAGTAGTCCCTTTAAATGATGTTGTACTCTCAAGTAATAACTATCGAGATTAATCTCTCTCTCCACTAGCTCATGATTTTACCTCAACCATGGAATTATGATCATGTGGCGCATTCAAATAGATAGCATAGACTTCCCAAAAAGGTAGCCTCGATGAGATTCTGATCTATTGGTGGGTTCCCTTGAAGAGTGTTATCTCCACCTTTCTAAGGAACTCGAGAAAGACGTCTCAGAAGAACCGTTATGAACACCAAAATACAATAATGACCAGACAATAGAATATATATCTATTCAATATAAAAACCTCATAAGAAAATAATAATATATTTTTAACCAAAACCAATACTAGAGACACACATCCAAACATACCATTGAAGCTTAAGTCTCATTACGATGAGGACACGCTTGGAACTTATGGAAACACTCCTCTCCAATAACAAAATCATATATCCAGTATAACTGATGCATCAATAGCGTGAATCTTGAATAAATACATCCTTTGATACCAAATAGTGATGAACCAACCCTATTACCCTCATTCCCAACACCCAACTAGATTCATCACATATCTGAATGGAATTCATGATCCCCATAGGCTAGAAACAAGCACTCAAGAATCCAAAAACATAATAGAGGAAATGAAATCATCCAAACTAAACAACCATATAGAATAAATATATAATGAATGAATGAAATTGATGAAGAATAATGATTATATATATATCGTAACATTAAGGAAATAGACAACATCCAACGTAGAAAAAAGAATCCAAGTTTTGTTCAACTGTGAAGTACTTAAAACCACACAGCCACTCCAATTGATGATATGGATGAACTCCTTCCATATCACCACTATCTACCCAACTAATTAACATGTACACCACTACCTTACTGTAGTGCCGTTCCATTCCCTTCATGGGATACAAACAATGGTATACACACCATATAAGAGGAGAACATGGTGTGAGCTAATAAGATTAGTGGGATCCCACCTATGCGTTCTATAATAAGTTTCTATATAACAAATCTTTTATGATCTTTTAAAAAATCATTATAAAAAGTAAATAAGATTTATAGAAAAAATGGTAAAATTTTACCTTTTCCACATTTCTAATAAAAAGAAGGTATATCAATTTCAAAGAATATTTTTCCCATTATTTTCCACAAGAATAAACATTCATATCAAGACTAACTCATAATGTCATGTAATCAAAAATATTGTAATAGGTATGACAATAAGGAATACTTTAGGTCTATGAGATAGACTACTCATACCACAATAATCATGTTCACAAATCCAACCCTTGAAAAATAGGAATTAGAAGAAGAATATTACCCCATGTGTACCCCCCCCCCCCAATGAAATGATTGGTCCCATAGAACAATGGGCCTTGGAAATAGATGAATGTATCAAGAGAAACATCATTTATAATCACAAAAAAATGGACGGTGACCCCAAGATAAAACTTCCCCCAAATTTCCGAAGGTAACCCATATGCTCAGTATCACAAATCTTTTCACTTCTTTGAAATACCCATTTTCTTTCTATTTATCAATAACCAATGGAAACCCATTTATCTTCGAAAACTCTTTTCATCGCATTAAAAAAGCCCCAGAAAATTCCACTTATAAATTAATTTTATAGAGAAAGATCAATAAATATTATTGACATAGGCATGGGATGGAACCATGTTCCTTAAAACTCATGTCTTACATTCCTGCAATGGAATAGAAATTCAACAAAACATAACAACATCAACAAAGGCCCTAGAACCAACTCCATATCATTATTGATTAAATTTAGAATATGAGGGGTCAGTGCAAGAGAGGAAACCCACACACCTAAAACACAAATTCCCCCCACACCATGACTAATAAAAGAAAATTCTTATTTAATAATAAATCAAAACAAATATAGAAAAAAACAATAATAAACACCAACATTAAAAAAAAGGATCCAATAATGAATCCCTAAGGTGATATAATTGTAAAAAACAACGGAAAAATGGATGGAAGACTTACTTGGAGAGATGCACCCTGATTGAAACAATGATTGGACATTGAAATGTTCGATCTTAAAGGGTTTGAGTCTCTCAAAAATGTTCCAGAACTACATTATGTTGAGACCCATGAAGAATAATTGATGAAATTGTAACAAAACAGCCACACACTATCATTAAAAACAAGATGTGAAATGTTACATGACATGTATCCCAGTTTCATAATGTGTAACAGCAACATCACACATACGATGAAAACTAAGTCTCTTAAGATAAAAAATTCTCTATTTAAACCATACATGATGTTTAATAACCATTCATGATGTGTACATGTTCACATTATGGCCTTTCATTTCATAACATACATATGGTGCCAATTGCATGACATTTAACATAGTTACACGGTGTGTAACTATTCTGTAGCCTGATAATATGGTAATAGGATGTTACACAATATTTTTAGTATATAACATGGTAGGTATGCTTTTTTATGTTATAATATTGTTCACATAACTATATGAAATTCTTAATCTCACATTTGATCACTAATTGTTATCTCTAATGTTGTCACTTATAGTTTATCTGATCTCACCATTTCTTATATTTCTTTTTCACTTGGTTATGAAGAAATGTATAAAGTATGACATGCCTAATAAGGTTACAATGTTATATTAAATTACTATGTTATTTTGATGTTTTTAGATATTATATTTATTATGTATCGATTCAGTAAAGAAACTAAAGCTTTATGATTCTAGGGTTTTTATTATTGCAGTATGTATTTTCAATTCTTTTATAATGATGTAATAATTATTCACAAAATTCACAAGACTCCAAAATTAGTATCATATTTGGGATTACATTTTAGTAATTATTATATAATGATAATGAGTTTAGAATATAAAATAATTTATGAGGTAATTAATTTGATTGGAATAAAATAAAGTATTATAGTATTATAAGAAGGTGTCAATATTTAAATAATATTGGGAATTATTTTTATGATGATATGATTTCTCACCCGGATTAAAATTGATAAATTCTCTAAATTTTCATTATCTTGTTTTTTCATTGGATGGAAGGTGAATGGATCACAATAAAAATAATGGTGAAGTATAATATGATGACTATCCTCATCATAATTCAAATAGAATGGTAGTTGTAATCAAAACTATTTTTATCACACAAATCTATGAGGATATGAATAATTTTACTATCCAAACAAAAAATGGAATGATAAATTCAACATGGTGACTATTGGGATTGTACACCACTATTCCTTTAGTGAATTTTTAGATCGAGTAAATTTAGATAACTATATTAATTCCACTAAAAAACATATTTTTAATTCTATTGGGTAGAGATAATGAATTAGTTTTCATTATGGTTTATAAATTTAATTGTGAAGATGATCATTGATGGATTAAGAATATGATTTAATCTGATTTCATTGAAACCCTTACAAGAAAAGAGTATATGAGGGTAATATTAAATGAGAAATTTCCTAGAAATAATAGATCAATAATATAATGGAAACACATTGAGCATAAGAAGAATGATTATGAATCCATGATCAATTATAAGGAATCATTTTACAATATTGAATGTTATAATACTTTTTTTTAAAATTATCCAATATTGAAAATTTCTCTAGTTATTTAACATCTTGAAACAAAATTTGTCTAATGAGTTATCAATAAGAGAATTTAGTATATCTGGAGAAACTATTTGATGTTGTCTAGTGGTATAAATTGTGAATTAAAACTTTCATTATTCTAATTTTTTTGTGGGAAAGTCGATAAATAATGCTTTTTAAGGGGACTCATGTAATAAAACACATAGAGGATAGAAAATTAATCATCACTTATTCACATTGTCTATATAAAATAAAAGGTGATATTTTCCCAAGGGGACTGTAGAATGTTATAAGAGTGTAAATTAATATCATTGAATGATTTAATGACTAAGTGATTTTATGATATCAACCAATGAATTTAATGTATCTAAAGGTAAACTTAATTCAACACCTACATATAAATGTTATAATTTTATGGAATAGAGAGATTATTCCATGTAGTTCATGAATTCAAGGTTTAATGACGACTATTGAAATTAGTAACCTCATAATAAAAGAGTAAAATGAAGTATCATGCGATGAAACCCCTATAGTGGGTTAAAAGAATGATTTTGTAAAAGGTAATGTTATTATCCATTATGTGTTTGAAAGTGTCTTGTGATATTTTGGTTCTACAGAAAAATTATATCTAATATATTTGTAAATGTAATCACTTCAATATATCAAATATTAGATTTTGAATTATCTGTTAAATACTTTATAGGTATAATAATCACATCTCAATGGTATAACTCATCTCTAACCAAATTTTATGTGATTTTATTCCAATTAAAAAATTATTCTTTATATACATGAATTTCGTATGATATGGGGCATGGATTATATCACTTTGTATGAATTCCATTTCAATTTCTAAAATGGGAAGTCACATTAGATATACTAAATCAGCCTATGATTATCAATTTATATAAAGATGAACATAACCATCCAAAAAAATTACTTCTAATATATGGATACTATTATCAATTAAAAAGGGTATTTATCATTAATGGTTTAGGGGAAACAGAAAATTAAACATATCGCTAATTTATGGGAATAAGTTAATGTATATCCTTAATTGAGTTATAGTCTCTAATATAATGGTGAAGATAATTTTTCAATATAAATTAAATATTTTTTATATAAAATTTATAGACTCTATATAGAAGGACCCAATAGAGTTTCAACAATTTGTGATGAATATTCCATAGAATATACAAATTTTATTCGTACGAGAATGTGTATCCACATGGGTTGGACCAATTCTTTCTTTCAGGAAAAGGCATGGGTCACTGAGTTAATAAATTTATTATTATGAACATAAAAATTTCTCTATGAAAACTTAGTACCAATTCCAAAAATTGAGGACTTTTTAGTCAATATTAAATAGATTAAAACATTTTAGAAATTTATCTTTATTTTGGATATCATCAGTTAGGGTATAAAAGGGATGATATATCCTAATCACAAAATAATATATAGTATTAATATTATAAATTTAACATGTTGAAATTTAGACTCACGAATTCTTCTAGTATCATTAAGGATTGAATGAATGGGCTCGTTTTAGATTTAAATGATTAATTTCATATAGTATTTTTTAGAAGATAATATTATATATTTTATGTAATATAAATTTCATGCTGATTGATTAATGATTTTGTTAAATACCATGAGGAAATAGAAATGTTATGACAAATATAGAATTTTTTAATTTTTGATATAAAAAATACCAATCTTTTCTTATGTGGAAATAACCAAGTGTATATATTTGGAATATTCTATGATGAATTTTATTTAATAGTGAACAGGACTATCAACATTGAAAAAAATCCATATTTCTTCTAAAATTGTAAGGATACTATTAATTATTTTCTAGAAATTTTCAATTGATATAACACACAATAACCAAGTTGACATTGAAGGGTTTTATGATCCTTTTTACTTATTAATGTGTTCACAATTTAATGGAACTATATAAAAGGATGTAATTAAAATATTTTCATATATTACCATAAAATAATTGATTTTAATTTCATCTAATGAATAATAAAATTGTAGTTGAATATGCCCCATGAAAATTAATGTTTAATGTGAGAAATTATGATTCCCATGTTTTGGAGATTTCATCTGTATGTTTTCGATTAAAAATATATTGGAAATTTAAATATTTTGAATAGTGTGACACATATGTTCCTATAAAAAAAATTTCATGAATATATACTCATATAGATATTTTATTATGTGTCAGTGGGGATGGTCTAAAATTATTAATTATTATGAATGATCTATATATTACCACATTTGGAAGGAGAACAAGGTGGACAATTTTTTGAGATATAAGGATGGTGGTAGTTTGTCTATAGTGAGGATCAAAAGAGATCGTATGAATATTAATTTTCATATGGTGGTCCTTGAAATAATATGGAATGAAGAATGGTATTTTCATTATCAAATTAATATTCAACCATTTTTCCAATTAGAGATTAATGAGGCACATGAAGAATATATGGTGTTAAATAATAAAGTAATGATTATTCATGGGTTCAAAACTATCCATGTGAGAATAAACAAATTCACAATCTATGTATCATTCACTATAATGTTTGAAATAAATAAAGAACTATTGGATGAAGCACATACCTTCTTATACACTATTATATATATAGATGTATGATGATATATATATATTTCATGGATTGTTTCTTATAAGATAACAATAAAATATATATCAATTAATATATATCTACATTAATGTCATGTAAGAAATTAATGGGTGAATGCTATGAGTCTAAGGATACATTATATCTGTGAACCAAAATATAATGTAAATGCAAATACATAACCATTTATTTATTCATAGCACAACCAAATAAATATAAATACCATAATTACTTTTGGGTTGTAGTTGATCTCTTTAAGAAGATTCCACATTTTATTTTTATGAAATAATACTTCTCTTCTATTAAAAATTTCTCGAAAATTATAGTGGAAATTTTGAGGATTCATGTATAACCACATTATATTAATAAAGATCAAGATAAATTTTTTTCTTCGCTTTTATAGATATATCTTCAAAAATCACTGAATAAGCAGCTGAACATTTGAATAAAATAGGACATAATAATTGTGTTTTTGTGGATAATATAAATCCTAAAATATAATATAATTTCTTTATTTAAAATTTTCAATGGTTTTTAGTATCCCAACTTTATTCTGGTTGAATTTGTATATAAAAATTTCTTTCACATGATAATTGAGATTGATTGTTATGAATCCCTCTATAAAAATAAGTATAAAACACTATCATTATATGATGAAATTAGAGAATTTAAAAATTTATGGCATAATCTAGCTATGGAAGTAGATAATAATAATAAAACAATTCCATAAAGGATAAATGAATTCTAGTATCAACTCGAATTTAATGATGACAATCCTATATAAGATATAGAATTTTATGTTTTTGATATATAACCCTTTTAAACAAGTAATTTTACATATTTTATGACATTTAGAAAAAAATAAAAGATAATATCTAGATTAATTGATCCCCTTGATACACTTGATTGATTAGGGATTGCATATTATGACTTTTCACTTTCATTGATCCTCCCTTTTGTTCAAATTCTTTTCGTTGTATCTATTTTGTGGAATTACATTTAGGATTCATCACATGTGATAAAATTTGATGTTGTACCACTACACAATTATATTTCATATTTGGAAAAATATTTGATATTATTGATTAATTTCAATGAGTTTTTTCAAATAGGGATCCCATCCATTAAATTTTTTCTGGAAAACCCCTTTGTTTATATATGCTCTATGGGAATCATAGGATATGGTGATTTTTTATAATGGAGTTACAATATATAGTGATAGAATATTTATAATGGGTTTGAATTTAATACCATTAGATTTTAGAATATATTTTTTTTAGTAAAATATGTGAAGTGTTCCATAGAATTCATTATATAACAAATATTGAATATTAAATCCATTTTTTAGAATAAAAATTTTCTTATTAATTTTTGTTTTTAACAAATATTTTTCATGAGTACAAATTGAAATAAATAAATAATGAAGATTATATATAATGGTTTTACATGATGAGAATTAATCCATTAATTATGAGGAAATAAGTAAAAATGTTATAATGGAAATAATAATATCTTATATGAAACAACATTTTAATAATTTTATTTTATAAATATTATATATTCTTATCTAAATAAAATGTATAGATCACTATTGATCAATTATTAAATATATTTCTTTTTTATTATAAGATAAATAATAATCATTTAAAATTTTATTTTTAATTTTGTTAGATATGAAGGTCAAAACATTTTACAGTAGAAATATATATTTAGAAAAAACGAATTTATTTTATGTAATGTTTTTATATAAATAATTTAATTAATCATGAGTCGTGATTTTTTTAATATAAGATGTTGAAAATATATTCAATAATGTATATTAAAACAAATCTAATTGTTTTTACTTATCATGGAATGTTAATGAAATTATTTTTATTTATATAAATATATTTTTTCTAAAAATTATTTATCAATTTTTTTTCATGGTGATAATTGAATTAATTTGTTCCAATATTCAGAATGGAATATTTTTTAAATATATTACATATTAAGAATCATGATATTGAATATTATTTATGAAAATAAACATAAATATCAGTACAAATTAAAAGTTACAACAGTAATTTTCTTACTTCCAAGGTAAGAAATAAAAGAGTTAAAAGGAAGGTTTAGCAAATAGATGTGGTCTAAAACAATGAAAAATAATTAACTAAATTTTATTGTATTATTTGATTCCAACCTAATGCTTTTTATATTATAAGAAATGAAAAATTGGATATAAATTACATGAGTTAGACATATATTATTTATTAATTATTAATGAATGTACATGATTAACTTTATAATCACATTTATAAGTGTGACTCATAGTATCATATTTCCATAACACATGTCTGAAACGCAGAGATTCAAATAAAACACTATTTTTGATAACTTATATTACAAATAACAATGATATTAAAACAAGTCCAAAATATTGTAATTTTAACATGATCGTTATAGTTAGCTTTTAAAATAAATTTTGTGAATAATATTAACTATATAATGAAGTAAATATAATTTTAATATTAAATTTAAATTTAATTATTATAAGTAGAACAACATATAATATATAATTAAGTCATTTTATTCTTGAAAATATTATTTTTATTCTAAATGATAATTTTATTAATTTTTTTAATAAAATAAATATAATTAATTTTTGAAACATTTATAAAATTTAATTATAAAATTTAACATTTTGTTTTGACTCATCATGTAAAAATAATTTTAGGTTAATTTTTGGGACTTTTATATACAAATTATTTTTGGGTTAAAATGAGAAAATACTGTTTTTATGAAATACAAGGAAACTTATGAAATAATTATTATGTTACCATGATTATGAATCTATTAACCATTTTATAGATAAATTATTTTTATATTATGACATAATACATATGTTTTTAAATTTAGAAACGCATTCGTAGAAATTTTGAGAACAATTATTTTGGCCATAATATTTTATATTTTTATGAGTTATATGTGTAACATATTGAGAGATGATTTGTATCAATATTATAAATAAATTAATTAAAAATTTATTTAATATTTGGAATCAGGATGTATAAATTTTTTTATAATTCTATTTTCATTTTAAGGAATAAAAAATAAACCATGGAAAAAAGATTTACTCCTCTATATGTAATAAATTTTGTGCATTAATGTTAAAATGAAAAGGCATTAAATACCTAAAAATTAAAATATTTAATGTTTTTTTGACATTTTTATGTACTTTAAGCAAACATAAAGACAAAATTATCATCCAAAATTTTAGTAATTAGTTCTACAAAAATGTGATTGGATTTAAATATAAAATAATCATTCTTTAATCACTTAAAACAACCCCTCCTCTTGTATAAATACCACCACTCACCACACCCTTTATCCTAAAAATAATGAAAGCTTATAAAATCTCTTAAAAAATTAATCCACTCTAGTATCCCCATATTCAAATATTTTTTGTCACACCTTGAGACTAATTATATGTTAATTTATAAGTCTTTCAAGAAGTTGATATTCATGTGGTATCTTTCTCAAACAACCTCTCTTAATTTATTTTTATCTTGTACCTTTTCATAAACTCGTTCATCCATTAGATAATGAAAAATCTATTAAAATTTATAAATTTTAATTTAATATTTATAGTGGAATATCTTCTATAAAACCCTTTTCATATCTCCACTTATAAAAGAAGCGAAGCATTGTCAAAAATATGGCGGTTAACTGTCTCTGTGGAAAATGATGTTATTTTTTTCGTTACTACCTTAAAATATGTTCATATTCTTGTTAAAATTGATTTTAATGCGTATATAATAACCTATTTAATGTTATTTAACAATTATATAGACATAATATTAAATAAAAAAATTTAAATGTTGGGAAAATGCCAAATTAAACAAAACATTTATCATTAACACTTAATCAAATGATGCATCTTCCTGTCTGAAAGAAAACTGATATATGAGACCATTTAAATATATATTGGTTAATGAATACTATTTTATTTAACTTTTAAAATTTCTAATATTTGAAAATAACAACCAAAATTATATCCAATCATGTCGACCATGAATCCCAGAAACAAACGAACCTAAAACAATTAAAATAATGATGTATTATTAATGAATGGGGGTATTTGGTCTTAAAAGATATAATATAAAGTATTATAAATATTAATATTGTACTTTAATAATATTATAACATTCTTAAAAAAATTATAGAGGATTTTAGAGTACACAAAACTAATGTGCAACATGAGGTATAGGACTTCATAACACAATTTACATTCATTGGGTTAAACTTCTAGTTCATTGATTATGTCAGGATATGATTTTGTATGAAATGAATTATATTTACCTTATGCTATTATTTTGAATTTTTTAATGTTCATTTAATAGAATATACATAATATATTAATTTTATTAATACTCACATCAATTATATGATCATTGTAATGTACATTATCTCAACTATCTTTCAGTGAAGCATATTTTGATATTGTTCCCATATAAACGTATATAATGTTTATATGACCCCCCATAGACATGTTATATCCTTAGTTTATTTATTCTATGGTCAATATTTTATTATTTTATTATTCCATGGGGTAAATGAGTTGACTCATTAAAAAGTGGTAAAGGTTAATTTCAAAATATCATCATTATTCTGAATTTTATTAATTTTATGTCTATGTGGGGGTATATTTACAATCTATATTTATGTTTCAACAAAAATATTTTAATTTTATTTAATATAATCCTATTATTGTTTAACATTATTTTTACACAATTTTTACCTATTAGAAAATGTTCTAATGTGAAAGTTTTTTCATTTCTTAGACGATATAATTTGTTTGTTTTTTGACAAAAATACCATTAGAGTTATCATAAAATTTTACAGAATTTTAAGGCATTACTACCATCATAAATACATGATGATTTGATCCTTACTTTATATTTATTTAAGATTATTTTTAATGAAAATGTTTTCATTAAAAAAAATAATTTAAAAAAATATATATTATAAAAGAATGCATTGTACTCAAGAATTAATCAATGATCCTAATAATGTGTTTTAATCTATGTCGGTATCCATTATTGAATATTATGATGCATCCAGGTAAATCTATTAAGATATTATATAAAAATTATTATTTAGTTGTTCACTATCAGTTTTATTGGAAATATAATATTTCTATACCATTCACCATATTAATCTAGATAGTTTGTGGTTATGTTTACGAACTGAATAATGTTATATAAATTTAGTATTATAGTTTAAAAAAATTTATATTTTGATTCTGTTTCAACCCTATCATATGAGGAATGCATTGGATATAGTAATCGATGTTCATGGGATTTTATAGCTCCTCGATCCATCTTTTGGTCTCATGAGATAAACTAGTTTGGTTATTGGATGATCTCTTCCCCATTAATATGTGGTGTCTTCAACTAATAATTGATGGTATGTTTTTATGTTGGAAATTTTGAATTCTCTCATTATGAGACTAGTTATTGTTTTCCATT
Organism: Viscum album; assembly: GCA_963277665.1. Classification (NCBI taxonomy): domain Eukaryota; kingdom Viridiplantae; phylum Streptophyta; class Magnoliopsida; order Santalales; family Viscaceae; genus Viscum; species Viscum album. The sequence goes on from OY728159.1 coordinate 2,015,311,367, forward strand.
TTGTTTTTTAATTGTTTTAATATACAATGTTATGTTTTTAGATTACGTCTTAATTTGTGTGGCCTTATTTGATCATATTTTATTCCATCTATATTATTATCAACATATTGATTAAATGGAATGTGTTTTATTTATTTACCTTAAAATAGTTGTTAATTTTTATTTCTTATTTTTTATGTTGTAGAAAACCATTAATGAAAATTTGAGCCCATTATTTTTTTTATTTTTCCCTAAGATTCCATGATGTTTACTATGGTTGATATTCCATGTTACACTAGGAGAATTATGGGGTTATTAAATTGTCACATACATGACATATTTTAAAGGTATTTTTTATTTATTTACATTATTGTTTTTTTGGGGGTTTTCAATGCATTTTTGAAGGAAATGTTGGGTTTCCATAATTTGGGTCAACTCGAGAGCCCATTTCCAGTTTTGACAATAAATTTTGTTTGTTTAATAACTCCCTCGTTTTTCAACATTTTTAACTCATTCAACTTCCAAAATGGCCTTAATTTAACTATTAAAACCACCAATGAATTTTGGCCCCCTTAAAAATTCATTTTCATCTTGGATTTGGGTGATCAAGTTAGGTATTGGGCCAACCCGAAAGCCCATTTCCAGTTTTAAAATTGTTTTGTAATTATTTCCTAAAATATTCAATTTTTATTATTTTTCGATGATTCCACCTCTCACCTTCTCCCACTGTACCTGGCCACACCCCCAGCTTCGTTTCCCCCTCTTTGGAGATCGCATCTGTCGCTAAGTAGGGCCTAACTTCTCTGGTTTCTAAAAACGTCCAGTTTTCTCAAGTAAGTGACTATCCTTCTAGTTCTCTCCTTTTCTTTGAGATTTATCTTTTTTTTTCTTGAATCCACAAATTTCCAGAAGCTAGGGCTTCGTGCCTAGGGTTTCATTTTGGGTTTCATGGTTCTATCCTCTAGTTATAGGTTTGATATCACTTCATTGTGGCGCGGTGGTCGTGCGGTTGAAGTTCCGCACTAGGATTTGCGGTTCTTGAATATTTTGGTAGGTGATTCCATTGTGTGTGCAATTTTTGGGAATTTGCTTGCTGTGTTGAGGGTGAATTAATGCTTATTGAATTTTAATGTTTTTGTAAAAATTTGTTTTATTTGCATTTACAATGCAAATGAATTTTATGTTACAATTTTTGGTGAAATTGAGGGTTTTTCATGCAAGACTTTTATTGGTTCATTTTGGGATGAACTCTAATTACATAGTTGATTTTGTTGAACTGTATTAGGAATTAAAATAATGTTTTAAATATTTATTCTTTTTGTTTGTGGCTGAAAAGGTTTGTTTAAATTGTGTTTGAGAAGCAAATGGGCATTAAGTGCCATGTTGGTGTGAAAATGGTGGTTTTTAAGATATATAATTTCTTGGTTAACGTTGGGCTGCCCAATAACTGAATTTTTGGTTTTATTAAATTGTGTTGAACTGAAATTTTGTTTTGATGACTTACAAGTGTTCACATACTATGAAAAGTGGATATTTCAAAGAGTTTTGGGTGCAAAACAATGTGATGTTTTGAGAGGTTGTTTTATTGAAGATCAAAATATTTTATTGACTGTTTCAAATGATATAAAATGTGTGTAGCTACTGTACTATTTGTTTGTGACCAGTAGTGATACATTACATGAAAAAGTATGTGTGTTGTTTGCTGAAATTGTTTGAGCACAAAAAGGGGAATCCCGGGTACTTAGGTGGGCGGATATGTACTAGTACGGCTAGTGGACCGGTTGGGTTGTGTCCCTGTTTCACTGAGCAAATGGATAACGACAACACTAACTGAACTTTTTGGATGTTATTTGGGGACCACTAGGTTATGGGTTTGTTCCCTACAAGTGTCTCGTGCACTGGAAAGGATTGTGACTTGGATACTTTACACCGATGTACGAGGTACATAGGGCCCGAGACTATCTAGTTGCCTAGGGGTGTTCCCAATTTTTGTACTCATTAGAATTGTAGTATTTACCCTTGTTGTGGGATCTTTTGGCAGAACTTTACAGTATCTCACATGTTTATTTAATTTGTTATCATTCTGAAATTCTTGGATTGAAAACTGTTTTCATTTGAAAGTTGCTTTTCTTGAAATTTTTAACATTGTTTCACCTTGTGTGTTAAAATTGCTAGTTTTGATCCCATTGTATTGCATCCTCTTTGGAATCTTCTGGTGGTATCCTATTGGGCTTAGGCTCACACCCTACTTACACCCCTTAGGTGTAAGTAGAACTTCTAATGCTTGACCCAGGTAAAGGGAAGGCTAAGGGGGATGGCGCTTCAGGGTGTTAGTCCCCATCGTTGGGGCAGAGTTGTGGAGAAGGCTTGCGGGTGATGACACCCTTGTTGTGTGAAGTGATTGGGGATGTCTTGATGTTGTCATTATTTGTATTTGGACCACTTGTAGTGTCTTTAAACATATGTATTCAGATCTGGTTTTGTTAAGAATGGTTTAGCATGGAAATTTCAGATTCTTATTATTGATTGTTTTATTTGTTTTATGCTTTCATACTCGGGTAAATCATTCCCAAATCATATTGTTTTATACCCGGGCACTTGTGCAAGCCCGTGGGGATAGGGAATGCCCTTAGGGCCTTGTCATGAGCTGGGTTTGGTGTCGTTAATGGTGGCGACCAGATCCGGTTCGTGACAAAATGGTATCAAAGGAGGTTAATGTTTTTGGGTTATATTGTTATTTTGAGATGAGTCGGGATAGACATGAGCTAGGACTCTCGGGGCTCGGGGTATTGGTTGTGAGTAGGGTGCCTGGCCCGCACCTCTCATGGCAGACCTTGAGTCACCAGAGGATGTTGGAATTTACTGATTTACTTCACTTCCAGGTGAGACGTGTGGGCTGCAGACCACATGTGGACATCAGGCAGATGTGGAGTAGTTGTTTCTTTTATTACAAGAATGTGTTTAGTTTGTTTATATTTGATGTATTTGATTACAATTTTCAGAATTGTGGTATTGAATATTTGTTTTGTGACTGTTTCATTTTGTAGCAACATGCCTCCCCGGAAAGCTCCCACGCACCCACAGGAGGAAGCTGGAGAGAGTTCTCCCACGCCGATTGATCAGAGGCTAGTCGAGGTCGTGGTCCGGGCTGTCCAGGCTCTAGGATATGGACCAGCTCCAGCTCCATCTCCTGTTAGAGAGGATTATACTAGTCCTAGAAAGGACAAGGCCCAGGAGTTCCTGAAAAATAAGCCTCCAACCTTCCGAGGCAGCTCAGAACCCCAGGAAGCAGAAGAATGGCTCGAGAAGATCGAGCGTATGTTTGAGTTCCTGGAAACACCCGAGGAGCTCAAGGGGAAGTGTGCCTCCTTTCTGTTGGAGGGTCCCAGTCGTAAATGGTGGGAGTCAGTGCTTCAGTCTGGGAAGAATGAGCAGATGCGCTGGGGAGATTTCAAGGCTGTCTTCAATGAACAGTATTGCCCTGAGGTGTTGGCTTATGCCAGGTCTAGAGAGTTCATGGAACTTGTTCAGGGGAATCTATCTGTGATGGAGTATGCCAACCGTTTCGCTGAATTGGTTCGGTATGCTCCGGAAATTGTCTCTAATGAGCAAGCGAAGGCCCAAAGGTTTGAGAAAGGCTTGCGACCAGAGATATACTCCCAGGTGTTCTTGTTTAAGCTGAGGACCTATGCTGAGGTCGTTGATCGGGCGTGCATGGTGGAGATTGATAGAAAAGGCATGGCTGGTTTCTATGGTTCTTTATCAGCAGTGGGAAGTGGAAGCTCCTCAGAGAAGAAGAGGAAGCAGGAGGATCATGTGAAGAAAGGAGGGGGCAGTTCAGGCCACTCTTCCAGGAAGTTTTCTTTTGCGGCTTCTGATGCGAGATCGGTCGTGTGCCACCAATGTGGGAGGCCTGGGCATATCCGACCATCATGTCCTCTTCCTCCGAAGCCTTGTTTCCAGTGTGGAGGTAAGGGGCATTTGCATCGTTTTTGTGGTGTGGCACGTCCACTTCCGAGTGGGGTTGGTTCAGTGGCTTCAAAAGGAGTGTCAGCACAGTCTGAGCCATCGAGGACTGGGGGATCTCGATTTGGAAGTCGTGGTGGAAGGGTTGGATCATCTTCTGGGCAGAGCCAGTTCAGGGCACAGCCTCAGGCTAGCAGTCGTTCTCAGACAGATACTGGACACCTCCATGCAGTGGATCGGACACCAGCAGGATCAGAGGCGGGACCGTCGACAGTTCGAGGTACCGTTCTGATTGCATCTTCTATTTCTACTGCTCTTTTTGATACTGGTGCCTCTATTTCATTCATTTCTGCCCATTTTGTGGACATTCTGAATTTTCCAACTGAGTTGATGTCTTTCGCGATGGAGTTGGTGACACCGCTGGGAAAGAAGAAGGAGCAGGGCCTTAGGTGCCCCTCATGTGCACTTTCTGTATCAGGGGTCGAGATGGAGTGGGACCTTATGGTCTTAGATATGGACCTTTTTGATGTCATACTCGGGATGGATTGGCTAGTTCACTTCCAGGCACCCATCGACTGCTACAGAAGGCGTGTGAGTTTCACGGCACCTGACGGGAGTCGTCAGGTTTTTCATGGTGAATGGGATCCTCGGTCAGGTCGCGCAGGGCCTCCACTCCCAGAGTTGGGAAGTATTATCTTCCAGTTATCTTCGCTCATGCTAGAAGATGGTATTTCTTCTAATGGTTCACTACCTCATGTAGTTAATGAGTTCCCATAGGTATTCCCGGATGATTTTTCGGGTTTGCCCCCAGAGCGGGATGTGGAGTTTTCGATTAATCTGGCGCCGGGAACACAACCGATATCTCTTCCCTCCTATCGCATGGCCCCCACCGAGTTGAGGGAATTAAAGATACAGCTGGACGACTTAGAATCCAAAGGATTCATTCGCCCGAGCGTCTCTCCTTGGGCCGCTCCTATGTTGTTTGAAAAAAAGGCTGATGGATCCCTCCTGTTGTGCATTGATTACCGGAAGATGAATAAGGTAAAAATTAAAAAACAAATACCCTTTTCCCAGAATAGATGATTTTTTTGACCAGTTGAAGGGAGCAAAGTGGTTCTCAAATATAGACCTGCGTTCAGGGTATCATCAACTCAGGGTGAAGGAGTCAGATATCCCAGAGACAACCTTTCGGTGTAGGTACGGCCACTTTGAGTATTTGTTCATGCCCTTCGGATTGACCAATGCTCCAGCAGTCTTTATGGCACTCATGAATAGGGTGTTTCATCAGTATCTCGATTCCTTTATTGTGGTGTTCGTGGATGATATTCTGGTATACTCTAGCTTTGAGGAGGAACACGAACATCACTTGAGGATCGTTTTAGGTACATTACGGGATCACCGCCTCTATGCAAAGTTGTCAAAGTGCACCTTCTGGATCAGAGAGGTGAGATTTATGGGGCATGTGATCTCAGAGCACGGAGTTTCAGTGGACCCTGAGAAAATTAGTGCGGTTATGTCATGGGAGCAGCCGAAGAATGTGTTCAAGATCAGGAGTTTCCTTGGCATGGCTGGTTACTACAGGCGATTCGTTCGGGATTTCTCTCGGCTTGCATCACCAATGACTGCGCTCACCCGGAAAGGGGTGAAGTTTGTATGGGGTCCAGAATGTCAAGCATCATTCGAGGAGCTGAAGAGACGGTTGACTACCGCCCCTGTGCTGATTTTGCCTGAGGCCGGGAAGGGTTATGTGGTTTATTGTGATGCTTCAGGTATGGGTCTTGGGTGCGTGCTTATGCAGGATGATCACGTGGTGGATTATGGCTCTCGCCAACTCCGACCACATGAAAAGAACTACCCTACCCATGACTTGGAGTTGGAAGCGGTGATGCATGCTTTGAAGACATGGCGTCACTACCTCTTTGGCGAGAAGTTTGTGGTCTACTCTGATCACAAAATCTTGGCTTATATCTTCTCACAGAAGGACCTCAACTTGAGGCAACGTCGCTGGATCGAGTACTTGCAGGGGTTCGACATTGACATTGTCTATACCCCAGGCAAGGGTAATGTGGTGGCCGACGCTTTGAGCAGAAGAGTTCCAGTGCAGGCTTTGAGGAAGTCTAGTGATGAGTGGACATTGATGGGGCTCTTTTCTCAAATGCATGTGGAGGCTAGGGAACACAGTGGAGGGGCATTCTTGGCGAGTGTCCAGTTGACTCCTTCTCTATTGGAGTTGATTCAGCGGGAACAACCTCGTGATGAGCTTTGTCAGCGATCTAGGCAGTTTCTTCATGGTGGGGAGACATCCTCTGATTGGTCATCGTCTCTCGAGGGCATCTTGTGCTTCAAGGGCCGTTCAGTAGTACCGTTATCTCTACGGAAGGTAGTGATGCATGATAGCCACCAGTCTCAGTGGGCTGTCCACCCAGGTGCCACTAAGATGTATTATGATGTCCGTCGGCATTTTTGGTGGCCTGGTATGAGAAGAGACATAGCAGACATTGTTTCGAGATGCTACACATGCCAGTAGGTGAAAGCAGAGCACCAAAGGCCCTCCGGTTTGCTCCAGCCATTACCCATTCCTACCTGGAAGTGGGACGAGGTTGCCATGGACTTCATTGTTGGCTTACCTCGTACACCTCGGGGTAAGAATTCCATTTGGGTGGTGATTGATCGTCTGACCAAATCAGCCCACTTAATTCCGATCAGAGATACATCTAAAGTGGATGAGTTGGGCCATTTGTATCTTCAAGAGGTGGTGAGACTCCATGGTGTACCATCAGCTGTTGTCTCGGATAGAGACCCTCGCTTCACTTCTCGATTTTGGGAAGGCCTTCAAAAGGCCTTGGGCTCTCAGATTAAGATGAGCACGTCGTACCACCCTCAGACGGATGGTCAGACAGAGCGGGCGAATCAGATTTTGGAGGACATGCTCCGTGCATGTGTCTTGGACTTTGGAGGTTCTTGGGATATCCATTTGGGATTGGTTGAGTTTGCTTATAATAATAGTTACCAATCCTCAATTCGAATGGCCCCTTTTGAGGCGCTCTATGGTCGGCCATGTCAGTCCCCCCTATGTTGGGCTGAGGTAGGAGAGACTTCACTATTGGGGTCGAGCCTTGTGCAGGAGACTTCTGAGAAGGTCAAATTGATCAGGAAGCGCTTATTGACAACTCAGAGTCGTCATAAATCTTATGCTGATCGGAGGCGTCGAGACCTAGAGTTTTCTGTGGGTGACAGGGTATTCTTAAAAGTGGCCCCTCGTCTGGGCCATCGTCGATTGGGGAAGCAAGGTAAGTTGATGCCACGGTATGTCGGACCCTTTGAGATCACCGAGCGTATTGGTAAGGTGGCATATAGGTTGGCCTTACCTTCTCAGTTGACATCTATCCATGATGTCTTCCACGTCTCCCAGTTGAAGAAATACAATCCAGATCCATCCCATGTGTTGAGTTGGGAAGAACTAGAGATAGAGCCTGACTTGTCAATCGTTGAGAGGCCGATGAAAATTGTGGACTCCCAAGAGAAGATACTTCGAGGGAAGTCTATTCCATTAGTTCGGGTTCTATGGCGGCATGGGAATGATACACATGAGACTTGGGAGCGAATGTCATGGGTCGAGGAAGAGTACCCATTCTTGTTTACCAACCAAGAATCATGTTGACTTTCCGGGGCGGAAAGTCCTTCATGGTGGGGAGAATTGTCACATAAATGACATATTTTAAAGTTATTTTTTATTTATTTACATTATTGTTTTTTTTGGGGTTTTCAATGCATTTTTGATGGAAATGGTGGGTTTCCATAATTTGGGTCAACTCGAGAGCCCATTTCCAGTTTTGAAAATAAATTTTGTTTGTTTAATAACTCACTCGTTTTTCAACATTGTTAACTCATTCAACTTCCAAAATGACCTTAATTTAACTATTAAAACCACCAATGAATTTTGTCCCCCTTAAAAATTCATTTGCATCTTGGATTTGGGTGATCAAATTAGGTATTGGGCCAACCCGAAAGCCCATTTCCAGTTTTAAAATTGTTTTGTAATTATTTCATAAAATATTCAATTTTTATTATTTTTCGGTGATTCCACCTCTCACCTTCTCCCACTGTACATGGCCGCACCCCCAGATTCGTTTCCCCCTCTTTGGAGATCGCATCTGTCGCGAATTAGGGCCTAACTTCTCTGGTTTCTAAAAACGTCCAGTTCTCTCAAGTAAGTGACTATCCTTCTAGTTCTCTCCTTTTCTTTGAGATTTATCTTTTTTTTTCTTGAATCCACAAATTTACAGAAGCTAGGGCTTCGTTCCTAGGGTTTCATTTTGGGTTTCATGGTTCAATCCTCTGGTTTTAGGTTAGATATCACTTCCTTGTGGCGCGGTGGTCGTGCGGTTGAAGTTCCGCACTAGGATTTGCGGTTCTTGAATCTTTTGGTAGATGATTCCATTGTGTGTGCAATTTTTGGGAATTTGCTTGATGTGTTGAGGGTGAATTAATGCTTATTGAATTTTAATGTTTCTGTAAAAATTTGTTTTAGTTGCATTTACAATGCAAATGAATTTTATGTTACAATTTTTGGTGAAATTGAGGGTTTTTCATGCAAGTCTTTTATTGGTTCATTTTGGGATGAACTCTAATTACATAGTTGATTTTATTGAACTGTATTAGGAATTAAAATAATGTTATAAATATTTATTCTTTTTGTTTGTGGCTGAAAAGGTTTGTTTAAATTGTGTTTGAGAAGCAAATGGGCATTAAGTGCCATGTTGGTGTGAAAATGGTGGTTTTTAAGATATATAATTTCTTGGTTAACGTTGGGCTGCCCCATAACTGAATTTTTGGTTTTATTAAATTTTTTCGAACTGAAATTTAGTTTTGATGACTTACAAGTGTTCACATACTGTGAAAAGTGGATATTTCAAAGAGTTTTGGGTGCAAAACAATGTGATGTTTTGAGAGGTTGTTTTATTGAAGATCAAAATATTTTATTGACTGTTTCAAATAATATAAAATGTGTGTAGCTACTGTACTATTTGTTTGTGACCAGAAGTGATACTTTACGTGAAAAAGTATGTGTGTTGTTTGCTGAAATTGTTTGAGCACAAAAAGGGAATCCCGGGTACTTAGGTGGGCGGATATGTACCAGTACGGCTAGTGGACCGGATGGGTTGTGTCCCTGTTTCACTGAGCAAATGGATAATGAAAACACTAACTGAACTATGTGGATGTTATTTGGGGACCACTAGGTTATGGGTTTGTTCCCTACTAGTGGATCGTGCTCGGGAAAGGATTGTGACTTGGATACTTTACACCGAGGTACGAGGTACATAGGGCCCGAGACTATCTAGTTACCTAGGGGTGTTCCCAAATTTTTGTGCTCATTAGAATTGTAGTATTTACCCTTGTTGTGGGATCTTTTGGCAGAACTTTACAGTAGCTCACATGTTTATTTAATGTGTTATCATTCTGAAATTCTTGGATTGAAAACTGTTTTCATTTGAATGTTGCTTTTCTTGAAATTTTTAACAATGTTTCACCTTGTGTGTTAAAATTGCTAGTTTTGTTCCCATTGTATTGCATCCTCTTTGGAATCTTCTGGTGGTATCATATTGGGCTTAGGCTCACACCCTACTTACACCCCTTGGGTGTAAGTAGAACTTCTTATGCTTGACTCAGGTAAAGGGAAGGCTAAGGGTGATGGCGCTTCAGGGTGTTAGTCCCATTCGTTGGGGCATAGTTGTGGAGAAGGCTTGCGGGTGATGACACCCTTATTGTGTGAAGTGATTGGGGATGTCTTGATGTTGTCATTATTTGTATTTGGACCACTTGTAGTGTCTTTAAAGATATGTATTCAGATCTGGTTTTGTTAAGAATGGTTTAGCATGGAAATTTCAGATTCTTATTATTGATTGTTTTATTTGTTTTATGCTTTCATACTCGGGTAAATCATTCCCAAATCATATTGTTTTATACCCGGGCATTTGTGCCAGCCCGTGGGGATAGGGAATGCCCTTCGGGCCTTGTCATGAGCCGGGTTTGGAGCCGTTAATGGTGGCGACCAGATCCGGTTCGTGACATAAATTATTTATATGTTGTATTTTATATTTTTAATTGAAATGTAATGTTAATGTATGTATTTAGTTTACCCAAACTATTAAACTATTTATTCATTTGTAATGTGATTCTTTGTTCATTATACCAATGTAATAATGTAACCACCAACTCTCCTTTACTAGGTTTAGGGTAATTATTAATTTAATTAGATTTGGTTTAATATGAACATTAGAAACCAAATCATGGATAACATACTTTAGAGATATAAATCATAGGAATGAATTAAAAAATACAACTAGTAAAATGAAACTTATGATTTAGATATTAGTTATATAGAAATTTTAATACATGTTTAGTACGTTAAATATTATTCATTTGGATTTATAATTTTATGATAAAATATAGTGTTATCCACTATTTACAAATTTTTCTATAGGAAATATTTGGAACCATTTTGAGGCACATAATCTATGTGGGTATTTCCATTCTAGTCAAGATAAGATTCTGAAGCTCAAGTAACGTCTTGAGATAGATCCTTAGTTGGATATAAAAAAATTATAAATATATTATGTCTACTGACTCAGGTCATGAGAAATTTCATAGCTTGTGTGAGAATTATTATGATCCCCAATGTGGTGTAATGATGTTAGACTAATTCATGGGGAAAAACTTAATCAATAATTATAACTATGAATCTAGTTGTAGCTAAGTAATGAATATGATCCTTAGAAAATATATTTCTCACATTGGGATGTAATTAAAGGCAGAATTTTTTCATGGAAATTTATCATCTCTTGGGTGATTCGGATCAATGTTGGTCATTAATTAAAAACCATAAGGATGATAAATAAATAGAAAATAAGGAATTGATGTATTTTAAGAATCTTTTCTTTGAAAAATATTTTTCATGCAAATAGAGAGGGAATATAAGGATACAATTCATGTTTTTGTTAAAACAATGCCGATGATAATGTTTCTATGTTTTAATGAAATGATATAATTAAATAAGGGTAATATATTAATCTCATAAATAATATAAATAGTAATTTTGGTCATTTCATTGATGGGATTAATCTAGTTCCTCAGATGACTCTACATTACACAAATTTCTCATCATATGGTGATAGAATATCCTATTCCTTTAAGAAATTGAATGAATTATCCATGTCATATATCTATTAATGATAGGAAGAAAATAAGAGGACCAAATAGAAAAAGGTTAATAGTGGTAATAAGGGGACTATAGATTATACCACATTAGATAATGGTGGAAAGAAACAACATTCTACATTTCTAGTAGGAATAGGAGTTTGTTACAAATATAGAGAAAAAGACCACCAGGCGCATGATTACAAGGGAATGAATGAATTTATAAATTTTTAATATTTTAAAAATAAAGAGATGGGTAACTATGAAAAATAATTCAGAATGGTTCAATGGAATATAACTTAAATAATCAATGTTATCAAGGTAATGCATATTAAATCGATATAGACTAATTCTAAAGTATGTTGTACCTGTGTTATTTAATCCAAGAAATTATTATTATGATATTATCATTATGATAATTATGTAACATATAAATATTGTACTATATTAATTTTTTTTAATATATGAGGTCATATGTTGAATGGTACTCATGACTAGGTACAACGATTCAGTGGAACATTGCTCATTCTGAATGAAAATTTTTGAAGGAAATATGATCCTTAATATGTTCTTGATGTTAAGATAATGATTTTCAGATGAATATATAATATATATGGATAATTTTAAATGTATAGTAATGACTACCTTAAATCTGATTAATTATTCATTAATTGGGTTTTATGCTACTATTGAAGGAGAAGAAAACTATTTGATTTGAGAAAAATATCCAATATTATATGGTTTACTCAAGGAAAAAGTTAGAATTAATTTTTTTATTAATGATTTATAGTAATTGATCTAATTACCATGGTTCAAAAAAATCATGAACATTTAATTCCCATATTTGGTACAAGATGATTAATAATAAATTCTTATTGATTGAGAGAGTAACAATATGTCCAATTTGTAAATTTAGTGTAATCTATTCTAATGTTTTGGATCCTGATATTTTGTAAAGGTCATATGGTTAACCATTTATGAAATGATCTAAATGGAACATTGTATATGGTTTTTAAGAATATTGTTTTTTGTATATTGCATAATGTGTTCCAACCATGTTCGTTATGGACAATAAATTGAGATACATAGAATGAATTATCCAAATTTGTTGATCTTAAATTATGTTAAATTCCAATTTTATATCTTTAGGCACATGAAATTTTTTTTAGTGATTGAAGGAATTACTATGGACTATTTTAGTGTATTACCAATGAATCAAAAAAATAAGGATGAAATATGTGTAATAATATTTTTAGGAATGATAAATAAAACATGTAAGATTAAAATTGGGGTTAAAAAGATTCATCAATGTTGGATATATTATGATTATTTTTAAAAAAAATTAAGGATTATATTTATATAATTTTTGAAAAATGATAACATGTAGGTCGAGTAGCAACCCATCCCATCTGGAGAGGTCACAAGGTTTGAACCCATAACTGAAGGCAAGTGAGGGTGTATCACTTAAATCTAGCCTATGCGATGCTTGGGATAGTATAAAATAGTATTATTTAAATAAATAGATATACAAATAGAGGATAAGTTCATTTTAGGAACAAAATTATACTATTATTAATAAAATATTTTGTAATTTTTTTGAGGAATAAATGTTTAATAGCCTTTTGATAAAAACATGATTTTTCCCGCCACGATGAATTTTATTACTTGAGTTATTCATTTGAGTCTGGGGTTGGGGTCAAATTATTTATTGATCGCATTGGAGGATAATGACTATTGCTTTCCAATTGGTTATTTTTGCATTAATTGATACTTCATCAATCTTATTAATTAGTGTAACCTTTGTATTTTCATGGAAATTGTTTAAAGAGTGAGACTCTAATTATTAATTTATATATAAATTCTTATGTTATTTATCTAGAAATTAAAATTATTATTCAACTCTAAGAAAATTATTATTCAATAAAATAATATTCCATTAATTTTCATTTTGATAATTTCAAGGATTTCAAACCAAATATAGATTAATGGTTTTGCTAAGAAAACTATTATGATCACCAGGTTCTATATCACTCTCTGACTGTTCTTGTTATATATATTTCATTTACACGTCTATGTTTTCTCTTCCTTCTAATGTTCCCACGTACTAAAACATAGTTTTGTAGCAACCTTCACAATTTGATTCCCCTTTTTTCAAGTGAATGTTATATTAACCCCTATTGAAATGTGGGTTTCCAGAAAAAGGATTTATAAAATAACAAATATTTTTTTCAAAGTGAAATCTAAAATAATGTGGAATAAATTTAGTTATTGGGGAGGGTATGTAACACAATTAGATTTCAAAATATGACTACGTTTGTTAGCTTACATTGCATACAACACAGAGTGCAAAAAATCAACAAAACATTAATATTTAAACACATCAATTATAAACTAATAAATAAAATTATGGGTGTAAATAATAATATCTCAATTATGAAACAAATATTATTTCTATATTCAGTACCAAATAAATTATTCTTAGTAAACAGCACATATTTTTTAGTGAATTCGTTTTATTCTTTAAAAATAATTTTTTTCCAAGAAGGTAAATTTATTAATTTCTATGAAAAATTAAATATAATTAATTTTTGACACATTTTTAAACATTATTGGAAAAAATATACTTCATATTATGATTCATAATGTTAATATTCTCTTAGCTTTTTTAATTTTCTATAAATTTGATTTTTTGGTTGAAAAGATAAAATATTGTTTTTATAGAATACAATAACACTCATGAAATAATTATTATATGACCAGGATATTCAATTCATTAATATTTACTATTGAACAAATATAATATATGTTATGACAAAATATTAAAGGTGTAAAATTTGTAAACCTATATTTATAATTTTCGAAACAACAATTTTAAACTTAAAAGTTTTCTTTATTTTTAAGTTATATGTGTAACATAGATAGAATTGATTTTTATAACTTTAATAACTTCAATCATGTAAATTAGATTTCATATTTCCAATTATAAGGTTAAAATTATGTTTATATTACATTTGTATTTTTATGTATAAAAATAGTATCATTGTTAAAAAAGCATTTACTATAGTATAGGTAAAATATTGTACTCAGTTAAAGTTGAAAGACAAAGCATAAAATACAAAAATACTGCTACATTAAATTAGTGGATTATGTTTTTCTAAACATTAAACATCCATTCAAACATTAATTTTCATCCAAATATTGTTTAATTAATTCTATAAAAATATAGTCATCTTTAAATAGGAAATAATCAATATTTCATCAAATAATAAAACTCATCATTATGTATAACTACCACAAATCAACACCCCCTTTATTCTCAAAATCCATGATGATCATAAAATATTTTCAAAACACTATTCTTTATACTATACACATATCTACGATATTATTGTCTCATTTAATGACCAATTTCATGTTCCTTATGGTGTCGTTCAAGGAGATGATATTCTCGAAGTAAATTTCTTATACATCCTCTCTTAATTTAATTTTTTCTTATACCTTCTCATAAACATTGTCATCCATAAAATAATATTACCTCTAGAATAATTTATATAATGGAATTTTATATTTCAAATATAATATCTTATATCCTCCCATTTTTTATCTCTTCATATTCAATAAAATTAAACTATTTTCCAAATTAAGATTTTTAATAGTCTTTATGGATAATTATTTTTCATTTTCTATTACCTCATTCAAGGCTAGTGATAAAATTTTTATTATTCTTTAATTATATTTTAATTATTATATAATAACCTATTTCATGTTATGGAAGTAACATAAAGACATAATATTATATAAATTGAAACTAGTTTATAATAGTCGTAAAAACCATAATAGTAGACAAAACATTTAACATTAACATTTTATCAAATGAATAATTATCATTTCTAAAATAAAAATTATATATTTGATAATTTAAACATTTTTTATTTCATTAGTACCATTTTATTTCAAATTAGGTGTTTCTTCTATTTGATAAGAATATTAATAATTATATAAAAGTAAGCCGACCGTAAAATTGTGAAATAAAATCACCAAAAACTATAAGAATATTGAAATATTATTTAATTTAATGGGTGTTATGATGTCATAAAATTATCATATAAGGTACTATGAAAATGAATATTGTTCTGTATTAAATTAAAATCATTTTTTAAACAATTACACAGGATGACTGAATATGAAAAAAATAAAGTGAAGTGTGAGGTACGAGATTTAATAACTCAATTTCCATTCATTATCTTGAACAAAAAAATCATTCATTATGTTTAACTACAACATCATTCATTATTTTATGAAATTTTTTAGTTTGAAATTAATTTTACTTATAAAATTATTTTTTTCCACTAGTTTTATGTATATTTATTCATAATTCTCATCATCAATTAATTTTACTAATTCTACATTCAATAATATGATCATTGTAATGGACATCATCTTAATTTTCATTTATTGAGAAATATTTTGATGGTATACCCCTATATAAATCTCTATGATTTGTATGATTCCCATTATAAATTTTATATCATTAATTTATATAGTTGTTTAAAAATTTTGTGTTTTAAAAATGAAATATTTTATTGGTTATGTGAATCATTAAATTACATAGTTTTAGGGGTTTATTTAACAGTCTCATCATTATTATGGATTGTTAATATTTAATTCACTACTGTGAAATATATACCTCTTATATCCATGATTCATAAAAATATTTTCAAAAATATATTTATATTATTCTATGTTGTTTTAAATTCATTTTTTAATAAAAATTCATTATTAAAAAATAGTTTGATTGAAATTTTTTCACTCTCCAAATGAGGTACCTTGTGAATTTTCTAGAAAAAAAATATAGAATAAGGTTTTTATTAACATATATGGAATGTCTGGATTTTCCCAAAATTATGATTCCTCAATTATTTGAAACATACATTACAATTTTATATGTTCATTTTGAGTATAATTATTTATTTATAATTTCATAGTATTTTTAATAAGAGAATTAAAAGTAAAAAAAGGATCATTTCATTATAAGTTTTTCAATGATCATAATAAAGTTTTTTTCATATGTGTCAACATAATTAGTATAATATAATGATTCACTAAATTTAATATCATATGATTTCATATACAATATTTTATTTAACAGTTTATATTCACATTGATTGTAAATTTAATGTTTATATTCCACTCACCATATTACTCTAGAAGTTCTATGTTTATGTTTATAGTTTGGGTAATTTTTTACATTTTGGATACTAGATTCAATAAAAAGATTATTTTCATTATATTTATAATAATTTTAATGAAGAATTAATTATATATTATAGGTGATATATGATGATCCATTTATACCCTTTATGTATCTAAATTTATTATGGGAATAAATTATTTAGATATTGGATGATTTCTTACCAATTTATATATAGTGTCTTGTTTGAAACATTGAATTTATGTTTATTATTTCTATAATAATGAGTTCCCTCATTATGTGAATAGTTACTTATTTCTATGTTGTTATTTAGTTAATATAATATCCCTGGTTTTGATATCTACATCATGTGGTTATTAAAATGGAATTATTTTATCATCTTTTATTATGTACATATTATGATCACATTATTGATTATATAGAATACGTATCAGTTATTTACCATACCATTACTATTATTTCTTAATTATCACAGAATCCACTGTACTTAACACATATTGAGAATCTAAGCTCACACATTTCTTATGTTTTATTTTCCCCAGGATTCCAATAAGTTTTTTATGGTTAATATGTAGGGGTACGCTAGGAGAATAATGGTGTTCTACAAGGATTTTTATGTTTTATTTATAATTGAAATTGTAACTTATGATTTATATATGTATATTTTTTTTGAAAATACTAAACTACTTGGACATCAAGTATGTAAATCCATGTATATTATGCCAATGTAAAAAATGTATCCAATGACTCTAGGCTATAGAGTTGTGGTATAAAAAATATTATTTTTTTTATCCATACATAAAAATCAAAATTCACTTGAATTTAATCTTCCACAAGGCATATATGTTTTTCTCTCACTAAAATTTTATTGTAATAATGATCAATGTATATGAAAAAAGAAGCTATCTATGTAAAAGGTAATTTTTTTACAATAATTTTTCTAGATTATTTCTTTTCTTACCCATAAAAAAAAATTACCCCTATTACATGATAAAAATCATGAATTTTCATTACTAAATTTATATTATGTTAATTGTACAACAAATTTATATCTCATTTATATATAATGTAAAATAATAACATCACTCATAAATTGGTATGTACTACCATCTTCGTCAAGTTATGAATTTTATTTTTCATTGTATTCTCTAATGGATAGTTATATAGAGGTATTTAATTCATATATATCATTCAATTGAAGTAGTTAAATTTTTATTAATATAATATTTCATCTACCCTATTGCCTTCCCAATCATTAGAAAACAATATTGCTACTCGGGCCTGCGTGTAGACTACCACCTCATTGAAGATTTGTGATTTGACTTTAATTTATAATTAACATATATATTAATAAATATATATTTAGTAAATATATAACTATTTATGATATTATATTAAATATCAATGTTTATATTATTTTTTAATTTTCATTCCTTATTGTCATTGTAAAATGAATGTGTATGTGTGTTAGAATTACAAACTACCATATCTATAAAGTAATGTAATTAATTTTTCATAATTACATTATATGAATGTATATAAATATTTATATAATGAATAAATATGATAAATATTAAAATATTAGAATTTAATAGGTGATGAAACCGTTACCATGGTGCAAGGACCAAATCCATCAAACTGAAACAAGCATGGTAAACATAACGTTTATCAACCATATATTGATTTTAATGTAAATTGTTAATAAATAGAGGTTTAGAAAAAATATGGTAATGATATAGTATATGATAAGAAATTGTATTATTCAGTAATATATATAAATAAAAAAAATTTAATATGTGGTTGACAACATATTTGTAGAATGGTCTGAAGTAATGTAAATGTGTATTCTACACTCTAATTTTATTTTGATATTGACAAAATTAAATATAAAATTATGATAAATATTAGATATTTATCTTCTAAAAAATATAAATTTTATTCTTATATGGATATTTATATGGCTTTCATGTTCTCAATTAATTCTATACTCTTTTGAACATAAGACGATAAAGATTTTTTTTAAAAAAACCGTCCTTATCTACACATTTTGGTCAGGAATCATTAGATTCCTTATCCATGTTCTTAAAATAATATTTTGGATTTTATATCTTATACATAAATGATTTATAACATTTAATATTATTATATATCAATTTCACTATGTTTTAATGAAATTAATATTTTCAATTGTTTTTCTTACAACACACTTTTGACATTTTTATAAATTTTGAAATTTATTTTATATTATAATATATAGGATATGAACTGATTTTCTTGCCTACATGCTGATCATTATTCATGATTTATTCATTTAAATTATTAATCGGTTTTAAAAGTAAATAATATTCCCATTTTTATGGGTTTTTTATTGATAGAAATAAAAATGATTTATTTTCTCTTAATTTTAAATGATTATTATTAATTCATTTGAAAAATATATTTTTCATCTATACCATCATCCAATAAAGTTTTTTTATAAATTACTAGGTTATGATCATATGAAATTTTAGACATTCATTATATGTATAGTCTATGATGATAATCTTTTAATGTAGATTTAATGAAACCCATTTATGATGATACATTTTAGGATAAACTCTTGTAACCAATTTCTTTTAAATGCATGATATTGATATTGATGAAATGAGGAAATTTTTTATTATATTATGGTAAAACTATTTATGGTTTTCATTATATTATTGGTGTTTCCAAAATTATATATCCCTGTAATGGATTTATTAAATAATTTTGTCTTATGTGATAATATCAAATTGAATGGGGAGTATACTCAGTCAAGTATGTGACTCTTGCCACTATTATAGTCTTGTTAGTGAGTCTTCACTGATGAAATGATAAGAATGGGGAGATAACTAAATATATTGTGGGACTCCTTCCAATATATACTACTTGGAAGTAATCTATTACCAATTAAACGATATTATATTCTTTTTTAAATTTAAAAAAATATTTCATATTCTTATGATAGTATCTCAAGGATAATAATTAACAATTAATAATTCATCGCAATTAATATTCATATATTATTCATTGAAATCACATTTTTCCATGATTCATGTTTTATATTATATCATATTTGGTGTATTTATTTTAATCTATGATCATTTTCTCATACCACTTTTCTTATCAAATTATATCATATATTTAGTTATTGATATCCCTAATGTTTTCTAAAATTGTTAATATATGATCAATGATTGTTTTTCCCCATGATATGAGTAAATGTATTATTTAGGTTATGTCTAAGAATGACCCTATTTCAAAAACATATCTTGAATATATTTAAGATCATTCACTAAATATAATTGATTATGTATAGATTTTTCAAAGACACAAAACCACTATGGTTTTATATCGTCTATAACTAGGAGATTTATTAAATATTAATATAAAATGATTTCATATTTTGTATTAAATTTGTGGTTCACTTCAATCAATGAATCATCAACTAAAACTAATTATAGAGTCATACTCTACCTCCCAAGTGATACCACCATATTAAAAATTAAATAGACTGTATGTTTTTGACCATAAATGTTATATAATAATAGGTTCAATCATTTCAATACCACTAGTGAAATAGAAATTTCCTCATATAGGTTTATTTTCTAAAATCCCATATATTATTTAATAAAATCATGGAAATAATATAATTCATTCTCCACTAAATTAGCCATAACACCCTATATATCTCTCCAAAATCCTTTTATTCATATATAATTCTTTAAGAATTTATGAATAACTAAAGAATTATAAATCATACTACCAATACTATAGTTTCTATCATTCCATTTAAATTTATTTTATAGAATATATAACAACTATAGTTAGTTATAACTCCTGATTACCCACCGTTGAATATGGCATTCCGAACTCATGAGTTTATTTTGAAGTGTACCCCATAAATCACTATTCCTAAATTCATTCCAAAAGGATTCCATACTGTCTATAATAAAAAAATACATTATACACTAAATAGATAAGAAATAATAATTATAAAATCCCATTTTCAAACTGATCTTAATCCAAAATTATGATGTGTCAAAGATAACACATGTTATATAAGAAATAGACTAATGGATAATACTCAATGTCCCCAAAATTTTATCTCTATCACCATCAAACAAATCTACATTCTCTTACTTATAATTATTTTTTGGTAATATAAATAATTTTAAAAAAATATACCATGAAGATGATGCGTTTTTATTTATATAAAACCTCTATACACCATGAAACCACTCCATAAGTAATTAAGAACCACCACTCTTTATAACTGATTTGAGATATTGTAGATGTATTTTCCTATCAACAGACCATGTTTTCTTTGGATCAATGACTTTAATTCAACTAAAAAATAGTTTCCATTTTTGAATATCACGCTTAGAATTAAAAATGGGTAGGGAATCCAAGGAAGATACCCATTTAATCTCAACTATTATTTGATTTGGAGACATGTTATCTATAATTATCCTTATGGTCCTTTGAAAAGATTCAAAAAAAGTTATAATGGTATTCTCATGTAATAAATTTATAAAATTAGTTTTTATGACTAATATTGGATAAAATTCACACTATGTTTTCTAAATATAATTTCAATAAATGAATCATGATTCAAACTAAGTCATTTATAAATGATGTAAAACTGAATTAAGTATCTTGTTTCCATTAAATAATATATATTTAATCAGATCATGGGGTGAATTATAGGAAATATATATAGGCCATAATGGATAAATATTGTAGGGAATGAGAGATTGTGAATGCACGAGCACATTAAAAATACCTAGTTTCCACACACCCAGAGACATAGTAGCCTTTTATATAAAACATTTCCATGTCATTTAAAGAATGTATTCTTGATATATTTATTAATTATTTCTATAGTTCCAATCGTATTATGGAATATTATATATTGCTGAGTAGGGTTAGGTTTTCCCCGAAGTGTAGTAACTATGACCATGTATATTTCCACCATTAAAATTATTATTATCAAACCATTTTGATGTTAAAGAATCTAGTAAGGCTGACTATTTTTATTTAGTTGTGTCTAGGAGATCCATTAAAATAGGGTGGAGAAGTTCTCATAATCATATGATTCAGTATTAAAATATCTTAATCCATATTAACATTGTATCTAAAAAATATCAAATTCAAATTTTCATGGTTTGATTGTGGAATGAAAGTGGTTGACTATTATTAAATACTATGATAATATAGAAATATGGAAATAATTCCTCATATATATTAATTAAATATTGAAACAACATAATACTCTAGCTATAATCAGAATAATATTCTCTCACTCATGTTGATGGAGAAGATTTTTTATAAATATGGTGGATGACAACTGGATTTTTTTATAATGAAGATAGACATCTGTTAAGATATGATCATAGAATCTACAAATCATTGAATGAATATATGACATGGATGGTTCTTCCTAAAAATTAAACCATCATCTGCCATTGGATATTGGTAATAGAGTAAAAATTATTCACCTAAAAGTATATAAATGTGCAATAATCAACACTTTTAACTCCCATTGTGGTAAAATCAATATTACAATCAATGGGATGGGAGACACAAATGAAAAGGAAGGAGCATGATCTAGATCATCCTTGAAAGGTAAAAAATCCTCATTTGTGTTGTTGTATCTAAATAAGAGCATAAACCACTAAATCATGAGGAATATCTCAAACTGGTTTGAGTCAAAATATACATTATGAAAAAGGATCCATTGGCATCGGGTCTGAAAGAAGGTGAGGAAAATAATGGGAAAGGAATGGGATGATATTTAATATGAGACTATCTGTGGATATAAAGGATAGTGGGATTATCAAAATTATACAACTGGTCAAAGAATTAAAATAATGGATTTATATTTGTGGTGAATTCATTGAGTTATCAATACATCGTGTCACATAGTTAAGATATTTATTTTTAATGGGATATCTATAAATTAAATTTTAATCATAAAAAAATATAATATGATTGTTTATAAAATGATCAAAAATTATTGTCATATATATTTTTTATTTATAATATATGTAATTATTTTATAATATATACTATATATAATATTAATGACTATATACATTAGTTGGTTTTGTGGTAAACTCGTTCATATAATATCCATATTATTTATATAATTATTTTCATGCGATGTATGACATAAAATTTACTTATGTTTCACCATGAATACAATTTTTTTATGAAAATACTACTAAGGGTTACATATTATTTGTATATATTAGTTTCTTGGACTATTGTAACACCTTATAAACATTATTTAAGTTAGGTCGAAATCTTATGGTTAGGTTTCATTTTTAGTTGGGTGAGTTTCTCTGATCAGGAAATTTGGAGGACACCTGTAATGACGTTGTCAATGATTCATTGAAATTTTAAATATAAAAACATATAGTTCTTACTTATCTTAGGGAACATACCTGTTTATTAAGTGAATTACATGTTGTGTATTGGATACTGTACAGTTTTTGTGAACTGGGTACAAGGAAAAATGGTAATCATAGTATATAATTGGTACTGTTTGTGTATGTATAAAGAGTCCATTTTTTAGTAAAAAACACAATGTGTTTTTCAGCAAATATGGACCCTGAAGATTACACAATGGGTAAATGATTTAAAGTCCTTATTTTTTTTGTGTTCTTATTTAAGGTACTGTACAAGTGTTTTGATTCATTTATTATCTATAATTCCATCCTCTCCCATCATATATAAATTTCTAAGATATTACGGGTGAGTAATTTCTATCTAGATCTATTTTTCTATTGATTGGTCAATGTTTTGGTTGGAAAGATCCACTCTGGATATTCAATCCTCTATTTATTCATGGATTTTAGTTAAGGATATATTTTTTCTAGGGTTATGTGATCATTTCATGTTTTATATCCATCCTTTTTAGCCACTTTTCACACCATGTCCTACAATGGTAGGTCTTGTGGTTTTGAATCTCTGCTATGAAAGGGGATTGATTTTCTATATCCATGAGGTATGTGGATCTGTCGAAGAATCCTAAATTTTAAATTTCATGTTTTTATTAATAATTATTTGATATTTGAAATGAAATTGAATATTATTGAAATTGAAAGGGGAATGAGTTTGTGTTTTAAATGGATTTTTTCATCAAAAAAAAATTTCCATGATTTGGAAAGAAATTGATTACCAAACCTGAAAAAAAATTATTCTATTTAAGATGCTTTTAAAAAAATTTATGAATCTATTTTAAAATGGAAACTGACCAGCAATTTATAGATGTAACATTGGGTGTGTCGAGAAATTGACACGGGTGGCCTCAGTGTGTGTGACACCGCTAGGAGGTAACCCCCTATTTGATGATGGAATGTGGTAGGAATCGATATTTGATGGATCTGACCATATGTCTCTCTAGTGTTGTGAGTATGTTATATGCATTGTCCCAACGATTTACCATTAAAGGAATGTTTATTATTGTCTATGGTTTTTTTCTTGATATATTATTTCATCACAGTTGGATAAACTATATATTTTTATTTTATTATGCTTTGTTGTTTTAATCCCTGACTATAAAGATTCAAGATTTATAAAACCTGATGTGAATTTTTTTTGAAAATCTATATGCTATTTGAGAAATTTTTTCAAATTTTTTTATTTAGAATAACTCTTGTAAACTATTTTTATTATTATATAAGTTATTAATTATTGGTATTAAATCATATATACATTCCATGGAGGTTCCCTACTGGGCTGCATTTCTCACACTCCTAATCTACCTTTTTAAGGTTGTAGACCATATTTTTTGAGACGTAGGTAATGAGAAGAGCATTCTATAGCGTGAAATATTATCATTGGATAGTATTTTAGTTAAGGATGGTTATTTGTGTTAATGGATAGTATAATGGAGACTTATTAGTCTTTATTTTTCAGATATCCTAGTTTGGCCTATGTATAATATTTGTATCTACATTTTTTCATTTTTATGTTAGTTTGTTTCATTTATTTTTTATATTTAGAAACTAATTTTTATTTTTATTATACATCACACAATAATGGGATTTTTCGGGTCACTAGTCTGTTTATCCAATTTTGGTTTTTTATAGTAAGGTATTACAACAGTTACTTAGCCTAATGTGTTCCAGAAATAATTGGTTTGTATCCATGTGTTGGGTATTTTGAAATTAGTTCATCAAAAATTGGATAGTTTATGTGGAAAATATTCCTTGATAGCTCACTCTCATGATATAATATGAGTTCCCATTGGTGGTAGTGAAATTTTATTATGTTTGTAAACTAGTATTTATTCACATTTGATTGAATTGAATGGGAAATATATTTATATTTTCCAATCTGCAATAGTTTCAGAATGGGTATGTGTAAAGTCATTCGTATATACCGTGTGGGGAGTTCATTTATTTAAACCTATTAATTTTAATTTGATTTGATCTTTTTTCATTTGATTAATAACTTCTTTATATTTGGTCCATTTTAGTACAATTATTAGGGTTCTATAATATGGTTCAAGAGTTTTGTAATTTCCTAATGAGTAATTAGTTATTCTATTATGATTAATTTAAAATTACTCATTGAATTTATCTTCCAAATATGAATTAGGCAAGAGAAATGTAGGTTTTGTAGATGTATCCTCCATGGAACTCTTCTTTGGTCAATGTAGATATCTTCACCATTCATATTCTCAGTTTTCTAGATGTCATGAAATTGGGATGAGTAGTGTATCACAACTGAGAATTTACATAGAAGCATCCATCCTAATTAATTGGTTTGAATGAAAACTTAGAATCAGGGGATTGTCTTGAACAGACTGAGAGGATCTTCAAATCATTGAAAACTCATAATGATTCTCATTTGGGTTTTTCCACATATATTCTTGAGGTCCTATGAAGAATATTGTGGGATATTATAGTGATGGATTAATTTTAAAATGGTTATACATGTGTTTATTTCATGAAAAGATTGATTCTTTGGTTTTATTCTTATCCATTATCTACTAAATGGACATGAGAATTTATGACCTGGGATTAAAGAGAGCATACCATTTTAGATTACTCCACAAGTTTTGCTGAGTTCGTGCATCTAGAATTAGAGTTTATTATTGATTATTACCTAATATATTGAAGGCTCATGATTTTTTTTAGGTAATATATTATTTCCATTTTGATATTTCTTTTCCATCGAACCATTTTTCAGTTAGTGGATTAAGTATCATTGGATATGGCCTATATATCAGGAAGGATAGGTTTTGCCGGACTATTAGTTCGTGTCGCAGTTATCCATGATTCTTCTCCTTATCGTAAAATAAATTTCAAGGAAGGTTTTATACAGGGCCAGTTTTCAGGGATTACATAGGGTATTAATAGGTTAACATATACTTGTGTTAGAAGAATAGTCATAATAGGACTCATAGTACATAGGCTCTATCATGACCCGTCCCCCAAGGCTAGTTTCATGACTACCCCAAGCTCACCTTCTATAGGCCAGAGGATTTCTACTAGCACAAAATAGGCCTATACCAAAATAAAGTGATTTCATTTCTTTTAAACATGAACACACACATATCCCATACTATGGAACCTAAAACTACAATTGGTATTCCCTGAAAAGGTTTGTTAGATGAGAAAACAACCACACAAGTAAAGGTGAAACTTAAAGGGAAAAGGGGAAGAATAAAAATCCAACTAAAAATGAAAGTAAAGAAAAAGGAAGAACAAGACCTGATTGTATTCTACCTAGGATCCTAAATAAAGTGTATATATATATTTCTTTTGGATATCACAGATGTATACTGCACCTATAGATCCACCTCTGACCAACACCTAGAACTGTCCCTCCTATAACCCAATGAAATTTATCTTTCATCTACACAAGACACAACAGGTGCGGGAGAATCCAGTATAGTGGTGACTATAACAGTACTCAGTATTGACCTCGATACCTACATGGGTCTCATAGAAATCCACAAGGAAAATTACAAAAGAATGCAAAAAGAATAGTGTCTCTTAAGTCATCTCGACAGAGGTATAACATAAAGTATTGATAGAAAAAACAATGATTGAAAAAATTGAACAAAAATTAATGAGAAAGGTTATATTCTGTAATGATTTGTTTAGAATAGCTATTTTTCCTAAACCTATTCAGTAGCTGAGTCACGAAGTCTTGCTGAATGCTGGGCCACGGAGCCTCACTGGTAGCTGAGTAATGGACACTTGCTGGATAGATAAGTCACAGAGTCTCGATGGGTAGCTGAGTTGCGAATTCTTGCAGATAGCTGATTCATGGAGTCTCATTAACAGATAATTCATGGAGTCTTTCTAGGTAGATAAGTCATGAAGTATCGCTGATAGCTGACTCAAGGAGTTTCGGGGGGTAGATAAGTTATGAAGCCTCGCTAATAGCTGAGTCATGGATTCTCTCTGTGTGGATAAGTCACAAAGCATTGTTGGGTCAACATCCATGAAATATTACCTAGAGAATTTCATAAGTACCACCCTGTCATGTGGGTCTTAACGCCATAGATAGTGAGTCAATTAGATAAGAAGTCTGGGAGATACATCCCACTTTGGAAACAGAGGTTGGTTGCCTCTTGGCCCGGCCCAACTAGTTTGGATCATCATGACCAACCCGACCTGGGGTCCCACATGACATAATCCCATCTTTATGTCCCATACTCCTGGCCCATTGGGTCATATGGGACCCAGGGGAGGTTAGTTGTGCCTACAGTCTACTTCTTCACCGAGTGACCCACAATTTTTCTGGCCCAACATGCACTTGCAGGCCTATCACTTTTCCTATAGTAGTCCCCCACACAACCCATCATTAACGCATCACCCTAGTATGCTATGTAACAATGGCTTGATGTTTAGTCAGGCTTCTTTGGTGGCTTGGCTCGGTCAGGGGGCCGGCCGGTCCGATTCTGCTCGTACCGTCTCGACCAGTCTAGTTGGTGTGTGCACAGTCGGTCAACCAGCCACCCCCTTGTCTGCACATGGCCTATAAAGTGGTCCACTCCTCCTATGTGGCACCATGTTGGCACAATGTCAAGCCATTCTATATGGATGGCAGGATATGGCCTCCTCCACCGTGGTGTGCGCCGGAAACCCCACCTTCATCAGCGCAATAGGCAAGGGATGGTTGCTTCATCCACACGCGGTGTCGTTTAGAACCACCTCCCATCCAATTCCATTATCATAGTCCACTGCTAGAGCACTAGTGGTGTTTCTTAAATGAGAAATTTCATGGTCCACTAGGGTCGTTCTGGTGGTTCAATATAAATTCCCTTTACACCCTCAGGCCTCTCTGGTTGACGCGATCTCTACCATGGCTTCATACTTGATTTACAGCCATTTCCAGAAAGTTTTCAAGATGAATGAGAAATAGGATGGGATTAGTCTCTGTTCATGTTGGCATGTGCCCTCTCAATAAGATTATTAAAATAGGGGGATGTTTTCGGGATGATTTTATATCAACAATAAATCAATCCTAAATTAAAAACCCGAGAAAATTACACCCTCTCACATTGATGAATTATTTTCAGGTCAACATATTCTTGGATTGACATTGATTAACATATTAATAAAAATAAAGGGGAAAATAATTCAATCAAACAATCCCTACTTGGTTTAAGGATCTGTTGCTGACAATGGATGAAGATTCGAGTCGTCATCGATCCTTAATCTATTGGTGTTCATCATCATTCGCCATCTCTCGAATATGTCCCACCAGTGTTCGTCAATAGTGTTCATAATTGGAGAGATATAGGAAGTGAGAGGTTCCATTTTCTTAAGTGAAAATTCCACCAATTTATATCCCCATTATGTTATTAAGGAAAACACATCGTATCATTTCTGTTACACTACGACGTCGCATCGTTATGCTTTTTCAATTAGGAAACAACATAGCTTTTAAAATTTAACAAAAATGATCCATTATGAGTTTTATTTAATGTGCCTCATCAGGGCACCACAACACCGCCGTCCACCACTAAATAGTGATAAAAGAAATAAAATAATATTTTAGGTTATTTTATTATTTTCCAAAAAAGTCTGAAAAAATTAATTTTCCATCAGACCCTTGTCGGTCGAAGTTATATCATTTATAGGTGAATCCCAGATTTTTGAGATTAACGGTTCCCTTGTATTTTAATTCTGATATATGGTTCTAATGTTATAAGAACCTTCTTGCATGTTTACTTGAGTGAACTTAAAGAAAGGTGAAAATTCCATTCTGGGCTCACTTGGTCTTGGAATAATGTTCCATCAAAGCCTATAGTTTTGAAATTATTCTATATAAGTTAAGAAATATTTACATGGAAATTACAAGACATTACATTCTCTCCAATTTACGGATGTACATACTTGAAATTCAAAACAAAGGATAATAAAACAAATGGGGATACTAAGCATGAATCTGAGCCTCATGCTCTAATGTGCTCTCTTAGAGGTTCCCATGCAGCCACCGAACCCACACAACAGGAATAGATCATCCACAGAGTATCCTTTCTTATCAATCCTCTATTTCCATTGGTAACTCCTCAAATGTCTCCCCATCATCTGTGTCTAGCTCTCCATAGTCGATGACGTATGATGGATCAGGCATGTACCTCCTCTACTATAACACGTGAAAAACACTGTGCACCTGGTGCATCTGTGGGGGATGATCTAGGAAGTATTCCACCTTGCTAACTGAGTTGGGATCCTGAAAAGGTCTGACGAACCATGTAGATAACATGCTACCCCATCCAAATCTATGAAATCCTTTTCGAGTTGAGACTCGAAAGAACACATGGTCTCCCTCTACAAACTCCAAAGGTATCCATATTCAATTAGCATAATTTTTATGTCTTCTCTGTGTAGCCCTCATCCACTCGTGGATGATCTTCACCTCTCATTGGTAGTCTGTACCCACTTCAGACCCATGAATGATGACTTCCCTAGGTCTGTGTAACATAGTGTTGATCTTCAAGGCCACCAGTGCAAGGCTTACTATGGTTTCATGCCAATGGTTAATTGATAGTTTTTTTTACGTGAACTCCACTTGTGGTAGGTGGTCCTCCCAAATGTGACAAAAATCAAGGAAGAAACAAAAAACATATCCTCGAGGGTATGTTTGTTCTGCTCTATTTGGCCATCTGTCTGTGAGTGAATGTTAGTTCTCTTGCACAACTGAGCCCTGACTGCCTCCTATAATCCCTTCCACATCCGAGATTTAAAACGAGAATCACTATATAAGGTGGCCGTCGAAGGCACCCTATGAGGCATCACTATTTCCTTGAGGTATATGGATCTGAAGCCCTTAACTGATCCCTAATTCTTTATCGGTTGGAAGTGTACTGACTTGGTGATTTGGTCAAATATCCCCCCAATAGGAATATGGTCATGGAAATGCATGGTAACCCCACCATGAAGTCCAAGGAGATACCATCCCAATTCTATTCTGGTACATAAACTGGTTGTGCTAATTCTTTTGGGACCAAATGCTCATCCTTCACTTTCGGACAGGTGAGAAAATTGTGAAACGAACTCTACCACCACTTTCTTCATCCCAGGCCACTAGTATTGTCATCGGAGGTCCCAGTACATCTTCACCACAACAAGATGTACCGTCAAATGGGATGTATGGAACTCACTCAAAACATCCTATCAAAACGTCATTGGTACTATATATCATCCTCTAAAAAGAATAACATTATTCCCACCAACAAAAATCCACCAGGAGACTGTCCTTAGAATAACTAAGAACAACGAGACTTGATGTGAACAACCACAAGTTGTGCCCCGCTAACTCGCTATAAAAGAGGAAGACTGATAGTCATCGACTGATGGTATGCTGCTCCATCACTATCCACAGTAGATATCTGCATTGTGGATAGCTATTATGGTGCCTCACCCAGTAGATGTAAAGCAGACCAAAAGCTGAGTGTGTCTGCCACCACATTCCCCTTCCCGAGAGTGTAGACCATCTCAAACTCATATTCCTGGAGGACTCCATCCATTGCGGTTGTCTGATGTTCCAGTCCTTTTTCTTGAATATATATCTGAGAATATTATTTTAGGATTTTTCATTAATAAATCACCCATCAATTAGTTACACCATAACATCAAGTAAAAGACCACTACCAAAAAATTCAAGTAATGGGTCACATAGCTCTGGTCATTCCACATAAACTGTCATGACCTCTAGGCGATCACTACTCACTCCGGCATTAGGAAAAAACCCATTATAATCACTGATGTGATATATAAGACTATATATCCAACACCCTCTTTCAGTAGTCTCAAGATGGGGGCACTCATCAATCTTTACTCCACCTCTCAAAAAATATTTTGGAACATATCTTTCCATACAAAGCATTTTCTCTTGATTGTAAAAGTTTTAAAAGGTAATGCTATTCTGGAAAAGTTGGGTTCAAACCTCTGGTAGTTTCCACCCAACCCCAAGAAACTACGAACCTCAAAAACTCTCTTGGGTGGATCCCAAGAAAGCAGAGCCTCTATCTTCACAAAATCCATTGCAACTCCAGCCTATATAATGACATGCCCCATAAAGTGGACCTCCTGGATCTAGAACTATAACTTCGAGAGCTTACCATAAATATGGTTCCCTCTGATTGTATTCAGGACTATCTAAAGGTGTGTAGCAAGATTCTACTCTAATTCTGAGTACACCATGATGTTATCAATGAATACCACCATGAGATGACTGAGGTAATTCTATAATATCCTATTCATGAGTTCCAAAAACACTACAGGGGAATTGGTCATGCTGAAGGTGACCACCATAAATTCAAAGTGGAAATACCAGCACATTAAGGTTGTCTTCAGCATGTACTCATCCCATACACGAAGCTGATTATAGCTTGATCTAAGGTATACCTTAGATAACCACCACACTCTCTTCAGCTAATGGAAGAGTTCATTGATCATCGGTAATGGATATATCTTCTTCACGGTTACCTATTTTAGGTTCCGGATGTCCACGCATAGCCTCATGCTCCCGTATACCTTTTGGGAAAAAAAACCCTGGGGCTTCCCATTGTGAAACACTGGGTCACATGAAGTCCTTCAACCGCAATTCATCCATTTATACCCTCAACTCATGAAGCATCAAGGGAGCCATCCAATATGCCAGTGTGGATATCAGTGTTGTCCCTAGGTACAGATCGATGTTGAATTCTGCCTACCTCTGAAGAGGTAGTCCTAGAATATCCTCTGGAAAGGCATCCTCATACTTTTCCACCACTACAGGAAAGCCTAGACATATATTGTCCACCACACCAAGGGTGAGGCTAGACAACTTGTGGGTTGTCAGCTGCACCATCCTCCAAAAAAGTCAGTCTTGTGATGCAGAAGATCCCTTCTATCCAGTGAAAGAAAACACGGTCCCATCCTCCCAGACACATTGCACTTTGCTCCAAAATGTGTCGATCTGAGCATTGTCTATAAATAACCAATCAATATCCAAGATGATGTCATAATTCCTCAACGTCTCTACGTAGAGACCCATCTAAAGAACTCACCTCCAATATTAAGCTCACACTAGAAACACCAGTGTGTGGTCATCAAATCCCATAATGTAGGAGTGTCTAATCATAAGGATCGATTTAAATGCTCCACTAGACTCTCTAATATTTGAAAACGTTCTGTGGAACGGAATGAGTGACTGACACCTATGTATATAAGTACATCAGATAAAGTGGATTACACACATACCATAACTCTAATCATATCTAGAGCACCATGGTTGTAGGCCTCGATCACCTGAAAAAAGAACCTTCTCTGTCAACCTGCTCTTGGAGATCATGGTTTACCACTTTGGGGTGGTGGTGGTAGCACCACGTATCACCTCACACTATCTACCACTATGTCTGCTCCCCTTCCATGTATGCCTCTTTGTGTACCTCCCTATTAATCTCCCTTAATTTTCCTTGGTGGTCCCTCAACTGCCTGCTGATTTTTTGTACGGCGTTTTGGGATGTCTCGAGTTATGTTCCCTTACCCGCTGTACATAACGAACAACATATTCCTCAGCTGGTGTCCATTTCTCATGTGTCCTCACACTATTGACCCAGTATCACGAGGGAATACCCTAGAAGGTCTGGTCATCATGGACACATGTGTCAGCTGTCGGTTTCCCACAATCGATGACTCTGCTACAAGTCATCTGGTGGTAGCTCTCACAGTCGGTACAAGTTCTGCCAAGAAGGTCTCCACTAGAAGATCTCTCTCCCACACCCTATCATGTGTGGGAATGCTGAGAGAGATCATTGATGCTATAATCTCTTATCTAATATCATGAGTGAAGGCTCAGGCCCTAATGGCTACGTCTCCCACCATGTTAGATGAGTATCGAGAGGGGTTTGTGAACCTCGCAAAGTACTCAGCCATGGTCTGGTTGCCCAACTGTATGTGTGGCATCTCTAGTATGTGTACTGAGCACAACATAACATGTATGAAATCCTCCCGGAATATGTGCTCAATGTCTACCTATGTGAGAGTATCTTCCTCCTATCTCTATTGCGTCAAGCTCCACTATCTCCTTACCACACCCTATAGAATTCTAGAAGCTATAACCGCTATCTTTTCTGAAGGAGTCCTCACCAGGTGTAAAACTCATTTCACCACCTCCAGCCAATCATCAGCTACATGGGGATCATTATTTCGATGAAACATTGAATGAATATTCCTCTCAACTCATGAAATGCACTCAGTCAACATGAATCATCTACTGTTAATGTTGGTAGAAACTACTACTCGAAGGTTGGTGGTGCCTCTAGTTCACCACCTAGGGGTTCCATCTCAAGAATCAGTCCATGTACCGGTGCCTCATCACATGGTGGACCATTTTCGTGATCCTGTACTAGGATCTTAGATGGCTGTCTATGTGGAGGAATCATAATAATAGTAAAGATGATCCATATTAAGTTAATTATACCAAGTGACCTAACTCAAACTCAAAGTTATCTCGAATTACATTTTAAAGGCACAATCCACTTGTTTTCTCATGCACCGAGTCCAAAATAAGAGTTCAGGGTCCTGGTGTATAGATATGTTGGTCGTTATAACAACACTGGACCCCCCAAATCTGAATGTCAAACTCAAAAAATTTAACACTTTTTCCTAAATAAATCGATCTTTTCTCGATTTTTGAGGTATAGCTAACGTCATTTGATACCACTCTGTCATGACCCGTCCCCCATTGGGCTCGGGTCGTGACTACCCCAAGCCATCATTCCATAGGAATGGGGCTAGAAACTACCACCAAAAGGCATATCACAAATGGAAGGGAAGGAATTTACCATAAATGTTTACACACACACATAGCCCATACTATGGAAAGTAAAACTGACACAGGGAGGCCAAGAACAAGTATGCCACATGAGGAAACAATTACACCAGTAATGGTGAACGTGAATTGAAAATAGTGCCATAAGAAAAACACAATAGAAAAGGAATGTAAAGTAAAAGGAAGTACATGATCTGGAGTTCTTCCTCCAAGGATCCAACCTGAAGGGTAAGTACAAATCACTATCGGATGTTGCTAAAGCATACTGTGTTTATAGATCCACCTCTGAAAACCACATGTCCCTAGCTCTCCAATATCCCAGTCAAAACAGTCTATTGTCTACACAAGACACAATAGGTGCATAAAAAGATCATTTAGGGGTGATCATAACAATACTCATTACGGACTCAAAGACAAACTCGAGACACACAAAAATATAAATAGTAAATCACAAAATAATTTACAAAGAATATTGTCATTATAGTCATATCGACACATAAATTACATATAGTGTTGACAGAAAAACAAACAGTTGCAAACACTGAACATCTATAACTATAATTTCAGTTGTACCAAATTATTTTTTTAGGATGGATAGGTCTCCAAGGCCTATTACATAGCTAATTAATAAAGTCTCACAGATAGCTGAGCCACAGAGTCTTGCTGGTAGCTGAGTCACGGAGTCACTCTGGGTAGCCAAGTTAGGAGTCTCTCTGGATTAGTAAGTCACCAATTCTATATTATATTTGAATCATGGAGTCTAGATGATATTTAAGTCATGGAATATTGATGTTTATCTAAGTCACAATGTCCCGCTGATATCTGAGTCCCAAAATCTCACTGTGTAGCTGAGTCACGAAGTCACTTGGATTGTAGATTCATAAAGCCTCACTGGGTAGTTGAGTCACAAATCCTTGTTGGGTAAAATTACATGAAATATTACGTAGAATATTTCATAAGGAATGCCCAGCCTAGTTAGACACAACACCATATACATCACATCAATCAGACGAACCTTCTGGGAGATACGTCCCATTTTGTAAATAGGGGCATGTTGCATCTAGGATCGGTCCAACTGGTGTGGAAAATATCGACAATCCCAACCAAGGATCCCATATGACACGATCATGTCTGTCTGGCCCATTGTCCTGGCCCATTAGCCCTTACTAGGCCAATTCAGGGATGGGCGTTGTTCTAGTTTGCATGGTCGCCCAGTGACCAAAAATTTAACTGTGTTGGATTGCACTAGTGGGTTGGTCTTTTTTCATATCTAGAGAAACCTCATCGACTTTCTTTATACCATCAGGCCAGTCTGCTAAGGGGGATCAAATTGAATGTTAATTCAGGCCGCTCGAGTGGGCCAACCACCATGTTCTTCTTGTCCCGGTGGTCTGTTCTCTCCAGTTGGGTGTTATTGTTCAGTCATTCGGTCACCCCCATGCCCGCACATGGCTCTCAAAGAGTATTTTTCTCCTCCTATGAGGTGTTAGGATATCATCACATCCATCTTTCCACCATGGATGATAGGCCACTATCTCCTCCAATGTGGAAGGCGCTAGGCACACTTCATTTGAAAGAGAATTCGGTGAATGTTTTCCACTTCATCGGCATACGACGTCAGCTAGTGCCGCCTCCAAATAGTAGCTTCCATGGCCATGTCGACAACACCTTCCAAAAGACAACAGGTCCACTCTGGTGGTCCTATTTCAATTCCACTATCACCCATGGGCCTCTTAGGTTTCTACCATCTCTTCCATGGCCTTGGAATCTCCATGTCCCCATTTTTAGGAAGCGTTGATGAAGAACACCCAAGAAGAGGGGCTCAGGCCTTTTTTTCTATTATTCTGTGCCTTCCCGTTAAAAAAGCCATAAAATGGACACCCACATTCATCGAAGAATAATCCATGAGTCAACTTGTTGATGGGTTGAGCCGCGTTCATCGCTTTAGAAAATAAAGAGGGAAAATAATTAAATTAAACAACACATACCTGTTTTGAATATCGATTCCTGAAAATTGCTGAAGCTTCGAACAATCGTCGATCCTCTCTCCATTAGCGATTGTAACCATTCATCATCTGTCAAATATATCCGAATGTAGTTTGTCAATAATGTTCGTTATCCGAGAGAGAGGGAGAGTTAGAGGGAGGTTCTACATTCATCATAGACAATTCTACCTATAGAATTCTCCAACCTATCATTAAAGAAAACATGTCATAGTGTTTTTGTTATGCTACGATGTCATGTCATTATGTTGTTTAATTTATGAAGTAGCGTAGTTGTTATTCATGAAAAAAAACAATCCATTATGGTTTTCTTATAATGTGTGTTGTCACTGCATTGCATCACCATTTCTCATTACTCAACTGTGATAAAATATATAAAATAACTTTTTGAACGTTATTTTATTATTTTCCCAAAATCCGAAAAAGATAAATTTTCTATCCGACCCTTGCTAATCAATTTTAAGTCCTTTCTAGGAAAATACCATAGTTATAAGTTTAACTATTCCCTTGAGTTTTAAATCTGATAAATGGTTCAAAAGGTAGAAAACCCCACTCGCATTTTTACTTTTGTGAAACTAAATAATGTTAAAAAATTTATTCGGGGCTCATCGTACCTCAGAATCACATGTCTTCAAAGAATGTGGTATAAAAATAATTCTATATAATTTAAAAAAAAATCAATGTAAATTCAGAGTCATTTAAATCGCCATGGAAATTTTCTATTTATAGACGATCTGACTATACGAAAGATTCTATTATAGTATTTTCCAAGGTAATAATATAGAATCCACTTTCACCAATAGATATAAAGTTAACATTGATGCTAAAAAGGGTGTTGGGCCTCAATCTCATGTAAGTGGGGATGTCTTTGTGTCTATGATTGGATGACATTATGTGGGAGAATGTGTGGTAGAAGAATATGAATTAGGGCTAGAAACTGTTAGATGTATAATTTTTTTCAACTTCTATAGTTATATCATTTTTTATATGTGTTCCGCTCATTCATTTATATCAAAAATCATGGATGATGTATTGGGTTTTTATTCATGACTTATTACTTTATTATTGTATCATTTTATACCTTTTGGAATAATGACCGGAAAGGCTTCCTATGCTCCACGTGTTGGGTAGTGATAGCCAGATTTGAGGTGGTTTTGGTCTTCCTATTTCTTGCACATCTCATATTTGACAGGATTATTGTGAAGTATTGGATGATCTGTGTAAAAGTATATATTGAATGCTATTGTTTTCAGGAAAAGTTTCTTATATTTTTATGCAATCTCTAATGTTTAATCGGGTGATTGTAAATCTAGATTATGTAGGGTGTGGAATGTTATTTCTTATTAATGTATAATATCATTACAGTTTTCAAAAAAATTATTAATTCAGGTGACCATTTAATGGGTGGTTTGAAACCAGATGTTTTGTGTGCATGTCATGGGATCAATCAGAATGATATTTATATATTACCACTAATTAAAAAGTTCGAGTTTACTATAGACATACTCCCAAGAATGATGACCATTTATATATCATCCTATTGAATGGTGCCTACTATGTTGGGGAAACAAATGGTCCATCGTGAGTACCTATAAGTGAATGGATTTATTCATTCTAGCATGTCATTATATGCTTCACCTGAACACTTTTTTATTAAGGAAGGAAAATGTCATAGACTTTGTATTGACTATCAAAAGTTAAATCATGTGAATGTTAAGAAGAATAATATGTTACCTATGATTGATGATATCATTAATCTAATTAGACTATATAATTGGTTTTATAAGAATTTCATGTGATTAAGGTAACATTAGTTGGGTTTTTGATATGAGGAAAAATCCAAAATAGAATTTCAATTATGCTATGAAAATTTTAACTTTCTGGTTTATCCATTTGTACACACTATTAATCATGTAGTTTTTGTGGCTATGATGTACAAGATATTTCATTAGTTCATGTAATCTTGTTTTTGTCTTCATAGATGATATCTTCATGTTCATTATGTAAGAAGATGAACATTTAGAACATTTTGATGTCACACTTCAATCCTTGAAAGAACATCTTCTATAAGATAAAATTTCTAGGTTCTCATGTTGGATTTGAGAAGTGATGTTTTTGGGTAACATTATATCTAAGGATTCATATCATTTAATCCAATAAAGTATATGTATTAATTTCTTGGAAAACCCTATAAATAACATTATGGTAGGAAAAAGCTTATGGATGTCTAGTTATTACTGATATTTTGTTTGGGAATTATCTGAGGTTGCATCTTTGATGATAGGTTTGAACTGTAAGGGTGTAATGTTTGAGAGGGATGAAAAGTGTCATAGAACTTTTGGGGTGATCAATGTGAGGTTATCATATGTTGTACTATTGATTCTCCTAGAACCAGGTTTGGTTTCAGATGAGTCATTAAATTCATCATGTATTGGTTTTCGTATGTCCTGATGAAAGGGGATTAAGGACCGAACCTTAAACATTACACAATATAGTTAATTCAACTATAATTCACTTCCATAAATTCCAAAATTTATTTTCAGTTTAATTTTTTAGAGAATTAGTTCATAAGAAATACATAGAAACTAAAATATTACAAATTATATAATTCTACTAAAAATTCCTATTTCACAATAAGAATCTTTTAGAATAAGACATGATTTATTTATGTAACAAAACAACACAACTTTAAATTTAAAGTCTTATCTTCCTTTACAAAACCAAAAAACCTTTACAAAAACATTAAAAATGATGTGAACACAAAAATATTATCAAGGGACGTGCAAAGGTAGAAAATAAGTTTTATTCAATGAATGAAAACATTTCCACGATGTTATAACTTTTACATATACAATATA
This sequence comes from Viscum album, assembly GCA_963277665.1. NCBI lineage: Eukaryota > Viridiplantae > Streptophyta > Magnoliopsida > Santalales > Viscaceae > Viscum > Viscum album. The sequence continues at coordinate 2,015,349,895 of OY728159.1, forward strand.
TTCACTTTTATCTTACCTAATCAAATCCTTAGTTTCTTGTAAACCCATAGAAGTAATATATAAATCATAAAAGTTACTTATGGAATCATTTTCAAATCAATCATATATATAATTTATCACTTCTAGATGCATGGAGAGTAAACATCGTGATTACATTAGGAATAACCATCAATGTATATTCTAATAATCTATTTGGTGAATCCTATCATGTTAACTTTGTCCCATTGACCAATGCATTAGAGAGCTATAATGACCTCATCCTCCCAAGTACAAAAAAGGATCGACCTATCATCATAAAAATTCCCATAAACTATAAAATGATCCTAAAACATAAATCTATCATAAAAGAAAACAATATTGAGGAAAATAATTTTTTTACTTTTTTAATATATTCCCATTTTTAAGAAGAAACAAATTAATAAATGATTATGTTTTATTTGAAAATCAACATGTAAAAAAGGAAACATAAAAATGATATGGTTTCATGAAAGTTGAAAAATACCTTTATTTCATATAAGTAAAAAATATTTCTACAATATAAAAAGTTATAACTTGAGTAATGGATTTTTAAAAAGTATGTTCTTTACCACATACGCGAAAAGGTTATTCTATTTCAATTAATGTACTAGATAATCAAATAATATTTATTAATTATTTGATTTATAATCTTTTACACATATTTTTAATGTATTAAAATTATTTATGTTTCTTTATGGATATTTTGATGACAAATAAATAAAAAAATTTCTAGGAGGGTCAGATTTGTGTCTTTATTGCTAGTTCCATTCTGTATAATTTTTGGAGTTCTTATATAATGGATGTAAAACAGTAGAAGTAGAAAGAAATTGTATTAAAATTTTTCTATAATTTTAAATGATAACAAATAATATTTTTTCTAAATTGGGGACATTTCATTGGATAAAATATTATGTATAAGTGTCTGGTTTTTTATATGAATTTTTCAACCATTAAATACTAGTTTCATTTTATTTAATATTATGACTATAAATTAGTTCTAAAACATTAAAGATGTTATAATATATATTAAAATATTTTTTAATGATTATAATTTATCTATGACCAACCATGATGGAAATAATATAATATTAAAACTTTTAAACCATGAAGGCGGTGAGTCTACCCATTAATGATGATGTTATAATTTTTTAGAATAAGAGGACAATATAATAAGTTTTATGATGGGTTTTTAAATTAAACAATGACCTTTGGATATATGTTTGGTTATAGAGTTCTCATATCAATTTGAATATGGGAGGTGAGAATATAGTATAAATTAGTAATAGAATAGAGAATTTGAATAAAAAATAATGGATGATTTTACATCATCAATATCGTTTCCTTCTTATCCTTTTTAATACATGTGGTTTTGGTCTTTTGGAAATACCAGTAGGTCGTGGACATGTAGAAGGGTCTTGGGAATGGAATTGCGAAGAATTTATACAATATTCAAGGCTAATAAAATGTATCGAGAATGGGGGTAGAGGTGAGGTATTTATAGGGAGATGATAGGGGTGTTTTTTATTATTTTATTCATTTGTTAATTGTTTATTGGTGAAGAATATCAATAGTATTGATTTTATTTTTGACTAAGTATAATAACTAGTGACATTGAGTTCAAAATAATGGGTTCTTACATCATAAATGACTCAAAAAATAATATATTTAACTTATAATGTCAAATAACATAAAATACCTTATTTTACTATTCACTAAAAATTCAACTATTTCAGAAATATCAAAAAAAATTAGTTTAATTAATTTTAAAAAATAAAATTATAATGTTATAACTACTTGTATATTTTAAAAAAAATTAATTATGGTATAATAATGTTGTATTCTATTTAAAATACAATAAAATATTACTTTATAAATATATTTGATGAAAAATAAAATTTTATGTCAATAATTATATTAATTATAAAATTGTAAATAAACGTTTATTTTTAACTAAAATACTTACAAACCATTTATCATTTAAAAGAATTTATTTAAAAATCCATCATATAAATATATCATTTTATCATTTATGATATACCAAACTTTTTTTATACATTTATAGGGGAGGTTATTATAATAATTGATAGATTAATATTCCAAATTATCACATTAATATTCCAATAATCAGGTTACTATTACATTATTATAGATTCCATAGTTTATATAAAGCCCACTTATTTTATTATACAATTATAATGAATTTAACTATCTAAATACATAATAAAAAACAATATTTTATTTGTACTTAGGTTGTTACATCCTCATTAGGGAAATCTCATCCTCACATTTTTTTTATATATTTATGATGTGAGGATTAATTTCTCTCATAAAATTCTCAAAGTACCATATTTCATCCCCAAATGTTTTGTTTTTCTAAATAACCATAATCATATAGAATTACCTTATTTTACAATACATTCTCTCTATGGTCAACAATCGCAACATGTTTCTTCTCGTAAGAAAGTTTCTCTTCCAACTGAACATATTTAGGGATAAAAACATGTGATGAATCGGCACATACTTTAATAAAATCTAAACATTTAAAAATTATGTACCTAGTGTAAGCATGGAGTAAAAGGAACTTGTTAATAACAATGTCTAACTTTCTCCATGATGTCATAGGGTCTAATGAAACGTAGACTCAGTTTCCTCATATTATGAAATAACATCCCACCTTTCCATAGAGAAACATTCAGAATTACGTGATCCCCAACCTTAAAGGAATAAGTATTCCCACGGTTATCGCATAACTTTTATACATTGTATGATATGAAATCATGTGTCATAGAATAATTTGAACATTCTCTACTATTTTCCCTTCTAATTCTAGTCCCATCAAATTTTCGTTACCAATATCATCCGAAATTTTTTTACATCGACACCGCTTTCTAAATAGTACATCAAAACGATCCATTTATATATTGTAAAGATAAATTTTATTATAAGACAAAAAACAAAGAACGATGTTGATCCCATATTCCACTGTAATCCATTAAAAATCAAAGAAATTATTCCATTCTCTAAATTTTTCCCCTCTCTATCCATTAGATTTTGGATAAAAATAAGTGTTGTCATTTAATTTAGTTCCCAGGGAATTCTGAAGGGACTTCCAAAAGAAATAAGAGAACATGGAAATATGAACATATACAATGGAGATAGGGACTTCATCTAACCTGAACATCTCATTGAGGTATAATCGTTAATGCTAATATGAAGACATAGAATCATGAATTGGAATAAAATATGATCATTTTGTTACACGATAAACAATAACAAAAATCAAATTGTTACCTCATGTATTTCTATGTAATCCCACTAAACAATATGTGGATATACAATCCCATTTTCCCTCATTTACAAGAAAAGTATGAATCTTCCCTTCCAATAAATTCTATTCAGCTTTTACCTTTTTACAAGTTATTCATCTCATGATAATTTAGTAATATATTTTTTCATTCTATCTCAGTTGTAATACTCTAGAAAGACATTATAAATGTTTTTTCTTATAAGATAAACTAAAAATGTAGACCATTGAACCTTAATTAATAACTCTTTCTCTAACTTCGAATCACATGGAACATATAATATCATCCCAAATATCAAAATGGAATCTTTTTATTTGTTAAATTCTATCAAATTGACCTTTTAAACCAATTATACATTTTTCTAAAACTCATGGTATTCTTTCATAATTTTCATAATTTGTTATAATATACATTATTGCACTATAACCTAAAACATAACAGAAGAATTTCCTTCATGCAAAACTTATATGCTAAAATTTATCGAATCATTAACCAAGGGATCATGTTCAAAACATAACATGTTTAATGTAGCATTATTTTTCAACTCAAGGCATCCACCACTTGGTTTTATTTTATAGGATGGTAATTTATCTTGAAATCATAATCATATATAAATTCAATAAAATTAAACTGCTAAATCATTAATTCCTTCTGAGTTATTATATATTTCAAAGAACTATGATCTGTATATATTCCACACATTTCTATATATAATTGATTTCTCCAAAAAAAAATTAAATGAAAAATAGTGATGCTAATTAGAAATCATGTTCAAGATAATTTAACTCATGTGGTTTTAGTTGATGATAAAAATAAGAAATTACATAATGGTTTTTCATTAGAACTCAACCATGTACCTTAAAACAATCACCACCATTCATGAAAACATATCCATTTCTAAAAGGAAGATCTAAATATGGATAATTCCCCAATATCATTTTCATCTCATAAAAATAAATATCACATTATTCTATTAGAATTAATTTAACCCCTTTTTAGGTTAGCATTGTTAGTGTGTTATATCACCATGGGTTATTTTTAATATACCTTCAATAATAGCCTTTTAATCCAAGAAAACAATAAAATAAGAATATTTTATAGGTATTTTCAGTTCATTATCAATTTTTTTAGTGGGATACACTTTTATGACATCTTGATTTTTAATTTCCCTAAGAAATGATATAAGTTCCATAAACAAGAACATTATTTTATTTACCATATAACTAATTTTATTTTATGCTATTTCTATAAATCCTTTATTTATTTCATGATCCTACCAACTTTTTGAATAAACCAAAATATAATCTATCAAAACAACAACAAACTTATCTAAATATTCATGGATGATTCTATTCATAAATTCCATAAATACAATAGGTGTTTTAGTCAAACCAAAAAGAAACAAAAACAAACTCATAATGCCCGCATCTAGCATAAAATATTGTTTTTGGAATGCCGTCATCCTTTACATTTACATAACAGTACATGGTTATCAAGTCAATCTTAGAAATAAAATATTCTCCCTAGAGCTGATCAAATAAGTAATTCATATGTGGAGATTGATAATTCTTCATAAAAGTGATATTATTAAATTTTCTATAATCAAAACAATGCTTCATAGAACCATATTTATTTTTAAGAAAAAAATATTAGAACATAATGGTTCAGTAATAATATAAATAAATCATTTGTCTCTAAACTCTTACAATTGTGTTTTAATTTCACATTGGTCTAACAGAGCCATTTGGTACTTTTTTAATATGATTAAAATCATAGTAAAAATTTAAAGTGAAATAAACATCTTTTTCAGGTATAATAAAATGAAAAACATCATGAAAAACTTCCAAATAATCATTTACGACAAAAAAATCATATATCTGAATAGTTCTCATTTTTTCAACAATACATGAAAGAAATCATTAATATACATATTTCAATAGTTTCTTATCTTATGAAAATGTTATCAATGGTATAGGATCATTCATGGATTAAAACTGAGACACATTCCTAAAAAAATTATTAATCTTTATAATCAATCATATGTTGCTAAAAATAAATCAAATCCCTACCCAGAATAACATCCAATTCTAATAAGGGAAATACAAAAAGGTATTTAAGTAAAATAATTACATATACACTAACATGAGGATTCTTATTATTATTTTTAACTTAATATTTCCTTACATGTTTTTATACCATAAGTTATGGATTCATTGCATGTGTCAAAAAAAATTTATTTTCCAGAAAATTTATCAGGCAAGAAAGAATGTGTACACCCCAAATCAAACAATACATTAGAAAAATAATTGTAAAAAACAATATACCGAATACCAATTCATTGGATGGCTAAGAATATATCAATTTAGTGACAATGTATTTCACCACACATTTCTTATTATAGTTTATCTAATTCCCATTGTTCGAGTTCCTCTTAATATGGTCATTTATATAATGATCCATCTCATTACACATAAAACATTTTACTGTATATATATCAAAATTGTTCATTCAACTACTTATGTCTTTTTTATTGAAATTAATATCCTTATACCCAATAATTCTAAATAAAAATTAAATATTATCTTTAAAAACTCATTCTATAGTGTGTATTTTACCACAATTATCACAACATAAAAATTAAATTTTTTATACCATTACACTTATTTGATTGATTCTTAAATTTTTTCTACCACATAGACCATTTTGTATATTGGTTTTCAAAGTACACATGATCATATTAATGCTCTATTTCTTCCTTTTATACACATTAAACATGATTTTAGTAACTTTTAGATTCATGAGAAGAAAATTCACTTCAATATTTTGGCATTAATCATGAGTTAAAATTATAATGTTTACATTTATGATTTCTGATAAAATGTGGTGGGTACCATTCCAATCAAGTGAATTTTTCTTCCTATAATGTTAGTAAATCAGTTTTTCATTAATTCTAAGAATTGTTTTCTATAGTAAGTGTTTTAGCCTAAGGGAAATATTTCTCGATGAATATATTTTTAATTTGTCCCATCCCAAAGCATGGATAACCACACTATCCCTAATATTCTTGACTATTCAACTCCACTTGTCAGGTTTTCCTTCAAAACGATAAATATAAAGACTATACTTTTGATAGTCTAAACTCCCAATGAGATTGAAAATATTTTCTATGGAATTAATCCACCTATCAGGTAATATTGGGTCAAAATATCCATGAAATACATGTGTGATTTTCTTCGTAAAATGTTCCAAAAATGAAATACATTTCTATAGTTGATATATATGTTCTCATGTAAGTATTAGACCTCCATTTATAGCAGGTGTCAGATAAACCATTATGTTCACAAATATCCTAGTTCGTATTCACACTATTCTAGGTTGTGGATTATGAATAATGCCATCCTCTTAGTTCCTTCAAACTTCCACTTCCATATTTATTCTCTGAAAAAAAAACAATTATAAATAGAAATATAATTGGTTAAGAAACATGGTAATATTTATATTCTACATAATTTTAACATAACAATAAAGTAAAAAAAACATTTATGGTTATTCTATTAACATTACCCATACCCCTAAAAATTTCTAAACCTTGGTCTAATACCAATTTTATGGATGTGACCTTAAACAACACACTATCTAGTTAATTCGACTAAATTAACATTCATATTCTCCCAATTATCATCTAGTTTTATAGTTTTAGATAATTGGGTCACAAAATCAAATAAATAAACTCATATATTTCCAATTAGACGCTCCAACTCAATATCAATTTTTTCTCAATATGAATATTTTAGAGCAAAATTTGATTTATTTCCATAACAAAGATTCACAACTTTAAACATGAATTATTCTCTTCCTTTACCCATCCAAAAACCAAAAAGATCCATTTCAAAATGTGGGATGAGCACAAAAACACTCATTAACTTACATAAAAATCAATAATGACCCCATTTGTGCATGATTAAAACCATTTATTCAAAGCAAAAACGTTTATAATTAAAATATAGTAATATTATCTTACCTTATGAAATCATAATTTTTCTCGTATAACCATAGAATTCATACATAAATCATAAAAGGTAACTTTTGGAATCATTTTCATATCACTATTAAATATAGTGTATCTCTCCCAGCTATATAGAGAATGACCATTAGGGCTACACTTGTAATATCTGTTATTGTATATTCCCATATTCTCTTGCGAGAAACCTAATCAGTTAACTTTCTACCTTTAACCAATTAATTAGAGAAGTATAATGAGCACACCCACTATTAGTTTATCACATAACCACTATTCATCATAATAATTAACAATAACAATATCATCGTCATAACACAATAATCATTCATAAAAGAAAACATTCTCAATGAAAATAAAATTTTCATCCTGAAATCACTTTTAATTCTTAAGAAGTCACACTTTTATATATTAAAACATATTATTTGAAAATAAACTTTAAAACCTCAAAACAAAACATAAAATCCTTAATTTACCATAAATGTGGGAAAATATACCTATTTTATTTAAGTAAAAACAATGTTCTTTAATAAAATGAGTTGTAACCTAAAAATTGTATTTTTAAAGAGAATATTCTATACATTATATTTGAAATCCTTCTTAACATGTACTTAATATCCAGGATATAAAATTAGATTCATTAATTACATAATTTATAACCATTTACAAATATATTATATTTATTAAATTTTTTTGACTAATACTATTGTCGTTATATTGAGTGGTAAATAACATAATTGTAGTTTCATGAGGGTTTATTTCAGGACTTTATGGCTGGTTCCATTGAGTATAATTATAGAAGATATTATAAAATGGAACAAAAACTCCACAAGTGATATTTTTTTAATAATATTTTCCCATAAATTTTAATGATCAAATATATAATTTTTTTATTATGAGTATTATTAATTAGATAAAATATTAATGATAAATGATTTTATTTTTTTGATGATTTTTTACCATCATTACCTAGAATCAATTTGTTTAATTATATCTCTATAAATTAATTTTAGACCATCAAAAAAGGTTTTAATATAAACATTAAAATAAATTTTTACCATAATAAGGCTTTAATTACCAACCATGAATGTGGTAATATAAAATGAAAACTCATCATCCATGAATGTTGTGAATCGACACATCATAGGAAATATTTTCATTTTCTAGTATAAGATGAGAAGAAAAGGGGTTTGATGATGGATATTACATGGAAATAATAACATTACCGTATATATATAATAATGGAGTTTTCATGTCACTTAAAATAGGTGAGTTTAAGGTATGGTATAATGAAAGAAATAATGATATAAAGAAATAATTTAAAAGAAAAAGAATAGTGGATTTTACCTCTGGAATAATCTCCATGATAACCTCCTTAATGCATTATATATTAGTTATTTGGTGAGACCTAAGAATATTGTATATAGGGAAGAGTCTTGGGAAGTAAATTGGGTAGAATTTACATAGGCATCAAGGATTAGAATGGGTGACAAGAAGGGGTAGTGAGGGGTGATTTTTATAGGCTGAGGAGATGGGGGTTCATTATTACATTATTCATTCGTTTCTTATTTTTTCTCAAGAATATCAATATTGATGACTCTTTAGACTATGTAATTTAACTTGTTCGTGTGATTTCAAAATATTATTAGAATATATCATAAATTTATCTTAAAATTCTATTATTTAACATATGATGTTCAACAATGTAATATTTCTGTATTTAACTATTCACAAAAAATAAACTATTTGAAAACAATCTCAAAAATTCACCCATACCATGTCATGCTTTGTATATTTTGAAAATGTATTTATTTTTTTAAAATAATTATATATATATGTAAAATTTAATTTTTAACTAAAATCATCATTAATTCCAGGAATACCGATTTAAATACTATAAACTATTTTATAACATAATGAAAATTTAATTAAGGTCACATAGAATTAAATCATTCTTATAATAAAACAAAATATAAATTTATAAATCTATAAATTTATTTTGTCAAAATAAATTTTCATTTATATAATTATATTAATTGTAATATTTTATATAAAAATTTATGTTTCAAAAAAATTTCAAAACATAATTTATCAATTTAAAACATTTATTTAATTATTCCATGATAAAAATATATAATATTTTCCTTTGTGAGATAACTAAATTTTATTTTTAGTTTCATAGGTGATGTTATTATTCTAATTACTGGATTATTACTCTTAATAGTAATATTACTCTTCCAACCGTAAATTTACTGTTCCATTATTATAGATCCCTTATTTGGTATAAATAAATCTTAATTCATCATAAAATAATAATTAATTTCATAATTTAATTATCGAATGAAAAAAATATATATTATATAACTACTTGGGTTTTTACATGGGAAACAATTTCTTTCATATAGCACATGATGGTTTTTCCCTCATGAGGAGAACAACCATACCCATGAACATGATTTGTAGTGGTTATGCACACACTCCAGACATGGAATCACTACAATTTTGGGGATCCATTTATAGTATATTCTGGTCAAAAAAATCCTATTGTATGTATTTTCAAAAGATATATGAACATGATATAAATATGATGGGTTGATTATATTTAAGTGTATGGCTTTGATATCATATATACCCTCACGAAAGGAAATGTTGTTCCCAATGCACGAAACACAAGAGTATTGATCCATGTAGTGAAGGAATAAATTGAAGAGTGGTCTCTAATGAGGTTTTTTATGAAATGATATTGTTAGTTTATATTAAAGGTAAAAGGTGTTATTATCATCAATAATTATTGACCCATCCTTTGATGAGTGATTTATACTTTTTCAGCCAATATAAACTGAGAGAATATGTTTAGCAGAAATATTAAATAGTTGGGAGACTATGGGTAAGTGGTCTTGATCTCCAAGTAGATATTTTTTCATTCATAGATGTTTGGTTGTTCGTTTCTCATATGGATATGATTTTCTAGATAGTGGATAGTAGTTGTGTTGGTCTATTCACCCTCATAAAACAATTATGTATAAAGATTTGAGATGTTGTTATTGGATGTCATGGATGAGGTGATCAGTTGCATATTTGTTTTACATGGTATATGACTTTTGAATGAGTTAATGAGAAAAATTATAGATTTGTAGTGTTGTTTAAGCCATTAATTATTATTTTTTGGATGTGGGTTGAATTTTCCATCGATTTAATCATTGGTATACTAAAGACTCCTAGTGGGAATGATGTGATTTGGTGGATTATCAAAAGAATCACTAAATATGAGCATTTCTTATCAATAAGGGAATTTATTAAATAGGAACATAATGTGGACTAATATGTTCAAGAGATTAAATGACATCATGGTTTCCCTCTATAGTTTATTTTGAAATAGACTAGAGGTTCACATAGTAATTCTTGATGTTTTTAAAGTAGAAAATGAGTTCCCAATAAAAATTTAGCATGTCAAATCACTTGTAGATGGATATACATCAAAGAGGGCTATCCATGTTCTTTAAGTAATGATCTAAGCTTGTGTTCTTGGTATCTGTGGATCTTGGGATATGTATTTTAATTTTTACAACTTTTCCAATAATAATACATTTTTTATTGATGAGGATGCCTCCATTAGATGATTTGTATTGGTGGCTATGTCAATCTCCCTTATGCTGGGAATAGTTGTGGGAGTGGTTATTATTTTTGCTATGTCTGGTTCTCGAGATGATAGAGATAGTGCAATTTATTTAGAGGCATTTCACTATAGCATAGTGTAATCAAAAATCATATGTGGATCAATATCATCATTTTCTGGTGTTTATTGTCGGTGACCATGTTTTCCTCAATGTTTCACTTCACTTGGGATGTCCTCGGTAGGGTATGAAGGGTAAGTTCAAAATCGGGTTTTTTCACCATTTGACATCATTCAATGACTAGAGAGGGTGGATTACCTATTATAATTACTATCAAGATTGAGCTAAATCCATGATGTGTTTTATGTTTCCTATATAAGATGGTATATACCAGATCACATCCATGTTATTAATTGGGAGGATGTAGATCTAAAACCCAATACCACATTAGTTGATAATCCAATTCAAGTTATAGATTTATTGGACAAGTTAATATGCTATAAAATGATCCCACTAATCTGGGTACTACGGTATTGTACATAAGATAACCACAATACATGGGATTAAGATTCTCGAATGAGTCTGCATTTCCCTTATCTTTTTTCGGTTCTAGGATCTCAACAAATTTCAGAGGATAGAAATATTTTATGATAGGGATATTATATCACCGTGTTACCAATATATTAGGTATGTTATAACCCATTATTTTAGATTATGTTTTATTGGGGAGTTTTTATAACCATAGAATAGTAATCATACCAGTAATGGTGAATTCATTGATTTTTGGGAATTTTAAACATAAAAACCTATAGTTATTGTTTATCACATGGAACATGCACACTGTGTTACTAAAGTAGACCATGTGTAATGTCTTCTAAAATAATCCATGAACTAGGTTTTTGGAGTGTATTGTTTACACATTTTATAACATTCAAACTATTTTTGTGTCTAAAGACCAGGTTTTTAATAAAAAGGAAATCATATTTTCGAAATATAGGGTCCATGAGGATTACACGACCTTTAAATGAGTTATAGGTAATGTAAATTTCATGGTGTTCATTTGTAGGGCATCTTACTACCGATGTGTTTCATTCATTCTCTATTCATCTCTCTTATATTGACTTAGAGATCTCACAATTTGATTTTGGGTGACACATTTCCATCTGGGTCAATTTTTTCTACAATTGATCGCTATGTTTTGATTATTAATCTCATTGTATGTTACACTTTTGGTTCATATTTTTTCTTAGTTATAGCTATTATGTTTTTGTGGTTCTAGGATCAGATAAAATTTAATATCAATCCATTTTTGTATCTGGTGACAACTTCCCTTATAAATGAATATCTATAGGATTCCAATCCTTATTATCAAAGACTATTAGTTTTTGACGTACTTAAGGCAGGTGAATATGTCCAATCATTCTAATTTCATGAATTTCATGGTTTTCTTATTAATAGCTTGTTAATTGAAATGAATTTACATGTATTGTAATTTATAAGGACATGGGTTTTTATTTTAACAAAAAAAACTACTTACAATAATAATTTCTATGATTTGAAAAAAAATCGATTTTAAAACCATTGAGCACATTTTCATGGCTAAGAAATTATTTCATAAGAATATGGTCTTGGTATTAAAAATAGAAATTGATAGGAACTTGATAACATTAACCATTTGTATATTTAGAAAGAGACAAGTGTATCCTTAGTCAGTGTGACACCATAAAGAGGTTACCTCATGTATATTGATATACTACTGAAGGATTCATTATTATCTAGATCTAAAATTATTCCTTTTTATAAACATGAGTGTCTAATATGTATGATCCAATAGGGTAGAGCCTGACTGCAAGGTTAAATGTTGTTTTTTGTTTAATATTGCATGATATATTGTTTTATGGATGTTGGATCATATTTATATTTATATATCCGTATGTTTACCTAATTTTTTCTATGAATATCTTATTTATGGACTTGGATAACATGATATGATATTTTTGGAAGACAGATGGAATGTTTTAGAAATTATTTTAAATGTTCTATATATATAAATGTTTATAAAGTAGTCTTATTTTAAATTTGTAACATGTGAATTATTTATTATATAACTTTTATAGATTCAATGGTTGTTTTCTATTGGGCTATGTTTCCCATACATTACTTCTATATTTGGGAGCCTATAGACCATGTTTTTAGGAAAAATGTAAATGTAATGGAATTGTATAGCAAGATATATTCTATTTACATTGGTATTTTGGTTTGGGGTGGTTTTGGAGGTGAAGGTTAGTCACACATATACATGTATTTCTAGACATGGCATACTTCATAGTTTATCATGATTCACATAGTTGTATCTCCCTTTGTTTTCACATTGTACTCTAGATATTTGACTTTTTTATCTTGTATTCAAGACTAGTTTTCTTAACTTTTCTATACCTCACTCCATAATGGTCCATCTTGGGTGACTAGTCTTCTTGAGGCATGTAGGCTTGTTATAATTAAATTGTTGTTTATGTGTTTCTTTAGGAATAATATATCCATCGTTAGACCTTGGGTGGAATATCATAATAGATTGGGGGAATATGATATATATAAAAATATGTGTTGTTTCCACCACTCACATCATACAACCAATTTTATTGTTCTAGGTTTTATGATTATAAAAATATATTTAAAAGGGTATCCCATTCCAATTTCATGAGATTTATATCAATGTGTGTTGCTAAAATTTCCATCTATATTAATTATTATATAGGATACCAAAATATATTATAATATTCATTCATATATAAATTTAATACAAAAAAGAATATTGAGACATATTAGAAACATTTAAAAAATTAAATATTAGATTACTTCTAAAGTGGAAACATGTTTAGACTAATATCATTTAACTGGGATAGTCATGAGTAATCTATGTGTCCATATATAATTTTATATAGAATTTTGAAATTTGGGTTGACAGAAATTGGTTTAGGTTCCCCTATCTTGAAAAATATTTTCATAAAACATATTTGGGAGAAAATAAATGATTAAATACTAGTTTAATAGTGTTAGAATAATATATTGGATGGATTTGGTATAATAATTTTTCTCCCACCTTTCCAAATGTAATATATGATAAGGCTAATATAATATTCTATTTAAGATGAATAGTGATTGAAAAAACTAACGATTAGTTAAAATAATACATATAAATGGATCTTTTCTCACAAATCGATAAGTTGAAATTTAGTTGCACATTAATTTTTGTGAGAAATAGATTTATTAAAATTAAAATCGTAGTGTTAGAATAGTTATATATTTATTTCTTAATTTAGATATATTTACGAAAAATATTATATTTTAATGAATTGGAGAAAAAAATTCTCAAAAATCACATAATGAGGTATCATTTCAAAAAGAAAAAAATTAGTGTAATAATAGTAAATATTCCTTTCTACCATTTATTTTAATGAGTAAATAAATTATAATATTCATTTCTGTATAAATTTAATACATAAAAAAATATAGGGACATATTAAAAACCTTTGAAAAAATTAAATATTTTATCCTTTCTATAGTGAAAACATGTTAAGACCAAGATCATTTAGCAGGGATGGTCAAAACAAATCTTAGTTCTCGTGTATTATTTTATTTTGTATTAGTAAATTTTTTTAACCAAATTTGATTAGGTTCTATTATCTTGAAAAATACTTTGATTAAACATATTTGGGACAAAATAAATGATTGAATAATGTATAATACAGTTAGGATAATCTATTTATTGGATTTGGTAAAATATTTTTTCTCCCACCTCCCCAATAGTATTATATGATGAGGTTGATAAAAAATTAAATCTAAAAGTATTGGTGATGTAAAAAATTACTAATTGGTTACAATTATGTGTTTAAATGCATATTTTATAACAAATTTATATGATTAAATTTAATTGGAATGTAATTTTATGGGTAGAATGTGCAATAAAATTCTTTATTAAATGAATATATGTCATTAATATACGATATATTTATTAAAAACAAAATATTAGGATTAAAATAATCATATTGTACTATAGGAATATCGAAATATTTGCAAAACAATTAATGATAATGAATATGAGAAAAAATGTTCTCAAAAATCACATAATGATGTATCATTTTGAAAAGGAAAAATTTTATTAGTAAGTAGTGAAAATATTACTATAATTAAAAACTTTACATAAATAAGATATTAGATTAATTTTTATATAAAACCCCATTGAAATAAAATTAAACATATAGGTGTGGAGTATTCATGAGATTTCTTATATAACGCATCATCTTCAAAATATGAAATATCTATTTTATTTCAATATCATTAATTTTTTCTTAAATAAAAGTTTACTTCTATCACTACATAGGATTTCCTTATTATATATACATATTTAAGGTCAATTATAAGAATCGTAGTAATGTGATAATAAATATAAGGATAAAATTTAATTACTGATAAGAATATCATGGAATAGAAAAAATGGAGACACATAAGTACACAAATAAGAACATGGAATAACATTTATGGCATCATTTAAACAAAAAAACAATGTGAATAATAATAATGTAGCACTAATAAATTAAATTTCATTATAATTAATGTTAATCCTTTATTCCATTAACACATAATATATATCACTTGGCTTGCTATAGATGTTATATACATATTATTTCATTGGATGTAATTGTTGACCAATTCATTTAGAGGGAATATAAAATTAAATTACAAAATATTAAAAAAAATTATGTATATATATTCCACACATAAATAAAATCATACGTAAAAAAGGTAATGTAAATCGAAGGTAAATAAATTTGTTACATGATAAAAATACTAAGCCAATATATAAGATATCATGTATAATGCCACAAATTTATGAGAATGGACATAATGGAAATTCCTTGTAAAATATTATTATTCAAAAAAAATTATATTTCTTAAAAATAAGCTAAAATATAAAGGGGATATTATAAGAAAAATTAAGTAATGTATTCAGAAACGTAGAGGTTATACAAATATCTTACCATTTTTATGGTTATAAATAGATGAATTAGAACTATTAATATTAATAGAAAAAAGAAGGTTTCTATTCAAAATAGTTTTTTTCATGGAATTGGTAGATAATTTTGTGGGATCATAGGTGTAAGATAGATATAAAGTGAATAAAAATAACAAAAAGAAAGGAAGAGTTCTAATGTGCCATTAACTAGAGTCCCAAAATTTTAGAATTAACATTTAAAAATATAAATGAAAAAATTACATACATTAATCATTTAATCCTGAACTATAGTGAGGATTTTTAAATTTATAACCACATATTTATTATCATATATTATACTTGGGTTGAAATAATTTAGTTCACATCGATGGTTTGAGGTAGTTTGGTACATAGTTTTAATATTGGATTCAGTGTAATTGGGATCGAATAATTTATTTGTACCATTTTCAAATATGTTCTATTGGTATGATGAAATTATATAATGTTATTCAAGATAAATTTATTATAAATAATTTTTTGTACTATATTTTATAGTTAATATTTAAGTGATATTTCTGAATAAGCTAGTTTTTAAGAGATGAAAATGAATAAACATACCATTATAGTTACTTTATAATGTCTCAAAAATCCTTAAAGTATTATTATTTAAAATATAAAATATTTTTATATTTAAATTTAAATTTTATATACAGACATGAAAAACATTTTTTAGAACAACTATGATCAGTGATTGATAAAATAATAAAATATTAATTATTACTGTTATAAATACCATCCTTGGGTGAATGATGTTTTAAATGTGATTATGAAGGTACCAAAAAATTTAATAAATAAATTATACTATAACTATATTAATATTTTCATGGATTTTCAATGATAACATAGATATATAAAAGTAGTAAGATGAGAAGTTAGAGGACAAAAATAGAATTTTAAATGTATAAATTTCTATTTGAGATGACTCATTTGGTATACACCTTTGTAATTCTAGAAGGGGTGTTTTGATTAGACATTGACTTTAGAAAAGAAAAATTGAATATTTTTTCTTTTTATTTTGTGTGTTATAATGGAATGAGATATTATTTAATAAAAAAATTTAATTTACACATTTTGATCTATATTATGAATAATATTGACTATACTTAATATTTTAGTATTTAATTAATAATTAATTTATTACTATTTTATCACATCCAAAACCATATTTTAATGTTGAAATATTGGATTCAATGTAATTTATGGAATATTTATTAGATTAAAATATAAATTATTCATTGGAAGATGATGTCTCTGTTTGAAAACCTATTTATTATTTTTAATGAAATTATTTTAGGGACTTTTATATTTTATATCATGAATAATATTTTATAATTGAATAGGATATTTTTTAACATCCTCATGTTATGAAATTTTCCAAATATTTAAAAAGTAATTTTTTATTAACATAAAAGTCAATATTTTTAGTTAAATAAAAATTTCAACATATGATAATTTCAGCATGAGTATTCAAAAATTGAAATCCTTTACATGAAAATAAAATTATTTATTATCTAATTTCTATATTTTCAGAATATCATAAATATTAATGTTTTACTAGATGTGTAAAAATACACAACATTAAAAATTAACACATATTCACACATTACATTAAATCATTTTAGAAATAAATGTACTATTCCATATTTATATTTGAATATTTTATTTAGGTAAAATATTTATCAGTGGATATTGTTATATTCACAATGTTCAGCATTTGTTGAAGTACTCCTAGCATGAACCCCAACTTGGAAAAAGTGTCACAATGTCTCTAATGCGCCTCTCTATATACCATAGTCTACCGACCATCGATGAAGAACAAATTCTTATATTTGGTGTAATATTCCACAAAATAATAGTTCATAGTATAGAAGAAAATAATAAACCATCATCCACATTATATTGTGACAAATAAAAAAATCTATCATGTACAAAAATAATTAATGTTGCCAAGAAAAACAAGTAATTGATCGCTCAGCCAACCCATTAAAAATATAAAATGAAACCAAAATACAAAATGAAACCAAAATAGAAAACATTATCCTTTGACCAAACTCCATTATTGGTCCTCAAAAAACCTTATCCCCAAATTCATGTTAACAAACTCAGCCTGATCCAAATCATATATCAAATTATGAATCAATATGAAAAAATAATGATTGTACAGACACAAATATTCTCATATAGTGCAAGGGTATAATACTCATTAGTGTTTAACCATTCACTCCCAGTATGAAATTTCTTATTCACGTGTATTTATAAGTAAATAGAATATAATAACCACTCTCATGAAGACATCATATACTTACCTAGAAACTATGACACATGGTGAGGTAAACACATCCTCTATATCAATAGGTGTTTACCAGGCCACCCCAACCATGAAAAATCCAATATTCATGCCATTCCAGAATCAACTAATTAATTATTTCAAAAACAATGATTCCCTACCTCAACCTATATAATCTTGGTTGGGTGGTTTCCAAATACCCATCCAAATAACTGAAGAAACTAGGTGTGGTCACATGGACATGTTCTTCTACCCAACACTAAACATTCTAAATAGATTCATCAATTAGATTTCATACCATGACCCCAACCTTTATTTGTTCCTCTACATGTGCCTCTAACTAGAAATATCCATTATATATACAGTGAACCATAAAACAAATGACATGGACTATAAAATTTTACCAGAGCTTGTGTTCATAGTCATCCCCAATCCCATCCCCACAAACACTGGTGAGTTTAATCATGCCATATCATCTTGGAAGACACTAGGGTCATCATTACACTATACCATGCCTCAAAATAGAGTTCAAAGATAACATTGAAACCTCC
The DNA here is from genome assembly GCA_963277665.1 of Viscum album. Taxonomy (NCBI): domain Eukaryota; kingdom Viridiplantae; phylum Streptophyta; class Magnoliopsida; order Santalales; family Viscaceae; genus Viscum; species Viscum album. The sequence continues at coordinate 2,015,368,741 of OY728159.1, forward strand.
TCACATACCCTTGAGAGGTTCATCACATCAGACCATCACTAGAGACTATATGGAAGCCACCCTAAGCATCTCAAACTAATCCTCCTCAATGAAATTCCCTACAAGAACAATCACACAAAGATAATGACTTCCACTAATCTCTCTAGATTATCCTAGGTTAATACATTCATAGAAACTATATTACTTTCAATATAAATCTTACCCTATCAATTAAAGTTTCCACAAATACTTTTTACCCGATAAAAATATTCTTATTCATACCACCTCATTACATTCTCCCACTAATTTTCCCCCATCCCAAAGGCTCACCCCAACACACACATAAATATCAAGTCCTGCATATCCAATATAAATCAGTTCTTGTAGTCCCACTCCCCTCAAACCAAATTGCGCCAATGTGTCAAACCCAAACCTAGTAATAAGGGGAGGGCTCCAAATGGAAATAAAATTACACATGGCATGTGGATTCCAAGTCCAAACCACTCCCATAACCTTGAACAAGATCCCACCTTTCATCTCCAAAAGGATTTTCCTCAACCATTACCCATGATTTTCAGGCTCCATCATCCTAATCTAAGGCCCAAATAAAATATCACACTCACCACCTACACCATGAATTGCCTTTATCCTCACGAGAATTGTTCTCTCATCCAGGAGGAATTTGAAAATCTATCCCATTATTATCCAATCCCATGCCACCCATGCCTACCCACTAGATTTATGTAACAAAATATAGGATATTTGTATATTCATACTCACCCTTATTCCATTACAGGGTAACATGTTATCTCAACATTACCCTTACCCCATGGTGATAAATTCATCGAGTTACACCAAATCAACAAAGCACTCATGATCAATTATTACAATCATATTTTTTATAACACTCTCCGAAATCATCTAACCATAGAATCATTGATCCAAAAACCTCATTCCAGAAAATATTCAAATATTTAGGCATGTATTTTCATATATATATATATAATTTTATTGATGTGCTCACCTACTTCAAACATGTTGTTAACCCCTCATAGGGCTGCATCGAGCCTCGTCTATGAACCCACAACTCCCATGTGAGTCTACACCAATAATTTCTATACTAACTAATATCTTATTATTCTCTCATGAATCCATATTGAATAAAAAAGTTATAGATAAAATTTTAAAAAATAATAATTAATTATATTAATTCACTTAATAAGTTGTTACCACCTAGTTATACATTGAGTACAACCACTGCGAAAAAACTTCAACTTACCACCAAAAAAAGGACCTCCAAAACCCCCTGACACTGTCCCAACTGAGTTTTATATCACATGAAATCAATTCCATTATCAAAATGATTTAATTAAATTTTAATTATTAATGGAGAAACATACATTGATGGAATCTACATCTAAATCCATGCAGAAAATTTCTTAAGACATTATATTCCCATTTAGAATAAAACCCCATCATGATATGATGATTTCACCATACAATACATGAATGGTAAAAAAACATAACCAACATAAAATAGAGTAATATAGTGTAATAGTGAGATCAAAAAAATAATGAAAACGAACAATTCACATAGAATAATCACTAAAATTCATCCATGAATATCCCCCATCATTTGGGGATAAATGATATGCAATGGGATAATTTGCACAATAATAAACTCTCCCAAACCTAGAAACCTCAATGTTACTGGTGGAGTCCACATCATGAATGGATAAAAATTACCAAAACAAGATCAATACACCCATGAAGTTGTTTCTTATATGATGGATCCATCAGCTTTCTATTGGAACAAACAACATTATGGTTCTTGGACACCCACTATTAGGTGCACCTATGTAGATATCCTAGGTTCATTCCATCCCACCGGCTAGTTGGCGGGTGGTGTAGAAATGTTGTAGTCCCTAGGCCACCTGATGATATCTTCCATTTCTCTCCCAAGAACTAATATACCATGCAATCATTAAACCATATCCCAAATATTTATTTTATGATTCTAAAAGTTTCTTATTCTGAACCCAAATAGTAGTTCTAAACACTAACATTTTTATTGATTTTTACAACACATTAAAAACAACATACCAGAATCACATCACAGAGGTCTAAAGTAGTGGATCCCCAAATCTTCATTGTCCAAATACCTATTTTAAAAATAAATATTCCACTAACAAAAATCATCTAATTCTCTCAATAATTACCACTCTATAATGATTTAGGTCATTATAGAATACAAACTATAACAAATCTCATCAATGAGAAGCCTTGGGAAACCTATGATCCCTGACTCTTTACCCTGACTCTATCATCAAAACCTTAAGAATTTGTTACGTTCCATCACTTATCATCAAATGTACTTTTTACAGTTACACTCTAATCAATATTCTTCGGTACATTACCATCCCTCAAAAAACCCATAATTAAATTACCTAACCATATTCATTATATCTAATATGATGCTAAAAACACTTTTTAACATTACTAGTCAAAAAAAATTAATAGAGAATAATTCAGACCTCTATTAGATTTCCATTGAATGCACAGCTACATTAGTTGATGTGATACCTCACCACCTAGTCGCGATTCCATAACTCACAATTACTAAATACATTACTCAAGAAACATCATAAATCTCATAACCAAACTACTGGTGTATTTATATGGTTTAATCCACAATTCTATTCTTAGTTAATATTTATCTCTCTCCAATCATTAGAACACCTTTCATCTGAAACAAGTTCAAATCATTCCATAACCATCCCAAATTTGATTACGACACACCATCTCCAGTTAATAACTCAACTAAAATCCATATATAATATTTATTTATGATCTTGTATTACTCAATCCCACTCGTATATCATTATACCATTTTCATTTTGACTATCCATGATTGATCTCACCTTCGTGACCGTTAAAACATAGGGTCCATACAACCATAAAAACATTGTGCTACCTACCATATGAGCATGGTTATCATCATCCAAAAATCAAAACTATGACATTCATAGCCCATGTAAGATCATTAACTACATAAAAATTTGGATTTCATCAACCAGCTCAAACTTTTGTTCCAACTCTGGACACCAACCACTTCACATTCTTAATTCACCAATAAATGAATACTGGAAAATAACCATAAATTCGTCTAAAAAAGGGTTTCACCATCCTATTAGCCAATGTTTTACTCCAAAATAAATGGTTTTCCTTATACAACTCTAGGATTACTCATCCAAAATGGTTCCAATCACAACACATCTATCACTCCAGATGATCTATGAACTCTCATGGTTGAAAACCCTAATCGAGAACCATGTTTCTAATTCTCATTCGACAATACATTGATCTATCACTGACCCCACACAACATGTCCATGGGATGTCTCACATTTCAAACCAAAATGATCTGGCTACTCTGTCTTATTGCATCTATCCTAATATATTAGTCGCATCTTCTAGTCAGTGACATTGAACTAAAACCACTAGTTTATAACCACTTTTACACTACTAAGGTTCAAGAATAACCCTAAAAATTTTCAATGAACCTACACATGGCATGTTCACCAATCCAAAAATACCTGACAACTAACTGTCACTCCCATGAAAAAACCCTTTGAAACTCATAAAATTCCCAAAAGTTCCTCACCAACTGAAATTTCCTCCTCCAAGGAAGCGTCAACCACCAAGAACCCTCTCATAGGTTCTTGCCGACAATCCAACTTATTTCCATCGGAGACCAATGATAGGGAACTCCCTTGAAACCTAATAACCCAACCCAACACACATTCCCATAAGTCTCATCTCATCTAACATAGACCAACATGCCCAATCAATAGATCATTTCCCATTTGTATGTCAGGTTGAAACAAAATCCCCTAGGATATCTTATGCCATTGATAACAACATGACCACCTTCCATATTGTCATTTTTTGTAGATCCATGAGAAACAAATCACACTCCCACCGCACTACCTCAATGTCCATCTAATAACAGTAAGTCAAACTTACAACTAGTCCTTCCACAAAATCATTCCTTTTTATAATCCTCAAGGCATGAGGAATTCAATTCAATATCCCTTGAGGATTCCAATATCATGGATGAATATGTATCTAGCCATCATCATAGAGTAAAATAATGGATCTGACCAACATAGGTCACAGTAAATCTATTTTTTAACAGAAACTTCCCACAATAAGATCAACATATCAGACCATCGATAGAAAAAACATGGGGGAAATCTAAGTAGGATATCACTAATAATTTATATAGGAAGGAACCATATAATTTATTACTAACAGTTTAAACATATCAACCCTCTCAATAGTGAACATGAATTTGTAAGAAGATATATGTGTTTTGAATAATATATTCTTATTATGATGCATTACATGGATCTTTTCCATCACACCAGGGTCTAAAATGGTCCCTTTATAAATGATCCCGGAGAAAAAATCATAGGAAATAATGAATTTATAAATGAATGAGATTCTAACAGGTTGAAATCAATAAAAATTAACATTAGTACCCCTGAAAAGAAATTCCATTCCCCTGGAAACCTGGACAGACTATAATAATAATAATTCTTGATGCATCAATATAGTATCCATCAGATGATTCAACACTTCCCTATCCCACATGTCCACCATCACAAAAAAACATATCAGGAGAATATCCTTTTATATCATTCCATAACACCGCAGTCACATCACAAATTTGAGTTGGTTTATCAGAAGGAATAAAACATTACTCTACAAAGACTAGATTCTATCAGTTAGCGGTGTGGGCCTAATCAATTAAGTGAGGATACTATACCCTAGAAATGGATTATATCTATCCATGGAAAATAACTATACATAATCCGCAATATGTTATAAAAAATATTCCATCCAAACACAAAAAATAATAAATTATGTGGTCATACAAAACATCTAACTGATATACCATGAGGCTAAACCAAAATAAAAACCAAAACAAAAATAAAAAAAATACACGATGTACCAAATAGCATCCATGGAACTCCCAACCCCCTATCTTCATAATCTCTTTTACGTCCCCCAACCTAGTCTAATGCACATCTCATTTTCGACCTAAATTGTATACACAAGGTCCAATAATGTTCCATGATTACCATGCATCGTGTGAGCATAAAACTATCTACGGTCTCACTATTAATTATTAATATAAATTATCAAATGAATGTATATGAATGAGGAAATTAAATTAAATAACCATATTAATCGAGTTCTCATGAACTAATCCTTCCACAATGTGACATATTGAGGTTCACACATTGATCAGTTCATCTATTTCTAATGAAGCCACACTGGCACTGAACAAACATGCTTCAAAACCATATAATATTCCACCCAATACCATGTACAAACACACCATTGTACAACCCATACCCCAATAATCATGGTATGGATGTGTCTATAACCCCAATATAATAATCAAATACACTGTCCATGATTATATGTATATATGTTGCAAAATATCCTTAAATTCCAAAGGGAGGTCCATATGATATCATTTTTACAATTAATTATACCACATTACTATATAAAAACAATTAAAAAATATATTTTTGTTAAAATACAGAAAACTAATCAAAGACACTTATTAAAGGGTTCTTGAAATGATACATACACAAAAATGCATGATCATCCATGGACCCATGTCCACAAACATTGAGGAGGTCACCAAACTGAACCATCCATATTGTCGTTGGTGAATCCATCACACAAACCCAAGACTTTATTGAATTGTCCTTAAGAAAAAAAGATATCCCTACTAACAATGGGGAGGTATGTCATTTCATCTCTTCACCAAAGAATCCAAAGAGGCCACATCATTAATCCTAAACCATTCCTCATCACAGTATGATCCCAAAATAAAAATCACATGCGGCTAAAGCCCAACAATTTGATCACAGAATACTCATAGAGTTATAGTTCTAGAGACATATCCCCTCTTCATAAAATTTCACCACTCACGTATAATAATGTCCAATAGGACATACAGACTCATCACAATCATTGGTTTTCGATGACACATGAATCCTATCACCCAATGGTGACCTCACTTTTAAAATGCTTAACCAAACCCATACCATTTGGCATGGTCCTATGAAATAAAAATCAATTATCTATCCTGAACTCAGTATCTAGGTTTATACCAAGCCATATATTATTACCATACCTAAGAAACAATAGGTATTTTTCAACACCCAATTAATCAAACATGTAATTTTTATGTCATGTACTAAACCACTACCATTACCCTAAAAATGGTCTTTCATTGATTCTCAATATGGGGATCGGCCATCACGTCACATAGAGGAAACACACTCTATCACACTATTCTAATCCCCAAAGTACTTATCCCACTCACCTCAAACAACATGTCATTCTTATGTCCTATAGATAGAGTTTTTATAACCTATAAGATGTACGATAGTCTCACCCATTATCATTCGACACAGAGATACACATTCCTCCCTACTAGCATGAGGTAACCTAAATTGGGATACTAAAGCCTCAATATTAACCCAAGGACATTTAATATTTATCATTATATCCCAACATTAGCCAATAAACATATTTATCAAGTCACTAATTGATTCCAAGACATCCATCTGCTCATGATAAATTATTCTAATATAAGGTGGTCTAGTGTCATCATATCTCATCTACCTTGGGAACATCATGTCCATAAACACCATTACTAAACCCATGAACATATTCAAGAATGAAAACCCCCATATGGTAATGTATATTAAATATTGTTATAGGGTCAAAATAGAACAAAAATGGAGTTAACACCTCATAATGCTTCACTTAGCCTAATCCAAGAACCAGATAGGCTCGAACACGGCTCTTCCAAGATTGTCCAAGCTAATAAAACACTTTATATGATCACCAGAATCTATCTCACTCTATAGTGCATAAATAAATAATTTCTAAAAAATATAATATATTATAGAAATTCATTTAATTATATTTAATCACATAATTACTAAATAAGGAAATGATTACACTGAAATCATGACCATCCATCTGTGTAGCGTCTATCCTATAACCAATACACTATCTAGTGTGAAATCCCTACCTCAAAAAAACTGATTCAATAATCATTTTAATTTTCTTCAACTCAATTTTTAAAAAAAAATCTTAAAGATTCGTGCCTAGAAAAGACTTCTTTCAACTGCATGCATACAATGTCTTTGGATGACAACTTTTCAAGAATAAATAAAGCCCCAACATGCTTAGAATATTCCACCATGTCATATTGATATCATCACACATAAAATAGTAAAATTAATTATGTTTATTTGGAATGTCAAGGAAGAATAAAACATGAAATGAAATGTACATTCCAACTTGAATCCCAATCAAAACACATCCAATATCATCCCATTTATGGGGGGACTCAAGGAGAAGAAATACGGATAGAATTAATACAGGAATTTCCTTTATTAATCCCTTAAACCCTATATAAATGATGCGATGTCCGACCTAAAAATGAGAAATATAGCCCCAATTAAACAAAAAAATTTAGTTAGCCATTAACTTGCACGTCCTTGGTCACCTTAGTTAATAAATAAGAATCACAATGTTCTATCTAGACCAAAAACTAGATTGTGGGTGAAATTAAAATGAATTGGACCTCTGGATACCTATTTAACTCCTCTAATTCTCTACCATGATCTCAAATTCCACCTTATATTCTAATGGTGTCTAATTATTATTTTTAAATACTCTCATCCCAAAAATAATTTCTCAAACAAATTGTCCAAAAAATGGTAAAATTAATATTCTCGTGAAAATTTATAAACAATAATGATGTTATTTATTAAAACTATTATAATTATTATATATAATTCTAGGTGTTGGTTTTTATTCTTATTCTCATATAATGATTAACATTCTAATAAATATTACTTATTTACAAATTTAAATTTTACTAAATTTTCAATATAAATTAATTGCAAAAATCTTATCATTTTTACTTTTTGGTTTGTTTTCATTGTGATATTCATAGATGTGGTATTTTTATTAGACAATAAACCATTATATTATAACATTATAGTATTAGTTTTTATTTTTTATAATTATCCATTTAAAATTTTAATGACCCGTTTCAATTTTTTTCATCCATATATTACAATTTAACACTATGATGTAAAATCATATTTTTATTAACACATTGTCCATATAATAAAAAATAATTAAATATATAAAATTTAGGTAATATGTATGTATTTAATAAATTAAGATGTTACATTTTCCTCCCTTGTGAAATGTTATCACCAAAATTTTAATCCAAATACTTTTATGAAAAATTTGAGTAATTTTATTTCATTACACCCTTCTGTTAGTATATTCCTTATTTTTACATTATATTTCTCTACAGAACATTGAAATAATGAGTTTAATTATTTCATATCCCCTTGTATACAAGATCGAGGATCCCCACAAGTTTTTTTCCCTTACGAGATATCATTCTCCAAAAAACAGCTTCAATATTTAGTGTTTGTGAGGGATATCAAATATAATTTCTAATGAGTGATACATTGGATGAATAATAAACATTATATATGTTTAGTAGAATGGAAATTAAATGGGATATAACTACCATATAGTGTAAAATATGAATAAAGATAATGTTTGTGGTTTTATCTTTCCCTTCTTCTAAAAACTCATAAAAATCCTCTATGGATATATTTTAATGAATATATTATCTATAATATCAGAATACGTTACTAATAATAACTATATGAATTATTATTATGTTTAAATTGGGATTATATAAAGTACTAATAAATACAAAGATCATTATAATTATTTATTCCACTAGTTAAATTTATAATATATACCCTTAATAAACATTATCCAAATATGTTGGAGTTCAAAATTTCAATATACAATGATCATCAAATGGGACCATATTAATGATTGAGTATACCTTATTCATTAATAAAAAAATATTAGTGTAAGATATTTAAATTTTCATAATTTATTTCTTATAAATTATGACATAATATTATTTTAAATAGTTTATATTAGACATTATGATTGGTCATATTTTCACCTGTTATATTTTATAATGGTGTTTTAATATATATTACATAACTATTTTTGAATCCTCTAAAACATGATGTTAATATTAGGAAATCAATTATATACTCAACAAATATCTTCCATATATCATCAACACATATGTCTTATATATATTTTCATGTTAATTGAGTTGAATTCCTTATTGAATTGATATTATGTATGAAGTATCTATAAAATTGTTTAGAATAATAGATTTTGTCGACGTTGTTGACTATATGAGAAATTGATGGGGACTAAAATTTATATTATTTATATTTTTAGTCTTTTTTGATATTATAGGATTTATTTTTTTACCTTGTGAGGATGTTTAGATGAAGTTAAAGTTGTAATGAATAATGTGATGAATTTTATTATCAACACATAAATTATAATCAAACTCACATAATATGAATGTGGGTTTGTTTGTGAATATTTTTTCAAATTTTTAGTTTGAAAATTGTTCATAGTTGTTTTAATATATTCTAGCGTATTTTAGTTTATTATAAATTATTTGGATAAATTATATTGAGTATCATTACAAGTATATCCTATGGTGGATTACTAAAAAAATGAAAGCATCATTAAGAAGTACATTTGAGTGTATAAGTCATTTACTACTTAATAAAAGTCATTTCACACTATATATTAGATATTTGGATTTTTGTATGAGTAATTTAAATACTCGTAATATTAATTTAAATCTTTGTATGTGTAATTTCACTCTATGTGTCAGGCATTTGGAACTATACATGAGTCATTTTCAAATATATTTATTAGTGAATGTGGACGTGTATATATGTCCTTTCTACCTTGTATATGAGTTAATTAAAAATAAAATATGAATTAATTGATTGATAAATTTTATATTTCTAAATGATAAAAAATGTGATTATCTAAAATTTAAATTATATGAATGTAATACGTAGTTTGGGTAATGTGGTAGTTGATCACTAAATTTAAAATAATTCACGAATGTGATTTATGATTCCAGTAACCGAAGATGATTATTTTGTGTTTTAAAGAACATGATTCGTAATAATGATTGGAAGAATTTAATATAAAACTACACTATTAAATTTAAACATTCTATTTGTATCATTATGTACTATATATGAAATTAAAAAAAGAAATAATATGTAGATGGAAAAAGAGGAACATTTTTTAAATGAGTTGAGAATAAATTATATATTTAAATTTCAAATTCCAATTAAAATTAAAACATACTATTAATTTTGATTTGTGAAATATTAAAAATTATGTTTCATCCATGAAGAGAAGTATGTGTTTACATGAATGACTCTGGGTAAAATATTATATTTTTAGTGTTTTTTACATTAAACAATGAATATAGGGCTTATTCAATAAATAGAAAAAGAATAAGAATAAGTGTATATTAAATGTTTGATATAATTTCATGGAGAAGAAGTAGTAAAAAATATATTGTATTTAGTTTTAAAAAAATGTATGGGACCCTATAAAATATTAATGATAGATAACTGAAATAGGAGGTGAATCGTGGATATTAATTTCATATTATGATAATTTTGAAATAACATTCTCTAACTGTTATGGTTTTTGATATTTTTAATTCAAACACATCAAAAACAAACCAAAATGACGAGAATAGTGATTTATGTGGTCCACCACTCAAAATGATATGGTTAATCCATAGTCTATATCAAATTCCTCCATGGTCTCTTTGCCCAACTGAATAATATATGAACACAAATATGTATGGAATATCATAATCCAAATTTAAATGTATGAATATAGTATTTTTGTGCATTCCATTCACTATTTTATATTTAAAATTATAATTTACATTAATTTTTAAAAGAAAATAAACATATTACAAAAAAATTATGATGTAGATATATCATTTCTACTTAGTTCAACTATTTTTCTATTCCTATCATGTAGAAAGATTCCTCTCCAATTTTCATAAGAACATAACATTCATCACCATTCCCATTTTGTACACTTGTTTATTGTGGGTAAGGTAGAATGCAAATATGATGCGTCAAAAACATTATTTATTTGTAATTTTTTTGTCTTTTCATTAACATGGTTTCACAAATTATGCCCACTTCTTATTTAATCCACTTTAAATATTTATTCTTCAATCTCTATATATAATAAAACAAATTTGTTTTTCTTTTTAAATTGTCAATCCTATAATAAAAATATTATATATATATATATATATATATATATATATTTCAATTCCATGTGGAGAAAACTCCATCTTTATGATATATTTATTACCTTATCCTAATATATCGTTTTCTAAAATTCCATGAAATAACTCATGAAATAACTAAATTAATATAACATGTCTATTAATAGCCTTCCAAAATTCTACATCAAACACAGGTCAACCATATATTATAGACCATGGTTGATTTAACTTCCACAACCAATTATTACAAGATAGATTCTAGTCTGAATTAAATAATGTAAAATTTATTTACATTAATAATATCAAAAAATTAAACACAATATTTTATTCATTGAATTTAATTATATAAAATTTACATCAAATAGAACTCTCTTCATCCCAATTAATATTGTGTTTATCCATATGATGATATCATAAATACAACTATTTTTTCATTATGAGCATCCATCATATTATGTTCTTTAGTATTTGAAGCTCTAAAAATAATTAAATATACCATATGATGTCATTATTTTCACCTTTTCAGGTTCCACTATACCAAGTAATGGTACCATACTATGATTATCTTCTATAAAATTTTGTTGTGTGTTGTACCTTATGTTGATCTAAATGTTTTATTTAGAATTTACCTTATGATGTTTGTAACCTATAAATCATTAATTCCTTTGCTATATTCAGAATCAATTTGTACCCTAGGTTGACCAAAAAAATGGTTTTCCACATGAATTACATTAAATCAACGTATCTTAATAAAATCATTAGCCAGATGTACCCTATGAAAATTTCAACAACTTTTATTCTCAAATATAATATTGATATGAAATAAATCATATCATTTACAAATAAATAGAAAAATTAATTATACATTTCATAATAATTCATTTCACTGTAAAATTATTTATTTAGTATGAACCTGATTTATTTATTAACATGAAAATAAATAAAAATACATATATATTCCCTTTAAATATATCTGAGACTCCTTCTGTAGATAATTTCTATATTTTAATGGGAACACATTACTACTATAATTAACCCATGATTAAAATTCATTCCAAATAGGTCTATGGTTCCATAATAACCCTGTTAAATTTTGATGGAAACCATGGATCATAAATCACATTCATACTCAAAATACATTTCAAATAATGGTCATTAAATAATTCAATTCCAACATTATGTATATCAATTTGGGAAAAATTAGCATTCAATTATTATGTAAAAGTATACATAAAGTATTTATTTACATTCATATTTTATGATCCATTTGTTATCTTGATAAAAAATTGGAAATGGAACTATTTCATGGATTTTATACCACTATATTTATAATTTGAAACATCACATCACTATTGGAACATCCTTAACACTAAAAATCGATCCCCACTAAAAATTTATTTTAAAATTATGAAAATTTATTCGTACAAAAATTTTCACCAATAACTATTTATATACATCGTAATAACTAAAAAACACACATATTTGCCTCCAAAACATTCCAATTTTATAAACACGGACTGAATTAATTCTTGAAATAATAATGATAAATATCCACCATTTGCAAAAAAAAACATATATCAATTGTTTCATTCTAAATATAATACACTCACAATTTCAGAATAAAATTTATAAATTATAAACAATTTCTTTTATACCATATTATTTTATATTTTAATTTCCTTTTATGATATTACTTTATTTAATAGTACACAATATAAGAAAACCATACCATAAATGAACCAGAAAATAATATTCTGTAGAAATTAATTTGATAATCTAATGGTTTGTTTTATGAAGATGAATATTATTAAATAAATTATTAATTATATATAGAATTATTTTCAAAAATAAAATTAATAATAAATCATAATTCTATTGATTATAGATTGATTATAAATTTATAAAAAATATTTTTTTCATAAATGTGATATATTTACTAAAACATTTATTATATTAAATTTATTTTTATTACTATAGATAAATTATTACATTCAAATATATAGATTATGTATCTAATTTATTGAATTAATTGTCATATAATTATAAATATTTGAAATTTAATGACAAAAATGTCATTTATTGCTTCAAAAATATATTTTCATTAAAAATGGGATTTATTGAATTTTTTAACATATATAAAAATTAGTTTATTCTAATAAAAATAATTTATTTGAAATAATATTATTATTATTGAGATAATATTTTCACAATGTTTTTAGGATATAGTTTTTGTATTTTTCTAAAATGGTTATTTTTTTAGAGAATGTTGATATATGACGATTTTTCAAAATTGTACCTTTTTTCATTAATTAATGAATTTTAAAATCCCTAGAATGTTTTGGGTTTTTTTAATATGTAACAAAATTCTTATTTAATTATAATTATTATAATTAATTAATAATTAATTTTAATTATTTTTATATTTGGTTTAACCTCAATTTAGTATTAATGAAACCTTTTTACAAGAAAACTGATTTTCATTGCGTTTTATAAGCTTATAAAAAATTAGTTGTTCCAAATATATGAATTTATAGAAGAAATTTTTTTAAAATAATTTATATTTTGATATTTTAATTCTATAAATAGTAAAATTTTATTTTTATTCATAATGAATTTTAACCAATGTAAATGTTGATCCCCATAGTAATGGATAAAACGTGTTAATTAATGTTAGATATATGGGAGAAGATTTAAAATTAAAACTAACAATTTCAATTATTTAATTTTATGTTATTAATTGAACCGAAACTACCTTATAAAATAATATATGAAATATTTTCCCCATTATCCTTTGATAATGAAATTTATATTTTTTTATGTTATGAAGATTATGAAATTACCCTCTCTTTAATTTAGTATCTCTCGTATATTTTCATTTGGGTAAAATGAATTTCTAATTTCTTAATCTGTTTTTTTAATATTAATAAATTTATTTTATGATAGTATATATTTAAATTTTTAGTTAATATATAGTTACTTTGAAATCATGTATAACACTAATAAAATTCTTCTGTAAATATAATGAAAATCTTGGAAAATTATTTTACAAACAATAAAATTAATATTTTTTGATGAATTATTATATTGAAGAAAAATAATAGGTAACAAACTGTTATTATTAATGGAAATTTTGATTATATTCATATTCTCATATGTTATTGTTGTATCTATTGGAAAAATAAATAAATAATCTCACAAATGACTTTAATGGTATTTTATGATGAAAAAATTTTATAAAATGAAATAAAAATAATAAAATCATCACATAAAACAATTGATAGTATAAATAAACTAATATGTAATACGTGGACCATTTTTTGATCACCTTTTCTTTGTTATTGTAAATATATACCCCTAAATGTCTAAAAAATTGGTTCCAATATTATTGTTAATTAGGATTAATGAAGGCACTAAAACAAAATAAAGCATTTAGAATATATTATAATAATGAATAAATTTTACTAGAATAAGAAATTTATAAAATATCTTGTCCTATAATAGAAAATATATAAATTTCGTATTACATGAAATGATTATGTTATACATTGAATTAAAATAAGTACGTAATTTATTATCTGTCATTCTGATCAAATATATTAGCTCACCAAATCATATTATCTATATAAATTTCTTTATTACTATAGAATAAAAAAATACATATCCTATTACATTTTATGACCCCTTCCCTTAGTCTAAGAGCTTCTTCGTCTCCCCAGGTACCATCATAATAATTATTTTATTGTAATATAATGGATTAATCACAATTATATGGTAATCATCTTACCAAGATAATTTTATAACCTCCTTGTTCTGGGTGTCGGCCTATGGTGACCCATACCCAGTTGGTCACATGGCCTCAATCGCATTTCCCCGAATGGCAGAGGCTAGAAACTAGAAGTGAGGGACTTGGGTGTGATATTGGGGAAACAATGCCCTCATTGGCACACACTACTGGAAATTAGAACTTTCCCAACGCTTCTATACCAACGGTGTGAAAAAACCGTTGGTATAGGTCCCATTTCCCAACGGTTTGGCCAAACCGTTGGGAAAGGCCCCCAACTTGGCCACTTTTCCCAACGGTTTGGCCAAACCGTTGGGAAAGGTAGACTTATCCCAACGGTTTGGCCAAACCTTGTGAAAGGCCCTCAAATTGGACACTTTTCCCAACGGTTTGGCCAAACCGTTGGGAAAGGCCCTCAAATTGGACCCCTTTCCCAACGGTTTGGCCAAACCGTTGGAAAATGCCCACAAATTGGCCACTTTTCCCAATGGTTTGGCCAAACCGTTGGGAAAGGTCCCCAAATATGCCACTTTCCCCAATGGTTTGGCCAAACCGTTGGGAAATGTGGACCTTTCCCAACAGTTTGGCCAAACCGTTGGGAAAAGTGGGCCAAAATTCAACATCCTGCACAGAATGAAAATCACAACCAAATACCTATACCAACGGTTGTTGAAACCGTTGGTATAGACCTATACCAACGGTTTGAACAACCGTTGGTATAGGTACTTTAATTTTTTATCAAACCATCATACCGAGAACATTATATAAATCAAAATTTAAAATATTTATGAGAATACATATATATATTTATGTAATTATGATCACAAAAGTCATGTTAGGTTAGTGGTTGAGTCATTCAATTATAAACGAGGGGTCCTGGGATCAAATCCATGCAGATGTTTTATTTTTGGAATTGATATACCAACGGTTCAATTACCGTTGGTATAGATTTCATATTACCGATACCAACGGTTTCCAAAACCGTTGGTATATACCTATCCCAACGGCTTACTTGGCTACGGTTCTCCAAACCGTTGGTATAGGCTATACCAACGGTTTGTAGGCCTATACCAACGGTTCCAAACCATTGGTAAAGGTTAGTTTTCCAGTAGTGACATTAACACAGTGGAATAACAATAATATTCATCAACGGAAGTAGTAATACAATAGAATAAGTAAACAGTGAATGATAGAAATTAAATGAACAACTGGAGCACATATATAAATTATACATGTTGTTTATGTCTAGTAAATCATCCAAACAAGTCAAAATGTTGGAAATACGATTCTAAACCGATGTACAATGAAAACAAGTAACTCTGGTAGCATCAAATTCCACAACATGGTCCCATGCTCTCCAGCTCCACTACACTCAAGAAAATTAAGTAGAAGGGAACATTACCATATCTATAACAACATCAATATAATCTGTTCGGGCTTAAAATCATGAACCAAAAAATGTGTGAGTTGAATATCAATAGGATACCACCAAATGATATGCTCCTAACTATGAGTGAATCTATATATATATATAGCATGAAACAAGAAAAATGAATTAATACAAAATTAATTAATCAAAAGTAAACCATCCTACAGTTTTAACTACTTTTATTTAAATTTATTAATCATTTCACCAATCATTCACAAGAAACCCTCATGGATTTTTTTCATAGTCTAACTATTGTGGTTTCACTAAGAAAAAGGCTCTCTGAGGAAGCACTCATCATTAATTCCACATGTGGTATTTTAACAATAACTATAGACATTCTGAGGAAACACTCAACGTACATTCCCCTGTCCTCTCTTAGTGGTACACTATATACACTCTAAGGGAGCACCCACTATCCATCCTCCTGATAGTCTCTATATGTAAAAAGTATAATAGACACTCTGGGGAAGCCCTCGATATCAATTCCCCCTATAGTCTAACTTCAACAGGTTCTCACAGCTCACGTTAATACAATCATGCACAAATGATATCCAACATCCAAATTAATTTCAACAACAAAAAGTCAATGAAGCTACAATTCATATCAAAATCATGTCATATAATATCAACTGCATAGTAACATCACTATTCATGGAAAACAAAATATCCTAACCGGCAGTTTTGTACCTAATGGAAAATATAAAACAAACATGGTAAAATGCATCCATAAGAAAGGCAATAAACCAAATTCATATGAAAATCCATTTTCTCAAGAAAAACCCCATAAAATTCATCAAATAGGGTTAAACATCCAAAATACACAATACCCTAAACTATGGTATTCAGAACTTTTTCAACATATAATCCAAATACTACTATGGAAAAGAACAAACCACCTACATCGACGTTGTACGATTGATATATTTGAACCTTATATTATGAGTAGACCTAAAACATCGTGGATATAGAAGAAAATCAAAACCTCATAACCTTGAATAACTAATTAAAGAAGAGAAATCAAGAGGATATGATCTAGAAGAATAAAAGACTCACCGTTGTGATTCCAATGCAATCCATGGTGCATGATTCAAGGAATGGGTGACATATTAGGGGATCAGAGAAGAATCATTTTTCCTGATCACTCATGGATGGGATGGGATTAGAAAAAGTCATTTTTTAGAATTAGAGACAACTGTAGTACGATTTAAGAAATAAAAAAGAAAAGTACACAGTGTGTTCATTTAATTATCACACCATGTATAAGCCATAAGTGACCCCCACATTAGGTGCAATCTAGTTTAAATCACATAGAAATTTACATGTCATTACATAGCCAGCACACGACTACCTACGGTGACCTTGTATATAGTGTGTACTCTAATGTACGCAACATGTATGTATAAAATTTCCAAACACTCCCCTTTTTCTCAAAAACTCCCGAAACAAATACCCATACCTGAAAAGAAGTTCTATGCTCTTACATACATTTGCCAATAAAAAATTTACACCTGAATTTCCCTAACGGGTAATTGGAGAAGAAGAATCCTTGAACAGATCTATCCACAGGGATAGCATATCAGTGTCCCTATATCAATTCTTGTCATGTACACGCCCGTGCTTCCACAACACCTGTACCATAGGAACGGACCATCAATGGAGAATCATTGCACTGCAGTCAACAATATAGATCAGATGCTCCAAGAATGATGTGTATTCCTTTAATTCAACATCCTTGGGTTGAAAAAATTTGATGGGTTTGAGAAGTAACATTGTAGCTAAGAAACGTGGAAGACTTCATGCATAGCCCAGTACCTCTAAGGTAACCGAAAACTATAGGAAACAGTCCTAACTCCCTCCAAAACCTCAAACGGCCTGACTTATCTTGATGAAAGCTTTACCTATCTCCTAATACTCTTGTGTCTTAACCTCGGTCTGATACATAGGAAAACCTAATCTCTGACCTCAAACTCCAGTGGTCATCTTCATTGACAGCATAAGAGTACAATTGTGACTGTGAAATATCCATTTTCTTCCTAATCAACTCTACTTTGTCTATGGTCCCCTGGACAAGATGAGGTCCCGACATAACTGCCTCTCCTGCCTCCATCGAACATTGGGGGTGATCGTCATGGCCTACCATACTAATCTTCATATGATGCCATCTGAATAGTTTCTTAAAAACTATTATTATATGAAAACTCCACCAGAGGTATTTGATTTTCCCAAGGTCCACCAAAATCTAGGACACAGGTTCGAAGCATATCCACCAACACCAGAATTGTGACCTCAGACTGGACATCTTCCTATAGATGGTATGATCTACATAGAAGTACCTATATACCCAAATCCCTTTTTAGTCCCTTCCAGACCTGAGAAGTAAAGCGGGTGTCCCTGTTTGAAACAATGGAGTGTCGAATCCCATGTCAATGTACAATCTCTCTGATGCACAACCATCCATGTTCATCAACAATGAATGTATATTATATCGATAAAAAGTATGAAACCTTCTTGAGTCTATCAATGACAACCCAAACATCTTCATTCCCTCAAGGCGACCTCGGTAAACCTATCACAATGACAATCGCAACATTTTTCCACTTCCACTTATGAATCTGTAACATCTTTAAAAGCTATGCTAGTCACTGATACTCCAATTTCACTTACTGACAGGTGGAACATACCATGGAAAAACCAGGAATTTTTCTCTACATACATAGCAACCAATAGTGAATAGGTAGATCTCAATACCTCTTGGTGACGCCAGGATGAACTGCCCAAACCGAGGAATAAAAATCAAGCATCAGATCCTCACATATGTCTGCTAACGACCACATGCACCCATGAAAATGAAATATCTCATCCTCACCAATGGTCCATCCCAGAGTAGGGTCCTCTCCTGAGACTCTCTCCAATAGAACTAGGCCTTCAAAATCTGATAGCTGCATCATTCTCACATGATCATGTAGATTATAGGTAATAGCTATACAAGAAAGAAACATCTACCCCAATCTGTTGTGCACCTACCAATGCATCTCTAAGAACCGAAATATAAGTTTCCACTCACTACTGGCCTCAATAAATTCACTTATATGAGTTATCCTTCAGAATGAATCAGCTACTGCACTACCCTTCCCAGGAATGTAGGCAGGCTCAAAGTCAATGGACTAAATGTACTAAACCAACTTCTACTTTCCCAGATTTAGGACACACAGGTTAATGATATACATTAGTCTTTTATGGTAAATGTACACCACAAAATTCTCTCCCAAAAGGTAATGTATCCAACAACATAAGGCATGAAAAACTGTAGACAACTCAAGATCATGTGTCAGGTAATTCCTCTCATGTGGACTCAACTACCGAGACCAGTACGCAACAACACCTTCCCCCTACATAATCACTACTCCTAGCCTAATACCTGATGCATCACAGTAAAAAAGAAAAACACTTCCCTGGATCTAGAAAATATTGTATCGGTGCTGAATTCAACCTCCCTTTCATATCCAAAAAGTATGAGTCATAGGAATCTATCCATAAGTACTTCTCACCATTCTTAGTTAGGATCATCAGTGGAACTTCTTTCCATGAAAAGTCTTGTACAAAACCTCTGTAGTAACTAGCCATCCCTATAAAACTCAATACCTCAAGGATGTTCTTCGAATGATCCTAGGAGACTATTACTCCTACATTATTTAGGTCTACTGATACTTTTATCACTGATTTAACATTACCTATGAAGTGAATATAGTCCATCAAAAAGCTTCATTTTTAGATCTTAGCATATAATTGATGCTCTCTCAGTGTATACAAAATGATCTCATGATGGGTAGCATTGTCCTGCCGAGTGCGAGAGTACATAAAAATATCATCGACAAAATCCAACCCAAATGATTCAATGTATGGATGGAACACATGATTCCACATTTCCATAGAAACTATAGGCACATTTGAGAGACCAAATGGAATTACCACATACTCGTATATACAATACTTGCTTCGAAAGTTTGTAAGAGGTATATCTGATGGTCTAGTGCACAACGGATGAAAACCGAATCTCAAGTCAATCTTAGAGAACACATGGGCTCCTCAAAGATGATAAAGGGATCATCAATACTCAGCAAGGGATACTGGTTCTCAACCATAAACTATTTCAACATCTGATAATCTACACAAATTCGGAGGGTACTGTTACCCTTCTTTGTAAACAGGACATGAGAACCCCAAGGAGAGGTACTAGGTCAGATGAAACCCTTTGTCTATAAATCATCTAACTATATCATGATCTCTTGTTACTCTGGTGTATCAATATTATACAGAGGAGTAGACACTTGTACCACTCCTATCATAATCTCAATAGGGAAATCAACCTATTGCTCGGTAGTCAAATCATAAAAGTCATATGGAAAGACCTCCCAAAAATGATCCACCACTAGATGAATGTCTATATGTGATATTCCTGGGTCATCCAAATACAGACTATCCATTTAGGTTGTAACACTTCTCAACCCATGATTCATGGGTCCATCCCTACATGGTTGGACATCCCATTCACACATATGTTGAAAAAATCTACCCTCCCGTGGCATGAAACTCACCGTACGATGATAGCAGTTGATGACATCTTAAAAGGTATCTAACCAATCTATTCTAAGAATGACATCATATCCCATTATATATAAGACATAAAGGTACTATAAGAAGTGACACCCACTAACATCAAGAGGTTACTCTTTGCACAAACGTACAGTAGCCGTTATAGTCTCCAATGGAGTGTCGAGCATCATTATATCTGCAAAAGTCAAGATACAGAGCCCAAGGCTCTCTAAAACTATAATATATATAAATATATGGGAAACCACAGTATTGGGAAGAGAATAATCTAAAACCGAGGCATCAAAAATTTTACCTCTAACTGTAGAGGGTCCAGGATCCATCTTTGGCTGAATCTACTCTTGCGCAAAATCATGCTCTACAGCATGGCCCTATGAATCAATCTAAGATACCTAAGTTGATACACCATACAGCTATTGAAATACATGTTTATGACCTCTACAACAATAACCTCCATCTCAGACTGAACATCCTTAAGAACTTTATCCCATAATCTGATGTGGGATTGGTGGACCTACATTGATATGAGGAGTCGAAATGGAGCCCATATCACCAACTGCTGCTAAGAAAAACTGAAAGAAAAGCTAAAGATGACATGTATTTCCACAACATCGGCACTCAAATGTATCTATCGGGAAATGTTTCCTCATATTACCTCTCTTACGACACTATTATCATAATACCATGCTTACTGAAAGAGTATCTCACCTACTCAGATCTCCCCACGTGCACTCCCTGTGACACTTCCTACTATCAGATGCATGAATACCAACTTTAGAGGCTATGCCGCTCAGGCTCATAGTTCTAGAATCCCTCAGGATATGCTATTTAACCATATCTAGTTGACTGTTGATATTCTGGAAGCCATCCGAATGATTTTCACCTGAGATCAGATTGCATTCCTAAGACCATCCATAAACTTCCTCACCAAAAATTACTCATCAACCCCTAGAATGGGTGTGAATCACTATAGTTTTGTGAAGTGGGAAGAATACTCCATGACGTAGAGCGTACAATAATTCAAACTCATTAACCCTCTTGCTCCGTCAGCCCTCAATGTCTCTAGGTTAAACTAGTCATGGAAGGTCTGCTGTAACTCATTCCAATACATAAATCACTAGTGTCTGACCTATGATATCACATCCCACCATATCGTGGAGGAATCCCGATGAATGTACGTAGCGAGCTTCACCCTCCTATATAGAGTCATCTATATATGATCGAAGATAGATAGCATATATTCTATCCATTACTCCACAACCTATGGTCCTTCATCCCCTTAGAATGTGGGATGATGTTGGTGATGAAAAAGCCGCATCAACTCTACCATAGACGGGGAAGGATGCAGTGCTCCCTGGAAGGAATCCATAAACCCCAAAAAGACTTTTCAGAACTGGACATCACCACCTATATCTGAAATGATGGTTGCTTCCAAGATAATAATGATGGGTGGATCTGCATGTAGTCCTTGATCTATATTTTTAGGTGTTAGATCATTGACTGGTATCCGGTATACAACTGGAGGATATCTCGGTGGAATGACTCTTCATTGTCAATCACTCACTTTAGTTCAAGATTATAAAGTACTAAAAATTAGAACTTCAATCACTCACTTTAGTTCAAGATTATGAAGTACTAAAAATTAGAACTATAGGAATGGAATAGGATAAAAAACAATCATATTTTTTAAAACATGGATATATGGCATGTATGACCCCTACATGGGGTGTTCACTTAAGCATTTACATGGGTGTGTACTTATTCCAACCCTTGTGGTGAAAACCCCCATACACAAGGCATGATCTTCTTTGACACATCGTGTACTTGAATCTCTCAACCCCAACCCATGTCCTTTTAAATTTCTAAACCACACATTTCTCTTTGAACGAAACTACAGAGTCTGTTTATGCCAGACACGGTGTGTACTAGAAGGATTTCATTGACCCTTGTCATTAGTCACACAACCATATACATGGTCTCTAAAACACGATGTGTTCTCCCTAGACATGGTGTGTACCACTTATGTTTAAACCACCTGTGTCATTAGTCACACGACTAGGTAAACAGTTTTTATAGCATAGCATGTACTCCAATTACACAGTGTGTGCCATCAAACATTTCCCAACCTATTGCCTCTGGCCACATAGCTAGTCACACGGTTAAAGAATACACATGGTGTACATACATTACACGGTGTGTACTTATTAAAAGTTGTTCCTTCCGGAATACAAAGATACATGGTTTGTATTCATCATTACACATGGTTTATTCTGGGATTTTCCAAATAGTAATCCTTAGAAACTACTTTAAAACCCCATAAAAACACAAATACAATCATTAATGTTCTAAATTCTGATCTTTGGGTGCCCAAAATCCCCGCAAATCAAAAAATGACATCATATTCATGTATATCACAATGTATAGCAGTGAAATTAATCACATGATCCACCAAATTATGATCTATGAGGGACCATAACACCTCATGGACCAATGTTTAACACCATTTAGAACCAAACATTACATATTAGCAATAACATATCAAATATAAGGTATTCTATCCAAACAACATGCATACCTAGAACAACATATATCACCACAACATGAAATCATGAATTAACCCAAAACGACATGATAAGAATGGATGGCATGTGATCTCTAGAAAGAGCATATACAATGTAATAGATGGAATACCCTCATCTCATTGGGTTGTAACTAAAATA
The DNA here is from genome assembly GCA_963277665.1 of Viscum album. NCBI lineage: Eukaryota > Viridiplantae > Streptophyta > Magnoliopsida > Santalales > Viscaceae > Viscum > Viscum album. The sequence continues at coordinate 2,015,392,556 of OY728159.1, forward strand.
GAAATTCTATAATGTCAATGATAACTGCACTAAACATCTCAGTAAACCAACGGTGAAATCAAATCAACTAAAACAATTGTAAATCCATAAAATTGAAAAATTTAAGCATATTGGCTTTTCCTTGTATATGGGTTAGCTACTCCTAGGTACAACTTATTACCAACTAACTATTCTTTTTTATCCCTGTCTATAAGATCCAAACAGTAAGTCAAAGAAGAAAATAATCCCTCTAATACCCAATTGTGAATTCCTTTTTCTGGGTGCCTCCTAAAGGTGCCTTGTACCCAGTTGGTCACATGTAATCAAGCACATTTCCCCAAAATCTAGATGATGCCAACTAGAAGTAAGGGCCTTGGGTGTGATAGTAGGGAGACTATTCCCTCATTACCCGAGTAACACAATGAAATAACAATAATATGCGATTGCAGAAGCAATAATACCATACAATAAGTAAACAATAGAATAATTTAGGTAAATAAAGCACTAGAGGACATATATAAATGATTCATGTCACATATTTCTAGGAAAGCTGCCAAAAAAGTCACAATGCTGGAAATACGGTACAAAAAAAAGTACCAAGAAAACATGTAACTTCAACAGCATCGCAATCCTCATCTTGGTTCAATACTTTCCAACTCCACAGTAGTCGAGTACTTAATGTAGAAGGGAACTTTCCCTTATTTATAAATGAAACTATATAATCTGTTTGGGCCCAAAATCATGTCCCAAATAGGGTGTAAGATGAATACAAGTAGGAAACCACCCAAATACCTATGACTAAATATTCGTGAATATATATATAAATTATTAAATTTGATAAATGAAAAAATAAAAGAGGAATTACTCAAATGTAAAAAATCCTAATGTTTCAACTACATTCATTTATATTTATTAATCATTCAACCAATCATTCACAAGAAACCTTACGGGATATTTCACATAGATTAACCCCTCTTATTTCACAAAGACAAAGATTCTATGATGATGCACTCAATGTCAATTCCCCGTGTGGTATTTCAATTATAACTACAGGCAATCTGAGGAAGAACTCAACGACCATTCCTGATGTGGTATCATAACATTATACTATATAAACTCTTAGGGATCACTCATCGTTCATCCCCCCAATGGCCTCAAAACATAAGAAGTATAACATAAACTATAAATATTCCCTCAATATAAATTCCCCCTATGGTATAACAACATCAGGTTCTAAGATCCATGTGTAATACAATCATGCAAAAAAGATATCTAGAAACTAAAGTAATCTCAGCTACTATAAGGTTAAGAATATAGAATGAATATCACAAGCATTTCATATAATATCAACTCCATCCTGGTAGAACTAGTTATGGAAACCCAAATAGCCTAACATGTAGTTCATGACCCAAGGACCAATATCAAACAGACATTGGAAATAACATCAATAAGTAAGGAAACAAACCAAATTCATATTCAAAACTCTTTCTCAAGAAAATAAACCATAGTAGAAACCAAACAAGATAATACTTATAAAATACCCAAAACCCTAAACTAGGTTATTTGGCACACTTCACACATGTAGTCCCAATACAACTATGGAAATGAAAACCCCACCTACCATGATGTTGTATGATCCATATAGTTGAACATCAGCCTTTGAATCGACCTAGAACGTCGTAGATTTAGCATCCCTTGTAAAAAAAATAACATTAAATTTTCATATTTATTAATATTTGTGAATTAAATAATAATTTTACTTTAAAGGGTTTTCTATGTATGATGGCGTACCCGATATGCAACAATTGGATTCTTTGAAATCATATTTTGCACACTAATAATATAATATTATTATTTTAGATAGTAGTTAATTCCTTTCCATTATTATGGAATAAATAAATATAAAAAACAAAAAATATGATTATACATGTTTGTTAAATGTATTAACCTTTATCCAATAAATGTTAGAGGCTTAAAATAAGTAAAGAATCCAATTTTAAGCATAAATACTCTAACAATCACTAAAAGGTCGATTTACCACCTTATAATGGTGAACCCTATTTAAATCTATTTTTTTCACTTTTATATTTTCTATTTGAGGAAAATATTCTTCATTAGAATAGGGACACCAAACATTACTTTGGATGAAATTTTGGTATTTTTCTGATAATGATAATTTTTTAATGAATTGTGATAAATACTGTATTTTAATTCAAAACTGTGTTTTAATCTAATTTATTTATATTTATAGATTATCATTTTAATTGGTTCTAAAGTGTAATTAGAATATATGTTTACCATTTAATCCAATGTTGGTCATTGGAGTTAATTTCACTTTGAAATTGGACATAAACAAGTGTATATCATTTGATAGTTATTTGTTCTTAAAAACACGCTTTTTCTTTTGACAGCAATAATTACTTTTAAATTTATTTCTTCCACTTCTATTTTTTGAATTTATAAAAATGGATTCCATATTTGGAATCATTAGATAAAAATTGGGTAAATATGTATCTTTTATTTAAAGACATTATAAATATTTACCTGAGTAAATATTTTATGTACCCTGATTAAAGGGTAAATATAATAAATAAGGGTAAAATATAATTTTATAATAATATTTAATTACACTAACATGTGTCCTAATCCTATTGGATGATACATATCCGACCATAGGCATCGTTGGGTCAAATTGAGGACCCCATGGAGCCACATGGGATTAATAATGACACATTATATTAATTATTTTAAAGTAAAGACAAAAATGACATAAATAAATATATTTTAGTAAATGAATTTTAACATAGTTTTATTTATGTTATAATTTCAACTATTAATATTTTTGTAAATATAAAAAAATACCTAGATCATGGTATTTTTTAATAATTTTTGGACATCAATTAAATTAAATTATTTATTACACAGTAATGATGCATTACTTCCCTCATTAATAAATTATTTAAATAAATAAGATTATAAAAATTAAAAGAACATCCAGAACCTGTCCAATTCTTATTGGATGATTTTAATTCAACCATGAGTCATCTTAACTTCTACTTTAATTATTAGTTGAACTTTTGAAACAAAATATGAGTTAATAATAAATTAATTGTTTCAAACTTTCCTAAAGATCCCCTCCTCTCCCTTATAAAAATACCTCACCTCCTACCCATTTCTCACACTTCCCAAGCCTTTGGCTCATACAACTATTAATAAAATAAGCTCCCAAAACCCATCTATTAATCCTATAATCCTTTACTTAGGAAAAAAAACTTCATGAAAGCCTTTTTGTTCAAAAAAGGGAGTTACCTGATTTATAGGAAGAATAAGGAACATACGAGTCAAGTTGGACAGGAGGTAAGGGATTTCTTATCTCACTTTTAATTCAGAGAGATTTAAATTGTTCACCACTTATTTATTTCATGTGGTATATTTTTTACTTCAATTATATATATATTATCATTGTTTTATTTATATTCATGGTATTTTATGAATAATTTTGTGTTTATTAACTTTTTCTCATACGACTCGATTGATTACAACGTGGTAAGGTTTTTTCATATCACTTTTTATTCTCGTGAGATTCATGCTATATTCGCCATTGTTTCCTTCTGTGTAGTGGATTTATTATCCATGATTGTATTATTTGTGTATTATAATTTAATTTATGAGTACTTTGAATATTCATTGTGTGATATTTCTTTCATGGGGTGTATGTTTCGTATGTTACCAAATCGGTAAGGGAACCATTCACCCTACGATTTTAATATACTTTTTTTTGTTATGTATTTTAATTTACATCATATTTTGTTGGGATATGTTATTATATAACCTTATTGATGTAAATTTTATGTCCATGTGATTAGATATCCTTTTCTCTCTCATCAAATTATTTTATGAATTTTAAAGTGACGTCTTTAGGTTGTGGAATTTCGGTAAGAAAACTTTTTAACCCAATTTAAATTTTTTAATTAACATCTTCTTCTTAAATATGTCATGCAATGATTATGTGTGAATGACCTATGAATGTTTTACACTTAATATCCACTTATATAAGGGGTATTTATATTTCTCACACATAATTATGTAATTGATTTATCTATAATCTAAGGATTTTTTCTTTATAATGGATTTCATCTCAATTTACATTTCTATTGAGACTTCATTGTTGATATGCACTAATTCACTCTTATAGTTTGTATATACTTTCCTATGGCATATTATATCATGAATAAATTTATTCACATGATATTATTAAGTTATTATTAAAAGTAATTACTCAATTTTTTTATTGTATGATCTCTCATTTTGTTAAAAACTCTTCCACTAAAATATTGTTTAAAATGTTTTAAAGGATTATTCATCTAAATCATTCTAATTAATGTCCATGTTTTAATAACAGTTTTAAAGATTTATTTAAATAGATATGAATGTTTTCAAATTTAAATTTCATTCGAATGCTTTAGAGTGGTATGGGACACTTTGATTCAAAAATCTATTTATTTAATAGTTAAAATGGTTTTGAAAATTGTTTGATAAAAGTGTTGATTTTGTCAATATTTTGAAATGATATATCGTGATTAAAATGTGGAAATGTTATCATTCCATTATGTTTCTTTTATGGGTTATAAATATGTTATGGCTATTCGGCATTTTTTACGTATATGGGGGTTCCGTGATAATCCTAGGGTGGGTGAGCCCGAGATAGCTCTCCAATGCATTAGGTAACGTGGCAGAGGTAAATGTGAATGTTTCTTGTAAGAGATTTAGGGAATATGTTATGGTGGTTATTCCAAATAGGAATCCCTATGTATCTGTGATATCTAAAATGTATGTTTGATATGGATTCCATAAGTTACCTTTATGATTTATGATTTCTATGTGTTATTCATAAATAATATGATTTCATGAGGTATGTTATGATTGCAAAGTATGGTTTCATTATTTTTTATTTATTGATGGGATAGTGTTTTTATTATATATTTTATATCACTTGATGAGAATTTTATGTTAATCCCTAGTTTTTGAAATGTTTTCCACATGACTTAATGATGAATAAGGGTCAAGTATGGGATCAAGGAAAAGTCATGTTGTCTAAAACAAGGAACTAGACATGAATCTTTTTTTCAAGATTTTTTTTTATGAAAAAAATGGATACTAAGTATAATTGTTAACAAGTAATATTCATGTTGTTATCTAAATGATATGACCTAATTCTATAAAACCATAAACCTAAAAATATCTTCAATGTTAATTATCCATTTTATTCTAGATTATGTAATGTTTAAGAATGGGTCCTTATAGTTGATATCAGAGGTTGGTTTAGACATATTTATTGATTATGAGATTTTTGTTAAACACATGGTTAGTCCCTATGTCTATTATTTCAGTTAAAACATAGTTTTATAACTTTTTTAAGATCAAGGAATGTTAGTTATAGATGGAAGGAGGAGGAACTAAAATGACATATTGTCTCTTCCGAATGACTTTCTGGCAATAATTATTGCAAAGTCACATTCAGATGATTGTGAAACATTCTCTAGCATACAACTCACTTGAAAACATTTGTTTTAGATATAAAACATCTCCACTATACCTCATTATCATCATGGATCATGGGTAGTATTTTAACAAATCATATTGTCATAATATTCTCATTTTTCAAGAAAGGTAAATATTATCATGACATTTACAAATATTTTACCTTATCACAAGATTTTAAAGCATATTATGATTTTGAAAAAGGTTTTAATGATGGATACCCGTGTGCGACCTATTTATATTTTCTTTTACAATATATACTCTCAACACATACATATGGTATTTAAAAGTACCGTTAATTTAAATTTTCCACTCAAATTGATTCCTACTTCTTTATAGAAATCATGTATTATCAGATGTTTGGAAATTATCTATGATACATGAATATTTTCCATAACTATTTTTTTGCGAACTCCTTTATGAACCAAGTTGTACAAGGTGTATTTGGGTAAAGGAATCAAATGATTTTCAAGGATCTCTAAATCATTTTTCTAATGCATGGACCTTCAACCTACGTGATCAAGATAAAGATGAAACCAAGTGGACACCATGATCAAGGTATGTTGTTCTTTATTCTGGGGATCGTTTCATTTTATCATATGGTGGTGAAATTAAAAACATGACTATATATAAGACATCAAGAATTAAGAAGTCGTGATCATAATGATTTGGGATGAAAATGATAGGTATAAGGAAACCATTGAGGTTAAAACATGTTAGGGTTATTTTTGAATTTTATAAAAATGACAACATGCAGACCGTGTGACAACCCATCGCGTCGGACAAATCTATGGGAATCGAACCCACAACCAAAGTATGATTGAGATTTATCACCTTCCACTAGACTAAATGAATTCCCTGATTAGTATGTCATATTTATTTTAATTAAATGATTTTATGGATCAAGAATGAGTTTATTTTGGGAACTTATGATCTATTAAATGTATTTTTTAAATATTAGAAAATGATTTGGTGAATAATTGATAAAGTAAGATGTTCTCTATTTTGGGGAAACACTATATACTTAAGAAAAATAGAATACTATGGGATTTCATATGAAGAGTAATGGCAGAATTTTATATTTGAAGAATATCTATTTTTATTGTGTATATATAGAGATTTGGGTTTTTTATAGAAATTATTAACCTATCATAGAGAATATGTGATTTGGTTAATTATGTTGTAGTATGAGACTTTAAGAGTAGTCTATGTTTTTTGAGTTAAATGTAAAGATTTATTATGGAAGATTATGTGATTAGGTCCTTCTATATTTTGGGTTTCAAACTGAGTTTGGATAATTTTGATATAAATTTAGGACAATTGTGAATTGAATAGTTTTTCTTGAATGTAGGGTACTTTTTGTCAATTTTTTGAGATTAAGAGTAGTATTTTTTTGCAATGGATTATCCTTTTTGGGGATTATATGATCTCATACTAACCATTTTAGTTTCATTTGATGTCTAAACACAAGGAAAATATATAATTCTAATTTTGTGGATGATGTGATTCTCTAGAAGTAGATTCTTGTGCTTTTGATGTGACCAAGTCTTTTTGAATAATCTTTGTTTGGAGAAAATAATAGTTATTTTAGGAACTTATTAAAGGATGATAATCAACATGAAGGTAAGTATATTTTATTATGTTCTTATTCTATGTAGTAAATGTATAACTAAAATTATTAATAGGAACTTAAAAAAAGTTGTCAGTTTACATTTCCTACTAGGTTATCAAAGACCGCTTAACACATCACAATTTTTGTGATTTTTCGGTTTTTACCTTTCTCCTCATTATGTTTTCTATCACTCTACATCAGAACATGGTGGTTTTTTTGTCTTCCATATCCAAGTTTTCTTATATGGTAGCTTAGTATCGGTTATCTTAGGTAACATTTGTGTTACTTTTTTGTTTCTTTAAAAGTGATAGTTTTATTGACTCTTTTTCCTATGTGGGACATTAAATGATGTTTCCGAGCCCAGTTTTAAAATTGCGGGGATTCAATTCCCAAAAGGGGGAAGGATGTAACATCCTAGGTAAATAAAGATCATGAAATTTTTCATACATATTAATATTTCTGAATTAAATATTAATTTTACCTTAAAGAGGCTTCTATGTTTGATGGTATACCTGATATGCAACAATATGTTTCTTTGAAATCTTACATTGGACACTAACAATATAATATTAAATTTTTTAAATGGTAGTTAACACCCAGCCATTATAATAGCAGAAATAAATAGAACCAATAAAAATATGATAATAAATGTTTGTTAAATGTTTTTAAATTTATCCCATAAAAGTTAGAGGATTAAAAAAAGTAAAGAATTTGATTTTGAGCATAAATACTCTAATATTCACAAAAAGGTTGATTTATCTCCTTTTAATGGTGAACCCTCATTAAATCTAGTTTTTATAACTTTTATATGTTATATTTGAAAAAAATAAAACTCTTCTTTAGAATTGGGACACCAAAATTTATTTTGGATGAAATATTAGTATTTTTCTGATAATGTTCATTTTTTAATTAATAGTGAAAAATACTGTATTTTATTTCAAAACTATGTTTTAATCTAATTTATTTTTATGGTTAGATTATATTTGTAATTGGTTATAAAGTTTAATTAGTGTGTATATTGAATAGTTAATATAATGATGGACATTAGAATTAATTTCACATTGAAATTAGACATAAAAAAGAGTCAAAATTTTGATAGTTATTATTTTTTAAAAACATGCTTTATGTTTTGACAACAGTAATTAATTTTAAATTACTTTCGTCCACTTATGTGTTTGGAATTTCAATAAATGGATTAAATATTTGGAATCATTAGGTACACATTGTGTAAATAGGTAACTTTTATTTTCTGATGTATTAAATATTTACTTCAATAAATATTTTATTTACCATGATTAAAGGGTAAATATAATAAATAAGGGTAAAATATATTGTTAAAATAATATTAAATTACCATAACATGTGTACTAATCCTATATGATAATACATATCCAACTAGTTTCATCCTTGGGTCTAATTTGGGACCCCATGGATCCACATGGAAATAATAATGACACTTTATATTAATTAATTTAATGTAAAGACAGAAATTACAAAAACAAATATCATTTAGTAAATAAATTTTTACATGGGGTATATAAGTTATCTTTTAGACTATAAATATTCATTGGAAAGGTAAAATATTTTCCTACGTCATGGTATTTTTTTTATAATTTTTATACATAAAATAAAATACAATATATTTGACACAATAATGATATAATATTTACCTCCTTAATAAATGATATAAATAAATAAGATTATAAATATTAAAAAAATATCAAAAAATAGTCCATTTCTTATTAGATTATTTTATTTCTATAATTAGTCACCTTAACTTAAACATTAATTATTATTTGACTTTTTGAAACAAAAATGAGTTTGTAATAATATAATTGTTTCAAACTTTCCTAAAGAGCCCCACTTATCCCTTATAAAACACCCTCACTTCTTACCCATTTCTCACATTTCTCAAGCCCTTGGCTCATACAACCTCAACTCAAATAAGTTCCCCAGATCCCTCTATTTTTTATAGAAAAAATACCTTGGGAAGAATTCACTTAAATAAACCTTTTTGGTTAAAACCAAAGGGAGTTATCTGATTTATTGCAAGAACAAAAAACATACGAGTCAAGTTGGACACAAGGTAAGGGATTTCTTATCTCACTTTTAATTCCATGATATTTCCATTGTTCACCACTTATTTATTGAATGTGGTGAATTTTTTACATCCATTTGATATATATTATCATGATTCTATTTATATTCATTGTATTCTGTGATTAATTTGGTGGCTATTAACTTTTTCTCATACGACTCGATTGATTACAACATCATACAGTTTCTGTATCTCACATTTTATTCCAATGAAATTAATGCTATATTAGCCACTATTTAGTTTTGTGTGGTAGATTTACTTCATATGATTGTATTATTTGTGTAAAATACTTTAATTTATGGATATTTACATATTCACTGTGTGATCTTTCTTTCATGGGGTGTATGTTTCGTAAGTTACCAAATCGGTAAGGGAACCTTTCACCCTCCTATTTTTAAAAGGATTTTATTTATTATGTCTTTTAATTTACATATTATTATGTTGGGATATATTCTTCTATATCATTAATGATGTAAATTTTATGTCCATGTGATGAGATATCCTTTTCTCTCTGATCAACTTATTTTTAGAATTTTAAAGTGACGTCATTAGGCAACCAAATTTCTGTATGAAAACTTCTTAACCCAATTTCAATATTAGGGTTAAACATCTACTTCTTGATTATGTCTTGCTATGAATATGTGTGAATAAACTCTAATTTTTTTACACATAATATACAATTATATTGGGGGTATTTATATTTATGACACATAATTAGGTAATTGATTTATCCTTGATCTAAGGATACCTTCTTTATAAGATATTTCGTCTCAATTTACATTTCCATTAAGGCTTTATTTTTTATATGCATCAATTCACTCTTATATGGTGTATATACTTTCCTTTTACATATTATATCATGAATACCATTATTCTCATGATATTATTATGTTCTGATTAAATGTTGTTCCGCAATTATTTTTATTCTAGGATCTCTCATTTTCTTAAAAACACTTTAACTAAAATATCGTTTTAAATGTTTTAAGGATTATTATTCTAAATATTTCACATTAATGTCCATGTTTTAAAACTGGTTTTAAGGATTTATTAATATGAACATGAATGTATTGGAATTGATATTTCATTCAATATATTCAATGTAGTATGGGACACTTTGATTTAAAATTCACTTTTTTTAATATTTTAAATGGTTTTGAAAATAGTTTGATAAAAGCATTGATTTTGTCAACATTTTGAAATGATATATAGTGATTGAAATGTGGAAATGTTTTCTTTACATTATGCTTATATTATGGGTTATGAATATGTTATGTATATTGGGAATTGATTATGTATACGGGTGGTTCTGTGATAAACTTAGGGTGGGTGATCCCAAGATAGCTCTCTAATGCATTGGGTTACGTGATGGAGGTAAATGTGAATGCTACTCCAAAGGGATTTTGGGAATATACTATGATGTGTATTCCAAATATGACTCTCTATGTAGCTATGAAAGCTACTATGTATGTTTGATATGGATTCCACATGTTAACTTTATGTTTTATGATTTCTGTGTGTTATTCATAAATCTTAAGATTTCATGAGGTATGTTATGAATGAGAAGAATGGTTTCATTGAATGTTATTTATTGATGGGATAATGTTTTCATTACTTATATTATATCCCTTACTAAGCTTTTTATTCCCATCCTGAGTTTGTGAAATGTTTTCCATATGATATAAATATAAATAAGTGTCAAGGATGGGATCAAGGAAAAGTCATGCGGTCTAAAACATGGAACTAGACATGAATCTTTTTTTCAAGAGTTTTTATATTTTATGAAAAAAATGGATACTAAGTAGAATTGTCTACATTTAATATTAAAATTTGTATGTAAACATTATGACCTAATTCTCAAAAACCATAAACCTGAATCGATCCTCAATGTGAATTATCCATTTAATTCAAGATTATGTAATTTTTAAGGACCAGTCTTTATAGTAGACCTACAGACATGTCAAAAAGGATCAACCTAGAATTACTCACAAAAAAGGATAAATCAAGAGGAGATACTCTAGAAGAAAGAATTAATCACTGTGGTGATTTAAACACAATCAACATTGCATGATTCAGAGAAAAGATGATGGATTGGGGGCTCATAGATGAATCACACCTCATAGATGAGACAGGGTTAGATGAAGAAAATTTTGGGAATTAGACTCGACCCTAGTCTAATTTAACAAATAAAAAAGAAAATTACATGGTGTGTTCATTGAATGTGAATGTCGTGTGAATGCCTCAATCGGCCACTACTCTAGGCGGTATCAAGGCCACCTCACAAGGCCATGTTTTGGTTTTTACATTACCAGCACATGGCTGCTCATGTCTACCTAGTACACAGCGTGTACTAATAAAATTTTCAAACACTCCCATTTATCTAAAAAACACTTGAAACTCTAATACATCCCTGAAAATGATATTTGGGTTCTTAAACATTCATTGGTTATTTATTCATATAGATTATATAAATAAATTTTACATATATTATCAAAATTAATAAAATATATTAAACATACTAAAATTTTAATATTAGTATAAAATAATCATTTTTCACCTCCTTTCCATCATATATTAAATGAAGGTATCACTATTGTATATATGGTGGCTACTTCCTTATTGTAGAAAACAGATTGAATTTACATCAACATTTGTCATAGTTTCTTATTATAATTGCTGTAATTTTAATATATTATATTTATCACATAATTATGATCACAAAATTATATGGCGTTATATAGTTTCTAAAATTCCCATTATTTGATAACAAAAATGTCGCTCCTTCCTATATATGGACAAACACCTCCATAATGTGATGTGATTTTTTATTCAATATTAATTTACATCAATAGTTATAAAGGTGTATTTAATGAAAAAAATTTATTATTATATGATTAATCTTCTGTAGATAATGAATGTATGACCAAGATTCATGATGAGTACTACCAAACAAAAACATGGATGAAAAAGTGATGTGTTAACACCCATAATAACGATTTTAATAAACATTTCTCATTAAAACATCATAAAATGTTATAAATTATACATATATGGTATTATGACTATGAATATTTTTCTGGTATAATTGATTTACAGTTATAAATTAATGATATAAGTTTTAAAAATATGTATGGCTAACTAGAGACAAAAGGTAAGGGTTTTTTGTCACACAATAATTTCCTTGAGACTTATCTCATATTCCCTCATCGATAATATTTCAGGTGTATATAAATAAATATTCATATTTTATATCATTAATAACATTATATTGATTTTATTTTATATTTCATTTTATGTTATTTTCATGGGGTTCTTGAATCACATGTTACTAATATAGTAAGGGTTTTGTGCCACAATCTCACTTCATACTGAGTTCATTTAGGAATGAATTTTTTATTATGAAATTAAATAATAAATACCTATAAAATAGTATATCCCTTATTATCCATTAGTTATTTTTTTATATTATATGCTTATCTTTTTTTACCACATCCAATTACACAATTGTATGACTGCATGTTTTATGGAAAACAAACTATGTTTTTTTATTTAGTAGGAAATAATTTTTCTTTTATATCCATATTATTTTTAAAATTTTATATATATCATTTTTACAATTACAAATGATTGATTAATGTCATTTCTAAACATGTTTTCATTTATATAAAAATAATTTAATGTAATATTTGTTTTTTAATAGGTTACTTAATATAAATGGTGTGAAAAAAATCCTTCTTCATTCATTTATTAGATGACCACTATTTCCCATATTCATAACCAAACATTTTATTGAATATAAATTAACATTTTCAATGGTTTTCTCTGGGAAACAAATATTAGAAATATTTTTCTAATATTTTTTTTTTCAATACTAAGAAAAAATGGTGGTATTTTCATAAAGGAATGATATTTTATTTTAAATTTTATTTATATGCAAATTCTTACCCATAGTTAAAAGTATTTTATTTTTAATATATATTTTATATTTTTTATTGATTTTATGTTTTATTAGAAAATCTTAATTTCTAATGAATTAATTTTCTTCTATCATCCATTATAAATAATTGAATATGCATTATATTTATATCATTCACATTACTATGAAAATGTTATCTATCAATCGCCATTATTCTTTGGAAGTTATTTTTCTCCTTCATGTCCATTTTTATAATATCATTGGTAAATTACAAATAATTTCTATTACACTGGATTTTTTAAACACATACCATTTTGAAATATGTTATTAGCTAATTGAATCTTATTAAGTATTTTATACCATTTTTGGGGAATTATTTATGTTTTGTAATATTGATTCAATGTGAATAATTATTGATTTATATATTATTTATAGAAATGATTGTATTGTCCATTAAATATAAAAATAATTAATATCTTACAAAAAAAGATTCAATGAGATGTATTTCTTTTCAATTAAATTTAATTTCTTTATTGGCTTGTGTTATGGACAACACAAATATTAAACGAAATGCAATAAAGTATTAAAAATTGTTATTTATTATTATAGATATTTTTTAGTTATTAGCTTTGTAGGAATGAATAATAAAAAAATTGAAAATATTTTTCTACCTGTGTGTTAAATTATTTATTTGGTTACCAATTAATTAGTTAAGAAAATAAAAATCATGGTTGAGTAAAGGATACATCTTTCTATAAAATTATGACTTTTCTTTCCATTCAATGTTTTTATGGTTATAAATGAAACTAATCTTAATCGGTGAATGATCTTAATGAAATTTCTATTGTTTATTCAACAAAATACCTTAATATTCATCAAATATTTTCTTCTAGACATGAGATTATAATATATTTACCATTTTATTCTAACAAGTTTTTTCTCTAAAAATGGTTTTCATCGTTTATTGTGAGATTATTACAATATAAATTTATACCACCTATAGAAATTGAATCATCAAAATTTCATTCCATATTTGGAATTAGAGGTTCATGTTTGGTAAATATTTCCCAATTATTTTTTTCAATGGAAATAGTATCATTAGTAAAATTTTATCACCACGATAACTATAAAATTGGTAAAATATGTTTAAAATATTGGGTTAAGGATTTAACATCTATCTAACTAATTCCCATTAAAACTATATGAGGGAAGTTAGTCAATTTCCATCAAAATCATTATTATATGGAAACTTGGATACAAGCTTCAATTAATATAAAAATTATATTAATTTAATAAAATAAAAATATATCAATCTCTTGTATTTAAATATATCTTTTGTTATAAAAATAGTGAAAAATGACATTCGGATTATATCTAAAATTTTATTTGTATAATAATGAATTTACATTCTTGAAGTAAATTTATTTTTTATTTTATGTAAATATCATCACCATACATTTTTATGAAAAACCAACACAATATTTATTCAATAAATAGAAAAAATGATTTTAATATAATTAATGTATTACAATTTGAGTGAATTATAGTGAAACATAAACTTTTTAGATATGTATGAAATATCATGTAAATTTTAAAATATTATTGTTGAATTACATATTTTTTGGAGTCCTTAAATTCAAATTAAACTAATAGTCCCAACATTGACCTTAATGTTATTTTATAATAATTTATATAATTAAGTGTTTAAAAATTCAAAAAATTATTATTATCTACTAAGCGATTATAAAATTGTTGACAAAAAATGGTCCATTTATGGGTCATCTTTTAATTTATGGTAAAATTCATAACCCCTTCATATTGAAATATTTGTTACTATGGATAAGGTCAATGATCCATAATGATGTGGATAATGAAAATTATATGGTTTAAATTAACACTAAAACCTATTTAATTTTACTTATATGATTTTATTTCTATCCCAGTCTATTTTCCATTGATTTTTATTCATTTAGATGAATTTTCTTTTAGAATTAATTTATTATATAATCATCTTTCATTAAATTCAATGTGTGTCCCCTCCCTTCATTATAAAAGGACACCCCTCATTTTGATTATTTATATAAATTTGAGATTTGGAAATCTTTCAAAACCTCAAAAATTTACTTCTAAAATTACCTGAAAAATTTCTTTATTTTTTGTCTCAAAAACGTCCAACCATTGTATAATTAACATGACATTGAAAGTACATCATTCAAAGAAGAGGTAATCTCTTAAATCGAACCATTTCTTATTATTTATTCATTTTACACCTCAAAAACCATGATATTTTTTGGAATATATTAATATTAGTATCCAAAGTGTACATTAATGTTATTATGTTTATCAAAACACCATTATCCACACTATATCATTTCAAATAGGAAGTGTGTCACGATTCATCCCAGGTTGACTATGAATCGAACACCCGAACAGATCCATGGAATGACCTGTAAGGAATTCTGTATCCTCAGGGGGAGGAAGCCAGTTCCGGGCATCATTATAGTTGACATGGAGACTTTTTCCCAAATATAAAAAATAAAACAAATAGCGGAATGAAATGGACAGGCCAATACACATTTATAAATACTGAACAGATCATCATGTATTCAACCTATCTTTAGTATAACTGAATGATAAAACTAAACCAACCAGTCATGATGACCAACTAACTCAATGTGATCCTAGTGATAACTCTCCAATAAAACAATCACACATCGCTCAAGAAGATCAAAGTGATGATGAAACCAACGTAAGGGATTACAGTATAATAAGATTATAGATGTGAGTATTAATATTTAGTAGGTTATCCCGATATTCTATTCCCAATGAGCAACCATTAAATAAAAGAAATATCAATTTCTTGATTTAGATACAATGTATAAAATTATATTTTCCAAAAGCAGTTCCATTTGATAAAAATTACTAGACAAAAACATCCAATTTTTATAAACAAGAATTCTAGTAATAATTCCTCAAAAAGGTGAAACTTCAAAATGAACATAGTGTTCAAGAGGGTTTCTCTAATGAATTTAAAATTTTAAATAAAACCCACATGATGCGGAATTTACCAACTAAACACAATTTATACGGATGTTGAGTACAAAATAGCTAATGAGAACATGTCATAGGATCACCCCTAGGCACTAGTTCATTATGGATCTTAGGTACCTCGTATCTTGGTGAAATGTAAACATAAAAAATATCCATTCTCATGAAAAAGATCCACTAATAGGATAATAATATGCCACCTACTGGTCCTTAATATCATCATAATCATCATTTATTTAGTGTTGTTATCTTCAAACATGCTATTTGAAATAGAGACAAAACCCCTTCGGATCACTAGCATACAAGTACACGTCTGCCAACCTAGATACCCGAGTTTTCCAATTTAGTTCACAAACATGTTACATATCTATAAATTATCATTTTCTCAAGAATATTTCATTTCAAAATAATACATTCATCAAACAGTCTACATGAATTTCTCACATTTCAGTCATGGATCAATAAACCACCTAAATTCACATAAAACAATTTCATGAAGTATAATATGGCCTTGTAGATAAAATCCATTCAAAACTGCTATATTAAGGACAAAACCCACCAACACCATAACAAACCATATTATTAATCCCCAACACCATTTAATAAATCATTTTCATGGAACATAAAATGTAAATAAATGATAAAATATAAAATACACAAGGAAACCATTTTTACAAGAAAAATACCAAAGGACCATTTAACAATTTCTCAAAACAATCAGTTTTCAATGGTAAGAAATTAAAAATTAAAAAATAGATGAATAAATACCATTTAAATTATAAAACCTTTCATAAATATCTTAAAACATTCCATTTACACGTCTAAATAATGATAATTTATTTTAGGATTCCAAACATGCCATTTTTTGGAATCTCAGGCCAAAACATGCTTACCACCAAAAACCCATTTGTTTATAAAACCAAAAATACTCTGTAAGCCATAAAATGACCCCAATGAACCATTTTTCATGCTAATAATGTATTTATAAATCCACACAAATCATTTTGAATCCCACTAAAAACATAAAATTTAATCAGGCAATTTACCAAACACATGGAATGTACTTTTAAACAAACAACTTACTTTAAGTGCATAAAAAGGGTTAAAATACCATTATCATGTGATATATTTATTCCAAATACTAAAACATGTGAAAAGTACCATAAACCATGTCATTAATTAATGGAACATTTAAGTAATCAAGTGGTGTACACGTTGATAACAAAAAAACCCAAATTTTCACAAAACTTGGCTCAAACGATCATTTTTTACACCAAGAAAATTATAAAAAGGATGAATAATAATAAGAAACATATATATTAGGTGACAAAATAAATAAAATGATGAAAAAATAAAAGATTAAGTCATTGGAAATGGATATCCTTCCTCAAATCCTTGGCGGAATGGAAATGCACACCTGATATTACCATTTAAGTGTTTATAAACCATAAACATATGATGACCAGACCCAAACGAACAAAACCCCATAAAACATCATGGTTTAACATAATCATAGGTAGATCGTGACTTGGGGAGAATATAAAACGAATAAATAATTGATGGAGGAGGAAGAGGGAGGAGAGAGGAAAATAAATCTCACCTTGTAAACTAAAAAACTCTTCAACTTTCATTATATCTACACCCATAGAAGAAATGAAATTTATTGGTTCTCCTTTTAGAGTACAATTATGTCAGGAATAACTAGGTGATTATTATTTTTGTAGAAATAAAAAAAATAATGTCTTATTAATTAAATGATTTATCTCTTCATCTATGGACAATTTGAGAAACCATGATCATATTCTCCCTAATCCTCAATTAATATGAGCTCCAAAATGGGTAAATAGAACATGGGGGAGTACCTAAGGTTCTAGGTATTAGGATAGCACTTTAATTACAAAAAATCATAAAAAATTAATATGATATAAAAGAAAAAAAATTATATTTTAATATTTTTAAATGGGATCACAAGATAGCCAATTAACTGAATAAATAACCCAAATCCACTGTGATTATTAATTCCTAAGGAAGTAAAAAAATATATGGTTGTTTAAATAGTTCAGGGGAGGATAGGTTGAATGTGTAATGTGTAAAAAATGTTTAAAAACTAAATAGTTATAAAATAATTAGTTTTTGTATTTAAATCTGGAAATGGGCTCATAGTTGGCCCAAATTGTGAAGTAACTACATTTTCACCAAAAACTCAATAACACACTATGGGGAACCCATTGTAAGAAGATTATAAATATATGGAAGTTATGAAATCAAAATCTATCTCATCCAAAACCCATGAAATGGATTTGGATTTCCACCAAACTTGATCAAAACTAAAACACGAAAAACAAATCTGGTTTGGCAATTCTCCCCACCATTAATGCTTCCCTCTCCCTGAAATCCATAACACATTCCAATTGAAAGAAAAAATACTAAGTATTCCATTTAAACATGATATAGACTCTAAATAAAAGGAAATATTATTGAACTTGAATGAAATTTAATCCTCTTTCACATACAAAACACCAACTCACAACCATGTCCAGAGAATCTGTGAAAAGATCAAGCCACCCCCTACACAACCAAGTCAACACCCAGATTGTTGGGCCTTCAACCAGTGAACCCAACGATCACCCAAACCAATGTTTACACACCAAATATGATGATATGAGGGGATTCAAAATGGGATTCCCAATATTAAATCACAACTACCATATGAAAACTACTTAAAGGAATTATCTTTGAGACCTGCAATGGGTCTCCCCACCATTGGAGACCAACTAGAAATGAACACTAAATAATTCATCATGAATAAGAATCAGTCCTAACCCACGTAGTCCAACCAAAACAATCCCACAAAAACCTAAAATCTCTAGTTAATATAGTTATAACATGAACATTTAAACCACCTACTCGCAGATGGAGAGGACTATAACTTGGCCAACACATTCAATAATGAACGAAACCCCCACCACTCATGGAAGGGAGGGAAGGAGACGTAATCATTGGACCCCTGAAATGACAAAATAAATAGAGGAACAACCCAAAACTCTCTCAAAATTAAAAGGTAAATCCTTTATCATGCCCTATTAACATTTTCATTCCACACAGGGACATTGATCAAAAACCCACATATGATAAGGCATAACCCTAGACATAGCATGAGGTGTAATCCCGCCGCACCCTTTTCGATAATAGGATGTTCATAGTGATGAGGAACGGCAATTGAAACATATAAAATACCTCACCACAATAGTGGAGGCCAGAGCATATTTTATCTACTCACACCTCTAGTGATTTCTAAACTACATGGAATGATTCACTCTGAGGCATTTGGTTGGAGCCCTAATGTTTAAAAAATATGATGCACCACAATTAGGAGATACGAATCATATTACCTCACGAAACACACTATCTCAAAAAAAAACAATACCCAATAGAGACTGAGGTATAAACATCACAATTAAAAATTATGTTTGATGAGGAGTGAAATAAACAACTAACACAGTAAAGCACACCAAACATCAATAGAAAAAATCTCTACAGCAGAGATCATCATTAAAACAATAAGGCATTTTAAATAAATCCCAAATAGCTCTCTATTTCAAAAAATGGGCTAAGGAATTATTTGAAGATGTGTATCTAGCTTCTGAAACAAGAGAAATATTCCTCATATTGAACATCTAGAAATACTACAAATAGAGAACAATCTATGGCCATATCACAAAATCTAACACCTCTTTGCAATCTCAATGAACATTTCTCCAAAGCAGAGCCGCCAACAAGATCTCATCTCAAAACACAACCAGAGTATGACTCCCAAATCGCAAGGAATCATACAAAATAAACAACACAACTAAGACATATGAAAAACAAACCACATAACCATCTGTTTATAACTAAACACAAAAAAATTCAGCTCAATACACTTTGGAAAAACAATCTAACTTGGTGGATTTTCACATTCATCAATGGTGTTTCATCTAGTATAACTAACAGTCACATTTCTATAAAACCTCATGCACTCCACCACTATTCCATACCGAACATCCATCCTTATTTCCATGAAACCATGCATGTGAGGACCAATGAATAGACATAAGTATAAATCAAAATAATATCATTCCACGCCAAATTATTCAACACTTTCTGAAAATCACGAACCTTCAGAAGTCACACAAACCACGAAGAAAAAATATATTTTTTTACATTTCAGAAAATAATCAAAACATCATCAAGAACCATTTTATCAATAAACTAATACATTTCATTTCATAAAACTTCGAAAACAAACCATTATGATATAAATATCCCCTAAACATTTTCAAAAAATCAGTGCGGTATGTTTTCCAAATATGAGAATAACAAAGGCTAATACACCTTTCCCGAAAAACACCACCCACTCAAAACCAAACATCCAAAACCAATGAATCATATTTAAACACTTCTAAAATTCCCAAAACACCCATTTTAAAAAAAAATTCATAATACCAATAAAATAGTGGTATCATTCCAAACATTTCATTTTAAGAAACCATATGTGTAGGTTAAGGAAATGTAATCCTTTTAGATTGTTTCCTCTTTATCCACACAATTTGTTTCAAAAAACCCCAAATTCAAAAACCACTCCCATATTAAATTTTAAAAACCCACTTCTAAAACTCTTACACATGTATTTTCAAATCATAATTATTAATTAATTAGAGGTCTAAAAGTCTCACAAAAGAAAACTATCATCTATGGGTGACATACCCATATGGTTGGCGGCCATATGTTAAAAACACCACCAACATGAAGATCCTTTTTAAGACCATTCCACAGATTCACATGGGTTTATATGGCCTTTGATATCATGGAGGACATTAGTACAACTCCCCTTATTATTTCCAAATCACTGAACAATCCTTAAAAACCCAATAAACCTATAAAACCGGACATGCCATGGAAATATGAGGATCGAAACGATCAAGAGTTCGTAAATCTATTCCCGAAACTACCCCTCAAGTTCCAAAAATACAACCCCATATACCATGACATCCTCAAAATAAAAAGGAACTCTATAAAAGCATGGTCTTCTATGATCTGACCTCCTCTGATACAATTTTGTCATGAACCTACCCTGGTTCACACAAAACCGGGCTCCCGAACTGATCCATGGTATGTCCCAAAGGGTGTTACCGATCCCCACAGGCTATAAATTATATAGGTGAACCATTTGAGTAGAAAAGGGAATAATTTTCCCAAATATAACTAATAAAACAAATTTTGTAATGAAATAAAATCCCATTACAAATTTATTAAAACCAAACTGATCATCTTGTATTCAACAAAACATGATGTAACACTGAACGATATAACTAAACCGACCTGACCTGATGAGCAACTAACTCCATGTTAACCTATTGTTAACTCTCCAATACAACATTCACACATCTGTCAATGTGATCATACTCAAGATGAAACGTACATAAGGGCTAAAAACAGAAGAAGACTGTAGTCATCAGTATTAAAAATTATAGGTTATCCCGATAGTCAATTCCCAATGAAAAAACATTAAAATAAAATATATATCAATTTAAATCTCGAGATACACTATATAAAAGTATTTTTTTTCAAATTTTGGTTCCACCCTATAAAAATTAATCGACAAAAACAGTCATGTTTTATAAATAATAATGCTAGTAATAATTTTTCAAATTGGTCGAAATTCAAAATGAAAATAGTTGTAAAGTGGAATTATTTAATGAATGAAAAAATTTAAATAAAACCCCATGATTTTTATTTACCAACTAAACACACTATATGCCAACAGTGAGTAAAAAATAGCCAATGAGAACAAGTCACGAGAACACTCATAGGCATTAGTTCTTTGTGGACACCATGTACCTCGTATCTTGGTGAAAAGTAACCATTACAAATATTTGTTATAATGCACATGAGACACTAGTATTAGAATCATAAAAAATCTAGTTGTCCCAAATATCATCTTTATCATAGTTTAATTAGTGTTTTATCGTCAAATTTTCTATGTGGAACAGTGATAAAACCCCTCTGGATTGCTAGCATACTAGTACATGTCTTCCCACCATGATACATGGGTTTTTATTTTTGTGATAAAACATGTTACTAATATATAAAATACAATTCTATCATGAATATTCCATTTACAAATAGTACACACATCCAACATCCCACACACATGTCTCTCGTTTCTTTCACAAATCAATAAACCACCAAAATGGTCATAAAACAATTGAAAAAATTATAATGAGGCCTTGCATATAAAATCCATAAAAACACTCTTTTGAGGACACAAACCCAAAAATAAAACAACAAACCAGATTTTGAAGCCCAAAAACTATTTAATAAATCAATTTCGTGGGCCATAAAATGGGGCCAAATGATACAACATTAAATACACAGGGAAACCATTTTTATAAGATAAATTAAAAACGAGCCATTGAGCATTTCTCAAAATTAACATTCCCCAGTGGTAAAAATTTTACCTTTAATAAGAAGGTGTATACACCCCATTTATACAAGAAAACCACTTTCATAAATTCCTTAAAACATTTTGCTTACACATTCAATGAATGACCATTTTTATAAGGATGCAAATGGGCCATTTTCTGGAAACTTGTGCCTAAACATATTTAACACCAAAAAATTCATTTATTTATAAAACCAAAACTACTTTGGAAATCCATAAGAAGAACCAAAAACACTATTTTCATGATACCAATGTATTTACAAATTGAAAAAAAAGATTTTGGATCGCACTAATAACATAAAATCCAATCGAGATATTTACTGAACTCATGGAATGCACTATTAAACAAACTAATTTTTAAAATCCCTTGAAAAGGGATAGAATAACATTCGTATTCCATTAATTTAATGTATATAATGAACCATGTAGAAAATAATATAAACCAACTGAGTAAGATATGAAATATTTATGTATGCAATTACTGAACACGTTTATAACAAAACATCACTAATTTTTAGAAAACACGGCTTAAACAACCATTTTTCACCCATTGAAAATTATCCAAAGGATGAAAAAAATAAACATATATGCAAAGTGAAAATGGAATAAAAATGACTAATCTGAAATGATAAAGGCATGCCCATGGGATATCTTACCTCAAATCCTTGGTGAAATGGAAACGCACACCCGATATCACCATTTGAGGTTTTATATACCCTAAACCTATAATGAACATCCCCAAACAAACAAAACCCCCATAAAAATAATACAATAAAAGTAACCTACAAATATAATGACTAGGGGAGAATATAAAACAAAAAACTAATGGAAGGAGGAGGAAGAGGGTGGAGAAAAGAGAAAAATTCTCACATTGGAAACTAGAAAAGTATTTGTCTTCTCTTAGATATACACCCTTATAAAAATGGAATACTTGGAACTCCTTGGAGATTCTCCATAGGATAAGAAGAACCATGTGAAGAATATTTGGGGAAAAGAGTCATAAAATAATGACATATGAAAGAAATAAATTATCTCATTAAATCAAGAAGTTTTGAGAAACCTTATGGATGTTCACCGTAATCCTTGATGAATATGAGTTCCAAAAATAAGAAATGGAACATGGGTGTGCGAATATGGTTCTTGGACTCAAGTGAGAGGTGGAATTACTGAAAAATATTAAAAAATTAATAACATTTAAAACTTAAAAAATTATTGTTTTAAAATTAGATATTCGGTCATGGGATTTCCCAATAACTAAATAAATAACTGAACTTGACCATAATTAGGAATTCATAAGGGGGTTCTAAAATATATTGTGATTTCAATAGGTCCCGGGAGGCCATGTGGGAAGTAGAATTAGTGAAAAAAGTTAAAAAATGAACGATTTATAATAGAAACAATTTTTATTTTTAAATCTGGAAATAGGGTCACGGTTGGCCCAAATCTTGAAGTTACCACCTTCTCTCCAAAAACTCCAAAACATGCATTGGAGAACCCACGGCAGGATGATTGGACATATATGGAACTTAAAAAAATCAAAACAACTCACACCAATAACCTATTAAAAGGATAATGATTTCCAACAAACCAGATCAAAACCAAGACATGAAAAAAATAAAGGGTGTTACAAAGTAAAGGTATATTTTTTTCATTTGTACAATATAATTCCTCCCCATATAGATACATTTCATATTTTCCATCATCAAATTTAATGGATGAGAATTACTATTGGTGTAATTTTTATATATTATATTTATGAAATAACTATAATTTTTGAATTATATCCCCACATCATCCTTCATTCCTTCTAACATTCTGTAAAATAATAATGTATCTCATGTGTATGTCTTGATTACAACCCATCAAAGTGGTATGATTCTTCCTCATTTTCATTTACTATAGTTGATAAATACTATGTATTCATAAAATATATATGATTTAAATTATATAATAATTATTTAGTAAAGGTGAATTATTATTTAAAATTATTTTCATTCATTTGAAAAAAATTAAAAACATTGTTCATGCATTTGTATAGCCTATAATCTCAATAAAGTGTTTAATTTATTTTTTAACTATACCAGTTATGGTAGAATATAAATATATTTTTAATTAATATATATGATATATATATATATTTAATTATATATTTTCATTATTTATATGATGTAATAATTTTCAATGCACAAGGACATAGACTGTCTAACTGAAACATGCGCAAAAAATGATGTTTATATCACCAGGGACAATGATTTTAAAATGAAATTTCTAATAAGTGGGTGAAAATATTTCATTATTAAATTATATGTGTATGATAATATTGATTATGGTTATGGGATACATTTATAATGATGAATGATGAGATTGAGGGTTTTTTATTTATATTTCAATACTATTTTCATCTGCATTGTTATGCTTGAATTTTCAATAAATAAATTATGAGATACTTATGTTATAAACCAATTTCAGATTTTTCTCAAATATTTATTTATAATTATTTCTCTTTTCCTTTTTTTATTCACATTAGGTACTCAATATATAAAATGACTATTTTTTAGGAAAACCTAATATATTTTTTCATATTTTTAGGACATTATTTTTCTTCCATATCCCTGATTTTTAAACATAACATACAAGAGTGATTTTGATATGCTAAGATGAAATTTTATTTTTATTTTTACTCATGAATTAATTTAACAAAATTAATTAATAAAAACATCATTTTCATTTTTAAATGAAATATTTTATGTATTTTTTTTATTAAAGTATGAGAAGAATGTTTTTAATATTATATGGATAAAAGGAGTTTCTTATAGTTTTTTCTGCTAAATGATTTGTATATTTCATTAAAATATTTAAAATTTATTTTCAAACAGAATTTTATATTTCATTGTTTGGATATAGTTATATTTTAATTCTAGTATTTCGATGTAAAAAGGCTATTTTCCTATAGAAATAGTTTCATTATCTTTTAATGGAGTTTTCATCTATGATCACATGCTTCAGGATAATTATGTTTTAATGGGGATACGATAAAATAATGTCTTCCATATTATTTCTCATGATATTTTTTTATTATGATGTTTATATTTTTTAAAATCTTGTTTGTTATCTATGATTTGTTTTATGATGAATTTATAAAATGTTTTTGGAAATATTTTTCTTCTCATTTGTTATTATATGATTATTAAATTAATGTGTTATGATATAGGGGAAAATTAGTTTTAAATTAATTATTTGATATCTCATTAGGGATTTTTAAATCCCTTTAATGTATTAGGTAAATTATTATAACTCATTAAAAAATTATTAGAAATAATTTTTTGTTCCTGATTTGATATGGGAAAGGGGTCAATGTGCTTGATTCTCCTTACCACCATTATTTATCATAAAATTATAAGATTATATTCGATTACATAAAAGACCTAGAATGGTATGTGTAACACCCCATGATTTCAACGTACATTATTTCTTCAATGTAATTCAATAACTTGCATTACAGACAACACTGAGTTCAAACTCACTAAATCTTAACAAACTAGCCGTTATGAATTGTAATACCAACTATTTGAAATTTTAAAAAATTTAACTTTAAAAATGGGCGTCATTTTTTGATTTGGAAAATCAAAATTATCATATGGTGAATTTTTTGTATTTTTATGAAAACTTTCAATTTTTTGATGAATAGTGAAAAACAACGAGTTATAGTTTAAAGCTGAATTATTATTTAAATAATTATTTATGTTGTTTAAATTTATTTTATGTCAAAATACATACATAATACCTATATAAGTTCAATTTAATTCATTGGAGTCATTTTATAATAATTTTATATATATAAAAATTTTATTGAACTTTTCGCCATCTTTTACCCATCTCCTAGGAGAATTTGCAAATTCACATAAAACTAAATTTTACCGATTCTGTGAGTGGAATTTCAAAAATCTGAAAAAAAAACTATTAATATCAAGGAGTAAAATGTGGTTCAATAAGATAAAAATACTTTTTGGTGAATTGTAACTTTTTACTTTTTTTTACCATGGTTAAAAGTAAATAGGTTAATTAAGGGTAAAAATGATGTTAATATTACCGTAACACATGTCCTAATTCTATTGGACAAGTGTATCTCGACAAAAAAACAACCTTAAGAATAAAATATTATAATTTAGGTCTACTTGGATTAGAATAGGACATTTATTATTATTTATTTCAATGAAGTGTTAAAACAGTTAAAATAAATGATTAATAACTAAAACATTTTTAAAATAGGGTTATACAAAATATAAATTCGATTATAAATATTAATTAGAAATATAAAAAGATTTACCACATAATGCTATTTTATTTCCAATTTTTTTACATGAAATAATTTAATTTATTTGTGACATAATGGTCATGCAGTAATTACCGTATTAATGAAAGATTAAGATAATTGATATTATAAATACCGAAATAAATGTAATTTGACACTTTTTATGAATTTCAATAATTTTATAGGTTAATATGATAGATTGGTATTGGGTATATGAATTTTTTTAGAAGTAATAATTCTTTTATGAATTTATCAAAAACAAAATACCCAATAGTGTCAAAGTTGAAATAAAAGGGTTTTTTAAAATAATATTATATTATTAATTGATATTCTATTCTAAAAAATCTATGGTTCTGCCAAAAGACTTATATCATGATAGTTGTATCATTAATGTACCACTTTGGGATCGATTAGAAGTTTATAGTATTATTATTATCCATAAAATAAAAAAATACAAAGAGACATGGTAAAATGTCAAACAAATTAACTAAGAGTTAAAACTAAAAGATAAGGTAAATAAAGTGACCCAAACCGGTCTAAAACCTATTGGTTGAGTGGATTTACACCCATACCTAACTTATACTAAAAATAAATTAATTTAGAGACATTATAACCCAAATATGAATTTATTATCAAATAATATTTTAAGTTGTACGTAAGGTTCCCCTCACCCCACTTATAAAAGGGAACTACTCCTTCACACTAATTCACACCTTCAAATCAATTTGAATAGGCCTACCCCGGCCCGAATACCCTCGAAACTATCCTCCCTTAATCCTAGAGGCCTTATTTTCATCATAAAGCCATCCTATGGAGCCCTTTAGATCAAATCAAAAGGAAGAACCCGAAGAACATGTAATTACTTCACCACCCTCTTTCAAGTTCTTTTCTTCTTCCACTTCCTTTTTCTTTGTTTTTAAAATTCTAAAATAATAACTCCAATATCTTCTATATGATGGGATGTTATCATAATTATGGTACAACCAAATTCATTATTATGTCCACCCTTTGTATGACATGTCACCATACGTGTGTACGTACGGATTACTGTCTCCATGTCGTGGTGTAATTGTTATTCAATACATTATTATTTGGATGGGTTTAATAATGATGTTTTTATGTAAATAATAAATATAACATGATAAGGACTCTGTATATATGATATACCATCCAATTAAATATTATTTTAATATCAAAGGAATGTTATTTTTGCTCGTGCGTACGTACGGATTACCGTCTCAACGACGCGATGAGATTCATTTTTATGTTCACCATTAAACAGCGATTATAAAAATATATATTACTAATAAGTATGTAATATATGACATAATAATTCCACTAGAAATATATATTTTTATATATATAAGAATTTCTGTACATACATATATCTTATTCACTTAATTCTGTTTAATACTATATGAAAACAGATACAGCTTTTATGTGTACGTATGGACTACCGTCTCCATAAACAGTGTTTTCCATTTCATATATTATTCTATTATACATATTTATATTCTAAATATATATGGTATATAAATCATACTTTATATTATTTAAGTATTTAAATCATGATCTAAGTGATACAATCAAGGGTAACAAGTTAAAACATGTACGATAAAGAAAGTGATTATTACCCGAAATATCAATATAACATGGAAATTATTTTTATATGGGTAGTATAAAGTCATAAATGAATAATGTATGATATCATAAATATTAATATGGTTCTGGTATAACTTAATAACATACTTTAGTCTTCATACAGGAGGTTAAATGTACCCTCGACCAAAGGAAAGTGCAAGGTGAGGGGTTTTCATCTCACTCCTTATTCCCGTGAGATTCATGCCATATTGCCACTATTACCTTTTGTGTGGTGTATGTACTGACCATAATTTTATTCTTTGTGTAATACAATTTAATTTATGTGTATTTACTTATTCATTGTATGATACTTCTTTAATGGGTTATATGTTTCATATGTTACCAAATTGGTTAGGGTAAATTCTTCAATCTCATTATTATCTAAGATTGTTTATGTTTAAGTATTTAATGGGAAATTTTTAACATCCATGTCCATTTTTCATAAAAAGTATTTCAAAATGAATATTTTTGGGATTTTTGAAAGGTACCCTTTATCAAGATCATAATTTAAAATGTTTTAATTATTTATCTTTATAAATATTTTTAATAAATGTTCATGTTTTCAAAATGATTTTAAGGATTTATTTATATGGATATGAATGACTTGAAATGATATATCTTGTCAAAAGATTCAAAGTGGTATGGTACAATTTGATTTAGAAATATATTTTAAATTACTTCCTTTATAAATGTGTGACTTTTTAATTATATAACAAAAGGTTATTTCTCTCAAAAAGTTTTACTCATCATTTTCAACTATGTCAACATCCTTTACTGGATATTATTTTGGAATGAGGTTGATTTATTATAATACAATATTCCATGTTGTATTGAATGAGTTATGATATGTTTGACAGTGGATGTTCTATTTTTATACGATTCATGGTTTATGGTTAATGTAATGACATTAAATATGCTAGTTTTAATACGAATGTTTATGTTATGTTTCAACTTTTTCATATGAGGAATGTCGTGGACTTAGTAGTTGATGGGTGGATCCCTCTATAGCTCCTCGATGCATAGATAGGTCTCATGAGACAAACTAGTGTCTTGGCCCAAGGCCTTGACAAAAAATTTATTTGTAGTCTTGGCATGAGGCCTTGACTATGTGGTAATGATGTCCGGTATTGGGAATTCCTATATTGTGAAATTAGTTATTACATGTGATTATTCGACTTGTAGAATATCCATGTGCATGTTTATATGGTAATGTTTCATTTATTTTTACCATATTACGTTCAAGTTTATATTTAAAAAGCTATTGTTTTTATTACATATCATGCCTTAAATGTTTATAGGTTTCGCTAAATTATTTTCCCTTACTGAGCATCTGAGGTCACCCCTTTCTTATGTTTTATTTTATCTGATTCCAAGATGTATATTATGATGTATATACAGGGTTAAGATAAAGGATGAAATGTAATTCTCAAAAAACTATCTATTCTATGTTTTATGCTTCAAATTCAAATGTATATTTAATGTATGTAATCTACTTTCCAGGACTGCTAAACTGATCATTCCTTCGGGACATGTTTCCGTGTAATCGTGCCAATGTATTCAAATAATACACCAGCTCTGGGTAACATGTGTTGGGGAATTACAGTTGTTATCAAAGGATGTTTAGCAATAACCATGTTAACTATATTTAGATAAACTCTAATTAGAGCACATTACCCTATGATAGACTTTGAGGATTTTTATAGAATAACATCCTAAAATTTTGGTATTGTAGAGATTTTGTGAGTTTTCCGAGAAATAAATCAATGTCTAGATAAAAGCTGGTAGAGGTGGCTCTGGCATAGATGTGCCTAGGTGTAAAACCCAAAAACACTACTTTGAGCTAGACTCGAACGAGAATTGGTGCACCACAATGGGCCTTGCTGCACTATTGGTTATGACACTCTTGGGGGATAAGATTAGGATAATTATCATTTTTATTACAAACCACTATGAATGGATTATGCATATATGTCTCCTCAAAGAAAAAATTTCTATGATTATGGATTATATCCATAAACTATTCAATTTACGTTAGGTATTTTACATGTTTGGAATTATGAATTGTGATTCATAAACTGACCTAGTGTATTCCATTTTTGAGAAATGGTACCCAGTAGAAGGAATGAGAACACCAGCAATACGTATGATCCAAAGAGTAAAAAGGGTCATATCATTCATGGTATTAAGAAAACATTTATAAGGTAAATAGTCTCCCAAGTATTATCAAAATATGATGAAATTATATCATATAATAGTAAGATAAGTATAGAATTCTCTGAGTCCTATGGCATTGAAGGGAAGTAAGAGAAGAAAATGATGGTAGAGAGAAATATGGATAATGGGACTCGGGGAAAGAAGGATTTTTCCCATATGTGATAAATGTGGAAACAATCACCTTGGAAAATGCTTGAAGGAAATGGGTGTTTTTTATAAGTGTGGAGAAAATGGACACCAAGTACGTGATTGCAAGGGTAAGAAAACATTTTCAAATGTAAACTACATCATCTACAAAGTGTTGAGACATTACGTGATTCAATGTCCCATTCATAAGAGTATACCACAAATGATGTTATTTGATAATAATAAAGGTATGATACTACCTCAGATGAAGATGAATGACTAGTGTTCATATGTCGTTATTATATATTTATTTCATTTGAGTGTTGCATCTACAATATACTAGTTATATGAATTATGGAGATAAATGAGGATTGTACTGCAGTACTATTTTATTGAGGATTTGAGATTATATGGTTCTAAAAAATTGACTAAATAGTAAGCAACACTTTTTTGAAAAATACATGGTTGAAGTAAATGTAATCCTTAATATGGTTCTGATAATAAGGTAGTGATTTTGGAATAAGAGATGATTGATTTGGATAAATTATATTGGATATTCTTGACTACCTTGAAACTGATCAATGTATTTTATATTCCATCATCTTTGTAGTTTACAACATTTTTGGATAGGAGGATTATATCCAATGTTCTATAAAGAATAAGTGATCATGAATGTAATAAATATGGTTTTATGGTAATTTAGGATGTTGTAATGTTTTAAAATAATACATGATGATGGTGTTCACATGTTATTACTTGGAAAAAATGATCTTCATTGTGTTTACCTTCCTTATAAATTTTTGTCTATTAGTTTGGATATAAGTATTTTGGATAATTCAAGTTTGAGATTATTTTTGGATTTCCCTAAAAAGAGAAACCAGAGGTCGGGCGTTAACCCGTCGTGTCTGGAAATGCCGTGAGACTTGAACCCACAACTGAAGGAAAACAATGGTTTATCACCTACCACTAGCCCATGTGATATCCAGGATTGAATAATGTAGTCCTTTTAAAAAAAATTCTGTTATATGAATTTTAAATTCATTTTTTTGTTCCCTATTTGAATAGGATAAATAGAATATTATTTTTACGTTCTATTATCTTTTATAGTAAAAGATGAGTTTTTGGTAGAAATTAGTTAAAGGTTGGGACTCTACTTTCCATGTATATATTTTTCTTCTTCTCATATTCTATGAAGAAATTAATTCTTATACTTTAGTGAAGGGGTCTTAAAACCAGAAATGCGTAATTCTAATACTATATGTTTTGTTGAACCGATGGTATTTTAAA
This sequence comes from Viscum album, assembly GCA_963277665.1. Classification (NCBI taxonomy): domain Eukaryota; kingdom Viridiplantae; phylum Streptophyta; class Magnoliopsida; order Santalales; family Viscaceae; genus Viscum; species Viscum album. The sequence goes on from OY728159.1 coordinate 2,015,424,811, forward strand.
TCATCATAGATTGATGAATTTAAGCCCTCAATTTTACACCTGTTTGTGATTGATGACCTCAATCACTACCTATAAATATTTACGTTTTTCTTCCAATTATGTGTCTCTAATTTCCACCAATGTTCTCTTAATTGTGATCATTATTGGGGGGGTGACTTTTTCATTCCCCTTTTCCTCTTATTTAGTCTAAATTTAATTAACCCAGTTTCAGAATTAGGTTTTCCCACAATGATATTTTCTATATTCAATATTTTATTTTCAAAGAACAATTTCACATTGTGAGGATTCAATTTATTGAAGGAGGGAAGAATGTAACACCCCAAGATTTCATAGTACATTATTTCTTCAAAGTAATTCAACAACTTGAACTACAGACAACACCGAGTTCAAGGCCACCATAACTTACCAAACTAGCCGTTATGAATAGTAATACCCACATTATAAAATTTTATAAATTTTATATTTCAAAATAGACATATTTTTTGGATTTGCAATATCAAAATTAGCTTAGGGTGAATTTTTGGTATTTTTCTAAAAAATTTCAAATTTTGATGAATAGTGAAAAACAACGAGTTATAGTTTAAAACCGAATTTTTATTTAAATAATTATTTATTTTATTTAAATTTATTTTAGGACAAAATAGATAAATAATACCTATATAAGTATATTTTAATTCATTCGAGCAATTTTAAAATAATTTTAGATATATAAATATTTTATTGAAGTTTTCACCGTCTTTTACCCATCTCCTAGGAGAATTTGCAAATTCACATAAAAAAGTATTTTACCACTTATATGAGTGGAATTTTGAAAATACAAGAGAAAAAGTAAATATCAAGAAGTAAAATGTGGTTTAATAAGATTAAAATAATTTTTGGTGAATAGCAAATTTTTACTTTTATTTACCACAGTTAAAAGAAAATATTGTAATTAAGGGAAGAAATGATATTAATATTACACTAACACATGTCCTAATTCTATTGGACAAGTGTATATCAACCAAAAAAGCCTTGGGTATAAAGTATTATCATTTAGGTCCACTTGGATTGGATTAGGACATTTATTATTATTTAATTTAAAGAAGAGTTAAAAGAGTTAACATCAATGTTTAATAACTAATTTTTTTTAATATAGTCTGATACAAAATACAAATTCGATTATAAATATTAATTAGAAATATAAAAATATTTACTACATAATGGAATTTAATTTCTAATTTTAGACATTAAATAATTTAATTTATTTGTGACACAATGACGATGCAGTATTTAACGTATTAATGAAATATTAAGATAATTGATATTATAAATACCCAAATAAATGTAATTTGAGACTTTTTATGAATTAAAATAATTTTCAAGGTTAAAATGACATATTTGGATTGGGTAAATTATTTTTTTAAAATTAATAATGATTTTATGAATTTATCAACAAAAAAATACCCAATAGTGTCAAAATTGACATAAAGTGTTTTTAAAAAACATATTATATTATTAATTTATATTCTTTTCCAAAAAATATAAGGTTTGGCCAAAGGAATTATATCATGATAGGTGTATCATTAATGGACCACTTGGGGATCGATTAAAAATTTATCGTATGTTTATTAACCATATAATATAAAAATACAAAGAGACATGGCTAATGTAAAACTAATTAACTGATAGTTAACACTAAAATATAAGGTTAATAAAGTGACCCAAACATGTCTAAAACTTATTGGATGAATGGATTTAGACCCATACCTACCTTATCCTCTAAATAAATCAATTTGGTTCCTTTATAAACCGAATATGAATTTATTATAAAATAATGTTTTAAGTTTTTCCTAAGGTGTCCCTCACCCCTCTTATAAAAGGGAACTCACCCTTCTCTATAATTCACACCATATAAGCCATTTGGATCGGCCAGACCCTACCCAAATACCCTATAAACTATCCTCAATTCACCCTAGAGGCCGTAGTTTGATTATAAAGCCATCATATGGATCCCTTTTCATCAAATCAAAAGGAAGAACTAGAAGAAGAGGTAATGATTTCACCACCCTCTTTCAAGTTCCTTTCATCTTCCACATACTTTTTCTTAGTTTTTAACATTATAAAATAATAACACCAGTATCTTCTATATACTGTGATGTTATTATATATATGGGACAACCAAATTCATTATTTTATCCACCCTTTGAATGACATGTCACCATGCGTGCGTACGTACGGCTTACCGTCTCCACGTCATGGTGTAATTGTTATTCAATACATTATTACTTGGATGGGTATAATAATGATGTTTATTTGATGTAAATAATAAATATAACAAGATAAGGATTATTTATATATGATATAACATCCAATTATATATTATTTTAGTATCAAATTAATGATATTTTTGCTCGTGCGTACGTACGGATTACCGTTTCCCCGATGCGATGATATTCATTTCCAAGTTCACCATTCATCGATGATTATAAAAATATATATTACATATAAGTATTTAATATATGACATAATAATTCTACTAGAGATAAATATATATTTATATATATAATTATTTATGTACTTACATATATCTGATTCACTTACTTCCGTTCAATACTATATGAAAACGGAAATAACGTTTATGCATACATACAGACTATCGTCTCTATAAACGGTGTTTTCCATTTCATATATACATCTATTATACTTATTTATATTAAAAATATTTATGATATATAAATCATGATTTATATAATGGAAGAATTTAAATCATGACTGAGGTGATACAATCAATAGTAACAAGTTAAAACACGTACGATAAAGAATGCGATTATTACCCGAAATATTAATATAACATGGAAATTAATATTAAATGTGTAGTATAAAGTCTTAAATGAATCATATATGATATCATAATTATTAATGTGGTTCGTTTATAATTTAATAACATACTATAGTATTCATACAGTAGGTTAAATGTACCCTCGACTAATGGAATGTGCAACGTAAGGGGTTTTCATCACACACCTTATTCTCGTGAGATTCATGCCGTATTCCCACTATTACCTTTTGTGTGGGGTATGTACTTCCCATAATTGTATTCATTGTGTAATAAAATTTAATTTATGTGTATTTACATATTCATTGCATGATACTTCTTTCATGGGGTGTATCTTTTGTAAGTTACCAAATTGGTAAGGGTTAATTCCTCAATCTCAATATTATCTGAGATTGTTTATGTGTAAGTATTTACTGGAACATTTTTATCATCCATGTCAATTTTTAATAAAAATGCTTTCAAAATTAATATTTTAAGGATTTTTGAAAGGTACTCTTTATCAAGATCACAATTTTAAATGTTTTAATGATTTATCTTTCTAAATATTTTTAATTAATGAACATGTTTTCAAAATGATTTTGAGGATTTATTTATATGGACATGAATGTGTTGAAATGATAATTATTTTCCAAAGTTTCAAAGTGGTATGGGACTCTTTGATTCAAAAATATCTTTTAAATTACTTCATTTATAAATGTGTGAATTTTAAACGATTTTACAAAAAGGATATTTCTCTCAAAAAGTTTTACTCATCATCTTCAACTATGTCAGCATCTTTTACTGGATATTATTTTTGATTGTGGTTGATTTATTATAATACAATATTCCATGTTTTATTGAATGAGTTATGATATTATTGTCTTTGGATGTTTTATTTTAATAAAATTCATGGTTTATGGTTAATGTAATTACATTACATATGATATTTTTAATACGAATGTTTATGTTATGTTTCAACTTTTTCATATGAGTAATGCAGTGGACATAGTAAGTGATGGTTGGAGCCTGTTATAGCTCCTCGATGCATATGTAGGTCTCATGAGACAAAATATTATCTTGGAACAATGCTTTGACAAAAAAATTATATTTTGTCTTGTTACGAGTCCTTGACTATGTGGTAATGATGTCCGGTATTATGAATTCCCTCATTGTGAAATTAGTTATTACATGTGATTATTCGACTAGTATAATATCCATGTGCATGTTTATATGGTAATGTTTAATTTATTTTTACCATATTATCTTCATGTTTTTTTAAAAGGATATTGTTTTTATTACAAATCATGCCTTAAAAGATTATAGCTTCCACTAAATTATTTACCCTTACTAAGCATTTGAGATCACCCCTTTTTATGTTTTATTTTCCCAGGATTCCAAGAAGTATATTATTATTGATATTTAGGGTTATGATAAAGGAAAAAATGTATTTCTCAAAGAACTATCTAAACAGTGTTTTATGTTTCAAATTGCAATGTAAATTTAATTAATGTAATCTATTTTACAAGACTGCTAAATTGATCAGTCCTTCGGGACATGATTCCTTATAATCGTGACAATGTATTAAAATAATGCACCAGATCTAGGTAATTGGGGTCCGGGCATTACAGTATTTTTATCTAGAATTACATTCAACACTATGTTCTTTTTTCTTTAAACACAACACTCGGTTTATCTTGTGTTAAATGCAACACCATGTTCAAAAAAATATAAAATGTTTGAAAAATAATATCATTTAATATATTTGTTATACCAGAGCAGTTAAATTATAATAGTATATAAATTATGAATAAAAAGGTTATATATTTACTAGGAATGATATCATAATAATTTAGATTATAAACAATAGTTTTGTGAAAAAACCCTCTATTTTTTATGATAGATTAATTGTTCTTTGCGCACCGAATTTAAAAATAATTGTAATAAATTTTAGAAAATTTAGTTTTAAAAATCATCGCTAATTAAAATTGAATATCAATATTTACATTGGATGATATTTTAGATTTTTTAGGAAATTTTTGTTTTTTAGTGAATACAAAAAAAATATGTTTTTGTAAAATGTTTTTTTAATAATTTTAGTAATTTAAAAATACTAATATTTTTCAAATATTATTTCATGTAACCTCATTATTTTTTTTATATTAATTAAAAATAATTAATTTTAATCAACGTCATATTATTTTTTATATAATTAACTTTTTTGGGTTCAAAAAATGGTATTTATAAAAACTACTATAAAATGAATATTCATTATTGATTATAATTATTTAAAATAATCATTAATGTGTAATGTTTTGAATGAAATATATATATTATATATCATTAAATATTAATTTATTGTCAAATAAATTTTTTATTTGAAACATATTTAATATAGTTTTAACATTTTTTGAAAAAAAATACACCTCTTAAAAACTTGTTGTCTTTTAACAATTTTGGGGTTAATATTAAATTAAAATCTGAATCTTATATGAGTTTATTTTGGAAAAATGGGCTCTAGGTTTATAATTATATTACTTTATATAATCTAAGATGGTCTAAATAAATTTTTACCACACTAATCAGTGAATAATTTAAAATTAATGGCGGTGATTATGGTTAAAATAAGTTTTTTCACATCACCAAATATGTATTTTAATTAATTTTACCCACACACTGGGTTTTTTAATAAATTTTATTTCATATTTAGAATCATTATGTTTAAATTATAGAATAAAACTTAATTTATTTTTAGTATTATGTGATAATTTTCCTCGGTAAATAAAAAGACATATGTAACTGTTGTAAAAACTAAAAGTGTAAATTAGAATAAATATAATAACAAAGGAATAAAAAGATAAAAATGTATCTATTTTTGTGTTTTGCTGGTTTTTTTGACCAAATAAACCATAACATCCATTAGTGTTAATTTTAGAGTTGCATGTGGTAAGGGAGTCCTCCCAATAGTGAATAAGTTATGGTATTTAAAAAATTCATTCCCCCACAACTATAAAAAAGGAACTCACTCCCCTCACTTATTCACACATATCAAGACTATTTGAACATAGAAAACAAGACATAATAAATGAAAAATATCATAACCCCATCATGTAATCATTATAACTTTCAATAGGTATATCTTTGATGGATTTATTACAATCCTATTGTGATTAAATGAAGAAGAGATAATGCTCACCAATGAGAATCTTTATTTTATTTAATTATACTCCTATAATTATTATTAAAACATGAAAATAAAAAATCTCTCTATTTTCTAAATATTTTGATGTTTTATAATAAATTAATGGCCTAAAACCTTCTCTACTACCAAAAAATGTGTTATGAAAGCATCATTTGGGTGAATAGTGGACTTACCTATTTTAAACTAATGACCTTCATTTTTACAATACCACCTATCATGGTTGGGTATTATAATATAGATAAAATACATAAATGATATTTATAGAATAATTATAAATATAAAAAAAATTATTCTGAATATAATATCTTTACAATCAATCATGCATGAGATATGATAAAATTGATCATGTCTATAGAGGATTACCACCTCAATAATTGGTGTGATTAATTTTTCACTAACACTCTACATGTAAGGAAATACAGGTGAAAATATTAAATATGTATTAAATAAATGGCATAATAATTGTATTCCTGAAATATTTTTCTATCGGGAAATATAATGTATCATTTTTATTCTTACCTTATCACTCACATAAAGATGACATCATTTGTCATGTATGTGTAGAATACCACCCTCACAAAGTGATTATCCAAATGTTTGATCAATAAACCGCATGATTATTTAATAAAGTATATACTGTGTAATACATTAGAATATGAAAACTGGAATATAATAATATGTTACCTACAATATTTGAATAATGATCACAGGAAAATGGAAACTTTACTAATGAATATGTATATCACTAATTCTCCATGATTATAAAGAACATAATTTTTACAAACCATCAATAATGATTGGTATTAAAAGTGTAATTTATGTATAAATATAATAAACATTTCATGATTATTATTTTGTAGATGTTTAAATATTAACCTCTATTAAATTTCCTACCTACCTAATTCATCTTTGACATATATACAAAATATCCTTGATGAATCTGATGTAAACTTAATTGATTAAGTAACTTTTTTAACATACCAATAAATGAAATAAAAATAATAATAAAATAGGAAAAGTTTCTTATGAAATTAAACAATTGAAATAATTTTATTATTAAAAAATTAAAGGACTCACTTGAAAAGTAAGATTCAAGTTAAAGGGCATCATATCAATTTCTATTCTTTGAGCCATGTTTTGATGTTGTGAACCTATATTATTCTATATGGTTAGTATACATCCCTATTTTCCTTTTATATCATGAAATCTGCTATTCTCATGGTATTTAATATATTATTAGTTATTATTCATTAATGGGTATATTGAAACAACTGTATCAAATGATGATAAGGGTTTTTACCATAAAAACTATTTTATTGTTTTTATTCCAACTATTTATATTCTATGTACATGTTTCTAAAATTATTTTATTTAATATTTTATTTGAACATACAAATATTTTATAATTTACATTTTTAATAATATTCACCTCATTCTAATGTTTTTCAAAAATAAATATTTTTATATGTCTGATAATGATCACATTCACAAATGATAAAAAGAATGTACTATAATTAACATAAATGATGATAAGGAATTTTATGTTTCCATGGAATTTATTTGAATTATAGCATCCTTTAAAGGGTTTCATATTTTCTAAAAAGATTAAACCTTTCTTTTTGGGAGTATTGTTATTCTGAAAAAAAAAATTCAATGGAAAATGTATTTTGGAATTAAAAATGTGTTTTATTAAAAAATAAATTTCTATATGAATGTGTTTTCCAATAAGATAATTTTTTTTTTCATTTGGTTTTTTATTGAAAATTTTTATACATGATAAGGTACATTACAATTTTTTGAAATTTTTGAACCTAATATATATTATATGAATAGTTGATCCCCATTTTATCTTATGGATGAGGCTGGTATAGATTATATGATTGGTTGATCCCCATTATAGATCATGAAAAATGGGTGATCTTGATGTTAAATTTATTAAGGTAGAGCCACGTTATATCTCTCAAATATATTGGGTAATGAATATACTTGAAGTTATCCATAGAGTTATTCCAATTAAATGGTCTTTAACAGGCTTTTTCAAGATGTGATGCTCTATATCACTTATAATGGGGATTTAATTTCATGTTATGGGTTTTAAAGGCTTTATTTGAAGAAAATATGTTTGTTTTATCTAATTTTTAAATGTTTTATTTCTTAGATTATAAGAAAATTGATGGAAAAACTAAATGTTATAAGAGATTTCATATTTTCAACAAGAATAATGGTTTTCATTATTTTTTATGTTCCTTTCTTGAATTTTTTTCATCATCAAATGTTTTCGAGAGTTTATATTGGTTATAAAAATGTGTAACAAAAATGATTATGTTAGGTTGAATGTCATGGAGATTTTCCACGAAAAAAAATCATTCCTTATTTAAAAATTTATATATTTTTAGAAAAATGGATACTAATAAAAAGTGTCCAAATTGAATTCTATGGTTATTTCTTTTAGGAGTTATGGTATTATTATATAAAACAATAAAATTAAATGTATCCTAAAATGTACGAAAAATAATTATTTAATTATATATTAATATTATGTAATGCTTAAGGTCAGGTCCTTCTAATTTGTGTCAAAAAATGGATTTGATAAAATTACAAATTAGTATATGTCTGGTGAAGTTATCTTTAGGGTAATGAATACATTCATTGGCCAATAAAATTACAGTTTTCATAATTTCAATTCCATATAAACTCCACTGAGAATTTATGTGATGACATCATTATGCTATTATTGACATTTTATGTGAAAGTTTAATAGGTTGAAGTATTTTTACTTTTATGATATAACATGAATTATTTAATATCAAAGATTTTTTTTAACATTTCTTTGTGGTAAATAGAGTGATATTAATGTTAGAGGGAATGTCCATAGTTGAAGAGATTTGGAAGTGAGGGGTTATAAGGTATTTCGAAGGAAAAAAGTGGAGTTTTAGGGGCTGATGAAAAATCCTCGCGGAAGGTTATTCCTGACAGCTTGCCATTCTAGTGGTATGAGTTATTCTTGTTGTTGGCCATTTAAAAATGAGGATAATTCTAGTGGATTGTTATTTCTAATGAACGATCATTCTTTTGGTAGGCCATTCATGTGGTATTTCATTTCTGATAACAGATCAATTTGGTGGTAGGTCATTTTGGGGTTGGGTCATTTTGGAAATAGGTTATTTATAATAGTAGGTCATCCTAGTGGTTTGTTATCTAAAATGGAAAATCTTTCTAAAAGTATCTCATATCTAAGGGTGGTTCATTTTGGAAGTATATAATTCTGGAAATAAGTCATTAATGATGACATCTCATTTTAGCAGTACTCCATTCTGGTAGTATGTCATTCTTGCTGTAGATTATTTCATATAGTATATTTTTGTAGAATTTGGTCATTTATTATGGTATCTCATTATGGTGGTTAGACATTTTTGATAGTGAGTCATTTCAAAAGTAGGTCATTCTAGAAGTAGTTAATTTCTAATGGCGGGCCATTACTAGATGTATGTCAGGGAATAGTGTTTCATGTGTTTCCAAAATATAATTTTTTTCCATTTTAACATCTTTTATGATGAAAATTTTGTTTAATTCCTTAATTAAGGTTTCATAAACAATATTTAATAGAGGATAATTATACCTTCAGTTTTTAAAAAGTAGATATACCATTTAAATGATTAAAAATAATATATTTAATTACATTCAACATTAATGACTAATTAGAATGATATCTAATCTTTGTTGCGCGGGATCAAATAATTTAAAATATAAGTGTTTCCATCATTCATTTTGACTTACGCCCTCTTGAGATAGGAGGTTCCAAATCGTAATTCCCTTAGAGTTGTAGAGCATTGTTGTTGTTGTCATTTCAAGTTCCTCCAAAAAAGGTTTCCTCTTATACACACACCTCTTATTTCTATTGCAACAAGTTGGTGTGAGGCTCTTTTATTCCAAGTTTTAATTACCTCACTTCACTTTTACTTGTATCATGCAGCTTGGGGTTATTTTGATTCCTCTTGGGAATATTGTTGCATCCAGATTAACAGAGATAATTAAACAATTTAAATAAAATGAAAAGGGGAAGGGAATGTATTCCCATGCTTTCATAACATGTGATTTTGATATTGAGATTATCTGGGTTTGATGAATTACTAAATATGGAGTCTTTTTATATCCACTATTTCAATGGTTTTCTTATATTTTTTGATTCCCAAGTTCTATGAACAATTGGGAAACCATAGAAATTAAATTTTTAATGAATTATACTCACCTAATTAAATGATTGAAATATGATATACCGTTGTTGTGATAACACCCTTAAATAAAAAAGTGTAATTGAATAAAATTCCCTATTCTAATCTATAAAATGACATGGTACAAGCAATACTGTATTTGTGGATATTTTTGTGTGATTGGGATTATATGTGATGATGTGATGCATGAGAGTTTTATTGATTATGATGTGTGTGGGGGTAGTGTATGTGATACGTGTTGGGGTTGTGATAGTGGTGGTAGTGTGGTTATTTAGCTGTGTTGTGATGGGGATTGTGGTGTAGTGGTGCAGTGGGGTTGGGATGGTGGTTGGTTATGCTAGTTTCATGTGTATTTATTGAATTAAATTCATGATAATTATTTAAAATTCGATGATAATGAATATTGGATGTATAAATTAATGGATGACATTAAAGTGGAATTTTATTGCAATATGAAAATTGGAAATTGGAAAAATGTGTTTCTAAGTGTGGAAAGTGATTTTTGTATTTCGGTTTTCCACCATGGAGTTATACATATGTAATTAACAATGTAATTTGGGTAACTTGTGAGATGTTTTATAAATTTATGAACCATTTTGGTGTTTCATAAGGTCTACAAAACTATATGTATATAAATTGTATGTTCTTGTGATTTCAATATACACCCACCCTTATTGAGAACTATTTTCTAATACCTCAGATGTCATGCAGGGGTTTTTTCCCAACATCCTGGTGGAAGGATGAATAAAAAAATTCCCTCACTTCCCATCACCCTTCCTGGTGTTGGATTTTATGGCCAACTATCAAATGTTAAGATTTGTACATGTAATTTGATGAGTATGTGATGTCCTAGGTGTGTTTGGGTGAGATTATCTGAGATAGATTATGGGGGTGTCATGCATGTTATGATGAGACCTTCAAGATGATTTCATTCATGATCCAGATACCCTATTACCCTGGTAATGATAACTGATGTGTTTTCCTTGGTGTCTGTAGATTGGATGTGTTGTGATATGAAGTTATTTATGAGATGTGGGGGCACTGGGACGTAATATGTTGGGGTCTAAGAGTTTAAAATTAGTGAGAATGTGGTGTGGGATACCCTTCATCTATATTCATTATATTATATTATTATAGTCAAGATATTTATTGTCTGATCGATCCTTGGTGACATTGAGGTTTTGGTAACTATATGAGTGTATTTGATTTGTATTTCTATTATTTTTCACATAGGATCATTGGATTTTTCATTAATCAGGTATGTGATAGACAATTTCTTTCTTACTGAGTATTAATATATGCTCACCCAACATATATTAAACTGTTTTTAGGATTCTAGGAGGAAATTGTAGAGTGGGCTTGAAATTACTAACTCAGATCTTTTTACATCTATCGTATCACTACTTTTTCTTTGTTTTCATGTAATTTACTTTAGAGAACATTAACGGTATTACTTTTATTTAAAAAAGAATTTCTAGATGGTTTATTGCTTTTCAGATATATATATATATAGCATGTATTTGTTAGTGGTTTATTAATTGTAACTCCCAATCCAATTTATACTATATTGGGCCATTCTTCCCATACAAGAGATTTTTTACCCCCACTACTAGTCACCAACCAGGGTCCTACTAGAGGTGGGACTCAGGGGGTCATTATACCTCTCCCCACATTTTAAAATAGTTCTATAGAAGGGTCATGATATAGTTGTATCATAGATGATTGTTGATAGATAGAATGGTGTTTGGGGTTAGGTACATCGACGATTTTAAGGGCTAATTTAGAAATAGGTTTAGTTAACATTGGTGTCTGACATAGGCCACAAAGACCATCTAAGAAACTATATCATAGTGCCCCCTATGTTCTAATGAATAGATTCTAAGATTATTTAATGACCAATTTATATGGACTCTCTTCAAGGGTATCGATATAATATTTCTACATGCATCATTATTACATGTATTCTTGTTTGGACTGGGTTGTTTTGGTAATGTTAAAATTTAAAAAAAAAATTCAATTAATCTAAAACAATTACACATGATTAGTCTTATGAAATCATTATTTATCATTCAGTTATGGATCCTAGTCATCATTCACATGAGGATTATCTAGTTTATGTTTAGCAGTATGACCCTGTTGATCATCAGAGTGTTCATCCATTAGAAAATGTTGATCACCAAAAGAGGACATTGCAAAATTTTCCGTGATAGGATTTGTGGAAGTGTAGGTGATCAGAACCTAATGTGGAGATAGACGGATAGTTAGGGGATTTGAATATCACTTTTTTTTATCTAGGACCAGATGAATTATTATCCCCCCTAGTAGTTAGTTAGATGCATGGAGATATATATTATTAGTGGATGTTATTCCTTGGTTAGCAGAAGGAGGAATACGTTTCATGGTTTGACTTTCTGAGGAGTTCTGGGAAGAGTTATTTTCATCGACCATGAAGGTTTTAAGGAGGAATTATCTAATCTCTCTTCAGAAGAGGAGTATCACTATGTGGGATAATTGAATCAATCTTAAGTATATTCTACACATTCCCCAAAATGATTCCAAAATGAGCAGTATAGAGTGAGACATCATAAGGAGGCACTCCATCCTTTAATCTAGTGTGTGGTTACCCATTTAACCTTTCCAACTAATCTTGAGGTTTAAAAATGAAAGTGGTGATTGAGTGGATACACATACTAAGAGGCTTACCATGATGGGGTAACCAGTGGGGTTTCTAAAAGAGGAGATTTGTTTGTGTTAGGTCCTAGGCATAAGGGCCTTTTATATTTCAACCAACTAGGGATCAATCTCACTATATTACTATCCAGTCATCTAGATTCAATGGTTTGTGTACTCATCCTAGGGACATTAAAAAATTATGTTTCATTTGTGGGGTCCATTCCCATAATCGTTACTAGTGTTTATTGACTGCTCGAGTTTATTTTGAAAGTGGTGTAAAAATTCATTTCCAAATATAGATGTATTTAACATTAAGGTCATCCCATATATAGGGATATTAGTCTTATTCCCCACAAATAGAAGAGGTGGAGGGAATAGGTAAACCTCAATATGTACCTCTCCCTCAGGGACCTCATATTGAGTGTGTTCATAGTGGTAGTTTTTACCTGAGAGTAAAAAGATATCAATGTGATTAGTTGTTGGCCACGAAGGAAGAAACACCAGTGGGGAAAAATACCTTTCATGGTATACTCAGTTTATCATAAACCCTTATTGTTTCATTGATTGATCCTAGAGATTCCAACTTCTTTTAGGTCACTCTCTTTTTTGTGCATTGTAATTAGATGTAGATATTTTTTCAATGCCAATAGTGTTGACTACACTAGTCAGAGTCCATAAAAACGTTTTTGATATATTCTATTGATTTTCACTCCTTGTGGATGACATCAATCAGGTTTGGATATTTCTATACCTCATATTCATCCACATGATATCATCCTTGGCATCATCATGTTTCATTCTATGTGTACTTTTATCTAATTCTTCCAAAGGTGAGTCATTTTCTTCAATATAGTTGGCTAGTGGGTCGTTTTTGTTAGCTAGAGGGGTTTCTAGATAGGCATTCATTTTTTATGCCCCTTCTTTCCATCACAGCTATGATTTCTTTGGAATCAATGGACATATGGATAGAGTAGGCTCCCTATATTTTTAAGGAGTTCTAATATTTTTTCCATGATGAGGCTATGACACTACCCCTTTGACATGAAATTGAGTTCAGGATAAGCTTGTATCCGGGTGAATCTCATATTTTGATGGCTCCCAATAGGATGGAGCCTTCAATATTATAAGATTTGAGGATAAATATAGAGTATATGATGTAGTGGGGATTCATCCAAACTAGTGTTTCACCATTGGGTGCTCTTGTGTTATTATTTAAGAAGGATGATTGTTTTTTGAGGCTATGCATAGACTACCATAGGTTGAATGAGGTGAAAATCAAGACTCTCTATACCTTCCCTATGATCAATGATCATTTTTAATAGTTGAATGGAGTTATTTAGTTATTGAAAATTTCATGATGTTCTGGATATCATCAGTTAAGGTTTGAGGATGGAGACTTCCAGATGACTCCCTTCAAATGGTGGTATAGTCACATTGTGTTCATGGTCTTTCGTTTTAGTCATAGGAATGCACCAGCTATGTTCGTGGGGCTTATGAACTATGTGTTCTAGGAGTTCTTGGAAAGGTTCATCATCATTTTCATCGATTATATTTTGATATACTAAAAGTAAAAATAGGATTATGTTGGGTATCTATGATTTTGCTTAATGTTTTGTATCTCAATCAGCTATATGGATAGTTTCCCAATATTATGTTTTGGTCATGGGAAGTGAATTTATATGAGAATATGGTGTCTCATAAAGGTGTGGAATTAGAACCATAAAAGGTTGATGAAGATGTTTTTTGGGAAGAAATAAAAATTATTCAATGTTGTGTATCATCCATGGTCTAGTGGGATATTATTAGGGGTTCATAATAGAGTTATCACGAGTTGTATCCCCATTGACAGCATTGACATGGAAGGTCCAAGATTTTGTGGTGAGTAAATAGTGTTAGGAAACATTCAGTTACCTAAAAGAGATGTTTTTCAGTGATCAAGTGATTCAGTTGCCTATAGAGGGTGTAATTTTTTTGGTTTTCTATTATCCATCACACATGTTATTGAGATGTGTCTCGATGGAGAAGAAGATAGTGATCTCATATGGGACTAGGAAATTATGGTCTTATGATTTTATCTATGCCACACATTATGTATATATTTCATCTAATGTGTTTTTACTGATGTTGTGGACACATTACCTCATTGGGGGTCACTTTTTTGTATTCATAGATCACAAGTGTTTGAAGTATATTATTTATTAGTGTTATCAGAATCTATGAAATCAGAGGTGGATGGAGTTTCTCTAAGACTATGATTTTGGGATCTCATTAACTAAAAAAAAATTGAGTGATGTGGTTGATGAATAAAGATGAAATTCGAAGAGATATGTTTTTCATGAGTCTGGGGATTCCTTGAGAGTGATAAAGGATTTGGTAGCTCTACACATTGATGCATGGGTGGATGATGGTAGATATTTTTTTTCATATGACGGTGGTGTATTACACAAAGAAACAGGGGGATGAGCCTCATTGGGGAGACTCAAATGTATACATGATTTCTGATCTTGTTGTCCATAGTGATGCTCTTGAGGGATGGTCAGAGTATAGTTGAAACTGGGATGTGTTTTAGTGGAGGTTATTTTTTGGGTTGATATACATGAAGGATTCCTTCATGAGTTTCATAGCTCAATATTAGTCCTATAGTAATAAGTATCCAAGGTGTACCATGTCTTGATAATATAATTTTCATGGCCCGGGATAAAATTGGATGTGTATTATTTTGGGGAAACGTGTCTAGTTTTTCAGCATGTGAAGAAATAGAATTGTGTTCATCGAGGTTTATTGTTTCCTTGAGATGTTCCGCGGTGGAAATGGGATGAAATATCAAAGGATTTAACCATATGATTATCCCATGATCAGAAAGGTTATGATGTTATCTTGGTAATTGTGGATTGATTGATGAAATCCATTCATGTACTAAAAATCAATGAGTTGGTCATAGTTGATATTTTTTTAAAAATGTATGGGGATGATGAGGTATGGTTGTATGGAGTCCATAACTACATTATCTCAGATCAGGACTCACTTCTTACATCCCTAGTCTTAAGAGGATTTCAGAATGTTTTTGGAACTCTATTATTCCTAAAACCCTTTTTACACCCTCAAATGGATGAAAAGATAGATACTATTACCCATACATTGTAGGTTGTGTCACGATCATGTATCTTGGACTTTGGTGGATCATGGGATCAACACCTTAACTTGGTCTAATTTTCTTATTATAACAAATATCATTCATTCATGGGAATGTCCTCATTTGAGGCTTTGTTTTGGTGTCTAATCATTCTCGTTAATGGTAGGAATAGGTATGTTATTCAATAGTTCTTTTCCCAATGTGGTGTAGAGGATGATAGAGAAGGTTCAGTTTTATAAAGAGAGTATAAAAGCAGCACGATACAAGAAAAAAAATATTATTTCGATCATAGGAGGAGGTCCTTGGAATATGAAGTTGGATACCAAATGTTCTTAATTGTTTTCCCTTTATATGGTTTATAAGAAGTTCAAAAATATATGTAATATCTCTCTCTTATATGTCGGACCCATTTAAGTATTGGGGATCATAGGAAATTTTTCATATTGACTCTCACTTCTTTTACAACTAGACCATATCCACGTTTCCTTCCATATCTCTCAGCTCTATTGTTATATTCATAGTGACTCTTGGGTCATTATCTTTGGGGAGTTGGATATCAAGGATAATGTGACATTAATGTAGAAACTATTGTAGATCCATGAACATCGATATAAGGTACTATGTGGAATGATCATTCCCCTAGTTCCTGTGGTTTTTAGGACTGTGGTCATGAAGGAGAGTACATGGTAGCATGACATGTAGATGTTTTATCATTAACTAGAGTTCTTCTATGATTTTCCATTCTTTTATTTTCATTGGGATTTTCAATTTTTACCTTGTTGTTTTAGGATATTTTTTTATTTCTCTTTTATGTGATATGTTTTTTATGATGTGTGATTGAGTTATAACATGTGAAAATGTGTAGATTTTACTTCAATTATAGATATATTATAATACGATGTTATTGAACTTGTGTCGATGAGTAAGTGCCAACCAGAGTAGATTGTATCTTGATATGGATGATATAATTACCTGATTCATTTTTGGGGATAGTACATTTTTTCTTTTTTCAATTTATTTTTTGGTAAAAAGGTTTATTATTTGGTAGAAATTTAAATGTAATTACATATTTGTGAGGTAACTGTAGGGATGGTTGTTCAGACCCTTTCTCTCATTCCTCTCGGTTGGTTTTGAGTTATTGAGGGGGAGAATATTTTGAGATTTGTCTAATGTAATAGGCCAGAACTTATG
Organism: Viscum album; assembly: GCA_963277665.1. Classification (NCBI taxonomy): domain Eukaryota; kingdom Viridiplantae; phylum Streptophyta; class Magnoliopsida; order Santalales; family Viscaceae; genus Viscum; species Viscum album. The sequence continues at coordinate 2,015,442,033 of OY728159.1, forward strand.
GACCATTAATTTATGTGAAGTCTAGTGGTTGAGATATCATGGGAGTGCACAGAGGTGTTGGTAAAAGAAGGAAAGGTATTTTGAGTTATTTTGGTGGTAATTGGAGTGATTAAATTGATGAAATATTTTTTTGTGGTACATAATTTATAACTATAGATCATTTTTGAATAGTTAATTTCTAATATTATGTTATTATAAAGGTGGGTCATTTGTTATTGTGGGTCATTCTTACAATTGGTTATTCTGTAGGTAGTATATTTTTTATGGTGGGTCATTCTGGTTGTAGTTTATTCTTCCTTTAGATCATTATAGTGGTATATAATTTCTAAAGGTGGGTTATTCTAGCAGTATGACATATATGATGGTGGTTCATTATGATGATAGGTTATATCTAATGATAGGTCATTCTGGCAGTAGGTTATTCTATAGGTAGATCATTTCTAATTGTGGGTCATTCTAGAGGTAGGCCATTCTGGTGGTAGGTCATTTCTGATGGAGAATCATTCTACAGGTAAGTTATTTCTGATGTTAGGTCATTCTTCTAGTGGTTTATTTCTAACAGCAGGTCATTTTGGTAGTTTCTCATTGTTGAGGTAGTTCGTTTCTTGTGGTTTTTCATTTATTGTGGTTGGTAAGTGAATAGTGTTTCCAGTTTTCAAAAAATATATTTTTTTCCATTTTTATGTCTTTTATGATTCAAAATTGGTTTAATGCATTAATTAAGTTATTTTAAATTCATTTTAGTAGTTGATAATTAAAACTTTAGTTTCTAAATTGTATGGAGACCTTTTACATGTTTAAAATGAATGTATTTAATGAAATCTTACATAATGGCCAATTAAAACCATATATAATCTTGTTGGATTGGGATCTATTCTTTCAAGATAAAATTATTTCCCTCATTATTTTGGGATTACATTCTCTTCAAAGGGGGGTTTCAAAAATCCTACATCCCTTAGAGTAACATATCCTTGTTTCTATATTTCATTCAAGATCCCTTAAAAAGGCTTCCTTTTGTACATACACCTCATGTTTATGATGTAACAAGTTTGTGTAAGGCTCTACTATTCCATGTATGAATTCCAATATTTCTCATTTCGATGTTTCACACAGGATGTGTTTCATTTTAGTCTCATAGGAATATATTTTCATCTAAATTAACCATAATAATTAACTAATGTAAATAAAATAAAATGGGGTAAGGGACGACTTCACATGCTTTCATACATTTGGATTATGATATTGATATAATCTGTATTTGTTGTAACACTGAATTTTGTGGCTATTGATATCCACTATTTATAGAGTCTCCTTATATGTTTTGATTCTAATTTTTTGTGAATTCTTGTCAAAACAACCTAAATAAATACTTAACCCCTCATAATAAGCTAATAAATTTATTGCACCAGGATATACAGCTTGTGTCACCACACCCTTAAATAACTAAGTGGAATTGAATAAAATCCCTTATGCCTAATATGGAAAATGTTGTGGAATGTGATGTAATGTGTTTGGGGACGTGGTTGCGTGTTGTGGTTTATTTATGAGGATGTGATGAATTATTGTTGGCTCGATTGTGATGGGTGTGGGGGTAGTGGATATGATATGCAGCAGGGCTATGATGGTTTTGGTATTGAGGTTATGTACTAGGGTAATGATGGTGATTATTGTGTGGTAGTGTCGCAAGGCTATGATGGTAGTTAGTTACACTAGTTTTATGAGTAGTTATGGAATTTAATTCTTTATACTAATAATAAATTTAATTATAATGATGTTTGGATTCATAAACTAATGGGGACAATTAATGTTGAATTAATTTGTAATATGCAATCGAAAAATTGGCGCAATTTGTATCTAAAAGTGAAAAGTAATTTGTAGATTTTGTATTTCCTATGTGGAATTACAAATTAATCTTTAGAAACCGAATTGGGGTATCATGTGATATGTTTTCCCCTTTTAAAATACTAAGGATGGAGATTGGATTCTATAGGTCTATATGTATATACCCTGTATGTTTTTTAGTTTATGCACAAGCCTCTCCCTAATCGATCACTATGCATCGACACCAAAGTAATCACATGTGAGGTTTTTTTTCAAACATTATAGTTGGAGGATATATAGATATCAACCCTCACTTCTCTACTCCAAATTCTATGTGATGGGGACAATAATGTGTTGTGATGGCCAGAAGTCAAATATACAATCGACTAAAAGTGATTTAATGAGTATTCGATGTCCTAGGTGTCTGTGAGAAAGATTTTTTGAGATTGATTATAGGGGGGGGGTCATTCATGGTAGAATTAGGGAATGTGGTTGATTTTCATCACGTTCATGATACCCTACAACCATATTTTTTTGATGTGATGTGTTGGTCTAGGTTTTTTTGTACAGGATGTGATGTTATGTGATGTTTTTTTGAAGAGGAGATAGAACATGAATGTATGATGTTGGGTTATTAAAGCAATAAATCAGTGGGATAGGGGAGAAGGGTTCCACTAATTGATATGCATAAAATTATATTATTATACATTGGTTCATTATTTGATAACATGCCATAGTGAGGCTGGGGTTTTTATTAGTATACATGAATAGGTGATTTTTGGTTCCACTTTTTTTTTGACTGGTGTATTAGTATTCCCTTTTCACATGTGCACAAGATACCATTGATTTCTTACTGAGTATAAATGTATTCTCACCCGATGTATATAAACATATTTTTAGGTTTCTATGAGGACTTCATGGATTGTGGTTTACATTACTAACTTATACCTTTTGAAATATATTATTTTTCTACATTAAATTTTTTGTGTATTTAATTTGGATTACATTTTATATATCATTTTTATTTACACATGTATTGTGGGTGGTTTTTGGGTTACGTATATATATTAGACAGAGTTAATTACTGTTAATTAGTCTTATCACCCTATACTATTTATACAATAGATTTTAATTCCTCCCATATCTAATATTCTTATGCCCTTGGTTCTAGTATCCAACCCGGATCAAACTAGAGGCAGGACTCGAGGTCATTTTTTGTCTCCCCCGCATTATGGTATCATGGGTTGGAGGGTTCGAGAAAAAGAATGCCTTAAAATTTTGTGCAAATGAGATTTAATGTATTGATAACTTTTATGGTTTGTATGATATTTTATAATGATAATAGTAATTTTATAACATGGATAACCCCATGATGGAAAATTGATTTGGTTAATATAGGATTAATGTTACATCAAAAAAATATCTCCATATTTTTTGGGCTTGAAATATGAATGTTATGAGATAAAAATTGATATTGAAACACTATTTAATTTTAAGGTTTTCTTTGATAAATGGTTAGTGAATATTTTAGTTTTATGTTTTGGTATTACTATAAAATTTGGAATATCATTGTATCATATGAAGGTTTATTCATTTTGGGAAATATCATACCATGTGCTAACAATTTTGGTTTTGGGTAATGTCTACAAACATGAGGAATATATTTTCATCCATTTTATGAATAATTTTTATTTCAAATTATCATTTTAGTGATTTAGTCATGAAATGATCTTCCTAAATACACATCATTTTGAGAAAATTATTATATTGTATTGGAAATTGATAAAATTATGAAATTATACTCATCAAGTATGTATATTTCTATATTCTATTAGTCTGTATGGTAATATAATTTTTCCACTCAAGAAAAATGATATTGAAAAAAAATCAACCTACTACCATTAATTAGGATGAACCAATTTTCCTTTTTTATTATGATATATTTATTTTATTAACTCCCTTAACATTCAATTCATAATTGACATTCTTGTTATCAATGACCTCACTAACTCACTATAATTATTTATGTTTTAATTATATTTCTAAATAATTACTTCCTCTATATATTAGCCTATATATAAGTCTAGAATATTTAATTCTAGATAACCATAATACTTCAGTTTTAGTTTTATCATAATTTTTTAAGAAATTTTATAACATTTGTTTGCAATAAAAATATTTTTAATTTTCCATTATTTGGTTAACGAGAAAATGTTAAAACTGTTAGGATTTAATTTTTTAAAGGGGGAGGATGCAACAATTAAAATAATATTAAAATATTAAAATTATTTTTGCCAGTTTAAATGACATGAAAAACTAAGATTATCTTTTAGGATATGCAACCTCGTGTTCATCTAGCATTACCCACAACCATTAGTTTAGCACAACTTACATACAACACCGAGTTTAAAAATATTTGAAATATAATTATTTAATAGAATTATTATAACACGACCACCAATTTTTATGCTATTAATCACATTGATAATTTTATTAAAATTATTGATATAAGGTGCTTACTAAATGGATTAATATCATTTAAAAAATTATTTTTTTATAAAAAATGTATTTTTTGAAAAGAATGACTAGTTTTACTTTTCACACATAAGTTAAAAATAATTTTTTCCATATATATAATATTTATATGAAAAAAAATTGTGATTTTATAATTTAAAAATTCACTTTAGGTGGAATTTTGATATTTTTTGGAAAATATTGATTTTTAGTGAATAGAAAAAAATATTAATTTTTCATAGACTTTTTTATTTAAAAAATAATAATATAAAATTACTAATTTAATTTGAATATTTTTTCAGGTATCATAATAATTATTTATTTCTATTTAATAAAATTAATTACCTTGAATAAACATTATAATGGTTTTTATAATATGTTTTTCTTTGTATAAATTTTTTTTTTAAAACAGTTTTAAAATGAATAATGTTTTTCAACTTTAAATAATTAAATTAAATCCTAATAAAGAAATTTTGAAAATAAATATATATATATATATATATTACATCATTAAATATTAATTTATTTAAAAAAATTTATTATTAGCCATAGAGTTATTATTGGATAATTGTTTTCTCAATAAAATACACTTCATAAAATATTTTTATAGATTTTCATTTACTGGACTAATTTGAAATTAAATTCTACCACCTCTGTGACTAGAATTTTGAAAAATGGATTCCATATTATCTATTAGTATAATTTATATTATCTAATACAGTAATATTTATTTTTTTACTAATTATTTGGATAAATAGTTTATATTAATTTTTGAGATTAATGTTTACATAGGAATTTACGCATTACACGTGTTTGTATCAAAAATCATTTAAAAATAGATATAATTTTTTTAATAATATTAATTTAATATTTATAAATATAATTTATAAATTATCCAATAACTATTATTTAAATATTATTCTTATAAGATATATATTTGCGGTAAATAAAAGGGTACAAGTTATAGTGATAAAAACTAATATGGGACATTTGTTTAAATTTAATACTAAGGAATAACGTGATAAAAATGTTTTTTAGAAGATTTCATTCAAAAAAATAAACCCTTCCCTCTATTATTAGTCAATTTTAAAGTAACATGATTTAAAGGAGACCTCCCAATAGTGAATATATTTTCATATTTAAAAAAATACCACTCCTCCTCAACTATAAAAGGTCACTCACTCCACTTGCTTCTTCACACCTCTCAATCCATTGGTCTTGAAAAAAACCTCCAAATATAACATCCAACAAACCATACCATATTCAAAGAACCATATGTTTCGAAGTAAATTCATCCTATAAATAATTTATTCCAAACCTAAAGTGGGTACTCAAAGAACAAGTAACAATATTCGATGAGTGTCTTTATCTAATTTCCTTCTCTTCCATATTAAATTATTTTTTAAGAATGATTTTATAAAAACCTAATTATTTTAAATATATTTTTATGTTTTTTGAAAAAAAAACCATTACCTACAAATATCTTCACTTCCATTAAATATGTTTCAAAATCATAATTCTTTTGTATGGTGGTCTACCGCCCTACGATCCGATGTCACTCATTTTTCCATTAGCAACTCTCATGGTTGGGAATGATGATGGATATTAATTAGTTAAATAATATTTGTGACATTATTATAACTCTATAGTCAGTATATCAGATATACCATATTAAATACCATTCCATATTAGATAATATAATGTCCCTCATTTGTATGTCTGACTATATCCTCGTTAAGAGATGTGATTAATTTTTCACTAACACGTTACATGAGATGTTTTAAGTGTAAAAATAATAAATATATGTTATATAAATTGAATAATTCTGATATTAATGACATATTTATGATTCTAGAAATACATATTGAATTTTTTCATATATTTCCACTCACTAGAAAAGGATAACATCTTACGTCTATGTCTTGAAAATCTCCTTTAAAAAGCATGTGAATCTTTATTTATCACCACACCACTTGGATAAAATACAGTAGTATATGATATGGTATATATGATATTAATGTTAGTTTAAAAAATTATATATTACAAACCATCTTTCCAAAATTATTATTGGGAAATGAAATGATACTCATGTGTAAGTATAGACTACAGTCACCAATATCATAATATAATTCATTTTTCATAAACATCATTCATGATTGGTTTTAAAAGTATAATTTATATATTAATATTATAAATATTTTATTATAATTATGATTCATAAGTTTAAATAATTATCCCCTTGACTATAGTTAACCTACTTAATTCATTTATGACACATAATCTAAATATCATCAGACCATTTTGTGTAAACATAAGTTATTAGGAAATGGTATTTTACATGACATTTATTAAAACAAAAATTATAATAAACTTGAAATATTTTTTCAGGAATGAAAACAAATTAACATAAGAGTTTTTTAGGAAGATAAAGTCACATTTGAACAGTTAGACCCAAGCTATATGGCCCCATTCTTAAACATTTACTAATCATGAGTTTTATGTTATGAATTAATTTTAATACATTTGAAGATATTTTAAGGTTCAATGTTATACATAAATACTCTATATCTCATTCATAAAAAACCATTAATAACAATTTAGAGAGTTCATGATTTCATGAATTTTCCTATAATATAAATATTTTAAAATATAGCTTCACTTCTTTTAATTGAAAATCTCCCTGAATTTAAAATTACCATCTTATTATTCTCTTAACCTGCCTTAAATTCCTTAAAAAATCAATTAAAAAAATTTTAAGAGATCTAAAATCATAGTAAGTGATACAAAATATGGAAAATCATCAGTAAAGTGGTCACATGAAAACTCATATAATGTTTATATTTATTATATTTATTCTATGAAAATTTTATATAAAACATTTTAACATGAAAATCCAATACACATTTTTCTCAAACAAAATCTATAAAATCATTTTTATTAAATTTAAAACACTTTTTAATAAGTAGATAAACATGTATATATAACCATTTCTAAACATTTTTAATTAGAATAACTATACAACTAACTTTTATAATTACCATTACTGAATGAATTACAGAACATTTTTTTTACAATAATCATTTATCCTATTATAGAATTACTCATATCTATCAAGGACACCTAAGTTAAATTGTAAGGGGAAAACTCATTGATATATTTTCCAAACAAGTTAATCTCTAACAGGCATACCCAATGCTATTTTGATTGACCCATGTTATGTTGTAATGAGCATACATGATGTTATCTGGATAGACCCATTTCTCAAGTATAATGCGCATGTACCACATACTTAAAAAATAAAATTTATGCATGCACTTCTATATTTTAAAAAGTTTGAACAATAATTTTGAACTTGGGAACAAATCACTTTTGGATATCAAAATATCCTTTTCTTTTAGAAAACTATTTAAAAACATATGAAAAGTGTTTTCATTACAAAAACCATAAATATTTAAAACTAATATATAAATAAAGTAACATTCATAGAGGAATAAAAATCATTTTCATAGTGTACGTTAATAAAAGAAAATAATTTTATCGTTTTTCTAAACATTTATTATAAAGAAAATAAATATTTTTTTTAAAAAAAATATAATGTATAAAAATATAAAATGTAATTTATTAATATTTAATTTATATTATAAGCATAATTAATTCATTTTATAATCATAATCATGGAAAATGCATATTTTGATAGAAAACATTAAAGGATAATTTTTTTAAAAAAATTTACCTTATCACATAATAATCAATGAAGTCACAATCCCCATAAAAGGATAACATAACAATGTATCCCATAGTATGAGAATAGAAAAATTCCTAACATAATATGTAAAATAGGTTTTATATACACCTTGTAAAATAATAAAGGTTCCTAACATCATGATATTAGTCTACAAAAAGAGATTCAGATTAAGTCATTTACAACTAGTCTGATTCATCAACTGTTTCTTTTTCTTCTTGAATGATAGAATTATGTTAATTAATTATTCCCTTGAGATAAATATTAATTTATATTCTTTATTTTATTTCTCTTATTATAATTTTATATAAGACTACTTTAATCAAATGAGTTAACTTCAGATGTGTTAACTATATTTGGTTTATGTGTGAAAAACAACATTAGTTGGTCGACGATGGTCAAGAGGCTCATTTTTTAAACATTTAAAAAATAATAATAATGACATAATAATCATAAATAAATTAAAATTATACTTATTTAACCATTTATGAAATATATTTATGCAAAATTAACTAACAGTGCATTTATGGAGAATATATATTTTATGTATGAAGGACTAACTAATCCATTTTTCAAATGATAATTAGGGAAAGACGTTAATTAACATTTATATTTATATAATTATAATTACATAACAAATAAAATTTTATTCAATTTTTTATACTTTAACATCCTAGGTAAATAGATAATAAGGAATTTTCTTATTTATTAATATTTGTTAATTAAATATTAATTCTATATTAATTGGTATTCCATGTTCTATAGTCTAACCGATATGCAACAATGGGTTTCATTGAATTCTTACGTAACACACAACGTTACGTTATACAAAAAAATAATAATATATTATTATTATTTTAAATGGTAGCTAACACATAGAGGTAATATTGGTGGGAATGAACAGAACTAATAGAAATATTATTATACATGTTTGTTAAATGTATTTACATTTATCCAATAAAATTTCGATGCTTAAAATTGCAATGAATCCAATTTTAAGCATAAACACTGTAATATTCTTTAAAAGTTTGATTTATTGCCTTTTGATGCCAAACCGTTTTTAAATACATTTTTTCACTTTTATATGATCTATTTAAAAAAAATATTTTTCTTTATAATTGGGACATCTAAATTTACTTTGGAATAAATTTTGGTATTTTTCTGATAATATTCATTTTTTAATGAATTGTGAAAAATACTGCATTTTAATTCAAATTTATATTTTAATATAGTTTATTTATATAGTTAAAATATTATTTTATTTTTAATTAAAGTGTAATTGGATTATATATTTACCTTTTAATACAATGATGGTCATTTGAAAAAAAATAACACTCTTAAATTGAACATAAAAAATGTCAATCTTGGGATAGATATTATTTCTTAAAAATACTTTTTTGTTTTGACTACAGGAAATAATTTTAAATTAATTCTTACCACTTCTCTGTTTTGAATTTGTAAAAATGGATTCCTTATTTTGAATCAGGGGCTCTAAATTTTGTAAATAGGTAACTTTTAGTTTTAGACATTATGAATATTTACTGCTGTATATATTTTCATTACCATTGTTAAAAGATAAATCTGGTAAATAAGAGTAAAGAATATTATAATATTATTAAATTACCTTAACACAGGCTCTAATCATATTGGCAGATACATGTCTGACTATGGTTATACTTTTGTCGATTTGGGACCTCATGGATCCACTTAGAAGTGATAATGACACATTATATTAATTAATGTAAAATAATGATAAAAATTACATAAACATATATCACTTAGTAAAAAAAATTACATGAGGTTATATAATTTATATCTTCGACTATAAATATTCATTTTAAAACTAAAAATATTTCCAACATCATGCTATTTTATTTATAATTTTTTGAAATAAAAAAAAAATATTTATGACACAATGATGATGCAGTAACTACCATATTAATAAATAATTTAAATTATTGAGATTATAAAATTTTAAAAACTATCCAAAACCTTCCCAATTAATATTGTATGATTTTATTTCGAAAAAGAGTCATTGTATCATTCTATTTAATTATTTTGGACCATCTGAAATGGAAAATCATATTATAATAAAATAATGTGTTCAAACATTCCTTAAGTGTCCCCCCTCCCCCTTATAAAAATTCATCACATCTGCTCAATTATTCACACCCCTCAATCCACTTGGCTCATCAAAACTCCACCCAATTAAGCTTCCTACATCCTTATCTTCCTCCTATAAGCCTTTCCTTAGCCATACTTCTATCCATGTAGACCATTTTCTTCAAACCAAATAGAGATACTTGATTTAAATGAGATTAAATAATGAACTAGTCAAGATGGACACGAGGTAAGGTGTTTTCATCTGATTTTTTATTAACATGAGATTAATTCTATATTTACCACTATTTCCTTTTTTGTGGTTCATGTATTATCCATTATTGTATTCTCTGTTTAATATACTTTAATTTATTGGCGTTTACGTCTTCATTTTATACTCCTTCTGTCATGTGGTTTATGTTTCGTAAGTAACCAAATTGGTAAGGGAACCATTCACCGTACTATTTTAATTAAAAACATATTTTATGTCTTTTTAATTTCTATTTTCTTATGTTGGGATATATTATTATATATATATAAGTTTTTAAATTTTAATTCCAATTGATGAGTGACCCTTTCCACTCACATCAACTCATTTTCTGAATTTTTTAAGTTACGTCGTTATACAGTCAAATTTTTGAAAGAGAATTTATTAACCCAATTTCAATTCGTTGAGTTAAAATTATACTTCATGATTATTCCATGCAATGGATATGTATGAATGTCCTATTATTGTTTGACACTTAATATCCAATTATATTGGGTGTATTATTATTTTTCACACATAATCATGTCATTGATTTGTCCTTAATCTAAGGATATGATCTTTGCAAGGGTCAGTGTCTAAATTTACTTTCCATTGAAACCTATTTTTGTTATACACCAATTCACTTTTATATAGTGTTTACACTGCCCTTATATATATTATATCATGATTATCATTATTCTCATGATATTATAAGAATTTATTAATGTTATTCCTCAATTATTTGTATTCAAGCGTCTCTCATTTTGTTAGGAACTCTTTAACTAAAATATTATTCTAAATTATTTAATGATTTATTCTTCTAAATCATTATCAATAATGACCATGTTTTGAAAATCGTTTAAATAATTTTTTTATATGGACTTTAATGTCTTGAAATTAAAATTTCTTTCCAAATATTGAATGTTTTATGGGACACATTGATTAAAAAATATCATTCTTAAATGTTATAAATGTTTTTGAAAATTGTTTGATAAAGCATTGATTATGTCAATATCTTGAAATGATATATTGTGATTGCATTGTGGAAATGTTATATTTACTTTATTCTCGTTTTATAGGTTATAAATATTTTATTGTTCATTGTCATTGTTTATGTATATGTGTGGTTCCGTGATAAACCATGGGTGGGTGAGAACGACATAGCTCTCCAATGTGGTGGGTAATATGACAAAGGTAAATGTTAATGATTATTTTAAGAGATTTATGTAATATATGATGATGGGAATTCCAAATGTAACACCCACTATATCTATGAAAGATCTAATGTATATATTTTTGGTATGCCATATATTTCCTTTATGATCTATGATTTATGTGTGTTATTCATAAATATTATAAATTCATAAGGTATGTTATGATTGAAATGTGTTGTTTCATCGATTTGTATTTATTGATGGGATAATGTTTTCATTAATTAATTTGTAACCCTTACTGGTCTTTTTATGCCCATCCCATGTATTGAAATGTTTTTCATATGACCTAAAGATTAATAAGGTCAATTATGGGATCAAGAAAATGTCATGTTGTCTAAAACATGGAACTAAACAGGATTATTTTTTTATGAGTTTTTGTTTTACGAAAAAAAAATGAAACTGAGTAGTAGTGTCTACTTTATAATTTTTGATATTTATTGTAATTGTTATGGCCTATTTCTTGAAATCTCTAAACCTGAAATGATTCTCAACGTGAATTCATGTTTTAACTCAATATTAAGTAATCTTTAAGTATGGGGCCTTATAGTTTGTATTTGAGGTTGGTTTACACAACATTAGGGATTATTAGTTTTTGTTAGACACATGGTTAGTGTCTATGTTTGTTCTTTATGTTAAATCATTATTTCGTAACATTTTCAGTTCAAGGATTGTATGTTACAAATGGAAGGATGGGGATCTCCAACCACATTAATATCTCTTCTTGATGACATGCTTGCAATAATTATTGCAATTTCATGTCCAGAAGACTCTGAATATTTTTTTGACATAGAACTCACATGCATGTAATTTTTTGAGATATAAAATGCCTCTGCAATACCTCGATACCATTGGGGATCTTGGGTTTTCTTTAAAAAAATATCATTTTACAAATATTTTCATATTTTCAAGAAAGGTGAATATTATCAAATCATTTTCAAATATTTTACCTCATCATAAGATTTTGAAGTGTATAATGATTTGGAAAATGGTTCTTAAAAAGGAGACTCGTGTGCAACCTATATATATTTTCTTTAAAATTATAATATTTCATCACATACTTATGGTATTTTAAAAGGATCATTTGTTGAATGTTTCAACTCAATGTTGAGCCGAAAATTTAATAAAAATAAAGTTTTATCAGAGTTTTTGAAATTATATGTCATACATGATTTTTTTCTAAAATAGTTTTTATGTGATCACCCATATGATCCATGTTGTATGTGGTTCATTTGGATAAAGGAAGCACAAGATTTTGAAGGATCTCTAATCGTTGTTGTAATGTCAGGTCTATCTATCTATGGGAAAAAGATAACTACGAAACCATGTGGGCATAATGATCAAGGTACGATGTTCTTTCTTAGGGAATTCTGTTATTCTATTGAGGTAAAATATTTTTCAATATATATAAGACATTATGAATTAAGATATTGAGGTCATTATGATTTAGGATGAAAATGAGATGCATAATAAAACCATTGAAGATAAATCATCTTATGGTCATTTTTGAGGTGTTCATCTCATTTTTTGGAATGTTATAAAAATTTATAGTTTTTTTAAAAAAATTATGCAGACTGCGTGACAACCTATCACGTTGGACAAAGTTGTGGGATCAAACCCAGAAAAAAAGTGCAATTTTAATTTATCGCCAACCTATGGACAACATGATGTCCCTAGTTAGTATGACTTATTCTTTTGAGTTAAATGATTTTATTGATCAAATAATAAGTTGATTTGGGATCTTATGTCTTACAAATAGATATCCTTAGTATAGTAAAGTGATTTGGGTATTAAGTGATAACGGTTATATTGGAAGACATTTTCTCTTTTTGGGAAACTATATGGCTATCGAAAATATAATAATTTTGGATTTCAATTGAGGAGTAATGGTGTAATTTTATTTTAGAAGAATTTATGTCTTTATTATGGACATATGGAAATTTGGGTGATTTTTGAATATGATTAACCTATCATAGAGAATATGTGATTTGGTTAATTATACTTCAGTGTGAGACTTTAAGACTAATCGATCTTATTTGGAGATAAATGTTAAGATATATTGTGGAAGACACTGTGATTAAATCCTTCTGAATTTTGGGTTACAATCATAGATTGGGTTACATTGAATAATTTTAATTAAATTTGTTTATTGAATATTCTTTGTCAAACATTGGGTATTGTTTGTCAAATTTTTAGGATTAAGATTAGTATTTCATTTTATAAAGTATATCCTTTTCGGAATTATTTGATATTATACTAACTATTTTGGATTTGGTTTATTTCTAATGTTTAGGGAAATATATAGTTCATCTTTTATGGATAATGGGATTCTCTTGAAGTTTATTCTAGCACATTAGGTGTGACCAAGTCATCTTTAATACTCATCAATTAGATAAAAGATGTGTTTTTGGATGAATCTTATTAATAGATTAAACTCTACTGGAAAATTAAGTATATTTCCTTATGTACTTGGTGAATCTTATAAATAAATTATCCATATTTATTATATGAAACTTTAAACAAAAACACTATCCATTTACATTTCCTACTAGGAAACCAAATGTTGTTTAACCTATCAATAGTTTGTGGTCTTCTTGTGGTTAAAATTCTCCTGGTCATGTTTACTATCACCCTTCAACAGAATTAAAAATTTAGTTTCTCATCCATATCCATGTTTCCATGGAATCATAGTATGGGTTATCTCGAGTAACCTTTGTACTTCTATTCCCATATTTTAAAGTGAGATTTTTATTGACTCTTTTTCCAATGTTAGACTTATAATGAAATTTCAATGCCCAATTTTAAAATGGCGAGGACTCAATTCCCAAAAGGTGGGAAGGATGTAACATCCCAGGTAAATAAAAAATATATAATTTTTATATTTATTAATATTTTTGAATTAAATATTAATTTCAATTTGAAATGGGGTTCATGTTCTATGAGATAGATACGCAACAACGAGTTTCCTTGAAATCTTATGTAAGACGCAATGTTAAGTTATACAAAAAAATAATATAGTAATATTATTTTAAATGACAGTTAACACATAGGTGATATATTGGCGGGAATGAACATTTCTAACTACAATATAATCATACATGTTTGTTAAATTTTTTATATTTACCCAATAAAATATAGATGCTTAAAATGTGAGTGAATCTAATTTTATGCATAAACACTCTAATAGTCATTAAAAGGTTGATTTATCCCCTTTTGATAGGGAACCCTTTATAAATGTAGTTTTTGTCAATTTTATATATTCTATTTTGTCAAAATAATATTTTATTTATAATCGAGACATCAATATTTACTTTGGATGATATTTTGTTATTTTTTTGATAAGGTTCATTTTTTAATAAATAGTGAAAAATACTTCATATTAATTCAAATTATCATTTTAATATAATTTATTTATTTCGTAATAATATTATTTTAATAGGATTTAAATTATAATTGGATTATGTTCTTTCTATTTAATCCAATGTTATTGATGGGATGCAATTTCACTCTTAAATTGAACATAAAAAAGTGTTAATCTTTTGATTGGTATTATTTCTTAAAAACACACTTTTTGTTTTGATAACAGGAATTAATTTTAAATTAATTTCGGCAACTTATTTATTTTTAATTTGGAAAAATGGATCTTGTATTTGGAATCAGGAGGTCCAAATTGTTTAAATAGGTAACATTTATTTTTAGACATTATGAATATTTACGTTAGAAAATATTTTATTTACCATGGTTAAATGGTAAATCTGGAAAATAAGGGTAAAAAATAAAATTATAATAATATTATATTACCTTAACACGTGTCCTAATCCTATTGAATGATACATGTCCGACCATGGGCATCCTTGATTTGATTTTTTGACACCATGGAGCCACATCGAAATGGGAATGACACATTATATTAATTAATTTAATGTAACGACAAAAAATACAAAAACATATATCTTATAGTAAATTAATTTTTACGTGGGGTTATATAACTTATCTCTCCAACTATAAATATTTATATCAAATATTAAATGATTTCGTACATCATGGGATTTTATTTATAATTTTTAGAGCTCAAAAAAAAATTATTTATGACACAATGATAATGAATTGATTACTTTATTAATAACTGATTTAAATAAATGAGATTATAAAACATTAAAAACAATCCAAAACCAGTCAAATTTTTATTGGATGACTTAATTTTAAAAAAAGTCATCTTATATTCTAATTTAATGAGTTTTGGTACTTTTGAAACTAAAAATAAAATTATAATAAAATAATTTTTCAAACTTTCCAAAAGAGGGCCTCCTCCCCTTATAAAATCCCTTCACCTCTAACCCATTACTGACACCCCTCAAGCCCCTTGTCTCATCCAAAATCTGCCAAATTATGCTCCCCACATATCTCTCTTACTCTTTAAAACCTTCCCATAAGAAAAAAGCTATTAAATTAAGCCTTTTAGTTCAATCAATGGGGAGATACCTGATTTAAAGAAGATTAAAGAATGAAAAAGACATGTAAGACATGAGGTAGGGGGTTTTCATCTCATTTTTTATTCCCATGAGATTCGTGGAATATTTTACACTATTTTCTTTTTTGTGGAATATTTACTTCCCATTATTTTATTCTTTTTTACCATACATTAATTTATGTGCATTTATATCTTCAATTTAGGCTCATTCATTCTTGTGGTTTATGTTTCGTAAGTTACTAAATTGGAAAGTGAACCTTTCACTGTACTCTTTTAGTTAAAGACTTATTTTATGACATTTAAATTTAAATTTTATTATGTTGGGATATATTTTTATATATATGTATTGTTGTAAATATTATGTTCATGTGGTTATAGACCCATTCCTCTCTCATCAACTCATTTTATGAATTTTAAATTGACGACGTTAGGTTGTCGAATATATGTAAGAGAACATATTAAACCAATTTCAATTCTTTGGGTTAAACATTTACTTCATGATTATGTCATGCTATGGATACATTGAAATGACCTATAATGGTTTTACACTTAATATCTACTTATTTTGGGTGTGTTATTATTTTTCACACATAATCATGTCATTTATTTGTCCTTAATCTAAGGATATGATCATTTCAAGGGACATTGTCTAAATTTACATTCCATTGAAACTTAATTGTTGTTATACACCCTTTCATTTTTATATGGTGAATATAATGCCCTTTGAAATGTTATATCATGAATTTCTTTATTATCATGATACTATAAGCTTTGATTAATGTTATTCCACTATTTTTTGAATTCAAGAATCTCTCATTTGGTTAGAATCACATAAACTAAAATATCATTTTAAATTATTTAATGATTTATTTTTCTAAAACTTTATCATTAATTCCCATATTTTAAAAAGGATTTTATGTATTCTAGGGATTTATTTATAAGTGCATGAATGTTTTAAAATTAAATTTATCATCAAAACCTTCAAAGTGGTTAGGGACACATTGATTTAAAAATATCTGTATTAAATGTTCTAAATGGTTTTAAAAATGGTTTGTTAAATCAATGATTATATCAATATCTGGAAATAATATATTTTTATTCTAGTGTAGAAATTTTATCTTTTCTTTATGAATATTTTATTTGTTATGAATATGTTATGGTTATTGGGAATTGTTTAGGTATACGGGTGGTTCCATGATAAATTGTGGGTGGGTGAGCCTGAGATAGCTCTCTAATACATTGGTAATATGACACAGGTAAACATTTATGTTTCTCCTAACAAATTTAATGAATATACTATGATGGATATTCCAAATGTAACTCTGTATTTATATGTGAAATCAACAATATAAGTATGTTATGTATGCAATAAGTTACCTTTATGATTTATTATTTAGGAGTGTTATTCCTAAATCCTATGATTTTATAAGGTATGTTATGATTGAAAATTATGGTTTCATTAATTTGTATTTTTTGATGGGATAATGTTATAATTCCTTATTAAATAACTATTACTAAGCCTTTTATGCTCATTCCATGTTTTGAAAATTTTTTCGCAGGACTTAAATATGAATAGGATCAAGGATGGGATCAAATAAAATTTATGTAGTCTAAAACATGAAACTAGACATGTTTCTTTTTTAAGAGTTTATATTTTATGAAAAAAATGGAAACTGAGTAGAATTGTAAAATTTGTAATTTTTGAGATGTAATGTATTTGTTATGGCCTATTCCTCTAAATCTCTAAACCTGAAAATATCATCAATGTTAATTATTCATTTAACTCAATATTAAGTAATGATTATGGTTTAGGCCTTATAGATTGTATCACAGGTCGGTTTAGAAAACTTTAGGGATTACGAGTTATTAATAGAAACATGGTTAGTCTCTATGTCAATTATTTAAGTCAAATCCTTATTTTGTAACATTCTCAGATCAAGAAAAGTTTGTCACAAATGGAAGGAGGAGGATCTAAATCAATATTATTATCTCTTCCTGATGACTTGCTAGAAATAATTTTTGTAAAGTCCTGTCCAGACGACTCTAAAACATTTTCTAACGTACAACTCAATTAAAAGAAATTTTTTGAGAGATCAAACACCTATGTTATACCCCAATACCCTTGTGGATCATTTTTTGTTTTTAGTCAAATATTATTTTCTCAATATTTTCATGTTTTCAAGAAAGGTAAATATTATCAATGAATTTTCAAATATTTTACATTATCATATGATTTTAAACTATATTATGATTTTGAAAATGGTTCTAAAGAAGGTGGCCCTTGAAAACCCTATTTATATTTTCTTTTAAATTATAGACATTCAACACATACTTATGGTAATTTAAAAGGACCATTGTTTGAATTTTTCCACTAAATTGTGGTCCGACTATTTTATAAAAAAATGTTTTATCATATGTTTTGATATTATATGTCATATGCGATTTTCTTTTTTAAATTTTTTTTTCTATGATCACCCATGTGACCCATGTTATACGTGGTGTATTTGCATAAATGAAACAAATAATTTTGAAGGATCTCAAAATCATTATTGAAATGCATGGACCATCTATCTACGTGAACAAGATGATGATAAAACTAGGTGGACAAAATTATCAAGCTACGGTTTTATTTCTTTGGGAATAGTGTTATTTTATGGAGGTAAAAAAATTTTCAATATATGTATGACTTCATAAATTAAGATATTGAGGAAATTATGACTTGGGATTAAAATGAGATGCATAAACAACATGGAGGTTAAAAAATATTATTGTTAAATTTGGAAGATTTTATGAAATTTTTTGGAATGTTATAAAATATTATAGTTTTTTTAAAAAAAAAATAAAACACACAGACCGTGGGAGAACCCATCGCATTGGAAAAAGCTATGGGAATTAAACAGATAACCAAAGTGCAATTGGGATTTAATGCATACCACTGGACTACATGAATTCCCTAGTTATTATGACTTATTCTTTTTAGTTAAGTTATTTTATTGATCTATAATATTTTTATTTGGTATCTTATGTTTTATCAAATAGATATCCTTAGTATTAGAAAATGATTTGGTTATTAAGTAATAAAGGTTAGTTGGGAAGAAATTTTCTCTTTTTGGGAAGCTATATTCCTAAGGAAAATAGAATACTTTTGGATTTCAATAGAAGAGTAGTGGTGGAATTTTATTTGGTAAGAATCTATTATTTTAATATGGACATATAGAGATTAGGTTTATTTATGGAAATGATTAACCTATCAGTGATAATATGTGATTTGTTTAATAACACTTTAGTGTGAGACTTTAAGAGTAGTCGATGTTATTTGGAGATAAATCAAATGATTTACTCTCGAAGACTATGAGATTAAATCCTTCTGAGTTTTGGGTTACTGTCTTATATTGGGTTACTTTGAAGAATTTTAAGGACATTCTTTTATTTATTCGTATTTACTGAAGATTGGGTATCTTTTGTTGAATTTTTGGGATTAAGTGTAGTATTTCTTTTTATCAAGTATTATCATTTTTTGGGGATTATCGGATCTTGAAATACCTATTTTGGATTTGTTTAATTTCTTAAGATAAGGGAAATATATAGTTCATCTTTTGTGGATTATGTGATTTTCTAGAAGATTATTTTAGCACTTTAGGTGTGACGAAGTCATCATGAATACTCATATTTTGGATAAAAGAATATTTTTTGGAAGAAACTAATTAAAGGGTGATGCTCTACTTGAAAAGTAAGTATTTTTCATTATGTACTTAGTCAATATCACAAATAAATTCTCCAAATTTATTAAATGAAACATTAGACAAAAAAATTGTTCGTTTAATTTTCCTACAGGGAAACCAAAAGTCATTTAACATATAATAATTTTGTGGTTTTATGGTGGTTAACATTATCTTAATCATGATTACTATCACACACCATCAGAACATGACATTTAGTTTATCCGCCATATCCATGTTTTCAAGGAATCCTAGTATTGGTTATCTCTAGTGACTTTTTGACTTCTCTATCTTTCTATTAAAGTGATTGTTTTAATAAATATTTTTCTGATGTAGAACCTTTAATGAAGTTTCTGAGCACAATTATAAAATTCTGAGGACACAATTCCCAAAAGGGGGAAGGATGTAACATCCTAGTTAAATGAAGAATATGGAATTTTCATATTTATTAAAATTTGTGAAATAAATATTAATTTTACTTTATTGTGAATGTAAAACCCTTAACCCAGTTACCTATAGATGAAGCATTATTACATAACAGTTGCATGATACAATGTATCAAGTCCTGAAAGACCGATCATTTTAGTAGCTTTAGAAGTACTAGATACATTCATAAGTTTTACATTACATGATAAAATAAAAACATCAACAACATAATGTACTCTTTTGAAAACACATATATCCTTAGCCTATCCTTGCAGGTCAACCATAAAATACATTTTCATTTCCTGGGAAAAATAAACCATAGAAAGCGGTGAGCTCAGATGCTCAGTAAGGACAATAATATAGCAGAAAATTTCATAAATAAGAATAATAATTTAAGGAAATGTATAAGACTAAAACAAAATCATTTTAAACTAAAAATTCAAAATAATATGGAAAAGATAAAATCAAATAATACCATTTACATAATCACATAGATATTCTACTAGCAAAATAATCACGAGCAACACTAATTGCCACTTCCATAATGATGGATTGCATAATTCCAGACTTCATAACCACATAGTCGAGGCCTTAATCCCAGAATAAAAATAAGATTTTGTCAAGGCCCTATTCCAAGACACTAGTTTGTCTCATGAGACCTACCGATGGATCGATGAGCTATAGAGGGCTCCACTCGTCACTTACTATGTCCAATTCATTCCTCATATGAAAAGAATGAAACAGAACATAAACAATCGTATTAAAAAGGTCTTACGAAATGTAAATAATGTATCCATAAACCATGATTGGAATAAAAATAACACATACATAGTCCAACATATCACAAAAAAATTAATAAAATATAATAGATTTGTATCATATCAAATCAAATTCATATACGCTTAAAATACATCAAAAGATGTTGACATAGATGAAATCAAAACTTTTTCAGAAATATTTATTTCTATTTTGAAATCATTTAAAAGTCATATAATTTTAAACAAAAACATTTATTTTTAAATTATTCTTATCATCTTGTAGGGGAAGCTTCAACAATGATATAACGACCAAAAATAGCCTTACCCACCTTATAATATAAAAAAAGACATTCTTACCTTAATTTTGTCGAAAAGGTCATAAAGTACCTTCTTTGGAAAATGGCGGAAAGATTAATTTAAAAACATATATGTTAAAATAAGGGTATAAATGACTTTATCCCATAGTATAGTAAATTGTGAAAATGTTTTGAATTAAATTTATAAGAAAACACAGATGTGGCTGACAAAGAGGTCCTGGTAGTTACTTACGTAAAAATAATCTCTGATAATAAAGAGATTGTGAAATTAGCCATTAACTTGTACTTTTCCTTGGTCAAGGGTACTTTAACCTCATGTATAATAGTTATATAAGATTTATTCAATCATAAAAGAACCATATACGTAAGTATGATATCATATATGATCTTCTAATATTTCTTTGTTAATAATATTTTAGTAGTATCATTGTTTCGGGTGTTAACTAATTAGTTTTCCATTATATTGTTCGTTATGTATTCCATGTTTGTTATGAATTGGATGTATTTGATTCGTATACAGAATTATATTATGTTACTAAACATTATTTTGAATCATAAAAGGAAAATTGCTCTTTAATGATTATGATAGGGAATGAATCTCATCGCGTTCATAGAGACAGTAATCTATACGTACACACGAGTGACAATATCATTATTTTGATTGCAAAATCATATGTAATGGGATGTTATATAATATATAAATAATCATTAACATGTTATATTTATAATTTACTTCAGTTATACTAATTATTATTCACATCCAAATAATGAAGTGTTTGAATAACAAACTACACCACGATGTTGAGATTGTAAGCCCTACGTATGCACATACGATGACTTTGTCATTTGTTGGATATTTGTAATAATGAATATGGTTTTAACATATCCATAATAACATAAAAAAATTAGAATATTCTTTATTTATTATTTTTGTATGGAAACAACAAATAAAGAGTAAGTGGAAGAAAAAAAGAACATGAAAGTGGGTGGTGAAATTATTAGCTCTACTTCGGGTGTTTCCTTTTTATTTGATCAAAAGGGATTCTTGAGCTGGCTTTATGATCAAGGTTAGGCTTCTGCGTTGAAATGAGATAAGTTGGGTGGATATTCGTGTAGGGTTTCGCAGAGAAAACTGGATTTGGTGGTGTGAAATTTAGAGAAATGGAAATGCCCCTTTATAAGAGAGGTGAGGGTCACTTTAGGAAAAGCTTGAAATATTATTTTATAATAAAATCATTTTCGGTTTCCAATGGGTCAAAATTAATTATTTCAAGGGTAAGGTGGATATGGGTAGACAAAATCTCAAAAAATTGGTTTTAGATAGGTTTAGTTCATCATATAATCCTTATCATTTAGATTGGACTCTTAGTTAAATAGTTTTCAATTTACCATGTCTCTTTGTATTTTTATATTATATGGTTTATAAACATACAATAACAATCCAAGAGAACCCCATGTGGTTAATTGTTAATATATTTAACTTTATCAAAGTCATTTGGACAAGCCTTAGATTTATAGGAATATTATATCAATTAATAATTTAGTATTTTTTTAAATACTCAATTATGTCAATTTTGACACTATTTGGTATTTTATTTTTTTGAAAGCCATAAAAACATTATCACATCGAATAAAATTTATTTAATATACCCTAAAATTTCATATTAACATTGAATTTTTTTTTTGAATTAATCAGAAGGTTTAGTTTACATATATTTGGATATTTATAATATCAATTATTTTAAAATTTCATTCATAAGGTAATTACTGCATCAACATTGTGTCATAAATAAATTAAATTATTTAATGTATAAAAATTATAAATAATATACCATTATGTAGGAAACCATTTTTTTTCTAATTAATATTTATAGTTGAATTTATATTGTGTGTAACCCTATATTAAAAATACGATAGTTATTAAACATTGATTTTAACTCTTTTAACTATTCTTTAAATAAAATAATAATAAATGTCCTAATCTAATTATAGTGGACCAAAGATGATAAAATTTAATTCCTAAAGTTTTTTTGGTCGAATTATAATTATCCAATAGAATTAGTACATGTGTTAGTCTTATTATGATATAATTTTTACCATTAATTAGACTATTTACTTTTAACTATGGTAAATAAAAGTAAAAAATCACTGTTAACCCAAAATTATTTTCATCTTATTGAACCCCATTTTACTTATTGATATTAACCATGTATCTCTAATTTTTTATATTCAACTCACAGAAGTTGTAAAATTATGCTTTATGGAAATTAGCAAATGCTCCTAGGAGGTGGGTAAAATAGGGTAAAATGTTCAATAAACTTTTATTATGTATAAACATATTATAAAATGACTCCAATTAATTACATTAAAATTTTATAGTTATTATGTATATATTTTTACCTAAAATAAATTTAAATAAAATAAATAATTATTTAAATAAAAAGTTAGTTTTAAACAATAACTCAGTTGTTTTCACTATTCATCAAAAATTGAATGTTTTCTAAAAAATAACAAAAATTCACACTATGATAATTTCGATATTCAGAATACCAAAATGAAGTCCATTTTGAAATATAAAATTTATAAAATTTAAAAAAGTGTGTATTACTATACATAATGGCTAGTTTGATTGGTTGTGTTGTGTTTGAACTCGATGTTGTGTACAATACAAGTTATTGTATTATTCAAAGGTAAAAGTATAGTGGATAATTGGGGTGTTATATTATCCCATAATTAAAATAATTTCAACCTCAAAATTTCTAAAATATTACTACCAAAAAAGATTCGGGTGGTTTTTCATCAAAAGTTTCTTAGGTCCCCATGTTGGCTCATTCATCTTATCATTTCTCCATAGTACTTTTATCATATAACTCGACCAGTTTCTCAGAACTTGTTCTATTGTATCAAGAATCCTGTTAGGCTCTTCACAACAAGATAGATCACTTTCCAGTTCAATTTCCTCATTGGTGAGTACATGTGTTGGGTCAGGCATGTATTTTCTCAATAGTGATACATGGAACACATCGTGAACTTGGGAGAGATATGGTGGAATTTCCAAAAGGTATGCTACAACCCCAATTTGTTATAGAATTTCAAAAGGTGTGATGTACCTGGGATTTAATTTACCCTTCTTACTGAATCGTATAACTCCATTCTATGGAGATACCTTCAAGAAAACATGATCTCCTACTTGAATTTTCAAATTTCTCCTTTGGTTATCGACATAGCTTTTTTGCCTACATTAGGATACTTTGATGTGGGTTTGGATAACCTTCACCATTTCCATTTTTTCCACAACAATTTCTGGGCCTATGAGTTTTCTTTCACTAACATCATCCTAACATTTTTGTGTGCGACATCTCTTTCCATATAAGGCTTTATATGTTTCCATCAGAATATATGAAGGGAATCTATTGTTATAGGAAACTTCTACCATAGGTAAATATTGATCCCACATACCTTGAATGTCAAGTGAAAAATATCTCCCCATGTCTTTTATGTTTTGAATAGTTTGTTCTGATTGTCCCTCAGTTTGAGGGTGGTAGGCAGTGCTAAAATGACGTTCAGTACCCCAGGTGTTCTGAAGACATTTCCAGAATCTTGATGTAAAATGAGGATCATGATTAGAAACAATCGATAGGGGTACTCCATGAAGTCTTACAACATCATTAATATATATTCTTGCTATACATTCAAGTGTTAAATCTTTTCTTATAGCAAGAAAATGTGTTGACTTGGTTAGATGATCAACAATGACCCATATTGCATCATACCTTCTAGGAGTATTTGGTAGCCCAATGACATAGTCCATCGTAATACAATCTCATTTCCACTCAGGTATAAGTAGATATTTCCTGACTCCTCCATGTTGTTGCCTTCCAATTTTCACTTGTTGACAAACAATACATCTTCACATAAAATTAGCAATCTCCCACTTCATGTTGTCCCACCTAAAATTTTCTTTCAAATATCTATACATCATGGTTCTCCCAGGGTGTATAAAGAAACGGTAGCTATGAGAATCATCCAACAATTCCATTTTTAGATTGGGTATGTTAAGAACAAAAAGTTTATCCCCAAATTTCAAAATTCCATTTTCATATATGAAGTCACTCAATCTCAAATCATTCACTGCTTTAATCTTCTTTTGAAATTCATCATCATCAATCTGAGAACTTTTTATCCTTTCTAGTAAGGATGGGTTGGAAACCATTTGAAAAAGAATTGATGTTTCACCATCAATGGTTATTCCCAAATCGATCCTTTCTAGATCCATGAAAATATGACCTTTTCAACCATCATCTTGTTCAAAACTCCATGATCCTTTCTACTCAGTGAATCTTCCACCTTATTTTCCTTTCATGGGTGCTAGTGCATAGTGAAATAATAATCTTGGAGTAGTTAAAGACATCGTCTTTGTGTCATGTTATGTTCTTTCAGTGATAAAATATACTTCAAACTCTTGTGATCCATATATATCTCAAATTTTTTACCATATAGATAGTGTCTTTATATCATCAAAGTAATGATTATATCTATTAACTCATGATAATTAGTGGGATAGTTTTGTTCATGAATATTTAGTTGTTGTGATGCATAGAAAATAACTCTATAATTCATTATAAAGACAAAAACAAGTCTTTTCTATGATGAATCTCTATAAATAAAAAAACCAATCATTCTATGATGGTAGAGTCAATATAAGAGAATTGACTAGTGTTATCTTCAGTTCATTGAATCATTCTTCAAACCCTTCGGTCCAAAAAATTTTTACCCCTTTACGTGTGAGTTTGGTTAATGGGTTAGCCAACCGAGCAAAATTTGGGATGAAACATCAATAATAACATGTTAAACCAATAAAACTATGTACCTCAGTTATACTCGTTGGTTCTGGCCATTCATGGATTGTATGGGTCTTTTAAGGATCAATAGAGATTCCATCATAAAGACAACATGGCCATGAAAAGAAATATCTTGAAGCCATAATTCACACATGCAAAACATCTCAAATAATACATTTCTTCTAAGGGTTTTCAGAATAGTGCGCATGTGATTTTTATAATCTTCGTAACTTTTTTGTTATACCAAGATATCATCAATAAATACCACTAAAAATTGATCAAGATATTCCTTGAAATTTCTATTCATTAGATCTATAAAGACTGAGGGTGCATTAGTCTATTCAAAAGGAATTACTATAAAATCGTAATGTTCATACCTGGTTCAAAATGATATTTTTGGAATGTCTTCCATATTTACACACAACTGATGATATCCAGATCGAAGTTCAATCTTTAATAAATATTTAGCTAAATGAAGTTAGTCGAATAAATCATCAATGCGAGGTAGAGGATTCTTGTTCTTTATTATTGTAACCTTGAACTCTCTGTAGTCAATTCACAAACTCATAGATCCTTCTTTCTCTATAACAAAAAAACATGCCCCCCATGGGGAGACACCAGGGTGAATAAATCCCTTATTACTCAATTCCTCTAGATATTTCATTAGTTCCACTAATTTTATAGTGGCCATTCTTTAAAGGGTCTACGATATGGGCCTTGAACTAGGAATTAAATCAATGGAAAACTCAATTTCTCGTTCTAGAGGATGTCCAAGTAAATCCTTTGGAAACACGTCAACATATTCATGTACAATAGGTTTGTCCCCTATTCAGAAATTATTTTCCTCGCCAAATTTTTTTCATTCTCATTCTCCCCAATAATTAAATATAGTAGAGCTATTGGGGGTGGATCAAGATAAGAATCAGGTGGTGACATTTCTTCTCTAAAGATAAGGTACTCCTTATCATCATCAAAAATTGTAACCTCTTTTTCATACAATAAAATTTCACATCATGGTCTGAAAGCCAATCCATTCTGAGGATTATATCAAATTCAATCATGGTCATGATGATGATATCATCAGATAAAGAACATTTATATTCCATATTGAGAACTGATTTACAAAACTTTGTTACGATGATACTTCCCTAATGTGTTTTGACTAACAAATACCTTGTTCAATAAAATTAAAAATATCTAATTTTCTAAGTAAATAATGAAGATATGAAACAATGCAATGATTCAGAATCGAGCAAAACATTGGAAAAACATGAGGAAACCATTAAATTACCAGCCACCACGTCTTTCGGAGCTTCAACCTCAATAGTAGTGACCATATAATCTTTTCATTTCTCCCTTGTCCTATTCTAAGGTATTTTCCATTCGATATAATGAAATGAATTTATATAATAACCTTTTTTTCTATAATTTTACCATTCATCATTGGAAGACACTTTCTTTCCTTTGCAATCACGAGCTTGGTGGCCATTTTCCCCACACTTGTAATAGACTACCATTACCTTCAAGAATATTTCAGGGTGTTTCTTCTTAAATTTAACACAATATGGATATTCAACATTTCCATTATTCAATTTATTTTCCTTTCTAGAGTGTTCAGCAGATCCCCTTTTCTCTTTTTTTTATATAATGTTGTAAGACTTAGAGAATTCATTTCCTGTCTTGATAGCGCATGAGAAAATATTTTCGTATGATGAGAAGGATTGTGAGAATAATTCTCAATAAAGAAAGGGATTTAACCCATCAATTAATCGATCAATGTTACCCCATGGGTTACGTATATAATCTACTACATGCCATTAAATCCTTGTAAAGTTAGCCTCATACTTTGCGACATTCTCATTGTCATTTTTCTATAGTCTTAAAAATTGTATTTCCATATCTGCTCGATGGTTATGAAGAAAGAATTTATCTTTGAATATATCTTTAAACACCCTACATTCCATATTTGATACTTCATCATCTTCCTTTGAGTTTTGAATAAATTACCACCATTGATATGCATATCCAGTGAGGCGATAGACTGCCATGACAACTTATCCAATTTCACTACTCCCCAAAGCATGAAATATTTTCTCTAAGGAACATATACATTGCTTGCTACGAATGGTTTTGTAGTCCCATTTAATATTTATGGTTCTTGCCTCATTAACCAGTCTAACATTTATCCCCCACATTGTGGATCTGGGTGCTCTATACATGAAAGGTTTTTATTCATAACCTCTATTAGTTTTCCTAGTATGGTGATAAGCTGATCAGCACCAGTTGATTCAAAAGCTCTAATATAATTATATTCAGTATGAGGGAAATCCCTACATGGATTACGTCTGTTGATACGGTTTACATTACTTCTACTAGGCTCCATTTCTAAACAATGGCATACACTATATTAGTTTATGAATCGCAATACATAGTTCCAAACATGTAAATTAGTTAACATAAATTGAATAGTTTATGGATATATTCCATAATGATAAAAATGTTCTCTTTGGGGATGTTTATACTCATAAACCCATAAAAATGTTTGGTAATGATAATGTGAATTATCCTAAACATATCCCCTGAGAGTGTCATAATAAAGATTCCAGCATGCCCGTTGTCGTGCACCAGTTCCCGTTCGAGTCTAGCTCAAAATCAGGGTTTTTGGGTTTTACCCCTAGGTACATTTGTGCCCGAGATGCCTCTTCCTACTTGTATCTAGACAGGGATGTATTATTTTGAAAACTCACAAAATATATACCTTATCAAAATTATAGGAAGTTTTTCTATAACAATCCTCAAATTCTATCTTAGGGTAGTGTTCTCTAATCAAGGTTTTCTAAATCTAGCTTACAAGGTTTGATCTAAACATCCTCGGATAACAACTGTAATGCTCAAGCCCCAGTTACCCAGAGTCAGTTCATTATTACATAACATTGGAATTATACAAGGAATCATGTCCCGAAAGACCGGTCAGTTTAGTAGCCTTGGAAGTACTAGATACATTCATAAGTTTTACAATACATCATAAAATAAAAACATCATCAACATTCTGTCTGATTTTTTAGCACACTAATATACTTAGCATATCTTTTTAGGTTATCCATAAAATACTTCATCACATCCTAGGAAAAATAAAACATATAAATGGGTGATCTGAGACTCTTAGTAAGGATAACAATATAGCAGAAACTTTCATAAATAATCATAAACATTTAAGGAAATGTAAAAGACTAAAACAAAAGCCTTTTAAACATAAATATTAGAATCATATGGCAATGATAAAAGTCAAATAATTATATCTAAATAATTACATGGATATTCTACAAGTAGAATAATCACATGCAATATAAATATCAACTTTAATAAGGATGTAATGGATAATGATAGACTTCATAACCACATAGTCAGGGCCTTATTCCAAGACTACAAATAAGATTCAATCATGGCCTTGTGACAAAGACACTTATTTGTGTCATGAGACCTACTGATTCATCGAGGAGCTATAGTGGGCACCACCTGTCACTTACTATGTCCAATTCATTCTTCGTATTAAATGGTTAAAACATAACATAACCATTCATATTAGAACCACCATACGAAATGTCAATAGTTTAATTAAAAACCATGAATGGTATAAAAATAATACATCCAAAGTCAAACATATCACAAAACCTTAAATAAAATATAGAAGATTTGTATCCTAAAAAATCAACATCAAACATGCTTAAAATCCATCAAAGGATGTTTGAATAGATGAAATCAAATCTTTTTTTAGAAAAAAATTTCTTTCTATTTGGAAATCATTTAAAAGTTATATAATTATAAATTAAAACATTTATTTTGAAAATATTTTTATACGCTTGTATGGGATTCTTCAATAATGATATAACATCAAAAAATAGCCACACCGGCTGTGTAAGTTAAAAATATATATTCTTACCTTAATTTTGTTGAAAAGGTCATAAAGTTATTTGTGTGGAAAAGGACTGAAATATTCGTTTCAAAAAATATATGGTAAAATAAGGGTTTAAATAAATTTAACTTGGAGTATAGAAAATTTTAAAAACGTTTAAAATTACATTTTTATGAAAACACAGATGCGGATGATAAAGAGGTCCCAGTAGATACTTACGTAAAAACAAGCTTGGATAATAAAGATATTGTGAAATTTACCCTTACCTAGTACTTTTCCTTGGTCGAGGGTATGTTAAAATCATGTATAATAGTAAAATTATTGTTATTAAATCATACAATAACCATATACGTAAATATGATATCATATATGATCTTCTAATATTTCTTTGATAATAATACATTAATATTATCAGCATTTCAGGTGTTAACAGATTTGTTTTCCTTTATATGATGGGTTAATTAAGCCATGATTTTTTTGAATATAATGTATTTTATTAATAAATATAATGATATTATATTCATAAAAATTATTTTGAATCATAAAATTAAAATTATTCATGAGTGATTTCGATGGGGATTGAATCACATCGCGTTCGTGGAGATGGTAATCTGTACGTATACACGAGTGACAATATCATTCTATTGATGTTGAAATCATATGTAATTGGATCGTATATCATATATACAGAATCATTAACATGTTATATTTATTATTTATATATTTTATATTGATTATTATACCGATCCAAATCATGATGTGTTTGAATAACAAACTACACCACGACGTGGAGACGGTAAGTCGTACGTACGCAAGTATGGTGACTTTGTCATTTCTGGGATGGATATAATAATAAATATGGTTGTATAATATTACTAATAATATCACAGTATGTATAAGGTACTAGATTTATAATTTTTGGTATGGAAATAACAAGGAAAGCAGAAGTGGAAGAAGAAAAAAACGTGATAGAGTGTGGTGAAATTATTACCTCTACTTCAGGTGTTTCCTTTTGAGTTGAGCAGAAGGGATCCATAGGTTGGATTTATGATCAATGTAATGGATATAGGTTTAATTGAATGTTTTTGGGAGGATATTTGGGCAGGTTTTGGCCGGGAAAAATGTCTTTGGAGGAGTAAAATTAAGAGAAGGCGAAGTTCCCTTTTATAAGAGAGGTGATGGTCACTTTAAGAAAAGCTTCAAATATTATTTTATAATAAAATAATTTTTGGTTTATAATGTCTCAAAAATGAATTATTTAGATGATAAGGTCAGTATTGTCCAAAAAACTCACAACCAATAGTTTTTATACTGGTTTAGGTCATCATATTAACATTATTTTTTATATTTAACTCTTAGTTAAAAAGTTTGACATTTACCTTGTCTCTTTGTATTTTTATATTATAGAATTATAAAAATACTATAACTGGACAAGAAAACATAATATTGTTCACTACTAATATATATTGCCTTATCTATTTCTTTTTTCCAGATCTTTAATTTTTTTGAAATATTATATCAATTAATAATAAATTATATGTCTTAAAAACTCAATTATGTCATTTTTGAGAATGTTTAGTATTTGATTTTTTTAGAATCCATAAAAACATTATCACTTCGAATAAAATTTATTTAAACAACCCTAAACTATCATATTAACCTATAAAATTTGTGTAATTCATCAGAAGTCTCTATTTAAATTTATTTGGATATTTATAATACAAATTATTTTAGTATTTCATTAATAATGCAATTACTGGATCATCACTGTGACATAAATAAATTAAATTATTTATTGTGTAAAAATTATATATAAAATACCATTATGTTGGAAATATTTTTAAATTTCTAATGAATATTTATAGTTGAATTTATATTCTCTGTATCTCAATATTAAAAATGGTATAGTTATTAATCGTTGAATTTAACTCTTTTAACTCTTCTTTAAATAAAATAATAATAATTGTTCTAATCTAATCCAAGTGGATTAAATGGGATAATATTTTATTCCTAACGATGTTTTTGGTCGAATTATACTTATCCAATAGAATTATGGAATGTTTTATGGTAATTATGATATCATTTTTACCCTTAATTGCTCTATTTAGTTTTAACCGTGGTAAATTAAAGTCAAAAGTTACAATACACAAAAAATTATTTTCATCTTATGAAACCAAATTTTACTTTAGGTTAATAAATGTGTCTATCGTGTTTTTTAAATTCTACTCACAGTAGTGGTAAAATTATGTTTTATACAAATTTATAAATGCTCCCAGGAGGCGAGTAAAAGACGGTAAAATTTCAATAAAAATTTTATATATCTAAACTTATTATAAAACGACTAAAATTAATTTAATTTAATGTATATAGGTATTATATATCTATTTTGACCTAAAATAAATGTATGTAAAATAAATAGATATATTAATAAAAATTTTATTTTAAACAATAACTCAATTTTTTTCAGTATTCTTCAAAAATTAAACGCTTCCAGAAAAATACCACAAATTAACCCTAAGCTAATTTCGATATTTCAAATCAAATAATGAAGTCCATTTTAAAATATAGAATTTATAAAATTTCAAAAAGTGGGTACTAGTATTCATAATGGCTAGATTCATTGGTTATAGTGTATTTAAACTTGAAGTTGCGTACATCACATATATTGTATTATTCAAAGGAAAACACATCCTGGAAGCTTGGGGTGTTACATGGGATTCCATGTTCGATAACGTACTTGATACGTAAAAACAAATTTCTTTGAAATATCACGTTACACACAACAATATGTTATACAGAAAAATAATATAATAATATTTTTATTTTAAATAGTAGTTAACGTATAGTCATTTTGTTAGAGTGAATGAACAGTACTAACTAAAATATAATTATAAATGTTTTTTAATTGTTTTTACATTTAAATAATAAAATTTAGAATTTTAAAATGTGAATAGATCCAATTTTATGCATAAACAATCTAATATTATTAAAATGGTCGATTTATCGCCATTTGATGGAGAACCCTTTTTAAATATAGTTCTTATCACCTTTATTTATTCTATTTGGAAAAATAATATTCTTATTTAGAATAGAGACATAAAATTATAATTTGGATGACATTTTGTTATTTTTCTGATAATGTTCATTTTAAAATGAATAGTAAAAAATACAGCATTTTAATTTAAATTGTTCTTTTAATATAATTTAATTATACAGATAGAATATTATTATAATTAGTTTTAAAGTGTAATTATATTATATTTTTACCATTTATTCCAATTTTGTTCATTGTAAGAAATTTCACTGTTAATTTGAACATAAACAAGTGTCAATGTTTCGACATATACTATTTCCTAAAAACACGCTTTTGTTTTGACAACCAGAATTAATTTTAAATTTATTTTTGCTACTTCTGTGTTTTAAATTTGGAAAATAGATTCCATATTTTGAATCAAGAGGTCTTAAATGTGATAAAATGTAAATTTTATTTTTAAACATTAAGAATTTTTACTTTCGTAAATATTTTATTTACTATGGTTAAAAAGAAAAATCTGGTAAATAAAGGTAAAAGACTAATATTATAATAATATTAAATTACCATAGCATGTGTCATAATACTATTGGATTATACATGTCCAACCATGGAAATCTTGAAGTCAATTTAGGGACCCCATGGAGCCACTTATGAGTGACAATGACTCTTTATATTAATTAATTGAAAGTAATGACAAAACTTACATTAACATATATCTTTTAGTAAATCAAATTTTATATGGGGTAATATAAGTTATATATTCGAATGTATATATTCATTTTAAATATCAAAATATTTAATATATCATGGTATTATATTTATAATTTTTAGAAATCGTATAAATAAAAATATTTATGACACAATGATGATGTAGTGATTACCTTATTAATAAATGATTTAAATAAATAAGATTATAAAATTTTAAAAACATTCAAAAACCTATCCAATTTTTATTGAAAGATTTTATTTCAAACAAGATTCATTATACCTTTTATTTTAATGAGTTTTGGACCTTTTTAAACTAAAAATCAGCTTATAATAAAATAATGTTTTCAAACATTCTTAAAGAGACCCACCTACACCTTATATAAATCCATCACCTCTAACCAATTACTCACACCTCTCAAGCCCCTTGGCTCATCCAAACATAGCCAAATTAGGCTCCCTAAATCCCTATATTCCTCCTAGAATCCATTCCCTCTGAATAAGAAAATTCAAGTAAACCTTTTTGTTCAAACTAAAAGGAGATACCCAATTTAAAAGAGAATAAATAATGAACAAGTCATGTGAGACACGAGGTATGGGTTTTCATGTCATTTTTTATTCCTATGAGATTCATTCTATAATTTCCACTATTTCATTTTGTGTGGTGCATGTACTGCCAATTATTGTAATCTTTGTTTAATATAATTTAATTTATTGTCATTTACATCTTCATTCGGTACTCTTTCATTCATGTGGTTTATGTTTCATAAGATATCAAATCGGTAAGGGAACCTTTCATAGTACTCTTTTAGTTAAAGGATTATTTATTGTATTTTATATTTACGTTTTCTTTATGTTATGAAGTAATAATATATATCTTTATTTCTGTAAATCTAATGTCCATTTGATAAGAGTCCATTTCCTCTATCATCAACTCATTTTCTGAATGTTAAGGTGATGTCGTAAGGCTATCGAATTTCTTTAAGAGAACTTCTAAATCCAACTTCAATTCTTTGGGTTAAAATTATTCATCTTGAATATGTCATGCTATGGATTTGTGTGAATTACCTATGACTGTTTACACTTCATATCCACTTATATTGTTTGTATTCTTATTTTTTCACACATAATCATGTCATTGATTTGTCTTTAATCTAAGGAAATGATATTTGAAAGGGAATTGGTCTCAATTTACATTCCATTCAAACATCTTTGGTGTTATACACCCATTCACTTTTATATGGTGTATATACTTATCTTTGAAATATTATATCATAAATATCATTATTCTCCTGATATTATAAGCTTTGATTAATTTTATTCCTCAACAATTTGTATTGAAATATCTCTTATTTTTATTTTAACTCCTTACCTAAAATATCATTATAAATGTTTTAAATATTTATACTTCTAAATAGTTATCATTATAGTACATGTTTTAAAAAGGGTTTTATGGATTTATTTATATAGGCCTAAATTTTTTTGAAATTATAATTTCCTCAAAAGCATCAAAGCGGTATGTGACACTTTGATTCAAAAATATCTTCATTAAATGTTTTAAATGTTTTTGAAAATGGTTTGATAAATCATTTATTATGGTAATATCTTGAAATGATATATTGGGATTGCAGTGTGGAAATGTTATATTTAATTTTTACTTGTTTTATTTGTTATGAATATGTAATGGTTCTTGGGAATCGTTTACTTATAAGGGTTGTTCTTTGATTAACATAGGGCCGCTGAGCCCGAGATATCTCTCCAACGCATTGGGTAACATGACAGAGGTAAACGATAAAGTTTCTCATAAGATAATTAAGGAATATATTGTGATGGGTGTTCCAAATGAAACTTCATACGTAGATGTGAAGGCTACAATGTATGTATGTCATGTATTCCATAAGTTATCATTATGATTTAGTATTTATGTGTGTTATTCATAAATAATAGGTTTTCATAATTTATGTTATGATTGAAATGAATGGTTTCATGGATTTATATTTATTGATGGTCTAATGTTTTAATTACTTATTTTATAAACCCTTCTAAACTTTTTATAATCCAACCTTGTTTTGAATTTTTTGTACAGAACATAAAGATGAATCGGGTCAATGATGGGATCAAGGAAAAGTCATGCTGTATAAAACATGGAACTAGACCTATTTCTTTTTGTAAGTGTTTTTATTTTATGAATCAAATGGAAACTGAGTAGAACTGTCTTCTTTGTAATTTTTGAGATTTAATGTAAATGTTATGGCCTGTTTTTCAAAATATATAAACCTGAAAAGATCCTCAATTTTAATTCTTAATTAAACTCAAGATTAATTAATGTTTAAGGCTGGGGTCTTATAGTTCATATCAGAGGTTTTTTTTAAAAACATTAGGGATTATGAGTTTTAGATATCAACCACCTCTATTATAACTAGATACCATCATGGATCATGAGTTTTATTTAATAAAATACTATTTTCTCAATATTATCATATATTCATGAATGGTAAATATTATCAAAGCATTTTCAAATATTTTACCTCATCACTATATTTTGAAGCATATTATGATTGTGAAAAAGGTGCTGAAGAAGGAGACCCTTGCACAACCTATGAATAATTTCTTTTAAATTATTGACATTCAACTTGTAATTATGGTATTTTAAATGGACCATTGATTGAATGTATCAACTCAAACATGGTCTGAAGGTTTTATAAAAAAAATTATCAGATGTTTCGAAATTATTTCATAAAAGGTATTTTTTTCAAAAACTATTTTTCTATGATCACCCATATAACCCATGTTGGATGAGGTGTATTTGGATAATGGAAGCACATGATTTTGAAATATATATAAATCATTGATGCGATGAATGAACCATATATCTACGTGAACAACATGATTATGAACCTTGTTGGACTCAATGATCAAGGTATGATGTTCTTTCTTAAGATAGATTGTTATTTTATGGGGGTAAAAAATTTCAATATATATAAGACTTCATGATTTAGGATATTGAGATTATTATGAGTTGGGATAAAAATGAGATTCATAAGACAACTTTTGAGGTTAAATCATGTTATTGTTATTTTTGAGGAGTTTATCTCTCTTTTAGCAATGTTCTATAATTTTTTAGTTTTTCAAAATGGAAAACACACAGACTGTGTGACAACCTACCACATCGGACAATGCTGGGGGAATTGATCCCCCAACCAAAGTGTGATTGGGATTTATCGCTTACCACAGGACTACGTGAAGTCTCTGGTTAGTATGACTTATTCTTTTTAGTTAAATGATTTTATTTATCAAGAATATTTTGATTTTGTGTCCTATGTTTTATCAAATGGATATCTGTTGTATAAGAAAATGATTTGGGGATTAAGTGATAATGGTTATTTTGGAAGATGTTTTCTCTTTTTGGGAAACTATATGCATAAGGAAAATATAATACATTGGTATTTCAATTAAGGAGTAATGGTAGAATTTTATTTTGGAAGAATCAACTTTTTTATTATAGACATATAGAAATTTTGTTTATTTATGGAAATTAATAACCTATCATAGAGAATTTGTGATTTGGTGAATTACACTTCAGTATGAGACTTTAAGAGTATTCGATGTTATTTAGAGATAATTGTTATGATTTAATGTGGAAGACTTTGTGATTAAATTATTCAGAGTTTTGGGATACAATCATTGTTCATTTTACTTCGATTAATTTTATGGACATTATTTTTATTGAATGGTCTTTGCTGAACATTGGGTACTGTTTGATAAATTTTGGGGATTAAGAGTAGTATTTCTTCATATAAAGTATTATCCTTTTTTGGGGATTATATGATCTTGTACTAATCGTTTGGGTTTTGGTAAAATTCTAAGGACAAACGAAATTTATAGTCAATTTTTTGTGGATTATGTAATTCTTTAGAATTTGATTCTTGTGCTAGAGGTGGGACCAAGTCATCTTGATTACTCATCGTTTGGAGTAAAAATGAGTTTTTGGTAGAAACATGTTAAAGGATGAAACTCTAAATTAAATGTAAGTATATTTCTTTATTTACTAATTCAATATGATAAATAAATTCTCCTACATTATTAAATGAAATGTTAAAAAAAATGTCTATTTACTTTTCTTACTGGAAAACCAAAGGTTGTTTAACCTATCAGAAGTTTGTGGTTTTCTGGTGGTTAACATTATTCTAATCATGTTATATATCACTCTCCATCAGAACATGACATTATTTTCTCCTTCATATCCATGTTTTCTTGGAATCCACTTATGGGTTATCTTGGGTGACCTTTGAACTTTTCTTTCCTTTTTTTAAAGTGATATTTTTATTGACTCTTTTTCTGATGTGGAATTTTTCATGTTATTTCCGAGACCAATTATAAAATTGCATGGACGCAATTCTCAAAAGGGGGGAGTGATGTGACATCCCAGGTGAATAAAAAATATGGAATTTCCATATTTAATAATATTTGTGAATTAAATATTAATTTTACATTAAAGGTAAATCCATGTTTAATGGAATACCCAATACACAACAACGAGATTCTTTGAAATTATACGTTACACGCAACGTTATGTTATATCAAAAAATAATATAATAATATATAATTATTTTAAATGGTAGTTAACGCATAGTCATTATATTGGCAGGAATGAACATGAGTAACTAAAATATTATTATCCAAGTTTGTTAAATGTTTTTACATTTATCTAAAAACATTAGATTCATAAAATGTGAATGACTCCAATTATTAGTACAAACACTCTAATATTCTTTTAAAGGTTGATTTATCACCTTTGGATGGAGAACCATTTTTATATCTTGTTTTCTTTAACATTTATATATTCTATTTGACAAAATAATATTCTTATTTATAATCAGGACATCAAAATTTACCTTGGAATATATTTTTCTATTCTTTGATAATGTTCATTTTTTAATGAATACTAAAAAATATTCCATTTTAATTAAAATTTTCATTTCAATATTATTTATTTATATTGATAGAATATTATTTTAATTGGTTTTATAGTAGACTTAAATTATATTTTTACCATTTAATCCTATTTTGGTTATTAGAAGACTTTTCACTCTAAAATTTAACCTAAAAGTGTCATTCTTATGATAGATTTTCTTTCTTAAAAATATGCCTTTCATTTTGACATCTGGAATTAATTTTATATTAATTTCTACCACTTATGTCATTTTAATTTGTAAAAAAGGATTCCATATTTGGAATTAAAAGTTCCAAATTGTGTGAATATGTATCTTATATTTTTAGACATTACGAATATTTACTTTACTAAATACATTATTTTTAATGGTTAAAATTTAAATCTGGTAAATAAGGGTAAAAATTTAATATTATAATAATAATAAATTACTATAACATTTTTCCTAATCCTATTTTTGGATACATGTCTGACCTAGGGAATACTTGGGTTTATTTTGGGACGCCATGGGGCTATTTAGGAAAGATAATGACACATTATATTACATAATTTAATGTAATAAAAACAATTACATGAACATATATCTTTTAGTAAGTCAATTTTTACATGATGTTATATAAGTTATCTCTTCTAGTATAAATATTAATTTGAAATCTAAAAATATATCATACAACATGATATTTTAATTATAATTTTTAAACATCAAATAAATAAAATTTTAATAACACAATAATGATGTAGTGACTAACTTATTATTAAATGATTTAAATAATTCAGATTAAAAAATTCTAAAAACTATCCCAAAACTCTCCAATTCTTATTATATAATTTTACATAGAACAAGATTCATCTTATATTTTATGATAATTAATTTTTGACCTATTAAAACTAAAAATCATTTTATAATAAAATAATTTTTTCAAACATTTCTAAAGAGCCCCTCTTACCCCTTATAAATAGCCATAACCTCTAAAAAATTTCTCATACCACTCAAGAACCTTACCTCTTCCAACCACATTCCAATTAATCTCCCTACATCCCTCTCTTCC
Organism: Viscum album; assembly: GCA_963277665.1. Classification (NCBI taxonomy): domain Eukaryota; kingdom Viridiplantae; phylum Streptophyta; class Magnoliopsida; order Santalales; family Viscaceae; genus Viscum; species Viscum album. Next base: position 2,015,481,852 of record OY728159.1, read on the forward strand.
TTATTGAAGCCTTCCCCTAAGGTGAAAAAAATTCAATTAAACTTTATGGTTCAAACCATAGGGAGATACCAAATTTAAAGGAAATTAATGAACGAACAAGTCAAGTCAGACATGAGGTGAGGGGTTTTCATCTAAATTTTTATTCCAGTGAGATTCATTCTATATTTTCCACTATTTCCTTTTTTTTATGGTAAATTTACTTCCCATGAATGTATCTTTTGTTTAATATACCCCAATTTAATGGCATTTCATCTACATTTTATTTTCCTTATTTCATGTTCTTTATGTTTCGCAAGTTACCAAATCGATTAGGGAACCTTTCACCGTACGATTTCTGTTAAATACTTATTTTGTGTATTTGAAATATCTATTTTCTTATTTTGGTTTATATTCTTATATATCCTTATTTTTGTACATTTTAATAAAATGTGATGAGAGGCCAATTCCTCTCTAATCAACTCACTTTGTATATTTTAATGTGACGTCGTTAGGCTGTCGAATTTCTGTAAGAGGACTTCTTAACCCAATTTAAATTCTTTTGGTTAAACTTCTTCTTCTTGATTATATCATGCTAAGTATATGATTCAATGACCTATGATTGTTTTACACTTAATATCCACTTAAATTCGTTGTAATATTATTTGTCACACATAATCATGTCATTGATTTGTCCTTAATCTAAGGATATGATGTTTTCGAGGGACGTTGTCTGAATTTACATTCCATTTAAACTTATTTTTTGTTATACTTCAGTTCAATTTTATATGGTGTATATACTTCCCTTTGACATATTATATCATGAATTTCTTTATATTCATGATATTATAAGCTTTGATTAATTTTATTCCTCAATTATTTTTATTCAATCTTATCTCATTTGGTTAAGAACACATTAATTAAAATATCTTTTTAAATGTTTTAATGATTTATTCTTCTAAATAATTATCATTAATGTCCATGTTTTAAAAAAGGTTTTAAGGATTTATTTATATAGATATCAATGCTTTGAAATTAAAATTTCTTTCAAAAGCTTGAATGTTGTGTGGGACACTTTTATTAAAAAAATATTTATATAATTTTTTAAATGGTTTTGAAAATGGTTTCATAATGTATTGATTCTATCAATATATTTAAATGATATATTGTGATTATAGTGTGTAAATTTTATCTTTACTTTTTGCTTGTTTTATGGGTTTTTAATATGTAACAGTTTAATGGAATTGTTTAAGTATACAGGTGGCTCTGGGATAAACCAACCGCGGGTGTGCCCGAGATAGCTCGATAAATGCATTGGGTAATGTGATAGAGGTAAAATATAAGGATTCTCCTAAGATATTTAAAGAATATACTATGACAGGTATTCCTAACGTAACTCCCTATGTAGCTGTTGAATCTACAATATATGTATTTTATGTATGCCATAAGTTACCTTTATGATTTATGATGTAGGTGTGTTATTCATAAATTGTATGATTTCATATGGTATGTTATGATTAAAATGTGTAGATTCATTAATCTGTATTTATAATGGGATAATTTTTTCATTTCTTATTTTATAACCCGTACTGATATTTTTATTCACATTCCAAGTTTTGAAATGTTTTTCATAGGATATAAAGATGAACAGGGTAAATGATGGGATCATGGAAAATTTATGTTCTATAAAACATGGAAGTAGAAATGTTTCAATTTTGTTAATAGTTTTCATTTTATGAAAAAATTGGAAACTGGGTTGAAGTGTCTACATTGTAATTTTTGATATGTAATGTAATTGTTATGGCATATTTCTCTAAACCACTAATCATTAAATGATCCTCCAAATGAATTCTTGATTTGACACAAGATTAAGTAATTATTTATAATGGGGCCTTATATATACATATATATACAATTATTTTTATGTGTTGATGAAAAAATAATAATTGGGTCACTTCAAATAAGTGGCAGTCCACACGTCCAAAAATGGCGTTATCATTTGTCTATAGTGAGAAAGGGTAAGAATAAAATGATACATTATACTTCAAGAAATATAAATATGTCATGAATTTCATATAAATGTAATTTATATTATATATATTCACTATATTTATCCTTATTACCTTCCAGGTAACACATTAGTTAAAAATGATTCACATTGCTTCGCAAGGCAGTAGTTCATTTTACAAACTTGCGACATTTTGTACCCCCTGTAGCATGAAAAGTTAAAATGGTGTTTTTGATATAATGACTAAAAATGATTAATTATTTTATAAATATTCTAAATATAATATATAAATATTATTTCCATCATTATTTCCAACCATGATATGTGGTAATTGGAAAAACAACATCATTTCGTAAGGTGGTACTCCATCGTACACACAAATGATAAATTTGTAACACATTTAGTTTAATTATGTTTTTTGTTTAAGTCTCTAACATAAGATAAAAACATATAAATTTATTCTTTATTATTATGGAATTATATATTCATGCTATAATATGAATTTTGGGGGTTACATAAATAATTAAAACAAAAATGCATGTTGATGAGTGTTACCTCTTCTTTGGGTAACTCGTTTTGGGTTTCAGTAAAGTCATTCTCTACATAGATTTACAACCAAATAAGGCTCATATAATTAGAGGAAAGATGTGGATATGAATTTTGGGAATGGATTTTCTAAATAAATTGGATTGATATGACTTGTGAAATGAGGAGTGGGGAGGCCATTTATAAGCGAGGTGTGTGGAAAACATGGAAAAAATCATAGAGGGATTTACATCCATGTTTTCTTCATTTCAAGTGGACAATATAATGCAATATATATAAATAAAATAACGGATATGTTTGAAACATTTCTAGAAAATGGGTTCCTAACATGTTTCTATGTCATTTTTTCCCTTCTGTTTAATGATTAGTCACTTGGTAATTCTCATATTTACTATAATCATTGTGAATTATTTTAATTGTTTTCGATAATCACATTGGTCAAAAAAATGAACTGAATCGAAATTATAAATTATGATGATTCTAAATATATAATCAATTTTTATATATTCAAATATCATAATTTCTAACACCCCATGTTTCCATGGTCTGTTTCCCTTTAAATAATTTAGTATCTTATGTTGTACGCAACATAGAGTTTTAACACACCACAACCAATCAATCTTGCTGTTATGAATAGTAATACCTAGTTTTTGAATTTATATAAATATTATTTTTCGAAATGGACTTCATTTTTGAATTCATAATATCTAAATTAACTTAGGTTGATCTTTTGGTATTTTTCTGAATACATTCAATTTTTTATGAAGGGTGAAATACAATGCGTTATTTTTTAAAAGCAAAACATTTTATTTAAGTAATTAGTTATTTTATTTTAATTTATTTTAGGTCAAAATAGATACATAATACCTAAATATGTTCAATGTAATTCATTTGAGTCATTTTATAATATGTTTATATATATATAATTTTATTTACCTTTTTACCGTCTTTTACCAACCATCAATGAGCATTTGAATATTTTCATAAAACAATTTTTTTCCTCTTCTGTGAGTTGAATTTCAAAAATCCAAGAGACACAGTTGGCATCATTATATAAAATTTGGTTCAATAAGATGAAAATAATTTTTCTGAATAGTAACTTTTGACTTTTATTTACCACAGTTAAAACTAATTATGGTAATTTAGGGTAAAAATGATATTGTAATTACCCTAAAACATGTCTTAATTCTATTGGATAAGTGTAATTTGACAAATAACAAGCTCATGAATAAAATATGCTCCTATTTGGGCAACTTTGATTAGATAAGAACATATATTATTATTTTATTTAAAGAATAGTTAAATTAGTTAAATTCAATGTTTAATAACTAAACCTTTTTTAATATATAGTTACACACAATATAAAGACAAATATAAATATTCATTATAAATATAAGAATATTTTATACATAATTGTATTTTATTAATAATTTTTTGAAATTTAATAATTCGATTTAATTACCACACAATGATGATGCATAAATTTTCATTAATATTGACATATTAAAATAATTGATATTATAAATATCAAAGGTAAATTGAGTCTTTGGATAAATTACACAAATTTTATATGTTAATATGTCATGTTAGGGTTGACTAAATAAATTTTATTCTATGTTATAATGTTCTTATGGCTTTCAAAAATATCAAATACTAAATAGTGTCATAATTGACATAATGAAAATTTTAAAACAAATACTATATTGTTAACTGATATAATATTCCAAAAAATATATGGTTTGACCAAAGGACATAGAAAATTTTATATATATTTCTATTGACCCATTTTGGGTTCTCTTGGCTTGTTATAGTATGTTTATTAACCATATAATATAAAAATACAAGGAGACATGGTAAATGTCAAACTACTTAACTAATAGTTAAATCTAAAAGATAAGGTTAATATGGTGACCTAAACCTATATAAACCCTATTGGTAGAACTTTTTTCCACTCATATCTACCTTATAATCTAAATAACTCATTTTTTAGCCATTAAAACCCGAAAAAGATATCATTATAAAATAATATTTTGAGATTTTCCTAAAGGGACCCTCACCTCTCTTATAAAATGCTACGTCGCCTTATCTTAATTTAACACCTCCAATTCCTCTTGGTTTGTCCATCCTCTGCCCAAATATCCTCTCAACTATCCTCCCATAAACATAGAGTCTTTAATTTTATCATAAATCCAGCCTATGGAACCCTTTTGATCAACTCAAAAGGAAACACCTGAAAAAGAGGTAATAATTTCACCACCCTCTTTCAAGTTCTTTCTTCTTCCACTTCCAATTTCATTGTTTTTTCCATACCAAAATAATAACTCCATTACTTTATAAATACTAAGATGTTATTACAAATATTTTATAACCATATTTTTTATTCTATCCATCCTATAAATGATAAAGTCATCATACGTGCGTACGTACGTCTTGCCGTCTCCACGTCGTGGTGTAGTTTGTTATTCAAACACTTTATTTTTTTGATGGGTAAAATAATGAGAATAAATAATGTAAATAATAAATATAACATGTTAATGATTCTGAATATATGATATACCATCCAGTTAAATAAGACGTCACCATCAATTTAAGGATATTGTTGCTCGTACGTACATATGGAGTACGATCTCCACTAACACGATGACCTTCATTCACCATCATAATAATTCAAGAATAATTTTCATTTTATTACTAAAAATTATGTTTATAAACATAATATAATTTTTTATATGAATCAAATACATCATATCCATAATAAGCATGTCATATGTAACCAAGTATATAAGGAAAAACGAATCAGTTAACACCCGAAACGATAATACTACTAAAATATTATGAACCAAGAAATATTAGAAGATCATATATGATATCATATTTTTTTATATGATTCTTTTATAATATAATAGCAACTATGTAACTATTATACAATAGATTAACATACCATCTACTAAATAATAGTACAAGGTAAGGTTTAATTCTACAATCTCTTTACTTATCTGAGGTTGTTAATACGTATGTATATACTTGGACCTATTTACCATCCACATCTATTTTTTCTTTAAAATTTAATTCCAAACATTTTTAATTTTTAATATACTATGGGTTAATGCCATTTATACCCTTATTTGACCACATATGTTTTGAAAGGAATCTTCCTGCCATTTTCCAAACAAGGTACTTTGTGGCCTTCTTGACAAAATTAAGGTAATAATAAATTTTTTTAACTTATACGGCGGGTGCATTTATTTTCTGCCATTATAACATCGTCGAAGCTTCCCATACAAGCATATAAAAATATTTTCAAAATAAATGTTTTCTATTATAATTATATGTCTTTTAAATGATTTCAATATAGAAAGAGATATATTTCTGCAAAATGTGTTTTTCATCTATGTCTACATCCTTTGATGGATTTTATTCTTGCATGATGTTGACTATTATGATACAAATATTCCATATTTTATTGAAGGTTTTGTGATAAGTTTGACTATGGATATTCTCTTTTTACACCATTAATGGTTTATGAAAAATGCAATTACATTTCGTAAGCCAGTTTTAATACGAATGTTTAGGTTGTGTCTAAACCTTTTCATATGAGGAATGCATTGGACTTAATAATTGACTATTGGAGCCCACTATAGCTACTCGATGCATCGGTAAGTCTCAAGAGATAAAATAATTTCATGGAAAAGGTCCTTGACAAAATTGTGTTTGTAGTCTTCGCACAAGGCCTTGACTATGTTGTTATGAAGTCTGTCATTATGCATTCCAGCATAATGAAATTGGTTATTGATATTACATGTGATTATTCGACAACTAGAATATCCTTATGAATATGTAAATTGTATTATTTGATTAGTCATTTCCATATTATAATTATGTTTAATTTTAAAAGGCTTGTGATTTAGTCTTATACATTGCCTTAAATGTTTATGTTTATTCTTGAATGTTTCTGTTATATTGTTATCCTAACTGAGCAACTGATCTCACACCCTTCTATGTTTTATTTTTCCCAGTATGAGATGGTGTATATTATGGCTGACCTGCAACGATAGAATAAGGGGTTAATGTGGTCAATGGAGACACTTTTTCTATTATTTTCATTATATAATTTAATGTAAAAATTATGAATGTATCTAGTACTTCCAAGGATACTAAACTGACCGGACTTTTAGGATTTTGATCCATTGTGATCATGACAATGTTTTGTAACAATGCATCAACTTAGGGTAACTAGTGTTGGGGCGTTACAGGTGGTATCCATGAAATTTTAGCACAAACCATGGAAACTATATTTAGATAATCTATGATTAGATCACATTAACCTATGATAGACATTAATGACTGGAATTGAAGAACATCCTAGAATAATGATAATGTAGAGATTTTTTGTATTTTCAAAGAAATACATCCATATCTAGATACAACCAAGTAGAGGCTGCTCTAGAATAGATGTACCTTGAAGTGAAAACTCTGACATGGAGTTTTAGGGTTGACCTGGGGTATCCTGGTACATGATAATGGGCATTGCTACACTTGGGGTTATGACACTCCCGTGGAATATTCTTAGGATGATATATATTTTAACTACAAACCACTTTGAAGGATTTATGAGTATACACCTCCACAAAGAAAACATTATTTATTATTATGGATTATGTCCACAAATTGTTCAAATTATGTTAACTGTTTTACATGTTTGTAATTATGAATTATGATTCATAAACTAATGTAGTGTATGTCATTGTTTACAAATTCTGCATAGTGAAAGTAATGGAAACTGTATCAACGCACGTATTCCATGTAGGTATTTCCCTCCTACTCAAGATAATTATAGAGGAACTCGTGATGAAATTTGTTCTAATCAACTTATCACTATACTGGGACAACTCACTCAGGTTATAAATAATAACCTTACCCATATGGAGAACCCTGATCCACAATGTGATGGATCAACATTTGACCACTTCATGAGGAAAAACCACAAAAAAATCAATGGGAGTACAAATCCTTTAGTAGTTGAGAAATGGATAACTTCTTTTGAGAAAATATTTCATGCTTTGGGGAGTAGCTAAAGGGGAAACAATTCATGGCCATTTATCGCTACAAGGAAGATGTAGATCAGTTGTGGTCATTAATCCAAAAAACAAAGGAATATGAAGAAGTATCAAACATGGAATAGAGGGAATTTAAAGATATTTTCTTAGAAAACTACTTTCCTCGGGACCATCGAGTGGATATAGAAAGACAATTTCTGAGTCTGAGGAAAAAGGAGGATGAGAATTTCGTAATGTATGAGGCTAGCATTACAAGGATAGCAAGGTAGGCATCAAATTATATATGTAACCCAAAGAGTAAGATTGATCGATTTTTTGAGGGGTTAAAACCATTTCTCCATTGAGGATTAGTCTCACATTCCTTCTCATAATACGAATATATTGTCCATTGTACTATCAAGACAGAAAAGGTATTCTCTGTGTCTTATGACTTCAAAACAAATCAAGAGAATAAGCGACCTGCTGATCACTCTAGAAATAGAAATAAGGGGAAGAAGGGATGTTTTTTATATCTATATTGTGGTAAATGTGGGATGAAACACCATGGTACATTCCTGAAGGGAATGAGAGTCATTTAAAATTGTGGTGAAAAAGGCCACCAAACTCATGATTGCAAGGGAAATAAATATGTTGTCAATGTTGAATGCTATAATTGTAGAGAAAATGGATATTATAAAAATGAATGTCCTATGCACCAATGAAACATACCTCAGAAATGGGAAAGGGAGAAAGGCCAAGATTATGCAATAACTACTACTAATGTTGATACTCAGAATGATGTTGTGATATGTAATTTGAGGGATTTATCAAGTTTAGACAACAGTTTTTTTGATTCTGGATCATCTCATTGTTTCATAACTTTTTAGTTTGCTAAGAATAAAAGATATTTTCAATTTGAATTAACAAGGGAGTTGGCAGTCAAAACATCTAAGGTAAGTATCATTGCCATAAATTTCTTTGAATCATTTCCCATTATTGAATATAAATATTCTTTATCTATAGATCTCATCATTATATCCATGAGGGAATTTGATATAATCCTCGGAATGGATTGGATTACGGACAATGATGTGAAAATTTATTATAATAAGAAGGAGGTTACAATTTTCGATGATGATAAATAGTACCTTATCATTAGAGTAGAAATGTCACCACCTAATACTTATCTAGATCCACCCTCAATAGCTCTAATAAATTCAATTATATGGGAGTTAGAGAATGAAATAATTATGGGTGAGGAAAATTATTTTCAAATAGAGGGCGTACCTATTGTGCAAGAATTTGTTGATTTGTTTCAAGTGAATTTACCTGGACGTCCTCGAGAACAGGAAATTGAGTTTTCCATTTATTTAATTTCTTGTTCAAGGCCCATATCGATGACCCAATATAGAATGGCCACTGTGTAATTAGTGGAACTAAAGAAACAACTCAAGTAATTGAGTAATAAGGGATTTATCCACCCTACTGTTTCTCCATGGGTAGACCATATCTGTTTCATTAAGAAGAAAGACAGATCTATATGTTTGTGCATTAAATACAGGTAGATCAATTCTATAACAATAAAGAACAAGATTCCCCTACCTCACAGTGATGATTTATTCGACCAACTTCATCGAGATAAATATTTTTCAAAGGATTAACTTTGAACTGGATATCATAAGTTGCATGAGAAGAAGGAAGACATTTTGAAAAAAAGCATTTCACACCAGTTATGGGAATTACAAGTTAATAGTAACGCATTTTGGATTGACTAATGCACCCTCTGTCTTTATGGATTTAATGAATAGTGCTTCTGAGAAAAATCATGATGACTTTGTAGTGGTATTTATTGATGATATCTTGATATAATCAAAAAGATACAAAGATCATGAAAATAACATCCACAGTATTCTGAAAACTCTCAGATGAAATATATTATACGGGAAGTTTAGCAATTGTGAATTTTGGCTTTAATAGATTTCTTATCATGGGCATATATTCTCTGAAGATGGAGTCTCTATTGATCTTTTAAAGACCATGGAAATCCAAGAATGACCATCACCGATGAGTATAACTCAGTTACGTAGTTTTATTGGTTTAACAAGTTGTTATTAATGTATTGTCTAGAATGTTTCCCAGTTTTCCAACCCATTAACCAAGCTCACACGTAAAGGTGTTAAATTTGTTTGGACAAAAGAGTGTAAAGAATTTTATGAAGAAATGTAGAGATGATTGGTCAACGCTCCTATTTTGACTCTACCATCAGGGAACAATGGGTTTGTTAGTTAATGTGATGCTTCAATTAAAGGTATTGGTTGTGTCTTTGGGAAGAATGATAGAGTTATTGCCTATGCATCATGACATATATAAATTCATGAGATATATTATCCCACTCATGATATTGAGTTAGATGCTGTAATATGTTTTCTGAAGATATGGAGATGCTATCTCTATGGTGAAAAATGTGAGATTTCTACTAATCACAAGAGTTTTATGTATATTTTCTCAAAAAAGGAACTCAACATGAGGCAATGGAGATGTCTTGAACTACTCATGGATTATGATTTCACAATACACTACCAGCTAGGGTTGGAAAATAACGTGGTAGATTATTTGAGCAGAAAGGGTCATGGAGTTTTAAACAACATGACAGTTTAAAGGTATCCTATTTTCATGGATCTAGTAATGATGTATATCAGAATAACCATGGAAGGTGAAACATCAATACTGTTTCAAATGTATTCTAATCCATCTTTATGATAAAAGATAAAAATTTCTCAGAATAATGATGAGGAGTTTCAAAATAACATTAAAGATGTAAATGATGGGAGATTGAGTGACATAGTATATGAAGATGTAATTGTAATAGTTTGGAGGGGACTCTATCTTCCCAATATACCTGATCGAGAAGGAGAATTGTTGGATGATTGTCATAGCTCAAATTTCTCTACACACACTGGGAGCAACAAGATGTATAGATATTTAAACGAACATTTTTGGTTGGACAACATGAAGAGGGAGATTGTGGATTTAGTGTCAAGGTGTAAGGTTTGTCCACAAGTGGAAGATGGAAGGAAGTAGACTAAAGGAGTCATACAAACTCTTTCTATACCTGAGTGGAAATGAGATAATATTATGACAGACTTTGACATGGGGCTACCTAAGACTCCTTGAAGGAATGATGCAATATGGGTCATTATTGATCGTCTTACCAAGTCACCACATCATATAAGAGAATATTTAGAACATGAAAATATATCAATACAATATATTAATGAAGTTGTAAAACTCCATCATGTACCCCTATTGATTGTTTCAGATCATGATCCCATTTTTTCATAATTATTTTGGGAAATTCATCCAAAGTACTTGGATACTAAACTTCATTTGGGCACTACCTACCACCCACAAACTGACGGACAATCTGAACAGACTATTAAAACCTAAGAAGTCATGTTGAGATCTTTCTCCCTTGACTTTCAAGGTATGTGGGATCAATATTTAACCATGGTATACTTTTCCTATAACAATATCTTCCATTCAAGTATTCAGATGGCACCATATAAAGAGCTATATGGAAAGAGATGTCATACACCTACTTTTTGGTATGATTTTGGCGAATGAAAACTCGTAGGGCTAGAACATGTTGAGGAAACAATGCAAAATGTGAAGATTATCCAAACCCACACCAAAGCAGCTCAAAGTAGGTAAAAGAGCTATGTTGATAATCAGAGAAAGGATTTTTAATTTCAAGTATGAGATCATGTTTTCTTGAAGGTATCCATATGGAAGGGCGTTATACAATTCGGTAAGAAGGGTATATTGAGTCCCAGGTTCATCGGACCTTTCGAATTTCTAGAATGAATTGCAGTTGTGGCTTATCGATTGGCAAGGCCTCTAAGTCTATCCAAATTTCATGATGTGTTCTATATATCACTATTGAGAAAATATATGCCTAACCCAATTCATGTAATCACCTATGAAGAAATTGAATTGGAACCTAATCTATCTTATTATAAAGAGCATGTCAATATTTTTGATACCGGAGAACATGTTCTGAGAAACCGGATGACTCATCTGGTATAAGTTATATAGAGAAATCATAATATTGAAGAGGCAATGTGGGAACCCGAGGAACTGATGATGAACAACCACCCAAATATTTTTATGCAGTAATATTTTATAAATTTTGTGGGTGAAGTTATTTAAGGAGGGGTGAATTTAACACCCCAAGCTTCCACGGTACATTTCCCTTTGAATAATGTATTAACTCTCATTGTGCGCAACATGGAGTTTTAACACACCACAACCAATCAAACTAGCCGTTATGAATAGTAATACCCACTTTTTGATAATGTTTTTTTCTAATTGGACTTTATTTTCAAATTTAGACTATCATAATTGGATTAGGGTGAATTTTTTGTATCTTTCTTATAACATTCAATTTTTGATGAATAGTGAAAAACACTACGTTATTGTTTCAAAACTGACTTTTTGTTTAAGTAATTAGTTACTTTATTTTAATTAATTTTTGTTCAAAATAGACACATAATACCTATATATATTTAATGTAATTCATTTGAGTCATTTTATTATATGTTTAGATAAATAAAATTTTATTGAACTTTTGACCGTGTTTTACCCACCTTCGAGGAGCATTTGCAAATTTGAAAAAAACTTAATTTTACCTATTCTATGAGTTGAATTTAAAAAATATAATAGACACATTTGACATCAGTAAGTAAAAAAAAATTAGAAAAGATGAAAATAAATTTTGGTGAATAGTAACTTCTGACTTTTATTTACCACGATTAAAAGTATATAGGGTAACTAAGGGAAAAAATGATATTAAAATTTCTTAACACATTTATTAATTCTATTGGATAAGTGTAATTCGACCAAAAACAACCTTATGAATAAAATATGATCCTCTTTGGTCTACTTGGATTAGACTAAGACATTTATTATTATTTTATTTAAAGAAGTGTTAAAAGATTAAAATTCAATGTTAAATAATTAAAACATTTTTTATATAGGTTTACACAAAATATAAATTTGACTAAAAATATTCATTAGAAATATATAATGATTTTTTATATAATGGTATTTTTTGTATAATTTTTAGATATTAAATAATTTAATTTATTTTTGAAAAAATGATGATGCACTAATTACCTTAATAATTAAATATTAAAATAATTGATATTATAAATATCCAAATAAATTTATATTTAGACTTTTGATGAATTCCCATAATTTTCTAGGTTAATATTATATATTAGGGTTTATTAAATAAATTCTATTCTCAGTGATAATGTTTTTGTGGATTTCAAAAATATCAAATACTAAATTGTGTCAAAATTAACATTACTGAGTTTTTAAAACAAATACTATTTTATTAATTAATATAATATTCCTAAAAATATATGGTTCAGCCAAAAGACATAGATAAAATTTTAAATATTAATAATGTACCACTTGGGGTTATCTTGTCTTTTGATAGTATGTTTATTAACCATATAATATCAAAATATAAAGAGATATGGTAAATGTCAAACTATTTAACTAAGAGTTAAATCTAAAAGTTATGGTTAATATGGTAACCTAAACTGGTCTAAAACCTATTGGATGATATTTTTTCCACCCATCCCCACCTTAGCATCAAAATGAACTTTTTTGAGGCATTAGGAACCAGAAATGATTTTAAAAAAAATTATATTTTAAGATTTTCCTAAAGTGACCCTCACCTCTCTTATAAAAGGGTACTTCCCCTTATCTTTATTTCACACCTAAAAAGCCTTTTGTCTCACCCAGACCCTACCCAAAAATCCTCTCAACTCTTCTCCCTTCAACCTAGAGGCCTTAATTTGATCATAAATTAATTATATGGAGACCTTTTGATCAACTCAAAAGCAAACACACAATGTAGAGGTAATAATTTTACCACACTCTTTCAAGTTATTTTCTTCTTACACTTCCTATTTCATTATTGTTTCCATACCAAAAAAATAAATCCAGTACCTTGTACAAACTACAATGTTATTATAAATATAATACAACCATATTCATTATTCTATCCATCCTATAAATTACAAAGTCACCATACGTGCATATGTACAGCTTAACATCTCCACGTCGTGGGGTAGTTTGTTATTCAAACACGTCATAATTTGGATGGGTATAATAATGAGTATAACTAATGTAAATAATAATTATAACATGTTAATTATTATGTATATATATGATATGCCATCCAATTACATATGTTTTATCCATCAATTTAATTATATTGTCGCTCGTGTATACGTACGGATTACCGTATCCACCAACATGATGTGATTAAATCCGCATTATAATAATTCAAGAATATTTTTCATTTTATGATTTAAAATAATGTATATTAACATAACATCATTCTGTATATGAATTAAATACATCATATCCATAAAAACATGGCTTATGTAACGATGAATATAAAGGAAAACGAATAAGTTAACACCCGAATCAATGATACTACTAAAATATTATGAACAAAGAAATATTAGATGATCATATATGATGTCATATTTATTTATATGATTATTTTATAATTTAATAACAATTATTTAACTAATCTAAATGAGGTTAACATACCCTTTAATAAAGAAAATTCCAAGGTAAGGGTCAATTCTACAATCTCTTTACTTATCCAAGGTTTTTAATAAGTAAGTATCTACATGGACCTCTTTATCATCCACACTCATTTTTTCATAAAAATATAATCCCAAACACTTTTTATTTTTACTAGACTATGGGATAAATTCATTTATACCATTATTTGATCACATGTGTTTTGAAAGAAATATTTCTGTCATTTTCCAAAAAAGTTACTTTATGACCTTCTCGACAAAATTTATATAAGAATGACTTTTTTTAATACAGTGGGTGAGGGTATTTTCCATAATTACAACATCGTCGAAACAACACATAAAAGATTATAAAAATATTTTCAAAATAAATGTTTTATTTTATAGTTATATGAATTTTAAATGATTTCAAAATATAAAGATATATTTCTATAGAAAATTGTTTTTTTCATATATGTCAACATCCTTTGATGGATTTTAATCTTGTTTGAAGTTGATTATAATGATACAAATATCCCATATTTTATTGAAGTTTTTATGATATTTTTTACTATTAATGTGTTACTTTTACACCATTCATGGTTTACGGAAAATGTATTGAAATTTGGTATTCTAGTTTTAATATGAATTTTTTTTTGTCTAATCCATTCTATATGAAGAATTCTATAGACTTAGTAAGTGACGGGCAGAGCCTGCTATAGCTCCTCAATGAAATGGTAGGTCTGATGAGATAAACTAGTGTCTTGGAAATAGGCCTTGAAAATTTCTTATTTTTATTATTGGAATAAGGCTTTGACTATATGCTTATGGAGTCTTCCATTTTGCATTCCAACAATATGAAATTGGATATTGATATTAAATGTGATTATTCGTCCAGTACAATATCCATGTGAATATGTAAATGGAATTATTTGATTTATATTTTCTATATTATGATGAAGTTTATGTTTTAATGTCTTTTTTTAATCTAATACATTGACTTAAATTTTTATGCTTATTCTTGAATGTTTCCGCTATATTGTTATCCTTACTGAGCATCTGTTCTCACCCCATTCTATGTTTTATTTTTTCTAGGGTACGAAGAAATTTATATGATGATTCAACTATAGGGATTGTATAAGAGATTAATGAAGTCAATGGAGAAAATGTTGTAGTTGTTTTTTATTTTTATAATGTAATTAAAAACTTATGAATGTATTTACTACTTCCAATGGTACTAAATTGATATGTATTTCAAGATTTGGATTCCTTGTGATTATAAAAACGTTATGTAACAAAGCCTGACTCTGGATAAATCGGTTTGGGGCGTTACATAATTATTATAATTCAATTACATATTATTCTTGTAGATTTGGGGATATTACATGACTTTAAGAAGTGATTTTTATTATAGAAAGATGATATTATATTTTATATATGACTATTAATAATAATGTTATAAAACATAATAAATATTTAATTATATATGTTATATAAATTTAATTAAATCATTCTCCATGATTTATTATATAAATAAATTAAAAAATATGAAATATTATGTATTCAGAAACAGTTTTTAGAAAACATCATTATTAAATGAAAAATTTATATGTTAAAAAACAATATAATGATTATGAAAAATTAATTAAGAGTATTAAGAAAATAATACTTTGGTAACATTAAAACATAGTAGAAGCATATTGGGACTCTAATATACTTAATTTAAAACAAATATATTTTTCACCTAAAAATGGTATTTTCAACTATTCCCTAAAAATACAAATTTTCAAAAAAATTCAATAAAACCACCCCTAGTGAATTTGGATATTATTAATTCTAAAATGATATTGATTTTATAAAATCTAAATTCTAAAATTTATAAATTAATATTTAAATAAAACATTTTAAGGAATTTTATAAATTAAAAACATATATTTTTCATTAAAATTTATTTAATGTTTTGATAACTAATATAAATATTTATACTATATAAAAATTATTTACTATATCTTTACCATGGTTTAAACATCATTACACATTTTATAAATTTCAACCACATAATTTTATTCACATACTAAATAATTTGAGGTGTCTTTCCCTTGTATAAATTTTAGATTACCATGTTGAATCTTCCACAAAACCAATTATTTTTATATTACAATATTATTTTTAATTAAAACATTAAACATATTCATATATTCATATTATTTTTTCCAAAATTCTATAACCTGGTTAATAAACTATACTAAAACACATATGCAAAATATTCATGAAACTGGTTTAGATTTTCCTTATAAGAAATATTCTCTTCCAACTAAACTACATCATTGATTAGAACATGATATGAATCCAGCACATTTTTTATAATCATTAAAAATTTAAAGAAATTGTATACATAATATATATTCAATGTAAATTCCACGTAGTTGGAAACTGATAAAAATTTCACTAGTATTTCATATGGTCAAATGAATCATGGGTAGAGTTTAGCATTCTTACCAAAAATGAAAACAATTTCCCATAGATAAAATTTTTGAAAGACATGATCACTTACCTTGAAATAATGATCTTTCCTCTAATAATCCATATAAATATTTTCCCTAATCATAGTTTTCTTCAGGTATTATCGAATCAACTACATCTACTCATCCATTTCCACCCCCTACTCTGGTCCTGTAAAAAAATATCTTAATTCATCCAAAAAATATGG
This sequence comes from Viscum album, assembly GCA_963277665.1. Classification (NCBI taxonomy): domain Eukaryota; kingdom Viridiplantae; phylum Streptophyta; class Magnoliopsida; order Santalales; family Viscaceae; genus Viscum; species Viscum album. The sequence goes on from OY728159.1 coordinate 2,015,498,733, forward strand.
TGTCTAACAATGATTTCCATACAACATCCCAAATGGCACCATCAGTATACTACATTAAAAAATTATTATAATAAGAAAACTAAACAGAGGAAAGATATTGATCCCAAACATTATATGTCAACCAAGGATCATGGTCTGACATAATTGAGATGGGAAATCATTGTATCATGTAAATCACCTTTATATATAGTTTATAAAGGATTACTAAATACATTTTATATCAAATGGTATAAAAATGTGAATTTTTAGTTAATCAAAAGAGAATAACTGAAATTTCACTTTTACCTTGTAAAGTATCTTGCAATCATTGGACAACATCTGTTGAAATTGTCTCTTATTTCTTTTTCCACGCTGTCGAAGGTTGAAAAATCCCCTTTATAAATTTATTTTAACATTATCTTATCAAAAATTCAGACACATCCTTGTAAATTATTCAACATCACTTTTTATTACATCCCACTAATAATACTCTCTAAAGTCTCTATAAAACATTGTATTTCCAAAATGAACAAAATTGATAACTAGGACCATCATTAAAGAACTCATTCCTCATCAGGGAATCAGAAGGAAAAAATAATATTCATACTAATCATCAAACACCATCTTCATCAATATTAAAATATCATTACACACCCCTAATAATAGTTTCTAACATTTAAAACATTAATTATTCCACCTTTTGATCTCCCTTAATTATTTCAGACAAAGTAAACTACACTGAATCGTGAATCAAACAAAAGGATGTCCATACATCCAAAAATTCAAGTCCAAAATTCATCAATTTATTTTATAAAATTTTAATTTCCAATAATAAAATTCTTAAAATATCATGAATTTTTTTACTAAAATCATTATAGAAATAATTTTCTTTTACAAAATGAAGATTAATCTTAAAATTATCATCATTACATAGTTACATCCATAGTATATGTGTAATGTTCAATTCTTTCTGAGTGAATATATAATTAAAACTTTTTCTATTAATATATATTTCACACTTTACTCTATAAAAATTATGCCTTTGAACTTTCAAATAAAGAATAACAATATATAATTCCAAATCCTATATAGGGTAGTTAAATCATGAGGTTCCAACTATTGTGAAGCATACACAATTACATGATCTTTATATGAACGAAAAAACTAACTCAATTCAATAAATCATCCTTTTAAATGATTAATTCCCAGTTTCTAGAACGCAGAGGAAAAAAATATCATTCTCTAATCCTTTTTTCATTTCTAGGAAACAATCATCACACTCTTTCATCTAAATGAGTTTAACTCATTTTCAATTTGGTTTAGTTATTAGGATATAAAATTAAGAAATTTTTTCCACAAACCAATTTTATTGAAACATAAATCGCAGAAAACTATAATTCTCATTGATATTTTTGGGTTTTGGCTTTTCTATAACAACATTCTTTTATCAGGGTCAATAGTTATACCTTTTTTAGAAATAATACACCTATGGAATGATATATTTTTCATCCAAAAAACAATATTTTTAAATTTTCTGTAAATTTTTTGGTTTTATTTTTTTAAAAGAAGCACATATTTGCCTCTACTGATGCTATTTAATTATATAATAAACCAAACTATCATCATTAAAGAAAACTACAAACATGACTAAGAACTCATGAAAAATTATACTCATAATTTCCATTAATACAATAGGTTAATTAGCTATCCCAAAAAACATATCTTCAAATTCATATAGCTTATATCTTGTTTGAGACACTTACTTAAGAATACCTTATTACATCCCCAATAACTAATGTCACCCGTACCATAAGTCAATATTTAAAATATATTATTCTCCCGAGAGTTGATAAAAAAATCATCAATATGAGTAAAATGATACATTCTCTTAATAGTTATTATATTAATGTCTTTATAATCAACTAAAAGTCTCATTGATCCATCTTTCCTTTAACTAACTAAATAGAGTCACCCATGGTGAAATTCTTGGTTGAATGAATCCTTTATCAAATTAATCCATCAAATTATTTTTGATCTCTAAATGTTTCACTTCTTCTAATTGTTATGGGGGTTTCTAAATTTAATTATCAGTAGATGTTATGCCAATAGTATAATAAACCTATAAATTGGTAATAACACTTAGAAAATTATCATTGAAAACATAAATGCAATCATTTACAACTAGAAAATCACTAATTTGAATAGTTTCATTATTTTAATCAATATGAACTAGGTTATAGTCAGATCCATATCTATTCAATTTATATTCTTTTAAGTATGTTATAAAAGTTAGAAAATCATTGAAAACAACTTTATTATCACTAAAATCTATCACATTATGATAAACTGAATGTCAATCCGTACTATGAATTATATCAAACACTACTATGGATAGTTTAACCAAATTTTCATGAAATTCCATCCCATATATATAAATAGGTATATTACAATACATATAGGTTTCCTTATCAATTCCACCATGAGTTTTCATCAAAATATCAATCTCACATTAATTTGGTGATATTCCCAATATACATAAAAATACTCTAAATGAAAAAATGCGATGATCAAGAGTTAAATAAGAAATTAAAATAACTATAATACACATGTAACATACATATCACTACTTCATTTGGTGGCCCAAAAGCAATTGTACTAGAATAAAATTACATTGAGACACTTTTAAATTTCTTAACATCATTATTTATATCTTGTGAAGCTAATTTAATTCAAAATTTAAAATAATGACCCAACTCATTGGAAATAAAATACATGACCCTTATATGTATGTTGGTTAACCAATTATTTATTTTCTAATGGCTCTATTTTTTAAATTCTTTAGTCCTCTGAACAAATTTACCACTTGAGAGAAACATCACATATCATGTCAAACATTATTTAAAATGTTATTTTCCACACAGGGAATGTTTTGGAGTATTACCACCTTACTTATCAGTTTTTTATTGATCTATTTACTACCACCATGACCTTTTTCAATTTTTGTCTCAATGAAAATATGTTTTGTAAAAAGACATCTCAACTTACTTAGCACAATGAACCCCTTTTTCAAAACATTAAAATATCACGCGACTATGTATATTTGTAAATATGGTTTCAATACTAATAAAATAATACTAATATTTATATCATTATTCCTAATAAAATAATGAATATACTTGGAACATCATGTAATTTTTCGTAATATGCTGCAATATAATATTCATCTTCCTCCCTCAATTCAATGAATTTTTTTCAACCATATTCAAACATTCTTTTGGAAACCTTTCTCAAAGAATTTTTTGTTGAATGTTTCACATTTGATGGCATCATGTTCATCTTTCTCTTTGGTGTTATTAATAATATTATATAATCAATCACATTCACCTTAAAAATGATAAATGAAAAAGAAAATTTCTTTAATGTTTTCTCATTCAATGATTTCACCTTCATTGAATGTTTCCCATTTTATGGGGGATTATTCCTAATGAAATGATCCATAAAAATGATTAATGATTCATTGATGTTCAGGTTTTAAATTATCATGGATACCACAACCAATTTTCAGTTGTGTCTACTAACCCATCACAACAACATTAATTTCTATTATGATTCCAACAATCTTGGGATGTTGATTTGGATCGATATTCTCTACACAATTTCATTCAAATGTAGCTTCTATTTTTCCTCAAGGGAAAATGATTCTGAACAAATATAGTTTATACAAATAAATATGATAACTTTTATATTCTATAATATTTTATCTCAGAAAAAAGGTAAAAACTTACAAGGGAATTATATTAATATTATCCTAACATATAATGTAATATAATCCATCCTTTGATACCAACTATATGACTCTATCCTTAAACAATAGATAAACATGACTTTTATGTCAATATTTCATTTTATGAAATTTAAGGATCATTTTAGGTTTATATTTTTAGATAATTAGGCCCTAACTCAAACATAACAAAATAATAAAATACAATGTAGACAATTCTGATTATAATTCATTTTTCAAATGGAATAAAACATTTAAAATCTATTATGATTTAATTTCATGGTAAATATCAAAGACATTAAACATGACCCCCTACATTCCCTTCCTATCCTTAAATACAAATAAAATAAATTTAAATTTTTTGTTGAGAACAAAAATATGATTAAGGGATAAAAAAAGGAAAATAGATATTGCAATAAGAAAAAGAAAACCCATATGACATTTTTCTTTATCTTTATAGTTCTTTGATCAAAGGTTTAAAAAATAACTTCAAAACTAAACACAAATTTTTCCCATAGAATATAATTAAATCCATAAAAAACAATTACGTCTTATTTTAGTGACTAAGAAATTAATATATAAATATATATATAATTACTCTAATTTCCCTTCAATTGAAAAAATTGTGCATTCAACATCCAACAATACCATTACCCTATTCATTAGAGTGCTATCTGGGTGCACTCATAGTTTAAGGTGTTAAAGATTACCTAGAACAATATAAGCCACCCAATGTTAAATTTTAATGAGATTATCTAGTGATATATCTTACACTCCATGTTTAGAATTAACTATAACATCACAAGATTTGGTGAAATATTTTTTTTTGAATTAATTTAATTTCTTTTTTTATATTTTTCATTTCATGGAAATCGTAATATATCTAGTGATATATGATTGAACTAAGTTATTTTTGCATTTTAAGAAAAAAAATTGATGTTATGAAACATGAAACACATAGATAAGATTTTTGTAGATGAAAAACTATGTTTTCCTTATGTTAAAAAAATATCGAGTTCCTTTGATAACTTTAATTACACACAATACTGAGTTTTACCGATATAAAATATTATTATTAAAATATTTTTATAGTTTTCACCTAGGTTCTGGAAATGATAATATGAATATTAAAAGCTAAATTATGAAACTATGGTATAGAAATATTTTTAAAAATATTTCTTTGGTTATCAATATATTAGAAATTAAACTAAAAACCAAATTAATATAAAGGAAGAGTTTTTATAAAAACAAATTCTTATTCCCACATATGTGTTTTATCTTAAGAAATTTAATTAATCACTATTAGTGGGATATAATATTGATATTAAAATATAATAAATTCGACCAATTTTTTTACATTCATCTAATAATTGTTTTAGTCATAAAATAATAACAAATCTTCTTTTCCTGTATAAAAAATTGGATTTTTCTAAAATGATAGTTCTCTGTATTTTAGTGAATGATTTTTTATAGAAATAATTTTTGGGAAATTTATAATTTCTGTTTGAAAATATTAAAAATATTTTATGAAATTGTAATATAATAACATAGTTTTTCAGAATTTGTGGTGTTTTTCTAAGAATTTTCATTTTTTGATGAGTAGTGAAAAACACTAAATTTTAAATAAAAACTACTTTTTCATATATATTATTTATAGAGATAAATTATATTTTATATTGTTTTAAAATTATATTTTGATGAATTATACATATATTAATTAAATTTAGTTCATTTTAATTAATTTCACATTTAAATTGTTTATAAAAAACTGAATCATTTGATCGTTTCATATTAAATACCTCGTTGTCTCATCTCATTTTTGGAGTTAATTATAAATAAATTTCTCAAAAATCTATGATTAAAATTATAAAAATTTCATTCCATATTTGGAATCATAATAATTAATAAATTCTAGAAATTTCAACTTAGTTTTATCCAAATCAATTAGTGAAATTAATTAAAATTAATTACATCAATAAAGGTAAATACGAGTTTACTTAGTGGTTAAAAATAAACATAAGGGAAAAATAACCTAGAGATGTTAAAAAAATAAAATTTATGGACATATTTCAAATATATACTCCTTTGTATAAAATTTTCCATTATTTGTATAATATTTATTTATGAATGACCTCTCAGTATTGGTTACCATTTTTATTTTCAATAATTCCACTCTTCAATTAAAAAAGGGCACCCACCCCCACCCCCATCACTTATCTGCACTTATATATAGTTTTGGGTTATCATAAAACTACATAAATATTCTCATAACTTTCCTCATCCCATTATATAATCCCTACATCGGGAATAAATCCAACCAAGGAAGCCCTTTCGTGAAAACCAAAATGAGTTACCCAGAGAAGAGGTAATATCCTTCAACAAGAACTTTTATATAATTTGAATATCCCCCCTCAAATTATTATTATTATATACTTGTATAATAAAATAATTATATGTATCATACTTATATGTTTTTATTTTATGGGTTCAATCTATGCTTACGTACACTTTTAAAAAATGGGATACACAATCATCATTTGGGTGTATAACAGACTGCTATCACATGAACCTATGTCATTCGTGTTTCCATTACCACTTATCAAGGATAAAAATAAGGATTTATATACTAGATTTATATTATATATATGATATTTATTATTTATTAATTCTTATCTAATTATTATATAACACGTACCATCATGCTTTCTATTTTTTGGAATACGATAACATAATTTGTGGATGTGTGGACTACCATGTCCTTAAAGTGATGTGATTAATTCATTATTTACAAGGAATGTATTGAGGAGTGTATTATTAAATATATGTGAAAATCATAAAATAATTATTATATTGGAATTATTATATATATATATATTACATTTATTTCATTCAACATAATAAGAAAAATGAATCCACATTCTACCATACGCACGACATACCATCTCCATGAACATTGTATATCTTTTCCTATTTTAATATTTAATAGATCTTTATAATGAATATATACTGAATATAAATTATATTAATATAATGTTATAAATTATTTAAATAAGTAAATCATGATCTATGTAAGAGGAACTATAATTACAAGTCCAAAGGAGTAAGAACAACAAAGCAGTCATTTCCTTAAACCTAATATAAGGTTTAATTTTAAATAATTAGGTAATATAAATTCATATGTAAATAATATATGCTGTTATATATATTAATTTGTTTGTTATATAGATGTATAATAAATTTAGTTTTATTATACATGAGTTTTGAACAAGGATGATGAGATTCCATAGATAATGAGAGAGAATTTCTTCCCACTTTTTATATTTATGAGATACACTCAATATTCACCACTTGTTTATTCTATGTGGTGTATATACCAACTTATGATATGATATATCATAAATTTAATTTATTTAATGATATTTAATTTTTCAATTTATGTTATTATTTTATGGATATCATGATGCATAAGTTACTCAATTGGAAAAGGGATTTCTGGTCTCCCAATTATTTCTGTGAGATTTATATAATATTAAACACTTCTTTCTTTGGTGTCGTGTATAAAAAATCATGACTGTATTATGTGATTAATATACATATATTTATTTATATTAACATAATAATTTTATGATATCTATTTTATGGTATTTACAAATCAAAAGTTACCAAATTGGGAAATTAATATTGTCCCAATTTTCCTTCTTTGAGACACATGTTATGATATAAATTTTTTTTTTAGGTTTATATACTACCCCTTGACTTGTTATATCATGCATATATATTTTTATGATATTTCATGATTATTTTAATTTTATTTATTAATGGGTATTTGGATTCAATTTTATTAAAGTGGTAAGCTTTTATTGTTATAATCCCATCGTTTCGGAGGATTGTTTACCATTATTCAATCATTAATGAAATATTATTATCTAATTCATTGAAAATATTAGTAATTTTTTTATTATTGGGTTGTTCATGATATATTAATGTCATTGTACAGCTTTACTATACTTCGAAACTCAAAATAATTTAATTTTTTTAATGTCACTTTATTTTCTCTTCTTACAGAAATTTGTTTTATTTAAAAAGCTTTTTTTCGAAAAATGTTTTAAAAAATTTATTTAAATGAACTCTTAAGCTCATTTTAATGGAAAATGGAATTCATAACTTTTGGTGTTTTAAAATTTGTTTTAAAGTATGTTTAATTTTTTATTATATGTTTTCAATTGTTATTTTAAATGATTAAGATTTTCAAGATTTCAAAATTTCCAATAAAATATATCATAGATATTATGAATAAAAATGTTTTTCAAAAATGTTTTATGACTAAAAAAATTTTAATTGATTTTTGATGATTCCATTGTAGGTTAACAAATGTTATTTTCTAATAATAGGATTTCAACTATTTCAATGATTATTTTATAAGTTTTCAAATATATTTTCAAATAAAATGTTTATCAATAATGATTTATGTATAAAAATTCTTTTAAAATAATTTCAAAGATTAATTTATATGTTTGAAATGTATATTTTTAAAGAAAATGATGTTAATGTTTACTAATATTTTTAACTGTTTTAAAATATATTTTAAGGTATTCTCAAAATTATTTATTTTCTTGAACCTATTTTTCAATGTTAAAAATATATTATCATCAAGAAATGTATTAAATTATTTTTAAAGAATAATCTTTATGTGTCCAAAGTTGTTTTTAAATAATACAATTTTTAAAATTTTTTCTGTTTTAATAAATTATTTTCAAAGAAAGGTTATTTTCAATAATAAATGATCCAAGTTATCATTCAAAATACTTCTCCATGTAAGATAAAAACCATTGATATTGTTTATGTTTTACGGGTGATATGATCCAAGGGTACCATTATTATTTATTCTTTGAATGGTTTATTTTTATCCTAACATTTCATTTATGTATCCTTTTTATCTTCCATGGGTTATACCATGATAATAAACATATGAAACCTTCTTCCTTTCATGGTTTCTTCCCTGGTGAATTGATTTTGAAATAAATGTTTTTTACACATGTTATGATATGATGAAATTTTTATGATAACCATTTAATTTCATGGGTTATGATATGATCTTTATGAGACCCATCTCTTTTTATGGGTCATGATATAGTTAAATGTTTGTAATGTCTAGGCATATGAACGTATGATTTTATTATGTGATAGGTGGGACCTAAATATCCCTCTAATGCATTTTGTAATGATTTATATCTCATGAGATATACATTGTAGGAAATAGAAGTGTAATTGGTTTAGTAATGTACATTATCCATTTAGATAGGCTTGGGAGTGAAACATGACTACTAAGATGGCCATGGGAGTGAAACTAGACTACTAAGATGCTCTTTAAAGTGAAACATTACAAATAAGATGGTCTATAGAGTGAAACTTCACTACTAATATTGTCTTGGGAGTAATCAATGACTACTAAGATAGTTATGGGTGTGATCCATGACATCTAAGAGTGTAATGGCCCACATATTCCTATTGGCTTGAGAATACAACAAATAATTATATGTCCATAAGAAACATCCCCAAGATGAAAAATGGTGTAAATAAATGATGAAGGGTTTTATATACAACTGATATATTATTTAAACTTTAATAAACAAACCACTAAACCAACAATCAATAACCAAACTATCCACTAATTAATTCATGAACAAAATAATGAAAAAACAACTAAATTATTTCTGATAAAACAACTTCAAAGTGTGAAATAGTTAATGAAAAACCAAATATAAATTTAAAAATTAGAAATATAAATAAAGACTCCATGAAGAGTACATGACACCGTGATCCCCATGCTCGATGCTCCAAGATCACCAAACAGCCTATGTATCACAAAGCGGTGCTAAAAACCTATGAAACATTACCCTTGCCCATATCACCATATATCTCATCATAAAAATCCCCAAAGTGGAAAATAAGGGTTGATTATAAACTATGTATTCCTTCCACAATGACTTCCCTACTCACACCACTAGTTTATAAGAGTTATAAATAATTATATAAAATAGTTTATATAAATAAAATTCCCAAAATAGATTATAAATAAATATAAAAATCATACAAAGACTGTTGAATCCAAAAGTACCCAAGTGATATTAAAAATAATTTTCTTGCAAGTTGTCATTCAAAAAATATACTAATAAGTCATTAAAAGTATTTCCCAATTTCTTTTTTGGAATTCCTAAACCATTCAATACATTCATACTATCAAACATGCATGCTTTATTACGACAGTTACTCATGAGTGGTTTCACATCGATCTACCAAGTCCTCACATGGTAATTATGTCCAATGTACCATTAAACCATTGGTACTAAGAATAATTTTATATTTTAACCAATCTATATATAATAAATATGAACCCACACACCAATTTGTCCAAGGATCCTGTAAAAAAACATTTCAAAAAAATTACAATTTTAATGAAAATTGCTTCCATGAAAACCATTACAAAACCAAACCATTATAATCAAATCCCATTATTATTAAAAATACCCATTCCAAAAAACCTTTATTTATTACATCAAATCCATTATATAAAATTTCCATATTAAATTCATGAAACTAAAGCAATTTGTACAATAATTCATCAAGATTTCATAATTTCACCAAAAACAATAAATCATCACTAGAGATGTTTATTCCGGGTGTTAACAAAATATTTCATAATCAATTTCAATAAATTTAATCAATTGTTAAGTAATACATTCAATTTTATCTAGTGGAGATAAGAGTGTTTCCACCTACTTCAATGGTTTTCATGAACTCGACAAGGGATGAAGAACACACAAGATATTGGGTTGATTCTCCAAGAGATGACCTTAGGTCTCTTCTATTAGAATGATCATGAATAACACTCAACTCATATAGAACCCCACAAAATTGATCTACACATAATAGGTATAGATATGACAATTAAAGAGTATCATAGAATATGAACTTTGTGGATCTAAGAATGTGTCATAGGAATGATGAAGAACGAAGACATACCTCAAGAATCGGGGTCATGATTCTAGGAAACTAGCATAGATATCCTCATATGATAAAAACAACACCATATCTGACAATATTTAATGATAACGATATTATATATTCCCATAGCAGGTGTTGATCTATAAAAAAATGAGAGGGGAAATAAATCTATGAAAACGAGACGAAACCCAACAAGATCTGTCACTTACCATAAGAATAACGCTTAAAATCACCAAGGGAGGACTATAAGATGGCTCAAAATAATATAGAAATGATTTTAAATCCTCTTATGAATATTAATCCCATGTTAGGTCCATCTTAAATTCAAAATGTGTGAATTATACATAAAACAAGAAAACATCTTTAAAAATGGATCTATTTTTTGACTTTGTGCATGGTTTGACCACACAGTTGGAAAAAACGGGTGCAGGATGTGTGTGTCACACTATTAAATGACTTTAACCAAGCACGGTTTCACCATGGTGTTCTTCATAGTTTGGGGAAATCATGGATAGACTATGCACCCACCCTTTTAACCCCAAAACCCATTCAAATCATCCCAAACACTACAACCACTCACACTTACACATTATAAACATAAAAACAAATTGTTAGGGTTTCATAACAAAATAATGGGTAATAAATTCCCCCATCATTTTTCTTTTTTTCATCAAAAAGTATAAAACCATCAGTTCCCTTAAAGTGTTTTGGCCATTTCTCTTTTATTTCCTTCTCAAGCTCCCAAGTCTCAGGCTGAATCTTACCAGGTTACCATAAAACCTACACTAGAATGATGATTTATCCATGAAAGACATTAAATTACCTATCCAAAATATATAACAAGATATATTCCAATGAATTATCTACCACTAGGTCTATGTGAACCCATCTGATCACATTGTTATGATTAGGATGATACTTTTTCAACTAAGATACATGGAACCCATTATTCACCAAACTATACTGTGGTGGTAATTCTAATAGATACTACCCTTATGCAACACATTATAGTATCTAAAAAGGGTCTATGTTAGAAGGATATAAGATTCCCTGATTCCAAAAATGAATATTTCGAGGCCTTAGAGATATCTGAAAGAACACAAGATCACATACTACAAAGGGAAATGGTCTTTGAAGGTGATCTGAATTCTATTTCTAACAACTCTGAGCCGTCTATATCCTCTTTCAAATCTAATAGATCTTTTATATTGTTTCTTAAAGAAGACTTGGCATGTCTAATGATGTTTCACCTATTTCCACCAAGCACAGTGGATAATGACAATGATGCACATACAATAATTCAAATGGAGTCATGTGTACTGATTCCTCATATATGTTATTATATGAGTAATCCACTAAGGGTAAGTGATCCTCCCATGAGAAACCAAAATACATTAAGCTTTCACACAAAATCTCTTCCAACATTTGTATCATCCGTTAAGATTTCTTTTTAATTTACAAATGATACGTCTTTCTCATATTCAAGTTAATGATAAGGGATTATTACAAGGATTTGCTTAAATTGTATGTGAACCTTAGATATATATCTGACACTATTGAAATCGGTATTCCATTCATCATTACCACATCATGGATAGAGATTTTAGATAGATCCTATACTATATGAGTTTCATGAATAGGGATGAAATGGGACAACATGGTAAGACGATCCACTATCACCCATATGGAATCATTTTTCCAGACCGTTCTTGGAAGACCTGTAACAAAATATCTATCCATATGCTCTAATTTCCACATTGGAATCAGTAAAGATTTTATTATACCTTCTTTTATCTAATTCTTTTCATAATCCTGCTAACAAGTTAAGTATATAAAGACAAACTCAGCCACCTTCATTCTCATGCTTCTCAACCAAAATTGTACCTTCAAAGCCTTATATATATTCTATGTTCTCGGATGTATAAACTATCTCGAATGGTATAAACAATGGTTTATTTGTTCCTGAAAAGCCGTAGGTATAACTCCTCAATCATTGAATCAAAAAACTGAACTCCCATTAAGATTCTAAACCTCAATGGTCTCCCCATCATTGATTATTGAACTCATAACCAGGAATTTTGCATCATATTTATGTCTATTTGAACATATTTTCCAAATTAAGAACATGTGTTGCTATAAATAAAAATACTAAATCAACATGGTCTTAATATCCCACATGCATATCCGCTATTACAAACCTCGAATTCCATTCATCTAAATATTATTTCTCCATCTAAGAATATGTCTTTTTACTTATTGCATGTGACCCTGAATTTCCTTTTCTAGGTGTATTCATCAATTCAATGTCAAATATATAGAGATACTCCACCCTTCACCATTTCCAAATATTTAAATCTTGTTGTGAGAAAATGTGTTTCAAACTTTTATGATCTACAAACACAATGAATTTCACACCAATAAGATAATGAAGCCATGTATTCAATGCATTGATGACTACAACCATCTACAAATCATGTGTTGTGTAATTCTTCTCATTCACTCTCAACTACCGTGAACCCTTAAACATAGCATGGTATCCTTTCATAATAAAATAGCCTATCCCTGATCCCAAAGCATCACATTGCACCACATATCCCCATCCTAATTCTTGAAAAATCATGATAGGTGGCAAAGTTAGATGAAAATTTGTCTTTAGGAATGACTTCTAATATACTTATATCTATTTTATTGAATAATTCTTCTTCTCCAAATCTATCATTGGAGAGTCTAGCCATGATAATTCAACCACAAATCATCGGTAATAACCTCCTATACCAATAAACCGTTATATATCAAAGACATTCTATGGAAGTTTCAACAAGATCACAGCTCCTATCTTTTCATGATACACCAAAACACAATTTTCTTAAATCACGTTGCTAATAAAGCATTCCTCTAGTATCCAAAAATCACACTTAAATAGTTTTTCATACAAATGGTGCTCTCTCAAGATTAGTAACACTTTCTCTAGGTGTTCATCATGACCATCCCTTGTATTTGAATACACAAAGATGTCATAAAAAGACAGCACAAAAAGGGATTCACGTATTTCAAAAATATATGATTCATCAAATCCATAAAGACTATTGATGCATTTTTAGGCCTAAAGTCATGACTATATATTTTTACTGGACATTTTTGCCTACAAATGTTGTCTTCAGAATGTATTCCTTACAAACTCTCAATTGATTATATCCGGATTTCAATTCCATTTTAGAGATCCACTGAGCTTCCCTCAATTGGTCAAAAATAACATCAATATGTGGATGTGGATACTGATTCATTATAATAACATGGTTATGTTTATGATAATTGGAAAATAGCTTAAGTGTTACATCTTCTTTATTCCAAAACAATATTGGTGCTTCCCATAGAAATGTACATGGCTGAATGAAATGCTCAATTTCCAAATCCTCTAACTAAAATTTATATTCACTTTACTCTATTGGTTCTATCCTATAATATAGAAGGGAAACGTGCTGGTCCCCAGAAATAGATCAATCGTAAACACTACTTCCCTTATAAGTGGTAACCCTGAGATGTTCTTGGGAATGATATGTAGAAATTGATCCACCACTAATGAAAAAATGAAATCCTGGATCTCTTCCATTGATGCCAAATTCAACACCAGAAACTAGTAATAGATCATTTTCACCATTGGCTCCAGTAATCCTATTGATCATTTCTTTACAAATGTCTCTCCTCATAAGAGATGCTCAACGCCATCCTCATATGTGAAACTATCCATTAATATATAATAGTCTATGTGATCCTTGAACATTGTCAACTAATCTATACCATGAATTACATTATAGAAATATATATCCAACATCAAGAAGTATCATTTCATCTCAGCTCCGTCAACCATTATAGCACATGCTCTACATAGAAAGGCTTGGTGTTCTCTTAAACCAAGGGGAGTTATCAGTTTTATCACAGAGGGAATCATTTCATGTTTTAAACATAGTAGGTGAAAAACAAGAGAGTAACTAATGGAATGAAATGCACCGATATCAAATATTACTTTCACAAAGGTATAATTAAAATTAATTGTAACCATCACTATAAATGGTCCAGCCTGATCATCAACAATCATCTTCTCAGCTCTAATGAGTTTCTTCAATGCTACACTCTACTCCTTGTTGGTTTGCTAAGATTTCATTTATTAAGTTTTTGACCTCCATGTTGTACTTTCTGGTTTCTCACTTTCTCCATAAAAGTTTTCTTATTTATAATAAAAATATATATTAGGTGGTGGTATAATCGCCATGGCTATCTTTTCTCTTTTGATGAAAATGATTCTATTGGCCTCATCCTGTCGAAGCATATGTTTATTTCAATACCTGATATGTGTCTTGAGAACCGGACCTTGGAGCACTATGAAAAAAGTTCTTAAGATGTCCCATATTATTATAGTTATGGCATGATCTTGGTGGTGATGTACACTCTCACTTCAATTTCTCAATAGAACCACATTGGTGACATCCATCTTGGCTATTTGGTTATGGAAGAATATTAACTTATCCAACTATCGGATTTGGAGTTCTGCACCAACTTTGGTAATTGGTGTCCCTCTTTTTCTGGCTCTCATCATTCAATTTCTCACACTTCTACTTATGTATCATCATACTTCCTCCTTCTAGAGATCATGATATACCCCACTCAACAACTGTCGATCTATTCACCATAATTGAATAATCTGTAATATAGAGCACCATAATCTTCAATCGAATTTCTTACCTTATCTCTGATTGGATGATTCCTTCCTTAAAAGATTCTCTCATTGAATCTTTAGGTCCAAATCACACTAAATGAATGAATTTTGTTGTATATTATATGATAGAGAGATTCTACTACTTCCGGATGAATAATTGTGTCATCTTATAGATCATGAATGTATGGGGATTGAATTGTTTGTTAAACAGTTATTCAAAATACTCACCACATAGGCCTTGATCCCCTTTATCATGCAACAGTAGTCCCCACCATTGATGTGCAATATCCTCAAGCATGTACATAGACATCTTGACTTTGAGCTCCAATGGTGTGCTGATGAATTTGATGATACAATTCATCCAATTCATCCTCACATCCACCTTTTCTGGATAAGAATCACCCCAAATGATGGGTGGATTAGGCTTTTTGAACTAGAAGGAATGATCTACCTGTATTGTCTCATCCCTCAGGTTCCCCATATCCACAACTAGAAATAATTAAATAACTATTTGAATCAGATCTTGGATCACCTATGGCTCTGGTGCAACCACATTCTCAACAGATTCATTGGATTAGATCTTATGACTCCTACTGGGTTCCATTCTCTGAACAAACAAAAAATTCTATAAGTCTCTTTCTATAGAAACTGATGGATTAGTATTTCAAATTCTATCTGATTAACTATCACAACAGATTTTCCCAAAAACAACCTTTTTTCACTTCAACCATTTTTGAAAATTTTGTTCTTTATTTTTTAAAAACTACCATTTTAAAAATTCCATACCCATCTCATTTTTCAAAATCAGTGCATTGAAAAACAATTTCATTGTCTTTAAATAATCAACACTTTTACACAACATAAATCATTACTGAAAATGATTTATGATCTCCTTGTAAGAATTTATTCCTTTAATTAAAGGAATGATAATATCATTGAATAAATACATGAAAATGAGATTTCTAAATCATAGAAGTGTCTTTAAACAGTTATATACCAAACTCCATGGAAACTTGAATTTCAACCTAAAAGGGTTAGCTACATCTATTTACACTACACATTTAATGTTCCATAAATCCTACTCTTTTCTAAGATTCCAACACAAGGAATATACAATAAGTAATTTCAAATCCAAGACCAATTACACTGGAAAAAACTTATTAGGCAAGGGTCAAACAAGTGGATACCATTTTTAATGACCTGCTTATTCCCATTGTCTTGAGAATACGATGAATCGGTACTTAGCCTTAAGAGACATCCCCAAGATTTCAAAGGCTATAAATAAATGCCAAAGGGTTTCAAATAAAACTAAATGATTATTGACCCATTAATAAAAAAACCACCAAACCAAATAACTTTAACAAAACGTTTCACTAAATGATGCATGAACAAAATCATGACATCACTAGTACTTTATTCGTGATAATAAAATTCAATGTGTGAGACATTAGAAGACAACCCAAATATCAACATAAACATCATAACAAAAACTAGATACTCCAAGAAGACTACATGACTCCATTATCCATATGTTACATGTTCCAAGATCATTCAATAGACCATGTATCACGAAGTGGTGCTAAAAATATTGTTAAATGTTACCATTTCCCCTATCCCAGAAGACCGCCTCTACAAAAGAACCAAAGTGCCAAATCATGCGTGAGTATAAAACAAAGTATAATTTACCCAATTAATTACCTAGTCATTCCAATAGGATGTAAAATTTTTCAACATTTATATAAAATAGTATATATAAAACAATTTCCCAAACAGTATATAAAAAAATATAAACAAGTTCCAAAAATTGTGGAAACCAAAAGTACAAAAGTGCTCTTAAACTAATTTTCAATAAAGTTATCATTCCATAAAATTACATATAATTACTTTAAAACATTTCACAATATCCTTTGTGGAATACCAGAACAATTCCACACATTCATACTATCAAACATGCATTCTTTGTTTGGATAGTTCTATACTCATGGTATGTTTCTTATTGATCTACCAAGTTGTAACACGGTAATTATATCCCATCTTCCATTAATATTTTGTCACTGATCCTAATTTCATATTTTATCAAGTCCTTTTATATGAAATATGAACTCACAAACCAATATTCCCATGGATCATGCCAAAAAAATCGTTTCAATAAAACTAGGTTCTTATTGAAAATTGTTTCCCTCAAAACCATTCCAACACCAAGACATTTCAATAAAACACACTCTTTATTGAAAACCCCATCCCAAAAACCATTTATAGTTTTCATAAAATCCATTATTTAAAATTTTCATGTTAAATTCAAGAAACTAATGAAATTTTTAGAGCAATTCAACAAGACTTCACAATTTCACCAAATACGATAAATCATTACTAAAGAGATTTATTCAATGTGTTAAACCATGATTTCACAGTCAATTTCATTATATTTAATCAATTTAAAATAAATAAATTAAATTGTATCGTGTTCATATGAGATTTAATCCACCTACCTCAAAGGTTTTTATGAAACTCGACAACAGACGAAGAATGCACAGGAAGTTTGGTCGATTCTCCAAGAAATGGCCTTAGATCTCTTCTCCTAACATGATCACAAAAAAAACTTTTTTGGAATAACAAAATATAGATATACCCATTACAATCACAACTCTAGAAATGAAGGAGGATCAGAGAGGAATATCTATGTAGATATATGAAAACGTGCGAGGAACGACGATAAATGAAGACGTACCTGAAGAATCAGGGTCAAGATTCCAAGAAACTAGATTATATCTCCTCCTATATAAATAAAAACACTAGATATGACTTTATCTGATGTTATCAACCATAGATATATTTTCATTTATTGAGGAGGTAGCTTTCCCTACTTCCCAAAATGATGATGTCCGACACATGGAGATATCCAAAATAGACATGATCACATTATTTAAAGGACAACGGTCATCGATGACTATCCAGATAAAATATTTGATGAGTCTGAGTTGTCTCCATACTATTTCAGATCAACTAGATCTTATCTATTGTTTCTTTGACAAGGCTCATCCTGTCTAGTGATGTTTTCACCTATTTACACCCAATAGAGTGGAGAATGACCAGGATTCCCATACAAAGATTCAAATTGATCTATATGTATCAAGGCCCAATAGATTTTATTATATGAGAACTCCTCTATGGGTAATTGATCCTCCCATGAGCCACCGAAAGCTATTACACAACCCTGCATCATGTATTCCAATATTCGTCTCATCCATTTAGATTTCCCATACATCTAAGGAGGATACACCTTGCTCATATTCAACTATGTACCAAGGGATTTCTATAAGAATTTATAGAAATTAGATGAGAACATTGGGTCTCTATATGAGACTATTGAAATTGGTACACCATGTCTCTTTAAAAATTCATGGATATAGATTTTGGAAAGATCCTCCATAGTATGAGTTTTATGAATAGGGATAAAATAGGCTGACTTGGTAAGATGATCCACTATCAGCCATATGAGATCATTTTTCCAAACCATGCATTGGTGAACTATAACAAAATCTATATATATGTGCTCTAATTTATGCACTATAATCGGTAAAGACTCGAACATAGTTTTTGTTCATTGACTATTTTTTTCAACCTGGTAACAAGTTAAGCATTGCAAGACAAACATGACCATCTTCCTTTTCATGCCACTCCACCAAAACCACACCTTCAATGACATAGAAATCATCGGTGTTCCTGGATGTACTACCCATCTCAAATGGTGGTGTGCATGATGGAACTTTTTCTGAAAATCCATAGGTATAACCCTCTAATATCTGAAACACAAAAACAGACTACCATTAAGATTCCATCCCTCAATGGTCTCCCCACCATTGAGTTCTGACCACAAAACTGGATATTATGTAGCATATTTTTGTACCTATTTAAATATATTTACTAAATCCAGAACTAGTGTAGGTGATAAGAAAACTGCAACATCATCATGGTCTTCACATTTCACATGCATGTCAGCTAAGATGAACATCGACTTCCATTCAGCAAAATTATATTTTACCGACCGAGAATGTGAATTTTTACTCAATGCATCTTCCACCAGATTTCATTTACCCAGGGTATAAAACAATCCGAATTAAATAATTGAGAGTTAATCTATCAATCTTCATTATTTTTGATTTAAATAACTTAGTGATAAAATATATTTCAAGATTTAATGATCCATAAACAGAGTGAATTTCTCACCAACTAGATATGCACAATTGGTCTTCAAAGCATGGATGATTGATGCTAGCTCCAAATCATATATCGGGTAATTATTCTCATGAAATTTGAAAATCCTTGAACCATAAGCCACAACATGGTTTCCCGGTATAATAACATAGCATAATCCAGATCCCAAAGAATCACAGTACGCCACATATCAACATCCTGATTCTGGTAAAATAAAGATAGGTGTCGAAGTAAGATGAACTTTCAACTCCTAGAAAGACTTTTGGAATTCCACTATCCATTGAAATGGAGAATTATTCTTTATAAAATATATCATTTGTGCAAGGATATCCATGATAATTCATGAAAAAACGTTTCTAATAACCAGATAGACAAATAAAACTTCTTATCTTAAAGGCATTATTCTGTAGTTTCCACAAGGTCAAAGATTCTACCTTTTCAACATCCTCTGAAACACCTTTTCCAAAAATCACATATCTATGAAAGCGTACACCCTATATCCAAAAATCACTTATATATTGTTGGGGAAAAAATAAAATCTCTTGTTATTTGTAACATTGTCTCCATGTTTTCCTCATGCTCATTCTTTGTCTCTAAATACACTCATATTTTATCCACAAACGACACAACCATAGAGTCCAGATATCCCTGAAATATCTAATTCATTAAACCCATTAAGACAACTGGTGAATTCATTAGATCGAAAGGCATGACTATATATTCATAATGGTCATATCTTCTTCTAAAATTTTTCTTCATATTGTATTCCTTCTGAACTCAAAATTGATGATATTTTGAACGCATGTCATTTTTAGTGAACCATTGATCTCCACTCAATTAATCAAACATATCATCAATATGTGGAAGTAAATAATGGTTCATTATAATAACTTGGTTAATCTTATGATAATCAAAGAAAAATAGAAGAGTTTTACTTTCATTCTTTATGAACCAGATTAGTTTTTTCCATAGAGACGTACCTTCCCTAATGAAACCCATTATTTCCAGCTCCACCAATGCCACATTCAACACCCATAACGCTATTGGTTCTATCCTATTATAAAGAAGGAAAATATGATTGTTCTCTAGAAGGAGATGAAAAAAAACCTTCACTTCCCTTATAGGTGGTAACTCTGAGAATTTATCATTAAATACATATATAAATTTATCACTAACTATTGGAAAAGTGACATTTTATATCTCTTCCATTGATGCCAAATCCAATGTTGCCAACTGGTAATAGATTTTTCACAATTTTGGTTCCAACAAATGTGTTTCACATTTCTTAAAAACCATCACTCCTATGAAGATATTCTTAACAGCATCCTTAGATGTGAAACTAACACTTATTCTATAATTATCAATTACATCCTAGACCACTATCAACCAATCCATTCCCAGGATTACATCATTGACATTCATCTCCAACATCCAGAAGTCCCATTTCATCTTAGTTACATAATCTACTATATCATGTTCTCTACACACAATGTCTTGACATTCTCTTTAACCAAGGGAACTTTTTAGTTTTATCACAGAGGGAATCACTTCATGTTTTAAAAATAGTAGGTCAATGACACAATAAGCATTGATGGAATGTGATGCACTGGTATCAAACAGTACGTTCAAAAAGATATAATTCAAAATAATCATACCTATCACTATAGATCATCCATCCTGATCAACAATAATCATTTTCTTATCTTCATACAGTTTCTTTATTACAACACTCTTCTTCCTATTGCCTTGCTATGATTTTCATTTTTGATGAATCATGGTATTCTCAAAATCACAAGGGTTATCTTTTCTCTGTTAAGGATAAGGATTCTATTGGCCTCATCATATTGAAGCATATGATGCTTGCGACACATGAGAAGTGCCTTGAGAACCTAACTTCATAGCACTATTAAAAAATCTCTTCTGTTGCCCCATGTTGTTGTAGTTATGACATGCTCTTGGTGGTGTTGTACACTCTCACTTCATGTGGTAAACAGAAACACATTTGTACCATCCTACTTAGATCTTTGGTCACAGAGGAATATTTATTGATCCTGTTGTTTAATTCTGATTTCTATTATCACATTAGAAATAGGTGACCCTCTTCCTCTTACTCATATCAATAAAGTTCCCACCATTTTCTCATAGGTATAATCATGCTTCCTCCTTACATAGATCCAAAGATATTATTCTCAACCACTACATCTATTTTCATAATCTATAAATAATTCGTAATACTGATCACCGCAATCTTTGATCAAATTTCTTACCTTATCCATGATTTAATGATTAATTCCTTCAAGAAAACAATCACCACAACATCAAGAAAAAAGTGTACAAAGTGCATGAATTTATCTACATATCCTAAGAAAGTGATATTGATCAACTTTAGGCTATGGAATTAAATTTTCCACTAAATGTTTAATGTTTGAGGATTGTATTTTTTGTTTAAAAATTCTCAGAAAATCCACCCAACATAGGCCTTGATCTCCTTTATTCTAAAAAACTAGTTACCACCACTAATGTGGAAGATCCATAATAATATACATGTCTAGATTGAGTTTGAACTTTGAAGGTGTGTTAATCAATTCGAATATACAATTCATCCAGTTCAGCCACACCTCTTCCTTTTCTGGTTCAGAATCACCCTAGATTATGGGTGGATTATTCTTTATGAACTAGATGGAATAATCTACATGGATTCACCCATCCCTCTAGTTCCATGTATCCATACCTTGAAATTATTGAATGATACTTTCATCCAATTCTTGATTCACCTATTGCTCAAGTGTAACCATATTCTATGAGGCCACTTTAGGTTTCTTCCTATGATTTCTACCGAGTTGAATTTTCTAAATAAATAATTAACTCTGTAAGTCTCATTACCTATCAACTGATGGCTTAGAATTCTAAATTATATCTCATAAACTATCAGAACATTATTTTCCAAAAAAAATCTTTATTCATGTTCAGACATTTTTGAAAAATCGATTCATTCTTTTGAAAATCAAAAAAATTTCAAAATTCTATAACCATATCCTTTTTTAAAATCCATTCTTTGAAAAACAACATCATACTCTTTAAAAATTCCACAATTTTAGACACCACAAATCATTACCCCAAATGATGTATGTAATTAAAGTGGTAATTCATTCCTCCAATGCTTGGAATGCTCATATCATTGTCTAAAAACATGACAATGAGATTTCAAAACCCTTTAAGTGACTCCAATCAATTATTTTCCCAACTCCATGGCAACTTAATGTTCAATATAATAGGGTTAGATGCATCCTTTTATGATATACATTTCATTTTTTGACAATCCTACTCCTTTCTAAGATTCCACCCCAAGGAATAGAAAAGAAGTAGTTTCAACTCCAAGACCATGAAAATTTAAAACAACTTATTAGGAATGGAAAAAACAATCTTATAACATTTGTATTGACCAACTTATTCTCATTTTCTTCAGAATTCAAAAAATTATTACTCGGCCATAACCAATATCATCAAGACACTTAGGGATTGTAGTATGTGTAGAATAGTTTGAAATACAACTGGGGGATAATTTTCCCATTAATAAACAAGCCATTAGTATATCAATCCATAACAAAACCATTCACTAAATGATGCATGAACAAAATAAAGACAACACAACTACATTATTCATGATAATACAACTTCTATGTGTGAAAAAGTGGAAAACAAAACAATATTCCAAGTAGACAGATGAAGGGAAGATAAATACTCCATGAAGACAAAATGAATCCATTTTCCCCAATATTTATGATCCATGATCACTAAACAAGTCGAGTATCATGAAGTGGTGCTAAAACATGTGAAACATTACCTTTTCCCCTATCCTAGAAGATCAAATTTGAAAAATCACAGAAGTTCCAATGTAGGGGTGAGTATACAACATAGTATTCCTTACCCAATGAGTATCCTAATCATGATACTAGGATATATTAGTAAGAAATATTTGTATAAAACAGTTTATATAAAAAAAACCCACAATAATTTAGAAATAAATAAAACCTGTTACAAAAAGCATATCAACAAAAAGTAAACATGTTATATTAAATCTAATTTTCTAGAAAGTTATTATTCCATAAAAATACTAATAAATCTTTAATAAAATTTCATAATATCCATTTTACCTTCCTAAACAATTCCACCCATTCACACTATCAAACATGCTTGCTTCATTATAACAATTACATACACATGAGTGGTTTCTCATCGATCCACCAAGTCTTCGTGTGGTAATTATATATCGTGTATCATTAATACTTTGTTACATAGAAAAAGTTCATATTTCCACCAATACCCTTATATGAAATATTAAATCACAAACCAATATTCCCAAGGATCAGGCCAATGAAATATTTTCTATAAAATTACTTTTTTATTTAGAGTTGTTTCCCTAAAAACCATTCCAAAACCAATCCATTTCAGTAAAACTCGCTTTTTATTAAAATCCACTTTCCCAAAAACCATTTAGAGATTATAATACATCTATAATTTAAAATAACCATGTAAAATTAAATAAACATAAGCAATTTTTAAAATAATTCAACAATATTTCACAATTTCACCAAAAATGATAAATCATAACTAAAGATATTTCTTCCCTGTGTTTAAACAAATATTTCAAAATAAATTCCATTTAATTTAATAAATTTAAAACAAATTGAATAAATTATAAAAGTGTATGTGATATTGAATCTACATGAATTAATGGGTTTTTCAAAACTCAAAAATGGATGAAGAAAGGACAAGAAACCAGGTTGATTCTCCATGAAATGGACTTAGATCACTTCTCTTAGAAATATCACGATAGAAACATGACTTATTTGTCATAAAAAAAATATATCAACCAATAAAATGTAATGATATAAAAAATACAGGGTATTAGAGAATAATATCCAAGTACAACAAATAATGTGTGAGAGGAATGACTAAGAATGAAGACGTTCCTCAATAATTAGGGTCAAGATTAAAAAAACAGCTTAGATCACCTCCTCTTTCTTTTTCAGAACCATAAATAACATTATTCGATGTTGAAAATCTTGGATCTACATACATCAGGTGTAGATAAAAAACGATTAGGGAGGGGAAGGAGATCTAAGAAAACACGAGAAACCCCAAGATGGTCAGGACTTTACCACGAGAATTGAGCTTGAAATAACCAAGGGAGGGCTCTGGGTTATCTCTAAAGCTAATGGTAATGGTTATCCACCCTTATGTTGAGATAAATCTTGGGTTAGGGACGTTATGATAGAGAAACATGTTAATTAGAGGAAAAACAACCAATGTTCTAAACAATAGTATCTAGTTTTTTTACTCTATCCATGGTCTGATTACATGGTTAGACAAACCCTGAATAGGTCATGCATGGTATACTATCTAATACATTCAACCATGCATGGTTTCAGCTAGTTGTTCTACAAAGTTTGGGAAAACCATTCATAGACCATTATCCCCACCTTTTTTCACCAAAACCCATTAAATGTTTCTCGAACACTCCTAACGTTCACCCTTACACTATGTAAATAGAAAATGACACGGGTAAGGGTTATTTACTAGAATCTAGGGGTACTAAAATGAGGGTTTTGGGATTCAATCCCATTCACTATAAAGAAAGGTATATGAATGTAGATGGTGGTTTGTGATGCACTGAAGGTGTAGTCCCCATGTAGATCACTATTAGGTTTGGGAAATGAACCGTGACTTATAGGTAATGACCTTATATGATTATGATTCTATCAAAATTCTTGTTCATATTCACAAGTTATTCTCTCATGTATTATACTATTGATTCCCTTATTATTGATATCTTATACACTTTCAATAATTATGATAAAACTCATGCATATTATCATTGATATGTTGGGTATGATCTTAAAATGTTTTTATCATGTTATCATACACTTATTCTCATGTTATCATTATGTATCTCCTTTATTTACCTTTACTAATCATCTAAGATCACCCTTACTTATTTTTTCTTTCCACATAGTATGAATAATGGTTTACATAGGAGTGATTAATGGGATGATATTTGTGGGAAACATTGAATATCGTTCACACGTTTAGAATATTGAGTTAAACATTTCCAAAGACACTAAACTATTATGGTCCCTACCCATATAATATTTAAATGTACATAATATTCATAAAAAATAACGTAATATAAATATATGTTATGTATGGGTCACTATAGATGGTAAAAGAAGAAAAGATTAATAAAACATTGGAAACTAGGATGAGAAATGTATAGTTAGATCCCTATGGTTATTTCTAATGAAAGGGTGTAGGGATTCCTCTAAGGATAAGTCTATGAATGAGTTAAAGTATATGAAAATATCTTGAAATTTTGGTAAATGAGAGAGGATGTGGTTTCCTAGAAATATGTCCATGTCTGGATACTAAATTTGTGTGTGTCTTTATAAAATATATACATAGGTGTAATAACCCCCAAAAATCATTATTGATCTAGACTCCATCGGGAATTAATCCACAACAATGAGCCACACTGCACACTTGGATAGAAATTCTCAGGGGATATGCTTTATAAATTCAAGAAATATGTTATGAACCATCATGAATAATTTAAATAGAAGGTGACTATAAATAACCAAGGATAAACTAATAGTTTAATCGATTAAATAGTTAAGAATCATGATTTAGTAGTCCTATAAGTGATTTTAATAATTCTGTAGTTTTATATAATTATAGTTTTTTCTCACATTGTGATTTATACTTTTAGTCATTAGTGGTAACAAGAAGTGACTTGGTTAATATTTATTTTTTCGTATGGAAAATGTATAGGAATTATGAAAATCAATGACTTAGGGGAAATATCATTAAAAAGTATGTAGGGTTGAATAAGTAATTCTCTAACTACTAATGATGACCAGATCATGAGTGACATATGAAAGGCATGTTCTCTTCTAGTAGTATTGTTTATAATAATGATTAAATTATGCATAAATGATTATTATGTAATATTTAATGAAATAATTATTACTGATTAAGATAATGATTCTTAGTTAATAGAAAAAGAAAGAGGTGGAATGATAGATGTATTATTTTATTTGAACTCGGGGATTATGTTATATGAATCACAACATATATAAGGATTATTTATAGAACATTTAATTTAGGGATTCATAATAATTTTTTAAATGATACTATTGACATCAAATATTGATTTAATGGAATGGTTACATTATGGTATGGTAACCCTTAATATATTATTAAGGATGAGAAGATGATATTAACTATGGATAAAGAGATGATGATATGGATAAAGTAAAATATATTGTATTTATGACCATAGAACTGATAAAAGATTTTTAACAAATTTTTTTTCACTATAATGTATTTAGATTATTAAATTTAAGGGATATATCCAATTATATTCATAATAAGAAATCATGCATGTTTCAAATAAGGATTTATGGTAATTCAAGTTATTACTATGTTTCTAGGTAGCACAACATGATGTTTTACACATGTTTTGAATGTGATTACCATGAGATACATTATAATATATGGGTGATCAGTGTTATACTAGTTTCATAACCTCTCTAATTTAGTGTAACTTCATCTTTTAAAAGGGTTTCATGGATTAATATATATATATATTTTTATGTTAAACATTAGATAAAATTTTAGAGATTAATGATTTATCGCACCACAATATAATATATTCATATTGGATAACCTATGCTAACCAGTTTTTGGTGATGATAACTAAATAAAGATGAAATGATTTATAATATTATTTTTGTATCTCATTATCATTTAGTGATTTAGGAATAAAAAATCTACCTTAATTACCTAGTGTAAGTGATGAAATTGAAAATTATCATGTC
Source organism: Viscum album (assembly GCA_963277665.1). Classification (NCBI taxonomy): domain Eukaryota; kingdom Viridiplantae; phylum Streptophyta; class Magnoliopsida; order Santalales; family Viscaceae; genus Viscum; species Viscum album. The sequence continues at coordinate 2,015,526,304 of OY728159.1, forward strand.
ATAACCAATAAGAGGTATTGTAGATATTAAATAAAATTATGTTAGATAATTATTTCTTATCATTATTATTATTAAAATTTATTAAAAGCGTCTGGAAATAAAATTTAGTTCTTTTAAGAACAATTTTTTAATATCTATGTCCTTTTTCATTCATCTTTGGGTTATGGAATTGTGATCATTAACTTTCTCTTAACCGCGTTCTCTAACACTCTTTTTTCAGAACGTGATAGTTAGAGTTATCTAAAATGCCCTTTTTCACTTACCTCATATATTATCCTATCTATAAATCTAGTAAGGAGTTACATTGGGTTTTTTTATGTTTCCAATATTCCATTTTTAATGGATGTTTTTTTATTTACTTTTATTATGTGTGTTTAAAGGATATGATCTTTCAATTATTAAACCATTGATGAAACAAAAGAATTTTTTGGGTTGAATTTATTTTATGGGAGTTTAATTTAACATCTAAATATTTTTTGAAATATTTTTGTGAATTAATTTAATATTTTGGATATTTTTCATTTTATGCTACATTGAGTATAGGTTGTGTTATATGAAAGAAAAAAGATACAATTTCTTTATTAAATACACTATTTTAAAATTATTTAACATGAAACACTTAGATTAACTTGTGGAATAATAAAAACAATGATTTTCTTACATTATACACTATGCTGAGTTCCATTGATAACTTGTGTTACCCACAGGATCGAGTTTTACCGAACTAAAATGTTATTATTAAAATATTTTTATTGTTATCACCTAGCAATTGGAATGGTATATGTTAATAAAATTAACTAAATCATCAATATAGGGCTTAAACAATTTTATAGAACATATTATTTTATTGTCAATTAATTATAAATAAAAATAAAAACTAAAAGAATATAATGGATTTGTTTGTATGAAATGACTACTTTTTCCCAAAATATTAATTTTGACATAATAAATTAAATTAATCAATTGAAGTTAGATATAATAATGTTTTTCATATTTTATAAATTAAAATAATTTTTTTACATTCATCCAACATGTTTTATAGTTATAAAATAATAACAAATATTGTTTTAAGAAGAAAACCCATTAATTTTCTAAATGTAATTTTTTGAAACTTTTAATAAATTAATTTATTTAAAAATAAATTCTGAAACATTAATAATATATATATAATAAATGTCATTTTTGAAATTTTAATGTCATATTTTACTTTAGGTTAATTTTCTGTATTTTTTTGAGAAGTTTCATTTATTGATGAATAATAAAAACAAATAAATTTAATTGATAACTGCATATTAATCTAAATTATTTATTAATGGAATTATATTTAAAATATTTTTTAATATATATTTGTATCAATAATAAATATATTAATTAAACTTATTTCATTGGATTAATTTTCATCTTGAAATTGAATTTAAAAAATGTTCAAAATATAGAAAATATTCACTTTAAAAACTCATTTTCTTATACATTCTGTAAGATTATTTTAAGAATAATTTCTCCAAAATATTTATTTATATGTTTAAAAAAGTTATATAATATTTTTATTAATACTAATTTATAATGTATTTTAATTTCATCTTATTTTTTGACAAAAATTTTATTGAAAATAATTAAAATAAATTACTGTGATTAATGTAAAAATGAGTTTACTTAGTTGTTTAACATTCACTTAAGGGGCCAAATAACGTATATACATGTACAAAATCCATTGTATGTAAATATTTAAACCATATACCCCATTTTATTGAATATGTAACGTTATTTTATGAAAATTATTCAAAAAGACCTCTCAATAGTGTTAATCTTGTTATACTTACAAGAGTGCCTCTTCGCTACCATTATAAAAAGGCACTACCCCCCCCCCCCCTCACTTATTAAAACAAATCAGGAACGTTTTCACTACCATAAAAAGCCCAAATAATATCTCAAATTACCTACTATAAAACTAAAATCCCTCCTTTTGGATTAATTACATCCAAGGATGTCACGATCCCCTCCCCACAAAGTGTACCCCTCCTAGGCCGGCAATGTGAGAAGGGAGATAAGGACCCCCGAGTCCCACCTCTAGTAGGCCCCGGGTTGGCGACTAGCACCGAGGGTATAGTAAACACACAAATGGGAGGCATTACCCTCTAAGAGAGCACATGCGAAAGAGAGATATAAGATAGACACCAATCAACTCCAACTCAGTAGTGAAATATAAAAGAAACCCAAATACATATATGAAATGTCATGAAAAAGTACTACAACTGAAATGGGAAACTATAAGTACCCAAGAGGTAGTAAAACGGCAGCGACCACAAGGCCGAACAGCTCCTCCTCTAACCGAAAGCTAGTAGTAACCAGCTTGATCTTCATCCTACTCCAAGTGACCTGAAAGATAGTTTATATATACATAGGGTGAGTACAACAACATACTTAGTAGGATCCTCCCCAAGCCTCTTGTGCAAAAGTAACGACTGCATGCTAAAGCCCAGTGAACAACAAGTGAAACTAACTCGTCACCTAAACAGGTATACTAAGTTCCTAACCTCACCATGGCCACTCTCACCAAGTAACGCATACAAGAATATAGCATATAATTAAAAATATCAAGGGTACCCATCTACTACTTCCCCACTAGTTTGTCTCTTTTTCCAACGACAAACGTCTAGTGCATCTATCTCCAAAGGCTTGCCCGCAAACACCTGGGCTAAGCTCCAAAATCTGCATCTCGTGCCCCACAAAGGCTTGCCCGCAGACACCTGGGCGAAGGACCACACCATCCTCACAAAAAAAAAGTAACCAGGTATGTTCCAGGAGCCAGCACAGCCCTCATAACGTGTATCATACATCGGGTATTATACCTCAAGCCATTATAGCCCATACACCGAGTAGGGATCCTCAAGCCATCACATCCTATACATGTTACACCTATAGTAGTCCAAAGGATACTATATCCAGAATATATGTGTTTGAAATAACCACAAGCCATTACAGCCCTCTACACACATATATGGCGAAACTAACTGTTGTGCATGTTGGCACATGTATCTACCAAGAGAAGAGAGCGGGGCCAAAGGGGGTAGTCAGCCATTTGACCTCCCATCAGAATGTTGGGGAAAACACCCCCACAGGGCTCAGAATCCCTGGGGTGTCAGTTGCACTTACTTACAGGTTGGAGTAGCATATAGAAACACAAAATTTATAGAATATATATATATAACTCACATCCACACTATGGGTATTACCTAGTCTTAGATACAATTGCATCTAACGTCTCTTAGACTCGAGGCTTCTACTTCTAAGACTAGGTGTCCTATAAGCACACAATCATTTGAAGAGGTTTATTAGATTACTCCATTTTCATTTTATCAGTTCCATTGTATGTTAATTAATTCATTAAAAATTAATTAACCATGAATAATTTAACATTAAACTTTATTATCATCACACCCAAAATCAACATCTCCTTTCATGATTCACATCAACATTAAATTCCAGTATCTCCATCCCGGTGAATTTTCATCATTTAATCAAACATTCATTACTGAATTACTTTCCCATATTCCAAGGCATTCTAGAAAGGCATCCTATGCTACTAAACACAAAGGGGGCTCCACACGGTGAGTAGATATACTACCCGTCGAGTCTTTGCCACCTATAGGAAGAGCATAGACCCATTGTCCCTCGAGAGGCTAAACACGGAAAGCACGTGGCATACCCCGCGTGTCTTTGCCTCCTTCGGAAGGAGGGTAAGCAAGACCAGATGCCTTGAGCAGTGGGTAAAAGTAAAGAATATAAATAACCAGACAAAACCACCAACATCCAGCCATCACATCCATCTCATACCATCATCCTTGGTGTCCTCCCCGACACCCACATGCATATGCTGATGCATCTCGCCACCCTAGCCATCATCCACTACCATAACCACAAGTCCCCATGCCTCCACATATCACAACAGCCATCCAGGCTCACATCACTGCACAAGTAGCAAGAAAACACAACATAACAATAATGGGATCATAACCCTTTAACAATCAAGAGGGTAACTCAGAACCATTTATGAAATTTTCACACAATCCATTCTTTAATCCATTTTGAAATAGCTGATTTGTTATTCGTAGGTTCCAATTACGGGAGACCTAATCAGTAAGCTATCCAAATTAAATAACCATGCTTACTTCCCTAATTTGATTAACCTCAAATTAGAACAACTACAACAATGACAACAACAAGATTCAATTACATGCCTCTTTATATTTAGCCAATTAATTAACATTTAATTCTGGATTTACGTTCACTATCAATTTCCCTCAAGAACGAACAAATAATCAAAGAAATCAAAGAAATCACTCTATCTAGCAAAACATGAGGCAAACCGTTATCATGGTACAAAAAAACAACATGTGATCAACCAATTATTTTAATCTGGTTCAAGTATTTAGTTAGGTCAATTTCATTGTGATCCAAAGGACTAAATCAGGAAAATTCTATAATTACACATATACAATTACAGAATCCATGAATCCCCTACCTCGAAGAGTTCTTGACGTCCTTTATCCACACAACGGGTCATAATCGTCTACTCACGACAACTGCATCAACCAGAGGATGCCATGGAACGACAGTACCAACCAACCCCAAAAAACCCATTAGAATCTTGGAAATTACATGGTATAATTTGGAGGGTAGAAACAAGAGAAGATGATCCCCAAAGGAATGATGATAAAACATACCTTATTGGGAATATTGACCGACACAGCTCGGTTGCATCCAAAATAGAGCGGAACCAATCAGATGATTAGGGTTTGATTGTGAAACTCCTATGGGAAGGATTTAAAGGTTGTAGTGTCTCATAGCTGATAACAAAAAGGAAGAACAAGTGACAATTATATCTTGTCCCTTTTTGAAGATTTAATGGGGCGACAGTTTAAGATCCGGTTAATTCTCCATTAAAAATGGATCGCATTAACCCACGCTTTTTGACAAAGTAAAGACATCACGAGCCAAAAGAATAATTAATATAGGATTTATGTCATTTGAATTGGCCTTAATAGTCCATAAAATATGACTTTAAATGTATTTTACGTCAAAGGAAATATCAAAGGGAGGAAACTATAGGAAGCTGGAAACATTTTTCAAGTCCACCATAAGAAGGTCACTGTTAGAAGGTTGTCGTTCTGGAAACACTGTTCAAGTCTACCATTATAAGGTCACTGTTAGAAGGTTACTGTTCTGGAAACACTGTTCAAGTCTACCATTATAACGTCACCGTTAGAATGTTACCATTCTGGAAACATTGTTCATGTTTACCGTTATAAGGCCACCATTAGAAGGTTACCATTCTGGAAACATTGTTCAAGTCTACCGTTATAAGGTCACCGTTAGAAGGTTACCATTCTGGAAACATTATTCAGTCAACTGGAAATTTGGCAAAGTGTTGGGGATAAGTCACCTTGACCTCCCGGAACACCTCCAACACCACATTTTCACAAAGTAATGGACCAGAGAGGTCCGGGCCATTACATCAAATACCTCTCAAAAGATTCTCGTCCTTGAGAATTCAATACCAACCTAAAGAGGAAAAAAAGAAACGGGGCCCAAACAACAACCCATCGAGATACCTCTCAAAAGAGAGAAAGCCACAAAAAGGAATAAAAGAAGTTCAGAAATAAAACATGAATGGTCTAACCACAAATGATACATCATTACATGAAACAAATAGTTAAACATTAAAAAACTCTGGGTATTGAGCATATATCTGTGACTCACACTCCCAGGTACTCTCCTCCATGCCACCGTGTCGCCACAAGACACGAACTAAGGGGATAGAACGCCCACACAACACCTTCTCCTTGCAGTCTTGGATCCCCACAGGTCGCTCCTCGAAGGTTGTGTCATCATCAAGGTAACAAAAATCCTTCCGTGATACAACACTCGGTGTTGTTCATCCTCCGACCAACCATCAGGGGCCTCACCACAAACAACTATGTCTCTCCAAACTTCCTCCTCTAGATCACCCAACTGAGACTCTTCCACCTTCTGCATCACGGACGACTGCACCATCATCTGGAAACGAAAACCTCTACCTATAACCTCTTCCATATCAAGATGAAAAGTTGACAGTTCCTCCATTACTCTCCAGGAATCACCAGATTCACGCACAACATCATTACGTGACTTTCGGCTCAGGGCATCAGCTACAAAATTCCCTTTTCCAGGTGTATACAATATTTCAATGTCATATTCCCGCAATAACTCCATCCACCGATGTTGCCGCAATTTCAAGTAATGTTGGGAGAAAACATACCTCAAACTCTTATAAATGGTGAAAACCACAAAGTGCTCACCAACGAGGTAATGTCTCCACAACTTTAGAGCAATCACCATGGCATCCAACTCAATATCATGGGTGGAATAGCTACATTCATGGGGACACAACTGCCGATACCCATAAGAAACAACTGAACTCCGATGCATGAGAACATAGCCTAGCCCCAAATTTGAAGCATCACAGAAAACATCAAACTGGACTCCCTCCGCTGGAAGACATATGACTGGAGCACTTACCAACATCTACTTTAGAGACTCGAAAGCTGTCTAAAATTGATTATTCCATATGAATGCTTGATCATTCTTGGTCAAAGCTGTCAGAGGAGTCACAACTTGGGAGAAATCGGATACAACCCTCATATAATAGCATGCGAGACCAAGGAAACTTCGCACCTCTGACACGGTCTTGGGGGCTTCCCAAGAAACCAGTGCTTCTATCATCGATGGATCCACAACTACTCCCTATTGGGACAAAACATGCCCCAAGAAACAAACTTATCAAGCCCAAAACTCACACTTCGACAACTTCCCGAACAACTGATGTTGGTGAAGAACTCCAAAAACGGCTCATCGATTCTCTGCATGCTCCTCTATAGATATAGAGTACACAAGGGTGTCATCAATGAAAAACACAAAAAACTTGTCTAGGAATTTATGGAACATAGCATTCATCAACCCCATGAAAACAGCTGGAGCATTCATCACACCGAATGGAATTACAACAAACCCATAATTCCCATGATGAGAATGGAAAGTAGTCTTCGGGATATCCTCATCCTTTACACGTATCTGATGATATCCTGACCACAATTCGATCCTTGAAAACCAACTTGCACCCTTAAGTTTATCGAATAAGTCATCAATCCGTGGGAGAGGATAGCAGTTCTTTATTGTCACTTTGTTTAATCAACGATAATCGACGCACAACCGCAAACTTCCATCGGCCTTCTTCACAAAAAAACTGGTGCACCACACGGTGACACACTTGGCCGAACAAAACCTCACTACAATAGACCATCAAGCTGTATACCTAGCTCTCGTAACTCGGAAGGGGATATCCTATATGGAGACATAGAGATAGAAGACACTTTTGGCTGTACCTCGATCCCAAACTCAATCTCTCGTCAAGGGGGTAAGGCTACAACCTCTTTTGGGAAGATGTCAGGGTACTCCTCTATAACCCTAGGAAATTCCATCTGCTGAACTTCTGATGAACTCAGCGTCATCTCATCCATTATGGAAGATATGTATGGAACTCGTCTATGACCCATCTGAGGATCTCGCTCACCAACAAACACCACTTTCTCTCCATCTGCATCAAAGAAAAACGACCGTCTTCCTGTAGAAATCCACAATAGTTTGCACTGAATACAACCAATCCATTCCGAGTATGACATCATATGGTTGTATTCGTAAACATAGGAAATATCCCCAAGAGTGGTGTTTCCCCAACACTAGCTCATAGTCTCTACACACTTCAAACAAGTCGGCTCGACCTCCAACTGGCGTAGTCAACTCCAAGGGCACTGGAAGCCTCTCTACCTCAACTCTCGAAGCATGGACAAGGGTAGGTGATATGAAGGAGTGTTGCTCCTGAATCGAACAAGCCATACACCAAGGTAGAAAAAAAGCAAAGGGTACCTCGAATGACATCTGGATCGCATGGGGCTGGCAATGCCAGAGCATGAAGCTGACCACGACCTCCTCCTTGACCTCTCTGACCCTGATGAAATCCACCACCAAGGCCGCACTTTGTTCTATGAGGACGGGGAGTGTCATGGGGATGTCCTCTACCTGATCCATCTACCCTCTCGTGATCTAAAGCTGGTGCAACCTGCTGCTAATGCCTCAGCTCGAACTGCCTCAATGGTGGAACCTAGAGCAAAGCGCCCAGTGCATGATGACTTCTCTGAAAAGTCGGGCACTCCCGCTGTTGATGACCATGACCACCACACAAAAAAAGCTCATGATCCCTTGGCATAGGCCTGATAGTTTCTACCTCCGGAGAAACAAGATGGGAAGGGCTGGGACCTACCCCCAGGTGAATGAAAAATCTTCTGCCCTGAATACCGGGATACCCGGACCACATCTCTGCTTTGTGAGGATTCATGACGACTCCCCTCTCGTGATGATCCAGTCCTGGCCAAAGTCCTCTCAAAAACCTCTACCCTCGGCAGTACCTCAAGATATGTCTTCAGCATAAATGGGGTGACCTAGCACTGGATCTCTAGATGCAAAGCCTCCTTGAAATGCCTTTCCCTAGCCTCCTCATCTGGTAACAGGTCTGAAGCATATCATAAGAAGGTTCCTGAAATAGATTCCAAACTCTCGAACACTGGAGGTCCCCTGTCGAAGGGTAAGAATCTCCTGGTGACTAGACACCTTTGAATTTGATGAAAGAAACTCAGCTATAAACCTGTCTTGAAACTCCTCCCATGAGATTGCTGACTCCTCACGATCCCCGAGGAACAAGAACCACCACTACCTCGCTTCTCCATGCATCATTGTCACAACCTAGGACACCTAGTGTTCCTTCTGAGCACGAATCGAACTTAATCCTATCGCGACCTCCTCCAACCAGTCTTATGTGACTGCATCTGAAACAGATCCCTCGTACTTCTGTAGAATCTGGCGCTGAAACTCCCGAAGTGTCTTCCTCCAAGTTCCATCATCGTCAAACCCTACACGACGACGTTCAGCTGGAACAGCCTGCTGGACATCTTTTGCGCAAACCTGACGAGGATGTTGACCTGGAGCCATACCTATAAAATAACAACTGTTATAGCTCCTATGCCTAGAATATGGAAGACTCAACCTTAATAAATTAATTGTTTTCTTTTATTAATTTTTTTAGGTTAACCCATCCCAAGGTCTACCCATTCAACCACAGACGCAAAGAAGAATGATGCATGATCCTTTCCTAGGTCTCTAACCTGCAACCAGTATCACTTTGTTTAGTATCCATCATAAACATAAAGGTTCATGCAATAGATCATAGCAGGCCCTAAACGCCTATGTCTCTGCTAGTCTTCAGTGTTTACCCCACTTGCTAAACAAGAATGACACTATTTCCCTACCATCCCATGAAACCTCACATATGCCTAACTCCAAACTCCATCCTATCCCTCAACCAGACCTCTGATACCACACTATCACGACCCCCTCCCCACAATGTGTACCCCTCCTAGGGAAAGAATGTGAGAATAGAGATAATGACCCCCGAGTCCCACCTCTATTAGGCCCCAGGTTGGCGACTAGCACCGAGGGTATAGTAAACACACAAATGGGAGGCATTACCCTCTAAGAGAACACATGTAGAAGAGAGAGATAAGATAGACACTAATCAACTACAACTGATGAATGAAATATAATAAAAACCCAAGTACATATATGAAATGTCATGAGAAAGTACTACAACTGAAAGGGGAAACTAAAAGTAACCAAAAGAAAGTAAAACGGCAGGGACCACAAGCCCAAATAGCTCCTCCTCCAACCACATGCTATTAGTAACCAGCTTGATCTCCAACCTGCTCCAAGTGTCCTGAAAAACAGTTTATATATACATAGGGTGAGTATAACAGTATACTCTATAGGATTCTCCCCAAGACTCTCATGCAAAAGTAAAGAAATCATGTTAAAGAAAAGTGAACAACAAGTGAAACCAACTCGTCACCTAAACAGGTATAAAAAGTTCCCAACCTCACCATGGCCACTCTCTCCAAGTAACACATACGTTAATATAGATTATAATGAAAAATATAAAGGGTACCCCACTTCTACTTCCCCACTAGTTTTCCACTTTTCCCCAACGACATATGTCATGTGCATCTCTCTCCAAAGGCTTGCCCGCAGACACCTGGGCTAAGCTCCTCAATCTGCACATCGGGCACCACAAAGGCTTTCCTGCAGACACCTGGGCGAATCACAACACTATCCTCACAACCAAAAGTAACTAGGTATGTTCCGGGAGCCACCACATCCCGCATAACGTGTATCATACATCGGGTATTATACCTCAATCCATTATAGCCCATACACCGAGTAGGGATCCTCAAGCCATCACAGCCTATACACGTTACACCTATAGTAGTCCAAAGGATAATATATCCAGAATATATGTGTGTGAAATAACCAAAAACCATTACATCCCTCTACACATATATATGGGGAATCTAATTGTTGTGCCTGTTGGAACATGTATCTACCAAGAGAAGAGAGCGGTGCCAAAGGGGGTAGTCAGCCATTCGACCTCTCATCAGAATGTGGGGAAAACACCCCCCAGGGCTCAGAATCACCAGGGTATCAGTTTCCCTTACCGACAGGGTGGAGTATCATATAGAAACAAAAAAAGTACATAATATATATATATAACTCACATCCACACTATGGGCATTACCTAGTCTTAGATAAAACTGCAGCAAATGTCTCTCATACTCCAGGATGCTACTTTTAAGACTATGTGTCCTATAAGCACACAATCATTTAAAGAGATTTATTAGATTAATCTATTATCATTTTATCAGATCCACTATACGTTAATTAATTATTTAAACACTAATTAACCATGAATAATTTAACATTAATCTTCATTAGCATCACACCCAAAATCAACAGCTCCTTTTAAGATTCACATCACCATTAAATTCCAGTATCTCCATCCCCATGGATTTTCACCATTTAATCAAACTTTCATTATAGAATTACTTTCCCATAATCCAAGGCATTCTAGAAAGGCATCCTATGCTACTAAACACAAAGGGGGCTCAACTCGGTGAGTAAATATAATACCCATCGAGTCTTTCCCACCTATAAAAAGAGCATAGACCCATTCTCCATTGAGAGGCTAAACATAGAAAGAACGTGGAATACCCCACGTGTCTTCACCTCCTTCGGAACGAGGGTAAGCAAGACCAGTTTCCTTGTGCAGTGGGGAAAAGTAAAGCGGATAAATAACTAGACAAAACCACCAACATCCAGGCATCACATCCATCTCGTACCATCATCCTTGGTGTCCTCCCCGACACCCACATGCATAAGCTAATGCATCTCGCCACCCTATGCGTCATTCACTGCCACAACCCCAAGTCCCCATGCCTCCACATATCACAACAGCCATCCAGGCTCAAATCACAGCACAAGCAGCAAGAAAACACAACATCACATCAATGGGATCTTGACCATTAAACAATCAAGAGGGTAACTCAGAACCCTTTAAGAAATTATCCCACAATCTGTTCTTTAATCCATATTGAATTAGCAGATTTGTTATTCGTAGGTTCCAATAATGGGAGACCTAATCAGTAAGCTATCACAATTAAATAACCATGCTTACTTCCCTAATTTGATTAACCTCAAATTAGACCAACTACAACAATGACAACAACCAGATTCATTTACATGCCTCTTTATCTTTAGACAATTAATTAACAATTAATTCTGACTATACGCTAATTATCAATTTCCATCAAGAACAAACAAATAATCAAAGAAACCATAGATATCACTCTATCTAGAAAAACATGTGGTAAACTGTTATCACAGTACAAAGCAACAACCTGTGATCATCCAATTATTTTAATCCGGTTCAAGTATTTAGTTAGGTCAATTTCATTGTGATCTAAATGTCTAAATCATGAAAATTCTATGATTGCACATTACAATTAGAGAATCCATGAATCCCCGACCTCTGAGAGTTCATGATGTCCTTTATCAACACAATGGGTCACAATCCTCCTCTCACGACAACTCCATCCACCATAGGATGCCACGGTATGACAATTCCAAAAAACCCCAAGAACACCCCATTAGAATCTTGGAAATTAAATGGTATAATTTGGATGGGAGAAACAAGAGAAGATGATCCCCAAAGGAATGACGATAAAACATACCTTATTGGGAATATTGACCGACACAGCTCAGTTGCATCCAAAATAGAGCGGATCCAATCGGAGGATTAGGGTTTGATTGTGAAACTTCTATGAGAAGGATTTAAAGGTTCTAGCGTCTCATAGATGATAACAAATAGGAAGAACATGTGAGAATGATATCTCTTCCCTTTTTGAAGATTTAATGGGGTGACCGTTTAAGATCCGATTAATTCTCCATTAAAAACGGATCACATTAACCCACGCGGTTTGACCAAGTAAAAACATCCTGATCCATAGGAATAATTAATATAGGATTTATGTCATCTGAATCGGCCTAAAAAGTCCTTAAAATAAGGCTTTAAATGTATTTTACGTCAAAGGAAATGTCAAAGGGGTGAAACTATAGGAAGTTGGATACACTGTTCAAGTCCACCGTTAGAAGTTCACTATTAGAAGGTTACCGTTCTGGAAACACTGTTCAAGTCTACCGTTATAAGGTCACCGTTAGAAGGTTACCATTTTGGAAACACTGTCCAAGTCTACCTTTATAAGGTCACCGTAAGAAGGTTACCGTTCTGAAAACACTGTTCAATTCTACCGTTACAAGGTTACCTTTAGAAGGTTACCGTTCTGGAAACACTGTTGATGTCTACCGTTATAAAGTCATCGTTAGAAGCTTACCATTCTGGAAACATTGTTCACGGAACTGGAAATTTGGAAATATGTTTGGGATAAGTCACCTTGACCTCCCAGAACACCTCCAACACCACATTTTCACAATGTAATGGACCAGAGAGGTCTGGGCCATTACAAAGGAAGTCCATTTTTGAAAACCAAAATGAGTTACCTAATAATAGGCAGCATCCTTCAATAAGAACTTTTAATTTACTTATTTATCCCCATATATAATAATAATTATTCCATAATTATATAATATCATATGCATACTAAATATTATGTGATGTTTTTTATGGTTTTTACCAACACCTGTACACTCATCCAACAAAAAGGATACACAATAATCATTCATGGGTACTGTGGACTACAACCTCATGAAATGATGTGTTTCATTCTTCCATTAAAACCGATCATGGTCGGTAAAATGATGTAAATACTTTTTTATAGGTTATATATTATATTTTTGATGTCCTTACACATTTAAAATTATTATATAACACATACCATAATGATTTCAATTTTTTGGAATATGATAACATCATTGGTGGACATATGGACTATTGCTTTATCAAAATCATGTGATTCTTTCACGCATTTAATAGAATGTATTAAGGGGAAGTTTACAAAAATATAACTTGTTTTTAAAATAATAATTCTAGATGAATTATTATTATTATATATATATATTCATCATTTCATTTTTTTCAAATACGACAAGAAAATTTAAATAGGGTTCATGCATTTGTACGACCTAATATATTCATGACCGACTTATTTCACTTCATATTTCTATATCATATTGATTATTATAAATAAAAATATACTATATATATATATTATATTAAAATAATGTTTTAAATTCTTAAAATAATAAATCATTATCTATATAAGAGTACTAATAATGAAAAGTCAAAACATGTATGAAATACAATGAATTTATTACCTGAAACATGACATTAAAATTTAATTGTAAATAAATGGGAAATATTAAGTCATAAGTTAATATTATATTATATTATATATATGAATATCATTATTTGATAAATTTATAATGTTTTTATATTTATAATATATGATTTTTTAATAGGTATGACTATAGTCAACAATTATGGTAAGTGTATTTCATCTCAATTTTTATATCCATGAAATACATACAATATTTACCACTCATTTCTTTCATGTGGTGTATATACTAACAAATAACATGTTATATCATGATTTTACATTATTTATTGATATTAAATCTTTCAATTTATATTATTATTTCATGGGGATCATCATTCATAAGTTAATCAAGTTGTAAGGGGATTTCTATTCTCGATTTAATTTATACGAGACTTAAGTCATATTCTCCACACTGTAATTTTTTTGTGGTGTATATACTACACATGAATGTATTATATTATTATTATAATTAAATATGGTGTTACATAAATAATCATTTTATTATATCTCTTTCATGGTGTTTATGGTTCAAATGATACCAAATCGTTAGAGTAATTTTGTATCAATTTGCCTTTTTAAGACACATGTTATGTAATTCCCCTATATTCATTTACATTTTGAATATATTTTCCATTGAAATCTTATATAATTAATCTATTTTTTTTCTAATATTTTATTCTTTGTGTAATTGTTTTCACTCATTGGGAGTATGGTTTAATGTTAAAAATGTAGTAAGAGTTTATTTTTACAATAAAATCATTTATTGGTATTGTTTGTGATTATTCTTCCACTAAAAAAATATTACAACCCATATCTCAACAAATCACAAGAATTTACATATACTATAATTATCAATTATATAATCATGTAATTGAACAACTTTCCCACTCTTTGGTACTTAAGATAATTATGATTTTTTTTTGGAAAATATGAATTTATTTTCCCTTCGGTTGAAAATATATTTTATTTTAAAAACTGTTTTATAAATATGTTTTAGAAATGTTTTTAAATGATAATTTAACATAATTTTTATACAATAAGTAAATTTGGATGATTTATATTTTTAAAATTGTTTTAAATAATGTTATAATATTGTTTTTTATATATTCATTAGTTATTTCTAAAGAAAAAGTTTTCAGTGATTTCAAATATAACATTAAATATTTTCAAATATATTTTCAAATAAAAATGTTTTAAAAAATTTCTTTTGTTTGAAATTTTTCTTAATTTATTTTAAATTATTCCGTTATATTTTTCAAAATGTTATTTTCAATGAAAAGTAATTTCAGTGATTTCAAAGCCCCATTTATAATTTTTCAAATACATTTACAAAGAAAAATGATTTAAAAATATATTATTTTTCAAAAATATTAAATAAATTAAAAATATTAATTTATATATTTTCCCTGTTTATTTTAAATGTAAATTATTTAAACTATTATAAAACGTAATTTATATGTTTTCAAATCTTTTATTAAGGAAAAATGTTATCAAAATGGTTAATGTTCTGACAATGTTTTTTCAATGTGAATAGAATATATTTCACAACATATATATTAAATTAATTTAAATGGATAATTAATTGGTTTTAAAAGTGGTTTTTAAATAAAAGTATTTTGAAAAAAAATATGTTTTAAAAATAGTTTTTCAAATAAAGGTTAATTCACCTATGAAATTCATTAATTGGTCATTCAAAATCCTTCTCTATCTAAGATGAAATATTTGTTATAGTTTATTCTTTATTGGGGATATGATCAAAGGGTTCAATTGTTATTATTTATTCGAATGGTTCTAGTTGAACTTGAAATGTTTTGTATGTTACCTATTTCTCTTCCATGGGTTATACCAAGGTAAAATGCTTATGAAACTCACTTTCATTCTTGGGTTATTCTATGATGAAATTATTATGAAACCGATATATTTTTTATAGGTTTTTATATGATGAAATATTTTTTATTCAAATTTCATTACATGGGTAATGATATGATGTTTACAAAATCCATATATTTTTATGGGTCATGATATGATGAAATATTTGTAATACTGTGGAATGTATAGGTATAATTTCATTATGTGATGGGTGGGACCTGCATCTCCTTCAAATTCATCGGGTAAATATTTATATCTCATGATATAGACATGGATGGAACATAGAATTTATTTGGTTCGGTAAAGGAAAGTGTCTTCTAAGATGAACTTGGGAGCGAACCTTGATCACTAGTATGGTATTAGAAGGAAACATTTACATATAAGATGGAGTTGGGAGTGAACCATGACTACTATGATGGACTGGGTAGTGAACCCATTCCACTTTAATGGAAGGGATGTGACTGGGTATGGTGTTGTTTACCGCACAGTAGGTGCAGTCCCCTTGATGTTTCCGAATATGTTTTGGAAATAAACCCTGACTTATAGAGAATTATTTTATATTATTATATGTTTGTGAGAATTACATGTATTATTCCTATTTTATTGTTCCATTTATTATTCTATTGATCCACTTATGATTAATGTCTTATAAACATCCAATTATTATTTCATGACTCTTGAATATGACCTTTGATATGATGGTAATGATAATGAAATTTTCCTCTCATGTTCTAATATCCTTATGATCATGTAATGCTTAGGTATCTCCTTTTTTTTACCTTTACTGAGAATATGATCCAAATATTTCTTACGTTTCCTTTTCCCAGGTTATGATGAATATATTTAAGTAGGGGTACCTAATGGAAATATATTGTTGGGAAACATTGAATATCCATCACTAAGTTAGATGGTTGTGTTATATTACACCTAAGACCATAAACTATTACAGACCAAGGGTATTTAATTTTTAAATGTGATGAATATTCATCCAAAATAATGTAATATACATGTATATAATATCTTGGTCACTGTTTTAATGAGCTTACCCTATGCTATTTTGGCCACCACATTTGAAGCTATAACTATATTACCCTGTGATGTCTTTGTGCCAAACATTCTCATGTAAAATTCTCATACACCACATAGTAAATATAACTTTTTTATTATTGAACAATTATAATGTAATACCATTGAAAATCACTTTTAAAACTATGGGAAAAACCATTTGGATATCAAAAAACTATTTTTTTAAATACTATTTTAGAAAAAAACACCCAAAATAAAAATGGTTT
This sequence comes from Viscum album, assembly GCA_963277665.1. Lineage (NCBI taxonomy): Eukaryota > Viridiplantae > Streptophyta > Magnoliopsida > Santalales > Viscaceae > Viscum > Viscum album. Next base: position 2,015,543,276 of record OY728159.1, read on the forward strand.
TAATTAAATATGACATGAATTAATGCAATGAAAGATAGAAATAAAGTAATCATCACCACAATGGGAAATTCATAATGTCCAGCTACATTTGGCATAGAATTAAAACACCTTATGTATTTAAAAATAAAATTTAATATAGAATGAAATGCATGAAACACTATGTATCTACATAATGACACTTTTTTTGACGATATATTTATAACCTAGATATTAAACTAAATCTTCACACTTCTATGTTTTTAATTTTGAAAAATATACATGCATGGTTGAGATCAGTAAGATATTTAGAGTTTGATAGGATCGTTATAATTTTTAATGAATAGTAACGTGACCATTATGAACAGTAATATGATCTTTATGAATAGTAAAAAATACAAATAATTCGTAACCTCACCCATGAATGTATATATAATATTTAGGTATCTTGTATGTGAAAATGTGATCATAGTATAAGTGTTGATATTTTCACAATTAATAAATATTTACGTACAATTTTTGATGAATTTAATAATTTGAAATTATTTTTTTTATTAAAATATAATCATAAATTATTATTTTGTTGTATTATGGTTATAATATTATTTTTTGAGACCATGATTATTTTTTCTGGGTGTAGTAAAATCAGTTACAATTTTAAAATTGATATTTTTTAAATAATTTATTATTTTATACAAAAATTAGTTTTATCATATTTAAAAATTTATTTATAAAAAATGGATCTCGTTATTTTAATTCTACTCATCGAAAAAACTTTTGGGTTATTTTTTGGGATTTTTATGAAACACTTGAATTTTAGTGAATAGTAAAATATGACAATTAAACATATATATGCATTATAAGTTAAATACATTATTGCGGACATCATGAATGATTTAAGAACCATCAGATCGAACTCACATTATCTATTTACTTTTCTTAATCATAAAAAGAAATATTATTCCTTTTCATGAACAAAATAATAATATAATTCTTAAAATAATGGAAAACCCTCCTCTCCTACGCTATAAATACCACCCGTCACCCCCTCTTCTCCCCACACCTCTTAAAATTTGAAAATTGTCTGAATTATGCCCAAACCACTTCCCAATCCTCTTTCCCATGTCCAAGACCATCTGGTCTCACCAAATGGAAAAAACCAAGTGCCTTATGTAGGATCTCAAGGAGAAGAGATCAAGTGGTAAAAATTCTCTTTCTTTTTCATTGAAATTCTTATCAATTATTATTTTTATTATACCCTCTTCACACACCATTAAAAAAGTGGAATTAAAGATACATTATCATATATATACTGTAATTATATATTTTTTATAGAAAAATTAATCATTATACTTCTTCTCCTCCCCCCTATTATTTTAAAAATAAAAACATCGTCTGTGATGTGTCGAATTACCACCATCATGGATGATGTATTTAAAATTTCCATTATATACATAAAATATTATTATAAAAACATTTTAATTGTTAAAATTGATTTTATATTGTATTATATATCCTATTTCCTTTTCTGTAATTAACATCTATACATAAGATTATATTGTATAATGAAACAAGCTCTGATTATTAAAGAACCGCCAAAATGATCTAAACCAATAGCATTAATGTTTTATCTACTGATTCATAATAACATATGAAAAAAAAGATCTATGTAAAAAATTATTATTCTAGAAACATATTAATACCAATTCATTTATCTTCTATAGTATCTGTTCCACTTAGAACGAAAATCCATTACAAATCGACCATATAAAATATATAAACAACGCACTTGAATGAATAGAAATAACAAAATATTATAAATAAATTTGGGTAATGATGTTTTAAAATGATCATATATGGTGTTATAGATATTAATATGTTTTTATAAATTATTAATAACACTCTTTTAACCATTATATTAGAGTTTTAACCACATTTGAAGTAAGACAAACATGCGGTAAGGGAATTTTTATCTTAATTCAGATTTTTGGGTTAAACATCTTCTTTGATTATGTAGTACTAAGATTTTTTGCATAATTAATTTTGTTTATATGATGTTTTATTATATTTATTTAAATTGTATATAGATATTCCTTTTGTTCTATTTATTCTCATATGAATTATATAATATTTTTAAGGAGAATTTCCTTAAAATGGTCTTTTAAAAAAAATTCACAAAATTCGAAAGAATTGTCTTTATGACATTATTCATGTTTTATTATTATGTTATAGTTCTTGGGAATTGTTTATGATGATTTTTAAGAAATATATCTCCTTAAAATATATTTTTTATATTTGTGTTGGAGGTCGCCCGTATAGTTACTCCTAGTGTAACTGTGATTGTTAGACCATAATGTAGTTATGAGGGTTACATTATAAGGTAGTCGTAAGGGTTATAAATCATAAGGTACCCATGAAGTTTAAAATATTATTTAAGTAATTACATAGATACTGTTAAGTTTGTATTTATATTTTTGTGTAAGTATCATGTTTCCCACAATTAGTATATGATACTTTATCTGTGATAAGCATGTCTTTGTAAAAATGATTTCATATGTTTATAAGTATTCATGGACTAATGGTTTCTTTATTTTTTTTATATACAATACTGATAATTTTATTCCCATCCTATTTTTTTTAAATTTTTAATAGGTTATAAGGATTTATAAGAGAAATAATTAAGTGAAGTAAAATCTTAAGAAGATTTGTCAGATAAATTATGTTTTTAAATTATTACATTTTAGAAGAAATGGATAATGTTTTTGTGGTACCCATATTGTATGATTTTGAGTTGATGTGTATGAATAGTATCCTAAATTTATAAATCACAAAACCAAAATGGTATTTTGGAATGTAAATAAGTGAATTCTAAAAGAATTTACTAGTTTTTTAATGTTTATGTTTGAGTCCTTATAGTTGGTATCATAACATGGTTTACATAACTGTAGGGGTCATGAAGATGTTAATAGAATAACGAAAATGAATTTTACCTTATATTTATTTTGAAATAATATACAATTTAAGGATTATCATGTTTCTTCATCTTTAATCTGTTTTTTCATAATGGTTTTCTATAGAAGATATAGAGAATCTGATGTCGGAAGCCACCAATAAGATGATATCTTTCCGAATCTGCAAACTAGAAAGGTTGGAATTGGAACCAAAAAATTTGTGACCGCAATGGCCAAGATGATGCAAGTTATAAAGTGGGGTGGAATGCATTCAAAAGAACAACCAGAACTTCCACAAAGTAACATGATTATGCATGAACATTTTATAATGAAACACCCTCCTTCTTTTAGTGGATCTTCTGAACTAGGGGAGTATGAAAGACATATTTAATCCTTTGAAAATATATTTGATTTTATAGGAAGTTAAAACAATCAAAATTTTCTTCCTTCTATTAATCATTTTGAAGGTGAAGCAAATAAATGGTGGTCAATGGTCAATAATATCATGGATAGAGAGGCTATTTATTCCTTCTAATATGATGAATTTAAAAATCTTTTTCTTCAAAAATATTTCTATATGGTGGTTTTTCTGATGATAAAAAATAAATTCCTTGAATTAATAAAAATTTAGAAAGAATTTTTTCCCATATATGTAGAAAAATTCACTCGATTAAAAATTTTATCTCTAAATATTATTCTTGATCTTGATGGTAAAATCAATCATTTTTACTCAGGATTGAATCCCAAATATTGAATGGAATTGGCCCACTGAGAATTGGAAAGTAATGAGAAACTTGTATGATGTGCTGAGAGGGTATAAATATTGTTTATTAATGATCATGTGTACTTTTGAAACAACAAGAAGGATAGGTCCAGAAGGAAGGTGATGGGTAATATTTAATAAATGGGATCTCAATGTAAGAATGTTTAGTTTCTAGTTTGGGAAAATTGGGGTAAAAAGAACCCTGGGGAATGTATTACCAAAATGGGGAAGTGTTTTTGATTCGGTATGTTTGTAAATATGTCCTACGAATATAATGATGATGACCCTCTGATTAATCCTGATTAGAAAACTTAAAACTCTTTCAAATGGGGTGAGATAGTTAATTATGCAAATTCCTTTCCAAAGAATGATCTGAATGATGGGAATCAACCATATTTTATGAATAAGTGTGTAGTGATATCCTATGTGAGTACATCAGTTGATTTTGGTCCATCCAATGAAGTGGTATCAGGTAATTTGTTTGTTTTTTCAAATTTTTCTGATGCTCTATTTTATATGGGGTCTACACATTCTTTTATGTCTGAGATTTTTTCTTATAAGCATGAAATTCCACCTCATGAAATAAGACCAAAACATATGGTTAAATTCCCGTGGGAAATATTATAGAAAAAATGAATTATAAAAATCATTATGTACTTATCTATTGAAATAATTTACCTAAAAACCTTGTTGTATTTCCCTTAGTTGAGTTTAAAATCATTTTGTGTATGGATTGACATTCGATTTAACATGATTTGATATATTATAGAGAAAGTGAATCTTTTTAAAAAAATTGTTTTAGTTTTTATAGAATAATGAAACCATAAATTTGATTATATATTAGGATGTTTAGAAAATACTAAAATATAGAAATGAAATTTATCTTACTCATATTGTGGAAAACAAGATAATTAATTAGATTAATGATGTGCTAGTGGTAAGTGAATAAGTTTATGTTTTTCTTGAATAGTTACATGATGTTATAACTGATCAGGAAGATTAATTTAATATTTACTTGGTTCATCATGCTAATCCAATTTCAAAAATACCATATCAAATAACACAAGTAGAACTTCTTGAATTGTAAAATCAGTTACATAAGTTTAGTGATAAAGGATCCATTGGTCCTAGAATATCACTATGGGGTACTCTTATTTTGTTTGTTAAAAGAAAATAAAATTCTATGAAACTCAGCATTGATTATAGTGCACTTATTAACATTACTCTTAAGAATATGTATCCCTTTCCCTATACAAATTAATTGTATGATCATCACTATGGAGCTCATTATTTTCCCAACATTGAATTGAGATCTAGGTACCATCATCTAAAGGTGATAAAGGATGTCATCCCAAAAAAAACTTTTTATACAAGCTATAGGCACTACGAGTTTTTTGTTATGGAATTTGGAATAAAAAAATTCCCCTTCTTTATCGATGGACCTTATGATGGGAATATTTCATGAATATTTAAATAGGTTTATTATTTTTTTTAGTGATTATATATTTGTATTTTCAAAAACTTTTGATGATCATGAAAAACATTTAAGGATTGTCTTGAAAAGTCTCAAATAGAATAATTTATATATAATATTCAAAATGTTATTTTTTTTCAGAAGATATATTTTCATGGAAACATTTTAAATAAGGATGGAAAAATTGTTGATCCTTCCATAAAAAAAGAGTTTGATGAATGACCAATACCTAAAATTTTTATTGAGATTAATAGTTTTCTTGTATTATTATCTTATTACTTCTGGTTTTCTGAAAACATATCATGGTTATCTAGGTCACTTACTATGATATACCTAAAAGTGTTTAAATTCTTTTTGATAGAATAATGTGATGTTTTTTTAAGAACTGAAGAAAATATTGGTGAAAGATTTAGTTTTGAATGGCCTTCAAAAAATGGAGAATTTTTCTTCCACAACAATGATTTATTGAAGGGACATGGTTGTGTTATGATACAAAATGATCTAGTAATTTCATATAAATCAGGACAACTGAATCCTCGAGAGATAAATTGTCTCAGACATGATTTAGAATTACAATCTATTGTTTTTTTCTTTGAAAAATTAGAGGAATCAATTATATGGAGGAAAATGTGAAACATATACTATCCTTAAAAGATTTAATTACATATTCACTAATAAGGAATTAAACATGTGGTAGAGAAGATATAATAAAATAAAAAATTATTGTGATTTCATGATCAATTTTCATATAGGAAAAAAGAACAAAGTAGTGGATACCTGGATTCAAAAGAACCTGCATAATTAACAGTGTTTCGTTTAGAGCATGACCCTTTGATTAATGATTTATTTAATATTTCCCTAGATGTTGTTAGTGTAGGAAATTCCTCTATGTTGTTTCTGGTGTCAATGCAGTCATATCTATTAGATGAAATTAATAATTCATTGATGGAAGATATTGAGTTATAGATCATGGTATAATTGGTTAAATTGGGTAAGTTTCTAGAATTTAACATTGATAAGTATTGTGTTTTGAGATTTAGAAAAATATTATTTGATCATTGTGAATCCCAGATAAAGAAATAATTTTTGTGTGAACCTCAAAGTTCTCAACTTTCAATTCATCCTAGAAGTACTAAAGTGTGTAACGACCTCTATGAGGAATTAATAATGGGATGGAATAAAAAGTGATATTAATAAATTTAATATGAAATGATTTAAATGTCAATAGGTTAAAGAATAATGACAACCACCAATAGAGATTCTTCATACTTTTCTAGTTCTAGATTTGAAATTGAAAAATATATCCATAGATATCATGGTGGGAAAACCAAAGAATTATTGAGGTAATAATACTATTTGGGTTTCTGTTGACCGACTAACTAAATCTATATATTTCCTTCCTATTCGATATACTATGCCTTTATAACAGCTTTCCCAATTTTTCCTTAAAGATATTTTAAGGTTACATAGAGGTCGTTTTTTCCTTATATCTGATCAAGATCGTAGGTTCACTTCTATCTTTTTGAAAGGCCTTCAGAAGTCATTGGACCTAGAACTAAATTACATCGCTACATTTCATCCTCAATATAATGGACAGACCGAGTAAAAAAATCATATAATGGAGGATGTAATTCAAGCTTGTTCAATGGATTACTAGGAAATATGGGCCCAATATCTTTCTATAACTAAGTATTCTTATAATAATAGTTTTTATTCAAGTATACAGATAGAACATATTGAAGAATTATATAGGAAGAAGTGTCGAAATATGGAATTTTTTATGAATTCAGGGAATTAAAGTTGATTGGACCAAAATTAGTAAAGGAAGTGACTGGGAATTTCAAGATGATACAATAACACATGAGCATATCTCAGAGTTGGTAAAAAATTTGTGCATATTATATGAGTAAATACTATTTATTTCAAGGTAGGCAATCACGTTTTTTTAGAATCTCACAATGGAAAAGTCTTATAAGTTTTGGTAAAAAGTAAATCTAAATCAATGGTTCATTAGACATTAAAAAATATTTCAGAAAATTAGACCAATCTCCATCTGAGTATATTTTCCTCCGATATTATATCAGGTAATAAAATATTTTTCATATTTCATTGTTGAGAATGTTTGTTCTAGATTCATCTTTTTTTTTGATCCCATATGTAGTTTAGCTGGTAGGGAACTGTTATTATGAAGAGAAATCTATTTAGATTCATGATCAATGAGTGAATGTATTGTAGAATAAGGTAATCGTCTAGGATAATATTTTATAGAGAAACCAATTTGTTAAAGAAGCAACAAGGTAATCTGAAAATTTTATGAGGGAAATGTACACTCACTTGTTTAAAAGTTAATACAAATTGTGAGGAAACAATTTCAAGAAGATAAGGAGATTGTAGTACCCTAACAATTTAAAAATAAATTTTAATACAGAATGAAATTTATGAAACATTGATTTTCTACATACTGACACTTTCATTTATAGATATATTTATATCATATCTTTTAAACTAAATCTTTTCACTTTTGTGTTTTAAATTTCAAAAAAACTAACATACATGGTTGCGATCAGTATGATATTTAGAATGTAATAGGATAAAAATAATTTTTAGTGAATATTAACATAACCCTTATATATATTAATATGATCTTTATGAATATTCGATCATCTAAATGAATAGTAACATCACCCAAGAATGTATAATTAAAATTTACGCATCATAAAAGTGACAACATGATCAAAGTATAAGTGTGGGTATATTTATAATTCATAAAGATTTAAAAATAGTTATATTATTAATTAAATAATTTAAATGAAATTTTATATTCATTAAATGAAATCATAAATTATTATTTTACTGTATTATGGATATAATATTTTTTTAGACCTTGAATATTTTTTCATGGTTTTATAAAATTAGATATAGTTTTAAAATTGTTATCCTTTAAATAAATTTTAATTTTATTTAAAAATTAATTTTTTCATATTTAAAAAAAATTAAAAAAAAAATTCATTTTGGAATTATACAAATCAAAAACACATTAATGATAATATTTTTGATTTTTCTGAAATACTTGAATGTTGTGTGAATAGTAAAATACTGTAATTTACTGCATATATACATGATAAGTTAAATACACTATTATTAACATTGTATATGATTTAAGAACTATTGGTAAAATTTCACCTACTATCTTAACTATTTTTATTTATAAGAACAAATAATTATTATTTTTATTGAGTTAAATAATAAAATAATAATTAAAATAATGGAAAAACCATCCACTCCTCTACTATAATTTCCACCCACAGGCCCTCTTCTATTTACACCTATCAAACATAGAGAATTTCCTAAATTATATACAAACATATTCCAATGCCTCTTAACCACATTAAATATTTGTTGTTCTCACAAAAATGCCAAAACCAAAGGCCTTAAGGAGGATCTCCAGAGAAATGAACCACAGGTAAAAAACCGCATTCATTTTCTTTTAAATTCTTTTAAATTCGTTTTCTTTCCATATACTCACATCAATTCCCATTATCCAAGAGTTATTGAAGATAAATCATCATATATATAAAATAACTGTACCATTTTTGAGTAAAAATTAATCATCATACTTATTATCCTCCCCATTTTATTCTAAAGAAAATCTTTTCTGTGATGTCTTGAATTACTGACATAGTGGACGATGTGTTTCGAATTTCCTTCACATAATTAAAATATAGTTATAAACAAATTTTAATGGATCAAACAGAATTTAAATTTTATGATATAACATTATTCTTATTTTTGAATTAACATATATACATAATATTAAATTATATAACGAAACTAGTTTGTGATTATTGAAGAACCATCAATATGATCTAAACGAATATAATTAATGTTTAATCTAAATATTCATCATAATATTGGAAGAATAATGATTTATTGTATCATTTAATATTCTAAAACATATTATTACCACTTCAATAAACATTGGTTGTTTCTCTTCCATTCTGCAAAAAATCAATTAAGAACAAACTATGGAAACCATGTAAACCATGCACCCTAAATGATGGAAATAACATAATTTTATTAATAAATATGTTGAATGTTTTTATAAAATGATAAGATAAGGTGTTATAAATATTAAAATGTTTATTTAAAAAATTAATAACACTATTTTAACAACAGTACTTGAGTTTTAAACACATTTGATGTTAGATAAACATGAGGTAAGGGAATTCTTATCCTAATATCCATTCATTTGGTTAACCTTCTACATCATTGATTATGTGGTAATAAGATTTTTTGTGTAATTTTTATTGTTTATATTTTGTTTTATTATGTTTATTTACATTAAAAATAGATATTCCTTTCATTCTATTAATTCTAATATAAATTATTTGATATTTGTAAGGGAGTTTTGAATAAAATTCTTATTTTAAAATTCTATTTTACAAAATTATAAATAAATGATTTTATTAAATTATTCATATTTTAAAATTATGTTCTAGTTATATGGGATTTTTTATGATGAAGGTTCAAACATATATATCCATACAATTTATTGTATATGGGTATGTTGTAGGCCAGTCATACGGTTACTCAAAATATAACTATGTTGGTCACACCATAAGGTTTCTGTGACGGTTATCTTGTAAGGTAGTAGTGAGGGTTACAAATCATAACGTAGCAACATGGATTAACATATTAAGTAATTAATTACCCCAAGATAGCTTTATGGTTTTATTATTTTAAAATCTAATTTTTCAAAAATGAATGTATATGATACATTATTAGTGAGAAGCAAGTCTTTGTAAAAATTATATCATGTGTTTATATAAATTCATGAATTAATTATTTATTTAAATCTTTTAATATCCATTACTAATATTTTGATGCTAATGCCATGTTTGAAAAAATTTTCATTGGTTATTAGGATTCGTAAGAAAAATAATAAAGTCATGTCAAATGTTATGAATACTTATCAAAGATATCATGTTATATTTTTTGTTTCATATGTTTTTCAAGAAATAGACATTTTTTTAGTGGTTCCCACATAGTATGATTGTGGGTTTAAATGTATGAATTAAGTCCTAAATTTATAATTACTTATACTAAAAATAAATTTTGGAATTTAAAGAATTTAATTCTAAGATAATTTACTAGATTATGTAATGTGCAAAGATGGGTTCTTATAATAATATCCATTTTTCTTTTTTTTAAAATATTTTGTACGAAACACATAAAAATATAACATTTTGAATAAAAATAAATAATGTAAAAAAGATAAATAAAAAATAAAAAACATAAACCATTCATGTCTATTATAACATTCCAGAAATAATCTTAGAAACATAGACATATGGGAGGAGGAGTTTTAATGAAAAACATTAAAATGTTATTTTTCATAAGAAAAAATTATTTAATCACATATGAAATTTTTGAATCATAAACCCCATCAAAGGGTAACATTAAAAAACATTAAATAACATGATAATAGAGAAATAAATGATATAATCTATCAATGGGGTTTTATATACACGTAATAAAAACATTAATATGTATAAAAAATGATATGTCTCATCGAAAAGAGATTATTATGAATTTCATTACCTTTAATATGATTCATCAGTTGTGTATTTATAATCCTAATGAATAAACAAACATTAATAATTTATATTCTTGAGAACATTTATCTTATTTATTATTACTTTTAACTACCATAATAACATTTTTTATTTAACTACATTAATCAACTAAGATTAAGTCAGGTTTTCTAAACATATCTTGTTTATGTTTCAAAGCTGAAATTGTTTGTTTGAAATAGGTCAAAGGGGTCATTATTTAAAATGATTAAAATAAGAATATTTTATTAATCATAATACTCATTGTTGAATTATTCTATTTAAACAAATCATTACATATGGTTATGAAAAATAAAATATCATTATGATCATTGAGATTGTAGACTGTATATGTACATGAGTAAACTTTCAAATTATCATTATTGAAAAAAAGTAAATAACGTTTATCATTAAAGAATTATAATTATATCAGGAAAACCATATTATTGTATTATATATAATTATATATATCACTATTGTGATTTGGTTATGTAGAAAGATGAATTGCATGGATTTGAGGAGGTGGTAGTCCACATGTCTATAAATGACATTATCACTTTTTCAGTGTGTGAAAAGGTAATAAAAATTGATATATTATACTTCTAAAATTAAGTTTATTTCATGAATATATTAACTATGTTATTAATATCATATTTATTCATTTTAATTCCACTTATTAACTTTCATGTAACACAATGGGGAAAACACTTCACATCCCATCATGAGGTGGTTGTTCATCGTACACATGGAAGATGTTATCATATCCTCTACTATATGAAATATAAAAGTGGTTTGTAGGATATAAATTTTTAACATGTATAATTATTTTATAAATATCATAAATATCATATATATGCATTATTTCAATCATTGTTCCCTACCATGAGCGATGGTTATGAAAAAAAGAAAGATTTTTTTTCTTTTTGCAAGGATGTTTTCCACTTGACACACGAATGACGATTATTTAACCCATTTGTTGAAATTATATTTCGGTTTAGTTCATACCCATAACATAAAATAATTTATATATATATATTGATGATACTAATTTATTTATTTTATCATTTTATAAGAATAATATAAGGTGTGGAGAAATTCATAAAACAAATATCCATATTGATGAATATGGTTTACTATTTTTTCACTCATTTTTATTTTCACATGTGAACATATATAGATAGATATATGCCCAAATTAAGGATTATAGGAGGATGATAAAGAATTCGATATCTGGATTGGTTAAATAATTAATGAATTAATGGTCTTGATTGGAGATAATAGAGGATAAAAGGATGATTCATTTCATTTAATTAATTTTTTAATAGGGAATATATTAATTAATTACAAAATTTGGAACAAATATACATTTTAGAATATTTTTTAGAGAAACCCATCTTTAAACCAAAAAAGAATTATATATTAAAAAAATATGATTGATTTATAATAAATTAAATGGATAAAATATAGCTACATTTGAAATATTTTACATTAAAATATAATGAAAACATATTTTTACTCTTAAATAATATAATTCAAAATAAAATACTTATTTACAAAAATTGGTATTTTACACTGTTCCATGAAAAATCAATATTTATTAAAAAATATCAAATTTTCGCCAAATTTAAATTTTGGTATTCTAATTTACAAGATTATATTCATTATTTATAATTAAAATTTTATATTTTGAAAATATTATTTTAATTACAAACTTATAAGAAATCTATTTAATTAAAATAATTTCATTTTTAGTTAAATAGTATAATTTTTTTTATAATTAACTATACATTCTAGTTCATATGAAAATTATTTATTCAATAACTGCGTGATATGTTACACAAGGTTTGGACCATCCTCTCAATTTAATTTTTTTCATTTATATATTTATTTTATAAACATATATTTTTTATAAGGTGTGTATATAGCTGATTTCAATTGTTATATCTTTAAGTCCTATATTGTCATTGTATTTTATATTTTTTTAATTACTATTTTTTCATTGGTATTTAAATTCAAGTGTTTACTAAGTGATAAGGGACCTTTCCAATTTTAAAATCTTGTTTTATTTTTTTTCTTCTAACTCTTCCTCTTTTACGTTGATGTTTTTAAAAATATTTAATTATGTATTTTAAATGGTAATTAAAATATTTTCATATTCATATTTAATTAATGTTCTATATTATCTTTATTTTTTTTAAAAAAATATATATTTGTTTGTTTTTTATAGAATGTTATGAAAAATGATAAAATTATTGTTCTATTTTTAACTAACATGGTGAAAAATAAATTTTTTCCACTGTTAATATCATTTGATTTTTATGTTACACTAAAATAATTCATGATTTATTCAAATAAAATACCAAATCTATATTTTTGATATATTATTTTTAAATAGAATATCAATAAGAAATTGAATGTTGGGATTTGAAAATTGTTTTTTATATGGGAAGTTTATCTTTATCCAAGATATTTTTTCATATGTTTTTATAATATTTTTCTAAATAGTTTTATGATCAATGTTTTTAACTAATGATATAGTACATAGAAATAATATTAAATGGGTGAGAAATATGTAGACTATTCAAGGGGTTGATACCCATTATAGATCACACGAGAGACTAATATATCTTATTTGAAAGGTATATCCTAATTACGGATCATGAAAAATAGGTGAGACTGATACAACTTATATGAAGGGTCAACCCCATTATATTTCTCAAATGAATTTGGTAATGATTATAATAGGCCATGAATGCATCTTTAATAAAATTAAAAGTATTTTGAATGGGTTTTAAAAAAATTAAGTCAAAATTCAACAAAATGGGTTTTTAATTTCTTTTTATGGGTTTTAATGGTTTTATTTTAGAAAACTTGTCTGTTTTTGTTTTTCTTGTAAAATGACTTAATGAACATTGATGTTGAACATAAGAGTTATTTGAGTTTTAATTTATTTTACTGGACTAATGGGTTTTTTTCTCTTTATATCAATTAATGATATTTTTATGCTCATCACATATTTCAAAATGTTTTTCATTGGTTTTTAAAAATGGATAATGGAAGGATGTAGTCAAGTTGAATATCAATGATATTTTCCATTAAAATAAACATATATTTCTTTTTTAATGTTTATATTATTGAAAACATGGATACTAATACAATGCGTCAACATTGTATTTATGTTTTTATCATGTATGTTTCATGGAATAATTTTTTAAAACTATAAACATGAATAGATCATCATAAGTAAGGAAAATACTACATGAATTAAAAACATATTATTATTTAATTTTTAAGGATGGGTCCTTACAGTTGGTATCAATGGAAATTTTTCAGTAACATTGGAGATTTAGATTTTTATATGTGATGCTATCATATGAGTTGTGGATACTGCCAGGGAATTATATGTTTAAGAATGTTCATAATTTAAAATTCATAGACACCCCTTTTAGGTTTTTTGTGAGCAGAAAAAACAATTATTAAAAACACTTTAGGATACTTTTTAATTGGTTGAATTATTTTTAATGAAATTCTATAACATTTAATTTTCATTTAATTTTTTAAAAAAGTTTTAATTAAGGTACTAATTACCTTTAGGGTTTATAGGATCTTATATATTGAGAACATGATTTTTATCATATATATTTCTAGTATATTGAAAACTATTTTGGGGACTAATTGATTAGTGTTACGTCAAATGATGTTCTTCATTTTTGGGCTTGAAATATTAAAGTAATGATTCAAACATTGGGGTTAAACCACTCTTTAACATTAACCGTATTTGGAACATAGTGTTACATGGTGTATGTGTTTCATCTCTAGTTATCAGTGTTGAATTTTGAGGATTATTGTATCTTGTAATCATTTATTTATTTTTGGAATTATTCTACCAAGTTCTAATAACATTTGATTGGGTTAGTTTTTATAGACATAAGAAATATAATGATATCTATTTTATGATTATGTGGTCTTTAGAATTTTATTTTAAATATTCATTAATAAAAATTAAAAAGGGATAAAAAACATTTAGATAAAAATATGATATTATGGATAATTTTAATAAAATATTAAACTCCACTAATTAATAATGTATACTTCCAAATTATCTTAGTCAAAATGGTTAATGAATTAACTAATTTTATGAAAAGGAACTTCAAATAAGAAATGTATCCCAGTACCTACAATTATGATTAATCTATTTAATTTTTTTCATTATAAATTTATGGTTATGATGACCTTACCTTTAAATTGATGAATTTCATAGTTATGATCCATGACCAAAACAACTCTCTATTATTATTTTGGCTTTTATTCTATTTTTAAATCATTAAATCTCACAAAAATTGAAAATTATTAAACCTTGTTTGTGTTAATAAAGATGAACATCATACTACCCATTCACATTTATTAATAACTAAATTATTAGCCACTTTTATGATGTGGATTTATGATAAAAGTATTTTCAAATGTACGTCCTTTTATTACTTAGATAAACATCAAATTGTGAGGGAAATATTTATTAAAGGGATGAAGTATATAAAACACTAATAATTATTAAAAAAATTATATTTATAGTGTCCTAGACATCAATACATGAGTTTATAAATTTTTATATACAACATTATGTTTATCTTTTGATTCCTATAATACTTAGTTTAGCTTGTGTTATAAGAAACACATATTATAAAACAAATGTGAAATATGAATAAAATATTATTATTTAATATAATAATTATAACATAGCTATTAAATTGGAGGTTACTAATATTAATATGTAAATCCTAATAAATATGGTTATCAATTGATCACTATGAAAATTGGAATCATTCACAACAAATTAATGTAACCTGAAAAACTATATTTTTTAAAAGGCTGATTACTCGCGCTTTGCACACAAAATTTATAACTAATTTTTACCACTTTTTTAAAATAAATTTTAAAAATATACATTTTATTATTGGAATAATCATCTCAATGTTTGTTTTGGGTTAAATTTTTTGATTTTTAAAAAATATTGATTTTTGAGTGAATAGTAAAAAATACACATTTTTGTAAAATGTATTTTATTTTAAAAATATCATATCATTTAAAAGTTACAATATGGTTTTCATATATATTCACGAAACAATATTATTATATATTTACATTTAAATAAGTTAATTACATTGAACCAACTTTATATTGTGTTTTATTATAAGATTATATTTGGTTAAAAAAATTCAAAAAACATCATTAAAATGAATATTGTTTCTCCATTTTAAAGAATTAATATAATCCCTAATGGGGAATGTTTAAAATGGAATATATAGACTATATATATTTAAATATAAATTTATTTATTTTTTCTATAATATCTTTATACATTGTGTTAATATATAATCATCATTTTCTAAAAAAAGAATACTCTTCTTAGAAATCCATTATCTCACTGCGTCGGCATGATAAATTTTAAATTAAATTATTCCACTTTTATGACCTAAATTTTCATAAATGGATTAAATATTTAGAGCTATAATATTTTATATTATATAATATTATCTTTATAATTTTTTAAAATAATTATTCGTGAGAAATGTTAAAATTATTTTTTGTGATTAAGGCTAAAATAGATCTTTATGCCTTATATTGGGTTGTTTTAAAATTAATTTTCAAAACAAATAGTGATTTTATATAACAAATGGGATTTATTATTTAGAAAAATTATTTTTAATTTATCTAATAAAACTATAATTAATTTTACTCTTAAAAGAAAAATCACATCGATAAATAAAAAGATACAAGTTACCATGGTAAAAACAAAATGTGTAAAATTGTGTAACCTTAACGACTATGAAAAAAATGTTTTTATTTCTTCGTTTTTGGAGGTTTTTATTGATCAAATGATTACTATATTAAAATGATATTAAATTTTTGAGTCTCATGAGGTATGGTAGACCTCCCAATAGTTAATGTTTTTGGGTATTTATAAAACATGTCACTCCTCCAAAACTGTAACAGGTAACTCACTCCCCTCATTTAGTAAAACCTCTCAATCCATTTGGATCAAAAAAATCCTACCAAAATAACATCCAAAAATAAATCCCATAATGAAATAATCCTTAATTTGGGATTTAATATAACCTAGTATGTATTTAGTTTTAGCTAAATGAGGGTACCCAAAGAAAAGGTAATGTTCTTCAATGGGTATATTTATTTTATTCTCTTCTCCATGACCTCTAATTATTATAAATACAAGATGATATTATAACCATAGAGTTTTTCCTATATTATAATGTTATTATAATATGGTAATGACCATCAACCATCTCTACTTCCATCAAATGGGTTACAAAATCATCGTTCTTACGTAAAGAGGACTACTGCCTCATTGACAAATGCCATTTTATTTTTCATTACCACTTATATGAGTTTGATTTTATTATTGAAATAGTGTATATAAATGATATTTATAACATATTTATTCATATGGAGTCATTAAATCATATATATAAATTTAGATTCTATTCTTTATTGGATATGATAATGTCGCTCGTGTGTACGATGGACTACAACCTTACAAAGTGATGTAATTAATTTTTATCTAATGTGTTACATGGAAGGTAATAAGTGTAAAAATTAAGAAAATATGTGATATTTTTGAAATAATTGTGTCATTAATAAAATGTGTATCACCCATTGAATATAATATATCATTTTATTTTATACCTTTTCACTCACACAAAGAGGATAACATTTTTCATGTATGCATAGACAACTGATTTCACTGTGTTGTGTGATTCTTTTTTTATCACAACAAAACATGGAATAAATATATAAATATATAATATATTAAAATGATATTATGATCATTATTTATTGAAAATATATTTCTTAAAATATTTCCATAATGATCACTGGAAAATGGAAAAGGTGTCCATGCTTATGTTCGACCTACCATCTCCATGATCGTAAAAACGTCATTTTTCAGAACCATTGTTCATGATTTGTTTAAAAAATATAATTTATTTATTAATATAAAAATAATTTATTTATTATTCTGAATAGTTTTGAATAAGGACATCTCTGACTACAATCAACCAACCTATATTGTTTTTGACACATAAGCAAAATGTCATCGAAACATATATAATAGAAATTTGTGATTTTATAATTATACATAACCTCAAATGAGTAAAATAAAACCAATAACAAACCTAAAATTTTTTATAAATAATTTATATAATTAAAAATATTTATTTTTATGGAAGATAAAAGACACACATGACAATTAAAAATCATGGAAATAGACTTCATCTCAATTTCCTTTCATTGATGCATATTTTGATTTTATGAATCTATATTCTTAAATAAGGTGTGCATACATTCCCATTGAAAAGATATATCATGAATTACTAAAATATAATTATATTTTTGTTTTTCAATTATTATTATTTCATTATACTTTTGATTCATGTGTATCCCAGGTGTTAAGGGACATCACCTTTTAGAGAAATCTCCTTTTAATATTTCTTATACAACTCATTCTCTTCCATGTCAATGTTCTAAAAATGATTTTATGAATGTTTTTATATGGAAAAAAATAATTTATATTTTATTTATATTTTATTTTATAATAATGGTTTTCAAAAAGTATTGACTTTACCAAGTTTTATATATAACATTTTGAAAAATGACCAAAGGAATGTTAAATTATTAACATAAATGCGACAATGAATTTTATGCCACTATGACAATAATTTGATTTCTAGATTCCTTTGTATGAATTGATTTTTATTGAAGGAAAACCACATTTACATTTTTCTATATTTTTGTATTGCAAATGGTTTTAAAAGTAAAATGTATTTTTTTATTGAAATGTTTTTTAGGAGAAAATGAAATTTTAATCTAATATTGTTATTCATATGAATTTAAAAGTGTATTTAAAAGGGTTTTATAATGAATTTTCCCTTGTTGTGAAATTTTACTTGAGAATTATATGAAACAGGTGAGACCCATACAACTTATATTAAGGTATAATCACTATTATATCTCATGGAAGATCATAATATATCTTATTAGATAGGTTTATCACCATTATAGCTCACTAAAAACATGTAATACTGATATAGCTTATATGATGGGTGATCACTATTGTATATGTCCAATTCGTTTTTAAGTTATTATATTGGAATTTGTACAAATTTATTTTCCAATTAAAATGAACTTTAAATTATTTTATGAATATGATTATATATTTCACTAAAAGTGGTTTTCAATTTATTATTAGGGGTTTTATAGGCTACATTGAGAAAATCCTATGTTTTTTTCATGTGAAATTTTCTTTCATACATTAAAAGAATATTAAATTTAAAAGTAAAATTTATATTATTTTTCATATTTTTCCTCAAACTACTAGTTTTCTTTCTTTTTTCTATTACATTATTTATTTCAACTCATGTTTTAAAATATTATTCATAGGGTTTTATAGACGGGATAAGATAAATCAAAAATTCAACATGAAAGCTATGGATATTTTTCATGAAAAGAAATAATTATTTATTTTAAAAAATTTATATTATAGGAAAAATAATTTTAATCAAAAGTTTCCACATTTTATTTTATAGTTATGTAATGTTTTAGAGATGAATCAATTCTCACAAACATTAAACATTAAAAGATCCTAAAATGTAAGATAATATATTATTGACATAAAAATATTTAATATAATTTTTATGTATAGTTCCTTACATATTCTATGGGGAAAAAGTTGATGTTCAAGATCAACTATGGGAAATAGGGGTGTGTGCCTAATATATTACGATTTAATGGTCTCGATAGTAATCCTTGACATAGAATATGGATTATATATTTATGAGGGTTTCAAACTATAATGAAAAATGATTACTGATCCTGATTGATATATGATGATCTCCCACTCTTTTTATACATTTTTTTGAAATGTTAATGTTTTCGTCATTAAGCATAATTAAGATTGATGATAGTTTTTATACAAAAATTTTACATTATATTCATGATCTCTTATCATTATTCTTATATTATGATTTAATGTGATAATTTATTTATATTTTAAATATCTACCCTAAAAAGGTATATGAGCTTATAATTTCTTATGTTTCCCTTCCCTGGGTTTTTTAGGAAATTTTTATGTTGGGTATGTATATGAATAGTCATAAATGAAAAAAATAATAATGGTTGATGTTGAAGAAAATTCATGAAATACAATGATTTTGTATCTATAATAAAATAATATCAAACCATTTTGATATTTAGGTTTTTATTTTGAACGATATTTAATATTCATATAAAAAGATTTAAAATTTATATATGAATTTCTTAGGCTACTTTAGTTTTTATAAGAGACCATGTTTAGTCAGTCACTGAATGTTAGGATTACTAATAATTTACTAAAACTCTTTAGATAAGTATATGTATAGGATAAGATTCTAATGTTTTGATTAGTAATATGTTATTTGGTACTCATCCAAATACATCAATTTAATTATAAGAGATGTGGATGTTGTTTGTAACAAATGAATCTATATGTTATAAACCCAAAAAAAAGATGGTTGAGGGTATATTAGCAATCATTTTGGTTCATGGTTATTATTCCCTTACTACAAACCTAGATTGACACACTAGGGGGATTTGTTTCAGTTAATTAACATTTTCGTTATGAACCATTATTGAATATTAAAATAAAAAATAATGGTAGTTGAACTAGGATAAACATATGGTGTTGTAAGATAAATATAATGTGTCCTGATTTATAGATTATATAAATGGTTTTTCATGATTATATGGATTACCACTATGATTATTGTTTCTCACAAAATTATTTTTTATCTTAATCGATATTAATAGTAAGAAGGAATCTAGTAAACAATAAATGTGATTGAACATGAATTTATTTTTCAACGAAGCAACCAAATAATGTTATAGATAGAATTCATAATCTAGTTTCATTACTTATGAAACATTCTTAGTCCATGAATAATACTAAGATTCAAATTTATAAAACTAGTTTATAGTGTGATATTTCATTTTTCTTGAGGAAAATCATGTATCAATCTGATATTTATTTAAAAAAATATGTTCCTCCCTAAATTGTATGACCCCGAACATCAGTCTGAAAGGAACCATTAAATACCAGTATTTAAATATGATCATTATAACCCAGCTGCTAAGTTAGTGGGTATGGAAAATATAGACCACATTTTGATATATTTATAAAAAAAATTATTTAGTAAAAATATATCAATAAATTATTCCTAAATAATCTATTAATTTTTTATTAACTATTTATTATCTTATAAAAATATATTTTCCTAAGATATTATTTTTATTTCTTTTTTAGAGAAAATATTTTAAATAAATTCTAAAACATTGTGAAATATAATTTAAAAAAAATATCATTTCAAAAATCATTATATCATAATTTTCTTATTGTGAAAAATTGGATTTTATGTAAACATTTTTATTTCTCATTTAATAGTGAAAAAAATAGATATTTTAAAAAATTGTCAATTATTTTCATTATAAAAAGTAATTGAAAATGCCCATTATAGAAAGAATTTTATATTAATGTAAATTAAGTATTATTTATTTATATATAATGTGACTAATTAAATTTCAATATTATTTATATATTATATTTCTATAAGTGTATTTTTGGGTTTACAAATCAATTTTTCCTAAAAATTTATTTTAGAGACTTTTTACGAGATTAAATTTAAATTATATTATGCCTCATCTATGTGATGAATATATATAATGGACTCCATATATTTACTAAATATAATTTATCTTGTTTAAAATGGTCACCTTAATTTATTTTCATAATAAATAGTCAAAATAGTAACATTAGGTTGTCATGGTTAAGGTTAAAAAAATTATCATGTGATAAATTGAAGAGATAATGTTTATAATTACCCAAAAACCTAAATAATTCATATTTTATTGCAATATTTAGTTAAAATATTATATAATCTTCTATAATGAGATATTTTGTATCCATTTTTTATTAAAAATATATTCATATATTATATTCATTTTAAAAATTACATGTACATCGTCTCCCTCACTTATAAAGGGAAACCCCATATCCTCCCATCCATGCACTTAATAATTCATTAGGATGATCCCTACTGTGAAAGAATAACTTGCTTATTACCACTACCTTTTAAACAATGCCTTTGTTTGATTACAAAATCATCATGGGATATCTTTTGGTGTAAAAATCTAGATTTTGTAGAAATATGAGGTATAGATCTCAACCAAGAACATTTCATTTATTTATTCTCCAAAAACCTTAAAATTTTATTCACCATGATGATATTTAAAAATAACAACTCACTTAAATTGAGATTTCATTATGTTAATTTAATAAATTAAATCCATCTAATTTTTATCAAATGGGAAACCAAACCATCATTTATGTATTTACCTATCACGAACTGATATAATTCATTTTTCAATATCCCAAGTCATAGTTCTTCATGATGGTGGATTTGATTTATATATATGATATTTGTGAAATATTTATCATTTTATAAATTTAATATTCCATATATTTTCATACCATTAAATACATTGGAAGATACTAATGCCATTCGTCTATACGGGTGAATTACCACCTGCACAACGTGATGTTATAATTTCATCATTATTACCAAAAATTAATTGAATTTATATGTTTAATTAAATAGATATTATGATACTAAAATTTTTAATATCATTTATACAATAACATGTGCATTCTTTCCATCATGAGTGATACGAATTGTAAATTTCATTCATGTTTATGTGTGTCCTACTATCTCCTTGATTATAACATTGTTCATCATTCAAAACCATTTTTCAAGGTTCATTTCAATTGTAAAATTTATTTTTAAAAATTATAATTATTCTATTATTACTATTCATGAGATGGTGATGAAAATAACTTCATTAACATTAATCAACAAACCAAGGTCATTTTAGAAATATGAGCCAAATATCATCAAATTCTTGAAGTGAAATTAATTGGTTAAGTAATTGTATATGAAAATGTAATAAATAAAATTAATGGTATAGTGAACATGATAATGTATTTTAAGAATATAAATAAATAACATAATTTAATTATTTAATTATTACATAACGTATGTGATGATTCATACTCAAGATAAGGGATCTCTCTAAACAGCACATTTATTTAGGTAATAAAGTTTCTATCTCTATCTCTCTTTATCTCCCTAATTAATGTTATGTATTTGTTAAAAAGCAATATCAATATCAATATATATATCATTATCATATCTACCATGCATATTATACATTCATGTGTTAGGGTAATACTCATTGTATATTCATTTCTAAAATTAATTAAAAACATTATTTCCTTTGATTATGATATGATGAATGGGTTTTCCACCCATTCTATTCAATATGTAATTCATTGGACTATTCATAATAATGGTTTAACTTTTTGTTATCACATTATTTTAAACATGATAGAAAGGGTGATCTAGAATTTCACTAAAATTCATTGGGAAAATCTTTTGTCTCATGATTTCTTATGTATATTATTATGGTGTAAACCAAATCCATTATAGGACTCTATCTACTCTGTGATGTTTCCTTCACAGTCAGAATCAGATTATAATTATATCATGTTTTTCATTTATCCTATATTTCCTTTGTTTACATAATCACGGGATACAATTTTCATGATGTTGTGGTCTAATGTAATAACTCGGGATTGTTATATTTTATGATATAATATTATACCTTTGACTTACAGGTTATGTTTCCTTATCATGTTTATTCACATACTATGATTTTTAGCTCACCCATTTTTACTATACATTTCATTGGTCATCCCATGCAGTTTAAGTGCATTAAGGGACATAAGAGGTCATTATTGATATTAATATAATGTCATTTTATTTTAGTGTCATTTTTATATATTATAACACTAGTCAACCAAAGGCACGGGTACTTTCGATCATTTTTGGGTATTTAATATATATTTAAATTATAAAACATATAATAAACCTCGTAAAAATTTATTGTGTTCATATAGATCATGTTAGATATTGTTCTATTTTTTGGGGGATGAAGACTAAAATAATTTATTAGGAAACAAATACAGAATTCTATGTCTTGTTAAATATTGGGGAAATTGATTTACATATAGAGTTGGTTGTTTCCATGAAATTACATTACCACACCTAAAGAATTTGTAATATAATTATCTTTAAATATATTCAATATCATTGATAGCCTTAGATAGATACAAAAACGGTTGTGAACAAAACAATACACAATTATAATATTAATATTTAAACATTACCATTATAACCTATAAGTTAAATTGGAATGTATAAACATAACTAACTAAATAGTGAAAAATACATGTCATACACATGTATAAAATGAATTAAATGGTTATCTATTGATTATAAACCAGATATGAACCATTTCATAAAAAAATAATGTTTTCTAAATAACATTATTTTTTAAAAAGGTGGATTAGTCATTCATTGCACACATAATATAAAAGTATCATTTACCACATAATATAAATATTTTAAAAGGAAAAATTCATTTTTTAAGTCATCATAATTATAAAACATTATTTTTATATTTTTTCAGTTTTCAAAAAAAAATTCTCTGTGAATCGGGATAAATGAACATGTTTATTAAAATTCAATTTATTTCAAAAAATAATGTCCCTTTTTTTAATAGATTATCAATAAAAATATATAATATTAATTTATTTGAAATCAAATTAATTACATTTAAGTCACCTTTATACTAGATTTTGGTATAATTTTCTAATTTGTCTTGAAAATATTTATTATCTAAAAATTATCTTAAACTGTATAATGTTAATCCTTTTTAAATAATTTAAATAACAGATTATTAAGAATGAATTAAATTAAATTTATTGAGTATAAATCTATAAATATGAATTTAATTTCATCTCATTATGATTAATTTTCATTTATTTAATATGATACCATCTTTTCAATAAAAAATTAATTTCATTAAAAACTATTCTTTCACATATATGAAGGTTTAATTTAACATAAATTACTACAACATTTTTTAGTTCAAATTAAGGAAATTTATTAAATAATTTTTAATCCACATGATTTATGTTATATAATAACATCAACATAGTATTTTACAATAATAAATATTGAAAACAATTAAATTCATTTTTCACGATGAAGGTAAAAACAATGATATTGGGGGTTAAACTAAAACGATTAGAATTTAAAATGGCCCTAATCATATATAATTTTTATTTTATAGAAATATTTATATTATTTATATAAAATTTTTATAGAATTTTTTATTTTACTGCATTGTTGCATGAGAAAACTGTGGGTGAAATTATTTCTTTTAATAAATTTCTAGTGTGTCCTCACCCCCACTTTTGAAAGGCCACCGCTCTCCACCACATTCTATACATAAATACCCATTGGATTTGGAAATACATTAACAAATAGAATCCCAAAATATATACTATATTCCAAGATTCCTTGTTTTTATAACCCAATCCATGTAATTCTTTTGAATCATACCCAACAATGTTGTCTGAATAAGAGGTAACATCCTTAATCGATCATTTTTTTTTATTTCTTTCTCCTCAATTTGCAAATCATATTACCCCTTTATGTAATAGTAACCTTGTTATCTTCCATACACTGATTTTTTTTTTAATTTTATGATAATATCCTAAAACCTTCTCCACTTCCCTAAAATGGGAAATTAAATTATTGGTCATGTGTACGATTGACTACCGCCTCGCAAACTGATGAAATTCATTTTTTTCATCGTCAATTCTCATGGTAGGATATCATAATTTTTCTAAAAAATAATTATATATATATGTATTATATTTTTTATATAATTATAATATTATTTTTAAAATATCAAATACTTATTCTTGATTTTCATTCCATAGAGAATATGATAAATTCCCTCATGTGTACGGGGGACAACTAACTGACGAATCGATGTGATTCTTTTTCACAAACAAATTACATGGAAGGTGATCAGGATGTAAAATATGTTAATATATTATATTAATAAAATATTTACTATTATATGAAATAAATATATTATATAATTTATTAACATTCCATCCATGGAATATATGACAAATGTAGTTTGTGTGTATGTTGGACGAATGCCTTACAAAGCCATGTGATTTGTTTTCATTAACCCATTACCTAGAATGGGATAAATGATAAATTTAATTATTATATTTCATATATATTATAATATTTATTCTCAAAAATTAATATACAATCCAATTTTTTACTATTTAACTAATTAATGAAACGATAATGTTCCCCACATATACATTTACTTGACCGTCTCTATGAAGAGATGTCACTTATTCTCTATGTTGAAAATTCAATAATATTTCTAAAGATGTATATAATTAACAAAAATAAATTTTAAAAAATTAATATAATTTTTTATATTATATAACAATATCTTATGATCATGTTGAATAACATTCATGAAAAATCATATAAAAGAAAATAAGGAAATTAATAGTTGAAACTATAGTTATAATGAAATATTATTAACAATTGAGTAATTAGATGTTATAAACTTATAATGTATTATATTATACATATTTAAGTTATATAGTTATTTTATTATATAATTATTAATACCAAAATATTTGAGTTTAAAGAGATCTTAAATAAATAGAAGTATGCAGTAACATTTTCAAAACTAAACTTACAAACATTGGGTTATATAACTTTTTAATTTATATTATTATTTCAAAATTATGTATGAAATAAATTTTAATATGTTTATGTTGTATTAAAACATGAATTTATTAATATCTTAATTTTTTAAACATAATGACACTAATCGCTAAATATCACCTGAATTCTATAAAAATTGTAAGTGTTTCATCTCAATCT
Organism: Viscum album; assembly: GCA_963277665.1. Classification (NCBI taxonomy): domain Eukaryota; kingdom Viridiplantae; phylum Streptophyta; class Magnoliopsida; order Santalales; family Viscaceae; genus Viscum; species Viscum album. Next base: position 2,015,569,987 of record OY728159.1, read on the forward strand.
TCATTCTATGAGACACATGTTATTTTATTCACATAAATTATTTTTAATGGTCTATATACTTCCTATTTACATCTATATAATTAATCCTTGCTACATCATGGGATTATATGTTTCATTTTGTATACTTAATTCAGTGGAAGTTATTATTCTAAATTTACAAATGTAGAATGTTTTGTTTTTAAATCCCATTCTAATTAGGGATTCTTATTATTGGATTTCTATTGAAGGAAATAATTTGATCATTTTCTAATAAAGCCCTTCCTTTTTATTATCTTTTATTTATTCCGGACTTTTTAATGTAAAAGATTTATTTCCCTATATTTGGTTATAAAAATTATTGGTAAAATGCTTTTATGAAATTTTTACTTCATTTCTCTCTTCGTTCGTAATTTTGTTTGTTGATAATAATTTATTTATAAAACAATTTCACAATATTTTTTACAATTATATTCTAATTTCATATTTATCCTTAATTTTAATATCAAAATCAAATTAATATTCAAATCATTTTCCATAAGAGGTAATTTTTGACTTTTCATTAAAAAATATGAAATAAATTGTCATTTTTCTAATTTATTCGACATGACTGGGACTCTTACTCCATTAAGACTCCTCAGTGTCTAAAATATACCTCTTTATTTCTAAAAAGATATTTTCCATGATTAATAATTTTTTAGATTTAAAATATTATTTTTCAAAATTGAAATGACATTTACATCATAAAATATTCAAAGATGAAGTATCTAGAGATTTTATGAAATTTGATTTGGATAAATTTAATTTTTTCTAAAGCTTGTGTCATAAGAAATACTGACTTTTAATGAAACATGATATTATATTAAAATATATTTACTTAAATTGATAGCTATAATCTGGACCTTGGAATGGAAAATATGAATAAGATAAAATAAATAATGAAAATATTTTGCTCAAAATTGTTAATAAATATACTTTTTTTGCGAAAAATAATTTATTATTAAAAAACCCATTTAAAAATAATGGAAATATTTTTCAAAAAAACTATTTTTTGGTGCAATAACATTTTTTGTGATAGTAAATTAAATTAAAATCATTTCATAATTACTTAATGAAATTTATATTTTAAATATTCAATAAAAGATTTTACATTAAAATTATTTGTTTTCTAGGCATGATATAAGAAATAAATACCATTTTACGCTTAAAATATTTATTTTTCTTATAAAATATAGTTTTTCACATAATACTAACTTATTTTAAAAGATAATTTTTTATCGTTTAGAAAATAAATTTGAAAAAATAAGAAAAATATAAATATAAATTTCAAATTTATCTTTGTGTGAATTTATATCATTTTTTAAAGAATATTTACATTTCAAGGAAATGTGAAAATAATGGTTTTTATTGAATACTGAATTTTCATTTAAATAATTTAGATAGTTTATTTTTTAATTAATACTTAAAACATAAAATTAGGTAATTATTATATTTATTAATTGAAATAATTTAATTTGAACAAAATTCATAATAAATTTTGATATAAAAATGTTTTAAATCTATGAATATTTTTTCTTAGCAAGACCCTTTCTCGTTGGGTTGGAGTATTTAATATTATGATAAATATTTTAACATCTATGAACCCAATTTGGAAAAAATTATTTCATATTTAAAATCATATTAATTTACATTATTAAATAACTTCAACTTATTTTTTCAAAATGAATAGTAAGAAATTATAAATTAATTGTCACGGTTAAGGTTAAATCGAGTTTACTAAAAATTAAATAAATAATATAGGGTAAAATTAACTTGAAATGTTTAAAAAAATTCTAGCTATATTTTTACATTATCACCTACTATTTTTTTAATGGGTAGTTTTGGATATTTTCGAATATGAAATAGGTGAGTGCACTATATTCTTTTTAAAAATTCCATGTGTGTCCTCTCCCGCACATATAAAAGTCCACCATTTATTCTCTCCTAATAAAATTTCCAATACCATTTGGTTTGTCTAAAACCTACCAAAATATCATTATTACTTACCGATAAGTTTTCTAGGGGAATTGTATTTTTTATGTACAACTCTTATTTATGATTTAATGGTAATCCTAATGAGGCTCTCTAAAGAAAAGGTAAAATTCGTAAACATGTGTTTTTATTTTCTTTTATCTCCAAACTCAATTAATATTATAAAAATATTCTTATATAATAAAACTTGTATCTAAAATATACTGAGATGTTATTATTTTAATTTAATAACTTATATACTTCTTTGCTACCATCAAATGGTAAACAAAACCTTGGAATATTTGTATGGAAGACTACCAGCTTGTGAACTAATGTTATTTGTTTTCATTCACCACTTCTCATAGATTTATATAATCATAGATTAAATTTTTAAATAATATTTATATTAAAATAGTATACTCATCAAATTATAATATCACACATATGTTCTTACTCTTGAACATGTATGAAAAAAAAATCACTCGTCTTTACGGCAAACTACAACCTTGCGAGCTAATGTGATGTGTTTTTAGATTTTTTTACTTTTTTGGTAATTAAGATACATTGAATGAATATATATTATATTTTTGAGTTAAATATGAATTTTAAATTAATATATCTCTTCAATGATTTACTTTCCATGAATTATTTGATACCATAATATTACTCGTATATACGGATGACTACCGCCTCATGGTGTGATGTGATTCATTTTTCACTAATGATTATAAAGAAATGTAAAACGAATAGTTTAAATAAATATATGTGATATATATGAATTAATATTGTAATAATAGGTGAGTTGTTGTTTTACTTTCTTTGGATCCATCCATTAAAAAATTGAAGCAACATTCATTAGTAAGTATGACCTACCGTCTCCTTGAATGGTGTCTTTTATTTTCTATCTCAAAAATTTATGGACTGATATAAAACCATATATGATGAGTATATATAATATTAATATAATTTTTAAAATTATAAATATTATGGAACCTTTTTCAAAGTAAGTGGACCGAAAATAACAAATTAAATAATTCCTTAGAAAAAGTATTTATTTCCCAAAACATGATATTAACAGTGAATTTTAATTAAACATGTATGAAAATATAACAATAATATCATATATGATAGTATGTATTTATGTTTGTTTCTTTATTATATCTATAATTAAAATTTATCTATTTTAGAGGATGATATAATGTGTATGAAGGACATCGAGATTTAACTTAATGGATATTTAATCTCTCTTGTATATCTAAGAGACTTATGCCAAGTTCCACTATCCTTTATTTTATGTGGTGTATATAAATACCCTTTGAAATTTTATATCAATTATATACTTTTTTTAATGATATTTAATTTGTTATATGATTTTATTCTTTATCTGGCCTTAAGATTCATAAGATTACAGAACAAGTTATTGATTTTTGTATCAATCTGGTTCATATGAGACATACATTATGTTATGTACCTTTCTTATTTTATGATATGTATATAAATTCCTTGTGTCATGTAATACCATGAATTTATTTATTATAATTACTTTCTTGATTCATAAAATTTTATACCTTATTTTGGGTTACGATTCAATTTTACCAATGTGGTAAGTGTTTCATGATACAATCACATTATTTATCTAGGTTGGTTATTTTTATACATCTGATAAAAAAAATATTTTTATTTTTCATTCAATAAACATATAAAATATATTGTTTTATTTTTATTTCATGATAATACATTTCTTTTCTTTTAATTATATCTTTTTATGTACTCATGATACCAAAATAATTTTTTTAATGAAAACCAAATTAATTTCTCTCTTTCGTCGAAAACCCTTTTTCCTCCAATTTCACGTTTTCTAAAAATGTTTTAAAAAGGGTTTTAAAGTTCCAATGTATTTATTAAAATCATTATATTTCAAAAAATATTGAAAATGAATGTCCATTTAATTTTCAAAACAAGTCCATTTTTTATTTAATGTGTTAATGGAATTGTTTTAACATATACAACATTTCCCCCCATCCTGACCACTCAATTTTATTTATATTTTTTATATGTTTCATTTTTATATTCATAAAAACTTACATCAAATATATTTTATTATTTTTAAAAAATTATTTTCAATGAATGAATATTTTCTAAAATAATGGTTTTTAATTATTTTTCATCCTCCCATCATAAATTATCATGTTTATTTTAGAAGATGTTTTTTCAAAATAAATTATGTTTTAAGCAGTTTTTTAATGTGGAAGAAATATTTCCAAACATAAATAGTTTAAATGATATTTAAAAGAATCTTTTATTAATTATCAATGTTATATTCAAGTAAAATTATTTCCAAAAAAAACTCCATGAATTTCCTATTATAGAAATGAAATTTTAAAATATAGGAAATCTTCTTCAAGAAATATTCCATGTAATTTTACATTAAAAATAATTTTCTACCTATTATGACAACTTTTGATGCTACTTAATCATTGATGGGGTAATGATATAATGATACCATGTTTATTATTTCTATATATTGTTTATTTTTATAATGACATGTATTTTTATAAATCCAATTTCATTTAAAAAGTTATTGAGAAAATGTAGAAATGATTATACAACATGTTTCTGTTAAAAATGATAATATAATATGAAATTTCAAGGAAAAAAAAATATTATCATAGGTTCTAATATGAATGATTTTTTAATAATCTTGTAGATAAAAATTTTATGGTTTATGTGAAGGGTGGGACCTTCATATCACTCCAATGAATTATGAAATTAATAATTTTAAATGATCTCACAAGGCTCATGAGAGGTTAACCCATACCTGAAAAGACAGTACACGAAAGATTATGATATGCTATAAAAAAGTAAATATGTGTTTATCACATGGTTAACATGATATAAATATCTTGGTGCATAGTCTTGGCATACAATTTTATATCCATATGTATATTCAGTAAATCATTATATTGAACCAATGTTATGAACTCAAGGCTCGTGATTATTTATTCAATTGTTATTCTTGTCTTATAAACATCCATGGTTTTTTTGATGACCCATGTTTATGATATATAATATGTGTGGTATGTTTTTCAAATCTTATTATGATGTTTTCATTCCCATATGGTTTTATATTTTGGAATATCCCATTTTTACAATTATATACCATCTAAGATCACCCTTGATTATGTTTATGATCCCCAGGATTTGATGAAATTAATTTTGTATGATATATATAATAAATACTCTTTTTATGAAAAACTTTTTTGGGGTTGATCTAGCTCACTTATGAAACTATTTTTTTTATGTTCCTATGTTTTCAAAGGAACTAGTCCTAAATAATTCATTCTTGGATTGTCTCGTTATGTAATTAATATTTTTGTACTCAGTTTTAATATTTATGAATGAGTTGTTGGGGTATCTACAATTGGTATTACATCAAGGTTTAGTTAAATATTTGGAGACTAGGGCGATGAAACATTATTAGAGTACATAATGTTACTTCTTAGTACTTGTTAATACCAGTTATTTTTGTTCAAGGATAGAGATAATGGAGTCCAAAAAATTAAATATGTGTCTAGATAATTCATTTTGATTTGGATCTATTACAGAGACACATTGGCATAATAACTCTAAAATGGGATTACTGATCTTTACTCAATATTAACGTTGTGAAAGATAATGGGAATTTTTAAATATATAGTTTGAAACCCCAAGAGATATTCATTTCAACTACACAAACTCTTTAGATACCATCATGAAGGATTTCATTAGATTATTAAAATGAATAACCTATGTGAATCCTATGTTTTCATATATTGAGTATGAGGCTCTAGGATTTATATATCTAATAAATTATATTTAATTATTATGTGGTTTCGTAAAAAATATTATTTTTTCTGAAACTGTGCCTTTTGGTTTTATTTAATTTATCAAATTTTAAGGAAATTGGTTAACATTAAATGAGATGGAAAATTTTAAAATGAGTAACAACATTAGATAATGATAACAGTGAATGATAATGTGATTATTCTTTATCATTTATCACTATATACGATAATACACTTTCACCTCAACCAACTCTAGGAATCCTAAAGGTATATAAGTTTAGCGTTTACTATGATCTAGGGATGTAAAGAACACCTTTTGTTTTGATAATTATAAATCTGAATTTGTTTTATATCCTTAAAATTCTTAAAAAATTAAAATTTTAATGTATGATTAATCATTATCATAAAATAATATTTATTTTCATAAAATGTTATTTTTTCATATTTTTTATAGTTCATAAAATTTAACACAAGATTATTATAGGGTTACTATACTAAATTAGTCATTTTAGACATTATAATATCATTTTAAATACTCTAGATCTAAATTCTGGAAAGGTTATGAAATTAAAAATTCGGAATCCTCAAGAACCTGCCATATCAAATTACGATGTCAATTGACAGGTTCACCTAAATATGTCTATAGAAACCCTACCTTTCCTAACATTATTATTACATCATTTTAAAGATAAAAAACATAATATTATTACACATATATGATCAAAAGGATTATTGTCTTGGGAAAACTAGGACCATATATAACAATTACAACTTCAGGCATAAACATTTATTTAATTTCTTCTTCTCTAGCTTCATATTCGAACTTTTCCTCTTCTTAGTACATGTATCCACCTAAGGATATACGTAGAAAGTGGTGAGATAGAAGACCAGTAATAAGATAGATAATAATAATATATAATGTGTGAGAATAATCATAACATGGTAAAAAGATCATGAAAATGAGAGGAAGCATAAATATATGACTTGAAATGTGGAAATGCATAAAAATGAAACATGATGTCTTAGTGGTTAACTACCACACATACATGTGACCCAAACTAGTATCTTGTTCATACATCATTTCACATTTACTCATGAGATTTATCACTTTAACCAATGCATTGGAGTGTTGTATAATTCTGGGTGCACCCGTCACATTCAAACTTTCATTTGCGCTATATAATTCCGGGCGCACCCGTCACATCAAAACATTATCGTATCATTATTGACACATGAAACATATATCAGAAGTAAACATAGTTACCCATGTAAATTAAAGTGTTTAATTTCATAATAACACATTTATAAACTTTGGGTTCCCAAAAGAAAGATATAATAACATACATGTTACAAGAACCATCCTCTTTGAGAGAGAAGTAAAAGTTGTGTTCTTAAAAGAGGAGTTATTTTGGAAAACATTTTTTTTGACATCAAAACCATTGACAAACATGTATATCCTAAAAAATTAAAGAAAATTATGAACAAATGATCTTTATTTAGTAACCATATCAAAAAATGGAGTGAAAGAAGGAGAACCCGAAGGATGAAAGTTGGGTTAGAGAATTTCCCCTTACATTGTATCTGAATGCATCCTTCCCTATAATATCCAGTATAATTATATTATATTCATTAATTATAAATCCAGAAACTTTTTTACATTAATTTGGTTCATTATGGTTTTATTATGTGATTTTATGTGCCTTTTTATGAGTTATTGAGTTTGAACAACATTGTTCGGGAATGATTGTTTTTATGGTTTTCTTGAGTGGTACACTTGTACTCTTAAATTGATGTTCGGGTAGAACATTGGTAAACATAAAAACAGATATTTCATGTTATTAATAATATTACAATAGATTTAATTATCTTATAATGAATTATATAAGATCCATGTGGATATATCATTAGATAAGAATTAAATGATGATTGTTTGCGTCAATTTTAATAATTTTTCGATCATAATAAACTTGTTTAATTTTATCACTTGAAATATGGTCATAAGTTAGTTCCATAACATTAAATAGGTTATAATACATATAACATGTTCTGGTTAAAACATAAAAATGGTTTCATGGCCAGATCTGAATGTTGAAATGGAAGAAGAAAACTTGTTGTTCTTGAAGGTGATAAATTAACACCTCACGAACAACGTTCTCCTTAATAATATAAAAGAAATATGCAAAGGGGGTTGGATGATATAATATAACATTTTCATCATAAAATTATAGTAAATGTATAATACTAGAGTTACAATACTATTTGGATGAAGATATATGGTGATCGATAAATAAATGAACTTGAACGTAAAAGGAAAATAAAGGAGAAGATGGAGAGAAATTACCTCTTAAATATTCCTCTTGAGATCCACCTTAAGAAATCTAGGAATGCTCTTTTGATGACACAATAAGCTCTATAATGTGGGAGAGTGTCTATGGAGGATGTTTGGGTAGAGTTTAGAGATGTATTCAAGCTTGAGAGGTGTGAGGAAATGAGGCTGTGAAGGGTGGTTTTTATGGTGGAGGGGAGAGGGGATTCCTTAATATAAAATTCATTAATTTATTAATTTCCCCAAAGACAAGAAATAGTGAGTCTTCAATGACAAAGAATATTAATTTTATCATGTGATCCAGAAATAAGTGGGATTACATCAGCATAGCATCACACATGACTCTATAATTAGATTATTTAGCTTATTTTGTAAATTATGATATTTCACTATTCATCAAAAATTCAATTATCTCATAAAAATCCCAAAAATTTAACCCAACCATTTATTGAAGTGTAGAATCGAAAAATAAATTCCATTTTATAAAAATATTTTTTTAAATATTATTAATTTAATATTTAATTAAAATCATAATTTACTTAAAAAAACCATTTTTAATATTAAAACTGATTTAGTAGTGCCTTAAAAATTTTCATAGGGTCTTATAAAATTATCTAAAAACTATAAAACATTGATTTCCTAATTAATGAACACAATTTAAAAAAATAATTTTTCTTTTAAATTTTTTAATTAATAATTATTATTTTTTTATGAATTACAAAATACCAAAATGTTTTCTAAGGTCAAATTGTCACTTTCTAAGATGTCTAAATTTTATTTAATTATTCATGGGTAAGGTTACTATTATATTGGATGATTTACTATTCATAAGGCTCATATTACTATTCATAAGGTTATGTTACTGTTCACCAAAAATTGTTTTTGTTTCATCAGACGCCAAAAATCTTCTTGAACACAACCGTGGATATCAGATTCTCAAAATTCCAAATACATATGTTAAAAACTTATGTTTAGAGGTCACATAGCACTTATTAGTTCATTATGTTTTTTTCATGTGATTTTATGACATAAAAATAGGAAGAGAATTTCCATTGAAAAACTTTGGGTCCTTACATTCTTCCCCCATTAAAAAATTTCGCCCCCAGAATTTCACTTTACGCAAACAGGTAAGGGAACTTCTCGTTCATCGCCTCCTTTGGTTCCCAAGTAGCTTCTTCAAATTAATGCTTCCTCCACAACACTTTGACAAGATGGGTTGTCCTGTTGCGTAGAACCATATATCTTCGGTCCAGAATCTCTATTGGATGCTCCTCAAAAGGGAGATCATATTCCATCTGTACTACCTCTAAGTTTAGTATATGTGAGGGATCGGGTATGCACTTCCTCAGGAGTGATATTTGAGAAACATCATGAACTTGATCTATATTGGGTGGATGTTCAAGCTGATATTCCACGGCTCCATTGTGGTCAAGGATCTTAAAGGGGCCAATGTACCTTGGGATTAACATTCCTTTATTCCCAAATCACATGACTCTCTTCCATTGTGATATTAGAAGGATGACTTTATCTCCAACATCAGACTCCAAATCTCATCGACGGTTGTCAATATAGAACTTTTTCCCACATTGAGAAACTTTGATGTGTTTCTGGATTACTTGAACCTAACTGTCACCTCTTCCACCAGATCGGGTCCATGTAGTTTTCTTTCTCCAACATCATCCCAACAGGTTGGTGTTCTACATCGCTTTCCATACAAAGCTTCATATGGTGCCATCTGAATACTTGAGAGGAAGCTATTTTTGTATGAGAACTCAACCAAGGGGATATGATGATCCCATCCACTATTGAATTTTAGTGAGAATGATATTAGCATATCTTTAAGCGTCTGAATATTCCTTTCAGATTGGCCATCGGTTTGGGGGTGATAGATCGTGGTGAAATTTAATTCAGTACTCAAAGTATGTTGAAGGCTCCTCCATAATTTAGATGTAAAACAAGGATCTTGGTCAGAGACAATTGAGAGTGGAAAAAAATACAGTCTCAACACTTTCTTCAAATATATCCTTGCAAGTTGTTCAAGTGAGTGATCTTCCCGAGTAGTGATAAAATGGGCAGTCGTGGTGAGTCGATCAACCACAACCCATATCGCATTATTTCCCTTAGATGTCTTCGGGAGACCCATAACAAAGTCCATGGTAGCATTTTCCCATTTCCACATGGCTGTAGGCAATGTCTACATCATACCTTTATACTTTTGTCACTTAATATTAACTTGCTGACATACCATACACCTTGATACATATTCTTCAATCTCCTTCTTCATGTTGTCCCACCAGAAGTGTTCTCGGAGATCACAATACATCTTGGTACTCCCAGGATGGATAGAGAATGTTGAGCTATCTGCATTGTCCAACATCTCCTTCTTTATCCCGGGTGATGAAGGCACACAAATCCACGTTCCAAACCGAATCACACCATCATCATCGATATGGAACTCCTGCATCTTCCCTTCTTTTATTTCATTCACCCTCTTTTTTATCTCCACATCATTCCTTTGTGCTTCCTTAATCTTACCTTGGATGGATGGTTGCACAATAATTTGGGAAAGGTAGGGTGTATCCCCTAACCTTATGATTTCCAAATCCATCCTTTTCATATTTAAAAAGATAGGTTCCGTCTCAATTCGTAACGTGGACATAGTAGCGAGTTCTTTTCTACTTAGAGCATCAGCTACCTTGTTTTCCTCCCAGGATTGTAGTGAATAGAGAAATCGTAATCCTTGATTAGATTTAACCATCTACTTTGACACATGTTGACCTGCTTTTGTGTGAATATATACTTTAGGATATTTTGGACGGTGTATATGTCACACTTCTCTCCATAAAGGTAGTGACACCATATTTTCATGGAAAAAATCATGGCTGCCAGCTCTAGATCATGTGTCGGGTAGTTCTGCTCATCGATCATCAACTGTCATGAGGCATAGGCTATCACATTATCATTTTTCATGAGTAAGCAACCCAAACCATCATTGAACCATCATTGTATATCAAAAAACTTTCTCCAATTTTCGGTATTGTGAGTAGAGGTGTAGTGATCATCCTTCTCTTAACCTCCTTAAAGCTTCCCTCACATTCATTCATCTAGGAATACTTTACACCTTTCCTTATTGACAAAGTTAGCGTGCTTGACAATCCTGGGAAGTTTCTCACAAAACATCAGTTGTACCTAGCTAATCCATGAAAACTATGGATTTAGGTGACACTAGAGGGCATGTGCCATTCCTCAATTGCCTTTGTTTTTGAAGGATCCAAAAGAATTCCTTTACATGTGATCACATGTCCTGATAACATGAATTACTTCATCCAAATGTCAAACTTTCTGAACAGGGCGTACAACTTCTCATTTCTCAATGTTACCAGCACAAGTATTTGATATTCTTCATGTTCCTCTTTTATCTTGGATTAGATGAGAATAACAATGATAAACACAACCACAAATTTGTCAAGGTAATATCTAAAGACTCTATTCATAAAATCCATCAAGATTTCAAGGGAATTAGTCAGTCTGAAGGGCATCACTAGGAACTCATAGTGCCCATACCTTGTTCATAAGGCAGTATTCTGAATATCTTCCTTCTTCACCTTTACCTGATGATATCTAGAATGAAGATCCACCTTTGAGAAGTACTGAGCCCCTCTTAAATGTTCGAACAAGTCATAAATCCTAGAAAGAGGACACTTTTTCTTTATGGTGATCTTGTTTAGTTTCTAATAATCAATACACAGCTGCATTATTCCATCCTTCTTCTTCACAAAGAGCACTGGCGCACCCCATGGTGAGGTACTAGGGAATATAAACCCTTTGTCCATATGCTCTTGCATCTACTTCTTTGACTCCTACAGTTCGATATGAGACATCTTATAGGGACACATTGAGATAGGATTAGCTCCGGGTATGATTTCAATTGATAAATCAACCTAAAGATCTTGGGGAATTATGGGTAACTCTTCAGAAAATACATTGTTGTATTCCCTCTTAATGGGAATTTCCTCAAGGATGGCACTTTCCTTCGAATCCCCCATTTGGGAGAGGTATGCTTATTCATATTAAATAAACACCCAAATCATTGAAGGATTTTTCAGAGGAGATTCATAATCTTCCTTGCATTTGTAAAATATCATGGGATGCTTCGGAATATGATAAGATATTTCATTTTCCTGACAGTTGATATGTTCTCTATATAACACTGGCCAATATATTCCCATTATAGCATCAAATTCCACCAAGGGAAGTATTAAGAGATTCCTTAGAAAAATCTTCCGACATACGCCAACAGGAGAAGAGTAAAACACTTGGGTTTCAATGATTGAACCACTTGGTGTTTTTACAGATATCTCAACATCATGGTTTCAGGGATTCAATTCTATAGTTCTAGAAAACATGCAATATATAAAGGAATGTGTTGAACCGGAATCAATTACGACTTTTTACATACATGGGTTAATAGGATGTGTACCTTGTAAGACTTCAATATCATCCGCCACTTCAACAGTAGTGATGGCATAAGACGTCCCTTGTTCCTTTGGCATTGGTGGCTGCTGACGTTGATTACCCTTGAGAACTCTAGGTTTAGTGCACTAGCGTGCATAGTTCCCTAATTCCCTAGAGTTAAAGCATTGAACCCTGGGTGGTTCTCTCCTTTCTTCTGCAAAATTCTCCTTCCTTTTCATGTCTTTTCAACACTCTTGAGCATGGTGTCTTTTTTTCCAACACTTAAAGAATTTCGTCGTCCCTTTGAGGAAGTTCCCATGGTGCAACATTCCACATTTTTTTCATGTGGGTCATTGAGTTTTCTTCCCACCATTATCATTAGATCCACCAACTTGAAACTCTATCTTTCATTTCTTATCACCAGAGTCATGGGATCATTCTCCAAACTCCATATCTACATTGAGAGCACACAGAACAACTTCTTCATAACTCCCAATGTCTCAAATTGGAAGAGACTATTGAATGTGTGGTTTTATCCACTAAAGAATATATTAATTTTTCTATCCTTGTTGACAAAAAAACTTGAAGCGTACCATGAAAGCCTTGTGAAATTCACTTCGTAGGTTTTGAAAGATTATCCTTATTTTTTATTTAGCTCTATAATTTCTCTCTCCATCTTCGTGCGAAGAGTTCTAGAGAAATTCTTGTTATGAAACATTATCTTAAAGTCTTCCCATTCCATCTTATATATTTCCCCCCTTGGCATGGTATTCTTAATCAAATCCCACCATTGATCGACTTCTCTGTCTAGAAGATAAACGGCTAGGGTCACCTTCTCTATCTCAGAATAGTGAAGAACAAAAAATATCTTCTCCATGGAGTTGACCAACTATTCCACAACTAGAGGATTGGAAGATCCACTAAACGTCAGTGATCGTTACCGCATAAAACATTTGATAGCCAGTTGCTCCCTCTTTGGTGAAGGGGGATGTTCCCTATTATTATGGTTATTGTTAATAACCTGAGATAATTCTTTAAGCATCACCATGAAGTTCTTAACTCCACCTCCCAAATCATTGGGGATGTCGTTCCGGCAATCATTGCATTGGCCCTCACATGAGTTGTTGGCCTGATTTCTCCTGGTTCCCACCATTATCTAAAAACTAAAAGGTTGAAACAAAACAAAAATCCACAATTCATGAATAAATAACTTATTTATTAGAAAACTTTATACTAAAATCATAACATATGGGATCCCTATATATATACTCTTATGTGCATAATTTTACTTAGTCTCATGATAGAGGTTTTCTCTAGGGTTCACTAATCCTAATTCCAAATTAATTAAACCATTCCTCTTATACCAACTATAGAAAACCTGCATTTTCATACATTACTATTACATCATTTTAAGGATAAAAATGTAATAGTATTACACATAGAGGATCCTAAGGTTTAGTGTCTTGGGAAAACTAGGACCATACATAAAAATTACAACTTCGGGCATAAACATTTATTTAATTTCTTCTTCTCTAGCTTCTTATTGGAACATGTCCTCTCCTTAGTACATATAGCCATCTGAGGATATACATAAAAAGGGGTGACCTAGAATCCTGGAAAAATGATATATAAAAATATATAGCATGGGTTGAGAATAATTATAACATGGGGAAAAGATCATGAACATTAGAGGAAGCATAAATATTAGACTTTAAATTTGGAAATTCATTAAAATGAAACATCATGTCCTAGTGGATAAATACTACACAAACTTGTGAACCAAGATAGCATCTTGTTCACACATCATTTCAAATTTACTCATTATATTCATCAATTTGACCAATACATTTAATCGCTATATAATTCTGGGTGCACCTGTCACATTCAAATATTCATATTGCGCTATATAATTCTAGGTGCACCCGTCACATCATAACATTATCATATCATGCTTTCCACATGGAAAATATATCAAAAATAAACATAACTAACCCATGTAAAATAATGGGTTACATTTAATAAAAACAAATTCATAAACATTGGGTTCCCAAAAGAAAGAGAGAATAACATACTTGTTACAAGAACTGTCCACGTTGAGAGAGAAGTAAAACGTGTGTTCTTAAAAGCAGAGTTCTTTTGGAAAACATTTTTTTGACATAAAAACCAGTGAAAAATATTAATATCCTATGAAATGAAATACAATAATGAAAAAATTATCTTTAAGGAGTTCCCATATCAAGAAAATTGGAGTGAAAGAGGGAGAACCCGAAGGATGAAAGTTGGGTTCGAGAATTTCCCCTTACCTTGTATCTAAATGCTTCCTTCTCTTTAATGTCCTATATAATGACATTATATTCACTAATTAGAAATCCATGACCTTGTGTACATTAATATGGTAAATTATGGTTTTATTAAGTGATTTTATGTGCCTTTGGATGAGTTATATAGTTTAAAAAACAATGTTCGTGAATGTTTGTTTTTATGGTTTTCTTGAATGGTTCACTTGTATTCTTAAATTGAAGTTCAGGTAGAACATGGGAAGACAAAAAGAACTAATATTTCATGTTATTAATGATATTACAGGATTTTTAATTATCTTATAATGAATTCTATTAGATCCATGTGAATGTATCATTAGATAATAATTAAATGATGATCGTTTGGGTTAATTTGAGCGATTTATCGATCATAATGAACTTGTTTTATTTTATCACAAGCAATACAGTCATAAGTTGGTTACAGAACTTTAAATAGAAGATAATACATATATAATTTTCTGGTTCAACCAAAAAAATGGGTTCATGACCAGATCTGAAGGTACAAATGGAATAAGAAAACTTGTCATTCTTGAATGTGATAAATTAACACCTCATGAACAACATTCTCCTTAATAAAATAAAAGGAAGAGGGAAAGGGGGTTGGCTGATATCATATCCCATTTTTATCATAACATTCCAGTAAATGTATAATACTGGAGTTACAATACCATTTAGATGAATATAGATAGAGAGAGATGAAGAAATGAACTTGAACATGAAAAGAAATTAAAGGAGAAGAGGGAGAGAAATTACCTCTTAAATCTTCCTCTTGAGATCCTCCTCAAGGAAGATAGGATTGGTCTTTTTATGAGATCATCTTCTCCTGAACGTGGAAGAGGGGCTGGGGGGGATTATTGGTCAAAGTTTAGAGAAGTGTTGTAGCATAAGAGGTGTAAGGAAATTTCGGTGTGAAGGGTGGTATTTATAGTGGAGGTGAGAAGGGTTTCCATAATATAAAATTAATTAGTTTATTAATTTACCCTATGACAAAAAATAGTGAGTCTTAAATGACCATGAATAGTAATTTTATCATTTTATCCCGAACCAAGTGGGAATAAATTACTATAACATCACGCATGACTCTATAATTAGCTTTTTTAGCTTATTTTGTAAATTATGATATTTCACAATTCATAAAAAATTCAATTTTCTCATAAAAATACCAAAACATTTCCCCAACCATTTTTCGACGTGTATAATCCAAAAATAAATTCCATTTTTAAAAATTAATTTTCTAAATATTATTAATTTAATATTTATTTAGAATCATAATTTACTTAAAAAACAGTTTTTATATTAAAAATGATTTTATAGTGCTTTCAAATACTACATAGGGTCTTAAAAATAATCTAAAAACTATAATACAATGATTTTATAATTAAAGAACACATTTTAGAAAAATACATTTTCTTTATAATTAATTAATTAATTATAATTATTTATTTATGTCTTAAAAAATACAAAAACGCTTACTAAGGTCAAATTGTCACTTTATAAGATGTCTAAATTTTATTTAATTATTAATGGGTAAGGTTTTTCTTATGTTGGATGATTTACTATTCATAAGGGTCATATTACTATTCATAAGGGTATGTTACTATTCATTAAAAATTATTTTTGTTTTATTAGACTCCAAAAATCATCATGAACACAACTGTGTGTGTCAGATTCTCAAAAATTCCCAATACATAAGTGAAAAAATTATGTTTAGTGGTCACTTAGCACTTAGTAGTTCATTATGATATGTTTTCATGTGATTTTATGACATAATAATAAAAATGGAATTTCCATTGAAAAACTTTGGGTTGTTACGATTTCACCCTACCATGTCACCTAACCATGTCAATAAACTATGTAAACCATCATGTGAATAAAATGTATCAATCATAGAACCTACTACATGAACTAAATGTTCTGACTGATGAACATTTTGCATGAACAGAATGTACTGACCATGGAACATAGCACATGAAAAAATGAAATGTCCTTGGATCCTATCCCATGAATTTTTTTACAAAACATTGAACCTACCTTGGATCCTACTGTGGAACATATTCTAATTTATGACTGTAGATCATACCATTAAACCATCCCTGGAACCGACAATGGAAATTATTACGGTTGAAATTATCCTTTCATTCATATAATAAATTATTCTATATAAATATATATTAATTGATTAATTTTTAAACTTTATAATGTTATAATATTATAAAAATTTTATTAAAAGAATTAATACACCAAATCAATCCCTATAATTATTGAAATTAGATATATTTCAATACATGTTTTCAGTTATAAATTTGTAGTTATAGAGAATAATTGTTCTACTAAATTTTTTTGATAACAAGATATTTTGGAAAACCAATTTTTCTTATTCATGATCATATATGAATATATATATATTATTTGGATATAATTCTACATTATATAATGATGATTATACTGTTTTGAAGTAATTTTCTAGTCATAATCATTATATGTTAAACTATCAAAAAAATATCAAAATCAGCAACATAAAATCAGCTAGTTAAATATTCTTTTTTATGTCCTACTACACAGGATTTACTATGTTAATAACCTATATTATTTCAATTCATGAATCCCTTATGTATATTTTCACACATGGTTCTGTGATTGTTTATAGGATATTGTGAAACCAATTAATTATCACAATATTACATAATACCTGACATTTCAATTTGTTATGTGATTTTTATAGATATATTTACAGTTTTTTGTTTTACAATAATATATTATTTATTTAGAATCTATGAAATAATTTTATTAATTTTGTTATGAGGAATTTAATATGATTCCAATCGGACTAGTCTTGTATGGATATTCATGCTGAAATTTTGTAACATGAAATATTCTAATTTAAATAAACTAGTACATAAAAAGTCTACCTTGATTATTGTTAGGGTACATTCCAATGATATAAATACATTTTATTTTTTAAAAATTCAATTTTTCAGAAAATTAGATTGAAAGAATTATCATGTGGATATTAATTATCTCTCTTTATCTAGAAAATTGGGATGAGTGATGTTTAAATTTTAATTTGGAGTATGATTAAATAGTATCAAATTATTTTTGTGAGTATTATCAACATTTTAATATCAGTATTTGTTTATATATTCACTTATATATTAATTTTTTTTATTCTAATGATTAATTTTATGTATTATGGTTTCCATTCTCACAACACATTTTAAATATTCTTCCCTATAATATTTTCATGATTATAAATTATAAAAGTTATTTTAGGTGTTTTTAGGGTATAAAATAACCATTACAATATTGGAATTTAAAAAGACCAATTATTGTAGTGAGGATATAATAGGAATTACATTAATTTTACCATGTCATCCTACATTGTTAAAAACTAGGTTATGAATCATCGTTTTTAACTGCTTTCATAAGAACAATACTATAATCTGAAGCATTGTTGTTTCAATATCATGATGTTTTTTAAAACATCATGATTATATTGAAATAATATTCATTAAAAATAATTCACAAGTGTAAATGGTTTATTCTTTCATATTTTTATAACAGCCAGAGTTTTACTTTCTACACAATGTCTGTATCACAAAAAGTAATACCACCCTTAAAAAATTTACTTTTGGGTTTGTTCTTCCCCATTAAGAGAGTGATTTTTCTCCATTACCTTAGATTAGATTGTTATAGTTAACACATAAAATAGTAGTGGGATGTATTGATCCAATAATAGTCTGAGTTTAGCCTATCCATATAGAATATTGGGTTCCTCATGAATAGTAACACAGAAGCTGTTAGTAGTGTGACAATGAATATCTATGTTGGCTCAAAATGTGTAAAAAATTAGGCTATGTTTCCCCCATAAATTATTGGGTTCCATATGTTCTCGAAATAGGAAATAGGATGGGTTTGTCCTTGTAAAAATTATAGGTTTTCCATTCCTCTATAAAAGGATGAGTATTTTTCTATCCCCATTAAATAGAAGAGGATTTTGTTAATCTCCCATTTTTGAAAAAGGATTATATAAATATTTTTCCTCTCCATAATAATTGATATAACATTGTTTGTGTGATACATTGTGTTGGGGTATAAATTATAGAAATATGATTGTTTATATCTGAACTACTATAAAATTTTGGAGCTCATATTTTACATTATTTCATTTTCATTTATCCCTAATTTCTTTTATCAGTGTGGTTGGATTTTTTATTATTTGAACCTACCCCATTCCACTAATTAAGATCATAATATAATTATTTGTTAAATAATGTATATTACCAATAAATTGCCCATTTTTATCTCCTCTAAGAGACCTATTACTTGGTATTTGATCATAGAACATATACGGATGAGTATAGTGAGTTGAACTTTTAAAAAAAATGATTGGTAGAAGATGGGGACACTTATTTAATGGTCACATAGTTTGTCACTTTCTTTATACCTCATAGTTAGCATCATATATTGGTTATATTTGGTATATATTATGATTCATTTGATTTTTTAAATTAATTGTGTTAACTCTTTAAAATTGTCTTTAACTATACTATGGGAAATATCTTTTCAATGATAGCTTGCATGAGGAATAGAAATGTTTTGAATCCAATGATAATACCAACTTTATGTGGTATTATGTATACTCTGTGGAATATCATAATGGAATCTTATCTAAAGAGTATTCATAATATATTATTGGATATTATGAATAAAAATATTGATTTACCTATTTTATATCTGGTTGATTTTTGAGTAGAGGATGTTATTTAATATGTTATTAATTTTAAGATCGTTAATATCATTTATTTTTCTTTTAAATTAAATATTTATAAAAATCATAGCTTCTTCACATCTATGTGATTTGGGAATAGTTTGAGACAACAAACATTAAAGGGGGAGAATCATTCAAATCTATTCAATCCAATTATAGAAATTATTGATAGATGAAGAATTAATGTCCAACCACAAAAAAGGGAAAATGTTATTTTTTGATGGTGTTATTATTCTCAGTAATTCAAAATTTAATTTGGATTGTACCAATATTTTTTTCAAGGATTTATGAATAGAGGACATATAAATCCCAAATTTCTAAAGAAAAAAATTTCATGGATGGTCATGAAGAAATAAATTAAATCTTTGACCAAATGGTGTGATTTAAAGTGTCCAATTGATCATGCAGTCGCGTTGAGAGGGGTGATTCATGTGTGACTAGTTTTACTAAATTATTTTAAAATTTTAACATTGATCAAACCCCTATAACATGTTTGGATTACTATATCATTTATGAAATTATTAAATTCAATAAAATATAGCGTGTTATAGTTTTTACAAGTTTCTTTACTATTACCTAATCCTAAATGAAACTAGTAGTACAACTCAGCTATTGATTCTTCACTACATATAAGTGGGTAGAGCTATGGAAATTCACATTCCCATCAACACTGAGTCACATAATGTTCTTATCCTGGGTCCCACTAGAGATTAAAAGTTCCCACCTACATTATAAACTTGTCAGCTGCATAGTCGTATAATTATACTACATCCCATAGTGTTACTATCATCCCACCGGCCTTCTCTAGAGTCTCACTTGATAATTTAACCATATTTGAGTCACACGATATATGATCCACAAAGATAAAGTTCTCTATTGACTTTTGATTCCTTCAGTACTACCTCAAGAAGAATTATTTTTCATCAAACAAACCTAAAAACATGATATTTTTGTTGGAAATCTGAAATTGAATTAGCAACATATAAATTACAACATGGTTCTTCTCACTGTTCACAAATATTAAAATGATTTGAACTGAACTCATCAAAAAAACTATTCATGTATGTCTCACACCAGCTTTTAGGTTTATTTTTATTTTAATATTTCATGGCCTTGGGTTCTCTAGTTGAGACTCGCATTGATTGAGAGTCTCATGTTTTTGTCACATAATATTTTTACTTGGCTGCAGACCTAGGTGTGGTCACTATAGAGTTTGTGGTAGCCGCACAGTCAGCCCAAGAGTCGTGAAATTGCTAATTATTCTTAATATTATTATTATTTTATTTGTTGTATTATTTTTATTATTATAATAATTTTTTATTGTTATTAATTATTATTTTTGTTGTCATTATTGTTGTCATTTTTATTATCATTATTATTGATTTATTGTTATTATTTTTATTATGATAACCTGTATTATTATTATTATTATAATTTATATTATTGTTATTTGTACGATTATTAATATTATTATTGTAATAATATTATTCTTATAAGAATGATTAAAAACACTAAATCTTTCCCTAAGCCCAACCACCTCCCCCCTGTTTTCCCATTCTCCTATGTGAGCTATGCCCAGGCCGATGACCCTCCCTTTTCCCCTCCACCTCTCGCTCATAGGTCCTCACCACCTACCACTTATATACGACCACACCTCCATCACCCTCAAGTACCTCGGCCTCACCCTCCCTGATTTATTCTGGCCATCCTCAGTGTCATCCAACCACGGTACGTCCTTCGCCCAGCCGGTCTAGCCGAGTCCCTCCCAACCACTCAAGCCAGCCCTCAGTTCACCAGGCCTCCCGCTCCACCCACCACCATCCCAGACTTCTAGCTCTCTCGACCCCCAGCACCGCCCTCCCCTCCTCCCTTTCTAGCGGAGATTTCCAGCAACCCAAACCCCATGCATGCCCCATTCCTGCAAATCTATTCCCTACTATCCAGCGGTCTTTTGGAAAACCCAAACCCCGTTATTCAGTGGTCTTATGGTGAAAATCACAGTGCCGCTCTATCCTCTCAATAATACTCTTTCCTCCCCTTATGTGAGCCTTCATTTTGAATTTGTTCTTTCTTTAATTTTGACCTAAAATTAACGTTGTAGTTGGTAATTTTTGTGCTTTTTTCATTGTCTTGGGAGTTTGTTTTATCTGCGGGGCATTTTCCCTTCTTCTGCCATATTTTTCCTCCAACTAAAATGGATTTCATGTACGATAATCCTCATTTTCATTTTTCTTTAAGTCCATTTAATGCTTGAGTGTTTTAATGTAAATTTATTTTTTTATTCTTACCTACGTAGTACATTTTGTTAATCATCTCTTTGATTTTCAAGTTAATTAATTTGTTAAAAATATTTTTTGAATTATTTTCCCCTCGTTAGGTCTTTATTCATCTATGGAAACTATGTTATTTTAATTTCAAATGTTTTATTAATATTATTTTATAAATGATACGTGCCTTTGTGATACTCTTCAATGGTTTATCATGGTTTCTCTAGTTTGTGTAATTTTTTAGATCTGTTTATGGAATTATTATAAATGGAAAAAAGGTTTTATTTATTTATAGAATTTCTAGAAGTCTATTTGGGTTAATTATAAAAAAATTTATTCTTTTTTTGATAAGATTATAAATTTTTTTTAGTAACAGGATAGTCAATTTACAAAATTGTCGACGAATTGTTTGGTATGTTTTACTAGTTTCTTGTTTTTTGGAAATTGGGGAATTTGTTGATATTCTCATTAAATGTGTTTTTGGTTTAGCATGTTTAGTTTGAGAACGTTGTATTTGAAAAAATTTGTTAAAAATTATTTGGAAAGGGATTTATGAATTTAAGATGATTGTTTTGTGTTCTCTTAATTTTGGGAATGGTTAGTTTTGATTTCCAAGGAAATTAATTTCTTGTGGTAATTGTATATAAATGAAATTTTTGTTGTTGTTGATCCATTGGATGTTGGCACATCCATAGGTGCACTAGGTACACGCATAGATTTTACCTCAAATGATTATGGAACCTTCAAAATAATTTTATCTTAAAACATTGGTTTTCTAAATAGATTTTGGTTCTTAAGTAAGGTTTTTTTCCTTTGTGTGGATTTTATGAAAGGTTTGAAAGGTAGTCTTGATGGGTGTTCCCAATTTTACTTTATTTTGTGTTTCGATAAATTTTAGGCTCAATTTTTTATTCAGTCATTTCATAAGAATGTGATTTTTTAATTAAGATTTTGAAAGGTTTTTCTAAAAATGTATTGGAGACTTTGGACTTAATGGCATGTTTGGCTCTTCCAACTTATGGGTGAACTTATGTTAACTGTTATAATGGTTTGTGTTTGGAAATTGTCGGTGCCTGGTTGGAGTTTTAAATATTTTTTGAAAAATGGTTTTGACATGTAGGTGACATGACGAACCGGTTGGAACTTTGTTAATGTGAAATGATTGAATGTGGATTTGGGGGCACTCCTGTCTAGGGTAACCTAGTAATAGTGAATGCACATGAAGTATCCATATTTAGGGTAGCTAAGTGTTGTGAGATGAGTCATGCATCGAAGGTATTCCAACATAAATAGTATTATTATAACCACTATGGGTTTTTGGGAATCTTTTAGTTGATCGAATTATGGTTTCTTATCCACCCTGATTAGATGGCTCAGTACACACTGGAAGGTATAGAGTCTAGATAGGGAGTACTGTTGGTTTCTTTTGTCGTGATGGTTTCCAGCTGATTATAGACATAGGAGCTTCACTATACACCTCCAGGTGGTTCTGAATTGAGTACGTCCAAGGATTTTCTAGGTATTTTTAGGATCACTCATGGTCAATTTATTATTCAAATATTTTTTTACTTTCTATTGCACTGGTTTATTTTCTGTTTGCAATATTTACTTATATTATCTTAGCATAGATTTGGTATCACATGTTTTGGTTTTATTTTTGAAATGGTAATTGGTTTTGGTAAATGATTTATCCTTGTGTAGGATATTAAAATGGAGAAATGATTTTTGTTTTATTAAAATTTAAAAACCCTATTTTTATATTTTTATTTCAAACTATCATTAATGGACTATTTCATGGAAGAAAAGGAATGGATTATATAGTGTTTTCCTACTAAGAATTTTAGTTCTCACCCCTCCGTTATATTTTCAGTTTCAGTTTTCTTTAGGGGTAGATCTCTATCAGAGAGAATGTGGTTCTAAATTGGTTGGTGACCAAGAAGGTCTCGTGGAGTTATGTGTCATTTTTCTTTTTTTCCACTGCAATATTTAATTTTATCATTAGTTTTATTTATCTTTTAAACTTTTTTCATGGACCATATTATTCCAAATAGTTAATTTTTTATGCCTGACACTAGTTTTCAGCCCATAGAGATCATGAACACCCCTCGAGCAATGGCACAGAATTTCCCGGGTGACTCGTTTAGGGTTAACCTAGGTTCATTTATGAAAAAATGGTATCATAAGAGGCCCTTATTATTTGCAGTGTCTAGTAGATGGAGATTAGGATTGTTGGGACATGTGAGGTAGGTACGGGAATGACATAATGAACTCTCTCTTGTTATAAACCACTAATCACTAGGGGTTGTCCAGGAATAGAGTCCTTGTATCATTCAGGTTTGTTTTGGACTGATGGTTACAATGGAGGCAAGACAATTTTACATCGTGATTTAACATGGATTAGTGAACCATTTGGAGTATGAGTATATAGATTAAATTCCTATTAGTTGGTGATACTTACATGGGGAATGTCCCTCTACAATGTCACCAAGTTAAGAATGACTACTAGTCCCTCACATCAGTAATTTGATGCCAGTTGTCTGTTGTTTTGATTTTGGTTGGTTTAAGTGCAATTTTGAAAATAAAAAAGGGGTTTCTAAATGAAAATGATTTATTTTAAATGGATTTAAATCCAAAAAATGGGTTTTAAAACTGAATGATTTGGATTCAAAATTTGGTGTTTTCTTGGAACAGGTAGAGAAATGGTTTTGGTGTAACCTCAGGTACTCTATATGAATATTTCACATGTCAGGGGATGAATGAGAATTTCATGTTGGTGCGTATGGTTGAATGAGAATAAAGACATGTGAAATGGTTTATGAGATTATTGAGGTGTGTACATAGAATCAAAGGCTTGAGCTTGTTTATCAAAAGTGATTTAAAAAGGGGAAATGATTTGGGAAGTTTAATTTGGATTGAATAGTGGATTTGGTATTTGTAAAGTGGCCTTGATAGAAAGTAGTTTTGAAATCTAAAATGAAAATGGCATTTTGGGTTGTGTTTTGTTTTTGTTTTTTCGGTTTTTTGAGCTTGTTTTTTTATATAATAGGGTTTTAATGATGCCATTTCTTCTTAATATCGGTTATCTCTTTGTATTTTATATGTTGTTCAAAAAATGCCTCATAGAAAGGTCCCCAAGTTTTCTGATAAGTCTTGGCCAATTATTGATCCTTATAAGACGTTGCATGTCCTTTATGATGATTGGGGTCTGCTAGAGGTAGGAGAGTGGCATTAAGAGGTCGAGTGCGTCTTTAGGGTATTGGGAACTCTCAAAGTTGTCAGGGTGTGTGTCATATTGAGTCTATTTAAAGACACATATCAAGACGAATGGGAGTTTTTTCTCCCCACCATCACTTCAATTTGGGATGATGTGGGATGTCTAAATAAATGTGTATCTAAATGTGGAACCTACTGTGGAACAAACTATGAATAATGACCATGAAACATTTTGTGGATCCTACCCTAGAAGAGACCTTCGAAATAATCACTACTATAAAATATGATTTTAATAGCACTGGTGTTTATTAGCGCTGGAAAAAGTCACTGATAAATGGAATCTTCATTATTTCTAATGAAAAAAAAGATAAATTTTACCCTTTGTCAATGCTTTCTTTTTAGCGTTGATATTGGATACCTTTATCAATGCTTTCTTTTTAGTACTAAAAAAGGGAACCCTATATCAGTGCATTATTTTTAGCACTGATAAAGGGTAGCATTTATAATTGATTTATTTTTAGCACAGATAAAAGGTACCCTTTTTCAACACTATATTTCATGTTCTCATATAGGAGTCCCTTATCATTACATTATTAGCATTGATAAAGGTCCGAATAAATAATATTAAATATTTAAATACAGAAAAAATAAAAAATTGGTTTATTAAAAAATATTACATTTTTATTAATTAAATACATATTTATAAAAATGATTAATTTTATTATGTTATATATGAATTATAAATAATAAAAACTATTATTTATTAAATATATAGATATATGAAAAATGAAAATTAAATGAATTAGAACTAAAAATAAGTAAATTGAAAAAAATTATTTAACACTTTATTAATTATATGATTATTTGTAATGTTAATATATTGTAAATATTAAATATATAGATATATATATTAATGTATATATATAACATTTAAATATTAAAAAATATTTTTGTGCGTTACAATAAATAGTCAAATATTTATTGACTAATAATTTATAATTAAAAATTAATAGAAATTAAAAATAATGACTAATTGGATAGAGTAGTGGACATATATTTGAATGTAATTGATTTTTTATATTTAACATAGATCAAGTGTGTGTTATATTTATTTCACATATACATAATTAATTGATTTTTATATATAATTGTTAGTCTGGTTATGGAGCAAAGTAGAAACAGAATATGATTTTATGAAATTCATCTAAGATAATTTATTTATTTAAAAATGTTTTAATATTATTGTGTATGATTTTTTCCAAGAAATTTTTTTTCTCGGAGTTTTATTGTTTATTTTTAAGAAAAATCTTAGTAAGTGTGATACCATATTTATTTATTTTCTATAAATCTCTATTTTCAAAATTATTATGTGGTTGTATTTATTTTAATATGTTGTGATATGTTTTTGTAAAATTTAGATATAATTTTATCAATTCATGTATATTTTGTAAGTATATATATATATATGTGTGTGTGTGTGTTTTCATAAAATATAATGTAAGGGTGATATAATAATTATTTATTCACAAATCACGGTTAAGAATTTCTAAATTCGGAAGGGGTTATATTTAGTTTCCTTAACAATTATTCTTAAATGTGCATTTTTTTGAAAATATGAGTTTTATAAATTCCATAATATATATATATGAGTATAAATGTGAATGGGATGGTCCTTTCTAGGGATGGTGTTTTTTTCTCAATTTATTATAAAATATCTTATTGTTGTGAATTATTTCATTATGCAAATGTCTTTATGAACATCCATTGAATCTTAAGGATGGGTCAATATGTTTTATATATAATCCCTAGAATACTTCAGATGGGTAGGTTTGAATTGATGACCTCTCTAAAATCTTTGAGATGGGTCAGTGTGGTTATTTGACATCCCAAAAGTCTTGAAGATCGCATAGTAAAATAATTTTCCCTAGAATTAATGAATTTTTTAATATTTTTGTTTAAATTATTTCCTTTTTCTGTAACCCACATAATAATTTTTTATGCTGGTGGATTTATTTTTCATGTTTAGTTGGTGTGTCAATATTTCATGTCATTCTAAACCAAAACATCCATAGATATCATTTCCCTCAAAACCTTTTCACTCATATAGTGTTTCATTTATCACTTTACATCAATTTACTAGAACTTCCTTTGTAGGAAGAGAAATTACACTTCCTCTTCTCAATAATTGAAGTAATCCTCGTGATTTCATAGTAAAATATTTATCTATATAATTAATTAATTTAGTTATATTTATGTTTAATTTATTTATTTTTATTATTACTCATATAATAATTTTTTTCTTATTCGAATGGATTATTTTGTTTGTGTCCTGGTTATTTTCCCTATTTTATGTCGTTATGCACCATAATTATTTTATAATTATTCTCCATCAATACCTTTCAACCTTGTATTATTTACATTAATCACATTCTTTCATGTTCCCTCCACTTGTCAATCACAAAGGTAATCTTAATGTTTCCATAGTAGAATCATTTTCAACAGAATTAATCTATTATTTAATATTTATGTATAAATTTTTTCTTTTTATTATTACCCATATAATAATTTTTTTCTTATACAGGGGAATTATTATTTTTAGTTGGGGTGGTTTTTTTGATGCTTCTAATGTAGTTTTGATAGTTCAAAAAATAAATTCAATGCATATCATTGTAGCATTGAAATTTAAAATTTTGCTAGGCTTTTTGATGTGGGGAATCAATTTCACATCAGTTCGACATATTGTGTGAACGATATCTCTCCAAGTACTCTATCTATTTAAAAAGAAAATTTATTTTAGGAAAATAGAAAAATAATAAACTAAAAACAAAATAAATATTCATATTATTTATATTCATTAATATAAAGACCCATAAATAATTTTTGATGTGTAGTAATCATCCTCATCTCAATATGATACACGATGTGCCCAGTAAGAATCAATGTGTCACTTATCAGTTTAAAATTAAAATTTTAGATTAAAAAGTTTCACTCACCGAAAATTGATCAAAAATGATATGATTTTATTTTTAATTTAATAAAATGATTCATAAGTCATTTTTTATATGTATGAATTTATTTCACTTTAAACTAAAACACAATTACATCAGAATGATTTAAAGGCTGTGTTTCCAGTTTTAAATGACATTTTCGTAAAAAATCAAATAGACATACTCAAGACCAGGGAAAAACATTAGTATTATTTTTATACCTTATAGAAACAATATATATCTCATTTTAGACATATATAAATCAGATTCACCCCAATCCAACCCACGGTGTAACCAGTATGACTAAAATTGTGTACTTTTATTTAAAATTGGCATCAATTTTAGTAAAATGGAAAACTGAGCAACTCATAACAAAGAAAAGTAATTCCGATTATTATGATACATTAAAAAAATAATTCATTAGTAATTTTTTACATTTATGGATCATCATCAACTCAATCTAATTCATTTTGTTCCTTGTATGTTGAAAAGTGTTTGTTATGAGTTGAAAATCGATTTTTTGATTAAAAATATTCACTGAATTGAAAACCCAAAAAACCATGATCAAATTTAATTTATTTTTTGCTAAAATGATTCATAAGTTATTTTTGATGAGTAAGAATCATTTTTACATGAAACTGATACATGATGGGATATAATGAGTCAAAAGATTATGTTTCAAATTTAAAGTGAAATTTTATTAAAAAAGAAAACTGATATACTCAAAACTAAGAAAATTCATTTGGATTGTTTTTCTTGTTTAAAAAATTGATCCATATATCATTTTTGATGTGGAGTGATCAACCTCACTTCAATAAAAAACATGATGAACCAGATATGCTTAAAAGTATGTATTTTCATTTAAAATTGACATTGAATTTAGTAACATAGACAACTGACCTACTCAAAAAAGGGCAAATGAATTTGGATTGGTTTAATAAATTTTAAGAAATAGACATACGTTATTTGGATTTTTAGGGATCATTCTCACCTTAATAAGATGAATTATGTTCTCGGTATGACTGAAAGTGTCCAATATCAGTTTAAAATCGAAATTTTATTTTAAATTTTTTCAATCACTAAAAACCAATCACACTTGCTCCGATTTTCATAATAATTTTGGAACACCATTAACAACACATTATTAATGATTAAGAATTAATTTCACATAAAACCAAAATATTATGTCATCTAAATGTTTCAAAATTGTGTGTTTCTAATTTAAAATTACATTTTAATAAAAAAACAATTAACATACTCAAAACTAATTCAGGTTATTTTGATATGTTGGGAAAATAATCCATATGTAATTTTGTATGTTTATGAATAATTCAAACCTCATTGTAACCCATGGTGTGTTGGTATGACTCAATGTTTATATGTTTATTTAAAATTGTCTTTAATTGCAGTAAAATGGACAACTGACCTTCTCAAAATGAGAAAACACATTCATATTCTTCTAATACATTATGAAAACAACCCCAAAGTCATTTTTTATTTTATTTTTTTATTTATCTTCACCTTAATCTGAGACATTATATACCTATTATGGCTTAATGTGTCTGTTATCAATTTAAAATCATCATTTTAGTTCAAAATGTCTCATTCACTAAAATCGGATGAAGCACGCTTGTACATTAATGATAATTTTGGAAAAAGGTTCATAAGTAATTTGTGATGTGTAGGTATCAATTTCTCACTAAAACAATACTTGATGTGATCAAAATGAGTCATAAGTGTGTGTTTCCATTTTAAAAGAAATTTTTAATAAAAGATGAACTAACATACTCAAAACTGAGAAAACACATTCAGATTGTTTTGATCATTAATAAAATGATCCAAATGTTATATAGTTCAACAGAACATAAATCTGATTTTGCTATTTTTTATGTTTTTTTAGTCATAGACATTAAAATTTAAATTTTCAACAAATTTATATATATTCCTATATAAAATCATGTAAGTGAATTTTATTTTGTAGACTCACCTATGTAAGATTCAATTTGTGTATCCCCTATTTTAATATACATAATTAATCCCTTAAGATTATTTTCTCTATTTGTTCTGTGAATTTAAAATGGATAATATAAATCTTAGAAATATTGACTATTTTATTAAATACATGAAATTTATATTTTTTCATGTTTTAATATATATAATTATTGTTTTTTTAATAATTATTATTAATTTGTAATAAATGTTAACATTTTAAAAATTGTTTTATATGTATTTAAATATGATTTACAAGGGATTAAGTGTGTATTTATATTCATAAAGAAATTTTGGATCTTGAAATATTCAATATTAAATCTACTGGTCTATAAATATTTTTTTCTATTAATATCATGGAAATTTCCATAGATATTAATACATGTTATGTAATATTATTTAAATTGATAAAACATGATATTTAATGAAACATCACCTGTCAATTAATTATCTCCACTTATCTACAAAATTAAATTAATTGATTTTTAAATTTGAATTTGGAATGTAAAGAGTTAGTCTCATTTGTTTTATTTAAGTATTCTAATGAAGATATTAAAAATATGTATGGATATATTTACTAATGTATTATTGTTTAATAATTTTAAAAATTAATTGTTTATTGCATGATTTTCATTCTCAAACCAAACATAAAAGTTACATCTATGTGATGTTTTTTTAAATGATATTTATAAATGAGATTAGCATAATGTTTAGTGTTCAAAATATTCATTGACATTTTTTTGAAAAAAAAGAAAAATATCTTGTTGTAAGAGATATGAGACATGACCCCGGTTTTCCTCTATTAGGATGCATAGTACAAAAAAGTCTTAGATTTTTTTTTCAACATCTTAAATAAGTAAACTCTTAGATTACTGAGATTCATTATTTTAACATTATTAAGGGTCGGGTCTCTGCCTCTTTAATTTAATAGTAGCCTAATCAAATGTAGTTAACATGTTGAATCTATAATATTCATTCATTACGCTATATCTATCAGGGTTGTATTGTCTACCCTCTCTAAATATTGAATAAGGTTTTACTACCCAAACAATTAGTACATCTTGGTTTGTTTTTTCCTAATAAGGATGGGTATAGTCTATCTCCTCATAATATTGGGTTCTTCTTATCCCATGAAATAGAAGATGGATAGTCTAATCCTATAGGTTCCCATGTTTATTCCACCACCATAGATGAATGGTTTCTTGTTGACTACTAAAATTTAATTGGTTTGGACTATGCTAGTGAATTTATAGGTTGGGTATGTACCTATTAAATACTGGTTTATATTTTCACTTTAAAATGAAGGGTTCCATCTAAACCTGAAAAATGAAAGAGGTTTAGAATGAGCCTTTATATTGTTTAGCTTGGGTCTTCTCTACTAAATGGTTGGGTTTTCTTCTAAAACCATAAAAGGAAATTAAATTAGGTTAATTTAACATGTTTAAAAAATAATGATGTATAGAGTTTTTACTCCTCTTGAAATGTTACAAAACAAATCTATTTTCTTTCACCATGTTTTTGAAAAGTAGATGTTAGAATTTATATTT
This sequence comes from Viscum album, assembly GCA_963277665.1. Lineage (NCBI taxonomy): Eukaryota > Viridiplantae > Streptophyta > Magnoliopsida > Santalales > Viscaceae > Viscum > Viscum album. The sequence continues at coordinate 2,015,601,667 of OY728159.1, forward strand.
CCATAATGCTATAATATTTTGGTTTTCATATATTACTTTTTTGAGTCCTAATTTATCTCCCATTTCTTATATCGGTTTTTTGTGAATTTGTTATCATTTGATCTAATCACTTTATTTTTATTTTTTTCATACTCTGATTAATTTTTATAGAAATGAAATACACACACTTTCTTGTTCATTTCCATCACCCCTTATGGACCTAACATTCTTCTTGTTTAAAATAATAAATTCTGATTTATAATTAAAATATCTATCAAAAAATGATTCTTTAATCATAGGAACTAATTTTTTACCACACTAACTTTATTCTTTAACACATGATCATTTTACGTTTACATCAATTCTTGTCATTTGATTTTAGTAAATTTTTCAACCATTTCTCCCAAAATATTCTCAATCTCTCAAGGTGGTTACTTAAAAGAAAAATGAATTTTTGTTCTACTTTCCAATATATTCATTAATTATCTCATCCAAATACTCTAAAATTTTATTAAATATTTTTTAAAAAAATGTTATCCTTTTTCATTGGGTAAATACTATATAATTATACCATTATAGGACTTTTTAGCATGCTTTTCCAGCCTAATTACTTTGATTTTAATATATCATTGACTTCCAATGACCATAAAATAATCTTGTATTGGATTATTTTTGTAGAGAATTTCATATGTGTATCATGAATATCATAACATAAGAGTCATCTATTCTAAATGTGCACTGTTTTTCAATCTACTTACCTCCAAATATTTTTTAAAATATTATTTTCACATAGCATTTTCATACCAATTTCAAAAATTCTTTTATTTTTTTTAAATGGTGTCAAAGAGAATAGGGTGTTAAATAGTTATTTTTTATTACATTATTTTTAATATAAATTTCAAATGCATCACATATGTATTAATTCCCTTTATTAAATATCATTTTTTTAGTACACATACCACATTATTTTTCAGCCAACTATTTTTTATATATTTATCAATTTTAACTACATATGATTTCTCATAACGCAATTTACTTTTGTCATCAATGTGAATTTATCTATAACTATAAAAAAATAAAGATAAACATGGGTATAATTTTGTCCCATGAGACAACGATGATCTATCTGGATTAATTCCATGTGTCTTGTGAATGTAATATGCATTTTTTGTGATACATATAAGATATCATTAATTTTGGACACATCCCAAAAAAACTATTTTGATCTATGTTCAATTTTGGTAAATATATCACTACTTCATGATTAAAAAAATTTCTCTGTCTTCTTTTCCCAAGATTCTAAAGTATTATATGCCATTTCATGTTCGCATAATTCATGATTATGTAGTATGTATTATTTGGATAACCAATCAAGAATATGTTTCAGTTTGTTAAATTTCCTTGTAAAAAATTAATACCTTACCAGTTATTTTAATGATTCATGTATTTTCCTGAATTTTAATTCATGCAGTTTGTCACAAATTTGGATGACACGTAAGAAATTTAGTTTAATACCTTCAAAAAATAGAATGTTCCTTAATCTAAATTTAATATTTTCATTCAATCTTGTTACAATACCATTGATTTTTAAGAATGATTAATTTAAAACATCACTATACCTCCATTATTTTCAATATTCTGATGCATTTTTCATTCCCTCATAATGTGGTATTTATAACCATTATCTAGTATTCAGGAATTATTCTTATGGTTATCCATGAAAGTTACATCTTCAATGTACAAATTTTATTCCATAAATACTTGAATTTATTTTCCTATTTCACTGAGAGGTACCTAACCAACCAAAATAGTAATACAACTCTACTAAATTCCTATTTACATCACACCAATAGCGAAACTATTTAAGACAATCAAATATTATTGTTTTTTTGGAAAAAATTTATAGAGTTTCCTTTATAACATTTGTTATTATATAATCACATTTCCTATCATTTGAACTACTCCCATTGGGTTTTTGATTTATCCTAAATAATGTAATTTTTACCGACATATATAATCTTCATTTTTAAGAAATTCACATCACTGAATATAAAAAATAAATATACATTTCCATGATATATTAAGGTAATTTCCAGAAATATTCTTTACAAAAGTTTACATTATATTTACATTATGGGTCATATTTCACTTCATAATTTGAAAATTGGATTTCTAAAATAATATTCCATTATCAATTACTATTATATGAAATTTATATTCATTCTATGGGGTCCATATTATAACATGTTTACAATTTTGTCTTTCAATTTTAGTATCAAATGTTCTGGTGATATAGTTATTAGATGAGGGCATTACCATAATGTTTCTAGCATCTCTAAAGGACTTTCCCTTGATTTAAAAAAAACATTGATGTAATTATTGATCATTTCATTATTATTCATATTATCTTCATATTTATAATGTTTCATTTACAATTTATCATCTTTAAGATAGATAATTTCATCAATATCACTAATTATTTTCACATTTTCATACATTAATCAAATATTTTTATTTTCTTCTAAAATAAAAATATATTATTTTAATTATTAAAAAATTAATCATATATAATCATATAATATATTTTATTAAAATTATTATATTTAATTATAATTTTATTTTTATCAAGACATTACTTGGTTTCAACATTGATCTTGTATTTATAATCTATTTTTCCAAAATCATCATCATCTCTCCTAGATTGATCAAAAATATTCAGGAAATGGGACATAAAATTTATAATGATTTATTTTGTATCCTAATTAGTTTCATTAATTGAGATAATATAATATTCTTCTTTATTTACAATTGATTTATTCTTTTTGTTCTATGAAATATTATCTTTCTTCAACAATTATTTGAAGCTTCTTGCGAATTTTTCTTCTACTTAGTTCCCCATGTTTATTAATCATCATTAGATTCATGGTCTTCCCCATTATTCATTGGGAAACTAATTGAAAAAATTCCAAGACTATTTCATTTAAAAAAATTATCTAAAAAATTATCTCTATAATTTATTTGAAACTTTTTAAAAGTTTTAAATATAAATAGAATAACATATTGATATTCTTCTTCATTATTATAATCTATACATTCAAAAATGTATTAATCATTTACAATTTTCATTTATCTCCTAGAATCAAAATAAATATCTTCTTTCATCAAATTATTAATTGATTAATGTTTTATTATTTAAAATGAAATTATATTATTTTTTATTTCATCATGATAAAGATCGTCTCTATCATTATGTGATGAAATTTTTGTATGAAACATGTCCAAAAAAATAATTAATTTTATTAAAATAATGTTTTTGTTTAGACTCTCACCAAAGATTAAAATATTATTAATAATTTTATATTTCCATGTAAATATTCCATCAACATATTCCTCTTAATCCATTATAATGTCTTAAAATCATAATCTCTTGATATTTAGTTATTGCTCATTTACTTTCACATTTTCTTCATATATTCATTCCTACTTATCCATGATCTCATTCATAGTTTGTATCCCCATAGTCTTTGTATAGAATAATTTTTAAAATATTATAGGAATCCTATTTTGATATTTTAAATCCACATACATATTCATTCATTTAGAAAATAGCATTGGACCACCATTTTCAAATGGTAGAAAATCCACATTCATTAAGTCACAACCATTCTGGCCTAGATATTTAAGATATAAATACAGAAATTCTTATATCTATGATAATTTATGAGATAAAGTATTCGAACACATGTTTTTTTAACTAAATTTATATAATTAATCACTTAATAGATAATTCTTTGGATATTATAGGGGAACACTAATCTGATACAAATTGATGTGCCTTCAGGAATTGGGTTCCTCCAATAATAAAGGGGATGAATTATTTGAGGTAATTTTATATAATTTCGAACAAAAAATTATTAGACCTCTATACTTTTTTATATTTTGGTCCAATTATATCATAAAAAACATATCTTCAAATTTTTAGTTATAAATTAAAGAAGAAGGCGAAGAAAAAAATTACAAAGTCTTCATCCTTCTAAGAATCATACTTCTTGTCATTGCTAGTTAATCAACATAACCATGGATTATTTTCACTATATCCCTATGTAAAATTCACCAAACAATATCATGATTATTCCCAAAAAACATTTCTAGAGTCACCCTCAAAAAATTATTCTCACTATAATACAACAAGTTATTAAAAAAACCAAATAGGATCACCGAAAAAATCGGTTTCTTTGGAACTAAAAAATTTAGATCTCTATTGATGATTCTATAAAATATGAAAAGCTGTACATATCATAATTTTGGTGTGTAATTAGTACACATATATTATCAAATAATGAAAATATATCCTAAATATAAGAGATAAATTATATGTTGATCACTATAGAAGAAAATACTCATCTTTGTATAACTCTTGCCTATTATATTCTCTATATTTTTCACATTTATACTTACCACTACACATCAATATTAAATAATTATTATATATCGTCCACGCAACAATCTGTTTATCACACTATTCTCACAGATATGAGATTTTTCTGATCAATGGTTTCTCCACAGTAATCTTTCTACAATGAATCAAAACCATCCATCCATTTTATGCATAAATTAATGCATGCAAAAAATATCCATGATTTTCATAACTATAGAAAAATTAAACATATCAATAATTTCATGTGTAACTAATTCCATATATCATGGAATATTGTAGAACTATTAACAAAAGTTAAATTCCTTTAAATATTTTAAATTTGAATCCCTATTTGAAAACCCTCTAATTACAATTTATATTAAAAACCAGCTAATTAAAACATTGTATATAGCATTATCAGATATGTGAGATCACTAACTTTCATTGATCAGTTACCCATGTATAAAAATCCCTTATATAGCATGTTTTCCTATGTGATTCAATATTTTGATACAGGAAAATAAGGTTACATGATTCAATTACGTCATTAAAGTTTCTATGTGAACCACTTATGTTGAAAAATGGAAAGGTAATGAAGCCCTTATATAGAAAGATAACAACACGAATTCATTAGTTTATTTAATTTAATAGGAAAATAATGATGTTATATATTCTTGGTTCACTGTGGATAATTATTTATTTTTAAATAATGTATAGAATTAAATGTATTTATCATTTAATATATAAATACTCGATTGGATTTCCTTTTTAGTGGTGGGTTTTATTTATATATAGCACCTCGATGCATTGATATATAACATGAGACACAATAGAAGATGATATTAGTTGCGTATTTGTTTTAAAAATTCCCATTTCATAATAATATTTTATTTATTGAGAGGCCTTGATGGTGTATTCATAAATAACATTTATATAGCCTGGATATAATTTAATCAATATCGAGATTTATATGAATTATTTAATCAGAAACCATAATTAATTATCCATATTATTGTTATACTGACTTTAGTCATGTATTCAATTTCAACTTGGATTGTTGATTAAAATGATATGTTCATTCATTATCTACTCAGACAAATATTTTATGCCTTATCTCATAATAATAGGATCTGTTTTAGGTTTTCCCTTACTAAGAATTTTATTTCAGCCCTAATTATGTTTTTAATTATCCAATAAATTAAAAATGTGTGTTTGATTAGTCTTTATGTATTCCAGAGTTTTTTTCTTTCTATGTTTTATTTTTCAAAAGTAGTATTTGAAATCAAGTATATATCATGTCTCTCAAGAATACCCTACTAATAAATCCCTATTAAAGAAACCCATTATATATTTTACTAATGAAATATATATGAACCATCCCTGAGATAATGTGTTTAGGAAGTTATATACTTCTATAAATGGATTTAGGTATTATTTTCTTTTTTAATCAATATTGAAAAATTATTCTAATGAACAACATGATAGATGGAATTAAAAAAAATTACATATCATTAATATGAGTGAGGTTATAATCCTAAAATAAACCTTAGATTCTTAAACACATCATTATGAAATGTCCTCGTGAATGTATCATCTATTTTCTCCATTGAATGGAACAATACTGAAAATAATTTAGTTTATTCTACAAGCTTCTTGATAAAGTGGTATTTTATATAAATGTGCACTGATCATAAAATCTGTACCATATTCATTTAATGATAGTGAAAACAATGGATATCACCCCCAATAAGATGTGGAAACCTTTCATTAACTAGTATATCATCCAATTACATCTTAATAAACATCAATTAGTTTTTGGGAAGAATAAAATCCATATATTCTACTTCAACGGTGTTCAAATTCATAAAATTTCAATTATTTGGTGAAAAAACAATTTCTTCTCAAAGTACATAAGAACCATACGATATAAAGTTTATATCATTTATTTATCATACACAATTTTAATTTTCCTATGCATAATAGACGAAAAATTTATTTTTTTTATATTTTTAACCAAAAAACTATTATACCTCTAATGTTCTTATGAATCCGCATTACATAATCAAAATGGGACTCTTTTGGAGAACTTTTATTCCATTCAAAAAAAATATAATAGAATAATATATGTCTAATATCAAAGATATAATATATGATAAACCATAAAAATTCACTAGGATCCACATATTTTACTGATCATCCATGGATTGTTTTGTTCCTAGTGTTATTTTTCTGTAAGCCACATTTTAATCATATATGTAGAATCATTTAGGAATTTTCCTATCACATTTATTTTGGTAATTAAAAATATAATCTCCCTCTTGGAAAATTTTTAGATGATAAAATCACATGGCCTTTAAAAATCATGTGATACTTAAAAAATACTATGTTTGATAGCATATAAGATGTGCCAAAACATATTTAAAATAAAATGAAATATTATTATTTAAACAAAATAGTAATAACCTATCTGGTGAATTAATGTGTATTAATAATATTAAATAAATTTTTAAATATATATATAAATATCATACTCAATGAAAATTAAGTGATTAATTCTTTGGAAATAAGCACTCATTTAATCAATGAATTATTTTATTCTTAAAAAATATTTTTCATTCAAATATAGTTTATATTAATTGTTTTAAGAGAATACAATAAATAATTTATTTATCTCCAATAATTTGTATGTTATTAAAAGGATATAATTTATGAAGATATAATGAAAAAAATTATATGAAGGTGGACTTTGGGTATTTTCCCAAAAGATTAATTTTTTAGAAAAAAATGAAATATACTGATTATTGTAAAACTAACTTTTTATTACATTGAATAATGCAATTTAAATTTATAAACCTTTCAAAAAGTTATATAATTATCCATGCAATTGAAATAATATTATAATTTAATTGATAATCATCATTGTAGATGTTTTTTCAATAAGTTCATTTTTTGGATTAAATGAGAATCTTTCAAAAAAATGTTTTTCATTTAATTTTATGTTTTGATCAAAAATTATTTTATTCCACGTATAAAAATTCAATAATGAATATTTTTATTTGAAATATGGAATCATGAAATAAATATATGGTAAATAGTACACTTGTTTGTTCTATTGAACAGTTAGTCTATTAATTATTATTAACCCCTATAAGGGTAAATTTGGTAGTTAAAGATAAAAATTATATGACATGGACTCAAAATAACCCAAAAAGATGTCATTATTAAAATGGATGATATGATTTTGACAATAATCATTCATTAATAAATGTTTCGTTAAATTTTTTCAATTTTTCATTGAAAATGACTTTTATATTATTATAAGTAAATATAATGTTAAAAATGAAAATCTCATACATTTAAAATAAATAATATTTTTTATATTGATAAAAATGAAATTTAATCCATTTTAAAATTTTATTGGAAAGATAAATTATTATTTAGGTTATTAATAAATTTTTTATTTTTAGTGATGAAATATTTATCTTATTTTTTTATGAAATGCAAACATACTGTTTGTTCAGTCTATAGGAAATTAAAGTAAACAATTTTAAAAATTATTAAATGAATATAATTTTGGGAATATTTAGGGTTCCAAAATTTTTAAATAAAATGATTTTACTATGTTATTAAAGGATTGAATTCAAATTCCATTTTTTCATTTTATCATCAATGTCATGTTAAATGAAATGTTCCAAAAATGACATTAATGATGTTTTAAAATACAATATTCATACTAAATATTATAAAACTTAAAAATATCATGCCCTCATATATGTGAATTTTATAAGGTTTAAAATATTATTTATGGTCTATTTATAAGTTATATTATCTTTTTTAGTGTCTTTCTTAACCATTATTGTGTCCAAACTGCTATATCTCTATAATTGGTAAAAGGGTTCACGATGGGTTAAAACAGAGAGATAAGGATTAAAATGTAATCTAAATTTGTAAAATAAAAATTCGATGAAAGTATTTAGACCCATAATCTTCCAATTTTGGTATTTTATAAATCTTTTGTCATTTTTTCTAGTAAATTAATTTATATTTATTTAATATTTCTTGTATATCCAAAAATACCCCTCCCCCAATTTATAAAAAAATCCCCTTATCCTCTACAACTCACATTATTTTAACTCTATAATCTCTCCAATAAATAATCGAATACCTTAAAAATAACCCTTATGAAATTTTGGCAATAAAAATCAGGGTATCGTACCAAAATTTGATGGATAACTATGTAATGAAAATAAAGCTGTCAGAAGAGATTTATAGATTTTACCAAAATGTTTTAGTTTAATTTATTATTCTTCATAATACCAATATTAAAAAACATTATTAAATAAAAAAATAGTATCTGAAATATAATTTTATGTTGTTATTAAATGTTAGTAACATATATATATCACATGTTCTATCAAATACCAAAAAAATCGTCATTGATGTGTAATGCTGACTGCCACATCTTGAACAGTTGTAATTATTCTTCATTACTACCTCACAAAGAAGGTTATAATGATGTGATATTTTTTTGAATGAAATATTTTTCATTAATGGAAGATAATACATCATTTATTTTTTTAAACATCCATCCATAGATAATGATAACGTTATTCATGAAAATATATTGATACCACATCCACAGAGCACTGTGATTCCATTTTCATCTCTACAACACAATGATGGTATATATAATTTATTTAATGATATATAATGAAATTAATTTTTTAATTATCATAATTTTAATGAAAAATAACACTTACATTGTTTTAATTTTCATCATTGATAAATTAAAATTTTATGCATGCATGCATACAACATACCATCTCCATGATTATGATGTAGTTTATTTTTCATAACCATATTTCATGGTTTATTATAAATGAATAAATAATTTTTAAAATGAAAATTATATCAATATTATTTTACTAGATATTATATAAACAAAACCAATTTGGCCATGGTCATCACACCAAATGTGTTTTGAAATTATGAACCATATGTTCTGAAAACACCAAACGTGGACATTTTCAATTATGTAATTAAATATTTAGTTAAATAAATTAAATATATCCTTTAGGAAATGTATTAATAATGTAAAATTTTATTCTGAAATATAATAATTTACATGTGTATTGTAAACAGGAATTAAAGGATACACAAAAAAAGTATTCACTCCATATGTAAAATTTCTTCTCAAAATCACTTAATTGAGGCATGTTTTAATATCATGTAACCAATTTATTATATAAATTGTATATGGTTACCTATTACTTCTATACAATTAATTCTTAAAACATCCTTTTTTTATGTTACAATTCATGTTAATTCAATAATTCTGTTTTTCAGTTGGATGTTCGAAGATTTTTTAGATAAATCTATACTCAGTTTCCATTTAATAGGCTATATCAGAATTCATTGATTATATTATTACATGATTATATATAAATTTTAATTTTTATGATTTAGATTATTTTAATTCATTTTTGTGTAGAATTAAATTTAATACTCTTAATATCTCTATATATTATTTCAAAATTCAATGGCGTTATCTTTCTAAGGTATATTCATTTAAATTCGCATTCATTATAACATATATTTATTTTATGAACCTATCGTATTCTATGAGGTTCATATAGTATCCTTTTGATATTTTATATCATTAATTTTAATAATTTTCTAAAATTTAACATTTCATTTCAGGTTATTCATTCATTGCGATAAAAACACACATGTGACCAATGTGGTAAGAGGTTTATGTTTCAAACTTATATTAATCGGGATTGCTTATGAAAAAATTTAGTTGTAGGAAATTATAAGATCATTAGTTTGTAAACTCATTTTATTATTTCTCTTCTATATATATATATATATATATTTAATTTTTATATTTAATTACTATTTTTTCTATAAAGTAATAAAATGGTTATACAATTGTTTTATGAAAACTTAATCTTATTTATCACCTTTTTCATTGAACCAATTTTTCATCAATATCCTGGAATTATGATATGTTTTCAAAAATGATTTAGAAAATATTTAGTAGTTTTTAGACATATTTTTACCAAATTTTTATTTTTTAAAAAATTTATATAAATATTATTCTTAATATTTTTTTAAAAAATGTACATTTTACCAAATCTGTGAGTAAAATCATTGTTCTAATGATTGTTATATGAATGGAATTTTCCTCCATCATAGAAACTCAATGGTTTGAAACTTAATTTAAAATTTTACATTGTAATTTTAAGAGATATGTATTCTAAAATTTAGAATATTTATAGTCAATAAGGTTTTTTTATAGAGTATAGAGTATTATAATCAAGAATGTTTTTAAATATCTATTCATGATTTTATTATTGATCATAAAAACAACCCTTAATTTTTATTATGCTCCAGTGAGGATGTTTTATAATGATACCATACTTATTCTTACTCTATATGGATATGATTGATTCAAACACAATGTCATGAAACCCATTTTTTCTATGCATAAATAATGATAGAAATGAAAATTCTTATTATTATGTTGAAAAATTACAACATTCACATGTTATGATTGTAATATGATTCAGGATCATTCATTTTATAATAGGTGAGATCTATATACCTCAAGATGATGGTTCATCCGTATATATCTCTCTAATGTATTGGGTAGTGAGGATATAATTGAATTAATATATGTAACTCCTAGGAGGTGATGGTGTCAAATAGTTACCAGGTTTCTCTAAAGAGATTATGGCCATTAACTCGGTTTGGTTATCCCATCAATAAGTGTTATAATAATTTTTACATGGAGATTAAAATCCAATATACCAACACATTTTACTTATTATTTCTATGGTTTATTATTGTTTATATTGATAAATATTGTCATCACATGGATCATTATATTTTATTCTTATATGACTCTTCAATTATATTAATTCTTTATGAAAAATTTCATTTTTGGTGATAAATGTATTTATGTGTATGATTTCTATTTTTATGATCTTGAAAAATTATTATTTCATCATAATCTTGTTCTCTTCATATGATCACTAATGATATTTAATTTTCAATGATTATGTTTACACTTACTGAGCATTTGAGGTCACACATATTATGTTTATTTTTTATGAGGTTCTAATTAATGATGTTATATTACATTTTTCAAGAATGGATTCATGTGTATATAAAATTTTGAAGATATTCAACAAATAATAATGAATATGAAAATATGGGTGTAAGTGGGAAAAGTTCTATCTTAATGACATAGTTATTTTTATATAATCATTTTTCCTAATTCACTATAACTGTAATCCTAATATGTCCTTGTATATGTATGTGATATACTATTACTTTTGATGACATTAGTTGTTTTTGGTTAAAATTTGTTCACATTTACCAAATTAAAAAAATATAAAGATATTATTTAATATAATAATTATTAGTGCAAACTTAGTTGTGCCATAGTGGCAATAAAAATAGGTTTTAGACATCTTTGGAGAGTAAGATATTTTTATGTGATGTTTTGTTAAAAATTATCGATTCCATCATGAGTGTATATGTTTAATATTGATCATACGTTCAAAGTCATAGACACACATTCTAATGATATATGAAATTTGACTTTAATATGAATAATGATAGTTTCTGAAAGATTTAATTAGGTTGTGGTACATATAACCCATAGGATTCATGAGAAAGATTTTTTTTAAGGAATAATATTTTATTTTTGGGGATATACAATGAATGGTATACGATAAACATTGTGATTAAAAGTTCATAAATGTTGAGTTTATTGAGAATCATCTGTATATAGAGTTATTTATTTGTGTAATGACCTATAATGAGACATTTTTGTTGTTATTGAATATTATAGATTAATTTATTATTATTTTATATAAAGGATTATACCTTTTAGATAAAATAACACATGGTATAAAAAATTATCTAAATATTAGAAGATTTTATTCATATCCTTTTATTGATTATGTGATCTTATAATATATGATTTTATTACATCATACATAAAAAAATCATCTAAAATGATCATAAATTATTGAAAAATATGATATTTTTAGGGAGGTTGATTGAAAAAATTATATTCTACCTTTCATGTATGAATCTTACCATGTAAATTTATTATATATTGTAAAAGAATGTGTATACTTTTGAAAAAAAATTAGTCAAATCATTATTTATTACCTTCATTATTTATGAATCGTCGATATTTTTTACACCTATTTGGTTTATGGTAATATGTTCATTGACTTAATCATGGTCATTTATTATTTTAATCAATAATTTCCACCTCTATGCACAATAATTTAGACATTAAATTTTTCCTTCTTTTCAATCTGGTCACTTCCCACTAATTTTCACTTATTCTGAAACATAGTTATGTGTCATTCCATATAACCTACGTATTTTCATTTCTTTCTTTTATAAAATAAATATTTAATAATCATTTTTATAATGCTTGATTTCATCATAGGTATTTTAAAATTTAAAACCATTGATTACTGAGCCTGAAATCAAATTTTTGGGAAAAACTTATTAACATGGGGATGGTGTAAAATTCTAAGATTTTCAATGAAAGACATTGTTCGATGGCATAAATTAAACATAAAACTATGTTATAATGAAACATGATATATTAATATTTAAATATGTCCAACATAACCCATCAATTGAATTTGAGGGTATGAATAATATATACCTAATTTTTAAATATATATTATTCTCCTTCTAAAAAATTGATATTTCTTCAGAAATAATTACATTATTATTCTATAAATTCATTTTATTCTTCGAAAATATGATTTATTCCATAATGGGTTTGATTAATTTTTGAGATAAAATATTATAATGAATTTAAACTCTCTGAATGGTATTTTATAAAAATGATATTTTTTTAATTCACCTATTCAAAATTATCTTAGGATAAAATATTGGCATTTTTTTTAAAATATTAATTTTCATGTGAATAGTGAAAATAATACATTTTCATAAAACTATTGTTTTTAATCCATAATTAGTTTAATTTAAAATTACCATTTGATCTTAATTTTATTAAGTAACTGCTAAAATGATGTAATATAATTATGATCATGTGAATCATTATTATACATGATTTAGTTATATGTAATTTTTTTGTCATGAATAAATGTTATCAAACAAGTAATTGTTTCTATGTTTTTAATTTATCAATATATTCATTTATTCAAATTTAAAAAAAAATACTAGAAAAATTTTTTCAAATTTTTTTATGATGTAATAATTTTCTTATTGGTTCTCCTTCATTGTGGGTCATTATAAATAGTAATCAAGATATATTTTCACCTCTATAAGGGTAAATAATATAATTATAGTTCAAAATAATATATTATAGAAAAATATAACTCTAACATATTCTTTTACTATATTTGATTAGTGAGGTTTTAACATCCTCATCCCTGATTATAATATATAGAAATTATATAACATTTTTCTTTAAAAATGTCTCAAATATTTTTTAATGTAAATTTAAAATAAAAAATTTCACTCTCTCACTAAAATTAAAAAATATTCTATGATGGGAATAAAAATAATTTTAATTCTATTAAAAATATTTATTTGAAATATTAAATATTTTTTATCATTTAAATTTATTTATAATTTTTATTTATTAAATAATTCTATTACATGACTTTAAAAGATAGAAAAAGTGCTTGTAAAAGAAGTAGAAAATTGAATTATGTAATTTTGAAAAATGTAAAAGTAATATTTTTCAAGTCTATTTTAGTTTATGAAAAATTCTATTCACAAAAAAAATATTAGCGTAGTTTTGTGGTATTATATTCTAATTCAATATTTTTCATGTTCATTTCAATATCATATTAAATAAATATTTCCGAAAATTTAATAATTTATATTTTATAATAAATAAGATTATATAAGATTTCTTGAAAGTCATAACAATCCTATCATCTTACTTTTAAATGAGAGAAGGTCAAAAATAAATATTATATACTATTTGTGGTGTATTTTTCCTTCAATTCAATCTTTATTAACCCCAATAGTGTAAAAATATATATTTTCGTAATTTCTATGTTAATGGGGTAAAAAAGAAGATATGAAGGTCAATAAATAATAAAACAAATTCAATTTTTTTATGAGGTCATTTAACCCAACACTTATCTGACCATCATATTTTAAAAAATTCCATTTTTCATGAATCATATTTTATATTAATTTAATAATTTGTGTATTTATATAAGTTCCACTCACCACTCTTATAATAGGGAACCACCTATCCTCTCTTACTCATATATTTTAAACATTCAAGCTTATTAAATAATTTCTCTAATCCCTTACTAACACCCCTTACCACTTATTATAGGCCATTATTTTGGAAGAAAACAAATCTCAGATGCAGATGTTGCAATGAAAATAATCTTTTCGAATGAAGTTGTTTAACTTTCAACATAATGTATTTGGTTTTCTTCTTCTACTTCCTACTTACAATATTAATCAAACATTTCCAAATTATATCCCTAGTAAATTCTATATACATAGATTATTTTATAATAATGTAATGACATATATCCATATAATCTTCCATAAAATAGAAAAAGAAACCATCATTTGTGTGTTTGGAAGAATACGGCCTAATGAAGATATGTAATTATATTCCCTTATATACCTATCACTACTAGTTATAATTATTTATTTTATTTATATATATTATATTCATGATATAATTATCATTATATAATAATAATATATTATATATACTTTTACCATTAAATCCACTGATAATTTATATCATCATTTGTGTATGTATGGATTACCCCCACCACAGAGCGATGTAATTCTTAATTAATCAGAAAATAAAATGGATTCTAAATATATAAAATTTTAATGTATAATACGACATGTATGATATTATTATCAATTTTTTATTAAAAATTAATAATTACCTTATTTCCATTATTATAGTTTAAAATTGAAAATTTTACTCATGTGTGCGAATAAATTACTATCTTCATGATTGTAACATATGTTATCTTTCAAAAACATATTTCGTTGTTGATTTTAATTTTATAATTTTTGTCTAAAATTTTATATTTATTTCATGGTTATTACTCTTAATATTATGGAACAATGGCCTCTTTGACCATAGTCAGCACACTAAATTCATTTTGAATTTATGAAACGAACGTCATCAATACACCTAACGAGGAACTAATCGATCATGTAATAAAATATTTCATTAAATAAATGAAATAAATGGTGTTACAAATAGGATATAATAATTTAAAAAGTTATTAATAAATAAAATAATTGATATATGTTTATTATATATGTGTGAAATTACGTACCTATTAATTTTGGACTTGAGGTAAGGGATCTCATCTCAATTTCACTTCATTGAGGCATGATTTAATGTTATACTCCAATATTATTATATATATTGAATATATATCGCATTTAAATTTTAAATCGTGTATCCTTGATATGTTATGGTATTTGATGATACAATTCATTTAAATTCATCCAAGGCGTTTTTTTTGACATTTTACAAAAGTGGTAAGACATTTCATATACAAGTTTCATTTTATTGGGTTAAACCACTCTTAATAGCATATAATTTATAAATATTATGAGTTAAATGGGAATTTAATGTTTTATTATGGATTTAAACTCATTTTTTGAGAATTTATATTTGTTAAAAATAATATATCCATTCATTATTTATAAATTCAATGATATATACATTGTAAGGCATATTCTTCTCAATTTCTATTTCTTTTTCAAAAACATTTATGTTATGCAACTATATTCATTTAAGAGGTGAATAAACTTCTCCATTCTCATTTCATATCCAAAATCATCTAATTTTAATGTTACTAATAATTTAATTTAATATTATTACGTCATTGGTATTATGATTCAAAAGTAACCAAAGTGGTAAAGAGTTTATATTTCAATCCCTTTTTAATCGGGATTGCATATGATTGAGTAGCCATTATGTAATTTTTATGATGATTATTTAATAAAAACATTTAATGTTTCTTCCCCTATGGAAACATATATAATTCATATGTTTCATGACCTTTTATTCTCTATGGTACTATAAATTATCAGGAATAAGTTTTAATAATTGGTAACCTTATTTACATAGTTTCGGTCAGAAATCCATTTTCATCCATATCAATGTTATCTAAAAAAAATTTAAAAAATTGAATATTTTTAAATGTTTTTATAAATTCATTTTCCCAAAAGATTTAATTTTTAAGTTTTGTTTTAAAAATAATAATCATAACATTTTTAGAACAAGGTGCAGTTTAAGAGAGGAGTGAGTACAATATTTATTTTCACAATTACTAAATTAATAACATTTTCTGTCATCAAAGACACTAAATTATTTTAATACTAAATTTTAATTTTCCTTGTTTAGTTTTAAAGAAAATAGTTTCCTAATATTCATGGATATTTTTATTTTCATAATGGAATGCATATTTTCCTCTAGAATGTTTTTAGTAATATATTTTTGGTATTTCAATTCATCAATTAAAAACGCATCATTTTAAATATGTAAAAAATTAGATAAGTTGTAATTATACAATCTTAATTCATTCTATGGATGGATTACTTTTTTTAAAGATAATTGCATAGAACCAATTGTTTTCAATGGGAAAATGAAGCTATAATAGAAAAATGATAACTGTTATATTGAAAAATGAAATCTTTAATGAGTTTTTAATATGTTTGGTTACCTGGAAATTCTATATGATGAAGTGTCATATTAATATATTTGATGATAATTGGTCATCCTAAAATATATCTATGATGAATTTGGTATTGATAATTGAGTTGAGAGAATATAAGTAACTCATAAGATTAAACTGTGTCAATTTGTTGATATGTTACTCTTAAGAGATTATATGTATTAACTAGTTATTGTTATCCAATTATGGTGGGTTAATTTATGTGTTTTGTGGATACTATGTTATAAAATCTAATTTATTTTCATTAGGCTTCTAGTGGGTTTTAATTGCATCATTTTATCCAAATTAACATCACATGGAACATGGTTGTTAATTCTTCATTGACTCTTTTTTATGTTAAAGATTTATTCCATGTATCATGTTTTATGATCTAAGTATTGATGTGTATGCATTCCCATATATAATTACACCCTTATTCTCTTTTAATTCTCACTAATTACATTAAATTTTTAATGCTTATGTTTACCCTTATTAATCATTTTTTGTCACCCTTATAATGTTTAATTCTCCCTATGTTATAAAAAATGATGTTAAAATATTTCATTCTAGAAATGTTTCATATTTGAAAATTTTTATTTGGGATTGTAAATATGTAATATTTATATGAAAAATCCCAATATAAATAGAAAATATTCTCATATAATTACATGATTACTTTTACGTGAGATTTTTTACTAATTCTGAAAAACCTTAATCCAAAAATTTCTATGGGTTTGTAAGTGATTCAATATTTCTCTCAAATGATATATTTTTTGGATGGTTTAAATTTCATCATGTTTATTTGCATCAAATAAAGAAATTTAAATATTATTCTTTTATCATTGGACCTTGGGGTAAATATTCAGGTATATTATATCATCTCCCAATGAAATAGAAATTAAAAAATATACATTATTTTCTTTGAAAATTATTCTAAGATAAATTCATCATAATAGGAAAAAATTATGTTATCTAGATAAATAATAATAATTAGACACTTATATACAGTCATAAATGTATAAATCGTTTCATATACTTCGATTTCAAAAGTTATTCCACTTCATGGAACATTTCATTAAGAAAACTAATCTCAAGTGAATTATATCATCATATATAAAGACTAATTTAACCTAGAAACATAGTTATCATCTTCTCTAATAATGAAACCACATGTTAGACTAATGTATAAATCCGCATCTAAATCACAAATAATGAAGGAAGACTATACATCCATATTGGAAATATTATATTTCCATTGGGATTTTTATAAGAAATATTTTTTATTATCTTATACCATATAACCACTATGAAGGTTTCATAGAAAAACACAACATCAAAATATTAATAGACGAAAAAAAACTAGTATTTCTTTGTTTCAAAAAAATATAACTCCGTAATTCATGTTATTTATAAAAATAAACATTTTATCAAAAATAATATTCTCTTTAGGATATCCTACCAACTCCCTAGTCGCATTATTCTCAATATTATAAAATTATTTAATCATTGAATATACACACTATTTTTGATTCAATGTTTCTTCAATATATCTACATTCAATATTATAAAACAATGTTATAGGGTATGAATTATTCAGTGCTCTCCTAGAATAACCATATCTCCATTGATATCTAATTATGGTATCCATAGGAACTTTCCATTATATACTCGGACAATATGAATAAGTTTATTGGCAATCACATTAAATTTATGAATCCAATTCTTAAACCTATACTTCTTGTAACATTATAAAATTTTAAAAAGAAACACAATGTTTAATATCAAAAAAAATAAACCATATAAATCTTAAAAAATTTAATAAATAATAATTATTGGAATGTGATAGTTATCACATTGTCATTGGAATGGGATAAATGAATGAGATTATCTAAATTATGAAAATATATGTTACACATGTTTATAAATGGAAATCATTGGTTACCAATTAATTATAAATGTAAACAAAAACAAATTGAATATAAAGAGTTTGTTTTCATAAAAATGTATACTTTATGCCCATAATAACATTTTATCATAACAAATTAAATGAATCAGTATTATTAGAAAATTAATGTAAGATCATGAACTTTGTGGAGTTATTTCCTTATTTAAATTTTCATTAATTTTGGTTAATTGGATGTTTATCAGGTGTGAAATGAAGAAGAGAAGTGTTCCAATGGTTTGGGACATAAATTTTAGGGAAATTGGGCCATCATGTTTATTTTGAATAGTTTTTACACGGTTAGAAGAAACTATGCAAGGGAGGAGTCCATATTTTTGTAGCCTTGACAGATTCATGTTGCATGGTGGGCACATAGTTTTTTAAACAATGTCGGCTTTTCCAAGTCAGTGTGGGACTTAATACCTCTTAGACAGAGGTTGTTTCATAGTTTGTGCATGGTTTGTCAAATTGTGTGGCCAAACTGTACACCCCATTAATAAGATTGAAATTTACATTCCCCTACCCTTTCATTTTAATTTCCTCACCCATTTATCTTCCCCATTATTCCTCCTCTAGACATAGTGATGAACCTAAACCCCCAAATCATCCAATGGGTGACTCTCTATAACTTCTAGTCAATTTTCAGTGTAATTTTTTATAGACTGAAGCTTTGATTAAGTCTAATGTGCCTCTTAGTTATCTTTTATAGACTAGGGATTGTGGTTTTATTTTTCTTATTCGACAGCCTTAAAATACCCTTTCATATGGATTATGGGTTGCATCTTCATAGTGTATTTGAATCAAAATATAAGCTTAATTTTAATAGTCTGTCCATAATTATATTCAATATAGGTTCTCTACAATTTGTGTCATGTTGTCTTGACGTTAAATTTTTTGTATGGGGTAGATTTCTTGCTTCCCATATTTTTGGAAATAGATTCCTTATTAATATTTTGTGAAATGGTCAGATAATTGATGAATTAAACCCCTTATGATCCGCATTGGATTTTTTTAGGTTGACAATACTATATTAGGTCCACCCATGGGGTGCTCTAACATTCCCGAATCTAAAAATTGTAAAACAGATAATGAAATTGACTTGTAATAAAGTAAATCCCCTAGTAAATATATTGTCATAATAGTTTTGATTATATATAATAAATAATGGAATATGTTCCTAATTGTTGGGTCTATTATAAATTGTTTTTTTGAAATTTGTGAAATGGTTTAAATAGATGAAACTGAATGTGTATAATAACTTGTAATTTTGTAATTGAATTATGTATATGGGATAATCCAGGGGAATTGATGAATTATGTGAAATGGATTAATGTATTGAAATTTTTTAATATACTAATTGGGTTATGTCTTGAAGATGATTTATATGTTGAATGAAATTTGAATTATAAATATTATGTGTATAGGTTATTAATGGTTTGTGATATGGTATATGTGGTAAATAGATAAATAAACATGCACACATGGCTTATTTCTCATGGATAAAGGATCGAGTCTACTCCCATGGGTTGGGTTGGACTGAGGCTTTAAACCCCACCACAAAATTTCATGGTTTAGGGAGTTTAACTGGGGTTCAAGGCCCCTAACTGAATAACTTGATGAGACTACCTGGATTGAGGCTTAAAATTATGTGTACTATACATTTTTTTAAAAACAATTTCCCTAGTGAGATAAAGAACATGAATTATAATCATATTCCTTACAATTTCCTAGATTAGGACATTGTGTAAATGTTATAAACTCTATCCCGTGGAGTAAGTTATGAAAAGGATTTAACTGATTAAAATGGATAAGTGAATATCATAAACTAATGGCACAAGAGTTACCTTTTGTTTATCATGACTTTTATTTTGTACATGCATGTATTATATATTTCGAAGGGATATTTTTTAAAATATATTGGTGGTTTCCTATTTAGTTGTACTCACACCATTCTTGTGCCTCCATTGGGTATCTGAGAATATTTCATGGTTGCAGGATTAGATTAAGAAGAGGGCCCTATGATAGAGAGTTGATTTGGTCTTGGAATGATTAAGGATAAGGATATAGTTTCATGACTAGTTTTGGGGTTACCGTTCTTTTTATTTATTTTTATGTTTCTTCAATTTTGAAAATATTAGCATTACTTGGCATATTTATTGTTTGTCTATGGTTTATACCTAGTTTAGGGAAAAGGTTGGCAATACTCGATTATTAGTTATGGTTTTTTGTTTCATTTATTTCTTATTGTTATTTCATGTGGAATACACATTTAATGAGGATATAATCTCCCCATGTGTTTATAGAACCTCACTATTAGTTTTCTACATATGGTTTATGGGGAGGTGTGGTTGAGGTCATGTGGTCACCTCGATCGGGGAACCTATTAGAGTCTCCCAAGATGGGAACATTACAAAGTGGAATCAAAGTGGTTCTTTTCTATGATCTTGTTATTTGGGGATAGTATATGGGATATTAGGATGTGTTGAGCCTTGGAATTAATCCCATGCTTGGGAGAATAAAACCCTTTTATGAGGGAAAACCCATGTACCCAGGGTTGTTATTGTTGTTCTTGATGTGATTTGTTACACTGGAATGATAGTTCACAATTGGTTGATGCACTAGTTGTGTGATGTGACAGTTTTATGATATTTTTCATGTGGCCAGAATGATATAAGGTTTTTTATTCATGCATCATTATATGTACCTAATTATATAGTCATGAAAAGTAGAATTCACTTTACATGTAAAAATTAATGTAAATGGTGTAAGTGTGAAAGGAGAAAAGAAAGTTAAAGAATTGTTAAAGAATATTTTTTAATAAAGGGATGTAAATGAGTGAAAAAAATGGTTGAAACATTTTTTAGAATGGGAATGGTTTCTAAAAGTAAAATATTTTATTTTGAAAGTGGAAATAGTTTAAAAGGGTGGTGTGTAATGATATATATGTGACTATGTGTGTTTGTTTACCCTTTATAATCTATAGACCACTTTAGGGATATTTGGGGATAGTTTTCTGGATGTAGTGATATCAGTTGAGATAGTGTATGTGAAATGGGTTCTTTATTTCTATTAGAGAGGCAATTTTTTTTGTAAAAATTGTGGATATTTCATGTTATTTTTTTTAAGATTTCTTTTTAAAATCTTAGAGAAATTATTCCATGACGACGTGTGTTGGTTGGGAGACCAGAGGACCTCATTGAAAATGATCTTCTAAAACTTGATTTGGGAACCCATATATTTAGATAATATAGGATAGGATGAGTTCCATGATAAAATTACATGTTTTATGAAAATTATGGAATGGGGCCTATGGTGGGATGTATCCTATATGTTTGAGCTGATCAGAGAAAATCAACTACAACAATCGCTGATGTTTTCTAGAGAGGGTGGAATGGATGAAGAAAATTTTTAGATATAGTTCATTTAGAAGATTCCTGATCACATAGTGACTCTTCTGTAATGAGAATGAATTTGGGAAATTATATGTTGTGGGGATAGGAAAAGCACTGGTAGGATGTTCTATTTTATAACCAGTAGGTTGATGGTATGACTTGGAAGGATTTCCTGAAAAATTTCCAAAAACATTTATATCTAGAGACATTGAGGTACGAAAAGGCTGTATAGTTAATGAGTTATACCCAGTTGTTAATGTCAATTATGAAGTATTTTTTCCATCTCACTAACCTCCATCTCTTTTTTCTGACATTGGTAGGTAAAGAGGAAGCTATTAAGACACGTTTCTATAATAGACATAAGCATGAGACCAAGTCCCAAGTAAATATCTTCTATTTATATAGGTTTGATGATGTAGTGGATCATACCCTAAATTTTTAAGGGAATCTCATGGAGACATATTGGGTGGAAATATAGTCCAAGTTCGGTGATCTAGTGGTGTAGCTACCAATGGTAGTAAGATATATTTCAGGATATTACACAAAGGTGGTGGTGGAAATGGTATTCAGAGAATGGAACTAGCCTAATAGGGAAATGACCAAGTTTTCTATTATTAGTGTGGAAGATTGAAGAACATGAACGACCAGTGTCCCCAACCACCAATTGAGTATTTAGTGTTTGGAAGGTAGAGGTATGTTCCGAAGTTATGTAGGAACCCTCGGTAGGCAAGGGCACATGTGTGTCCAGTTTCTCTGACCACTATTTCTTATGGGACTTCTTTGTGCTCAAGATGCCAGCTTTTGATCTTTTTTTGGCTATTGATTGGCTAGTGTTATACCGATCACATATTTATGGTTACCTCCATGTAGTAACATTCACATCTCTTGAGTTAGACACCTATATCCATCATGGTGAATGGGATTATCAGGTAAGCCGTGCATGAACAAATTTTTCGCAGTTAGGTGACATCACACCCCAAGTGGCTTGTCTCGTGCTTGATGATGAGGGAGTTCAGTAGCGTGTCTTTCTTCCTATGCTAGATCATTTTTTGAATGTATTTATTGAGGACATATCAAGGCTACCATCTAATAGAGATGTTTATTTCACGGTAGAGTAACTTCCAAGAGGAGAACAAGATTCCATTACACCGTATAGAATGGCATTGGAAAAACTCCAGGAGTATAAAATATAGTTGGATGAATTGGAGAATGAAGGGTTTATTCATCCAACTACACCACCTTGGTGATCTATAATACATTTTTCCAATAAATATAATAAATTTTTGCAATTGTGCATTGATTTTATGAGGCTGAAATAGATAATGGTTAAGAATTGATACCCTCTTCCGAAAATCGAGGATCTTTTTTACTATTGGACAGGTGCTTTAGTGTTCTCTAATATTGATCTGAGATCAAGGTATAATAAAATATAGGTGAGTGCTTTTGATATACTATGTGATTAATTCAGGAGTAGGAATGGATTTTATGAGTTTTATGTGATGTTATTTGGGTTAACCATTGTGTTGGTAGTGTTTATAATCTTAATGAACAGAATCTTTCGCCCTTACGATGTTTAGTTCATAGTTAAAAAATTTTATGACATTTTGGTGTAATCAAAGACTCATAATGATTCTTCCAAACATCATGACATCATTTAGAGTACAATAATGGAGAAAAAGTTATAGGCCAAGCTTCCCAAATGTAATTTTTGGATCAATTGGGTCATTTTATTACGTCACATCATCTATTAGGAAGGCATACCAATAGACTCAGAGAATGTATTGTAAGTTGTATCCTCAGGGTAGCCCAATAATTGTTCTGATTTATAAAGTATTCTTGGTTTGGAGGTTAATTTCCAAGGGTTAATTAAATAAATTTCCCATTTAAAAGCAAAACATCTAAAATTGAAAAAGAAGGGAATCATATTTGATTAGTTTGAGGCATGTGGGAATTCTTTTCATGATTAAAAGAAACGATTTACTACCACACCACATTAATTTTAAATGATCTAGGTAAAATGTATACTTTGTTTTGTGATGCATCATATGTTGGTCTTGGGGATGTTTTGATGCAGGATGCTCATGTGGTTACGTATAGTTCACAAAATTTGAGTTGACATGAAATAAATTAAACCACTCATGACTTTGAGTTGTCTATGGTGGTTTATTGATTAATGTTTATATGAAATTACATTTTTGTAGAATAGTTTATGGTGTATCCAGACGATAATATCCATAATTAAATTTTATCCTAGTGGGATTTGAATCTTAAAGAGTGAATATGGGTTGAGTATATGAATTCCATCTAGTTTGAACTGGTTTACACACCTGAAAAGGAAAACAGTGTTGTAGATTATTCGAGCTGGAAGACTCAAAATTAAGCAGTTCGAGAATCTTTTTATGTGTATAGCATGATGGAGTTTCTTTCTTAGGTGCATCTGGAGATGCAGGATGGTCAAGATAAGTTAAACTATGTATTCATGACAGTTAATTTCCCTTTTCTAATTCATAACCAGGAGAGGAAATTAGAAGACGTAGAATGTTTGGCATTAATGAGAAGACCTAAATGTGCGGAGAAACCTTTTGGTTGGACCATTGGAGATGATGAGATTGTTTATCTACATGGACATGTTATTTTATTAAATTGTATATGTGATGATTTTTTATTTTGGTTTCATTCATAAAATTAGGAAGCATATCTTGGGTTGAAAAAAATATATCATGATATTCATTGGAAGTATTGCTGTTCAAGGATGAAGAAGGAGGTTGTAGGATTCATGGCACGATGTATGACTTGCTAGCAGTTGGATACTGAATATCAGTGGATGGGTGGTTTATTGTATCCACTTCCCATTCCAGAATGGAACTTGGATAATGTGATGACGTTTTTCTTGGTGGGTCTTTCGAGGAATCATTGGAAGAATATTTTCATGTTTATTTTTTTGGACAGGTTGACTAAGCCGCCTCATTTCATGCCAATTTGAGAGAGCTTCATCATGGACCAGTTGGGTGAGTTATATGTTTGGGAAATAGTGAGGTTGTACAGTGTTCCAAAACTGTAGTTTTATATCACAATCCACATTTTACATCACTCTCCTATAATAGATTTCAAAAGGCACATTCTACCAGGTGTTTTTGAATATGTATTTTCTCTCACAAAAAAAATGGGTAATCAGAGTGTAACACTCATATACCAAAGGATATTTTGAGTTCTTGGGACTTGGATGATGGTAGATTATGGGAGAATAATTTATCACTTATTGAGTTTTTATTGATAAATATTTACTAGGATAAAATTAAAATGTAACTATTTGGGTCTCTCTACAGTCGACCCTGTAAATATCCATTGGTTTGGATGGAAGCGTAGGAATCATAGTTTTTTGAACCGATTCTTATGTAAACGACATTAGAATAGGTTTTGTTGATAAAAAATTTATGGAAACATCTAAAATAAAGAATAAATTGTGTGTATATAGGCATCATAGACCTCTTGAGTTTGTTTTGGTGGTCTTGTGTTTTCTTAAGTGTCACCTAGTTTGGGTCATCGTCAGATTTTGAAGGAACCTATGTAGGCACCCAGGTTCGTGGGGTTGTTTGATACTATGGAAATTATTGGACAGAGGGATTTCTGAGGGGATATTTCCAAGAGTTATATTAGTATACACAATGTATTTCATGTGTCATAGATTATACAATATCACCATGACCCATCTCATGGGATTGATGTTGAGAATGTTGAGTTTGAGGCTATGGCATACATTAATGAGAATGTAGTTTGTTTTTTGGATCATAGTGAGAATATTTTTTTGAGAGAAAGTCTATTCCTTCGGTTTGAGTTTATATATTGTATGGTAACATTCAAAAAGATTCTTGGGATATAGAGTCTGATATTCTTGATCTTTGGCCCGATTTCTTTATTTTAGAAGCCCGGTGATGCTTGCAAGTGAGGCTCGAGGATGTTATATTATACGGTGTGGAGGTTGTAATATATGGACCATTATAAAGGTGTTCCCTTGTATATTTTTTGTTCTAAAATATTAATTTTAGTTAATTGGTTGTTTACTATGTTTGTGATGAATCTTGAGGGTGTTTGAGGGTTTGGGACATGAAAGGAAGGGAAATAAAACCATTTTGTGCATGTTAAACTATTTTTACATAGTTAGAGGAAACCATATAAGGGGGAAGGCCGAATAGTGGGCCCTTGGACATAGGCATTCCACACGGTTTTTCGACCCATGTGTTCCTTTATAGGTGACCATATGACATAAACCATTCAATATAGTGGCAGATGCATGGTTTGTTCATGGTTTATTAAATTGTGAAGAAAAGCCATGTGCCCCGATAAAAAGTGTGAAATTAACAATTTCCCCTATCAGGGTTGTAAGTTCCATACAGAATTTTATTCCTCATTCTTCCTCTTACAACCTTATTTAAAAAACCTAAACCCCCCATTCATCCCATGGGTAGATCTCCCTTGATTCTTGAAATTTTAGAGTATTATCTGTTGTGGAATAAATCTCTGGGTATATCTAATGCTCATGTTGCTTCTATTTTAGAGATTCAGGCGTGTTGTATCAGTTTTATTGTTTTGAAGCAGTAAAACCAGCATTTTTCTGAGTATCATAGGTTGGGGATTCAAAGGGTTTTTTAATATAGATCTGTGTCTATGATTAATCATTATTTAATCTTTATATTGGTTTGAGGTCTCCTACATGTTATATCCCATAGTCTTGATGTAAATTTGTGCATGATTGGTTTTGTTATTACTTCCCTCTTATTGTTAAATTGATTCCTTATCATGAATTTTTTAAATGGTTTCTTAAATAATGATTTAATCCTTTTATGATCCATGTGGGAAGATTTGTGGTTCATTGGACTAAATTAGGGCCACCCATGGGGTGTGCTTACATTCTCGGACATGGATAAATGTAAAATTGAGCATGATACTGACATTCAATAAGGTAAATCCCCTTAAATATATGTTTTATATAGAAAAATTGATGGGAGATGAGCCTAATTATGGGAGTTAAATAATGTATTGTTCGAATAAATGTGAACTACTGTTAAATGGAGAAAATTGAATGTGACAAATGACTTATGACTATGTAATTGAATTGTGTAAATGGGATAATACACATGAATTAAAGAATTATTTTAAATGGGTTAATGTATGGAATTTTTTGAATATTCTAAATGGTTTAAATCTTGATGATGATTTATATATCGAATCAAATGTGAATTATAAATGTTATGTGTATTAGTTATCACTGTTTTGTGACATGGTATATGTTTAAAAAGAATAAATAAGAATGTGAACATGGCTTGGTGGTGTGGGATAAAGGATTGAGGCTCCTCCCATGGTTTAGGTTGGACAGAGGCACAAAACCCAAACCCTACAATGCACATGATTGGAATTTGTACTATGTTTATAGGGACTGAGAAGTAAAATTTGATAAGACTACCTATACTCATGATTCAAGGTTAGTGTGTTGTAATCATTTATAAAAATGTTTTCCATAATGAGATAAGTAACATGACATATACCATTATGCATGATAATTGGTTGCCATAGTCCATTGTGTAAAAAAGGTAAAAGTCAACCCCATGGAACAAGTGATGAAAATAATTTAATTGATTAAACTATATAATTAAATATCGTAAACTTATATAACTTATGTTATCTTTTTTATCATGTATTCTTTTTGGTGCATTCATGAAATATCTATTTAGACAAAAAAAATTGTAGACACCTTTAGTGGTGGCCTACTTATTTGTAAACTCACCATGCTCGATCACCCTTTGGTACCCGAATAGATTTTATGGTTGCATGTCCAGACAAGAGAAACATCACTGCACTAGGGAGGTGAGTTAGGCATGGTATGATCATGGATGAGGATCTGGATATTGAGTCCGGATCTATTTTAGGATTTTTTTTCCATTTTTCATTAATTTAATATTTCATCACTTTGGGCACTATTATATTGACATGGGATATTTATTGTTTGGTTATGGTTTGTACCAAGTTTTGGGAAGTGGTTTAAAAAACATGATTAATCATTATATTTTTTTGTTTCCTTTATTTCTTATTGTTATTAACTATGTAATAATCTAAAAAATATGGTATAGGCTCCCCACATTTTTATTTATACCCTCACAGCTTGTTGGAAACCTTGGGTGTGTGGGGAGGTACCCTTGAGGTCATGTGGTGACCTAGATCAGGGAACCAATTACTGGCTCTCATGTTGACAACATTAAAGTTTAATGTTATTTATATGTTACAAATTCAATGAAATAATTTTAAATACCTCAATTAATATTTATAGGATTCATATCAAAATAAATCATATTTTATGCATAAAAAATATATAATTTTCTAAGTAATAAATTTTCCTCCTTTTTATGGAGCACTTATTCCAAAACTAAATTTTAAATGTTTTATAAATTTAATTTTAAAGAAAATATTTTTTAAATAAAAATATTAAACATACCTCAAGGTGATGTTTTTTTTATGTTTCATTTTTAAATGAATGGTGATGAGTACTTTAATTTATTTGAAAATTAATTTTTCCTATAATTTATTTTTATAGATAAATAAATATTTGAATTTTTTTATTTATAATTAGTTAAATAATACATCAATAATAGAAATATTTGTCATCGTAATAAAATTAACATTGAAATTTGAAATAAAAACATTTTAAACTTTAGAATAATTTCATTTTAAAATGATGCATTTACATTTTTTCTATTGGAATAATTTTAATTAACAAATTTCAATTTATTTTAAATAAATTATTTGAAATGGATTCTATATTTTAAGTCAAATTGTAAAAATTAAGTGTATGGTCAATTTTTTTAGGCATAAAAAAAATACCTTGATAGAAAAATCATTTACTGTGGTATAAGTAGAGTAATGAAAAGGGTTTAAGTTAAAATGTAAAGGCTGAAAATAAAAAAATAATAACATGAACATTTGTTGAGGTACTTATCATCCCTAAAAAAGTTTACAACATTAATTATAATCGCAATTCATGTAAATTATTATCACCTTAATGTTTCTGGATTTAATTATAAAATAATCCATATCTAGTCAGTTAAACACCCACCCCACCTCAAGTTTAAATACTAACCCTGACAAAATGATTTAAACTAACAAGAATTTAATTACCTAAAATATCTACCAAAACTTCTCTGCCTGACTCTCCCGACATCCAAGAGCTACTGGAATCACTCAAAGACCAAATCAAAAGTCATTAAGGTGTCTTCAATGGAGATAATATTAAAGTGGTAGTTTTCTAAAAACTCCTCTCTTATTTTTTTCCATCTTTATATTTATTCTCTCATAATTCATCTAACAAGTCATTATAGATCCATAATAATTTATATACTATTTTTTTATGTTTATAATGGAATATTTCTAATAAAATATCTGTCATATCCTCTTTGTCAAAGAAACAAAACTATTATCCATGTTATGCAGGTTAGTCACCACTATGAATAATGATCTTGTTAATTTTCTATAAATATCTTAATAGATTGTAATAAATGTATCATTCTAGTAAAAAAATACTTTAACAGGTATATTATAACCTATTTATTGTTTTCTAACCAAAATATTGTCATTATATCTAAGAAAACAAAACTAGTTCATGATTTTTGAAAAAAATAGTAATGTAAACTAGATACTTATCATTAGTATTTTATCAATTGAATAATCCTCATATGATAAATAAAATTTTTATATGGTACCATTAATATGTCTTGAAATTCATTAATACTATTCCATTATACTTATGGTGTTTTAATCCTATTTTATAAGAACTTCCATTATTATACACAAATGAACTGATCATTAAACAATTAAACGAACATACACGAAACAATTATAATAATCAAAAATTTATAATAAATGGATCATAAGACATTATAAATTCAAAACATAAGGTATTATAAAAAATAATATAGTTATTTAATTTTTAAATTTAATTATTAAAACAATTATAAAATTTATTATAGAATTTAAAACCAATGTGAAGCATGACGTAAGGGATTATCATCTCACTTTTTAATTTTATGAGATATATTCTTTATTGAACACTAATTTCATTTATGTGGTGTGTATATATCTATATGATATATCATATAATTAATCTCTTTATATTACTCTAATTAAACGTTTAATTTGATAAATATTACATTTATGGTGAAAACCATTTGACTGGTTACAAAGTGTAAGGAAATTCTTATCACAATTTCCATTATTTAGGTTTAATAGCTACATCATGATTACGACATCTTAAGAATATGAGTGAAATTAATTTTAAATATATAATTTTATATTCTCAAATTTCTCTGGGTATTTACTATGAATTAACATAATCAATTCATTTTATTAATTCTCACATCAATGATATGATATTTGTAAAGGGAATTCTTTTAAAACATCTCTTTTAAAGTTCTTTTTTAAAAAAGAAGTTTTTATTAAATATATATACTGAAAACAATTACCAACATTTATGGGTCTTTAAAATTTTGAACCATACCTTAAAATATTATATGTGTACATTCAATGAATATTCAATCAGTTGTGTGTGCACCGTTTTTTGAAAATGAGTTATTTAAAAATGAAAAGTTAGTTTTCTTCAGTTACTGTTTTTATGAAGCAAAATTTAATGATTTACATTTATGTTATAGTTCATGGTAATTTTTTATGAGGTCATGTGGTTCGGTTATAAACTGAGGGAATGTGAGCTCATTATATCTATCCAATGCATTAGGTAATTACATGGAGTCATCTAATTATGTTTCTACAAATATACTATAGTAATAGTGTTGTGGTGATTATTCCAAATATAAATATGATGGTTACACCCTATGTAGCTTAAATATCTACAATATATGTAAGATTAACATGATTTCTCAAGCTACCTACTTATATTTTTTATGATTTCTAATGAGTTTTCATGAAAATTGATGTATATTCAAAAGGTAACGTATTGATCTTTTTTAAAATATAATTCATTTTTTTGAATAAAAGGTAATGCTTTTGTGAAAATTTTGTTCTATATTTTTTCTATAATGATATTTCCTTTATTTTGTCCCCAATACTGAGATTTTTTATTTATACAATGATTTAAATTGTTTTTATACGATTTAATGGGGATACATACAAAGACGAGATCAAGGGAAAATTTTCATGATGTTTCATGATAAAAATAAAAAGTATTATTTTATAGAATTTATTAAAAAAGTGATACTATGTATTAGTGTTCACTTGTAATGTATGGGTTTGATATATAAGGTTTATTATTAATTATCTAAAAATCTAAACCTAATATATATATGTGTGTGTGTGTGTGTGTTAATAAAGTAATCTCTAAATAGAATATGTATTATTTAATGTCAGGTCATTACATTTGGTATCAGAGCAGGGATTCAAAAACATTTCATATTAGGATACATCCTTATACACTTTTCTTCAAATTTATGAAAATACAAATGGGTTTATAATCATAACATTAAATATTAAATCAAAGTCTAAGATACATCATTCAGGGTTTAAAGTTATGAATTTATATGAGATTTATGATATCTTTGAAGATTGGATTGATAAAGGTGGTAAATTTAGATAAAATTGATTATAAAGATAATGTATTCTAGAGTTTCTATTGGTATTATCTTTAAAATGAGCATTTCAATTTAATATTATGTGTTTTAATGGTGTCATTTTCTACATATTAAGGATATTTTATCAATATGGTGTGAAATGATTTTTTCATATCCTTTTTATTCCTACCATATGATTAGATCATTGTTATTATTTAAAAATATTTTTCGAATGAATTAAATAGCTTCAGTGAATTCTAATCACCTGTAGGAATCAATTTGAATTATCTAACACCTTTCCTTTCCTATAAAAATTTTATGGGTCATATGTTTCATTTTATTAATGATCACTTTAGTAGTATAAATTTTTTATAATGTACATTCTTTTTAAAAAATATATTTTTAAAAATTTTGTTAGAACTATTGTTTTTCCTTGTCCATGCTTCTTAAAATTATACCCATATTTTACTATTCTGTTACAAATTTTTAAAGTTAATTTTACTCATTTGTGAATTATTTCAAAACTCTTTGAAAAGAATCTTTTATTGTTTTATAAATGTTTTTCTTAGTGAATTATCAGATAAAAGTACTGAATTAATGTTTTTTAACTTATACAGTATGAGCGTATTTTCTACCATCTTGATGCCTTAATTCCTTAATACTTCCTCTTAAATCGTATAATGTTTTTTTTTCAAAGATAGTGTTTTATTTGAAAATTCTGCAACTTTTTTTTTCAAAAAATGGGATATTTTACTTGGGAACATTTTCAAGTGATCTCTCAAAATTATTTTCCATCTTATATAACATTTATTATATTAATTATGATTTAATGGGTATATAAATGAAATTATGAGGTTCATATTTAAGGTAGATGATATTTTATTATGTTATTAGTATAAAATATTTTTGGATTAAAATTGAGGATTAATAAGGATATAATTCTATATTTGATTATAGGAATGAAACATTAAAGAATAATATAATGAAACATTGTTAATGAATTAAAAATGATGTTGAGTGAAGGATGTGTTTATGGATTGAGTTTTAAAATTTTTGATATAGGGGAATTTTATAAATAGTATATGAATAACAGAACAACTAAGGATATATCTATACTAGGTTATCTTTTCAATAATCTTGAATCATATGTTAGATTTAATCGAAGCCATTAGAAAGTGATCAAAAGGTGATAATATTTTGGTGAACTATTTTTTTAAATTTTGAGGTACATGTAACTCTTATGATTATGATATTAGAATAGTGTTTTAAGAACTGTGCATTTACTTTTTTTTTGACATCTGTTTATAGGTATTGGTAGTCATTTTCGTTTATATGATCATTGAATTTGAGTGAATTGTGGGTTATATATTTTTCAGATGAACATTTAATGGTATAAGACAAACATTGAGATTAAATATATTATGGATTATTTTGAGGGTGTTTTTGAAATATTAATAATTTTATAAGGGTTATATTAATATTTTTTCATGATCTGTCTTATTCAAGATTAATTAAGTGATAGAAATATGTCGAGAGCTTCCTTACTCAAGATGAAAGAGTGATAATGACCCCTGGGGCTCGCATCTAATAGGCCCTGGGGTGGCGACCAACACTAAGGGAAGGTAAAATATCACAAAAATGGGAGGCATTACCCTTTCTAATGAAAATAGGATTTGGAGATAAGATGTAATATCCTCAAAAAACTCCTAGAAACATATATATATATATATATATATATATATAAGGAATCCAAAATCCTTCCCACATGAATTTTTGATGTAAAACTACTAGAAATACAAGGAGAACACCAAAGTAAGTACCAAGATGAAACTAAGAAGAAACACAACAATTGTCTGCATTGTCTGGGCTAGTAAGGTCTAGCACTGTCCACTTGATCTCCCTAGAAACCTGAAAATAGATTTATATAAATAGGGTGAGCATACAAGTATAATCATTTTGGAAAACCTGAATTCACTCATGCACAAGTGGAAGAAGCTTACTAATTCCCGTATGAGGGAACAACTGAAACTATAAAGCACCTAGAAGGTATAATAACCACCCATCCTCAGCAAGGCACAGTCACCAAATAACATAAGTCAATTCTAGTAATGTTGTATGAACATCAATATTTTGGTACCCTGCACCACTTATCAAGTGTTAATTTCTGAACCATAATGGAAAAAATCATGATGCTACCACACCCTTTCACAAGACCAACTATCACAACCGGCCCACACACACCTGAGCCACAAATCACACAAATCATACCTGTAGACACTTGGGCCACTACCACCTCGCAATCCTTCCCATAAACACCTCGGCCTCACACATACCACCCCTACAAAAAAACACATGGGCCTCATTCCAAGGAAACCTAGTAAACGAACCACCTTTCACCCAACCATTACAATAAATATAGTAATAAACCGAAAACCATTATAACCTACCTGAATTAGTTATGGGTGTCAAAATACTAGAAGAGGGAGTGGAAAAAAGCCAATAACTACCCATCCATGCTCCCACTAGGATGTTGGGAATGGAAACCCTTCCCCCATAATGATGGGGGTATTCATAACGCAATGCTCAACAATGGTGGGGTGCATATGGAAAACATAAAAAACTATAGGTTTACACACATAGATAACAAACACTCAACCCATCTTATGGGATTCCAAACATATAACTATCCCACTTAAAACCTCCTATATTTCTACCCCTACATGTACTACCACACAATATACAAAACCAAAACATCCACTCAACCCTTTCATATAACAAATTTTCCTTCTATATTATAATCACAATCAATTATTTATTATATCCCTACTCGAGAAACAAAAAATCACAAAATCTAAAACTAATTCTATAGGGCTAAAAGCCACTAAACACACAATAACCAACACACATAGTTCTTCAGTACTACCAACATTAATCAATGGAAGAGGGACCAAGGTAATGGATTTAAATTTCACGACCTATTCATAAAAAATATCATTAAACAACCTGCTTGTAGTCCCACCGCAAACCGACACCATAAACAACACATCCATAAACATGAAATCGTGACAACCCAGTCATGCAACCCTATTACCCAATAATTTCCTAGATGCATTCTCACTACATAACAATTCCATCCATTCAAACATCAATCAATATCTCAAATTATTATACCAACACTCTACACATACCACCCCGTACTCAAATCCTATAGCAACCACCACTAAACCACAGCCTCGTTGTACACAAATACCACACCTTCCTCATACAATGAACTCCTCTATCAACCCTTGAACCCATAAATATGATTCCAACAATAGCACCACAAAACCCACACAAGTCACAAAACCCAATAGAACATAGCACACAGCCACACCAATCAAACAGGGTGTATTCATATTTGGAAAACATTGTTCCTTAAATTTCAGTTTCATAGATAGGAGTGATCACACAAGTTTTTCACCCTAGGGCATCCGATTATTTAATAAAGTGTATGTGATTAAACAGATTTTTATTTATAGAAATTATTCATGAAAAACAATAATAGTTATATTTCATCACTCATGAGCAGGAAAAGACCACCAATAGAAATTATTTGCAAAGATCACACGGTTATAACAGATCACATCATAAAAAAGGACAAAAAATACAACAAGTGATCAAAGTCAACATCTGCTCTATCCCTTTGTTATTACTTCTCATTTTCGTTGTTATATTTTTCTTATGACATTCTCAAAATGAGGCATCATTATAACCACCCCATATGAAACATATGTAAAAGAGATATGAAGGAAATACCTACATAGAACAACTTTCATCCAACGATTCTTCTTTGTTCCTAAATAGGAGGTGCATGAGAAGAAAGAAAACACTAAGGAAAACTAACTAGGGGAGGCCACAACACATAATTATAGCCCATTTGGGAAGAAAATTTATCCACACACCAAAAAAAATAGATGATGAGACCTCGTCTTTATAAAAAAAACAAATCACAAATCAATAGAAGAGAAACGGTTTAAAAATTCATTAAAGTGGGTTTACAGTTAAGATCATGTGGTTTGAATATCACAAAGTCCCCAGAGTACTGGAATTTTAATGTTATAATTAATATCCTTTGAAATATCCTTGAAAATCCCAAACAAGGCTATAAACTCAATTTATGTTAAATAAAACATAAGAGGGTCGAAATTGGAAAAACTGGTAGAAATTGGGAAAAACTGTAAATTTGGAAAACTGTTAGAAGTGACCTAGAATTGGGTGTGTAACATGTGGCACCATTTAGTGTGGCTCTACTTAATTCCACTATTTGATGATGCACCACTCGGTATAACTGTTTGGTGAGCCACCATTTAGGAAATTGGATTTTGGGAATAGTCTCGAATTATGGCTTACTTACCTCCCAGAACACACCAAACACTAGTTTTTTCACAACAGAATGGCCTAGAGGGGTCTGGTTCATTATATCTGATACCTCCCAAACTATTCTCATCCTCAAGAATTCAAAACTAAACCCATAAGTATTAGGCGTATGAACAACCACCCCGTAAGATACATCTCAATGATAAACTTCCTAATGTCGTTCAAATGATGAAGTGAAACCTCAATATCCAAGAACACCTCCTCCCATATATGTTAACCCAAATATTCACAAGATTCCACATAAACCAATTGGCCACACACAAAAATTGGGGAATTTCTTCCTCCATGTCAAGATACATTCCATATTAGGCGGTACTAACTCACCTGCACTGGTTTAATTTCATCCACATTAATGTTCCTCGATTAGGAATTTGGTTTCCCATTTCCACGCATTTAGAATTTATCACAGATTTAAGAACAAGGAAACAATCCATCTCATATAAATCAAATTTAATCACTACATCATCCATCAAAACCGAAAATAAGGTCCCAAGAAACATTAAGTACTCGGGATACATCTATGTCTCTTGCTCCCTAGTACACTCTTATAGGCTACCAAGCCTCTACAAC
Source organism: Viscum album (assembly GCA_963277665.1). Taxonomy (NCBI): domain Eukaryota; kingdom Viridiplantae; phylum Streptophyta; class Magnoliopsida; order Santalales; family Viscaceae; genus Viscum; species Viscum album. The sequence continues at coordinate 2,015,638,722 of OY728159.1, forward strand.
ACACAAACCATTGAAATGGACCTCCCCCACATCACATTCTCTCAATGATACTGGATATCCAGTAGTTACTCCATGAATGTTGTTTTGTCCTCGATATCCAACTCTCCACAATCAATGACAAGGAAGTAATCGTGAAGATACCAATAAAGATGGGTGACATCAATAATATGGTGGATACTCCCTAATTATGACGGAACTTTCATCTAATATGCCACCTCACCAACTCATCCCAACACCTTATAAGTTTGATGAACATGGATGAAATCTGTCTCCCTCTTCCAAGACTCTCATGGGCACATCAAGGGTAAACCTTCAAGAATACCAAGTCTCCAACCTAAAACTCTCTTAGAATTCTCCAACGATCAACATAAAGCTTTTTCAAGCCATGTTCTACCATCATCCTCCCATGGACAAGCTACACCTTCTCAGTTTTACTCTACAACACATCTGGACCAAGAATAGCTGCCTCCCCAACTTCTATCTAGCACAAGGGTGAATGTAACAATCTTCCATATAAACCCTCAAAATGAGCTATGCCAATGGAATTGTGATAACTATTATTCTAATTGAACTCTACAAAGGTTAAATGTCACACCCAAGAACCACTAATTTTCATAACACATATAGGAATAATTTAATATAATTTCCAGATGGTCCCCTGTATTTTTTCATTAATCTAAAGGTGGAAAAAAGTTTTGAAGAGTAACTAAGTTCCAATGTAATGATGAAATCCCCTCCAGACTCACGATGTAAAATGTTTATTCTGATCCAAGAAATTATATCTTAGAACTCTATATATTCGAACCACATCATCCACATATCTCTGGAATATGTAATCAACTGCACACAACTCCACGATCACTAATAAGTGAGTCGACTTCATCAAATGATCCACTACTACACAGATTTCATCGCACCCTCCCTTAGCCCGAGGTAATCCTGTGACGAAATCCATTGAAATGTCATCCCACTTCCAGTTGATGAAATTTATGGGCTGAAATAGAACATAGGGAACATGGTTCCTAGACTTCACTTGTTGGAACACTAAGCACTTCTCAACAATCTCTGCCACTTCTCGCATTATCATAGAACACTAAAACTATTCCTTCAAGATCTGGTACATCTTGGAAACATCTAGGTGTACCGATATGGGTAAGCTATGAAACCCAAATTGAACGTCCTCTCACATCTCCATTGGGAAGAACAGCTTACCACAAAATTGTATCTGATTATGACCATTCTTTGATCATCCATAAAAAGCATTTACATGGTCAATGCGATTACACATCACCTCCACCTCCGTGTCTCCCCACTGAGAATTTTCCACCTTCTACCTCTGAGATAAATACATTGTCACCTGAAACAAGAATCCTCTACCTCCATCCATTCCTGTATCTAAATTCTATCTAGCCAAATTTTCTTGTATCCCTCCAAGCAACTACAAATTTCTGAAATACCCCCTTCTATGAATTTTGGCTCAAGGCATCACCCACGATGTTTCCATTCCCTGCGGTGTAAGAGATATAAAAATTTTAATCTGGGAGAAACTCCATCCACATTCACTGTCACAAATTCGTATCTCATTGGGAAAAGATATACCTCAAGCTCTTGTGATATGTGAATACCACAAAGCACTCACTGAAGATTTAATGCCACTATAACATTAGTGAAATCCTGAACACTGTAAGTTCCAGGTCATGGGAATCATTGTTATATTCATGGGGACATAACTTCCAAGTCCCATAAGAGATCCCCCTCATAATTGCATTAGAATACAACCCAATCCCTGATGGGAACCATCACAAAACACCCCAAACATATCCCCTTCCTCTAGAATCCTATGTACTGAAGCACTGACCATATTCCCCTTCAAATAGTTAAATGTTTTCTGACACTTCTCACTACTCACAATGGCTTGGCCTTTGCTGGTCAGAATCATCAATGGGTTGCTACATGATTGAAATAATGTAAGAATCTCTAGTAGTATCCTTCCTGATTGTGAATACTGCAAACCTCTACCACATTATTGGGATTTTCCCAAGAAAAAGGAATCCTCAAAATTCAATGTCTCTACTACTACACTCCATTGAGACACCACTTATCCATGTAATTGGAGCTCCCACATCGATGACATCCACTAAGACAAATTTCTGTAAGGATGGTGGTGTCGAAGGATCTCTAGGAAAGTCTTGAGAATCTCAGTATAATGCTCCTCTGAACATGAGTAGATCAGAATTTCATTGATCAACACCATGATGAACCGGTCCAAGAACTCATGAAAGATATAGTTCATGAGCCCCAGGAACATGTATAACATGGTTGTAACACTGAATGACTTAACTACGAACCTAAAATTCCCTAAACTACACTTAAAAGCAGTCTTCTACATGCCACCATCCATCACCCTCAACTGGTGATGTCCAGACCGTAGATCAATCTTGGAAAAACAAATCAATTCTCTCAGCTAGTGGAAAAAATCGTTTATCCTTAAAGAGGGTAACAGTTCTTGATTGTTACCTAATTCACTCTCTGGTAGTCTATGCACAACCACATACCACCATCTGTCTTATTCGAAAACAATACTAAAGCACCCCACATGGACACACTGGGCTAGATAAAACCCTTATTCTTTAAATTTTCAATCTGAATCTACAATGCTCATAACTCATAAGGCATCATCCGATAAGGATCCATAGAAATTGTACTACACCAGGTTGTATTTCTATACCAAACTCAACATCACATAGAGTGGGTAGTGTCACAACCTCCTCAGAGAAAACATCTAGAAACACTTCAAAAAATCCTCCACCATCTCATCATCCATGAATCCCACAAACATCTTGACTAATAATGAAAGAAGAGGCACCATGTGTCGTCTTCCCATCTCCCAACTCATCTTACCAAAGAAAGCTGCACATTTTCCACCCACGTTTGAAAACATGACACTTCTCTAGAATCGTTCGATAATAGGATTCATCCAAACCAACTAGTGGATGCGAAGGATTACATTTTATGGCTGCATCTATAGAAGAAAGTGAACCCCACTAGTCTAATGTGACCTCAGTGTCAGTTTACATCCCTGAAAAACATAAAATAGGCTAGTCTGACCTATAACTGGTTTACTCAAAAATAAGGGAATAGAAATTATATATATGTCTAGTCCCAAGGCATGGGCCATATTGGTTGTAATGAAAGAGTTCAAATCTCCTGAGTCAAACTAGCAGCAACCCAGCATACTAAAAATCGGATCGTACATCGAAGGATATTCATCCTTACTGAAAATGTTGATTTTTTGGCATGGAACTACCCATGAACATCTCGCCTTACCCTATATTATTTATTTCCTCCCTAGCCACTCTCTATTCTAGTTCCCTATGTAGCACCCTAAGGTCTGACTCTTCCTGCACCATCCACACTCAGTTGAGTATAGGCCTACTAACCATGCAGCTAGAAATTCCTGGCTACAAACTATTGCTTAGGCTGGCATTGAAACTACCCACATCCACCTCACTGAGCATGATTCGGGGACAAAATCTAAAGGTGCAAGCGACCTCTACATATGGAACACCTCAGTCCCATGCTTGTGTAAAATGGGAAATAACTAGATGGTCAGAAGTGAAACTACTAGGGTCAGCTACCCACAGGACAAAACCTAGAAGGCTCTGAAGCATGATACTTTATAATGTTGGACTTCCCCTATGAACAAAATTACTAAATTTCCAAATCATAGTATAACTCCTCACATTTTCATTTTCTCTATCACCTTATCCTTCTTATGAACCTCTATGTTTGTCGGTATGGTGAAGAGAGTAACTACATACTAAAGTGAAGGACGGAGTGCCTCCTCCAAGTGCCTCGCCCGAGACTCCCCATCGAGAAAGAAATCCAGAGTAAAATGGTTGAGATCCTAAGAATTGATCTCCAACTCCCTCAATGAAATACTCCCTTCCTAGAGGGATAGTATCTCCTACCTCTTCTTATCTTTTATTGTGGAAGAAAATAATTTCACCCAGAACACCTTCTCAAAATCTTCCCACTAAACATCAGTCTTATTCCTCTCTCTGAGTTAAAGCATCCACCACTGACATGCTTCTCCCAAAATATGTCTCACCATTAAAAGAACCTATTACTCTCTCAGATTCAGGATCGAGATGAAAGTGATCACCAGCTCCTCAAGCCAACTCTATATCTCCGTATCGAAAACACAACCCTAGTTATTTACCAGATTTGGTCTCTAGAAATCATGAAGCGTCTTTTGTCACTGATCATCCTCATCCACTAGATTGACCCTTCGTTGGTATATTGGGTTATCCTTCTAACCCTCAACTACTCAAACCATACGTGGGTGATGTTTGTCAGCCATAGATGAAGGGAAAATAAGAAACTCCTAAGCCTGGGTAGTATGGAATCTATTTAGGTATCGTTTTATCTCTTCGATTATTTTAATTTCCTGAAAAAAAAACAAACAAACAAGAACATAAGTCTTCATGATGAATTTACCATTCCTATGATCATTACCCTGCAAATGGTTTACCCTCACCCAGTATCTCAGTAAGCTCAGAGTCCTTACATCAGATCCTGAAGAGCCATAAAATTCCTTATCCTAGTCAGTTTTCCCTAGCTTATTTCATGCACCATGATAGTCAAACACAGTTCTCCATCCAACCCATGAAATCCTCATTGTGCCTAACTCCAAACTCCATTTTATATTTCGACCTCCTTTAATACCATTCTGTCATGACCCACCTTCTTTAAGATGAGGAAAGGGATAACAAGATATTGAGACATTCCTTCCTCATGATGAAGGATATATAATGACCCATGAGTCCCACCTCCAATAGGACCTTGGGTGGTGACCAACCCCAAGGGTAGGTATACATTCACACAAATGGGAGACATTACCCTTTTTAATAAAAATGTGATAGGGAGATAATCTGTATCTAGCTCAAACAATTCTAAGACACATATATACCTATATAAGGAAACCAAAATCCATCCTACATGCATGTTTAAAGTAAAACTACTAAAAATAGAAGGATAACTCCAAATTATGTTCCAAAATGAAACTAAGAATCAATACGAAACTTGTCCCAAATGTCTGAGCTAGTGAGGTTCAGCATGGTCAACATAATCTCCCTCGAAACCTAAAAATAATTTTATATATGTAGTTTGAGCATAGAGGCACACTCAGTATAGAAAACCTAATTGGCCCATGCACTAGTGGGATAAGCATACTAATTCCAATGTGAGTAATATTCAGAAACTCAAAGTCACCATCAATATATACTAACCACCCATACTCACCAAGGCATGCTCACCAAATAGCACAAGTCGAGTAAAGTAAATTTGTAAGCACATTGGTATTTGGGTACCCCGCACCAATAACCATTGGTTAGCTTCTCGTCCCTACTAGCGAACATCCAGACGCAAAAACACTATTCCACAAGCCCCACTGTCACAACCATCCTACACTCACCTAGGCCACAATCCACACACTTCCTACCCACAAAAACCTAGGCTACTACCACTCTGCAATCCTGCTTGCAGACACATGGGCCCCACACATACTACCCCCTACCAGAAAACACTTGAACCTCATCCCGAAGATACCTTTGAAACAAATCACCTCTCACACAACCAATACCATAAATATGATAATAAACCCCAATCCAATTTAGCATTCCCGAATAATTCACGGGTGATAAAAGCCAAGAAGAGTGAGCATAGAAGATCCCATAACTAGCCATACGTCCTCTCACTAGGATTTTGGGAAAGGACACCCTCCCTTCATAACGATGGGGGTGTTTTTCACATAGCGATCAACATGGTAGGAGTTTATATCAAAGTCATAAGGAACTATTATTTCATACACATAGATAACAAACACTCATCCCATCCTATGGGATTCCAAACATACAACTAGCCCACCCAAAACCACTTCTACTACTACCCCTATATGTACAGCCACACAACAGCCACAACCAAAACATTAACAAACCCCTTTCATTTAACCAATTATCATTTTTCATTATAATCCCATTCATTTCTATATTCCATCCCTAACCTGGAAACTAAAAATAAAAACATATGCAACTCTTTCAAGGAGGCTAAAATCCATTAAACACATAGCAACCAACCCACTCCATTCATAGGTAATGCCAATATTAAATAAGAGCCGAAGTTCCAATGTAATGGATTTACATTTTAACAACCATTATTACTAAATAATATAAAATGACCCTCTTTTAGTCCCACTAAACAACAAGACCATTCCCAGCAGACCCATAGACATGAAATCTTGACAACCAGTCATACAGCCCTACTGGACAAACAATGCCCAGATGCAGTCCCACTACATAACAAATCCATGCATTCCATAGTCAATATATCTCTCAAACTGAGATACCAAGAAACCACCTGTACCACCCCATACCAAAATCCCACATCAACTACCACTAAACCACACCCCTCTGCACACACAAACACCACGCCATTCTCACATAGCCAACTTTTATGTCCTCCCCTTCACCCAAAACTGTGCTTCCAACCATAGCACCATAAAACCCACAAAAGTCAGAAAACCCAAAAGATCATATCACACAGCCACACCTATCAAATATGGTGTATTCAGATTTGGCCAACACTATTCTTTAAATTTCACTTTGATGGGTAGGGTTGATCACACAAGGTTTTCATCCTAGGGGATCCATTTATTTAATCAAGTGTATGTGATTAACTAGATAGTTATTTATAGCAATTATTCATGAAAAATTAGTTATAAAGCATCACTAATGATTAGGTGGATACCACCAAGGACAATAATTTTTTTGACCACATGACCACAATAGATCACATCAAAAACAAGGATAAGAAATGAAACAAGCGATCAACATGAAAGAATCCCCCATCCCATATTATTATTCTCATTTTATTTGTTAAATTTAGATTCAATCATTATCACATGGAGGAATCATTATAACTACATTTTATAATACAAAATTTAAATATATATGAAGTAAATCCCTACTTAGAACAAAATGAGACCAACAATTCATTCTTATTCCAAAACAGGGGTGGGCGAGTAGCATAAAAATTTATATAAAACTGAACATGGGAAGCCACAGAACATGCGTACTACTCATTTGGGAAGAAAATTTCTTTGTTCCCCATGAGGAAAGAGAACAGAGGAAATCAACTTTAGAAGAATATAGATCCTATATCAACAGAATAGAAACAATTTCAAAATTCATTAATGAAACATTATAGTCAACATCATGTGGTTTGAATATATCAAAGTCCCCAGAACATTAGGAAATTACAGATATTCTTAATATCTTTTGAACACCCTTAAAAACACCCAAACAAGGCTTTATGCTCATTTTAAGTCAAATAAAATGTAATAGATGGGAAACATGAAAAAATGGGAGAAATTCAGACAACAGTAAATTTGAAAAACTACCAGAAGTGAGTCAGCATTGTGTGAGTCCCTGGTGGCATTGTCCGGTAACACCATTCATTAAAACCATTAGGTGTGCCACCATTTAGAAAATTAGATTTTTGGAAAACTCCAGAATTAAGCCACCATTACCTCCATAACACCCCCAAATACGTTATTTTTCACTAGGGAATGGTTCATAAGGGTCTGAGTCATTACATAATTCTTTAGAAATGGTAAATCCCATAAGATTGGTGACAAACCATAACATCCGACATGGTTGAAAGAACTGAACCCACATATAATGGGTGATAAGTGTTCATCACCTACGACTAGATATTGTGATGTCATGGTTAGTATAAAATAGTTTTTATTTGTCTAAACTATATTATAAAGAAAGGTTATGTTCATTTTGGAAACATATAGATTATAATATTTATAATAATGGGATTGTAATTTCATTTGGTGATTAAGTGAACAATGTAATTTCAAAAAATGTTCATTATTTTGGAAATCTATATTTTTAAAGTACAAAAATATTAAAGAATTTTAATTGAGTAAAAACGGTTGAATTAGACTTTATTGAATAAATTATTTTATTGTGTATTGTTAGTGATTCAGTAATAATTAGAATATAATGATGATTATGATATTTTGGAATTTAATTTTATGGTTTCAGACTTAAAGGTAAATTGATATTATCTAATGATAAATATTAAATTTATCATTAAGGATTGGGTGATAAAATACTTCTATGTTTGCGGTTTCATATTTTAGTATAGAATATTTTAAGGAATTTTATAGATAATTATTTGATTGAATATATATATTGAAATTTGGGTTATAAAGATGAATTTTTGGATATTAAATTATTTTTCATCATAAAAAGGTTATTTCATTTTTTAAAATTAACATATCTTGTACTAACCACATTGGTTTTGGTAACTTGTTAAGAACATGGGGAAAATATAGTTACACTTTTCTGGATTTTTTTATCAGTAGAAGATGATTTTTTTACATCAAGAAAAATATTTTAATAATTAATACTCATCATTTAGAGAAAAGATATGGATAAAATTCTACTTTTCAAGTATGTATGTTTCTATGTTTTATTAGTATATGTAGTAAAATAATTCCTCAATTTTAGGAAATTTATTCTGAAACAAAAACATTATTTGGTAACATTTCATACCAAGAAATAAATTTCCTTTTATTTCATCATATATTAATAGTTTTTTGATGATCTACATCAACAGGATCACATTCTCTATAAATCTGAATCAGAACATGATAGTCTATTTTTTATACCATGCATATGTTTTTCTACAGGTAATCATATAATGTGTTATCTTTGGTGTCCTTTGAACATTTTTTTCTCTCTTATTAGGTGGAAGTTTTATTGCCTTTTTTCTAATTTGGGATTTCGAAAAAAGTATTTTGAAAATTCAATCCTCTATTTTCTAGGAATGATTTGCAATTTTTAAGATAAAATATATTAATGTCAGATAAAGTAACAACCCAATATTTTAAAATGAAACACATTGTTCAATATCATTCAAGATATGCCATATAGAAGGATAACAATTGAATAAATACTATAATTTAAATTTGATAGTTATCACCTAACTATTAAAATGGGTGTACTTAATAAGATAAAAAAATTATGAAAACATAATTTACACTTTTTGTAAAATAAATTCATTGTTTAACACTTTATTAAAAATGAAAACAAAAAACCAATTGAATATAAATGATTTTTTTAGTAAAAAATACTTTTCAAGCCTATAATTACATATTATCTTGATAGATTAAATTAATCACAATTATTGAAATATATTAATGAAATATATATGTTATATATATAAATAAAAGTTTTAAATTATTCCAATAATTGTTATTTTCATAATATAAGAATAAATTATATTTTAAACAAAAATGTTATATTTTATTAAAATGTAATTTTTATGCCTTCTGATGGTGGAAAATTTTAAAACTAAATTTTAAAGATTTTAAAAAATTTATATGAAACATTCAACATATTTTTTCCATTGAAAATTTAAAAATTAACTTTTCGATGATTTTTGGTATTTTTCTAATAAGTTTCATCTTTTGATAAATAGTGAAAAATAATGCATTTTATTTGAAATTGATCTTTCATTTTATTTATTTATATATTTAAACAATATTTTAATTTCGTTTTAAAGTATAATTATTTTAATTTTATATAAATATAACAAATCTAGTTCATTTGAATAAATTTCATATTGATATTTGATATATAATCATTTCAAACATTGGATATTTACACGTTAAAAATTTGCCTCTTCATTTTGTCTGTAGGATTATTTTTAAATCTGGTTTTTTCAATTATATGTATTGAATTAGTTAATAAGGATTAAATATTTAAATTAAAAAGGAATAAATTAGGTTTTTTTGTAAATTTATTTTTTATGAATAAAAAACATACCATGTTAATAGAAATATTTAGAGAATTACAAGTAAAATAATGAAAATGGAAAAAATTAAAAGTTAATGAATTATAATACCTAAAAATAAAACATTTAATGGGATTTTGAGTTATTTATCTACCATATAAATAAATTAAAATATTAATTATAGTCCAAATTATTTTAAATTAACTCTACTTCAATGTGGTTGTCTTTAATTATAACACAATCTTTATTTTCACTTAATCTCACACCTCCTCGAGTATGAATACCACACCTCGCAACACCATTTCTAATCAAAAGCTATGAATATCCTAGATATCTTCCAAAACCAATTATTGTCACTCTCCCCAAGTTTATGTACTTCTCTTCTCTCCTAAATTTGAAATCCAAGGTCTTTAAGTTTTCTTCCGAGGATGTAACCATCAACATGTAATTTTCCAAAAACACCTCTCTTATATTATTTTATTCATCTAATTTATTATAACATCAATCATAAATAAATAAATTATAGCCCAAGAATAAGTTAGATTATTTATTTTTTCTGATTATAATACTATACCTTATAAATAATTCATTTCTCATGTCCTCTTATAAAAAAATTAAATTATTGTCCATGTTATTTCCATTAATCGCCTTTGTGAATCATGATTTTTGTGTTCTCTATTACCGCATTCATGGATAGTAATTAAAGTATAATTATGCTTACTGAATATTTAAATTTTTATATTATAACCTATTTTATTTTTTGGAACTAATGTATAATGATAATATTAAATAAATTTAAACTAGTTTGTGGTTTTTAGAAGAAACCCCCGAAATAAACTAAACATTTATCATTAACATAATATCAAATAAATCATACTCTTACAAGAAATAAAAATGATATAATGGATCATTAATATTTATTGAGTTGTGATCCCATTTTACATGAACACCCATAATTATAAACAAATGAACCGATCATGAAACCATGAAATGAACGAACCTGATTCGATAAAAATAATGAATTATTATTAATGAATACGTCATATGATGTTATAAAATCTTAAAAAAAGGTGTAATAAATATAAAAATATAGTTACATAATGACTTAATAACATTTTTACCATTATACAAGAGGTTAATGATCTTTAAACATAATGTAAATGTATGGAAATTATTTCTTATCTCACTATTTATTTCTATTATTTATATGACTTCTTCACCACTAATTTCATTTTTGTTGAATATATACTTCGATTTTATATATAATATAATTTGTATCATTATAGTTATTTTATTTTTTCTTTTATTTAATAATTATTACATTTATTTTTTATATGATTTGACTGATTATAGAGTGTAAAAAAATTCTTAACCCAATTTCCATTCGTTTGGTTTAGCTTTTACGTCATTATTATGTCATTATAATATTATATATCAAATTAATTTTAGATATCATATTTTTTATTTAGAAGAAATATGTGGATTTATACTTCATACACATAATTGATTCACTTGATTAATTCTCACTTCAATGATGTGGTATTGGTAATGGACATTCAACTAAAAACCCTATTTTAATGTTCCATTTCCAAAAAAAATTGTTTTTGTTACATAAGTGAGATGAATGGACTTACCATCATTAATGTGAATTTTATATTTTAAGAAAAAATTATATTATGATATGGTTACATTAAATTTAAATTCAATCAACTTAATGTGAACAGTTCTTTGAAAATGAGTAATTTCAAAATGAAAAGTTCATATTCTTCAAAGAGTGTTTTTATGATGAAATATTTAATGATTTATTTTTTTATAATAGATATAATGAACTTTTTGTAATTATTTGTGGTTAAATGATAAAACATGGGTGGGGGACCTCATTATATATATCTAATTCATTAGGAAATGGGAAAGAGTTAATTTTTTAGGTTTCTTCTAATAGATTATTGGAATAACACTGTAGTGATTTTTTCAAATGTTACTATGATTGTAAATCTTGGTGTATCTAAAAGATAAACAATATATGTAAGAGTTATATTATGTACCATGTTATCTAATTATATTTTATATTATTTTTATTGAGTTTTCATGAAAATATATTGATTTTCAGAAGGAAAGATATCATCCTTTTTAAAAATATAATTCTTTTTGGATAAAAATATATATTTTTATGGTTTTTTATAGATTTTCAATAGACTAATAATTCCTTATAATTTATGTCCCTTTAAGATATTTTATTCTCATCCTAATTTTTAGAATTTTATTCATATGCTTAAAGGGGTATATTGATAAATATGAGATCAAGGGGAAATTAAAAATAATTATAACAAAAAATATAAATTTTATTCTAATGGAATATATTTTAAAAAAATAAATAAATAATATATATAAGTGTTCACTTTTAATGTATAAGTTTAATATGTAATTGGTTTTTCTAATTCTAACAAACTCTAATACAAAAATATCATTGGGAAATGAAAGTGATTTCTAGTTTTACAATTACTAGAATATGTTATATTTATGGAAAAATCCTTACACTTCTATTTTAGTTTATTCAATTACATAATCATCTTCATCTTATTTGGAAAAAAACTCTACTTCACTTTTAAAACATATTTATCTCTCTGTCACTTATTTCGTTAATTTTTCCATCATTTTCAAAAATGAACTGTCCAAAATATAAAAAAACATTATAGATATAGTATCCAATATAATTTGGAGGATATACTATGATTTTATCATCATATCCTCTCTTTTGAAACACCCCAAAATTTTCACCTTCAACCATCATAAACAATGGTACATGAAGTATATTAATATACATAAACATAGAGAATTTATGTAATACCTCTCATATAAAGAAATATATGAATTTAACCTATGTAAAAAAATAAATTTATATAAATTCACTAATTTCATTCCTCTAAAAGTATCAAATAAATATTATACTTAATTAAATAGTTAATTCTATTTATACCTTTCCATTATGATGTGGTGCGTTTTTTTCACTGAGTTAAATTTAGAGTCAATGATTTTAACAAAAATCATTATTCCTCCCATTTTTATAGTCAATTGAATTATATACCTATATCTTCTTTGGAGAAATACCATATTCTATATTTTAATGGTTTCAAATAATTTTAATCAACTTTATAAACTATAATTAGTTCTTCATGAATAAAAAACTAGTGATTTGAGTGAATTGCTTAATAAATTAAATAATGTTCTTATATCCATTAGTAGATTGGTTCCTCATCTTCTCAAAAAAAATCAATAAATGAGAAATAGGGATTTATTAAACTACATTTTTATATTATTTTATAAATAATTAACATTTTTTCATTTTTAAATGAAGAGAAAATATAATATTATTTTATATTTAACATACTTGCATTATGAATATTTTCTCCTATGGTGATATTAATCTTTTCTAATTACGAAAGAAAATTATTCCTTTGATTCTAAAATTTTTTCTATTCTTCCCTTTTTATAAAACATGAGTCTCCATTATCACTCACTTGAAATAAAGATCTCCACTTCTATTGACCACATAAAATAACACTTTTATCTAACAAGATAATGTGAAAGTCCTTATTTTTTAAAAATTCCCTCTCATACTTCCTTATAACTTTGTGAAAACCAAAACTATTAATGTTTTAATCCATTAAAATATTATTTTTTCGAACTTAAATATTTTATAGACAATTAAAACTGAAAAAAATACATTAATCAAGAGTTACATATAATTTCAAAATTTCAGAAATCCTTCATTAAAAGTTTAAAAATATTTCATCATTTCTAAATTTTTATTAATTTTATATGAGAATCGATTGCTTAAAATCAATGGGAATTCACCTTTAAATTATTTGAGTAAAAAATATATAACCAACACATTACCATTACCTTCTCTATTGTTATTATAATGATTATTTAGTGTTTTTAAATCCATTATAATCTAATGGTATGATTTGGAATTTATTTTAAATGATACTAAGAAAATCACATATTTTATAGACTACATGAAATAGTATAAGCCTCATTCAATGATTTCATTCAAAAATATATAATCCATTTATCAAATTTCATAAAATAATGGGATTCACTCCACTAAAAACACTCCAGAAAAGCCTCTAAAGTACATTATATTATTTTTATTTGTGTCATTAATTTATGTTACATTTAGTGAACCAAATTTATTTAAACTAATTAGAAGTAATAATTTATTTTAGGATTCATCTAATAATTTTCTGATTCATTTACTAATGAAATTTTTTACATCAAGGTTGTTGTCCATGATATTTCAAAAAAATTATTGTTAATTTATTTCGATATGAATTTGTGTCCTTGATTTTATTTTATTTAAAGGTTATTCACCAACAATTTATGATTATTTCAATGATATAGTTTATTTTTCTAGTCTTATTGACTCTCACTCCACTTTAAAAATTCTTCACCATTGAAAATAGAATTATTTAGGCTGGACATGCGGTAGTTCATTTCTATATCTATTAGGACCAATTTCAATTTTATATTATTAAAATAATTAATGTTCCCTTTAATCATGATTTTTAGAGACTTATAATTATCAATAATATTCAATGATTTTCTAACCTCCGCCAGTAATGTTGATTTTTCTTCTTGAAGAATATTCATCTTTCAATTTAATGGTTTATTTAATTTCTTTAATTACATGATCTCTACCACCAATTATGATTTATTTTTTATTTTTTATTTTTCAAATTCATTACATAGGATAAAAACCTTTTTAAACTATTCTTATTCACCTTTATAATTTTATTTATCAATAATGATATCATTTAGATTAGAAAAAATATGTTTTCAATAGGATCATCATTATATGACTCAATTTCCTTTTCTTATTCATTCTTATCACACTTATCAGACAATAAGTTTTAATTTTTAAATTTACAGATCTTCTTAAATAAATATATTAAATAATTACCTGTTATTTTGAATTTCATCAATTAGAAATTTCATGTATGTTCTTCTTTCAAATAATAATATTTTTATTCTTTTTATTTAGTTTATATTACAACAAAATTATCAATATTTCCATACCTGATAAAATTAAAAGGGATATTTCTTTTATATTTTACATTCCCTATTCCCATATATATTATTATATGATATTTAAAAACATCAAATTTATCTTCCATATATTTATTTGATTATGAACAATAAAATACATCATAAATAAATAAATTATTTGAATTCATTGGTATTGATAATTTCGAGGAAATTTCCAATTTATATATTCCTTTATTCTTTACACATTATATTTTTTAATTTTATATGAAATTATAATTATAAATACTTCATCATGCGGGATATCATAAATATTATTATCTTATAAATCAAATACATTTAACTAAAATTTAGGTGAAAATATAAGAAAAATGTTCCTTATTGTAGTTTGATTTTCTATAATGTCATTGAAACCTTTAACCATGAATATAACTTCATTAACCCTTTGACATAATTTATCTATGGATTCATCACCATGAAGAATGATATATTATTAATTTACCTGGTAAATATTTTATTTTTTCCATACTGCTTTAGTATTTCATTTAAAGATATTCTAATGTTTATCCCATATGCCTTTTACTATATATACTATATTGACATTCTATAATTCACCTACTAGATTTGTTGTCAAAATAGTATTCAGACCACAAGAATCACTCTCAAGATTCACTATGTATAATAATATAATATTATTATATTTTTTATTATAGGTGGATCCATAATTTGATGCTTCAATGACATTACATGAGATAGATAAAAGGAATGGAAACATTTTTCCTTTAATATATAATAAAATTTCCCATAAAAATTATGTAACTCATTATAGTTAAAATAATTGAGTTATATGATATATATAATAAAAATAATTGAATTTTTATTCTTAAAAAGAGATTAAAAAAACACCAATATTGATTAAAACAATTATAGATGATGTAAACATAGATAGCATTCCCCTTATGAAACAACCTAGAGTACCTATATGTGATAGCTAAGAAGGGTGGTTTTGAATCAATGTTCTTAATGTATGTTTATATTTATTTTTAAATATAATTCATTATCTATTATGATAAGGGTTATCTTATATCCACACACATCCTGCAGAGATACAAATATTGTCATTATTATTTGTAGGGTTTAGCGGTAAAGACTTGTGTTTTTTCTTATTGCGAATTGTAGTAAAAATTTAATTTAATTTATTTTAATTACGTAAATATAGATATTCGTAATTTATCTTAGAATATATTATTTTGATATTATTCAAACAATTCTATTAATATTGTAATGGTTTTTTTCAAGGGAATAAATTTGGTCATAATCAATGCTAGATAAATTATTTGTAATATAATAATAAATATTTAATAAATATTAACAATTCCTTATATATAAATGAAAATATCTTGTAAAATAATGTATTCATTGAATATAAAAATTAATAATTTGGTTAATAATTGTAGTTTTTTCATATCTAAGGTATAAATTTTGATCTTCATTTGGGAGATATTCAAGGCCTTTAAAAATAATATATTTTAAATTTAAATTTTTTTCCTATTTTAATTTTCCTTTTCCTCCTCCCCCATATTTGGTTTCCAATGATTTCACAAAGTGTGGATTGTATATTGAATGACACTGAATGGAAATATCAGAATATTTGGAAGTGTTGATGAAGTCATTTATCTGTGGTATCGATCTAGAATAGATTGAGGTGAAATAACCATGGAGCTTGGGTACAACCAAACATTTTAGTTATTTAACTATGTAGAAGGTCATTTATTATGATTTTTTGTATTTTAGATACAAAATAATTGTTTGAAATTTATAATAATAATATTGGATCTCTTTGAAATCCATTAAGTGTATCGAGGAGTAATTTACGGTGAAACAGGTGTTTCACGTTCATCAAAAGAAATTTCCATTTGGGAAACCTAATCACAAATATTATGGTACATGAACACAAGCCAGGTGTTCATAATTTTTTATGAAATTTTGATGATAGTACTACAAGATAAGTAATGAATTTTTAAACTCCATGTATAATGACATGAGGTGCTTCCATGTACTAAAAAAGTTTCCCATTGGGAAGCTATGTGGCCATGTAGAGTACACAGGCAAACCCTATGTGACGTGCATGACATAATTCAATATAAAGTTTTATGGTAAAGTTCATTTTAGGAACATCTACAATAAACCTATATATGATACAACCTTTTTACTAATATTAATGTTTTTTACACAAGGTTTATGTACTAGGGTTGGATATAGATACATTCCTATCATGGTCTATTGAGTGTTCACACCGTGTATATTATAGTATACTATATTTACTATCTATGTAAATATGGTTTTGGGGTTTTAGTTACACCAAAATGGTTATGTATCATATAATGTTTTCATTCCAAGTGTTTTTCATCTAGTAGTTGGTATCGAGGACCCTATCAATTGTTGAGGTAGTATAGTAATGATTTTGGGATGGATGGGGATGAAAAAAGTGTATTCTTTGAGGTTATAGAATCTGAGTTCTCCTATGGGATATGTCATAGGTGAAAAAGGTTTGGGATGTGAGAATGGATTATTATATGGAAAAGTATCTAAGGGGTTTTTGGGTTGAATTATTTTGGGATGGTCCCTGGTTTGAGGATCTAGGAATTTATGAGATTTTAGACTAGCCTCTTGAGGTTTAGTTATAAAGAGAGAATGGTGTATGTGGATATATCGTATATTGGAAATGAATTGTTGGATAATTTAAAGGGTTATAATGAAATTATTTTTATGATATAATATATTTCTAGAAGATAGAATGACTGGAGCTCCTAACATTATTATCAAATATGATATAAAAGGTATAATTAGTATAAATGACTCTAGGAGTAACCTAATAATCATAATATAAAATTTCATCCTGATATTGATGTATTGGTGATGATATTTCATGAACTAAAATGGTCTTTCATTTTTTATAATTTGTACGGGAAATAGGCCAACTAACATTTTAACCAGCCAACTTTACGTGATTAACCAAATTCCAAATTCCACAAAGCTTCCATCCATAAGAAAATCCAGAAGGAGAGGGAAACAATTAATTGCGTAAGCAAATTCCCCCAACGACCATGATTTTCAGTTGGTAGATTCTCATTCAATTCAGAACATAATATCACAGGGTATAATGTAACAGCAATCACAAATGTCCCAACCCTGTTGTTTGACCATTTATTATCTTTATTTAATTGTACAACTGTTTATCATGAAAACAAGAGGATACCCACCCCGCAGGATGCACAAAAGATAGAGAGACAAAGGAAAGATCCCTACCTCAACAGGTTCTGATCACAGCGCTCCCCCGGATCAACTTTAGAAGAAGTTAGTCGGTGTTTGTCACCTCTATCGGGTCCTAGAAAAACTTCCTCAGGTGGAATTCGGAAAGGAAAGGTCGAAGGAAAGACAACGTATCCAAGCTCGGAAGTTCCGCCTCGTCGTCATGATCCTTTGGACGCTAACGGATCGTAAATCGGAGCTCGAACGAAGAAGTTATGGAGGAAAGAGCCTTCAAGTCTCTTGGGAGAACTCTGCTCAAAGGGAATGGGGAGGGGAGGGGTGAGTTGAAAGGAGGAGGGGACCCCTCCTTTTATAGGAAAGAAAAGGAAAAGTACACGGCGTGTACTTTAGGGTACATGGCATGTACTTGGTTATTTTACACGGTCTCCAAGAGGCTCCCAGCACGGCTACACAACCATTGACTGGTCAACACATGGTCTGATGGTAACGCATACACAGAAAAAGACTACACGGTGTGTAGTTTGGACACACAGCATCTACTCATTTATTGCACATGGCAAGGAAACGGCTCCAACATAGTACATAGTCGTTGACTGGTAACGCGTACGTGGGGAAGGACTACACGGCGTATAGAACTAGGCACACGGCATGTACCCATTATTCCACACAGCAAGGACACAGTCTGCAACATGGGGTACACCCAGAAAAGGGTTACACGGCGTGTACTCAAACTACACGGTGTGTAGTTTCAAAATTCTGGAAAGTGTGGGAAAAGTCTATTTTACCCTCCAAAACACATCATGACCTTCTTTTTGAAAAAGGAAAGGGCCATAGAGGTCCGGGCCAGTACATCAGATACCTGTTAAAACATTCTCGTCCCCGAGAATTCAAAACCAACCCAGAGGAAACTCAACAAGATACCTCTTAGGGTTCTCGTTATAACAGGAACCCAACCAACATCCCTAATCATATGTTTTAGGAATTCCTTCTCCTATGTCGAGATATTATCCACTTTAGCCGGCATTGACTCGCCTGCATGGGTTTAATCGCATCCTCATTAATGCGTCTCAATTAAGAATTGTATCTTCCCACTTTCATACATTAGGATTTTTTCAACTCGCACAACCCCCGACACCACACAACCAACACACTGCCCGAACACATGGTTTTGGTAAATTCCTTCTCCCATATCGAGATATTATCCACTTTAAGCGGCACTGACTCGCCCTCATGGGTTCAATTGCATCCGCATTAATGCATCTCCATTAAGGGTCAGGTTTTCTCCTTCCCCACACATCCGGACATGCTACACACTACCAGGCGACAAGGAAACAAAAGGTCTCACAAAGGACAAGCCAAGCATTCCATATATCAAAGGTACAAAGTACATCATCAATACAAGCTCAGAAGAACATGGGAAAAACACAAGTCAAAACAACTCCGGGTACTGAGCGTGCATCTGGGTATCCCGCTCCCAAGTGCTCTCCTCGAGGCTTCCATGCCTCCACAACACATGAACCAAGGGAATGGTTCATCCATGGAGCACCTTCTCTTTATGATCCTCGATTCTGAATGGTCGTTCCTCGAAGATAGCGTTGTCTCTCATATCTATCTCTCCTCAGTCGATAATGTGGGAGTTGTCATGTAAGTACCGACAAAGCTGGGAGACGTGGAAGACGTCATGAACCTTCTCCAACTGAGGTGGCAGGGCCAGCTGATATGCCACCTCGCCGACCCGCCTCAGCACCTCAAAAGGTCTGATGAACCAAGGTGAGAGCATACTCCCTTTCCCAAACCTCTACTACCCCCGTCGAGGGGAAACCTTCAAGAACAAATGATCTCCCACCTCGATCTCCAAGGGCCTCCTCCAATGATTAGCATAAGACTTCTATCGGTTCTGAGCCGCTTTCATCCTCTCACGTATAAGTTGGACATTCTCTGTGGTGCTCTACACTACCTCTGGCCCAAGAGCACCTGTCTCACCATCCTCTACCCAGCAAATGGGTGAACGGCATGGTCTTCCATACAAATCCTCAAAAGGTGTCATTCCAATAGTAGAGTGGAAGATGTTTTTGTATGCAAACTCCACTAAATGCAAGTTTCGTACCCATGATCCTCCGAAATCCAGAACGCATGCTCGCAGCATGTCCTCCAACGTTTGGATAGTCTGCTGTATATGCCCATCGGTCTGGGGGTGGAAGGCAGTGCTAAGGCGTAGCTGGGTGCCAAAAGCATGTTGTAACCCCCTCCAGACTTGTGAGGTAAACCGAGTATCCTGATCTGAGATGATAGTCTTCAAGACTCCATGAAAACACACCACCTCGTCTACGTAGATCTGTACTAAAGTACTCACCAGGCCTGACTCCTTAATTTCTAAGAAGTGAGCTGATTTCGTCATCCGGTACACCACCACCCAGATAGCATCATAACCACCCTAAGCTCTAGGTAGTCCTGTGATGAAGTCCATTGAGATGTCATCCCACTTCCTCTATGGTACATCTAAAGAATACAACAAACCACTGGGAACACGGTGTTCAGCATTCACTTGCTGACACACTAGGAATTTAGCCACAAACTATGGCACTGCCCATTTCACCCCAGGCCACCACAACCATTCCCTCAGGCATCGGTACATTTTTGAAACTCCTGGATGTACCGCCTAGGTTGAGCTATGGAACTCACGGAGAACTCCCTCACACATTTCCTCTAGAACAAACAACCTTCTCTGGAAAATAATCTGATGTCGAATGTCCTCTGAATATCCATCTCGAGGATTCCCCTGATCGACACGATCTTGCATCACTTCTGCCTCGAAGTCCCCCCATAGAGACTCTTCCACCTGCTGCATCAAGGAGGAATGCACTGTCATCGGAAACAAACAGCCTCTAACACCTTCTTCCCTAGCATCCAAGTGCAAGAAATCCAACTCTCCCATCACCTTCTAAGCATCAGTAGATTCTTGAAAAACTTCCTGATGCGACTTCCTGCTCAGTGCATCAGCCACAACATTGCCCTTACCTTCAGCGTAAGAGATCTCATAGTCATAGTCTTGGAGAAACTCGACCCATCTCCCCTGCCGTAACTTTAGGTCACGCTGGGAGAAGATATAACACAGGATCTTGTGATCTGAGAAGACCACAAAGTGCTCCCCAAAAAGGTGATGTCGCCACAACATCAGTGAGAACACTACTACTGCAAGCTATAGGTCATGGGTGACATAGTTACACTCGTGAGGGCACAACTGCCTAGACCCATAACAAATCTGTCACTTATTCTGCATCAGCACGCACCCCAGACCAAGGCCAGAAGCATCACAAAACAACTCATACAACAACCCTTCCTCTAGCAACCTGAGTACGGGAGCACTGACCAACTTCTCCTTCAGGTATTCAAAAGCCTTCTGGCACTGCTCGCTCAATAGGAAGACCTGGTTCTTCCTCCTCAAAGCTGTCAATGGAGCAGCAACTCGAGAGAAGTCTGAAATGAACCTCCGATAGTAACCTGCTAACCCCAGGAAACTACTAACTTCTGCCACGCTCTTGGGTGCTACCCAAGTAACAACTGCCTCCACCTTCGACGGGTCCATTGAAACTCCATGTTGAGACACCACGTGCCCAAGGAAGTGTACTTCTTGTGTTAAGAACTTACACTTCAACAATTTACTGTAAAGCTGGTGGTGTCGAAGGACGTCCAAGACTGCCTTGAGATTCTCAACATGCTCCTCCTCTGACCTTGAGTAGATTAGGATGTCATCGATAAACACAATGACGAACTGGTCCAGAAACTCCCGGAAGACAAAGTTCAAAAGTCCCAAGAACACAGACAGTGCATTCGTAACTCCAAACGGCATCACCACATACTCAAAGTTCCCATACCTGCACCTGAAATATGTCTTCGAGATGTCACTGTCCTTTACCCTCAGCTGATGATACCCAGATCATAGATCATTCTTGGAAAACCAACCTGCTCCCCTCAGTTGTTCGAAGATATCATCTATCCTTAGGAGGCGGGTAACGATTCTTGACCATTACCTAGTTCAACCTTCCATAGTCTATGCATAGCCTGAGACCACCATCTGCCTTCTTTAAGAAAAAAACTAGAGCACCCCATGGCGATACATTGGTTCGAACAAAACCCTTCTCCATCAGATCGTCAATCTGAATTCGCAACTCCCGCAACTCCGAAGGTGCCATCCGATAAGGGTCCATCGAAATCGGATGGGCACCAGGATGTAAGTCTATCCCGAACTCAATGTCATGTCGGGGGGGGGGGGGGGGGGTTGAGTCACAACCTCCTCAAAAAAACATCGAGAAACTCCCCAACAACCTATGGGACATCCATCATCTCTATATCAGCTAGAACCACTGATATCCCACCTAACAAGGAAAGGAGAGGCTCCACACACCGGCTTCCCACATGAAATCTCCTCTCACCAACAAAAGCTGCATGCTGCCCATCCACGGCGGAGAACACGACTCTTCTTCGGAAGCAGTCGATAACGGCACCAACAGAAAACAACCAGTAGATACCTATGATGACATTGTATGGCTGCATCTGTAACAGAAGAAGGTCCCCACTAGATCGATGTGGTCCCAACGTCATCCCACATCCCCGGGAAACACAAGATACGCTGGTCTAGCCTCCAACTGGTGTACTCAGTACCAGTGGAACGAAAGGTATCTCTATGTATAGTTCCACAGAATGGGCTAGACCAGGTGCAACAAAGGAGTGTGAAGCTCCCGAATCGAATAAAGAAGAAACAAGAGTGCCGAACAAACAAATCGTACCTCACACCACCTCTGGTCCTGCTGGAGTTGTCAACTCTGCTGCGTGCAACTGTCCACGCCCAGATCCTTTACCTCTCTGATGTCGTCCACATCCCCGACCATGCCCTGGGTCGAGGTCCCTGAGGAAGACCCTGAGGTCGGCCTCCTCCCGCAAAGTCTGCCCTCAGTGGACCATGGTCCTGCTGCTACTGGAAGGGCCTTGCTGTCAACAAGTGCTGCTGAGGTGGGCGTTGAACCTGCCCACCTCCACCGTACTGAGCTCGGGTCGTGCACCGACTCGGAACATGCCTGAAACCCCCACAAGGAAAACACATTTGTCTGGGGCTCGTGTAAAAGGGACAAGGACCCGAAGTTCTGAACTGGAACTGCTGGGGCCTACTCCCCACTGGCCTGAACCTGGAAGCTCCCATCGTAGGAGACCTGCTGCTGACTGCCTTCCCCTTCGACGAGCCTGGCTGGATCCCCTCTCAGGGTGCACCTCCCAGCGAGTGCATCATCTCTACAACATCTTCCTTCTTCTTTACTTCCAAGTATGTCGGAAGGGTGAAGGGGGTGACAGCATACTAGAGCGAAGAATGGAGCGCATCCTCCATACATCTTGCCCGATACTCCTCATCCGGAAAGAGATTCGGAGCAAAGCACAGGAGATCCTTGAACATGATCCCCATCTCTCGTACCGACATACTCCCCTGCTGAAGGGAGAGTAACTCTTGCCGCTTCTCTGCCTTGATCATGGACGAAAGGAAATCCTCTTGGAATTCCTTCTCAATGTTAGCCCAAGGAACCTCTGCCTCTATCCTCTCTCTGAGGTAGAGTGTCCACAACTATCATGTCACGCCTCTCAGCTGACTGACCGTAGGGGAATGTAGTACTCCCTCAGAGCATGGATCAAGGTAAAAGTGATCCCTACCTCCTCAAGCCACCCCTCTGTCTCCGTATCCGAAGTACTACCCTCATACTTCTTGAGGGTCTACCGCTGGAAAGAGCGGAGAGTCTTCTACCACTAGATATATTCCACCCTTCGGTCAATCCTCAGCTGATCGACCGCATGAATCTGCTGGGCCTCGGCCATCTGAGCCACCCGGGGAATAAGTCCAGGTGCCAGAGTTGTACGGTAAACAAGGATCGCCTAAGCCCAAGTATTAAGGAAAACTCATGCTTTTATTTTATCATTTTTTTCAATTTCTTTCCCAGAACACCCAAATCAAGTAAAACACAATCATGATGAAGCATGTACCTTACCTGGGGTCTCTACCCTACAATCAATTTAGTCTCACTTGGTCGTTCAGTAGGCTCAGAGTCCTTGCATCGGATCACGGGGGGCCCTAAAATCCTGTGTCCTAGCCAGTATTTCCTGGCCTAGATCATGCACCAATATTGACTAACATTGTCACCCTACCATCCCATGCAATCCTCACTGTGCCTAACTCCAGACTCTATCCTATCTCTCAAACATCACATTTGATACCATTCTGTCCTGACCCCCTCCCACCAAAGATGCCCCTCCTGAGCTGGCAATGGTGAAAGGGAGATAATGACCCCCGAGTCCCACCTCCAGTAGTCCCCATGGTGGCGACTAGAACCAATGGTATGAGTTTTCACAAGTATGGGAGGAATTCCCCTTTTTATTTATTTAGGATCAGGAAATAAGACAAGTCAACCACTAAAAAGGAAAACAAACAAGTGTATAGAAATAAACCCAAACCAATCCCACAAACATGTTTAAACAATTTTATAACAAGGTACAAGTACAAGAAAGCTCAAAGTACCATACCAAAAGAAAACAAGAGAACAACAACTGCAACAACTTCAACTGTCCGACTAGTAGGGTCCCACATGGCCCTGGTAGTCCTCCTGGAAACCTGAAAGTAAACGTAGGGTGAGCATACAAGTATACTCTATAGGGAAACCTAAAGCTCTCGTGTACAAATGGTGAGACATCCTAATGTCAAGTGAGAACAAGAGAAGAAACCTAGCAAGGAATTCTATCCACCCAACCTCACCAGCCACACTCACCAAAACACAAGAACAACAGGTAGTAGTATATAAGAAACAAGAGTATTGGGTACCCCGCACCAGTTCCCTTTACTTAGTTGTTCTTCCTAGCGACGAACGTCCTGACGCTGCCACACTCTCCCCACCCTCACACACCTGAGCCTCACCACCACGTATCCCGCCCGCACACACCTGGGCCCCACAACCACGTATCATGCCCGCACACACCTGGGCCTCACAACCACGTATCCTGCACGCACGCACCTGGGACTCACAACCACGTATCTCGCTCGCACCCACCTGGGCCTCACAACCACGTATCATTCCCTTACAGACTTGGGCCTCACAACCACGTATCCCACCCGCACACACCTAGGCCTCATCCCGAAGATTCTTGGAAAATAGTAGAACCTTCCCGAAGACTCTTGGGCTAAAACCACCCTAATCGAAACCTACCCGAAGAGTCTTAGGTGTAAGGTCGCCTCAAGCCATCACAGCCTAGGGGAGAAGGAGCAGGAAAGAGCTAGTAACTAAGGGAAAAACACCCTCTCCCATGAAATGGGAGTGTTCGGCACTAAGTGATCAACATGGGTGGGGTGTGATAAAACACAAAAGATACAGATATATGTATATATACCAACCACGCAGCCCAACCTATGGATTCTAAACAGAGAAACAGGGCACGTGCCTCGGCACTGCTACTACGAAGCATGCAAACAAAAAACAACCCCAACCCCATTTAGGTTTTGACATCTCAGCAGAATTAGATTATTTAGTTCCTTTATTACTAGGCAGCTATCCACAACCAACCACATCAATCGTTCATAAAACATATCCCTGCCATCCACAAATCAAGTTAGGAAAACACAATAAACACAACCAAGCCCTTTTTATCAACCAACCAGCCCCATTGATTATTAACTCCATTCTATTACCACGCCCCACCATTAATTAACTCTTCCACCTTAATTTAATTTTCACAACCCATAGCCCGTTCACATTTAAACCCAGTCCTGCTGCCAACCACCATAACCACAACCATATCGTATATCATTTCCCCTTTAATACCATTTATTGCAACCCCGCTGCCTGTTACCAACACAACATTCACACCAAACCACAAAAACTCACCCATCACATGCCACGTAACCAATCCAACACCCACATATTCATTATTCCATTTTTGTTTGACCAAGGTGATCACACAAGGGTTTCAGATTTTCATTTAACCAGCCAACTTTACGTGATTAACCTAATTCCACATTCCACAAAGTTTCCATCCATAAGAATATGCAGAAGGAGAGGGAAACATTTAATTGCGTAAGAAAAGTCCCCCAATGACCATGATTTTCAGTAGGTAGAAGATCATTCAATTCACAACTTAATATCACAGGCTATAAAGTAACAGCAATCACAAACTTCCTAACCACGTTGTTTGACCAGTTATAATCATTATTTAATGGTCCAAATGTTTCTCATGAAAACAGGAGGATACCAACCCCGCATGATACAAAAAAAGAGAGAGACAAAGGAAAGATCCCTACCTCAATAGGTTCTGATCACAGTGCTCCCCCGGATCAACATTAGAAGAATTTCGTCGGTGTCCGTCACCTCTATCGGGTCCTGGAAAAACCACATAGGGTGGATGTCATAAAGGAAAGGACAAAGGGAAGTCAACGGATCCAAGCTCAGATGTTCGGCCTCATCGTCATGATCCTGTGGCCACTGACAGATCGTAAATTGGATCTCGGAAGAAGAAGTTATGGAGGAAAGAGCCTTCGAGCCTCTTGGAAGAACTCTGCTCAGAGGGAAAGGGGAGGAGAGGGGTGAGTTGAAAGGAGGAGGGGACCCCTCCTTTTATAGGCAAGAAAAGAAATGTAAATGGAGTGTACTTTAGGGTACACGGCGTGTACTAGGTTCTTTTACATGGTCTCCACGGGGCTCCCAACACGGCTATGCGGCCGTTGACTGGTCAACACCCGGTTTGAGGGTAATGCATACGCGGGAAAAGACAACACAGCATGTAGTTTGGACACACGGCGTGTACTCATTTATTGCATACGGCAAGGACACAGCTCCAAAATGGTACACGACCGTTGACTGGTAACATGTACACGGGGAAGGACTACACAGCGTGAAAAACTGGGCACACGATGTGTACCCATTATTCCACACATCAAGGACATGGTCTGCAACACAGAGTATACCCAGAAAAGGGGTACACGGCGTGTACTCAAACTACACGGCGTGTAGTTTCAAAATTCTGGAATGTGTGGGAAAAGTCCCTTTTACCCTCCAGAACACTTCGTGACCTTCTTTTTGAAAAAGGAAAGTGTCGGAGAGGTCTGGGCCATTACAATTATATTAGATAACAAATAAACCCATGAAAATGAAAAATATTATTATTGGAAAAAATATTAAATATGAATATAAAAATGGGAAAACTTGGATCATTAAAATTTGATAAAAATATCACCCATATAAACAATAAAATAAAAAAGAAACAAAATATTAATAAACTAATTTTTATTTTAGAAACTGAAAATATAGTACCATGTGAGGATTCTAATTTTTAAATTTTGATGCAATGAATATAGATTTATTGGAGGTAATGTGACCATTGAAACATTATGTTACTTTTGGGATAGTTCTGTGACCTTTAAAATAATAACCTAACTATTATGAATACTAAATGACTTATGGGATTCATAATATAACCATTGGAAAAGAAATTTTTCCTCACAATAATAAAATACAATAAAATTAATATTTATAATCAACCGTTTATAAAAATATAAATATTATAGTATCGTAAAATATATTATTAAATTCAAAGACTGAAATATATTATACAATATTATTAATAGAAATTATTTAAAGGTTTTTCATAAAAATCATAATTTATATGTCAAAGGTTTTAATTTTCTATGATAGAAAATTAATGTTTCCAAATGAATACCATTTTTAGAATCATAACATTGATGATTTCCAATGGTGATGTTATGATAATTTTGTTTGAAAAATATATTTTTACATAAATATTTAAAGAACTAATATTCAAAAACCACATGTTTAATGAATTAATGATGATATAATAATTAATTAATTAATGTTAAATTATCCATTTAAGATATTAGAAAATTTAATAAGATAAATGTGACATTTTATAATAATAAAAGTTATTTACAAACATCAAAAATTATTTTGTAAATCCTAAAATTCTACAGTGTCTCTTTAAATAAACATTTTTTCTCATATCCTTTTGATAAAACAAATATAATAAAATTATAAAGTGATTTAACGTCCTAAAACCATGTTATTTTATTCAACTATATATTATACATAAAAAAACATGACTATTAAATGTTTTAATTTTAATATAACAATTTCTGTTAAATTTAATGCTTAAAATCCCCCACTTATCATTTATAAATTACCCATCAACCATCCCTTGGAAAAGAACAGAACTACTTCAAACCAAATCAAACAATCATATAAAACTCCTTTTACTATTCCATATAAAATTCATAGGGGTGTTATGGGGGCACTCAACTCCATACACTCAAGGATTTTAGATTCACTGAATTGAAGAAATTTTGAGAAAAATATAAGTTTTCATTAACATATCTTCTCATTTTCCTCTTCGCATAATCTTTTTCCTTGTTTTATTCAAATGAAAATAATTAAAATATAAATAAGATGTTGGTAAAAATAATATTTCTAACATTAACATACTAAAATGGTAATATTTATGATGTATTTAAATTTCATACTTCATTTTCTTAATCTTGTCACAATTTCCAGTTAACGGTTGGTTAACCTCAAACAAGGACACTTCAAATTTTTTCTTATCCCCACCCTTATTAATAGTTATAGTAAATTATACATAAATTAAAAATGTATAAATGTAAGTATTTATATGATTTTTTAATTACTATTAATTTTTTATAAATAGAAATAAGGAATGATCATTAAATCAAAGCATGGGGGATATTTTACGAAAACTATGACATAAATATTTAAGCCTATTATAAATGAAAATAAAAAATAGAATAAAATGATTATAATTGATCAATGAAGAAAAAAATGAACATGAATAACTTATATTTATATGATTTAATAATACTTGGTTTTTTATTTAGTATTTGTAAAAGTGATGAAATAAAGGAGGATTTATAGAATGGGGATTCTCGAAACTAATTGCTTCTTTTTTGGTTTTCTTTCTATTGACATTATAATCTGTGTGCAAGTTACTCTATTTTCATTAAAGGGTTGTATAAAAATTATTTCCATTTTCATTATATTTATGAATATGATTTTATATTATCAAAATGACTTATAAGACAATTATTATACTTTTCATAAAGGAAATTACTATTGAAAGCGTTCCTTTAGCACCTATTGAGTTATTTTAATTTCATATAAAAAAGATCTTTTAATCCACAATATGAAATTGTTCATCAATTTGATAACCCCAATGGTTATTTCTTAATGTATGATTTATGAAACCGTTATAAAACCCATTAATTTTTATAGGTTAATTACATTACTACAATTGTTATATATTCTTTATCCATTTGGATTGTATGATTATGAACATTTTAAAATGTGGAGGATGGGTCTGGAATTATATATCCCTCCAGCGAATGGGGTAATGTGATGTATATTATGATATTATGTGTATTATTTAGGGACATGGGGCTATATTTTTCTTTAATTATATTTGTATTATTTATGAACATATGATATGTGGGAAAATGATATTATCATTGTGTAAAACCACATGTTATATTTGACCACTCAATTACCATGATTCATTATAATTGATATGTGACATTACATGACTTGATCAAATGTATCCCTAATTATTATGATGGTGATATTCTCTATATTATATGATGATATTCATTATTCTAACCCATGTACTAGTGATTCATGTCTTTTATTCCTCTAATTATATTTCTCAATTTATTGGGGTTATATTTATCCCCTTTCGTTGATGTATTTTAATGTGGCAAGAGGTCGTCACGACCCTAAAAATTACATTTTTTAACTTACATTAGAACCGTGGTACAGGGTCAATCCACATAGAAGGTAGGTGAGTGCTCTATGGTTTTTTACAAACCCCACTATTGTCAGTAGTGGAGGAAGTGAATTTTTTTTATTTTTTTTATTTTTTGTTGATTTACTGAAACAAAATGAGGAAACATGATTTTTTACAATGAAACTAAAATTTACACAGAGTACTAATAAGCTAAAAAAAATATAGCAACTAACATTTAACTGCAAAGATAAAAGAGCTAAGATCGATAATTTTCTCGGGAATTCCAAACTTGATAGTTAAAAGGATAACTCTCCTCTAAATTTAACTGAGTCACACCATAGAAATTGGTTTATATATCTTCATTTCCAGAAGACACATCAAACATAGGAATGAATTTTAGAGTTCACCACTCTAAAGATCATAGTCTACTAAAAATTTGAAAAAGAATATAGTTTCAATTAAACTCTTAGTAAAACTCCAACTGTAATGACATTAATGCTTCAACAAAATGATGATCAACTTTAGTATTTCCAATTGATCATGAAACTATTAAATTTTTTACTGAATGTTGTGAATAATATAATTTAACATCAGAACTGATCTCTCTGATTAATTTTGATGTCAATCATAGCATAAGTGAAAAAATTAATGAATAAACCAATAAGTATTAAAGGTACTGAGAGAGAATATCAACATATGTTTATAATTAAATATATCATTGAAAACAACTGAAAACAGAGTATAAGGTATAAATAAAGGAGGAGGAAGAACTCCATAAGTGATGCACCACCTTCTGGCTCCTTAGTCTCCGTCTTGATTCCAGTTCTGTTCATTGAAGTCTTCTCTCGGATGAATGTGATCGTGGAATTTGAATGAAAGTGTTTGCATTTTCCCTTCAAATGCATGTTTGTGGAATGGGAATCAGCGACCTCCGCATTCGCTGTTTTCTCTCCTTTTAAATCCCTCTATCACCTGCTTCACTTCACCCATTGTTTTCCACTAACTTCAAATGTACATCACTTGTTCACCACAAACATTCGTTTTTTCTGATTGGCACGTCGTGCAATATTTTCCCATGTACGAAACTCTTGGTGAGATAGTTAAGTGAATTTGGACATTTTCCCGTCTCTATTTTGAACCAGCACAGCTAGAATATAATTAATAAATGAAAATGCAAACAAAGAAAATTGTTATTTTTTAGTTTAATTTTATATTTCTTGTTAAAAAGTTAACAAAAGTTAATAAATAAAAATATTAGTTGATAGTTTTTATTAAATATTATTATTATTATTAATTTATTATTAAATCTTTAATAAAAAAATATTATGTTTTTAAATTTTATTATTATTAATTTAAGTTATTTAATGTCTGATTCATTAATAATTAGTTAGAATAACATTAATAAATTCTTAAATTTCATTAATATAAATTACTTTATTAATTTAATTATTATGTTTTTTCTATTAAAATTAAATTATAATTAAAGTACTGATATATTTATTTTAGTTATTAATTAATTTTAATTATAAAATATTATTGCTTATATTTTCATTTTTAAAAAATTATATTATTAGTTTCTCATATATTTTATTTTATAACTAGTTTATTTATTATAATATTTATATATTATAATAGTTATTTATTATTAAAATTAAATATTAATTTAATTTATTATTTATTATTTTATTCTAATATTATTATTTGTTTTTTATTTTTTTTTAATTTACCCTTCTTCTCCCCCCCTCCAATTCTTTTTTCGCGGCGCTGTTATAGGGAGGAGTAGGGTTCTGCGGTTCAGCAAGATTGTCTTGGTGCCCGGTTCTTCTCCTCCTCCATTTTCCATGGCAGTAGCTTCACTGTAGGACAACACACAACTCCACTTCTAAGACCATGATGAAGGCCCTGCTCATATTCGAATTTGGTGGCTTTTAGATTCATCTGGTCCACCTCAAATTAGCAGTACATCAATCTCATCTAAGGACAGTGATTCCTTGACCTGGACTCCTCCTCCAATAGGCTCCGCAGTGGTTTGACAAAGGTGAACCCCTTCTTTCTCCAGGCTGGTAGAGGGTTTGGTTGAAGATCTGGTTCCACAGATCTTAGTGTTCAAAAGGATCCAGTTCTGAAATCAACTTTGATCATCTCCATCAATGACTCCTACTATTTGAACTCACAATGCGAAGAAAAGGAAAACAGAGTGGTAGCTTCACTTCCATGAGAAACGACTCAGTTCATCAAAAATGGCGATCAAGTGTTGATTTGTTAGAAATATTTTTCTGATCTATGAGTGAATTTTTTTTCACTGAAAGATTAATTTTGAGCAATGTTGGGACAAAAGATGGTAGATTTGTAGATCATTAGTGAGGCAAATCATTGGTATTCTCATGAAAAAGGGAATATGTAGTTGGTGGATGAGTATTGAGTCTAGAATTACCGGTGATGTGGAGAAATAGTGAGGGAAAAGGGTTTGGAGACAAGAGGGATCGATGTCATGCGAATAAAATAGAATAGAGTAATCGGTGTGTAGGATCAGTGGGTGCGTGAATGGGTTGTATCAGAGGGCGGTACCGATAGTGTAGACAAGTGAAACAGATGGTGAAGTATTGTATTGGTGATTCAATGACTCACTAATAGTTTAAATAAATATGACACCAATAATTAGAAATAAAATAAAATAAACTTTCATGTCACTTTTAGATAAAAAAGGAACAATGAGTACTTAAAACAACAAAAAAATAGGAAATGAAGATGACTCACTGATACCTAGAATAATAATAATCAATCAGTGTGATGTGAAACCGATTAAAGAGATTAAACAGTGATTCATGACTCAGTGATAAGAAAAAAAATAATCACCGATAGTTGAAACAAAAAAACAAGTAACTGAAATTTTAAAATGACTGACCGAAGATGATGCAAAGTTATTGGTGAGTCGTGACTCACCAATAGTTATAAATAACATTTTTGTGTTAAGGGATTATTCAGTCACGATATTGGTGTGTCAAATCATCGATATTACAAATTTAAATGTTAAAAATAAAAAATGAATTTAAAACAAATAATAAACTTCATAAATCATTAATTAAATAAAACAAAATTCAAATTAAATAAATTGTTAAAGTCTAATCAATTAACTGTAACTAAAATCTTACTAAATTATGTATCATAATAAAAATTAAAGTAACTTAATTATTAACAGTGAATTTAAAAATTAAGATTAATGCAAAACACATACAAAGAATTAACTACACACAAGAGGTTAATATAAACAAAACATAATGCTCCTTAGATAGAAAATAAGGTTATGTTCATAATGAAATATAGTATTGAAAACAACTGAAAACAGAGTACAAGGATTTAATAATGGAGGAGGATAAACTGCCTAAGTGATGCTCTGCCTTCTGGCTCCTACGTCTTCAGCATGATTCCTGTGTTGCTCCTCGGAAACTTCTCTCGGATGGATGTGATCGTGGAATTCGAATGAGGGTGTTTGGATATTCCCTCCAAATGTGTGATTTTTGAATGAGAATCAGTGTCCTCCCCTTTCGTTGTTTTCTATGCTTTTAAATCCTTCTATCACATACTGCATGTCACCCATTATTTTCCACCGACTTCAAATATCTTTCACTTGTTCACGACACACGTGCGTTTTTTCATAACTGGAACATTGTGCTATCTTTTACCATGTAACTAACTCTCTATGAGTTAGTTAAGTGAATTTGGATTCTTCTCATCTTTATTTTGAAACTGCACAGCTACAATAGTGTAAATAAATGGAAATTCAAAGAAAAAAATAGTAATTTTTTAGTTTAATGTTATATTTCTTTGTTAAAAGTTAACTAATGATAATTAATAAAAATATAAATTGCTAATTATTATTAAATATTATTATTAATAATTTATTATTAAATCTTTAATTAAAAAAATTATTAAGTTTTTAAATTTTATTATTATTAATTTTAGTTATTTAATATAAGATTCATTAATAATTGGTTAGTATAACTTTACTAAATTATTAAATTAGATTAACATAAATTACTTTATTAATTATTTATTAAATTTATTCTTTTGAAATTAAATTATAATTAAAGTATTAATATATTTGTTTTAGTTATTAATTAATTTTATTTATAAAATATTATTGTTTATATTTAATTTTTTTAAACGTATTATTTTGTCTTATATTTTATTTTATAAATATTTTATTTATTATAATAGTTATATATTATAATAGTTATTTTTTTATTAAAATTAAAGATTTATTTAATTTATTATCTATTTATTTATTCTAATATTGTTATTTGTTTTGTATTTGTATTTTTTTAAATTTACTCTTCTCCCCCCCCCATTCCATCTTTACGGTGTTGTTACAGGGGAGGGTAGGGTTCAGTGGTTCTGCAAGACAGTCTTGGCACCCGGTTCTTCTCCTCCTCCAACTTCTATGGTAGCAGCTTCATAGAAGGACGATGCATAACTCCTCATATAAGACCACGACGATGGCCCTTCTCATATTTCTATTCGGCTGCATGCAGATTTATCAGGTCCACCTCCAATTACCGGTATATTGATCTATTCCAAGGAAAGTGACTCATTGACTTCAAATCCTCCTCTAACAGGATCGGATGTCGCTCGACAAAGGTAAACCCCCTCTTTCATCAGGCCTGTAGAGGGTTTGGTTGAAGATCTCGTTCCACACAGCTTATTGTTCAAAAGGATTCAGTTTTGAAATCAGCTTCCATCATCTTCAATAGTGACTCCTACTATAAGACCTCACAGTGCGAAGAAAAGGCAAATTGATTGGTGGCTTCACTTTCATGAGCAGTGACTCAATTCATCACGAATGGAGATAAAGGGATGATTTTTTTGAATTTTTTTTTTGATCTACTAGCGATTTTTTGTTCAATGACAGTTTGATTTTGTGAAACGTTACAAGAAAATATGGTAGATTTGAAGATTTTCGGTGAGATAAATCATCAGTATTAGCATTAAAATAGAATATGTGGATGGTGGTTGAGTATTGAGTCTGGAATTGTAGGTGATACAAAAAAATAGTAACATATATGGGTTTAGAGAAAAGAGGAATCGGTTTCATGGGAATGAAATAGAAAGGAGTCCTTGGTGTGTAGGATCAGGGGGTGTGTGAATGGGTTAAAGTAGATGGTGGCACCGATAGTATAGAAAAGTGAAATAGATAGTAAAGCATTGGATCGATGATTCAGTGACTCACAGATAGTTTAATTTAAGTATGACACTGATAATTAGAAATAAAAATTAAATAAAAAATTAGATGAATGAAAAAATAAAACTAGAATATCAAATGAAAAAAGGAATTGAGATCCAATCGCCCACATGTCAAAAATAATGGAAGAATCATCTTGGGAATATAATAAAATGTAAAAATAAATTATTCCAGTATGGGATTGAAGTCACCTAAATTGAGAATTTCTAAGAGGCATGATGAATCTGAGATATGTTATTGTGGAAATGAAGTCATATTCAATGCACCAATGATTGTAAAATAAGTAAACTATAATAAGAAAGTGAAATGTACAATCCATCATAATAAACTCAGATCTGTTGAGGTTAATCAGTTTTAGAAGCCACCGATGAAAGAGGAGGAAGGAAAATATTATTTCATAAGTACTACTAATGTGTATCAAAAAAAATTGAATCCATAAAAGTTATACATCCAATTCACACAATAATGTAAAAGAATTTATTTGATTCTTATTTAATTAATTCCATTATACCCTATAATTATTCTAGATTTGTTGAATCACTACCCTAATACCTTAACTTTTTATATTCATAAAAATACATTACGGAAAGATCATTGAAATGTTGGTGTTGAAAATTTATCCATTTAACATATCTGGGATTATTTTTTTAGAAAATTATATTAAGATTTCATTAGTGGAGTTTTACATTATACTAGAAATTTATTGGCTCTAATTATATAAAGATCACATCAAATATCATGAAAAGGAAATCGATTTTTATATTATGAACCATCCCATGCTCTTGGAAAAATTCAAAGAGGATCATGAATATCCTTTGAAAAATCACTCAATGGTGTGGTTATTGATACCAAGTAAAGAATATTATCATTACCAAAGGGTTATTTGAATGGAAAAATAATCCTTGAAGGAATTAAGATTATAGGAAAATATACAAATGTATTTCTTGAACTGTTTCATTGCCTTTACACATATCATGGTGTAGATTTATCAATAGCTAGTATATCAATATTCTCTAAGTGTCTCATGGCCTTTAAATAGATCATGGTGTATAATTATCAATCGTTGTAATATTAATATCAACTCCCATATCCAAATTTCCATATACGTTTTAAATTATTAATCTACAAGAGTTAAAGAAATAGATACAAGATAATTTTGTAAAAGGGTTCATCCACTCTACTACATCACTATGGTGGGTGCATGTTATCTTTTTTAATAAAATGAATGGATGATTGTGGAAAAGTATAAATTAATGGGAGATTGATAGTATCACAATAAATAAATTTATTCCTCATCCATATATTGATGACTTATTTGTTAAATTTTTAATATCGCAATACTTCCCAAAGTTGGGTCTTCTTTCCAAATATTTTAACTGAAGTAAAAGAGTGATGATACTAAAAAGATAAATTTTCATACATAGTATGGACACTATAAGTTTATAGTTATTCCCTTATTGATAATATCACATTATGATATAATAAATATATAGAGTAAAGGAATCATGGTTGGGAACATTTTTTCCAGATAAATATTTTCATGCTTTTACCTAATATATCTATTAGGATTTCGATTCACCTGTTCTCTTTTCATTATCGTACGTAGGTGTATGAAACTATGATGAATATTTCACATGATATTATTAAAAATCTTACTAGTCAATAATAGTAGATTTTCTTTAATACATATCATGATGAATAATACACTGATTATGTAATATTTTGTGATAGAATGTATAATGGTGTTCTTATAAAATAATACATAGAGAATGTGTGAATCCCTAAACTTTTGGATGGGGATATAAGTAATTTTGAATTGCTAGATTATCAATGAAATTTTATAAATTATATATGATCTCTATTTCAACAAAATACAACTGATAATATACTTATCTTTATTAATAAGATGCATTGTAACTCTAAGAAATAATTAAACTAGATACGAATTCTATTAGGTGTCTTAGTGGTTATTTTTTCTTCACTTATTCTTCTATAATATTTACATTCAAATAACTGGTCACCCACAATTATTTCTTATTATTAATTATTTTGGAACATTTCTTTATAATCCTAATATTGATCTTCTTATATAATATATTTATATAATATTATTTGTCTGATTATGGTACACCCATTGATAGTTTTCAAGGTCACTCTTCTTCACCAGTTTTTTCTTATTCCTATTGATAAGAAATTATATGTTCCATATCTTGTCTTACTTTCTTTGTTCTTGATCAACGGATACATACTCGTATAGTGATCATTCTCAATGTGATATCTTCTACTTACTCCTAACCTTGTCATTAATTCCTACTTCTATTTTAATTTGTTCATTACATCATTACACCTTATGTTTTTACTTCTCCCTCTAGTACCTTTAGGTACATCTGGTACTTCTTTTCTCAAGATATTCAACCCAAATGATAATTTTCACACATTATTGGTGTTATGTACTTGATTATGGAATTTTAATTCATCATACTTCATCAGAAACACCCAATACATCACTACCTCTTTACATTACCATATAATAAAAAACTGGTATTTCCATACAATAAATTAAAACATCCCACTAAAATATTACACAATTCTAATCAAATATTTCATCATTTGATCAACTTTATATTTCATAAAATATAGAAGGAACCCTTTATTGTATGAAATATTCCAAGATTTATCATTATTTAATATATGAAATGTTTATTATCCGTCATAATATATAAAAAATTGAATGATTATCTTGAACATCGACATTATTAATTACTTCATGCAATCTTCAAAATGTTATTTGTATATTCAACCTATACAGTGAAACATCATTCGTTCTTCTGTAACATAATTTTAGGAAAATCCCAAAATATTTATCATGATTCTTACTCAAATAAATGACCTGATTTAAACAATAATTCATCTAATAACAACATTATTTTGAATAATCTCTTTGAAATTACCTTTGAATGTTTATTCAACATTATTTATTTAGGCTCTTTATCTATCAGATAGGTTATGATATAATTTTTAGTTATCCAATGTTCAATGAAGTTCTGAAGGTCTGATTGACACTATATTTTTGATGATTTATTATTACACTAATAGATGACTTCATAATGAAAAGCCATATGTATTTTTTGTCTAATATCGTCACTTATGAAATTCTATGCAACAAAACTGTTTAGAAACATTAGCAATATTTGTCAATTTTTCTTACATGGAAACATCAATCTATTGAAAACCACTTGGAAAACTCTATCTGATGACTTCATATGAAAATATTTGTTTTATTCTTTAGCTCAAAAAATCACCCAATACTAATCTTAAATCTTTATATGTACCCACTAACTATTCTTAGGAAACATTTTATAGATAATTTCAAAACTGTTATCTCTAGACAACACAAACATTATTATTTATGATAACCTTATGTTGGAAATATTTAAATATATGATGACTTAGTTACTCTTATATTATCATTAATAAATCTATTCACTTTAATATCATAAAAAATCTCTTAATTTTTCAATCATTTTTTAGGGAACATTTTTTTGTTCATTCAAAATCATGTTTATTTTGCATCTTGATCGTCACACAATTCTATAATTTAGACATAATAATGGTCAATATTTATGAAACATTATGTTCATTAAACATCTCTAAACAATCCCAGATCAACTTATTTCAATCACCCCTTCAATTAAACCATTATGTAGGTTTCTTGGAACTCGTGATAAATGTATCGTAGCTTGTGTATTCGGTTTGTTACCCTTATGTGATCCATAGGATCAATATTATGTGATAATGAAACTATTTTTATTTTCCATACACATGTTACTTTTAACTTAAATAAACTACTTCACTACCCAGAACAAGGTCTTCACTACCCCTAAAAATAATCCTTTTACAAGTTGAGGATACTTATATATTGGGCTGAGCATGACCTCAATCTATCATGGAAACCCTCGTAAGTTTACATTGGTTCATAGTAATCAATGTGTACATTATAATACGATTGATGTAGTATGCTTCCAATACATGTAAACCTTTACCTAATTTCCCCCATCAAATCAAATTTGTTTGATTATATTTGTATGATCGAATCTATCCAAACACTTTAGTTTGTTGGCACCTATCTAATCCTATATTATATATTGGTATTTTTTTATTAAAAAAATAGGGAATATCAATAGGTAAATGTCATATTATTAATGATAATATTTCTTCCACAATAAAAATTATATAGGTTGAGAACTAAAGAGCTTCATTTCATCATCATTCATTAATCCAACAAACATCAACAGTGTTACTTAATATGCTTGGATTCTTCAGCAAAATATTTTTCATCTCATCTCATCTTCTAATTTCTAACAAATTAAACATATTGAAATTAATAAAGTAATTACATTTCGTTTAAAACCATTTAACCTTATTTTCAACTATTAATAATAAATAAAACATACAATCAAGGTTGTATCCTAAATCCCCCCACCCCATTGATTCTATTGGGAATAACTTCAATATTCTTTTCAAATGATTTTTTCAATGTGTGATTCTTATAAAAAAATTATTTACCCTTAAATATTATAAACATTAATTTCACCAATTACCCCATATATTAAAAAACATTGTAATATAGTCATACATAACACTTAATAAAATTATATCAATCACTTTACTCCATGTTATCCTGATTCATGATCGGGGTAGAAAAATATGATTTGATT
This sequence comes from Viscum album, assembly GCA_963277665.1. Classification (NCBI taxonomy): domain Eukaryota; kingdom Viridiplantae; phylum Streptophyta; class Magnoliopsida; order Santalales; family Viscaceae; genus Viscum; species Viscum album. Next base: position 2,015,678,694 of record OY728159.1, read on the forward strand.
TGGAAAAAAAAATTCCCATACCAACTAATCTTGATAAGTTGTGAAAAAATGTCTATTTAATTTTTATTCATGGATTTTACACTTTTATTCTAGTCTAAAGATACAAATTTTTACATGAAACACAATTAAGATAAATTATAATATAAATCCTAAACTGAATTCAATAAACAAATCAGAAATAGTCAAGTGCAATAAACAGGATTAGCAGTTATTGAGAATGCTCAAATTCATATTTTCTTATGCCATTTATTAATTCAATTTCCTCTCATTTTTGTTATTTTTTTCTGTTTTTAACCATGGATGGGTGATTAATAAATATGTTCCTAAGGAGATGACATTATACTCGTTAAATTTCCAAAACAATATTATTTGTATAATATAATGATTGTATAATAATTTTCACCATTCGTTGAAGTCCTCCCGTTTTAGATAATTTTCATATAAGTATCAAAATGATGACTCACTTGAAAATATTTTATTTAGGAATATTATATAAATACTAAATCAAAATGGATCTTGTTTATACTTTTTTCTAGACTTTAAAAATTCAACATCTTCCCCAAGGATTAACAATTCAAAATGTATTTCAATAAACCAAATTAGGATCTTAGTTGGAAACACCCCTATCATGGACAAACCAAAGTTGTAAAACATTTTAATTTTATCAGGTCCCATGATTAAATTCCTTAACATCACTTCCGTGTTTCAAAAAAGAATTACAATACACAAATAATAAGAGAATAACATAGATCCTCATTGCACCTTATTGTGAATAGAGAGTTTAAGATGTTTTTATGAACCAATTTACTCAATTTTCACCACACTTATTTCTTTCACATCTACCAAAAAATAATTACTGTAGTTTCATGGATCTTATAACTTCATCATTTTCATTTTTTGGGAATATTATTTAATCAAGAACATTTAAAACTCTTCTATAACCAAGTCCATATTTCTTTTTATTTAATTATAATTATTATGTTGGAATTGTATGACCAGGTATTTTTATCTTCTTATTATCCATCACATATACAATTTCATCAGATTCACATGGAATCATTTCTTTTTTCCTTTTTTCATAAAATTTTCTTGTTTCCGTTTTCCTTATTCTGTAAAAATATTTTTTAAAAAAATTTTAATAAATGATAAGGAAGATTGGAAATAAAATTTTATTTTTCTCAGGGATTCTTCTTACTAATTTACTTCTTTATTAATTATTTTTGATGTTACACATATTATTAACATCATAGATTTGGAATCCAAGGTATAATCATATTCCATACATTATATCTTCTCTAAATAATTATCATTCCTAAAAAGTTAATCTATAATTACCAATGATGATTCATATTTATGCACCATTATTTGTGCCCTTTAATTCATAAAATCTGTTGATACATGTTGGGATGAAAATTCATAGACCTTTTGATAACCATATTTTCCAATATCATATATATTATCATCATTTCCATGACAAATGTTGTTTTTTGAGATTTTTATTCCACTATATTGGTTTCTTTATCATATTTTCCTTACCTCCCCCCCCACACACACACACCAATGAAATTGTATTTGTTTTTCATTCTCATTAAAAATAACAGACATAAAATACAATAAAAAATACCTAAATTTTTAACACAAAAATTATAGAGACCACAACATTAGTATCCTAGAAATTAGGGTTACTTTATAACAGTCATATATTATATAAGCAATCACATCATGATGTACCGAACACTTTTGTATTTTTTTAAAAACATGTTATATACTTTAATCTTATATTACATGAAAAATATAAAATATTACATAGTAACTCCATTGAAAACACCATTATTCTCCTATTATAACCATTTAAATGAGTCATAATATATTTCTTGACATCCTAGGGAAAGTGAAATATATAAATGGGGTGATCTCAAATGATTTGTGAGGCTATAGAAAATGAAGAAGATTCCATAAATAAGAATAAACAATATAGAATGTTAAATAACTGAATCTCTTTCTATTTAATCAATAACATGAGAATAATATGGTATGAATTAATGATGATAAAACAGTAACATAATCACTTGAGCATGAAAAATAGCCATGGATATTCTATTAATAGAATAGTTACCTAGAAATTGATAACTTTTCCAATAATGAGAGAATGAATAATTTCAGATGTCATGAATATAGAGTCAAGGATTTATCCAAGGCATCATACATAAATGGGTAAGACATCACACAATCCCCAAACCTGTTTGTCTCATGATACCAACTGATGTATCGATGGGCTATAGTTGGCCCATCCCATAACATAAAAATCCAATTAATTCCTCATATTAAATGGTTGAAACATAATCAAGATATAATTGTTTATTGAAACCATAATACCGAAACTAAATAACCCTTCACAATCAGTAAACATAATCACTAACCATACATGGTAATGTGTTGGATGGTATATAAATATTACATTCCTAATCAAACTGATCATAGAAAATTAAATAATATATGATAGATGATATAATAACATATTAACTATAATGAAATATAATATCAAACAATGGATTTTTATAATGATGAAATTAATTTTTTATGATCATTAAAAAATTCACAAGGAAAATATATTCTTTTACATTTAAATCACTTATTTTTAAAAAACTTATCATGTTTGTATCAAAAAAATACACAAAGTAGCTCATTTGAAAAGAAACAAAAGGATTCCTTTCAAACCATTTTTAAATAACTAAAACATTTGTAAATATGAATTTAAAAAAGCATATGATAATATTAAAAATATTTTTGAAAATATTATTTAGAAAAATGGACTTGGAAGAGAAGTGTTCCATAGTGGGGAAATAAACATAAACAATCTTGAATAAGGATTGGATTACTAAATAAACCCTTTCTACTTTATAATCAATTTAATCACATTACCCCTGATAGAATAAAATTTAACTAAACCAAAAATAAAATTAGTGTTATTAAATTCATGATATTATATGTTAAATGGGAAATATATACACCTCATAGGAGAATATAGCTGAATTATATCAAAATAACACTCAATGAAAGAATATTGAGATGAATTCCCTTACAAAGATCAAATCATGGAAGACAGCATTAATAAAATTAAAAAAAATTGCATTTTAGATACCCATAAAACAAGTGTAAATAAAATATTTAGATAATAATATTTCATTTAACCAGTTATATTATCATTATATAATCAATGAAGTATATTTTGAATCAAATAAATGAAAATTGAGTTAAGTAATCCATTACCACATAATTCCTTTCAGTATTTCATAATTAAACCTCTTGTATAATGGGTTAAATAATTTAATTAATTTAATATCGAAAAATATTCATATTTATAAAATCACATATGTCCCTTTTTTAACATCTTACCACCATTTCATTAGTAATATTTCATTATTTTTATTGTTTCAAGTGTGTTTGTTTCATGGATTCATAGTCTGTTTACTTTTATATAATTAAGAAATTTCAGGATAAATAAAAATAACAAAATAATAAGTGAAATTAAAAGGGGTTATTTAACATCCATAAGTACAAATAATTTTATATATAATTTTTATTTGAGGCATGAGAATGATTAATTTGAAAATATGATAATGATAAATGTTAATTTTATTTGGTCATTTTTCAGACAATCATAATCTAGTTTCATTTTATTTAATACTATGTCTATATATTACTTATATAACATGAAATAAGATGTAATATACTTATTAAAACCTTATTTATCTATAATAATGATTTTATAACCTACTGTGATAGAGGAAATGGAAAATGTAAAATCATTATCGACGTAGAGGGTTAACCGCAACAATTTAGACAATGATTTCATTTCTTTGAATAATAGGATATGAGAAAAGGGGATGGTAGAAGATATTTTCATAAAAGTAAAAATTTATATTATTTAAATTATAATAAATTTATTTTCATTTGATGGATGAAGGAGGATCAGAGAAGGTATAGGGATAAAATAAATTTTGAGTGGTTGATTGAGAAAGTTACCTATTGAATATCACATCATTGAAGACCCGTAGAGGGACATAGAATTTGTATTTGGTTGAGAATAGTATCATGTGGATATGGTAAATGTGGTGAGGTTTTGTTTAAGTATGTATTTTATTTTCATCATGGATTTTGATGATAAGGGGATGGTGAGGGTGATATTTATACTTGAGTAGGGGTGGTTTTAAGTAATTTAAAAATGCATATTTTATATTTAAAGCCTACAGCATTTGGGAGGAATGAATTACAACTTTTTTTGATAATAAATGTTATAAAGACTATATATGGACTATAAACAAATAAAACACAAAACTAATGTTTTAGTTTTTAATTATTTAAATATTTTACGTTTCAAATTTAATCGGCTACATTATTTTAGCTACACTATAGTAAAACTTTTTTTACAATTGTAGTGATTTTGTGAATAAAAATGAAAATGAACTTATAACCTAGTTTTGATATTCAGATTCTAAATATGGTATACATTTTACTTGATTCAGATTAAAAATAATTGAAAATTAATTTTCAATATTTTACGTGTATAACTCTTAAAATAGTTTTTAATGTTAAAATCATTATTTTTAAAAAAACTAGGCAAGTGTTTCTAAATGTAAAAAATTATATACTATATAATTCCATAGATAAATATTTACCAAGCATGAGGGTTAATATATTTGATGTCCTGATCATATAGTAATTATTTCATAAGATTCATAGTATTTTTTAAAAACAATATTTCCACACTTTAACAAAAAATAAATTTTCACAATTTCACAATAAAATACTATAAGATAATTCTCCTGGGATGATTCAAGTAATTATTTCCATTTTTTAAAGTCGATTTTTCAAATTATTTAAGAATTAATTATATTTATATTATACTATAAATCTTTAAAAAAATTGTTGAAAACCTATTGTTTATGAATAAAACGAATTTACTAAAAGTTATTTGTTAATATACAAAGAATAATCAAATTTTTATTTAATAAGAAATTAATATTTATTTAATAATAGATATAAAATTACATATACCCTCCAACTTAAAGGAAAGTTTATAATGGTCGTGTTAGAATAATAATATTTTATATTTTGTTTTATCTTGTTTTTATGTGCAACGTAATTTGTTGAACATATTTTTCTCTTAAAATATCAAGGTTTTAAATTCTTCCCTCCATAAATAAATTTATAACACGAAATTTTAAATTTTTATTGGTAAACATTTATTATCCATTTTTAAATCCCATTATTTAAATCCCACATTGTAGAAAAGGGTTAATAAAACATACTCTTAAAAAGAGGTAATGTAAAATGAAAACGTCACCACAAAACTAAGAGTCCATATATGAGAAAATTATTAAGAAATTAAAAAATGTACATGGAAAAGAAATATTACTATCAATATTTTATTAAGATTGTTATAGAACAAGACATAATATTGTTTACTATCAGAAAATCATAAATCTGTGATGGGTTTGCGGACTGTTGATTTATCAGTAAGAAAATTAAATAATTTTTTCTGTTCCAGCGTCATTTTCCAATATTACAGGAATCATTTTACTTACTAACATAAGAAAATAAGTAATTATATTAACATGACATTTATATATCAATACATTAATCAATTTCAACCACAAACTGGACTTTTTATCAAAAATACTACTCATCCTTTATTCCTCAAATAAAACTCTAAAATAAATTATCTTAATCATATTTTGTTACCAAAATTAATGTATACACTATATGTAATACCATATAAATAGTGAAACTTATGTCATAAAAACTTTTATAATACGTAGGATATATTGCACCATTATCACCCAATGGTTTTGGGTTCATGCATCGTGACCTTTCGTGATATAATGAGTTATTGCATGGCCTATGAGATGTCCTATTTATGAATATATATTAACATAATAATTAAAATATTCAAAACTAACATTAATATATTAACCATTAATGAGATTTTCTAGACTCAAATGTTATCTCATTGTTTTCATTTTTCATTTCCAAAATTTTAATTACACATATAGATTCATTATTTATTAATGTGTTTGGTAATTCAGTGAAAAAGACCATAGTAATTTCATCCCATACTACATGAAATGAATGCCCAAAAATGAATTTAATTATTCTTTAAGAACTAAAATTAACTTTTAATGAATCATAAATCCCATAATGAGAAAAAAACATTTTATTTTTCTCATACTATTTTCTAAAAAAATTATGTTTCACACAATTGGTCTAATGTACAAAAAACCATTATTTTAAAAACCCTGTATAATAATAATGATAAACCATTTCATATATAGTTTGATTCAAGTACCTTCAAAAATATTAATATATAAAACATTTGAAATAAGGTTAAGTAATTTTTAAAATGAACTTACAATTGATATCTCAAACAAAAAGTAACATATCTTCATATTCACAAACTAACAAAGTTAATATGAAAAATCATGTATTCTCCCGATACATGGTAATAATAAGAATTACCATAATTACTTATTAAAAACATCTATTCATATTTACTACATTAGTAAAAAATATGTTATTGGAAATTTTCCTTAAATCTAAATACATTCTAAACTACGTCATTAGTAGCAGAAAACACTTTGAACTCAAATAATTAATCAAATCTATTTTAGTCAAAATTTTCCTATCTAATTTATCCATATCAGTCACCTCTTTATCTAAAAATAAATATCTATACATTAGGAACTTATTAGGTGTTATAATTCCTTCAAACACTTTTTTAAATATCATGTTTCCACTAAACCACATTTCTTATTCATTTTTATTGTCAAACATGTGCTCTCAATTCCTTAAAAAAATTATTTTATTAAAATAATTATATGTTTCAGAATTATTATATCAATAATGACATAAATTAAATTTCATGGATTTAGGAACACATGAAAAATAATCATTCCATTATGACTATATAAGTACTAAAAAATTACCTTTAACCCTTAGGTTATTATGAAGTACATTCCCTTAACACTTGGGAAATTTATTTTCATAGTACTGCATATCCTTATATTAGAATCATTTTGCATTAACAGATTCTTTTCTTTCCTTACACTCATGAGCCTAGTGGCCTTCCTCTATACACATATAAAGTCACATTCCCATTAGGAAGGTACTGGGTTATTTATTTCCACAATTATCACATGTGGGGATATATTTTATTCCATTATTCACTTTATCTAATGTTTTGTCCATCATCCTATTTTTTTCATTACTTCATATCCATAATAATTTAAACAAAAAATTCATAGTGTTAATGGAACATGATATTATATCATTATATAATGATAATGTTTTGTAGACTAGGTCCCTTAAAAGAACTATATTAATCCAACAAAATAAAAGGACAATAATTCATCTTTGATAAGATATATATTTAGTGGAATTCCTTGATAACCATGTAATGTTTTATTCATATTTAGAAACATTCTCATACACCTATTGCCTCAGACCCAAGAAGATTCTATCCAAATCCTCTCGTAGTACATGTGGAAAATATTTTTCCATATATTTTTACTGAAAATAAATTCATTTGAAGTTTTCTATATCCTAATCCTCCAGAGAGATTTTAATCAATGAAGATCAATGATCAGTCACTCCCTAAATATGATAAAATTACCTAAAAACCATCCCCAATCAATACAACCCTAGGAAATAAATATTTTTTCTATAGAATATATCCACTAATCAAATAAAAATGGATTCATTATTATAAATAATTATGGAGGATGGTGTCACATTTTATGATCTAACATCGTTACACCACATTGATGATTATTTGGTTATTCCATACAGGCAAGGTTATTGCTCATAACCTGAGTCATTTATCCCAATATAGTGATAACATGTTCAACTCCAACTCCATCTCAATCCACATCTCTAGCTCCAGGTATATTATTTTTTCCAACAGATAAATACCTACATGTATTATGGGAATAGATATGGTTACCATTCTTTCCTCTATAGTCTATTTTTAAATATTGGAAAAAACTATATTTGGTCAGGACATTATGAAACATAATTCATAATCTCAAAAATGCGTAAATTTAAAATTTTGGTATAAAATATCTCTAAATAATAAGTTTTAGTTCATGGAGATTATTTCTAATTTATTTCATAGGGTTTGTAAACCTAATCATTGTTTTTTTAAATCTATTTCCCATGGTTTCAACTATATATCATTTGATACCAATTGTAAAGCCCCAACCCTAGTGGTTAGAAGTTGTTGGTTAGGTTATTAAAATGAAATAATATACAAGGAATCATATACCAAAATACCTTATAGTTTCATTGTTTTCAAAAACTAGATTAATACAATAATCATAGATTAAAATTAAAAATATAAAATAATGCATAGTAAATCATTTTAAAAAACAATTATTCCTTTGCTTAACCCTATCTGTTATTTGTAATATACATCATAGCATCCTATGAAAAAATAAAACATACTAAAGTGGTGAGATAAAATGCTCACAAAGGGAATTCATATAGTGAAATTTATCCGAAATAATTATAAAAACCATGTAAATGTAAATAACTAAAATTGATGACATTTAATCAAAAATATAGTGTAATATAGAAGTAATAAAAGATTCTTAAATACATCCATAATAACATGATATGGAAAACATAATTGTGGATATTCTAAAAATTGAATAATAATATATAAATCAATAACTAATCCCATAATTAGGGACTTCATAATTCCATACAGCATAAAAATTCCTACAAGGATTCATCCATGACACCATACAAAAATGAGTAAGAGATGAGTCAATACCCAAACTAGTTTTTCTCTTGAGACCTACTAATGAATTGAGGGGCTATAGTATACCATTAAAATCATTTAAATATTCCAAATCATTCTTCATATGAAAAGGTTTAATGATAATAAACATATACATTTTTATTCCAAATAGCATAAAAATGTACATAACAATTGTTAATCCGAAAACATGATCACAAACCATCAAGATATATATCATGAATTGTATCTAAATATTACATTCCCAATTCAAAATGTCCAAAACATTCAACAAGATAATTTAAATGATATCCTAGTAATTGAACCTTTATTATTCAAAATATTTAATAAAGGATGTCAAAAAATTTAAAATTACATTATTTGTATCATGGAAAATATCTTGAGGAAAATATCTTCTTTTACATTGAAATCACTTTTTTTTAACAGAACCATTATAAAACAAAATAAAAATATTCAAAAATAAAAATATAATTTTTTAAAGTATAAAATCATTTTGGTATCATGAAGGTGGTAAAATTCACTAATTTTGGATATGTAAAAAAATAGTCCTACTATTTTTTTAGAAAATCCTCAAAGTACATCAATTTTAAAGAGACAAACATAATCCTTTCATACCATTTTATTAATTCAAACATGTGTAATAATTGAATTAAAAAATGATACGATAATAGTAAAAAATTGAAAATGTTTTTTAGAGAACTAGATTTTGAAGATAAATATTACATATCAGAAACATAAACATAAATAATCTGGAATAATGATTAAAAATTGAATTAAACCCTTTGTAATTTATAATCTATAAAATCATATTACCCATGAAATAATAACATTTAAAAAATTTAAATTAAATTAATGATATAACATGTTAAAGGGGAATTATATACACCTCAAAAAAGAATATAGTTATATAACTACCAAATATGACGTAAAGAATGAAAATTGAGTCAAAGTCCCTTACAAAGATCATTTCATTGAATTTAGTGTAAATAAAATCAATTTATTGTATGTATTTAATGAAAATTTAGATAAAAAGTGGTAAATAAAATCAAAAAATAATCAAATTTCATTTAACATATAATCATAAAATGTCATAATCAATAAAGTATATGTTTAACCTAATGAATTGAAATTGAGTTAGTAAATCCATTATATCATGCTTCCCATTATTTTTATATACTAAAACCTCCTGTATAACGGTTTAATGAATTATATTAAATTATTTCATAATTTTATTCAAACTTATAATACCTTATATGATCCTTTTATAACATCTTTCCAGTCTTTAATTATAAATATTTTATTATTTTAATTATTTTGGGTGAGTTTATTTCATGGATTCAGGGTCAGTTTAATTATGAAAAAATATAGATGTTCTTATCAAATGGAAATAAGAATGTAGAAGTAAAATTAATTGGTAATAATTTACATCTATTTATTTAAATGCTACCATTTATCATTTTTATTTCATACACGAGTTTGATTCATTTGATAAAAAGTTAATGATAAATGATAAGTTTATTTTGGAAATTATTATGACCATCATTAACTAGTTTTTTATTTAATATTATGTCAATATATTATCTCCAGAACATCAAATTAGTTATATAATACTTATTACAATCTGATTTTACCAGAATAATAAATTTATGACAAGTCATGAAGGTAGTAATGGAAAACAAAATTTCAATATCCCCAAAGACAGTTAACTGCTATGATTTGTACAATGGTTTGATTTCATTGGATAACCGGTGATGAAAAAATGGTTTGGTTGAACATATTCAATTAGAAATATTAAATTATTTTATATAAATTATATAGAATTTCTTTTTATTCTAAGGATATATAATTTAATGAGATATTTGAACAATAAAAGAAATTATGTGTGGTTGTTTGAGAATGTTACCTCTTGAATATCACCTCTATGAATGACCACTTCAGGAAACTGGAATTGGCCTAGGGGTGATACATGAAGAACAAGGACCTGGGTATGAAAATATGGTTTGGAAATGAGTTTAATATAATATATGATATTTTTGAGAAGGTGGTGGTGAGGTCTGGTATTTACACTCCAGGAGGGTGATTTTAAGTGATTAAATGATGATAATTTAATATTTAAATACAAGCAAATATAGGTGGAATTAATTCAAAATAACTTTGTATTAATAACTATTTTATTTGATGGTTATGGTTTAGAAACACATTAACAACCCATTTAATGTTATAGTTTTTATGTATGATAAACTTTAAAATTTAACTATAACTTGCTACATTACTTTATGTATACTACATTGAATCTTTTTTTACCATAGTCACAATTATTTGACTAAAATGATAATGATCATATGACCTTATTTCATCCTCCAGACTAAAAAAATTAATTCCATTTTACTTTATACATTTTAAAAATTTTATATTATTTAATTGTAAATATGTTTCTTGCATTACTCATAAAAAAGATATTTTTTGTTTAAATTATTTTTTTCATAATTATTAATAATTTTTTTGAGTATATGACACATTATGTATTATTTAAATCCATAAATAAATTTTTATCAATAGTAATCATGAATAAATATTTAATCAGGATCGTATAATAATTATTTACTAATAGTCGTGTAATTTTAAAAAAATTTGTTTTCACTTTTTACCGAGTAAAACAACATTTTAAAAAAATGTTAAAAATTTCCCACATCTAATTTTTATTTTCCATGTCCAAAAATTACGTTTATATTTTTAAATAAATTTCAAAATTGAATAAAAATTTATTTATAAATAAATAATCCTAGAAATAAATTAAAATTTTTTTTTGAAAAAATAATATATTTGATGAATAAAATGACAATATTAAAAATAATGTTTTCATTTCCTTTGAATAATTAAATTTTTCATTGATATAAAAATAATATTTTTTCATATAATAATTAATCATGTTGATACCAATAAAATTAATGGATATTTTATAATGTCTTATTATGATAATAATTTTATTTAGTTCGTTTAAGCTCATTATGTTGTGCAATGTAAGCTATCGAACATAGTGTTCTTTCAAAATACCAAGTTTTTATAACTTACATTGGCAAAAAAACATTTATCTTATAATTTCTTATGTGTGTTGTTTCTTGGTTTTATTAATGAAATTTTTTTCTCTTTGTAGTGGACTTGCATCCACAATCATTTTTTAGCCCCCATAGTCATAGTAGTAGGCTTCTTATTAACATTCATAATCAAAAAATTTATAGATTTTTTTCCAATATAAAAAGATAATAAAAATGGATTTAGAAACATTATTAAAATATTTTATAAATGGTACATATTTCTTCATTCATTTTGGGGATATATCATCTAATAAATTTATAATTTTCATATCTCATAATTGAGGTGTTCAAAACAAAAAAAATTAATTGTTTATTGTATAGAAGAAATAACCCTCTCTGTATTTTATGTATTCTTAATATATGTACTCTTGAGATTTTCTGACATGACTTACAATTCTAGAAACCTTAAATTAAGGCTATTTTTAATATCATCAATCATAATCACTTTCTCATCACACACCTTCTTAATTATTTCTATTACTCTTCATTTTACTTAATTTTGTATATGGTAGAGTCATTTTCCTTAAACATTTTCAAATTTCCATACATATTAAATTCCTAGTAAAAATTTATATATTTAAAGTATTCATCAAGTGATTAAATATTATCTACTACTTCCCTATTGAATACATATTCCTATTCAACTCCCTTAATCTATTGTCTTTTAATTTTTGAGGAACTTATTTCAATATAGAACTAACATTCTTTAAAGTCTCTATCATACCGAGATATTTTTTTAAATTCAATAATTTTTTCTTATAATGATTATCCATATAATCTCATTTTTCATCTAGTTTAATGATATCTTCCTACCTACATTAAAATAGTAAAAAATAATAATGATTATTTCTTTGGGAACAAAACACATAATACCTCTTAACATATCAATTGATATATCATGATAATTTTTATTTTGATCATTATCACAACTTATTATTGGATATTATTCATTATGATAGTTTATACATGATGTTTTTCAATGCTCATGATAATATAACATTCGTGATTTTCCTGAGGTATGAATTTTTTCTTTCTCCTCATGAAAACATGAACCACCTATCCTTTATTTTCCATTATATATATGACTTCTTTGATAACATGGCCTATAGAAATTGTTGTTTCCTATTATTACATTAGGAGGACATCATCTTCAGATTTATTTAATCACTATTTTTCTAGTTCATAATAGTCTTGGTATATATATTGTTATTTTAATAGATTATTGATTATTAACTAAAAATTCACTTCATTGTTAAACAAGGAGAGAAAATAAAATCTTTAATAGTAAATAAAATCAAAATACAGATTCCATGAGAGGTAAACCTAGCCTTTGATACCAATTAAAAGGACCACATTGTTATAACATCAACACTACGAGGAAGTTCTGAATAAATGTAAAAAAATTGTTACCAAATTATATCATTCCATCTCTTTACCTATTACACTTATATTGATTGTTATTAACCTATTATCTTTTATTTATCTTATGAAAGTATATAAATTAAAGGTAAATATTAAAAATGATATTTTTATAGGATAGACTGGTGTATAAAAGTATGTGGTACTTTCCATATTTTTTATGGATATCAAATATATTATCCACTATAATTTTATTCCATGTAAACTGGAGTACCTAGAAAACAATCCTTAGTCAATGTTTGGTTCCCTATACATAAGAGGGGGAGAGAAAAAATCTTAAATTCTTAGAATGGTAATTAAATTTTCCCTCATACATCTCAATTATGTTTATTTATATTTATAGAAAAGATAGTATTTTTATTCTTATTAAGAAATTTTTTGACACTATGAATTTCATCCACACTATGATAATTATTTTTGGTTTTATAGTGAAACATTTTCCCCCACTTTTAATATTCATTTATTAATTTCATATTAGTGGGAAAGAAACATTCATTTTTCATCATCCATTATCTAAAACGGATCCCAACATTCAACTATCTAATCTATTTTTCCAATATTCTATCCAATAATGTATTTCTGATGATTATACACTATGTGATAGTTCATTCAATCTATCTTATTTATTATGTTCATTTCAAAAAAATTGATAAAATAAATTTATTTGGTATATGGATGATTCTTTTTTCTTCAAGATAATTTTTAATATAAACACATAGTACCAATTCATCATACAATAGAATCTACTCAGAATGAAACTCATATATCTAATTCTTATCTAACATTCCTTTATTTGGTGCACTATTACTTCATCCACTGTTACCACATTGTCTGAAACCCCTTACCTCGTTTGATAATTCTTCTCTCATGAAACCATGAACCAAAAGGTAATTATCCCAAAATCATTGAGGCTGGTACATTCAATTGGATATTCAGTTCATCATGTTTACAAAAAAAATCCCTTCATTTAATCACAGACTCCCAATATATACACACCAATTTTTAAATGTATAGGATCTCAAAAAAATTAGGGAGATATGTGTTCTTAGTTTTCAAAATTCTTCCTCAAATAGTTGATAATCCTACAAAAATATTTTATTATATGATCAACCTCATATTTCCTAAAATAAATGATTCCACTAATAATTAAATAAGAAAAACTAATATTCAGTAGTAAATAACATATAAAAACTATCTTAACCTATTAAAAAAATTGAACTATTACCCTTAATATCAATCATATTGATTATATTACAAAGACTTCATAGTGTTCATTAGAGATTCTATCCAGTATCACCACATAACATGTATTCTATATTAAGAAACATCATTTTATTATCCTTCCCAATATTATAAGAACTTTTCAAAGTCATTATAAATAATTTTCCTATGACCAATGAAATTAATGAATAAAGATTCGTCAATTATCTATTTTTATTATTATGACTAGGATTTATATTCGCTTAGAAATATTATTAATAATACATTCATATGGATAATACTTTATCTGGTGGTTGAAAAATGAATGTTAATTTCACTCTTTCTAATAAATAGAATGTGAGATTATAGACTCCTTATATCAGAATATTTAATTAAACTTTATCATAAGACTTCATAATACTCAGCCTAATGTCTTTATTACATTTTGTTGGATGTTATCACTCGGTGACATATACCAAATGAAAATATTCAAAACCCTCATTAACCAATATCAAATCAGATTAAATGGATTATTTAGTCCCATTAGCATAACATTAAAGTTTCAATTTTGATGACTGCATGTGGATCTATATTTCCTATAACATTCTAGGAAACCTTCATCCACTTATGTCTAATGATCATCTTGTGTCCCTCTATCTTTTTTAGGAAGAAATGACTAGTAATTTGGAAACCATAATAAAAAATCTTCAAAATCATTATTTTATCAAATTACCTTCTTTGAGAATATCTTTTATGTATGGTGACTCCCAAAACCTTATCGGGACATTTTGAAATATCTTTATTCAATGATCATATAACAATTATTATTTCATTTTACATTGTTTAGAAAGATGTGTTCATCATTCAGTAAATTATTTACATCACATTTCAATATATTTACATGTCTTTCATATAGAGATAGTACAGTTCATGGTTCAAGAACCAACATGTCCATTCAACCTTACTAAACTTATTCTGGTCAACTTATTCTACATGACCCATTGATGTGACTCTTATATAGGTTTCTCGGTACTCAGAGTGACCCTAATGAATCATGTGTATTTGGGGTGTTTCACTTATAGGATCCACGCATTTATCCTTATTCTAGACTAGTTCTAGAGACCATGCACTTACATTAGTTCCTTTTTTCATTTATAAAATTATTTAATGCCCTTAAATATGCATTCACATCCCTTAATTAGATTCCTATCATGTGTCCAGGTTTCATTACATAGGTTATATTATTGTATTTTCAGAACATATAAGACCTTTTTTTAATCATGGTCTATTGGAAAATGTCTAATAATCATAGTATAATCCACACCGTATAATAGTGCTACAAAGAAATCATCATTATATTTCCTCTATCTAATTGATTTTTTCTAATTATATAGTGTGATCAACATTGTTCAACCTCCCTAGTATTTTTCCCTCTATCTATTCATTTGTGTTATCCCGATAAATTAATATTGAAAAACTTCTTAAGGATATTCTTTTGGGAAACATTTTAATATTTATAACTTTTGTGGTTCTCTAAAACACATATCACATAATGTTGATGATACTAAAATATTAGTATTCATCATTACAAAAACACAAAGTCATTCAAAGATATACCCCATTTCATGATATAATTAGAATTGAGAACATTATTTCATAAACATCCATTCATACAAAGTATATCAAAAAAATTACATTATAATTTTTAAAGCATTATCAAAACTTCATTTCATTACAAATTCTTGTTTCTAACTTCAAAAACATATTAAAACTTTTAAAAAATTTGTATCTCATTGACTAACATTGGAATTTTTTATCATCCATTGAAAACAAATGCAACTTACACAGAAGGTGGGATCTTCACATCAAACATACTAATGCCTCTTCAATCTTCATGTATTTGAGTAATTGAGTCTTTATAGGCTACATTAAAAATTTTTTGGTAGTATTAAATGGGTATATTATCTTATAAACATTAGGAATAGTTGAAAATAAAGGTAATAAGAGGATTTTTATCATGATATTAAGAATGGATAAAATGTTGGATAATGTTAGTACAAGTTTATTTTGATGTAGTAAATCACATTCTTTGGGAATGTGATCATGAACAATTTAATTTCAATAGATCCATCAAAGAATGTGGTTATTGAAGAATAGACAAAAAATAAAAGATTCACTAAAAAACCTTTTTTCATGTCACAACTTTATACTGCCAATTCTTTGTGGGAAATTTCTCATCATTTCATATCCCACAACCTCTGTTAATATTTAAAGGGGTAAAGTATGCCATGCTATGATAATTTATGGGATGATTTATGTAGCTTAATATATAGATAATCAGTAGGACTATACTCACATTGAAATCATTTTTATAAGGGTTTATCATATAAAATGATGGTTTGATGAATGCCCTATGTTATTAATAATGAAGAATGATAAATTGATAACATAACCCTCATTAGAGATAATGATCCATGATTAACTACCCACCACATGATATGGTTTAGAAAATGTGGTCTCCACCATGAATTTCAAATGACACTTTCTATATGGTGATAAGTTTCACATATGTACAAATCATGATTCAGTAAATTATATATTCATATTTAAAGATCTGGTCATTCTTCAATGATGATGGTTATAGATGATCAAGAACCATGATTTATCATATCCTAACCAAACTTGTAATTGAAACAAGGTGGTTGAATCTCCTTTAAGAAAAGAACCTACTATGATTTCAATGATGTTGATTGAAAAATACCTTATCCTATTGTACAATTAATGTATGGAGATATAAATAATAATTTTACAGAATAAATCATAACTTAAATTAATGATTTCCCAACCATCATTAAAATATTAAATCATTGAGGCACAAAGGAGGGATCTGAGTCATCAAATTTGAGAAGTAGTAAAGGAGGGAAAGCTTCATGAATTCCACATCTATGATGATGAAGTATCATATTTTGTAACAGGGATTTTTGTTCCTACATCACTTGATATAAAGAAATTGTTATTTTGATAATCATAAAGAACATAATTCCCCCTTAATCATTTTTGTACCAGAATATATTGTGATCCTAGAGAGATATTCTTATGGGAAAGTATGATAAAACATATATATGAGTACACATCAATTATCTTGGTATGTCAATAAGTTGATGCATAGAAACATAATTCCAAGGTGATTATATGCCAATTACCCATACCCAAATGGAAATGGGAGGACATAATAATGGGATTTGTTACTATTGTTTTGATGAAATTAATTAGAAAGAATGACATATGGCTTTTTTGGATCAAATCACCACGACTATCCACTTTATATACATTTATAAGATTTATCAATTGAGAAGTATTCTATGACATACATAAAGGAAGTGGTGGGGATGTATGGGGAACCACATTGGATTGTATCTAATCAAGAACCAAGTTTCACTTCAAAACTCTAGAAGTATATCTAACATTCTTTGAATAATGAATTGAATTTCATTATTTCATATCACCCACAAATTATTGGTCAATATTAACAGACCATTCAATCACTCTATGAAAACATGACAGCCTATTTTATTTAATTTAATGCTATATATGGATCAATATATCTAATTAATTGACTTCAATAATATAATCCATTGGAGTATTAAAATGGATATATATAACAATATTTATTAGACATGATGTAGAACTCTTATTTTTTGGTGAAGTTAGTGATGAAAGCTATATAGACCATATCTTGTGAAATATATAACATAGAATGTTCAATCCGGATAAAAATGTATAAATTATCCTAAGAGTTGGTAGAATTCTTATGATGAATGTTTTGGTGAGAAATTGAGTTTAATGTTAGGTTTAAAAATCATAAAATATCACCATGAATGTGAGTTATGTTTTTTGGAAAGAAATTAAAGCTTAGCCATTGATGTATTTTACTTTTTGAAATCCGTAATCAAATAATTGTAGTGAAAAATATGTTAGTGATTCTTGAAAATATAAATTTTGTTCATTATTCATCCATATATATCTATATGAACTCCATACTTGATCCCTCACATGTAATGAATTATATGATGATATAAATTAGAGATTGAATACTTTTATGAGTAAAAATGAGTGATGATCTTGGGCCATAGAGATAATGTTCTGTATAATAAGATGAATCACCATATTATATTATCTAGAATAGAACCATAAATATTAATAGGTTGTTTGCGAACATTAGTAAATAAAAAAATAATATTAATCTCTTCAATTATCAATTTAAAATATGAGATGAAATTTTAGGATGAATTTATAAAGGGGAAAAATTTTATCAACCATTAAATTATAAATGATATTTTTTTTCTCAAAAAAATGTGTGACATATTGTATAGAATTTTACTCACATATAATGTATATAGACTAATATAACATTAATAAATTAATATAATTATTTATACATTTCAAAACAAATAAACAAATGAAAATTAAAAAAAAAATTAATGGGAAAATATTTAATAAAATATATATATTGAGAAAAAATGGATCATTGAAACCTTCAAGCATTATCAAATCCTTGAATATCCCAATAAAATAGAAATATTATATTATGAAATAAATCGTCATCATATAAAATAAAAATATAGAATCATGGGATAAATTTTAGGGAATAATGTATGAAGTAATAGAGTGTGGAAATGATTCTTTTTCTTTATATCATGAAGTTGAAACATTTGAATAATAATCTCAAGGGTTTTTGTAAAATAAACTCCCACCAAAGTGAAAATGTTATTACATATTTGGAAGATAACCTCAATCAGATACAATATGAATTTTAGAAAGATATATATTTAACTACTATGTTAAACTCCCTTTTCTCTAAAAAGAACAAAAATGAAAAAGAGATTTTTGAAATAAAATAGATCAATGATGCAGATTGAAATATAAAATATTATAATTCTCATAAGATTGCTAGAAAGGCTTGTAGACCTTTTAAATTTATTATGGATAGAGAAAATATTATTGATAAAGATGAGAGACTTTATGGTCATATTGTTTATTTATTTTATTATCTTCAATATTTATGAGATAAATAAGGATATATTTTTTGATATCATTCCATCTATTTTTAGAAATGATGAAAACTATTTCCTTTCTTTTATAACTCTTAATTTTGAAATCAAAGATGTGGTCTTCAGTCTGATGCCAGTAAGTGCTTTGGGAACAGATGGTTTTACAAACTTCGATTTTCAAAACTATTGGAATATCATACATTTATAGGTGTTTAAATTGGTTAAATATATCTTCTTTAATGGAATTATTCCACATGGTCTAACTGCCCAGTTCCACTCCTAAATTACCACATAAGAAAATTCCTAGAATATTCAACTTTTCATAATCATTTCTCTTATTAACACACTATATATGATTATTACCAAGGTTCTTTAAAGGTACATTCTATAATTACTAATAAATATGTCTCTTGGAATCTATTTGGTTTTGTAAATGGTAGAAATATTCAAGATTGTATTTAATTAGCATCGAAATGTAAAAATATTCTAAATAAATTAAACAAAGGATGTATCATTTCTATTAAACATGATATTATAATGGATTTTGATACCATTGATTAGTTATTTATATATAAGGGTTTCTAAGGATTCTGTATAACATTTTTTTTCAAAAAAATTAAAACACTTTTTATCTCTAATCATATCTGAGTTCTCATAAATTGATTCCATAAGGGTTATTTTAAATACTCATTTTGGTTAAATATTATGATCACATATCCTTTATCCATTTCACTATTTTTGAGTTATATTTAAGTAGGTTTCGCATGCACTTGGTAGATCATGGAAAACTTAATCCTATTATTGCTACAATAAATATTATAACAACAAAATATATTATTTATGTGAATAATACTGTTTTATTTCTACAAAGGGAAAATAAACATTCAAATTATTAATGAATCTCTCTCACATTATGAATTTGTTTCAGGTCAAGCAATAATGTAGAATAAATCCTTTATATTTTTTGGAAAAAAGGATTTCAATTTCAAGAAAAATATTCAACTTGAATTAATTTAACATCAATGGGGGTTCATTTCCATTCACATGTCAAGGAATCATTCCACATTGGGTAATTATTGGTTGTAGTTATTCTTATAAAATAATATATCCAATAATGAATCATCTCCCTTATTCGAAATTGAAATCTCTATCTATCTCTAGAATAATAATCCATGTTCAATCCAAAATTGTTTCTAAAATATATTTTTATTTTATGGTTTATAAATTTCCTATTGTTCTTCCTAAAAATATCAATATGTCCATTCAAAAAATTGGAGACTAATAACACATAAAAATAAATTATTCAAGATCCCATGGAATAATTGTTGTAAGCCCCTTGATAATAGTGGAATTATAATCAAGAATATAAATCTATTTAATGATGCCTTACATTCCATATTTACTTGGAAACTTTTGAATAACAATAACATAGATATCAACTTTCTAGATCCATGTTTATTAACATATTAATGAAATTTAACCTCTATTATATGGATTCAACCATTTTGTAGGCCATCAAATATTATTTTTTACAACATTATGTCAAATTCGAGATATATTGTAAACATGTAGTCTTCCCTCAAATTTGGGGTGGACAATTAGATAGGTTCTACCATTATTTTCTTTTTATGATACTCTATTATTATATATTGATACCCACATTTCTTTAAATTATTTTCTGAACTCTCCCATTCTAGATACTCCTTATATTATTAACTACCTTGTAAAAAATTATTTTTTTTCTTCTAATAAATATTTTTTGATATGGGAACCTACTTATAATTTTATTCTTGATTCAAAAATATTCTATAGTAAAAATTTCAATGTTACACATTATGAATTTACATGGATGAAAATTTTAAATAAGTTGTGGATTCGGATTTTTGATTTGACTCTATTCTTGAGGATTTCATGTAATCAAATTTATACTGACACATGACTAAAATATTTACGTATTCATTTATGTTTTTAATGTCGTATTTTTGAAAACCATAGACAAGATACTGACCTCATTTTCCAATTTTATGCTAGACTTCTGCTTTTTTAAAGTATATATTTTATTCTTTCAAAATCAGGTGGCAAGAGATTGTTTCTATCAGACATCAAATATAACAATATATAGTGGCGGACACCTCCCCAAAAATCAAAATTATGTTTATTTATAGAGTCGATGAACTCATCTATCTCGTATGGTATGAGAGAAATTATTTTATTCATAATAATATTTTCTTCAATCTCTATGTAGCGCAAGTGTAAATATAAACTTATACTATGGAAGAACTCTTGCTACCCTGTGATTCGTGAAACAATTCAATATGGGGTTTACTATTAATCATGGATTGAGATTTTCAAGAAACTAAAACAAACCCATATGATATTTTATATTCTTATGAAAATTCCATTTCAATGATGGATCAAATTTATTCTTGATGGTGCGTCAAAAGGAAACCTCGGCACTACATGTTATGGAGCTGTCTATAGAGACCATCACAAATGGATACATAAATTCTTTTTTACAAACTGAGGGATTCGAAATTATTTGAAATTAAAAATTAATAAAGAAAAAATCTATGATGTCTTTTTCTAAAAAAATTGGTGGTCCATCAATTAGCTTCAAAGTAGATTTACCACCAGTATTCCAGTGGTCTAAAAGGGAATCACTCATCTTATACAGCCCCTTACATCTAGATGGATGGACTGAATTGATTTGTTTTCAGGTCCAAACCACTTCATCACCCATTCTTTTAGAGAGAAAAACTCGTTGGCAGATGGGGTTTTCAATAATGGATTCAGCACCTACATCACCTAGTCAAATGACATTCATATAGAGTTATTTTATTTTCTTAAGGATGATTTTAAAAATTATCACCACATTAAGACATTTGTATTTTTTTCTTCTTCTTAAAATTTTATCTTGGTTTTTTGACCAATGAATCACCTTTAATAAATATTATATAATTTAATTTGATAGTGAGAACAATAATGTGACTGTTGGAATCGTATTGTGTTCATTAGAATAGTTACCGAACCATTAAAAATAGTAACCAAATTATATAGGATATTAACCAGACCATTAAATATTAATTTGACCTCAACATATTAAAATTTGAAATTAAAATATAATTATAATCATTAATTTAAGAAAATATAAATATTATAATACCATAAAAATAAGAATAAAAATAAATTTAATTATATGCACCTATTAATAAATATAATGTTAATGTCTTCAAAAAAGTAATTTTTATTTTAATATTTAAAAATATCTATGATAGAAAATAATATTGTTAAAATGAATTTCATTTTTAGAATCGATATATTGAAATTTCCCAAGAGTGAATTTTTTATATTTTTCTAAGAAACAGTTATCATTACATGAATGGTAAAATTGTATTTTTTGTATATCACTTGTCTTATGTCGTAATGATTACATAATAATGGAATAATAATTATTGAATTAATTATTTTTTAAAATATTAAATTTAATATGATAAATATTAAATTTAAAAATACTAACCATAATTTACAATCATAAAATATATTTTTCACAAACAATATGTCTAATGTGTCTCCAGCAATATAGTTTTTTTCATTTATCACTTTTTTATATTAAACAAATAAATTCTATTTATAATGTTATTGAAAGTCCTAAAATTGTGTTATTTTACTCAAATAAATTTACAATGTAAACTATTTTTCTATTGAATGGTTTACCATAGACAAAATATGTTTTTCAAAATTTTATTCAAATATTTATTCAACAATTTCCCATCTTTACATATATAAATAACCCATCACCTCATCCTTGCAAAACAACATACCTTTTACATACCAATTCCAAGGATCATCCCAAATACTCTCTCTTAATACCTTTATAATATTTTTAAAACATTATGGAGACACATAAATACACAAATTCATAGCGCCTGGTGCCATAGAAAATATATAACAATGAGAATAGGGTATGTTTACATTTACATATCTTCTCATTTTACACTTCTCATCATCATTTTTTTTATTCGATTAAAACCCAAATCCTCTAATATTAATTTATGAGTGTTTCAACAATATATTTATGGTTTTAAATTGTTTTTATTATTATATTTATGTCTTATTTATGTTGTTCAAATATCATTGTTCTTTTTTTTGTCCCATTCATAGTTGATTAACAATCAATAAGGACGTTTCCAATTCATTTATTAACACAACCCTTATACATAGTTATAAAAAAATTATTTTCAATATGAATTTTTATTAATACAAATATTTAATATATTCCAAAGTTAATCTTAATAATATATAAATATATATATATATATCATTAAATCAATGGAAGGGATATTTTCTAAAAATTGATATCAAAATGATACACCTATAATAAAGGAAATTAGGAAATAGAATAACATTATTATAATTTATCAATTGTGAAAAAAATTTATATTTCAATTAAATATCCATGATTTAATATACTTTTGGTTATTATTTAGTATGGGGAAAAGAAAAAAATATATCATGATTCCAGGTAAAGGGATTCTAGATCAAAATTCCTTATTTTTTAGGTTACCTTTTAATTACATTATTCTCAATATGGATATTCATCTATTTTTTTAATGTTTCATTTCATAAAAAACACTTCTCTTTCTAAGAGAATACATTTATTTTCCTATTTGAATGTAATTATATAAACATTATTAATATTATTTTAAAACACAAATATCATTTCAATCATATCCTTGACCCCAATTGATTTTGTTTCTCATCATTTAAAAATTTCTTTTTATAAAAAATTGAATCCCTTGTTATTTTGGGTACCAAAAAGGTAATTCCTTATAGTATGATTTATAATGCCATTATGAAACACATTCCATTATAATGTATAAGTTTTTACTACAATTTTTATATATTCTCGTTCCATGTGGTATGAATGATTATGAAAATTTTATGATGTTTACGGTGAGAATGGAAATATATTGAACTAGAATGAATAGGGTAACGTAATATAGCATAAGATATTATGTGTACTATATGTGAACATGATGATTTATTTGTTTACAATTATAATGTCAAAATTTATTCACATATGTTAGGCATAAAAACGGTTCCATATTTGTTCAAACATTCATGTGTAACTTAATAACTATGTTAGGATGTTTCATTATTATTCATATTCAGTATTCCATTCCATTTTCAAAAGTTTCCCTCATTATTATGATTATTATTATATTATTATGATATAATGATGTTGATTAAGCTCACAAATATACTATTGAATCGTGTCCCTAAATTATCCCATGATATTCCTCGCCTTATTGAGATATTATATCACCCCTTTTATTAATGAATATACTCATTTGATTATATATACTATGGAGAACATGAGATATTTTTTATGATAATGAAGAATGATTTAATGTATGCTTATATTTTATTACATAATGTGAATTAGGATCTATATTTTCCAAATATACTAAAACATTTGATCACTAAATATTTTTCTATTATATACTTTATCATAAAAAGGATACAAAATTATTTTATAGAATAGTTAGTTCTTTATATCTGGAGGGTTAAAGCCTTAATATTGATGTTTTTTGTAGGGGTTTAGGATGAAATTCATGTTCATTTAGAAATTGGTAGTGGTGAATATTTAATTTTTGAACATGGTTATGGGGGATATGGAAAAAACAATTCATTTCTTGGTGTAATATATTGAGTTTCCTCCATTGCAGAATGACCCTTACATGGGTAGGGTCATGGGTATAGTTAAATGGTTGTCTAAAGGTCAATATAGAACTAAGATGCTAGTGTACAGTTGTACCTAAATTCTTTTTCTTTCTAGTGAATAATGAAAGTGGTGTTTAGATGTAGTATTGGATGGAATTATGTCACGAGAATATGAATCATGCAGGTAAGATGATATCTAATTACATGTAAAATTTGATAATTTCTAGTGTTCTATAAGTTCTCAAGATTATATATTTAATTGGTTTTAGATCGAATCCTGGGATTGCACTAGAAGACAGAATTGAAATTTATTGTGGGATTTTGGATCATCTTGGGGTTAATTCAGTAGTTAGGTAATCGTGATCGTGTTGTAAAATAGTGAATCAATGAGTATATATATATATATTCTTTATAGAATTGTTAGTTAAATATGGTTTAACCTGTTATTTCATATGTAACTTGGTGTGTGAGAATGAAGCAACACTAAGCCTATAACTGAACCATCAGAAGTGTGTTTTAGCTGTTAATTTCAATAGTGGGGATAATTATTTCATAAAATAATCCTTTATGAATTGATTAATATGTTAAAAACCACCATGAACATAAGGATTAATTAATTGATGAAATGCTATTGTATCTAAATTGATGGGTTCTTTTTCGTGTTGAATAGATGTTTTAGTAGTGTGAATGAGAAGGGGCTCAATTTATGATGATTACTAAACCTCATGTTTGGAATTAAACTACGGAATTTCATTCAACATTCTAGGATAGAACATGATGAATTCATCCCATATTGGTTACCAATGTAGATAAAGAATTTTTATTAATTTCCATTGATACCTCTCTATAATTATATGTTCTATCATAGGGAGATATTGAAAAATAATGTTTTTATTTTAAAAATATTAATTATGAGTTTATAAATTCACAGATTGGGTAAAATGGAAATTTTACATTTCATATTATTTCAAAATAATTATTTAATGAATATATTGATCTCAGAATATAGTGTTTATCCAAATTATGGATGTTTGATAGATTATGAGTTGGTTTATTATTTCAAAATATTTTAATATTTATTAAATATATATTAATTACTCTATGTATATATACACTGGTATCTCATAAATACACTACCAGATATAAATTATGACATTTTTGATGTCCTTTAAAAGGGGGGGGGGGTTTAATTCGGTGTGTTATAAACTCTTTTGGCATTCTATGAGATGATTCGATCCTTTCAACATGATTTTATTGAAGATATATAGTTTTTCTTTTATTTTAATTTTTTTTATACACTCTCATTTGGATTTACTCACACCCATAGATGGTAGGAGTGTTCTCACTTTCACACATCTTTACCAAGAGGGGTGAATGCAGAGATGGAGGTGTCGTCAGACTTCATCTGTGGTGTCGATCGATAACAGATCTTGGAGTAGAAACTATAAACCTTGATTGTAAGAATAATCCAAAATGTTGGGTCCATGTGGTTGGGAAATTATTTCTATTTTACTTATTATAGTAATATTAATATTTTTTATAATTTAAATTATTATTATTACAATATATAGAAATATCATGAGGCCATCTTGTTATGATTTTAGAAAAATAGTGGATTTTTGTCCACCATATGAGACTCTCATTTTGGAATCTTGATCAGACTAAATTTACTATAAGAACACACATTTTTTGTTATGTGTTTTAGATGGAATTGGGAAGATGATTCTACATGTAATGTAGTCCATATAGATTATTTGTATTTGGTTATTAGGGTTTGGAAAATTTCGTGTGTAAACAAACAATGTGAATGAACAAGGCCGTGTAGAGAATACAACAAGACTATATTTGAAGTACAAATAAATAAGACATGTTGAAAATTCATCTAGTGTCCATGTGATTACCATGTAAAGGAAACCCGTGTGGGTCAAATTTTATACATTTTTATTACAATCAATTCAACTTATGTTTACTATCTAGTTTTTGTAAGAGAATCCTGATAATGTTTCATTATTGAGGGTAGACAGCTTATACACTAAGCTTCACACCCTTTACACTGAGGTATAAATAATGTTAGCTGATATACATGATGTGTACTGTTATTTTAATAATTTTTTATTTTTTTTTCACTCAAGTTATCCTTAATTGGATTTGGGAGGAGTCTATTATTATAATTTTCTAATAATGAATGTTATTATGAGGTCCTCAATTTGGGTAGTGTTTTAGAAGGTAAGATTTTTAGGCGATATGGATATGAAAAAAGATTTTCTTTGATGTGATGATATAATAGTTCATCCATATGATGTGTTATATGTGAAGTAGGTGACACCCATGATAATTATTTTTGATATTTCATTAGATCACAATACATCTTGTGGTGATATATCAATATATGATTACTTTTTATTATAGAAAAGAAATGATGATTGTTTTAAACAACCTCTTGAGAATGATTTATATAATGTCTAATGATAGAGTGAAAATCATATATGATTGTAATGGAAATGTTTTCATATGATATGTTGATGGTTCCCCAATATATAAAATCTTTGATAGTTATAGGAATATAAAATGCCTTAGTTCTATGACCTAATTATTACATATACCGTAAGAGGTATCATGGGTATACTTGATTTCAGGTGTCACCTTATATATTGAATCTCATACGTGAGCCTCATATTTATATAATGGTTATGGTAAGTCATTCACTCTATGGGATGATTCATGTTATATGTAATAGTTTGGTATGTTGGACCTCCAACAATATGTTTTCCTAATTTGTTTCTAGGTGGGATGTACTACCCTGTGATCATTGTAATATGTGTTAGGAGGAAAAAACAATATTGTCTTGATAAATGATTTTTTATTAATATATTATTCCCCTTGAAATATAATTTTATTCTATAATACCTTGGTATTCTAAAAAATAACATTATATTCCATAGCGTATATGACATGCAACATTGATCATAAACAACTCGAGAAATATATTATTTAAATAAGATCATTATAAACTAGTAATTGAATCGATGGGTAGAAATAGAATTTAACAAATTATTAAATATTTATAATAATAATTTTTTTATAAATTCAGTTATTAATTATTATTAAATAATCACACACATTTTAGTAAAGTAATTTTATGCTTTAAAAATATGTTTCCATGAAAAACTATTATTTTTTCGTTAATTAACATATCATATACTAGATTTTTGACACATTTAGTAATTTTATTTTATAAAAATTATATCAATGTTGAAATAATTATATCAAAATAATCATTAGATGAAATATTTAGATTTATTTAAAAATATTTATTTTCCAGTAAGTAGTGAAAAATATCGATTTTTGTACAACTACCAGTTCATTTCATTAAATAAATTAACTTAAACTGTAACTATACTATTTATTTTTTGATAATTTTACATACGATACATTTTACATAAAATTATATAATTTATTTCACATAATTTATTAATTTTTATGATTTTGGTATAAATCTATTTTCATTCTTAGAAACACATTTCTTCTAAAAATCATTTTTATGGGAAAATGTTTTCCCAGTTTAAAAAATTAAAATAACCACTTATTGGGAATTATTTGAATAAGATTTAATGATTATATATTTATATTTGTATTAATATAAACAATATTAATCATCATACAGTTAATTTAAAATTATCTTTTCCATGAAAAATGAATTTCCCTTAACACTCACATTTTCTCATGCATTAAAATCTTAATTTTAAATTATTATCTTACACTTATAGATATTGAATTTCTTAAAATTGATTCATTATTTGGAATTAGAATGGTAAATATTAATTTATATGGTCAATATAGTTTTTGTTCATATTGAATAGTAAACATAGTAAAAAATCATCATCATTATAAAAGGGTAGCTTCGATTAACCTAGGTTAAATATAAGTTTAAATTTCATGATTTATCATCAAAATTCATAATTTGTCAAATTATTTCAGTATTAATCAACATTGGATTGATAATAATTATTTTTTTAGAAACATTTCTACAAAATTAACCTATATAATAATTTATATCAATAATCAATAAAAACATTAAATGTATTACTTTTAAATATCTCTTATATGTCCGCATATGGAAAATAAGAAGTTTTTAATGAATATTAGTAGATAATTTGATAGTAATGAAACTATTTTCATGGTGGTAATTTATTTTTAATTTTTATAAATTATTTAATTACCATAAATTCTTACACAATAATAACACAGACTTTTTTAATTTCATATAAAAATAAATTAAATTACTTTTTAAAATATTAAAGGGAATATAATTTGAGTGAGTTATACTATTCAAATAAATATTATACACATTAATTATTACGTAATTTTGATTTTAAAATATTTTAATTCTTCTATTATCTTGGTTTTTAAAAATCTAATTGAATGAATAGTTACAAAGTAGACATTAATAATATGTTATTAGATGATTTACAATACATAAAAATACTATATTTTGATAATCAAAGAAAACAATGATCTTTCATGAGAGGTTAATTATCTTTAATTTGGTAAAAATAATATTACAAGAGTCTGGAGTATGGAAATCTAGCACAATCTCTTCTGAAGAGGGGAAATCACTCACTCGGTAAGTCATTGGCCATAGTGATATCATTACAATGTATAAATTTGTTAGAAAGTCCATCAAAAATGTAATTATATTACAAATATTTATGTGTGATTAAATGATTAATATTTGAGAGATACTATAATAATTTGATTCACACAGCTGTAAAACTCCATGAGAATCTTATTTTCCTAGTTCTCATCACTTGCATAATGGTGGTGTAGTCAAAATAAGTCTAGATATTATTCCATAATATTTTCTAATACATGTAAAATATATTAATTAGAATAATGAATTCAACAATAAAAGATGAAAAAAATACACATAGACCATAAAGATAGACTATCAAATCCCCATTGTGATCTCTAAAGACATACACAAAACCCAAAGTCACTAGGTTATCTAAAGAGGATCCAACCAAAATTTATTTAATCAATACAAAAAGTGTAGATATCCAAATAATTTCCAAGCTTTTTGGAGTTGGAAATAAATTACCATCCACACCAAAAAAATTAGAACATAGAGGTTGTGATCTATGGTATAACATTGACAATGCTACAATACGCTGGAATTATTCACAGATACCACGATGCATGCATGATCCATTTAAATATTAAATGAGGCATGATTGTTGATAACTTTTTTTAACAAACCAAATGATTTGAATGATTTTTTTTATATGTCACGTGGTATATGTTTAGTAATTAAAGAGAAAGGGAAGCCTGAGAGATGATATCTTGGTATTCTTGTACATCGTTAAACTATGGGGATTTTTATTGAATACATTGCAAACAAAACTCGACAAGGCTAATGTAGTGGCGCAATTTAAGAAGAGATGGTTAGGGTTCTCCTAGTGTTGGGGACAAAAACTACTCCTAAAGCACAATGATATTCCAAAAACATGGTGTCCTAAGTTAACTAGATGTTTTAAATAAGAAATTATCTATAAAAGTATAAATCAATAAGGATGAATCCAATTACTATTAATTTTTCAATTCCATCAATGATAATTTCCATTAATGTTATTATAGTATAGTTATTTACTGTGAGAATACTATTGATAGTTAGCTCCTATAACAAGAAGTCATCTTGGTATATGAAATCATAATTACATACCATTACTCTCACCATTGTAGAATGATCATTAGATGAAGATTTAAATTGTTCTTTTATTATATAATTGTGATCCACACCTAGTCTTCAGATTTTATAAGGCATTCTAGAGGAAAAACTTTATATTTTTTAATCCATAAATTGTGGGATGAAATTTTATTAACTAACATGTGTTCATGAGATTTGATATTAGAAATTTTTATTTTGAGAGGTGGAAAGAAGGATGAGTCCATTTAATTTATTTTTTATCCATTATAATATACATTACTATGGGCCATATGAAATTAAGACTCCTTGATTTCAAATTTATGAGTCCCTAAGTGAAATGTTCCTAAATAGAGAGGTTTAATAAACACAAATTCTTGATCCCAACACCCCCAAGGGATATTGTTTTGTATCAATCTCTCCTTGGAATAGTTATAGCTATACTCTCAAGATTTATTCCACTAAAGAATATGTTTCTAATAGATGTTTTAACACTATTCAAAGTTAATTATTCCATCTATAAATCATAAAGGAGTAAAAAATAACATTTAAATAATAAAATTTTTAATAACAAAAAAAATTCAAGTAATAGAGACTTGTTTTCCCATCTAAAAAGATAAATTTATTTGAATCTAGATCATGAGGTGTGTGATGTATGATACTTTAGGTAATCAATAAGACATGGTCACTGCAAGATGATTGAATGTAAATTTTCCTACTCTAATTCCCAAATCATTTGTGATGTCGTTATTTTTTTATATAAATTTCTTTTCTAAAGAAAACATATGATTTCTCTCTACTAGACTTTTGACCTGTGACTCTTTCATATTCAAAAATGGTATCCATAATTATTTTTACACTTTTTTTCACCATAGATAGAGAGAAAATTATCATACTTATATAATAAGTGATGGAGTATAAAACCTATGGAATCACCTATATAATTGACATCTCAACATTCAACTATTTTAAGAAGAATCTATCTTAGGTAATTTTATATAATAATAATGATAATATATGATTTGGGCTCACACTATATAACACTTCATGAGAATGTGAAATAACATTTTGGTGATATGTTTGTGAGAAAATAAAGGTTAGATGAACCAATAAAAGTTCTCATAAAATTTATAAATGTATCATCAAATCTTAATTTATAATTAATCATTGAAATGAAATCCTAGTGCATAGTATCTAAAGCCTTATTGATGTCAATATTAAGTGAAATATTTCCACCTATAGTTTATTTTTTTGATAATTTTGATGCATTCAAATTCATTCATAAGGTAATAAGGAATTTTTATCTCATTAATGAAGCAATATTGGATTGAGTATATAATATTGTGGTATATTTTTTATAGCCTATTGCCCAAAAAAATAAAAAATATCCATGTTTTCTAAAAAAAGTCAAAAAAAAATTAATATTGAACTATAGTATTTTAATGTAATTTTTACCCATGTATTAATTTTTAAAAAAATGTTTAGAATGAATCTTATTTTATTTACTGAATGTGCGACATTTAAATTTTTATAAAAAACATGTTATTGGAAACATTCTTTTAGTGTACACGGAATATTGGATTTTTCCACAACCAACACCAATCAATTCATTTAGAATTAAATTAAATGTTTATATGTTTATTTTAAAAAAATTATCTTTATTATTTTTAAATTTTTTAAATTTTATACAAGTAATATCAAATTGAAAAAGATATTTTCCTCAATAAATGTTCTGAGTTATATTTCAAAAGCATTTCCCCTATATGAAGACATCATTTGTTGTTTCCTAATCATTAATGGATATATAATCCACTGATACCATCCTTATTATTTATATATATGGATTATAATTATTATTAAAATATGTTCATGGATCATTTTCTTTTTCCATGGGTTATTTTATGATTAATTGACGAAAATTGTTTTGAAAATCATTTATTTTTTCTCAGTTATGTCCCAAACAAATGTATTCGAAAAATGTTTCATTTCACAAGTTATGATATGATAAACATTTTATGACCCTATGAAACACATCTATATTATTCAAATTATGTGATGGGTGGGAATGAAATTATATATCACACCCATACCTTGTGTAAATATTTTATATCTCTAGAGATAAATAGTATAGGAATGGGGTGAGAACCCAATTCACTAAGGTACTCTGTCCACTATGATAGTCTTGGGAGTGATCATTAACAACTATGATATATTGGTGATTGAATCTAATCCACTATTATAGTCTTTCTAGTATTAATTAATTAGTATGAAAATTATTTTTTATGCCTATGTCTATGCCATAATTCTAAGTATTATCTCAATGTTGTACTCTCATGAATCATGCTATTACACTCCATTGGGATTCATATCATATGAAAATTCATGATTTATTCCAATACTTAAGATTACGATATATGTTATACATGATATTTTTTCCAAATGATAAAATCATGGTCTTATACACTTATTATCTTGCCATGCTTGTGTGATCAATAGTATATCGTTTTTCCTTACCAAGCATTTGAGTCTAAGGTCTCTTATGTTTTCTTTCCCTAATATATGAAGAATGGTATAAATTATGATATATATAAGAAGCGTTCGATCTGTGATGAACTATGTATTGGATGATTTGGATATTTATAAACATGTTTTTTATACATCCATGTTTCCAATGAAACTAGGAATTTACAATACTATCATGGATTTTAATGTTATAAAATTTATATTAATATAATAAGAAGTGTTGTATATGCGTTATAGGTTTGGGTTGTCATATTCCATATTATATTAATGATTAGTTATCATTGGAATATAGTATGAGAAGACTTACGTAAAAAACCCTTCATAATCGTAAGTATTAGACGATGTCATGAGTTATGGTAAATAAAATTGTGTATTTTTTATGGAAAAGCCATTTCGGGATACTACAAGTACATATTGTTTTGGACCATATGCATATATGGATAATAAACCCAAAAATAGTTGGTCAAGTCTATCTTATCCACTATTTTGGTTCATAGTAACCATTCACTCACTACACACCTGTCTTGAAATTCACTTGGGATGGTCTTGAAATAATTAACATCTTCACTATGAAACATTGTGAATTATAGAAATAAATGCAGAAAATGAATGACTTTGGTTAAACCTATGATTCCTTAGGATGAAAATAAGGTGTCAATATTTAGACATCCTATAAAATATTTTTTGGTTTCCCAATATTATTATTGTTTCTCATAAAATTATTATTGGTTTTATGCTATGGATAGAACTATGAATATTCAAGTTGGCACTATTTGTGAAGGAAAATTCAGTGATTATGAACAACCATATAGGATGATGATTGAAGAAAATGATACAATGATTATTCCTAATTAATTACCCTAATATATGAATAAAAAAATTAAAATTAAACATCACTCCGCCTCACTAGTGAAATGATAGATAGACTTGGATGAGAAATCAGATTGTGGAGACTATAAGGGAAAGAGGACTAAATTTCCATAATACTAAGTGTATTGAAAGACTCACCCAAGATAATGATCAATGAAGGTAATATTTTTTTCTATGAAAATAAAAAACATAGAACAATTAATTTTGGAGTAGTTCATTTTATTAAGTATGGGGAACATGGGAATTACACATGTCAATTCCCTAATGAAATGATTAAATCCTAGACCAAGGAACGATCTTTGCTATAATAATCATTTAAGTGGAAGGATTTATGTTTTAATATATTGGAATATTATAATTATGTTACATAAATTTTATATAAATGATATTTTGGTTATATGAATCTTGAATCATCTAGGTATTTCTACACATTGTTATTCATTACGGATTTGAAAGAATATGTTTATTGGTACTACTAAACAATAAAACTGATTTACGGGTAACATATTATTTTATGAAAAAACACATGACTAAGGGAAATATAACCTTTAATATATTTCATATTTTAATGTAGTAATTATTTTTTGGAAAATTATATGATATACATAATGAAGTAAATTATATAGTGTCGGTAACCCTAATAAAGATAAGTGATTTGATAATAATGGTATTTATGAGGTATTTCACTATAATTTCTTATTCATGGAATATATTTAAAAATTTATGATTTTAATTATGTAATGTGATATAGTTATTTTTTGAATTATTTATATTTTAATTAATGTTTTATGGTGATCAATGTATTCAAATATTTGGTATGTGACATTAAGATACTTATTATAATTTTTTGGTAAATGTGAAGCTTATTTTTGAAATTGAGTGGAATTTCATATAAGTTTTTTAATTTTGAATTTTTTACGAAGTATTTTGGAAGATTTTAAAGGATAAGTACTTAATAAATTGGTTGTGTTTAAATTTTTATGTCATAATTGATATTATAGATATTATATTTTTATATTGGATAACATGTTATTTCTCATTTTGGTTTTGGTAAAAATATACAAGAATATTGAAATACTTGTATCAAATTTAATTTAAGAAGACAACCATAAAAGTTATGTAATGTTTCATTTTAAGGAGAGAATTAATTCTTATTGATTTGTGGATTATAATAGGTTTACAGTTTTAAATAACTAGGTAATAACACATACATCACAAAACCATATTAATAAAAAATTTAAACATCTGATCTATAAAAGTTTTTCCCAAATATAAAACCTTTGAGATAAATCATGATTTCTTTTCTGGTAAAATTTTCAGGTATTTGTACATGACCACTTCCTTTCCATTACCCATCCATAAACCCATTTAAAAAAAATTAAGATATGGAATTATCACAAAAATCTTCATAATAGACATAATAACAAAAGGAACATTAATCCTATGAGAAACAAGAAACCCCATTAAATGTTTACAATTGTCTCAGTTTTTGTTGATCATAATGATATAAATATTTTTGACTCAAAATCACAATAACATATACTCAAATAATCCATTCAAAATATATTGAATGAATATAAAAACCATGTAGGTAACTTGGTAAATCATCATTCTTATCACTCATACATATGGAATAACACATATGCTCAACTTCCATCTTTGGAGTACCCAATTCATTGGTGGGAAATCATCGACCCACCCATCCTTGTTTATTGAAGAACCGTGTAATGTACTCGACCTAGGATCCACATACCAGTACCCTGATTTGAGTCCCCAAATGACCCTAAAAACACCTCCCTATATGCTAGAGGTTACTAACTTGAAGCAAGGGTTTGATAAATCATGAGGGGGACTATACCCTCTATACCAGAGTAATCCATATGAGATAACATATGAAATAAAATAATTCAATGGAAATAAACTAGAAAAATACATTACTATCCAATACCAAAATATGGTACAATAACAAAGAAAATTGTAATTATTCCTTGAAAAATATAAATATGCCCAAAACTGAATGATACACAAAATAAAGACAAATATATAAATCACCAAAATAGTTACTGACTCAAGTACGGATTCTTAACCATGATCATCCCAATACTAACTCAACTCCTTAGCAAAAGGCCATTTCTCTTATCCAAACCAACAAAAAAATAAGTCTACACGTCTACCCAACGGTGGCCCAAGCAGTGTGTGAGTACAAATAAGTAGGCCACCACCAATGGTGTCTACAAAATATCTATTCTAAACATATATTTCAGGAAAGTATGATATAAATTACATGGTAAACCAAAAGGAAACTCGAGTTCCATTAGTTAATAATGTTTACATTAACCAATTCATTCATTATTACTATTAACACCACTGATACAATCTTCATTAATTAATCTATTTTCATCATTTTTTCTATGGGTTAGTCATTAACATCATTTACAAAAAGGTCAATAGCCTTAAATCTCTATGATTAAAACAATAAGTCAAGTCCCTATCTCACTTGGGGTAAACACATCACAATAAATATTTTTCACGCACCTCAAAACCTTAGTCTGGGTAGTCTCATAGAATGAAACTATTAGGGGGAATATATCCTTCATCTCCTTACCTAACCCATGCATTTTTTTGGGGGATTGGGGGACCATAAAGCCTCCATCTAACTCAACCTTTTGGCGTAGAGCCTCAGGTCAATACCCCACGCCAACAAGTCATGTGCACATGCTTATTTATCCAATCACCACACACATACCATATCACAAACCATACTCAAAACAATACACATAATAATCACAATCCATAAAAATCAACATGGGAATTAGTATTAGGCATTTACCTAATAATACATTTACCATTTACATTAAATAGCCCATTTGACCCAATTCTCAATCTTATGCCCCAACCAATTAGACATGTTCAATAATTTCCCTTATATAAACCAATTTAACATTTTTCTTAATTTTCTAATGAAATAACATTTTTAATATTACTCAATTACCAAGACATTACCCATTTAACAAGTTCACCATTTCATATGAACTAACCCTATTAGGAATTTGTAGCACAATTCAGAATCTATTTGACATAATCTCAATTAACCAAATTATCCCATATTCATGCCATTCCAAACAACCCCTTATTCCTTTATCAACCCTATTCATGACTATAATTATTCCATTTTCAACTAAACCAACCATATTAAGATGTTCATAATGGGATATACATTATTACACATCAACTCTATACTTAACCTTGTAATTTATAGGTTCTATAATATTAGCACACCCCATGGGTGGCCTTAAATTGATCCAATCATCCTCAATGAATCCCACAAAGATTGAAAGTGGTTAAATTCATCATTTATATGATCATTTTAAAAATATCACTAAAGGTATAAAAAATAGGAGATAACCAAGAAATAAGAGAAACATGCATAAATAAACCCAATGAGTATGGGATATAAATTTTTGTACACATACTTCAAATCTGTTAATGAACACACTCTTAATCGTAGACTTCGATCTATATTGAAGTACCCCTTGAAGCCCCAACCTATATTCTACCAAAAAAGAGGGTTTTAGGGTTTCCAAATAATATGATAGAAACCACAAACCGTATTATAGAAAAGATAAAGAAGGGGAGGATTTTACATACCATGAACATCAATCATAAACAAAAAACACTAAAATGGCCTATAATATATGAAGATCCTCCATTGGGAGTTCTTGAGTGTTTAGATTTTTCACTAGGGTTGTAAGGGGGAAATAGGGAAGAAGCTTGGGTGAGGATCTAAAAATCCCAAAGGGTGGTTATGTAATTTTTCACTTTTAAAAGGGGTTCATGGTTTCGCTATATGGTTTTCAAGACCATGTAATAATCATGTGCAAACCACTATCCTAGGTGGTGACATTGCATGATTACCTGGGGAGCTCCACATGGTTTTAAAAATCATGTTCCAACCATGTGGAACAACACTATCCAATGCTTCATAGTTTGGCACTCCCCATTATATGGTTTACCTAACTATGCACCTCCTCCTCCAGGTTATCAAGGTTTGGACACATGATTTTCATTAATCATGCATCAACCATGTAACAGCACATAATAGCCATTTTCATTTTTTTCCCTGAACCACCAAAGCACCCCTAATATTCCTTATACACCTGGTGAACATTTAATTAGTGAATTATATGGTATTAAAACCAAAATTTAAACAAGTACATACCTCCCTTAAAACCAAGATCTTATATCCTCTTGAACATATAATATCTCATCTTAGAAAAACTCTTATCGAGCATCACTGAGCATCCAATGTAAAAATATCAGGTCACTACACCTAAATATATAACTCTATTTTCCATGTTTCTTCTTGAACATTACCATGTAGCAATAAAACATGAACTAATGGTGTGCTCTTTTCTTCTGAGACATTCTCTCTATGATCCAAAATGAAAATCATATTCTCTTAAAATGATGCATCTACCTCAAGCTAAATATCCCCAACTTAAACCACATGAGATAGTTTTGGGTGATATTGATGAACCTACAACACATGAAAAACATCACGCATACCAGTATACCATTGTGGAAGATCTGATAAGTATTCAATAGTTCTGATCCTCTTCACAATCAAAAACATCCCCACATACCTGGGTTCTAACATAACCTGTTTTTGAATATGATGATGACCAAACATTGGTGAGACCTGATAATACACATGATAACCCACCAGAAAATTATAAGTTCTATGAATCCAATTAGATTACGAATTATTCCTACATTGAGCTATTTCCATCTGCTTCCAAATCAACTGAACCTACTCTGATGTCTCCTTTACGAGACTCAGTTCAAAAAGACTCTGATTCTCTAGCTTCAATCCAAAACAATATATCTCTACATGATCTACAACAAAGTTCTTCAAATAGTTCCATTTGAGTTATAACTTTGTTACTATTTTTATAGGAAAACTCAAAAGAGGAGAAGTGTTTTTTTTTCAAAAACCACCAAAATCTAGGAAACATCCCCTCAACATGCCCTCTAGTAACTGAATGGTATGCCTTGACTTCATATCCATCTGAGTGTGTAAAGTCATACTAAATACCACATGAAAACCAAGTGCTTTCTGCAATCCTTTCTAAAATTGAGATGTGAAACGAGGATCAATATCTAAAAACATATTCTTTTGTACTTCATGAAACCACACTATCTCCCAAATTTACAACTCACCCAACTGATCCATTGTAAAAGTTTTTCGAATTGGGAAGAAATTGTCCACCTTACTCAACTGATCAACAACTACCCAAATCGCATCATTATTCTATGAAATCCATGGAAAAATTACCACATAATCCATTTATAAATTAACCCATTCCCATTCATAAATGGTAAATGGCTGAATAAATTACATGGGTGCTAAGGATCAGCCTTCAGCTACAGATGGTTAAGGAATCTCCCCAAAAAACCTGCAATCTCTTTATTCATCCCTAGTGACCAATATTTTCTATGAAGATCATGATATATTTTGTTAGAATCAAGATACACTACCCATATTGATGTATGAAATTCATGAATCAACTATCCTCACATAAATTATTTCACAACAACATGGCCATGAACATAGACAATCCCATAATCTCTAATAGTCCAAATAGAAGATGACTCCTCGCCTTTAAGATCTTCCCCTGTAGAAAAACATTTTTAAACCTCAAGATGACTCTCCTTGATCTTGATCAAATGCACAAAATCAAACACCAAGGATGAATGGTTCATCTTCCCTTGTCTGTCATGTACCTTTAAGTTCATCTCAGTAAACAACACCATCATCCTCCACTCAGAACCAGATTCCTAAACAGCCTAGTTTTTTATTTTTTGACTCAAAACATATATAACACTATTTTCAATTTTCTAGTGTATAAACCCTCTCGAAATCAAATAATTTCATGTACTCAACCCATCATCTTTTTCGACAATTGACATCACATTGAGAGAAAATTTAATTAATACATTTATGATTAGTATACATCGTAAACTGTTCTCCCACCATGTAATTCCATGAACATTTGAAGGCATGAAACACTACATCCAATTCAAGATCAAGTATAGGATAATTTCATTCATGAGGACTCAACTACAATAAACTATACACAAAAACCAAATCATCTTGTACCGACACTTCTCCAATCACAATACCTGACGCATCACAAAAAAAGGTATACTTCTAAACTAAATTAGGTAAGATGTTGATCAGTGTTGTAATCAATAGCTTCATTTACTCATGGAAAGCATTAACACATGATTTTAACCATTCCAAGCTAATGCTTTTCATGGTCAATCCTGATAGTGGTGCTTCCAAATAGGAAATGTTTTTAATGATACTTTGGAAATATCCTTCTAAAACTAGAAAACATCAGACATTAGAAACAGTCTTGGGATATTACCAAGACACAATTTCCTGAACTTTCTCTAGGTCCACTCGCATGCCTTCCTAATAAATTATATGACTTAACAAATACACATTATCAATACATAAACTATATTTGGATATCTTGGTTTATAATATATGCTCTCTCAGTGTACTCAAGATGTTGTCAAGATGTTGGACATGATCATCATGAGTCTTAGAGTACACCAAGAAATCATCCATGAAAGAAACAAAAAAATAGATCTACATAAGTATAGAAGATTCAGTTAATTGGATCCATAAACACATCTAGAACATTTTTCACATTCAATGGAATAAAAACAGCCTCAAACAACCCACACATACTACTAATGTTATTTTATGTTACATCAGAAGGCCACACTATAATCTAGATATAATTATATCTCATAACATTAGAAAACATAGAAGGACCCCTTTACTGGTCAAATATATCATCAATTCTCATAAGAGGGTATCATTTATAAACATTAATATACATTAAATTAATATAATCAACACTAAACTATAATGAACCATCTCCCTTATTGGAAAAAAACACTACAGATATCCATGGTTACATACTAGGATGAATAAACCCTTTCTTCTCCAAATCCACCAACTGATCCTCAAGCTCCTAGAGTTCTTCTTGCACTATTCTATATAGAGGAATGGAAGTTGGTTCTTCCCCTACTAGCTACTCGATAGTATACTCAAAATCTCTCTTAGGAGGTATCCCGAAGAATTCATCAAGAAACACATCTTCAAATTTATCCATGACAAGAGGGACGTCTGGTATCTCAATTCCTCTATAATATATCATAAAACAAGCCATAAGGATTTGCAGTTCTACCAATTTTTGGAAAAATGGACATGGAAAGTCTGCTCAAACATCCCACTCACCCCAAAAGACATTGGTGTCTTTCTAAAGAGACATGAATTTCACATGATGACGGTAATATTCAATATGGTCTTGGTATCACACCAGCCAATCCATTCCCAAAATCAGCTAAAAACGTACATCTCTTGGATGAACATGTCCCACAAAGAAAATGGTACCCACTAACCTCCATATAAAAACCATTGAATTTTTTGATATCTTAAGCTCGTACCACTAATGGGTTATCAATTGACATAACCCCACACACATGTTTCACACTAGGCCCAAAAACACTAAAATATGAGAAGAGATAAATGAAGGTGTGGAACCCATGTCTAATAAATCACTGGAAAGCGTCGAGGTAGAGGGATCATACCTTTGACACTAGATGTTAAAGCCTCTCCACCTCCAGGTGTAGACTGAACTACATGATGTTGACCTTCCCCTCTTCCCTCGGCTCCAACTTGAGTATCGGGCACTATAAGGCTATACTGGTATAGGCAATCTCACTTCGGAGTACCACGTCCACCACCCCAACCAGTATATCTCGTGGAGCTCTAATGCTTTCCTGGTATAGGGTAACTGACCCCCTTTCCACAGTCATAATATTCCACAATCCCCCTATTCATTCCCATGTGTCTAGTATTCCTACAAAAACTTTACACATGAACTATCCTAACACATGATTGGTGCTCAACTAGTTTTCATAGACACTAACCACGCATGTTCCCCTACATTCTACATTGATAACAGAACATCTGATCACTACCCTAATAGTCTTACCCTCACTTCTGACTACTCTGTGCACTTCTACCCTGATAAAAACTCTTAATATGACTATTCTGGACCTTATAAGCTGCACAACTCATCCATCTAACAATAACCACAAGTCTACTACTTGAATCCCCCTTTAGTTTACCTTCTAAGGTAAGGGCCTAATACACAACCTATAAAAATATCTTCAAATGAAAGATATTCACTCGGTACCAGATCTCATGTCTAATCCCATCTTGTAAACGTTTCTCCATAGTCGCCTCATCTCTTACCAACATTGAAACAAAGCGATGTAATTCTGTGAAATGTATAGCACAATCCATCACTGACATAACCCATTGAATCAAACTCATAAACATCCTATCCTTATTCAGTGTCAAGGTTTCTTGATATATTTTATCTAGAAACTGTTCCTGGAAATCTTTCTATAACATTATTTCTGCCTCCTCATTCTGAACCATGATGTCGCACCCATGGTTTGCCTGACCTTGCACCATATAGGCCACCAACATGACTCACTTCTCAAAAGGAGTCTCAAAATAGTCAATAATTGTCTTGATAGACTCTATGGAGAACTCATATACCTATAGAACACGCTCTCTAGTAATGGTCATAGGGTGTTGTAGATGAAAATCTCTAGTCATATCTATCATACTCATGACAACCCTCCATGGGTCTCATTCCATATTCTTCATAAAATTAGTAATTTTCTCTTAGAACATATCCTCTTCTCTATCTCCCTGGACCATTTTATCCTCTTGACCCATCTCTGGTATGGAATTCTCATTGGCATCCTCTTGTCTCTCTATAATCACATGTCTTCTTTCGATTATTTCTCTACAAATCGAAACATGGTCTTTAGAAAACATAACATAAATATTCCTCAATTCATATAGAATAAATCTCTCTACTTGTCATAAATAACCCATTTTCATACACTATCCTAAAGGCCATCATCACATCCTGAACACAACCTTCAACCATCCCTACTATGGGACATGGATAAATGGGGTAAACTGACTTACATGTTTATAAGTACTACATTAGACACCATTTCAAAATTATTTCCAAACATACACTTCAAATCATTCCACCGAAGAAAATTTCTCTTTCCACAACTTATTACGACTGACACATTCATCTCATGTTAAACCCTTAATTAAGTGCAGTTATTTAACTATTATTTAACATTGTTTTTATTTTTAGCTATTTGATTCATTTTAATTAGACACCGTTGGTTTCTTAAATTCCCAAAAATATTAAAATTCATTCCACCTCTCATGTCCCACACACCCATCCCATGTGTGCCTATAATTATGCATGTCACATATCTCACTAGGTTTCTATGATGATGAATCAATGCACATCCCC
Source organism: Viscum album (assembly GCA_963277665.1). Taxonomy (NCBI): domain Eukaryota; kingdom Viridiplantae; phylum Streptophyta; class Magnoliopsida; order Santalales; family Viscaceae; genus Viscum; species Viscum album. The sequence goes on from OY728159.1 coordinate 2,015,722,532, forward strand.
ATACCATTTTTTCTATAAGTAAAATATCACCAAATAATCAGATCACACAACAAGTGCATCCCCCAACGATGAAATATCATTCAATTATAACAACACACATAAAGAACAATAATTCCCACCCTAAGGAACTTAGGCTTTCTTTAGTACATGGGTTAGATACTCCCAAAAACAATCTCATTGCTAAATACCAACACTTTCATAATATCATATCTACTAACCAAAATAGTATGTCATGGAGAAAACCACTTTGATACCAAATTGAAACATCCCTGACCAGGGAGCTACTCACTAGTTCCCCAAGAGGAGTCTCAACATGACCTCAACTGTGCCTCCCCATATGCCATATATTGTTGACTAGTATCGTGGGTTAAATCATGTGGGAAGATTTCACCCTCTATACTAGAGTATGACATATCAAAAAAACGTATGAAATAAATAAAAAAATGGGAAACGAACCAGAAACATGCAATATTAACCAATCCTAAAATAGGTAACAATCACAACCTTATTTTAAGTATACAATGATAAATTTAAATGTTCCCAAAATTGAGGGAAACCAAAATATAAGAAAATAGTTTAATACCCAAAATGGGTCCTGAATCATTGTTTTGGTCCCCATCTATGTTCATCCCAAGCCCAAATCAACTCCTTAGTATAGGGACATTTCCCTTATCCAAACCTACAATAATGATGACTGTTCAGGTACCCAATGAGGGACTGAGAAAGGTGTGAGTAAAACACAATAGACCACCACCAACATTTTAGATAAAATATCCAATCAAAACAGATAGTGCATGAAAGTATGAAATAAATGACAAGGTAAAACAAAATACATCTTGATTTCCATCAGTTAATAATGTACTCTTTATCCATTTATTTAATTATTACTATTATCATCACTTATACCATCTTTATTAATTAATCCATTTTCAACATGTGTTCTATGGGCTAGGAATTTACATCATTTACACAATTGTATAAGGAACTGAATCGCTATGAATAAAGGAATAAGTCATGTACTTATCTCATTAGGGGTAAACCCAACAAAGAAATACATTACACTCACCTCGAGCTCTTGGCCCGGGTGGTCTCATCGAATGAAATAGTTAGGGTAATAGATCTTATATCCCCTTACCTAATTTTTTCATTTTGGGGTGTATTTTACAGCACCAGACGAATTCAACCCATGGGCATAGAGCCTCATGTCAGTACCCCACACTAGCAATCCATGTGTACATTATTATTTATCAAATCACCACACACATGCCATTTCACAAACCATACTCAAAACAATACACATAATAATAAAAATAAATAATAACCAAAATGGGAATTAATATTATGCTACAACCCAATAACACATTTACCATTTACATTACATAGCCCATCTATCATAATTTTCAATATCATGTCCCAAACTATTAGGAATTTACAATTATTTCATTTATATCAACACATTTAACATATTCATTAATGACCATATGTAATACCCTTTAATTTATTCCTCAATTTTCAATCTTTTACCCATTTAACAATTCCCTCATTTCATATGCACTGACCCTCTTAGGAATTTCTAAAATAATTCACTATCCATTTAACACAATATCAATTAAACTAATTAACCCATTTTCAAACCATTCCAAAAAACCACTTATTACATTATCAAGCCTAGGAACAACTAATATCAGTTCATTTTCAAATCAACCAACCATATTAAGATGTTATTCATTGTCTCTATGTTATCACATGTCAACTCTATACTTAACTATATCCATTTCAAGGATCAGAAATGTCATTGCACCCCATGGGTGCCCCTAAATAGGTCAAATCATCATCAACGCATCCTACAAGGATCATGAGGGGTTTAAATCGTAATTTAGATGATTATTTTACCAAATCTCACAAGAGACATCAAATGCACAATAATATATATCCAATAACGAAGCTAGTCGTGGGAAAATTAGACCAACGACTATGCGATATAACTTGAATACTACCTATCTAGAATCTATTGATGAACGCCCTCTTAAATGTAGCCTTATATCTATATTAAATAACCCATTGAATCCCAAAACTAGATTCCATTATAAAAACGAGGGATTTTGGGCTTCAAAAAAATATGAGAGAAACAAAAAAAACCTAATATATGAAATAGAAGAAAGATGAGGATTATAAGAACTTGGAGCTTTGATCCGCAACCAACTACACTCCAAAATGTCATTGATTCAAAGAATATCTACCCATGGTAGTTATTTAGGTTTTAGGTTCATCTCCAGGGTTGAAAGTGGAAATGGGGAAGAAAATAGAGTCAAGATCTAACAATATCGATGGGGATGTTTTGTAATTTTACACTTTTTAATAGGACATACTATTTGTCCACACAGTTTTCCAAACCATGCATAAACTATGCAATAGCAACTATCCAATGGTGTTAGGGCATACAGTTACCTAGGTAGCATCTAATGGTTTGAAAAACTATGTGTCAACCATGCATAATTCCACTATCCAAGGCCACACGATTTGGATCTCCCCCTTTCACGGTTTTCTAAATCATGTAAATCCTTCTCTTATTTAGCATGGTTCCAGAAAATAGTTTATGCTAAAAAATCACCAACCATGAAACATGAATATAATGGAAATTTTATTTTTTTTCTTCTGTTCTCTAAACCCCTAGACAACGCCATAGATTCCATATACACCTGGTGAAATTTTAATAAACAAATTATATGGTATTTAAACCAAAATTAAAACAACGACATTCCTCTATGAAAATTGGTATCTTATAGACCACCCATACAATAATTACCATAGAACCAAACATCATTGAATAATAATTGAACCACCCATGTCTATTTTATAATGGAAGCACCCATCCTTGGTTTATAATGGAACAACTTATCCAAGGTTTCTCATAGAACCACCCAACCTTGTTTAATAACACAACTTGTCCTTGGATTATAAATTAAGTACCCAGTCTTGGCATATAACAGAACATCCCATAATCATAAAAAATGATCAAGCACCATTGAATAATCATAAATACTAAAATAATTCATTTTATTAACAAACCCCATTAAATATTCTTTTAATCATGTATAAAAAACTATTTCAGTTATCAAAATAAGATTTTATTTGAAAAGAAAAATTTCTATACCTAAATTCACTTTTCATTTAAACCCTTTTTTAGTTATCAAAATACTAAAAAATGATAATATAGTTTTTTTTACTAAATAGTAAACGTTTTTAAAGAAGGTAAACATCAATTAATGTTTACTATGGTGGAATGACTCTTTGTAGTTCTACACATTAAAATTTAACATTCTTTTATCCATTTTTATATAAACTCACACATTCCATTCAAATATTATTTTTTAATTAAAATAATGTAAACATATTATTTATAAAATTATTATATACATATAATTTCATTTATAAAATCATTCTAAAAACATTCACATAGAATAGAAAAAGAGTATGATGGAAAACAATAAAATATAAAAATTATTTAAGAAAGACACCATACCACTTTGGAAAATTTTGTATAAAAATATCCAAGAATTACTAATTGTAAAAATCATTATATATTTTTATAATAGATAAATTCATGAAATAAAATTTTAAATTTTCTATATATAAAACTCAGAAAAGAATATATGTTTATAACATAAAAATATGCCTCAATGAATGTAAATTTATAGGAAGTCCCTTACCTCATGTTTGACTCATCATGTTATTTATTGGTTTACCAAAATAATAAAATCAGGTTAATTATTTTCTTTCATAAAAACATTTTCATGTTTATTATTCCTTTAATTTCAATTTTTATCATATTATATACAATTACATAATCAATTATGTTTACATCAGACATTTGGTTGATATTTGGATTATGTTTCAAAAAAAGACATTGGTAGGTTCATAATGGACAATGTGGTAATTGTTTAACAATCTCTATAACAATAATCATGAAATATTATTCATTTTTATAAATCAATTATATTTTTTCAATTTAATAGTGGAATATTTTTATTAAAAATGATCTTTATTATAATTATAGAAGTGATAGCTTATATATACAAATGTGTAACAATTCCAATTTTTAATGATCATTATGGAAAGAATGTATTTATTATTTTATATTTACATAATGATAAAAATATAAAAAAATTAAATATATATATATACCATTCAGGTGATTTAGTGAAGAGAAAATAATCACATCGCTTTGTGGAGGAGGTAGTCCACATATATTCACAGCCAACGCTATCATTTTTAAGTATAGAAATAAAAATGATATATTATATTTTAAGAATGATATTTTTTTATTAATATAATATTTATTTCATGTATATCACATATACTCATTAATTGTATCTTTGATAATGTCCAAGTAATTCTTTCGGTAAAAATTAATCATACCTCTTCACGATGTGGTAGTCAACCGTATACACGAGTAATGTTATCATATCACCTAGATAATAGAAAATCGGTTTCTTTGTGTGATATCATAAAACCTAAAATTTAAATTTTTAAAAAATAAAATATACATACTTAAAATTATTCATTTTAAAAATTATTTATAAATGATGATTTAAAATGAATGACTTTTCTTCGTAGGGTTGTACTATTATATACGCAAGAATGATGAGTTTAAATCCCCATTCATGGAAGATAATATAAATTCAGGTTATTACACTAATAAATTAATATATTATAATTTTATATATATAATTTTTTTTATATAATATTAATTTATGATGATTTTAAATAGTTGTAAGTGGAAATAAAATTAAATAACATGGTTAAGGACATTACCTTTTCTTTGTAAAATTTCATTAGGGAAGCACACCAAGAATTAATGAGATAGAATTTTGAAAAACATAAGGCCCCTTGGTAGTGTTTAAGAATAATTTATATATTTTTGGTAGTTCTTGGATGATTCATATATCTTTGACAGATTGATTTATACACGAGACCTGACAACCTTTTATAAGTGAGGTGAGTGGAAAACTTGTAGTTTTTTAAATGAAAAAGTTGTAAAAAAAATTTCACAAACAAAAACACACCAAAAAAGACTTTTCATGAGACTTATAAGTTATAATTTATATATATTATCATTAAATTTATTTTATAAATGTATTTAGGTCCTTTTAACCCTTATATTTTTCTTAACCACCCTATTAACCATTTTTTACCTTAAACATGGAAATTAATATTTAGAATTTTTTATATTCAATATGGTCAAAAAATTGTGTTTAAATAATTATATAATATACACTATGATGTTTCATAATATTTAATACATTTTACAATTTTCAATTCATAAAATGTTTTAATTTAATTTATAAATAACCCAATAGACATGATGAAAATGCTTTATTTGAAGAAGTGTTATTTTCATAAAAAAGATGATTTTATATGAACTCTATGAAATAAATAATCATTATAAAAATATAATTTAATATTAATTGAAATATAATATATATTTATTTATTTATTTAAAATATTAATCATTAGGTATTTTTTAATTAATTAAAAATGGGAAACAACAAACACTTTAAAACTGTTTTCTGAAGACGAAAATCTCATTTGAAAATAAAATAATGTTATTTAAAAATACAATAAAAATATGATTAAATATTAATTAATTAAATTAAATATAACTAAATAATAATTATGTTACATAAAATTATTCTCAAAAAATAATTAGAAATTTATATTACAAAAAATTAAAATAAATGCCTTTTAAAAAACCATTATATTTCATTGTTTTCGAAAAAAACAAATGTTTTATAAAAACCCCAAAATTTAACATTTTGTTAATTTTGATATTATGATTTCCAAAATTAAATTATTTTACTATAATTAAAATTTTGAAACATTTTAAATTAACTTTTTAAATAAAACCCAATAAGAAAACAATTTATTTACACGTATTTCCTTTTTTACATAAAAATTGATTATTATTTTTTAAAAGAATTTAAATATAAATTTGTAATATTAATCATTAAAATGATTGATTATATCATTACATGGATTTTTATATTCTTCACCTCATCTATAAATTTTTCCATAATAATTTTATTAACTATAAAAACAAATGATGGTATATTTTCCTTGTATAGTTTTCATATTCTCATGTTTCTTCTTCAACTATGTGTTTGTTCTATAAATAATTATCTCAGTGAATCACCTAATTCTAGAAAAAGATCCTCTACATTCAATAATCTAAACTAAATATTCATTATATGAAATCTCATATTTTAGGTGATATACTTCATGGCTCAAAACATGAGATGAATTTGGAACATATTTTCATAACATCAAGACATGAAAAACATTTTCTACCATGGATAAAATCATGTGAAAATTAACTCAATGGTAAATCGATCCATCATTATCTAGGTTTCTATATGGACCAATTAACCCCAAACATGGATTATCCCTTTAACCAAAACACGTAAAACCTTTATATTGATATACTTTTTCAAATATATTATTACCTACCTTAATAGTAATGTCTTTCAACATGTTATACGCTTGACTTTTATTCATGATATAAACCTTTATAATTTGTTGTTGAATTAAATACAACTTCTCATCCATTTCCATTACTAACTATAGTTTTATAAACATTATTTCTCCAATATTATCACAAAAATATGGTGTTATAAACTTTTTATCATGTAATTATTCAAAAGGTACCTTCTATATAGTGGAAATGAAAGCTATTATTATATGAAAAATCAACCACATAATGATATTGATCCAAAAATCCTATTATTTAATTAAACAAGAATTAATCACATCCATAATTTTATGAATTGTCTAATTAGAAAAACCACCAATTTGAGGATAAAAATGTGTACTAAATTTTATTTTAGTATTTAATAAAATCTTAAATACTTTCAAAACTTTTGATCTGAGTCTTGGATCGTGGTATCATTCAATTGAGAGAGGAACTCCATGTAACATGATATTTTTTTATACATTGAATAGTGTTGATATAATAATATAGTCTCCTAATTGGTAAATAAATTTTCATATTTTCTTAATTTGTCTATAATAACCCAAATCACATAGTTAACTCATTAAGTATTTGGTAATCCCACTATGATATACATTGATTTATTTTCCCACTTCCACTCTAGAATTAGAAATTTTTTATGATATCCCATTAGTAATTGTAATTATACTTAAACCTATTCAAAATTTAATCACTTCATTTTAATATTATAATTATCTCCATTTATATAATACAACTAGTAATACACTTAAAATTATTTTTACATCATTTTTTCGCCCATGAAAATAGAAAATGGTAAATTATAAGCTTCACTCAACAATAATTTCTTTAACTAAGAATAATGAGGGACATAAACCCTTTTTCCAAATTGTAAAATGCATTATTAAACAATGTTAAAATCAAAAACATTATCATGGTTAATAGAATTGACCTCTTCTAGTAAAGCATGACCCTCCTTTTTAGCAAGCATAATTCTATTTTTTAACTATTATTTCAATGAAACCTGAAACAAAATAATTGATTTACATGCATCTATAAGTTATAGGAAAAAAATGAATAAATCATTAAGAAGAGGGTCATGTTCCAAATAAAACATTTTTATTGAAGAATTATTTTTCTAAATCAAAGAATTAGCCACATTGTTTTAATTTTATGTATTTTAATGTGCCATTAAATACAGTATTAATGCCTGATATACTCACAGATCTCCTAAAAATAGAATCCTAGGAGTGGGTGGGTGTCTCGATGTGGGAAGTTGATGGCCACTCTGGCCACCCTACCAACTTCGATGTGGTTGTGGGATTCACAGATCTTCTCTCCCTTTAACAAACCTACCATTCTATCATATTTTCATCACATTCTTTTTAGATGGAAGATTCCTTCTTATCAATTAGGGTCATTAATGCTTTTCTTTTCTACAAGATTTCTCTAAGGAATCAGCTCATCTTGGCCTCTCTATGGTGGTTCATTTTGTTCGTAGGAATCCATCACATAACTGTTAAAACCTATTCATGAATGAAGCATTATCATTGATTCATAGAGTCACCATTGAGTTATGGATACATGTAACTTTTTACTACATTTTGAAATTTTGATGATCTTGCATCTTCTTCGTCAAAGGGACAATCGTCATGTGAGGGAACTTGTTTCATTCTTTTTAGATGGGGTATCAAATTTCACAATAGTCTTGATCCATAAACAATATCTATCTAGGTATGTTTCCCAAGATTACCCCTTACCTTTAGATACTCATTTATCATCCAAATATTGTGAAACTATATCAAGAGAGTTTTTAATTTTATTGATTTCTTGTGATCCTTATGTCAACCCATTACCCCTTGAGTTTTCATGGATGTTTATGTATATATGTCTCCCTTAGGATATGGGTGAATAATTCAGGATGAATAAGTCATATAAAAGTATTCAGTGGTGTTAAAGGATTTGTTATATTTTTTTATGAAATGTTATTTTTTTGGGCCACTGGTATAATGTGTGTCATCTTAATTTAATGAAGTGGTATCTAAAACCTCTCAATTCTAAGGTTTCAAATAAATAATGATAAAATTACCTATAAATCATATCCACTTTTTAATGTTTGTTATAGTGAAACTTAGTTTAATTATAATGATGTGGTCATCTCCAATGCATAAAAGGTGTTTTGATTCACCATTTAATTTGGAACTAGTGGGAAATAAATTATTGGACAACACCCATCATGATGGGATGGGAGATTGGCCTACAAAACCTACCAAGGTAGTGTTCAGGTTTTAGACATCTAATGTAGTGTTACATCATACAATATTTCTCTCTCTGGTTTTGGGCCCATGTTTTGTTGAATCTCAATTTCCAATCACCCAGTATAGAACTCATTCAATAGAGTACCTTGATTCAACCCCTAATTTAAGTGTTTTCCTGGAATTCTTGCATTCAACGCTATAGTGGTGAGAACCTTGCATCCCCAGGTTTTTGGTGATTTTTAAGAATATTGAGCTATGTTACTCACCTAAAACAAGATCCATACTCTAAGAGTTGACTGTCATGGAATTTTTGATAATGAGTGGTGGGGAAAATATTAAAGGGAAACGTAAGGAATATTCTATGAAGGAAACATAAGAGGACTTTTCTGATCTATTTCAAGGTGAAAAATGAATTTTGGATGAACCTGCTACATTTTAGGAAAATAAATTTGAAAAAGATTCTAATATGGAATCCTTCATGTGTGAATACAACCCTCATGTTTAACTTATTCTATGTTTAGGTGATAAAAAATACATTAAAGGAAGACTTGACATGGGAGAGTCCATGATTTCAAAAGGAAAAAAATCCAAAGTTAAAAAAGAATACACCTCCTTCCAGAAACTAATGGATACTTGGTTAATGAAAAAAAATCAAATCCTAGAGTCATTTGAACATCCCAATAGCATTATTTGGAGGATTTTTTAGTGAGTAGTCATGGATTTTAATTTTACTAAAATTTCTATTATAGGATGGATGTAGTTTTTTCTAAATTTGTAAAGGCTGCTATAAGAAAACATAGAGTAGAAATGATTTTGGTTCCATATTTATCATAAGAGGGTTTTGAGAAAATAAACAATTCCAGGGAACCCTAAGGAATCAACATTGAACTGGTTAGATGGTACCTAAAAATAATTTATGTTATATTTATAGACATTATCCAACATTATCCACTTGTAGATGAATATTTGGAATTTTCCACTCCTTAGGAGATATATATAGTGATTGAATCATTCAATCAAAATCCATGATCATTTCCATCAATCTTATCTATCTCATGTCATATTATTTATGAGTTAATATATACTTTAAAAATTTGTGACCATTTAAAATGTGGGTTTACACTGTAACAATAGATACTCACACAAAAAGAAATAGAAAAATAAACAGCACATGTACATGAACCCATTAACAGTGCCCCAACCCCAGCCCCATGCCAACTCTTCCACTGATGGGGGGAACTTTTGTGATCATTATATATTTCAAAATTTACTCCATAAAATATATCCCTCCAAATTTTCATGAAAAAAACCAGAACATCTAATTCCAGATCACATAGAGGGTAATTTAATTCATAATGGTTCAAATGATGTGAAGGAATGGAAATTAACAGATCATCATAGAATAGGACACAACCAATTGCATTTAAATATTTATTAATGTAGAGGAAAAATACATATTTTATAGATAAAAAAGGATAAAATAGGATAATTAACCAATCATCCTTTTTGTTCAACGAAAATCAACACATTTTTTTGACCAAATAAATTTAACTCCTTTTCAAGTTAATATAGTCAATCAGATAGAAATATGATATATGTTTTCCAAAAAGCACAAGTACTAACACTATTCTAAGAAAATTATGGATCACTCTGATATTTTTTGTCCTTAGAAATTCTTTACCAACTTCTATTTTATAAAATTTAACATTCATAACATTTTTAGAAACATTATAACCATCTAATGAATTTTTTGGAAAAAAAATTCACTTAATAAATTTTCCTTAATGTTTTTTTTTCTTTAAGGTTTGTAAAACAATATATAGGTTTATTTTTTGTTTTTATTGAATATTCAAATATAAAAAAATTTAATCTATAATGATAACTGTTAAATTATCCAAAAATTCATGGAACAATGTATTTATAAATTCCATGAATTCAGATGTTTCATTAGACAACCCAAATGGAATAACTAAAAACTCATAGTTCACATATCTAGTCTGAAATATAGTCTCATGATTACTTTCTTCAATTAATTTCAACTGGTGGTACCCTGACTAAAGATAAACTGTTGAAATATATTTTTCTCTCTAAAAGTGATCAAATAAATCCTCAATATTTGGAAAAGTATTCCTGTTATTCCAAATTATTTTATTCAAAGATCTATAGTAAATGAAAATTCTCAATGAATAATATTTATATTTTAGAAAAAAATCCCTAGAAACATATGGTGGAGTGGTGGGTGAATGAAACATTTATCTACAAACTCCAAAAATTGCTCTTTAAAATATAAAAGTTTCACTTAATCAATTAAATAAGTTGTTTTAAAAATTAACATACCATATGAAACTACATTATTGTTAATATCAATATTTAAATCATGAATAACACTAGGAAAATCATCATGAAAAACATCCATGTATTCATTCACTTATAGAACATCACAAATTTAAACAGTTTCTTTCTTTTCAACAAAATGAGATCAACAAATTTCACTGCCATATCATACCAATTTCTCATATTTTAGTTAGTTGTAAAAGTCTTGAAACTATTAAACATAAAAAAAATTTCTATAAAATCTATATTAGCATGATAAATTAAAATCCATTCAATATATATAATTATTTCAAAATCTATTTGGGATAATTAAATAAGATTTAAAGAAAAGTCCATCACACTAATAATAATGGTAATATTACTATAAATCATATATTTTTTAATACATCGACATAATATTTTATCCAAATCTTTCATCATACATTCATGAGGTCATATTCCCAATTTACTAGAAATTTCCTCAGAAATGATATAATGGGATTATCCAGAGTCATGCATGGTGTTGTATTATATTTAAGTCACATGAAACATATGTATCACCACTCCACATGATGTATCAACACCAAACATAGTAGTATAAATATATTTTTCATCAACTCTCTACTTTCATCTGTGATGATACCCCTTTCAATGATGGCTTTTTTTCAACACACATTAGAATATTGTCCTAAAAAATTCAAAAATAAATCATCTTACCATTAGATTTTCATATTTATCTACTCATTTTACTTGTAGTAACGAGCCAAATGTCAAAATATACAATGTCAAAATCACTTCCAAGTAATTGTAAAAAATTATACAAGAATTATTTTTACTATACTTCTCACATGATATGAGCATCATTTTCTTACCTGTATATTTATCATATGGATTCTTTACATTGAATTCCATCTATACCTTTTCTTACTCTTTCAATATTATGGAACATATTTATTAGTATAATCCATAATCACTTTCTCATCATAACAAGTAATGTTCTCATAGATTTTAAATTCCAACACAACCAAAAAACTTTGTAAATCTGGTTTTAACCCCGACTGAATCTATTAATTTTACAATAAATTTCTTCTTACAAATCTATTATGTAACATCCTAGTGTGTAAAATTTTATTCACACATGGCCATAAAATCATTATCATTTTTCCTTATTTTTATAAATTTTTTCTAGATCCATATAAAAAATCATATATAAATAATTCTTAATAAAAATATTGTTTAATAATTCCCATTTCATTGATTTTAGAAAATATTTTTCACTAGTATTCTTAATAAATGAAGAAAATATATCATCTTAAACATCAAAATAATAAACAACAATAGTCATAATTTGATGTTTTGAATATCCCATGACTACAACTATCATCTCTAGAGCATTGATAAATCCTTTGTCTACCACTAGATTGGAAGATCCACTGAATGATGGATGGGGATGTATCATAAAATTATTTGTTATAGATAAGTTCTATCATGGAATATTGTGTTCCTTTTATGCATGGATAACACCATCATTTATATCTTTTTTCAACCAGTCCATCACTTCATCAAATGCATTTTTTTCAATTCTAATCATCATGGTATATATATTTGAAAGGATATTTTCCTCTTGGTACCTTCCCATTATAAATTACATGTTTTATCTGTGGAAAATAATTGTAAAAATACATATTTTATATGATGGAACATGGTAACTATTAAATGATATATCATTTCAACATCACAATAATGTAAAATAATTCAATGTTATGTTATTATCATTATCATAAACTGTAATTTTATCTTAACTGAACTTTAATACCAATTATGAGGACACGTCTATAAATATTATATAATCTTGAGTTTCAAGTGAAGATTCCATTCTCTTTAATTTGAGAAACTTCTCAACATTATTGTTTTAAAGAATTTTCGCAAAACACATATAATAAAAAATGATGTATATATATATACACACATAGTGAACACTTCTGATTAGTATCCATTTTTCTAAAAACACAATATTATTTTAATAAAAATTTATTTTATTTATTGAAAATTCTTCATGACATTAAACTTTACCACTTCCATTCTATTACCCATCCTTAAACCCTATGAAAATAATATTAAAATGTGGTATGAGAAAAAATAATTTTATTAAGGTACGTCAAAATATATATTCATTAGTATAGTGAGAAACATGAAAACCTAGGAAATGTTTTCCTTTATCCCAATGTTATTTTATAAAAATGAATTTAATTTTTTTCACATAGATTCACATAGACTTTTTCCCCAATAAATAATTTTAAAAATGTAGCAATCTTATAAAATCCCAAAGCACGCACTCCAAGATCTCGTTTTGAAATCATGAAAATTACATTTATGGATTTGATACATATGAAGGTGACCCAATTTTTAACATCTATATATTACAACATTAAAAGGAATTATTAGATCATATATATACCTTAGGACATTCTAGGTTTTTGGGATTAGAGAACTTGGAAAAACTCTTACATAAATAATAAACATGACTTTAAATGGTTATTTCTCCCGCTTAACCCAAATTTTCTTTTTTCACATTAATGCATCATCTATATTAAATACATTTAGACATGATTCATTTATCCTCATTTATTATGACCTGGGAAAAATTAAACATATGAATTATGAGATCAACTGATCAAGTATGATGGCAAATGCATTAAAAGTTGAATTTCATTATTAAGCACTAGAAGAGGAAAAGTGTGTGATAAAATAATCAAAGTTGATAAGAACAAAATAATAATACTAATACTAATAAATAAAAGGTATATCAATCCTGAAACGTGACATAAGGAAATAACAAATGGTCATTAAAATCAATAATCATGAGCCATATGATACCAATCGTGATAGAATAAATCATTAAAAAACTATAGATTGCATAAAAACACACATTCATGTCTTAGAACATTATCTTCACATTACTCATACATATAGACTAATGGTATGGTCAACTTCCATCTATGTAGTACACAATGCATTGGAGTTCTATCAAAGACCCACTCGTCCTTTATATATTATATAACCACCAATCCTTGGATAAAAAATAGAACCACTCCTCATTAGATTATAATGGAGGTACCCATATTTTGTATATAATGTAACCACCAATATATTTTTTATTATAGATCAAATAATCATCATAAACAATTTCCAATAACCATAACACTAATAGAGTAAAAATTTCATTCATTTCATGATAAAAATAAGTAAATACCCTTTATTATGTTTTAAACGTGATTAACCCATGAAAATGAAATGTGTTCCATGAAAATCTATATGAAACATGTCTAACCAAGGTAAAATAAATAGTTCTCATGATAATCTCTTTCAATAATGATTAACTCATTAAAATAAAATCGTTTCCTTAACAAACTCTTTGAAACATAATAACATGTGGAAAATAAATGGGTTGCATAATAATAAAATTAAATCATGATTAACCTGTGGGAAATAAATGGGTTCCATAACAATCTATTTTAAATATGATTAACAAATAGAAATTAAATGGGTTTCATATAAAACTATTTGAAATAATCATAACCCATTTTTAGAAATAATAAGAATGGTATCATTACAAAATATCCCCATTTGATCATAAATATAAACAAGGTTTGTTAAAGTTGATGAATGGAAACACCGTTAAAGGATCATTAAAAATATAATTAAGGAAAATAAACTTCTTATTTTGAAAATAATTTTTAGAAACTAAAAATTTAAAAAATACAACAAATATCATTTTCTTTTAAATTATCCTCAGAAACATATAAATTATTATTCTAATAAAATAACAGAAATAATAGTGGGAATATAAGTACTTGGCCTTAAACATTACAAAATCTATTTAATTAATCTAGAATTTAGATTCTTACATTCCCAATGATCTTTTTAAATTAGAGTTTTAAAGAATTAGATCATAAACTCATACATATAACCATATATATTTCAATGTATAATGTTATAATCAATATCCATTTATTCAAAAAATGAAACATTTTAAAATATAACATGATTTATTTTGTATAACCAAACATCAAAACATTAACCATGATTTCTTCATTTTGTTTTCCCATCCACTAAACTTATAAAAAAACATTTTAAACATGGGATGAGCATAAAAATATCAGTAAGTGTGATTCCACAAACCCATATTGTAAAAGTGATATTCATATTATTGTTATATTTATTACTTATTGTTATTTTATGAAAATAAATTTATTTAATTCAAAAAAAAATCAAGAAAATGGGGACACATGAAAAAATGTTTTGAATAAAACCAGAATAAATTTTTACATTAAAATGATAAATACCAAAACAAATTTAAAAAAGTCATTACAGTCCAAAGTAACACCACTAGAAGACCTACCATCTGCCCAACAAATCCAATTATGTAGCCTTTATCTCTTGGATATGCCATAATAAAACATATAACATAAATAAGAATAATAACAATTTTAAGAACAAGTGAAATTTAAAAGACCATTTTGATGAAATGATTGTTGTATGTTTGAATACTTGTAAACATAAGTATTTATAATTATATTAAACCATTGTATAAAAATAGGCATTTTAATTTTTATTGACTATTTCAATTTTAACCATTGGTTTTTCTTTTAATTTTAACATTTAATGTTTTAAAATTTTAAAATTAACTTAAAATAATATTTGAAAATAATAAAATGAATGAAATGTAATGTTTTAAATATTATGTGTATATTATAACCATAAAATTTATAAAAACAATTTATTATTCCAAATAAGAATAAAATAATTATCTTTTTAAATAATGTAATGAATATATATAAGTTCATAAAAATTAAATGAATAGTTTTTTTATGTCTAATAAATATTTTAAAAAAGTAAAAGTGACCAAAAAACTGAGACCAGCTTGTAAGGCCATGCCCTCAAGGTCTAGTGGGGGCACAACACAAGCCTACTCGAGTAACACATATCAGCCTGATAAAAGGTGGACCGAGAACTATTCTAGGTAAAAGTTATTCCAAATCCTGCATAACCCATGAATAATTCCACTTGGGTGGTGTGTGTGTTTTCATTGGAGGTTTTCTACCCCTTGTACATACTTATAAGGTAGTCCTACAAACAGAATGGTTTCAATGTCGGATGTGTTTTTTAAAAATGGGATCTAATATGATCCATCCAACTCAAACTAAGCTAATCCCAACCCCATGATTTAGTTTTCTTTCATCTTGGTAATCCCCTTCATTCCCCTGACTGGGACTCATATTTTAATGCTAGGGTTTTATCCCAATCATCTAACCATTATAACTTCAATTCGGGTCATCCCTCTTTCTTCCTCATTCATCTTGGTCACCCCCTCATTTAATAAATTTTCCACCACAACCTCGTCATTTTGTCTAATTAAAAACTAAGAATCTTTAATTCTTGAATCACTAGAATCGATATTTACTGATCTCTAAATCTGTAAAGTTAATCTAATTTTTTCCTCCTATCTTTAGTCATTAATCGAAACCAAAATAGTTAGGATAAGTTAAGTTAACTCCCAAAATAAATAAATCTCCAAAAATAAATAGTAATTCAAAAATATTAACATTGATCATTCCACAAATAGCTTCCATTATAATTCCTTAACAATATTCTAAACTATGAGTAAAATCCAAAAATAAGAAGGATTTCATCACATAGACATCCAAGATAGTATCCACATTTATCACCAAATTACATCAACAACTCTTAATACATAATTATAAAAGGTATATACCCAAATTATATAATCTCAAAGATATGAAATTAATTTCGATAAATTTCTTTAATTCCATTATAAAATCATATTTTACTCGAAAATATAATTTAACCTTTATTCATAAAAAAACTCAAGGAATTTTGTTTACCTTATTCCGGTAACAGCAACACCCAATGTTTTTCTGAACCATTTTTTAGAATAAGTTAACTTATTTTAGTGTATTTTGTTTCACTATAAATTATGTAATAATTTCATTATACACTACACTAGGATAATCATTCACTACAAGAAATACAAACTTTTTTTGCATTACATGAAACACTGTGTTTCTACGAAATGTTATTTTATTGTCATAATTATTTAGACAAGATAGTTATAACCTAGCCAGTAAAAAAAGTAATTTGGATAGAAATAAATAATTTTTTAATATTATTTATAATCGTTTTATATAAATAATCCAAATTGATAATAAAACATATAATATTGGTAAAGTCTTTATATTTTTTAAAATATTATTTTCTCAAACGAACTGCATATTATGTCCTACTGTGAATAATAATAATATTAATTTTACAAAATTATCTGAATTTAGTTTGATAAAATAAACATAATTATTGAATTAATAATGTAAAAATTAACTTAGGGTTAATTTTATGTATTTTTATAAGAAACATCATATTTAGATAAATAGTAAATAATTCCATGTTTTTTTCAAAAGTTTTTTTTCTTCTAATTAACATATATAGGTAAATTGCATTTTAAGTCTGTTTTAAAGTCACAATTGGTAAAATATACATTTATTAATCCAATTTAGGCCATTCTAATAATTTTGATATTGAATTTATATATAAAATCTTAAATAAATTTTGAACATTCTTAAATTAAATACCCGCTTTCTTGCCACATCTTTGGGGTTAACATTAAACATAATTTTTAAGATTTTGTGAAAATAATTTATAAAAATTGAAATAAATGATTGTAATAAGTATAATATTAAATTTAAAATAAGTTTGACTTAATTTTTTAGCTAAAATATTTGTAAAAGTGACTTAAATTAATTATAGTGAATTAGGTAAAATTAAGCTTAACAAGGGACTAAACATTGAACAGAAGGTAAAAATGACCTATAAACTTGTCCAAACCCCATTTAATGGACTTATTTTGGCCACAAACCTTATATTATTGATTTTTGTTCGTTCTTGATGACTTTTTATAGGTAAAAACGTAGGTACACCTAACTTGTTTTAAAAATACCAAGTGTGTCTGTTCCCTCCATTATAAAAGGACACCTCCTCTCTCCCTTGTTCACACATATAAATCCAAAAAGGTTCAGAAAAACACAAAAAAATTCCTTCCCACCATCTCTAACTTCCTCCTTGAATCCAGGCTTTAGGAATAAATACAATCAAGGAATCTATTAGTGAAAACAAAAAGGATTTACCCAACGAAGTGGTAACATCCTTCGTCAAGATCCTTTCATTTATTTTCTCTCCCCACCACTACAATTATTCTTTTTTACATTATAATATAATAAAAATAGTATTATAAATATACTAATATGTTTTTATTCTAATGTTTCTACCTGAACTTACACACATTTCCATATAATGGGTAACGAACATACCGTTCTTGAGTAAGATGAACTACCACATCACAAAATGATATTATTCATTATACTATTACCACATCTCATGGTTGGGAATTATGATAAAAACTATATTTTTATGATATATATGATATTAATTATATATTTATACTTTTTTAGTTTTTATATAAATCCTAGCTTCATTATTTCCATTTTTATATATATGATAACATCTCTTGTGGGAAGTGTGGACTACCGCCTCATCAAAGCAATTAGATTAGTTCACACATTACATGGAATGTGTTAAGAATGGTTTTTGTAATATTATATGTTATATATGAAATAATAGTTCTAGTTGACTTATATTATATATTTATATACATATATTTCATTGACATTCTTTCTTTCAATATGATAATAAAACGGATGCAGTGTTCATGCGTACGTATGTCAAACCATCCTTATGAACGGTGTATTTAGTTTAGTATTTCTATATTTTAGATATTACTATAAATATTTATATAAGGATTATATATTATATATATATATAATTTTTTACATTTTTTAAATATTTAAATCATGATATATGTAAGAGGATCAATATTAACAAGTCAAAACAATAAAGATAAACCAATTCATTATTTCCCAAAACAATATTTTAACATTAAATTATTCTCAAATGAGTAATATATAGTACTATGTGAATAATATATGGTATTAGATATAATAATATGTTTATTTAGTAAATTTATAATAAAATTATATTTATTATATATGAATATTTAATGTGAAAAATGAATTTCAAGACACATGGTAAGGGAATTTCATCTCACTTTATTTTTTTTGGGAGATACATGTCTTATTCACGACTCATTCTATTTGTGTGGTGTTTCGTTTTATCGTGGATGTATTATATGATTCTTATACCTAATTTTATATGTATTTAAATATCCATTTTAGGATTATTAATTCATGGTTTCCATGTTTCAAAAGTTACAAAATTGGAAAATTAATTTTGTCTCAATTGACAATCTTTGAGTCACATGAATTATTATGCACCTATATTTTTATGAGGTTTATTTACTACCTTTGAAATGTTATATAATAAGTCTACTTATTTATATGAGATAATAAATATTACATAATTTTATTCTTTCCATTATATTTTGATTCAATTTTAACAAATAAGTAATAGATTTTAGCTACAATCTCATCATTTGTAGAGATTGTTTATTATTATTCTTACATTGATGAAATATTATGATCCATATCTCAAAAAATCTAGTGAAATTTATTAACATATTTTTATTCAAGTTATATCATAGTAATTGAACCATTATACTAATCATTGGAACTTAATATAATTAATAAAATGTATTTATGAAAATTTGACATAATTTTCCTTTTCGGTCTGAAATCTATGTTATTTCAAAACCATGATTTCTAAAAATATTTTCAAAAATATCATGCTACTTTTCAATGATATTTAATGAAATTTTTACCAATTTATTTAATTTTAAAAAAAATAGGTTTAGTTTTACCAATGTATTACCTTTTTTAGAAATGGGTTTAAAAGGAATCTTATTTTTTTCCAATCAAGTAACTTTTATAAACTTTTAAGGTGAAAAAAATGTTTAGCATGTACAGACTTACCCTTCCTCATGAAAATTATTTCCTTGATACATCCTTTGTATGTTCTTAAGTATTTTTTTTAGGGAATATATTTCCCTGATATTTTATAAGTTTTTTATTTCAAAAGTTTTTTTATCTAAAAGGGTTTTTAAAATTTTCATTGTGATTAAAAAAAAATTTGAATGATTATCAAAGATTTCATTATATGTTTAAAAAAGGATGTTTTAAAATAAAATTATTTCAATGATTTAAAATATTATTTTATGTGTTTTCAAATTATTTTAAAATAATATTGATTTCAAAAAAATATTATGTTTTATTTACAATATTTCAACGTTTTTTAAACAAAAATGGTTTTTAAAGCATATTCAATATTTATTTATAATATTTCAAACTATTTTCAAAAAATATTTGTTTTCAGAGAAAATATTTTTCAAATAATTTTACATTCAAAAAATAATTTTTTAAAGAAGAAAGGATATTTTAATCATTATATTTTTTAAAAGATATATTGAAATTATCATTTATATAAGAATTCATCTGTGGTTTCTGTTTATTCTTTTCTAGAGATATGATCCATGGAAAAAAATATTATTATTTCTATAAATTGTCTATGATTTAAAGGATTGGTTTCATGAAATGCATTCCTCCTCAACGGGTTATACCATGATAAATGCTTATGATGCACATCTCTCTTTAGTGGGTTAAACAATGATAAATGTTTAGGAATTTGGTTTTATTCAATCTCTTATACAATGAAAAGTGAATATGAATCCATCTTCCATTCATAAGTTATTATAGGATGAAATTATTATGAAACAAATACATTTTCCTTAGATTATAATGTGATTAAATATTTAAGATTAACATTTAATTTCACTGGTTAGGATGGGTTGTTTATGAAAACCATATCTTTTTATGGGTCATGATATGATGAAATTTTTATTGTCCTTTGGAACATGTATCATTAATTTTATTATGAGGTGGGTGAGACCAATATCTCCCTACAATCCATTTTGTACATATTTATCTCTCATGATATAATAATGGGAATCAAGTGGGAATCCTTGAACCACTCTGGGAAGATAGGGAAACATGAACTCTTACATGGAAAGGACTATAAAATGGGATGTATGTGTGTCCCTCATATTATTTTTAGTCATCATTAATATGTGATGATAGGAAAACCCAATCCACCATGGGAATGCAGGTAACCCTGCTCTACTATGGGAAGATGTGGAAACATGATCCCTTACATTAAGAGGACAATGACTGGGGATGGTGGTATTTCCCATCGAGTAAGTGTAGTCCCCATGATGTTCCATGAAAATTTCTAGAAATATGTCTTGACTTATAAGTTATGATATTTCATATTTATATGTATTCCACAATTCCATGTAATATTCATATGTTATGCTTTTATAGATTATACTCTTGTTTCCCTTGTGATTCATGTCCAGTGAACTGCCAATATTTCAGTCGTGAATCCTTTATATAGTCTTTGATATGCAGGATATGATCATAAAATATCATGATCACATTATCATACCCTTAAGCTCATTTTTATATTACATATTTTCCATTTTTACCCTAAATGAGAATCTGAGATCACTTCTTTTTATATTTCCATTCCCTAGGTTATGAAAGGATGTGTTATGTATGATGTTTATATGAAGGGGTGTTATTCATGAAGAACCATATGGGAGATAATGTATCTCACTTATGTTCTAGTGTCTATGTTTTAATGTTTCTAAAGGCACTAGACTAGTACCGACTTTGGGAATCTGTTTGTGTGATATCTTAAGTATTCTGAAAAAATGATGTAATGTCTATGTATGTTAATAATAGGTTGTTATAGTTGGTATCAGATAAAAATTTTAGTTGACCTTTCGAAATTAGTATGAGAAAATCTTTGTGTCATTCCTATAAATATTTCTATGTATATGTTTAGGGATGTCTTTAAGGATAAGTCTATGGATGTCGAAATAGTATAGAAAAATGTCATCGAATTTTGGTAATAGATAGAACAAGTGGTTTCCTAGAAATCCATAACTATCTGTATACAACAAACATATGTGGTTTTAACACATATGTACCTATGAGTAACAACTCTGACAAGGTGAATTAGTCCTGACTCAAACATAACCTATCACAGGGCAACAGGTCTTACTACACACCTGGTATGACCATATCAGTCGATATGCTTTGGGAAATCATAAACTAGTCATGAACTATCATGAAATATTTAAAAATAAGTTAGAGATAAATAACATTTTATTAAACTATGGATTAATATATTAAATAAGTTTTCTTATTTAGGCATCCTATAAGTTGTTTTTTTCATGATTATGTAGTTCCTTGTTATGACAGTTATTTCATACCCTATAATTTTTGTAATAAGTTAGTGGCTGGAACAAGAAGGAACTAGGTTAATGATTAATATGATGGAAAACATGTTGAGGAGTAGTCAAATGGGATGATTGCTAGATTGAAGGAAATTGTCATCATGCTTAATCTATTTTTACATAACATGATTCACAATGTGTTTCTAATCCAACTCTCGGACTCACTAAAGAAGATAAGTAAGGATTTTGCTAATATTTTGGGTAATAGAGACCATGGTGGAAGGAGTATCCATTATTATACATGTATAGAATGTGGGAAAATCGCCTAATTGAATATCTTATATGAACATGATGATGTTTTGAAAATTGAATGTAAGGACACAAATCATGTAACTATAAAGGGAAAATGAAATGTTCGGTTAACATATTGAATGAGAATACATACCCACAATATTATAAATTTATAAATTCCTGAAAAGTGTAAATTATTGGAATTATAAAAATTTATGTCCTAAGTAGAAGGATAATGAACAAAATCAAGAAAGTGGTGTAATTAATGGTTTTTATATTAATGATAAATACACCACGAATTACATATAAAAGGTATGTGTTGTTTTAATAGTTTTTTTTTACAATCATGATTGAATTGATTTGGATAAATATTAATATTTTATTAATATTTCATAATTTATTAATGGGTTGTTAATGAATTAGTAGAAAAATATTAGTAAATTATGTGACAAGAATGATGGATGAATAATGTATTTATGTTTTAGAATTCAAATAGTATTTGATATGAACCACGAAATATATAATTATAATTATTCTAATTTTTTCAATAATGATTTTAAAGTATAGGTTGAATTGTTCTGGTGAGTTAGAAAAGTGATTTTATGGAAATGTGATATTTTCATTAAGGTAAGGTAACCGCTAATTTAATCATGATGGTGAGAAATTTATGTTTGGATATTTTTGATATGAATGAGTCATTTGGATAGTACTAGTTACCATGGAACTAATTAAGGACTTGTTCAGAAGTGGATTATGCTATCATTGATAAAGTTTACATCATTTTCGGATTTAAGGAATATATCTAATATAATTAGGAATAAGAAAACATTTATGTTTATAATGGGGATTTATAGTAATTAAGGTCATTACCATGTTTTAAGAGAATACTTGTTGAAAGTATTCATATGTTTGGTATGTTCCAGATAAGAGCTACTATATGATATATAGGGGATCAATTTTGGATGATTTGGATAAATTTAGTGATCTTATTTCTAGTGTTTTGGATTTTAAGAACTTAGAAGGGTTATAAGATTAACCATTCAAGGAATTTTTATGTTTAACATCACATGAAGGTTGTGAGATTAAATTATTATCTCGTCGTATATAGATTTATGTATATTTGATAACTAGTGATAACATTTTTATTGTGATATATTGAATAACCTATCATTCTATTTATGGATCTCATAATATTTTAGTTCATCAGTAATTAAAAATTCACCATCACTCCCAAGATTAATAGATGATGTGGGAATTGATCAAGGAACAAATAAAGGATGACATTGTGTATAAATAATTGAATTAAATAAAGTAAGTATATTTTCATTAAAAAATAATCATTAATATTTTTTTTTATCAGAATTTTTTTGACTTTGATGACCTCTTTCATGCTGCTTCATTTTATGGTTTTGTGAGAATTACCTTCTCAGGATCACTCACTTAGTAGGGGACTTTATCAAAATATATTATTTTTTGCCCTTTTCCTCTATGTACAATCTTCCCTTCCCACCTATGCTCTCCTATGTAGAAACCTTGATATGTGTTACCTTGGGTATCCATTATGTTTTTAAGTTTTCCTTTTTATTTTAAGCTTTAGTATTCATTTTTATTTTGTGGGATTCCAAAATTGAACTACCAAGTATTATGCCTTTGGTAACCTAGATGAATTTTGAGGGAGATATTCATTTTAAGGGAATTAGAATAAAAAACACTGAATTTTTTTAAACCATTTTTCCAAAAAATTAACTTCCATTAATTTATTTTTAGTTTCACACTTCACTAAGTAAATATTTCATTATACATTTCACCAAGATAAAATTGTGTTGTATGCAACACTTACTTGGATTGTGTTACACGCAACAATTAGTATCAATGAAAAATCATTTTATTATTATAACTATTTAAACGATATAATTATAACCTATACATTAAAAATATTAATATAAATAGAAATAAATCCCCCTAGAATTGTATTTATAACAGATTTATATAAATAAATAATATTATATTGGTAAAATATATATATATCGTGGAATACTATTTTCTCAAATGAACTTTTATTTATGTCCCTATATAACAAATAATAAAATTAATATCATAAAAATTAGGAATTGAATTTAATAAAATAAAACTAATTATTTAATTCATAATTTCATTATTAGATAAGGGTTAATTTTAATTATTTTTTCTAAGAAATGTTATTTTTTGATGAATATTTTAAACTACTGAATTTTAATTCAAAACTAAGTTCTCATCTAATTTATTTATATAGATAAATTATAATTATATGTTGGTTTTAAACTCATAATGGATCAATTATAAATTTTTTAATCCAATTTAGGTCATTGTGGTAATTTTTATGTTTAATTTAGATATAAAATCTTAATTAACTTTTGAACATTCAATCTTTAAAAACTCTCTTTCTCACCATGTCTGTTAGATTAGCATTAAACATAATATTGTCATTTCTATAAATTGAATTCAGAAAATAGACATAAATAGGTTGAATAAGATTAATATATATATTCTAGTAATACAAAACCTAATTTTTGATCAGAAATATTAGTAAAAGTGAATAAAATTAATTATATATATTAAAAAAAATTAATCTCATCAAGGAACTTAACCTTAAAATAAATAGTCAAAATGACCTATAATCTTGAAAAACAACTTTTTTTGGGACCTATTTAATGAATACACCTTCTAATATTAATTTTGGTTGGGTTTTTATGACTTCTTATAGGTAAAAAAATGTTTACAACTAACTTGTTTTAATAAACCTCATGTGTATCCTCTCCTTGCCTTATAAAAAACCACCACATATCCCCCTTATTCAGACCACTCAGACCACATAGGTTTGGCCAATATTATACCAATTCACTTCATAGCACCCCTCTATTTCACTTATAATTATCTCTTTGCGAATAAATCTATCCAAGGAATCCCTTTTGTGCAATCCAAAAATATTTACTCAAAGAAGAGTTAACATCCTTGCTCAAGATCCTTTCCTTTATTTTTTTTCTCCACTAACACAATTGTTATCATTAAATTCCAAAATCATAAAACCAGTATCCTAAATATAATAATAAGTACTTATTATATGATTTCTACCCCTCAATTACACAAATATCCATCTAATGGTTAACAAACTTGTCGTTCTTGTGTACGATGAACTACCGCATCATGAAGCGATGCTATTCATTTTACATTTACCACCTATCATGGTTGGTAATTATGATATAAATTCTTGTTCTATGTGATATATATGATATTTATGATTTATTTATACTTATTTGGTTATTATATAAATCCTAATTTCATGATTTTCCTTTTTTGTAACATGATAACTTCATTTCTGAATGTGTGGGCTACAACCTCATCAAAGCGATGTGATTTATTAACACTTTAAATGGAGTGTATTAAGTTTGGATTTAGTAAATTTATATTATATATATGATATAATAATTATACCAAAATGATATTATATATTTATATACATATATATAATTTAATTTCTTACTTCCAATATGATACTAAAACAAAAGCAATATTCATGGGTAAGTACGGCCAAATGTCACCTTGAATGGTGTATTTCGTTTATTATTTAAGTATTTTATAGATCACTTAAAATATCTATATATATATAATATATGATATATATAAACCATTTTTTACATTCTACAAATAATTATATCATGATCAATCTAATAGGATCAATAATAACAAGTCAAAACATGTCTAATAAACAAAGCAGTTATTAACTGAAACATCACTTTATCATAAAATTGTTAATAAAAGATTAGTATAAAGTAAAAATAGAATAGTATATAGTATTATATTTAATAATATAATTCTATGGTATATTTATAATAAACATATATTAATTGTACAAGAATTTTGATCATTTAAAATAAGATTCAATACTTATTCAATGGGAATTTCATATCACTTTTTCATTTTAGTGAGATACATGTCTTATTCAATACACAGTTCATTTGTGTGGAGTTTATACTTCCAATGGAATTAATATAATATTATTATAATTAAATTTATGTGTATTTAAATATAAATTTTATAAATTTTATTTCATGGGGTTTGTTTTTCAAATGTTACCTATTTTGTAAACTAATTTTGTCTCAGTGGGCCTTCTTTGAGACACATTCCATGTTATGCAGCTATATTTTTCTAAGAGCTGTATATAATACCTTTTTTAGTTTTATATCATTAGTCTTATTATTTTAATTATGTTTTAAGATTAACTTAATGTTATTCTTTCTCATTTTATTATGATTCAATGTTACCAAATTGGTAACATATTTTAGCTACAATCTCATTGTTTATTGAAATTTTTTATGACTATGATTCCATTTATGAAATTTTCCGATCCATCTCTCAAGAAATCTCATAAATTTTATTATCGTATGTTTATTCTTATTATATCCAAGTAATGATACTACTTTAAACTCTTTAGTACTTATGATAATAAAGGAAATTTTTTATTCACAATATGAATTTATTTTTCCATTCGAACAAGAATCTGTGTTCATTCAAAACTATGTTTTATGAAAAGTTTTTTAAATTTATTTTACTATTATCCTATTATTTTTAATAGATTTATTTACCCATATATTAACATTTTAGAAAATATTTATAAATGTAATATTCCTTTTTTTATCATGGAATTTTTCTAAACATATAAGATGAAAAATGAATGCTTGGAATGTACAGAATTACTCATCATCATGACCGTAATTTACTTGATACCTACTTTGTAAGTTGACATGATTGTTTATTTAAATAAAAAAATTTTCCTACTATTAAGGATTTTATTTTTAAATTATTTTTAAATAAAAAGGTTTTTCAAAACAAAATATGTTTAAAAGGTGTTTTTACTGATTTTCAAATCATCATTCATATGTTTAAAAAAAATAAAAGAAAATGTATTTCACTGATTTCAAATATTATTTTATTATTTTTAAAATTATTTTCAATGAAAATGGATTTTAAAAAAAAAATTAGTTTTCTTTATAATGTTTAAAAAAATCATTGAAATGGTTTTAAAATAATTTTCAATATTTATTTAAATGTTTTCTACTTATTTTTAAATAAAAGGGTTTTCGAAAGGTTGTAATTTTTTTAGAAAATCAAATAATAATTACTATTTTCCTCAATAAATGTTTTTAAAATATATTTCAAAATGATTTTATATATAAGATGACATACTTTGTTATATTTTATGCATTACTATAGATTTTATCCAAGGATACAATTTATATTATTTCTCGGAATGTCCTATTCATTTATAGATTTATGTTTATGAAACTTTTTCCTCTTAAGTAGTTTATTCCGTGATAAATGATTATGAAACCCATGTCTCTTAATCGGGTTATACCATAATAAATTATTATGAAACCTATTTCTTTTCAATGGGTTATACCAATATAAATTCTTAGGAAACTCTCTTCATTTCACGAGTTATTAAACGATGAAATGATTAAGAAACTAATATATTTTCCATAGGTTATTTTGTGATTAAATTAATATGATAACCATTTCATTTCATGGGTTATGATGATATGTTTATGAAATCCGTCTCTTTTTTAGGGGTCGTTATTTTATGAATGTTTTATTACCTTTTGGATCAAGTAGGAATGATTATATTATAAGTTGGGTGGGAGCTATATATCCATCCAATTCATTGGACAATGATTTATATCTCCTTTCACTAGTGGAAAAATGGTTTTTAACGTCGGTTTTTTATTATTTTGGACGTCGGTTTTTAACCGACGTCGAAGTCACCGACGTAAAAAATATGAATTTTTACGTCGGTTTTTGTAAACCGACGCGAAAAATGAATAACATTCATTTTTTGGCGTCGGTTTTGTAAAAAACCGAAGCCAAAAAAAATAATTCATATAATTTTTCACGTCGGTTTTCATAAAAACCGATGCGAAAAATTTAAAAAAGTAGTTTTGGCGTCGGTTATTTAAAAAAACCGACGCCATAAATGAAAAAATATATATTTTTCCCGTCGGTTTTTATAAAAACCGACGCCAAAAATCAAATTTTTTTTCTAGGTTTTAGATCATTTCCTAAGCTTCGATTTGACAGGCTGTGGACCTAAAACGGAGTTACGGTTCAAAAGTTATCGCTGTTAGAAGTTGAACCTATCAAAGTTTTGATTGATACAACTCGTTTCAAAGAAAACATGATAAACATAAATTAAAATCATATACACCAAATGTAATAAAATAATCATAATACATCAAACATATTTCAATGGTTTTAGGGGCTTCCATCGAAATGATATGTTTTTTATTATCATATAACTTGTATTTAGAAATGAGAATGAATCATCATTATAAGAAAGCCAATCGAGTTGTTTAGATATGAAGGATAATAATAATAAAGAAAAAAAATGAATAGAATAGGTACCATGTTCAAATTAATGATTGAAGTCGCATTGAAATCGTGATTGAATCGAAGATGTTGAAAATGATGAAAGAAGGAGAAACTGGATATATATATAGTAAAAGAAAATATTTTCAATTGCGTTGTATGAAAATGTAGGTGGGATTTTAAAAAGTTAAACGCGCGTTGTGAAAAAAATTGAAATTCTGATCCCGCGTCACTCTTTGGCGTCGGTTTTGTTTGAAACCGACGCAAAATAGTATTTACATTGGTCTTTTGGTGTCGGTTTTTTAGAAAACCGATGCAAAAAATGTCAATCAATATCCTTTTTGGCGTCGGTTCATAAAAAAACCGACGCAAAAAATGAAAAAAAAAATTGGCGTCGGTTTTTATGAAAACCGACACCATAAAAGTTTTAAAAAAATCTTTGGCGTCAGTTTTTTAACAAACCAATGCTAAAAATTTAAAAAAAAACTACATTTCGCGTCGGTTTTTAAAAAAACCGACGCGAAAAGTTAAATTATATTTTTGGCGTCGGTTTTTATGAAAACCGACACCAAAAATTAAAAACAAAAATTACAGTGTTTTAGATAATTCTCTAATCTTTGATTTGACTGGTCGTGGAGCAAAAACGGAGTTATGGATTAAAAGTTATAGATGTCGGAAGTTGACCTTCTCTAAAAGAAGTCTTAAAGAAGTTCAACTTTCAAAGGCCATAACTTTTAATCCGTAACTCCGTTTTTGCTCCACGACCAGTCAAATCAAATATTAGAGAATTATCTAAAACAATATAATTTTTTTTAAAATTTTTTGGCGTCGGTTTTCATAAAAACCGACGCCTAAAATATATTTTAACTTTTTGCGTCGGTTTTTAAAAAAACCGACGGGAAAAGTAGTTTTTTTTTTAATTTTTAGTGTCGTTTTGTTAAAAAACCGACGCCAAAGAATTTTATTTAAAACATTTATGGCGTCGGTTTTCATAAAAACCGACGCCAAAATATATATTTTTTAGTTTTTTGCGTAGGTTTTTTTAAGAACCGACGCCAAAACAATTTTTTTCCCTTTTTGGCGTCGGTTTTTTTAAAAACCGACGCCAAAAAATCACCGTAAAAATTATTTACATTGGTTTATAAGAAACCGACGTCAAATTGGCGACGTTAAAAATCATTTTTCTACTTGTGTTTTATAATGATGGTACTCAAGTCTATGGGCATGATCCACTATATGAAAATGGGGAAACCTAATCACTTACATGGAAAAGACTATGAATAGGGATGGTGGTGTGTTCCACCTATTAGGTGTAGTACCTGTTATGATGGGATGATGGGGAAACCAGATCAACCATGGGAATATGGGAAACCTATTCCACAATGAGAAGGTAAAAAAACCAGATTCCTTATAAGGAAATTTATGTGACAGAGGGTGGTGGTGTGTCACACTAAGTTGATGTAGTCCCCATGAAGTGCCTTAAATGTTCAAGCAATGCTTCATGACTTATAAGGAATAATATTACATTTTTATGTGAATGACACAATTCCTTGTATTAATCATATGTTTTGGTTTCATGGATTATTATCTTGTTTCTCTTATAATTCATTTCTTATAAATTTATAATATTTATTCCATGATTCATTTTTATGATATTTTATTTCAAAGGTATGACCTTTTAATTTCACTATCACATTATCATATCCTTGTTCTCATATTTATGCTTGTATATATATTTTTTTACCTTTAGTGATCATATGAGGTCACCCGTTTTTATGATTCTATTCCCCTGGATATTTAGATATGTATTATGTATTATGCATCTAAGAAGGGTTTATAGTCATGAATAACATAGTGTGATATAATGTAGCTCACTTATGTATCAGTGTTTTTATTTCCATGTTTCCAAATTCAGTAAAATAATATTGTCTTTGGGTATTGGTTTGAGTAAAGTTTTTTTTATTTCACAATAATTATTTAATTTTCATGTACGTTAAGACTAGGTTTCTCTATTGAGGCTTTTAAAATGTATGTTGATCTTCTTATAAGATAAAACTTATCACAATTTTTTTTATAAAACATATGTTTCAAAATTATAAAAGTCCACAATTACCTCAAAATCAATGAACATCTGAACCCTAATGTTATCCATACCTTTAAAATTATTTCCACAAAAAATAAAATAGATTTCTTTTCCAAAAATAGTTTTTCACATGAACACATAAGGATTACAAATAAATATTACTTAATATATATCACCCCAAGTAATCCCATCAACAAAATAGTACTATTACATTTAAAATATTCATAATACTTAATTATACTATAACTATTTTATCATTTATATGTATCTATATTAGTCATTATACATTGTTCATAATTCATTAACCATGAATTCCACCCTTATATCATAATACTTAATCATGTAAATAAATGAAATTAATTATATCCTCATGAATCATAAAAAATAATCCAATAATATTTAATACTTTATGAATAATAAAATAATTCATACCTTGAATCTCGATTTTAGGATATTCTTGATGTTCCCTTCCTATTTTGTCATTTTCTCCTACATTCAAAAAGTATACATTCATTCCAATTCCAGTATTTCACTTTATAATATAGTTGAAAGAGTTTATATCTTGTAATAATATGAAAAAAAATACCATGACCCATTAAATTTTTCTACAAATGAGTAGGTGTTTGATAGATCAAACAATTTCTTGTAGTTGATTTGAATACTCAAGAAGCTGTCAAAATCCTTTGAATGTGATTTTTCAATAATCGTGATGATAAAAACATCAGGTATGTATATAAAGGTATTATAAGATATATTTACCTCTATATTGAAAAATGATCCTTAATTTGTTGAAAAGAACATCACTTAAACATGAAATAATTTATTAAAAGAAAAAATACTCTATAGGTTAATGATAATATAGTAAAAAAACTATAATAATCTTATCTATAATAAACCTTATATATCAATTGGTTTTTTTATCCTATATTAAAAAATTACCATAAAACTCTAAATTTTTTCAAATGATAATAACCCATATGGTTATAAATAATCATTAATTTATTCTTAAAAACATCTTAACCTCAAAAGTTATCTAAACCATACTCTGTTGAAAACTTTAAGGACTCATCCATAAATATTATATAATCAATTTAATTAAACTGGAATTAATTTTATTACATTCCAAAAGATCTTTTAGGTGTATAGTTTTACAGTCTTAGGTCATAACCTCGTGCATAGAAACATATGTATTAAAACATATACACTTCTACTCAATAACTATTTCTTTGCAATATAAAACTTTTAAAAATAAAACATTATTTATTACTATAACAAAACAACATGAATTTAAACACTAATTTCACCATAACATTACCCTTATATAAACAATATGAAAATAAATTAAATAGGGTTATGTGCACAAAAAATCTCAATAATGGATATAGAAATTCAAAAAAAAATAATCTATGAATAAAAACATTTTCACTCAGTCGTAAATTTTACATATAAAATAAATAACCTTTATATTAACATATTATAAATTAAATTTCCTATAAAATCATAGAAAGAATATATAAATAGTAAAAGGTAACTTGTGGAATCATTTTCATATCACACATACATATAAAGTATCTCTCTTTAATACACAAGGAGTAACTATCATGGTTACGCTTGGAATAACCACCATAGTATATTCTAATAATCACTTAAGAGAAACCAGACAAGTTCAATCTATCCCTTTACCCAATGAATTAGATATATATTATGGGCTCTCCCACCCTCATTTTATCATATAACCAACCATCATCATAACAATTGCCAACAACCATAACATGATCATAACACATAAAACTAGCATAAATGAATCATTCTTGAGAATAATAAATTATTCGTTTTTAAATCACTTTTAATTTTTAGAAAACCCTCATAATTATAAATGAAACCCGTTAATTATAAAATAAACTTTTTATCTTCTGAATTAAATATCAAATAAATATGGTATCATAAAAGTGGGAAAAATTTCTTATGCAGTATAAGAGAAAAATTATTTAATAAAAAGTTTTCTAACTGGAAAAAAGAATTTAAAAGATTGTCCATTACAAATATCACATGATTGAAGTGAGAATTAATTGAATGAATGAAATATTTTTATTCAATATAAATTTATATAATATAAAATAATATAATAAATATTAATTTCACAAATAATCGTAGCATTACGTAATCAATGGAGTAAAAGTTTAACTCAAAGAATGGAAATTGGGTTAAGAATTCCCTTACCTTATGACTGAAAGCATTCTTACCTCATAATTAGTATCTTGATTAATAAAATTAGTTTCATTAATACTTAAATAAAAATCCTCTTAAACATATATTTTATTTAATACAAACTTATTATGTTCATTTTTAACTATTTCAATGGGTTATAATATTTAATTTTGTTCTTCCAGTTGTGTTAATTTCCTGACTTTTTATGGGATTCATTATGTTTAATCATTTGAGTTCTTGTAAAATGGTAGAAAACATCATGGCTGAAATTTTATGATATTTATGCACCACCAATATTTTAAATGTCCCCATATATCATTTATTTTTATGAGTATGATTCATTAAATATAACGTTAATGATAAACTTTTGGGTTTTTTGGCAGTTTTTTGATCATCACAAACAAGTTTTGTTTTATTATTTAATATTACATAAAAATATATTAGTTCCATAACATGAAAAAAGTTTTAATAAAATTTTAAAATATATTTTTTTCATTATAATTTTTTTATTTATATCCTTGAATATGGTAATAAAAAACAAAAACATATCATCGATGAAGGTGGTGAATCAACGCATCATGAATGTTGTTTTCATATATTGAAGAAAATGAGAATATATATAAGGGAATGGACTTAAAATTACATATTATAGATAATTTAAGAATATAAATCACTTTATTTTCCCAAATATCTTTTAGTCCTACTATTTTAGAGAATTCAAACAAACTCTTATATAGTAATCTCATACATTAAAAGTGTACACTTATACTCGGTATCTATTTTTTCCACTTGGGGTAACATTTTTAAATCAAAAAATATTTTTTTTCTTGTCATGAAACATATTTTAAATTTTCTTCATGACCTCATCATTTTCTATAATCTTTCTTAAAACCTATGATAAACAATTCAAAACATAGTGTGGGAATATAAAACATGGTAAGGGATATAATAAAAAAGAAACCCATTTTTTGGAAAAACATGAGAACACATTTAAAATTTTCCATTATATTCAAATTTGATTAAGAATATGATATAAAAAATTCTCACATGAAAAAAACATACATTTTACTCAAATAAAATCATTAAAACCCATATAAATAAATAAAAATAATTTTATGTGACTTAGAGCATTCTATACATAAAACCATTTTAAAACCCTTTCAATTTGAATAACCATGTGGCTGACATCCAATAAATCCATTACATGATTACCCAAAAAAATCTAGGACACCCCAGGTCAAGATGTAATGGAATTCCCTGAAGATATCTAGGACTCCCCATGTTATGTTGTAACAGGATTTCCGAGTTCTATATATGACACCCCATGTTAAAATATACTGAATGTACACGTAATTATCTAGGCTACTCTTTGTATTAGTGATAATGAGATCACTAATTTAAAATAATTATCATGTTCTAAATCATTTATAGAACACATTTATCATAAGATCCATTAAAAATTCATTTATTCCCGTTTAAAAAATAATTTTATATAAAAAATTTATTTTTTTCTTTTAATAATTTCAATACCAAAAATGAATAAATAATGGAAGATGGTTTTCTATTTAATAAGCTATATAATCTTGTAAATGAATCTATAAAATAAATAGTATCTACAGTAAAAAAAATTCATGGATGTCGTGTATGTTAATAATATAGTATTCCTGAAACACATGTGTTAATTGGGACATCAGGAGGACCAGGCAGCCACCGCATCTTCGGTTTCCTCCACGACAATGCCCTAGATCTAATGCAGCTTCGTTCTGCTCTCCCCTCTCAATCGAAGGGGGAGTTGCGCGATCCATTCCGCATGAGTAGGCTAAGCCTCTGTCGACATGTTCTCATTCTGTTGCGCATATCCCTTTTCCAAGGATCCAGCTCACCCCGAAGGTTCCAGATATTTTCTAGGTGGCACCGCAGCCTTCCCTTCTCTCAGCGGAGATTAATGGTGTCGCAGACCTGTGAAATCTCACCCTTGTCACCCGTTTTCATCCACAGTGCCCATCAGATGATGACTTCGAGTGGTTTGTCTCTGATTCTTGGGAGCTTCAGGAACACGCAGTTGTCGGGCTGCTTGATCGGAGGCATATCATGATCTGATTTGGGTTAGAAGAGGATTTGATTAGTGCCTGGTCCAGGGCCCCTCGAAGATGCAAGGGTTTCTACTTCTACCTATTTCGTTAGAGTTTTGATTTCCATATGTGGCGGGATCCGTCAACAATCTCGACGTGGGTAAGTCTCCCTGGATTACCTCTATCCTTCCAAAATCCATCTATTCTATGTGCAATCGGAAACATGATTGGCCGCTATTTATGTTTTGACCACCGAACCGAGTCTGTGTGTCACCCGATCTGTCCACGGATCTGCTTAGAGGTTGATGTCGCAAGATCACTGGTGAATTTTTTCTGGATTACAGATAGCAAGGAATTCTGTTGGCATCAAGAAGTCATCTTCAAGTCTTGGATTCAGTACTGTGTGCAATGCTGTAGACTTGGTCATTCTGATTTGGTTTGTCACAGCGGAAGAAAGTATGGGCTCTCCCAGAAGATGAAGATAAGATTAGTTCTTAGTAGAGATGCTTCTAGCTCGACTCCCACTCCTGCTATGGGTTTTCCAGCATACCCTTTGAGTGCGCGAGGGGGTGTGGCTGAGGACAGGGTTATGGAATGTGTTAGTGCTGGAAATATTGTTGATCGGGGTAATCACATGGGGATTCCTTGCCTTGATGTTGTACTGAATGTTGAAAACATGG